>OY796886.1:15074707-16347801 GCA_963680785.1 Diplosoma virens | reverse complement strand
GTCTTTGTTGGTGACTGGTCCAAGATCAAGAAATTTGGTCGTGTCATTAAAAATCGTCTTCATCTTGTCGTTGTAATCGTTTTTGTTGAGGATGACAACGCCAGCACCTTTATCAGAAAAATCTTTTACTTCACGCAATCTTCAAATTTTGTACCACCAAATGTTTATTCAAATATTTCCATCAATGGTACAGTGATCAGCAACTCAAATGCTTGAACAAGTTGATCAAAACACGTGGAAGAATCCGAACTCTTCTCTCTAAAACAGCCTTTCTTAAGGCTAACATTTCTCAGCGAACTTTACCGAAGTCGGTTAGATTTCGCGTAGAAAAGTCGACCAATTTTTCTTGATCTGACACGACCAAATTTCTTGATCTTGGACCAGTCACCAACAAAGACAACACCGCTAAAATTAAATTACGGATACAACGACGGTTACTACAGCTGAGGAAAGAGTACCTAATTTCTAAGCAAGTTTACGAAGCAATCCGACCCACTGGCTCTCAGCGACCGCTCATGTATGGTCTTCCGAAAATACACAAAAAGGACGTTTTCTTACGTCCAATTTTGTCTATGACCGAATCGGCCCAACATCAGCTAGCTAAATGGCTTACTTCTCTTCTTCAACCTGTTTTCCAAAACCTTTCTACTAATTATGTGTCTGATTCTTTTACCTTTGTAAAAGAAGTCAAAAAATTTACCTTTTCTCCTTCCTCTGTCTTTTTTTGTTCTTTTGATATTTCCAGTCTCTTCACCAATGTTCCGCTTGCTGAAACCATAGAAATCTGCGCTGATGCCCTTTACAATGACGAGTCAATGGCGCCATCCTTTCCACGCAACATCTTTGTCGAATTAATGCAGATAGCCACCTCCTCTGTGGAATTTAGCTTCAATAACAACATGCATCGACAAATCGACGGCGTCGCTATGGGCTCACCGCTTGGTCCAGCTTAAGCAAACATTTTTGTTGGCTATCAAGAAGCAAAACTTTTCAACATCGCCAAAAGACCGTTGGTGTACTTCCGGTACGTTGATGATACTTTCGCCGTATTTAACAATGAAGAAGACTGCAACATTTTTTTCATCCAGCTCAACTCCCTTCATTCCTCACTTCGCTTCACCTATGAAAAGGAATCTAATCATTCTCTCCCTTTCCTTGACGTGTTGGTAGAAAGGCATGATTCAGAATTTCTAACTTCAGTATACAAGAAACCTACCTTCACTGGCCAATATCTACGTTGGAACTCTTTTAGTCTCCAGAAACGGAAAATCAATCTAATTGGTACTCTCGTTCACAGAGCTTTTATGATTTGTTCTAAAAGCAAACTGGACCAAGAGCTTGACAAAATTCGTTTAATTCTTTTGGAAAATGGCTACCCGGAACGTGTAATCAATTCGGCTTTCAAGCGAAAACTTCAACAACTAAATTCTAATCCGGTCCACACAGTAAAAAAGTGTCCTGTCTACCTACACATCCCATGGATTGAAAACGTCTCGATGAAGTTCGAAAACCAGATTACGTCTCCTGTGAAACGAAGCGTTTTCTCCGTCGAACCACGTGTTATTTTCAACACCCGACAGCTCCTTCCAGCGATTAAGAAAGACGTGTTGCCTTCCCATCATCACAGCAATGTTATTTACCAGTTTTTGTGCCATTGCGATAGTCGGTACGTTGGTCGCACGTCTCAACGGCTAGAAGAGCGAATTAAACAACACGTTCCTAGATCCATTACCAATCCTCGTGCCTCGGCCAACCGCCAAAGTCTTTCCCGCTCTTGCAAGAACAACAGACGCCCACAATAATTTCACGAATCCGCCATTGGTCAACATCTTCTTGACAACGCCCAATGCGCTCTTTATTACAGCAACGAAAAATTTTTTATTCTCGCTCGAGGTCGCTCTTCCTTTCACCTTTCTGCTCTTGAAGCGACTTTCATTAAATCTCTCAATCCCTTCTGTGTAAGCAAAAAGAATTCGTCTACTCTTTTGAAAATTTCTTAATCTTTTCTTTCATTGGCTACTTCTTTCAGCCAATGAGAACTCTACTTTCCCCTTTTATAACTTAGTTCGGTTTCAATTGTGCTTCATTCTGACGATTTGCCCTGAAGAGTGTCAGATGAAAAGCTTTGGGAAGAAAAATCTTTTACTTCACGCAATCTTCAAATTCTGTACCACCAAATGCTTAATTCGACAAAACTGGAAAAAATGAAGCAAAGCTCCAAAAACACTTGCTAAAACTCGTTAAGGCTGATGAATTACCTCAAAATATTTACCAACTACAAAAAAATATAACACATGGATACCTGTGCAAAATATTCAAGATAAAAAATGGATCAAGATTACAATAAAACGACGAGAGTTATAAATGCAGCAAATAATGAGGCAAAATAGTTAACAAAACACAGTGGTAGAACAAGAAGTGTTGTAATAACTCTAGTTTTTGAAGCACTTAATTACGGCTATAGTCAGTCCGCTTGTAAAAATCGACTTGAATCCAATTTAAAATGACTCGAGTCAAAAATGATCTTTTGTTATTCTTTTGGTACAGGGGTTCCAAAGCTTTTCTCAGAAGGACCCCAAAGGTAACTTTTACGTGTTTAGTGCACCCCAGGTCAATATATATTTTTTCTTTTTTTTCACAAAACTTAAAGAGTTTTTTTCCACTGAAATTTAGAGTTTGGTCATATGGTGGTATTTAGTAAAATAAACGAAAACATTTAAACTTTTTATTTTGATTTAAAATTAAAAATTACAAAATCACAAAAAAATTTTCAGTTTGGAGAATTAAAAAAATTCTCTTATTGGGAATGGTCACAGTTTAATCAATTTTCTGTATTTGAGGATGTATGATGCCAGGTAACAAACCAAAGAATTTTCCAAATTAATGTTTGTAGTACGGCTGCGATAATCATTTATAATGATCCTGCCTCACATACGTAAGTAGTTCCGAATCGCACAAAAACTTGCAAGGCTCAATTTCTAATTGTTGAATGCTTGTTTGGTAACTTGCGCTCAAGCGCTCAACAATCAAAAGATATAATTTGTCACACAAACCCAAGCTTCTCGGGGTAAGCCCATCCCAACAGGCCTGGCACCGGTTTCAGGCACAAAAACATGGAGCCTGGAAGCATTTTTACAATACTCCATTTTCCATATGTGATTTGTCAATTTAGAGGCGCGGATGCCAAGTCTGGCAAGGTTGTCCAAAAGATTCCACGCAGCTGGCACAAACGGGCGTCTGGATCTTAGTCTCACTTGGAGAGTATCTGAAGACCCATATAAAAGACCATACAAGATACGATTGGGGTCCAGAGATCCACGATGAGCAAAGGAGAGGGTCGCTCCCATTCAGCGAAGCTCAGCTGGTTGGATGTCGTAGAGTACAGGTAGGTGGTTCGTTGGAGTGGGACGCAGGCATCCAGTAACTATGCGCAAAGCGTCGTTTAAGGCACTTTCGATGCGGCGAATGTGAGCACTGCGACACCAAACTGGCGCACAGTACTTAAATGTTGAATAGACCAGAGATAAGGTAGCTATGCGTAGCGTTTTGCACCAGCACCCCATCCCGAGCCCACGAGTCGCCTCAGCAGTGTGACGTGCGAATATATTTTTTTGCGCAATGCCACTAAATGATGACAAAACGTAAGCGATCTGTCCAGTTTTACCCCAAGATAAGTAGGGGTTGAACAGAACGGTAAAAGTCTACCGTTGTTGCAGACCTTAAGTCTACAGTTGTTGCTCATACTTAAGTCTACCGTTGTTGCTCACGTTTGGCCTCTCGGTTATTTATGTGAAAGGCTGCCGTCACCGTCTTAGTGTGACTGAGCTTCAACCTCCAAGTCTATACAGTAGATACGCTGAGAGTGTAGACATGTCTTGGCTTAAAGTCCCCTCCAAATCCTTTTAGTTTCCAGAAGAGTGCAACAACGGTAAATCATCAGCAAAAGCAAACTTTCTGGAAATCATGGAAGGAAGATTGTACGTATAGATGTTGGATAGGACGGGAGACCGATCCCTGAGAAAAACCGTTTTAAGATGGCGTAGCCTGCTTTGCTTGCTGTCACCGGTAGTAAGCGTGAAACTTCGATTTCGGACAAGCTCCATTATCATTGTGACCATGTGCTTATCCGGAAGTAGTTTCAGCAGCTTGCAGTTAGGGCCACGGTGCCAGATAGTGTCATAAGCATCTGTCAGATCGACAAATACGTACCAGCCTTTCTTTTAGCCTCAAAAGAATCCTCGATGTTCTGGATTAGCAAAACAATTTGATCTACGGTTGACTTTCCGCGCCGAAAGCCAGCCTGCTCTTTAGGGAGCAGTGGATCGATTAATGTTTCAACACGGGCGTAGATAAGCCTCTCAAGAATCTTGTAGGGGACACAAAGCAGAGATATCGGTCGATAACTCTATGGGTCCCTCACTAACTTCATTGGTTTTGGGATCGCAACTACAAGCCCTCTTCTCCAGATCTTGGGAATTTTGAGTCGGCGCAAACTGGAAGAGAAGAAGTCAAACCAGGACTTCAAAGCAGTTCCAGCATGGAGTATAAACTCTGGGCAGATATAATCAGGTCCCGGAGCTTTACCTGGTTTTAAATGTTGAAGGGCAGCAGTAAATTCTCTATGTGCAAAAGTGTCAGAGATATTTACTGCATCTGGTGTTGTGGCCCACCAAAGGTCAGACACTTCTTAAGAAACAAGTCGAGATGATTTCTAATCAGCAGCCTCATATTTCCCATTTCTAACCAGCTGAGATGCAATAGCATTGGCTGAAACGGGACAGTGACGTGGAGAGTATCGTGACCTACCAATAAAGTTGTTCAAAATACTCTACGCTTTTCGACTGGAGTGTGAGAAGTCACGAACTGCCTCGGTCCATCGATCCCTCCGCTTTCTGTCAAGCTTGGCAAGCAGAGCTGTGGCATCCAAACTTGAGTTGTCTCCCTGAGGAGACTGCAGAAAAAGTTTTATAGAGGGATTCACACTCTGCATCCCAACACGGAATATAGTTATTTCGATACCCGCGTGGGATAGTCTTTTTGGCTGCTTTCTTAATGGTGTTACAGAAGTCCTGGTAAGCCGCATCTACATCAAGTGAATCAGGCGGCAACAAAGTTTTTGCGAATTTATTCGTCAAAGCAATATAGTGACTCCATTTGACCTTGCGAAAGTTTCATCGCTTAACAGGCATGTTTGGCAATGCCATAGCAAACCTTGGTGGTGTAATAAGCGAAGGTCGATGTTGTGACCAGGGAAACTTGTCAAGGACACGTCTATCCGGTAAGCGACTGTTTGGACCTACGATATAGCGAAAGCTAGATCCGGATTGGTGCCAGTGTTCCAGCGGCCGGAGTAAAAATTGGCAGCGTCCTTGGGATTATATAGGAGGGCAAGATTATTAATACCTTCCCAGTTAGTCAAGCACTCACCGTTCAGGCTGCTTTTCATCATAACCCCAGTCAGCATGACGACAGTTAAAATCCCCAGCGTAAAGACAGGGGTGAGGAAACACTGGGAGATCCAGGGATCGCAATCGCGTAGGCAGTGGTTTGTAGACGTTGACTATTTTATAGCCATCAACGTCCACACACAACCACTCAATCTCCGATGTCGGTGGAGATTGGTCGAAAAGCGTGTATTTCAGTCGCTCGTGGACAAACATGGCAAGGCTATGCTTCCTGCTTAAAGAAGGTAGTACCAACAGCTGGTAGTTTGGATGTAACAACTTCTCTGCATCAGTGCAGTGGTCTCCTGTAGTAGGATGACGAGTGCCTCAGACTGCATAGCGAGGTGATGAAAAACGTTTATCTTGCTTGCAGTGAGGCCTTCGATGTTCAGCTGAAGAATAGTGGGTCTTCGGAACTTGTTGGAATTGGCCCTGAAAAGGGCAGTTTTATCCTGTCATTGCTCCGTCCTGAAAAGGACGTTTGCCGATTAGCAGACCCACGCTGAAATTCGAAATGGTTGGATATTCTTCCGTTTTGGTAGGTTCAGTTTCGGTCTGTCATTTTTAACACCAATGATCAGACTTGCTCACGGCCCAGGCTGCAAGAAAGCACCTAAAATCTGGGAAAATTCTGTTAGAAAACAAGGAGAAAAATTTTCATGTCAATATGCTAATAAATTGCTATGCACTAAAAGACCAATCCAAAAGCAAAAGTAAAAAAGAAGATTTTATTAAAAAAAAACATCAAGTGGACAAGGAATTACTGCTAGAATCGGGCAAGTACAAGCAAAAAGAAAATTTGAGTGATGTCTGGTTGAAAACCAGTTGAATGACTGTCAAAGTAGACAGTAAAGTATTTTTGGATGCGTCGAGAAAGACGTCAAAGATTGAGCACCAAATCAAATGTACAGATGAGGAGCCATTCCACTCAAAAACCCTAACTTTTTCCCTATGCACTGAAATAGGAACTGAATAAAAAAATAGCAGCTTTCTTGGACATGGAGGTCGTTCGGAAATCAGTCTGGCCATATGCGTTTTCAGTGGCCATTGTCAAAAAGAGCAGTTTAAAAGCTGCATTTACGTAAATTACAAAAAGTTGAATGGATCAATAATTTTTTATCCGCAGCCGATGAAGACTTTGAAGGATTTTATTCAGTAATTGGGGAAGTCAACATTTATCTTGAAAATTGACCTTAGTAAGGATTAATTGCAAATACATGGGAGGAAAAGCAAGACCGCCTTTGTGACACGGACGGGACTGTCGTAATTCGTGTATGCTTAATGCGTGGCTGCAGCGGTGCTTGCCTTGGATAACAAAGTTTGAACTCACAAGTTGGCCTATACGCGGTTTACCATTTTGAGTGCGTCCATACTCAACCAAAGGTGAGAGAAAAAATTTCGTTTCGTTATCAAAAGCTAACGTAGGCAAAACAGTTGCGTTGATTGGTTGGCAGGTGAGTTGTATGATGACATCACCAGCCGAAATCCCAAGACTAGGTCTGCCTAATGCTAATGATAGAATTTCAGACGGATATGATTTGCCCAAAATTGAGAAAAGAATATTAAAGGTACGCTCTAATTGGCAATAGAGCAAATGGTTTTGTTCAATTAACTTTGAAGCGAATTCATTTAATTGATCTTCAATCTCATTAGAAAAAGGTCGGAATGCGGGAAAGGGTATTCAACTTCAGATAAATTTTTTAGTTTCCTCTTGGTGAAGACTTTGCAAATTCTGACACTTAAGAGGAACGATATAAATGCCATTGTTAGTGCAAAAAAACTTTTTGGAAGAATAATGCAGCGCCCGGTGTAGAAAAAGTGACCAACAATGTATAGACATGCCCCGAGAGGGTATTTCTACTCTATACAAAGAAGTGTGATTATAATAAAGTTTCAAACTTTGTAAGCCTAACCGTGGTGTTTTGGGACAAGTGCTAAAACGAGAAACATCCCATACTATTGTAGCGACCCCGCTACTTTAGTGGGCGATTGTCTTTAACGCGCTACGAGTGGGTGATTACCTTTAATCGCACATTTTTAACGTGAACAAAGAAACCAATAAAAAGTTGAGTTGAGACAGAATAAAGTCTGGACGTATTTATTTTATATGTAGTAAACTTACAACAAGTTAGCCAACCAAACATATATACAGATATATAACAAGTTAGCCGCTACACTATCGTCACAGTATAAGTAGCACAATAACCCGTTGAAATATGACAATTCGTCAAAGGAATGATAGGTGAAGAAAGAGAATCCTTAAAAAAATCATAAAAAATGGTACCTTTGTTTAAATAATTATTTTGCACAAAACCTGACTTACTAGTTGACCATATTTACTTACTTCCAAAAAAAAAATCTTTATGTTTACTTCCGAAGAAAAAGAAATGGGAAGTCCAGCGGGTTTGCTTTGTGAAGCAAAAATAAGCTCTTACAAGTTTCAATGTAGATTGCGTAGAAAAAATCTCTGCTTTGCATTCTTCGCCTCGAGCAAAATGTTGTGGTTGACAATTCATAGGTGGAGTAAAAGCAAAATGTTTGTGTGGACGATTTTTATTACAGAGTAGAAAAAGGTTCTAATGCCGAGGAGAAGAAATTTAAAGGTATGAAGAGACATAGAACGAGGAAGAAGAAACAAAAAAGAAAATGATTATAAAACATGGTTCTTAACTTTGTTAGCGAATGGGTGGTTGGATAACTCGACCGGATCTATTAGTTGTTTTTGTTGGTATTGTGATTTTAAGATAGTGACGTAACAATGTACTTTGGGTAAACTGATATTTCATTCATTCGCACAACGTGGTCAGATGTGTTTAGCTCAGTGATGGCAAGACTTTTCAGTTGGTGTGTCAAAAAATTTTTTGACTATTTTTTCTCATCGCGTGTCACTTCTAAATAAAAGTTCTTTAATTTTTGGCATATTTATATTTTTTATTAATATTGTAAACTAAAGTCGTATCATCAATTAACATGCCTGTTGTCGATATACGTGTTATTTTGCCCTTAAACTTTTAATTTGTCACTTATCTTTTTTGTTGGCAACACAGTGGCGTAATTCTACTTTTCTTAACTGAATTAAGCACATGGCGAGGTGCTAGCTGAAATATGCTTGTGTTCTTTATATTTCGATTTTAATCTATTAATTTGGAAGATAATAACCGATGTTCTATTTGCTAAATTAACTTTATATTTTAATATTACAGTATATTGTACTTGTTTCAGACTGTGAAGTATTAGTCTAAAACCGCCGGACCAGTTACGATAACTTTATTAAATTACAATATTGATATAAACTGTGTCGGGTAACCTCTTCTGTGCGAGAGAAGTTTAGCTGGCTCCATACCCTCACGGTCGGTGTTCAAATAGGATCAGAGAGAGAGAGAGAGAGAAAGAGAGAAAGGTCTAGCGAGTTTCTGTGTCTCTTATATCTTTTGATTGTCTGTCTGTGTGACAAATTGTCTCTCTCCGTTTTCAATGCCATAGGAGTTAGTTGTTATCACAACGCATCATAATGTTTTGGAAAGAAAAAACTTTTACGCCAGATGCCCGCCTGCCGCAACCCTCCCCATTTATCCGGGCTTGGGACCGGCATCAGGAAGCACTAGAATGTGCCCCTGATGGCTAGCTATTAGGAATGAAGATGAGGGAGGGTAGGTTGAGGTGTTATGGACATGTCATGAGGAGAGAACAGGAGTATGTAGGAAGAAGGGTGATAGAAATGAAGTTACCGGGAAAAATGAAAAGAGGGAGGCTCAAGAGAAGATTTCTAGATGTAGTGAAGAAAGACATGAGGGAAGTCGGTGCAACAGAGAAAGACATTAAAAACAGGACGCTTTGGAGAAATAGTATACGCTGTGGCTACCTCTAATTAAAGGGAAAGACTGAAAGAAGAAGAAGTTAATTATTATGTAATTATGTTTGAAAAAAACGAATACAATAGATTCAAAATTTATTTCACATAATAGGTTAAAATATTTTTTTAAATCATTATTTATTAAAAGGTTTTTCATGCTTAACAATGCTGTGTGAAAGAGTGAGACTTGCTGAAACCAAATCTGAATTTCCATTGATAAATCTCAACAAACTTTTAGATTGAACAGTTTTCTTTTTTAACTCTTGCTGTAAATACTGTGTAGTGTGTACGTTTTTCTTTAGTTTTTTTCTAACAGTCACTTGTGATTTGTTTCGCAATGTCTTTTTACATTCCAGGTTCTGCTCCCAACTTTTTTATCGCATAAGATGCAAAGAGCTTTGGAATTTCTTTTAATTACGCTAAACAGTTTAGTCCAGCATTCTTGGAAATTTCTATTACTTCGGTTTTTAGATAATAATATTTCTCTTCCTTATGATTAAGAGGGATGCAATCACAAAACTGTTGAATCTTTAATTGAAACGATAATTACAATAAAATTACGAAGTGATACGCGATTACATGTACTGTATTACATCACAAAACCGTTAAACGACAATGGCATAAACAAGGTTTTTTTGAGTAAAAGAATGAAAACAACATGGCAAAATCTGGGATATCAGCTCAACTACAGTCGTTATTTATGACACAATGCTTGTATGAGGGACCACCGGAAATTTCCTGTTTACTTTTCACCAGCGTATCAGACAAAATCTCTTAGCGTGTCACTAGTGACAAGTGTGTCATAGTTTTGCCATCACTGGTTTAGCTAGTTTAGGTTTAGGAAGTGTTTTATTTATATTAAGATGTGCTAGTTGCTTAGTTAGATTAGGGTTAAGGATGTTTTGTTGTTTTAAGTTATGCTTTTGTAATTATTATTTTTGATTCTATTTGAATAAGATTTGGTAAATAATGTTGAATAAGTTTATAAGATAAGAGTTATTAAAGTATTCTTGAATTCAAGTAAATAAAAACAGAAGCCGCATCAAAGACTGAACCCGGACCCTAGACACGGGACAGTATGTTGTACGACGAAGAAGGAGGATCCCGTTGATCGATGTCGAATGCGTCAGAGTGGAAGTATCTATAAAGTATAAATTGTTTTCGTACGGCGGTCTCCGTGAGTACTTCGTCACAGTTGTCGCAGAAGTTGACATTGGTTTGTTTCTATTTGAATTAAAAAGATCATTATTATTTGTATTCTTAGTTTTATGAACATTCACAAAATCAAGTGTGTAAATACTATTTTTCTTGTTACCAGGTATATTCTTCATTATACTCTGTTGTTCTTCTGGTAAAAACAGAAAACTTTTTTTGTTAAAAACCTTTTCAGTTTATTAAAAACTAAAAATTAAAAACAAACAGTCAACGTTTCGGGTGCGGTTACAAGCACGCTTCATCAGGACCAAAGCTAAAATGAATGTAAAGTTAAGAAATCAACAAAATTGCTTTTTTTTTTCAAAAAACAGTTGTCAAAACATAGCGGAAATTACTCAAGCGTAGCATTAAATGATTATTTCAAAAAAACAACAAGTTTCGTGTAAAAAAACAATGAAATGCGCAACACGGAATCGAACAAGCGTGAGAGAACAATTTAAAACAGCAATTAAATTTTGAAAGTACAGTAAATAAAATACAAAAACAGGTTTCATTTTAATTCATTATATATTTTATTGTAATAGACACCTTCTTTGTCATTTATCGATGAATTAGTTTTTTGTATGAAATATGATTCTAAAAAACGGCGTTTATAAAAGTCAGGTTCAAAAGTAAGAATTGATGAGCCAAGCCAGTTGATTTTATGGTCGAATTTAACAATATGTTTGACAAGAGCAGTTTTTTTATTTATGTTGTTATCATCAATTATGTTGTTATCATCAATCTTACCTTCAACTAAAGACAGAATTGAACCTACTCGACGACAAGGAGCTATTTAACAAATTCTATGCCAAGATTGCTCTGCATTGTATATAGGAGAAACTGGTCGTAATTTTAAAACACGCTGTGCGGAACACAAACGTGATCTTTACCCACGCAATCTGGCGAAAATTGATGATAACAACATAAATAAAAAAACTGCTCTTGTCAAACATATTGTTAAATTCGACCACAAAATCAACTGGCTTGGCTCATCAATTCTTACTTTTGAACCTGACTTTTATAAACGCCGTTTCTTAGAATCATATTTCATACAAAAAACTAATTCATCGATAAATGACAAAGAAGGTGTCTATTACAATAAAATATATAATGAATTAAAATGAAACCTGTTTTTGTATTTTATTTACTGTACTTTCAAAATTTAATTGCTGTTTTAAATTGTTCTCTCACGCTTGTTCGATTCCGTGTTGCGCATTTCATTGTTTTTTTACACGAAACTTGTTGTTTTTTTGAAATAATCATTTAATGCTACGCTTGAGTAATTTCCGCTATGTTTTGACAACTGTTTTTTGAAAAAAAAAGCAATTTTGTTGATTTCTTAACTTTACATTCATTTTAGCTTTGGTCCTGATGAAGCGTGCTTGTAACCGCACCCGAAACGTTGACTGTTTGTTTTTAATTTTTAGTTTTTAATAAACTGAAAAGGTTTTTAACAAAAAAAGTTTTCTGTTTTTACCAGAAGAACAACAGAGTATAATCAAGTGTGTAAGCCGGTTTTAAGCAATCAATTGAAATCTTAGAACTACCTTTAAATGTTACAATGATAAAATATGTATCAAAGCGTTCAAGAACTTTGAAAGGTCCAGTAAACAAGTTTTCAAGTCCTTTTTTCACCCGATCAATTTTGAGATATACTGCTAGACAAGTTAAAAAATGTTTATCTACGTGAAAATTAGTGTAGCGTTTTTCAGTGTTAATTGGAGCCGGGCTTCTGTTGCTGAAAAAATTCATTAAAGATTTCGTTAGAGCTGGATCATCAAAACGTGGTTTTGGCGTAGTTTCTTCAAAAAAAAGAAAAAGGTAACTGTATCTTTTTGCCAAAAAACGGTTCAGCTCTACTCATATTTAAAGCGGAATGATAGCTAGCCTGGATTCCTAAAAGACAAAGTCGTAAATGATCAAACCAATCCCCATTGTTGTCATGACATCGTAAAGCAGTGCGCAAAGATCGATTAAACCTTTTGACTAAGCCGTCGCTTTGGCAATGATAAGGAGTAATCAGCTTGTGATGAATGCCTAAAAAACTCGTAAATTTAGTCCAAGAATAACTTGTAAAATATCGAGCATTGTTGGTGATAAGCACTTTTGGCACAGCAAAAATTCCTATATAATGATTTAAAAAATATGTGGCAATTGTGTCACTTTTTGTATCCGGAAGTGCAAACGCAAAACAGGCTTTAGTAAAGCAATCGCATACAGTAAAAATATAGCGATAACCACGACTTTCAGGAAGTGGCCCGATTAAATCAACATTTATTTCACTCAAAGCTTCTGTGGCAATCGGGTAACTTACAAAAGGTGCTTTTGTATGACTTTTACTTTTAACTAATTGACAATTAGAATATTGCATTACTCAGTCTTTAATATCTTTATTCATAGACGGCCAATAGTAACGTTGTTTGATTAAAGGTAGGGTCCACCCAAAATCTAAAATTTTCCCATAAATGAAGTAGAATTTTTTAAATCCATTGATTTTGGTTTGATATAAATCCGAGTCCCCATTGCCCCGATATTTAAAAAAAACTAAATTCAAAATGAGCTGTTTTGATTGGTCCTCAGTTGTATGACGTCAATGACTGGCAAATTAAGCAAAAACTGCAGAAGTACAGTCTACATGTTACAGTTTTAGTCTGGTTGATTAGTGTATTTTAATATAAGTAATGGAAGTGTCTTGTACGGTTTCCGATTGTTTTAACAGAGTAAAACAAAATGGTATTAGTTTTCACCGATTACCAATAAAGGATTTCACAGGGCTACAGAAACGGTTGAACAATATGAAGTTAAAGAATCTACATACTGTAATTTGAAACACTGCAAGTTCTGTTGCAAGCATTTTACTAAAGATTGTAATGAACAAGACCTGAGATTGTAATTGCTAGGAATCAAAAAAACAAGTTAAATTAAAGAATGATGCATTTCCAACTTCCTTTGATTTTTCCTCCTACATAACATGTTAACTGATAAAAATTAAAAAAAAAAAAATAACAAACCAAAAATGTCAGAAAAATTAAAGGCAAGACAAAAAGGATAAAACAAAGAGAACAAAAGAAGTTTTTGCAAAAAGCGAGTAACTTTTTGTGTTTTTACTTTAACTGGCGTATTTAGAGAACTCTTTTGTGTTTTTTGCTCACAATTTCAATGCACTTGATATGACTTATGTAAATGCTGTCTAGCTAATTGGTTATAAAATTTATACTGTATAAACTTGAAATTGCAAAAGATAGTAACTTCTAGTAGTTTTACTTTGAGTGGCATATTTTGAGAGCTTTTTTGTGTTTCTTGTTCACAATTTCAATGCACTTTTCATGACATATATAAATGTTGTCTACCTAATTGGTTATAAAATTTATACTGTATAAACTTGAAATTGCAAAAGGTAGTAACTTCTAGTAGTTTTACTTTGAATGGCATATTTAAAGTACTTTTTTGTGTTTCTTGTTCACAATTTCAATGCACTTGTCATGACATTTATAAAATGATGTCTAGCTAATTGGTTATAGATTTATATAAACTTGAAATTGCTAAACTTATTTAATCTGAAAATTTCTCTCATCTGTTTTCAAACTTACAGCCACTTATAAAAAGCATTTGTATTTTTTAAAACATTTAATACATAATAAAAACTTGAAATATATTGGTACCAAAATATGAAATGATATACTAAATGATGTTTACTCAAGATTTAAAAATTAATAAACTTTTTATTTTATTCTATATCCTTATATGTTATTGAGAGTTATAAAGTACTCCCAGACAGCAGTTTTTTTAACCATATGCATTTGTAATTAGGTATGGTTGCTCGTACTATGTTGGCTGCATTGGATAATAATAGTAATATGAAGTTGGAGAAAGTCAAAAGGTGAAAATGGTAAAAGTACAATAGCTGGAAACTTCAATTGTCCCAACACAGCCAAACTTTCATTATGAAGAAACAATGTGTCTCAAAAGACTTCTTGCAAAGATATAATGTCATGTACATCAATTCACCTCAATTCTGGCTCAAAAGGCAAAGTGCTAACTATTTTACAACCCTGGTGTAAATCATCTGGGCTATAGGTAAAGAAACAGAATAAAACACTTAATCCCATTCACCTATTTTTACAGTAAATTTACTGCATCATTTTGCAACAAAAAGTTTTACAAACTAGAAATTATTTCATGCTGATAACATCTGGTTTTACCCCTACATGCTGTCTTGTTATAACCTCCTCTAAAATTGGTCGATGGTAGACTTATTAGTGCTGCACTTGTGGCAACCCAACCCAATGCAAGCAATTATTTGATTCTATTCATTTGATTCTACCTTTAAAATATGTTGTTTTTTGCGTTTCGCAATCGTTTTGGGAATCCTGCAGATTGCATGATTTTTGGGTCTCCGTGGAGCGGTTCCACACCATGTAAGAAGCCCTGTAACACATGCAGAAGGAAGGTGCTACAAGTATGCTAGCTACAGCAAATTGTTTGCTTAGATTAGAAGGTATATAACCACCTTATGAACCGTATCTGAACCTATTTTTTGAAATATGTTTGTGATCAAATAAATTAAATGCTAGCCCGTTATTGCTATTTAAATTTTTAATTTTTAGAAATTTAGTTTTTTTTTTTTTGAATTATTAGTTTTTTTTATTTTTAGAAATTAAAGACATACACGTGCCTGCTTTGGCAAAGCAAACATTAGCTCGTAAACAGAAACCATCTAAGGTTGAAGCTGTGAAGCTTCACAAATATGTTTCCATACTTGATGTTTTTGTATATACAGTATATTTTTTAACTGAAAATAAATATTTTGTATACCTTAAATTTTGTAATGTACCTTACTAGTTAAAAGTAAAATATATCATATTAATTATATGTTCTGCTTCGGACAATCTCAAAGACATGAAAAATAGAGCAATTGTTTTGCAACTCAATCTGCTATTAAAGATGCAAAAATATTGCTGTCCATTTGAACTTAATTTTATCTATTAATAGGACTAAATTTAGAATTGCTTGTTCAGACACCCAACCAAATAAAAGTGCTGTCTAGTGTCTTGCCTAAAAACACAACATCTTGACAAGCTTAGGGAGTTGAAACAAGACTCTGAAGATTGGAGACACCCTCAAACCCACTTGCGCCATTCTGTTGTGTCCTTGGAAAAGACACTTTACGGCACATTTTCCTGCTTGGTGGTCTTGGCAAGCAGTTCTAAACTACAATCATATCTCTATTAAATTACAAGCGGATAGCAATATCTTGGAAACATGTCTCCCCTAATATCTGGAAAGGGGGGGGTAAAATACCTTTTGTCCCCCCCAAATTTATGAAAAACTCAAGGACATTGTCCTTATTGTTTGAGTTTGCTGCAGATGTTTTTTCAGAGATTATCATTTAGTTGGGATGAAGAGTGGTAATGTAGCATTTACTTACTAAACACACTGTCTGACTTCGCGATACATGACCCATTTCTAACAATGCACTTTTAATTCACTTTTTATTCTATTTGAATAAGGTACATGACGGTGTAAGTGGTGATTTTAAGTGGTTAAAGGTTTTTGTTATTATTGGTAAATTATTTTGATAAATATTTAAAGCAATGGCGAACCAGAAGCTTGATGAAGTAATGGAACTGTTAAACAAGGTCAGGGAAAGACAGGATAAGTATGAAAAAGATTATTTTAAAAAAGACCATGATACTGCTTCTTGTAATTGTTTTGCAGGTGAAAAAGAAAAAAATGGAACAGCATCAAGAACTTATGAAATTATCAACTATTATTGATTCTATTAAAGTTGAAGTTGGACAGTTGGCAGAAATGTTGAAGAAACAGGAACAATATCTAGATAACTTAGAATAATATGGAAGATCTAATTGTCTCATATTGCATGGGAACAATATAGATCACAGGATAAGTAGCATTGATGTTGAGAAGTATGTGCTAAATATATTAAATACCAGATTAAATTTGCCTACTAGTGTTAGTGACTCTGATATTGATAACTAATTATTATTAAATTTGTTTGCAGGTCAATAAGGAATATGATATATTCGCATAAGAAGAACCTAAAAACATTGAATGGACCCAAACTATCAATCACTGAGTCATTAACCAAAAAAAGACTAAAGATTGTGGAGGAAGCCAGAAAGGTATTTGGTTTTGGAAATGTCTGGAGCATGAAAGGTATTGTATACTGTTAAACTATCCGATATTAGTAAGATAACACTTTTCAATAGATTGTAATTGTCTTAACTGTTGTTGTTAAATAATTGGAAATATATTGAAAATATTTTTATTTTTGACAATATAAACTGTCTTGATGATGCGATTCGAAATTACTTTCACAAACATTTCACTTACAATTTCACAACATATACACTTCATCACTCCAATATTTCGTATTTACATATCACACACACAACCCCACATTTCCATATTATGTTTCTACTGTTTTAGTTTATGAGTTACTAGTTTCAAATTGTAATTTGATTTTTTCCTAAAAATAATTTTTCAATATCTTTAATAATAATTTTTAATTATTTTAAGAAGAGCAAACATATAAGACTGACTTGTGCTTTATAGAAGAGAAACGACAGAATATTACAGAAGTAGGCCGTTTTGCAGGTTGTTCGGTTATTGTCAACATTACATCTCTTTCTTTGCAATGATTACGGCACCGCTTACAAACTTGACAAGAAAAGGACAGCCGAACTTTGTTAAATGTGCATAGGCTCAGGAGAAGGTTTTTAATACGGTGCAAGAAGCTCTCCTGAAGCGGCTCATATTGAAACTTCCCGATCACTTAAAATAACTTTATCTTCGGTCAGATGCTTTCAACAACGGGATAGGAACCGTGTTGATGCAAGAGTATGATCAAAAACTTTATCCCGTGGAATACCCAAGTTAAGTTAATTAATGCGATGACGAAGTACAATAATTTGACATATATCATCTGTTAACAGACCACAAATCCCTAAGTTTTCTCGGTATAGATCGCTACAAAAATAATAACATATTTCGGTGGTTTTTATCCTTCCAAGAGTATGACTTTGTGGTGAAGAAGATTGCCGAGAAGATTGACTTTGTGGCGGAATATCTCAGTCGTATAATCATAATTATAATATTAGCATTTTACAGCTGTTGAAGAAATTAGATCTTGTATCAATTTATATATCAGTTTATTTTAACCGGTCTGCATTACCAAAAAAAATTGCTTTTTTTATTTTGAATAAAATAAAAATACTGTAACTTAAAATTTGCTGTTTTTTATATTTTGTGTCCCATTGAAATTTATTACACCCTTTTTATGAGAGGTTTTAAAAGTAGTCCATTAAATTCTAGAGTAGACAAAACAACCGTTAAATCCAACAATTCCAACACCGAGAGCAGAGTTTATCACTCATTTTAACGACGTTTTAACCAGGACTGTGTATTCAAACATATTTAGGTTTCAAAAAACATCGTTCCCTTTTCAATTTACGCGATCACACAAAGCAACGCTCTCAACATGTCATATAACAATACTTTTGCAATATTCGAAATTGCACTTTTTTCGGTCTCTGTTTAAACTTTGTCACAAAATTTTGTAGCTTTGATTTTCAGAAAAATTTTTTCCGTCTTGATCTCCGCCGCGAAGTTGCTAGTCTTAAATGAATGATAATTTGTACTCTAATCAATGACGCTTCACCTAGTTTATTCTTCTGCTATAAATTGGAATTCATGTTATGAAAACTAAAATGTTTTTTTTAGAGAAACTGATGACCGACGATTTTTGTTTTAAATTTTTTTACATTTTTAGTTTGTAACTTTTGTTGCCTATTCGGCCAATTAAATGTTAATTGATTTAACTGTTTGGTAAAATAATTTGGTGGTTAACATTTTTATTTTTATGTTACAACCCAGTATACAAAAAGCTTTGTCTGATTTTCTATTTACAATTCAACAAGAATCAGATAGATCAGAGATAATTATGTCTATCTTGGCATTTTCAAACTTTTTAGTCTAAGCAATCTGACAAACTCAAATAGGCTACAAAAATAATTGCCATGAATTTTAATAAACATTAACCAAAATACGGTAAGATCAAAGGGAAATCAACAGCACAACTTATAGTATCGATGAGTCCATATCTCAATAAAAGTCTTATCATTTGTTCTTTTATCGGCGGTTTTCACGTTTAATACCGACTCCATTAACTCTTTCTCAATTTTACGCAAACCTAAATTGTTCAATACAGAACCGTGCACAATATGTTTGGCGACCTCTTCGAGAAACCGTCCAACAAAGAGATTAGAATTAAATTTTGCCTCTAAAGCTAATTTAGCGTATTCAGTACACGAGTTTTTACATCGGTGCCGACGAACCTCCTGCATGAACAAGTACGCGTAGGCAAGATACGTGTGTTCTTCCGAAGTTTGTGGAGCTAATTTTCTATCCGTCAAATAAAAAATTATTTCGTCTCCAATTGTGTGCACTTCTTTAAACTTAAAATGATATTGTAGGCCAACCAGAAAATGAGTTAGTAAAGACAACCGCTTAGCGCCCCTAGTAATTATGTTATAGGATCGTAAAATATTCCATGTGATCTGGCAAGCCTTGACCTTGTTTTGAACTATTAATCTTGGATAAATGCCGACCAACAAGTTAATGGCAGTAAATGCCCAATCAGCTTGAAGTTCGTCAGTTGCCAACGATTGAGCAGACATGTTGATTATTTTGTCACAAACGGTTTCAGCATCTTTTTCAAACACCAAATTTATGAACATGCGACCAAGTAAGATTAACATGTTATTTGAACTCTGTAGCCGTTTCGTTGAAAAGTTCAAAATAATATTTTTATATTTGATTTTTTCATGCTCCTCGTATAAGAGAACCATTTCTGTAAAAAAAATACATTGAAACTTTAACTATTAAAATATTTAATCTTCAAATGAGCTAGGACCTTAAAAATCATCAACACATCATTACTTTCCTGACGCGCAAGACTACGGTGAAAGTGTCAAATTTGAGCAACCGCCAAGCGATTGCCACAGCTTTTTCGAAAATTCCTGCCGGGAGACGTGGAGATATTGTGAATAAAACTTTGAGTTAATTGATAAAATTCCAAACGCGGCTAAGTGACGTAATGCTTTTCCCAAAACCATAACAGCAAGACGAGAGTATGCAGTACTCCGTCAATCATAGTCTACATTAATATAGTGTTTCTTACTCTGGTAAATTAAAAGCTATTATTTTAAATACTCACCGTAGATCACATCCAACGAATCACGAATATGATTTTTTCGAATAAGATTTTTTCGAAGAAGACTATTCAGAGATGATTCATTAAATAGTTTAAGAGCTTTCTCCAAAGCTTGGAAAGCAGCATCAGCATTTAATTTTTTGGTTAATATTCCTAAGTGATAAAATTTTAATCCAGACACAAAGGAACCCACAGCGGACTCGTCGATAATGTGTAAATATGAAATTCTTTGTGGTTCCTCGTCAGGAATGAGTACCGCTATTAAAGCGGAAACAGCACACAGCAATTTGTAAAAGTCATTATCTTTAACCACGTACTGGTGAGCAATTGTTGAAAAATAATCCACGACTTCGTAAATATTGTGTAAGACTTCATCATCAAGAGCAAATCGGTATTTCACGTCCAAGAGATAGTAATAGAAATTTAGCATTGAATAGATAGTGAAATCACTACAATATTCGTCTACACCGCATTTTTCCATGATTTCGTAGGCAGAGAAAATAAACTGAAGTCCAGACAAATCGCCAGTTTCAGTGAGGTAAGAAAAACCTCCAACTGAGAGATTTTCGTACAGTCTCTTAAAATTTACACAATCACCTTTTCTTTTGGATTTTTTGACAGCATTTTTCAATAAGATTAAAGCTGTGTCTCTCATAATTTCGTGACTTATGGCAAGATTGACTTTATAAATAATATAATCAAAATCTGTACAAAAAAATGTCAATGACAGTTTTAAAATCAATAATTAAAAGTATCTAGATCAAAAACTATTCCCGTAGATTTAAAAACCAAATAAAACAATTTACTACACAATATGACAAACGTTCTTACCCAAAAAATCATATGTATCAAAATCTTCGTCTTCTTCCAGTTTTATTTCAGGTTTGGAAGCTGCAAATTAAGATCAAAGTTTTAATAGTTACAACTAACGGGCCATTATAGTATTATTACATCAAACGCCGAAAACTAGTTTTTATAATTGAAAAGATAGTATTTGTATAAAAAGATATGGTATTGAGATACAAGGGTGTACGACTATAGCAACTAAGAAAAAAATCTTTCATTATTTAAGCTTGTCAATACTATTGTTTGTTTTACAAATCATTTAAGTAAAATTTTTTGCATTTTTTTTTTAATCGTAATGATACGTAGTAACATTAAAATTATATCTTTGCATTATATTATTGCAAACATTAATATTATAGACGAAACAGAGTAATTAACAATTTGAAGCAAAAGATTCAAAATTTGTTAAAATATTTGCTTCAAGAAATTTCCAATTAATTCCTGGATATTTCCTCCAGGACAATATATCATACTATTTTATCATAATATATTGTCCGTTATAACAAATTAACGAAATTAAATAGTTATAATGGACAGCTCCAAACATTAGTCTGCTGCTCGCTCAACCTGAACCACTAAGCTTTGAAATCACATGTTTTCCATCTGTAGGTAAAATTAATCAACAAAACCAATTACATTTGCATTGGCTTCTGCGGCTTGAAGAAAATTAAAGTTCGTACTTGACTTTTTTTTACCATCGTCCACCAGTTAAAAATCACTGCAGCGCAAAATTATAATAGTACCAGCGTATAGTAATACCTTTCAAGATTGTTGATTGTTTTCCTCGTAATCCTTCTGTGGAGCAAAAAATAGATATCAGAAACAAATATCATTTTAAAGACTATTTGGTGATGAAATTTTTTTTGTAATTTCTGTTTTACGAAAAGCGAAGCTCATTGCGTAATGAACTAATTTCCGGAAAAAATTTTTGATTAATTGCGGTATTGCAAATGAAACAACAAAAACTGTTGTTTAAAAAAAAAAAAGATATGCAAACTTACGAAATATAATGCCATGATCTTTGCTTAGAATGAGCGAATTGCAAAGAATCTTTTTCACAGTAATTTTTGCATCTGAAAAATTTATTTCATTTTATTGAAGCAAAAAGGCATTGAATAATGGAATAAATAAATGGTGGTATGATGTACAAGATATCGCAACTGTTTTCACAAATTATGCGGTTTGTTGGTTTAAGTTTAATGTTAAGCATATATTTAATTGTACAATCTTTTAGACTAAAAATTTAAAACCAAATTGATTTTTGGTTATTGCCATCGTGACCGATGGAATTAAATGCATTTTCTCATATTACTTTCGATTCTAGATGACCAACATGCTTGTAAAACTGGTTTGCATAGTCATTTGCAAGAAAACATTATTTTAATGCGTTTCGTAAGACAAAGTCAGCTCTTGAGTTTAATGTGGGTAATCCAGTACAAAGCTAAGTTAAGTCAAACCAACTGTTTGATGTTTAGCATAGAGGTAGTTTGAAAACGTAAGCTCCTCGACTCAGATACCTCACTTACTGCTTTATGGTAAGCACAGTATTTATTTACATTTTGTGCACGAAATTAAAACAACTTGTGACTATTATTACTCGTATTGGTTAAGTTATGATGACTCATTTGATAGAGAAATCGAAAAACCAGTAAACAAGTTCAATAATTTTTTTAATTCAATATAATTTAGTCTTGCCGGAAGTTGTAGAAATTCTTGAATCATCTGCAAAATAAAATTCTTTTTCAGCAATAGCAAAAACAGGCTAAAGAAAATAACTTACTGACCTTCTACCAGAAAAACCGGATACGAAACGGTTTTCTCTCCTACAAAATTAAGTGTTAGTGTTTACCAATCTTAACAGACTTCTACTACGGCTTTAAAGCCGAACAGATGAACAACAGTTTCTAAATACAGAAAAAAATTTTTTTAGTTTATAATGAATTATTGCATGTGATCTACATAGTTATGATTTACGGGCCTTCTTTCCGAGCGTAAAATTTCTGTAAAAGTGATTTCGGTAAGCTTTTTTTATTTTTTAGCTACATAAAAACTAAACTAAAGCTCATATTGTTTTTGATGGAACAAACCGAAATACTGCAGACTCCGCTTATTTTGACCAATTCGGAAACTAGACAATTTGCCATAACAGATGGTCACAAACAATAACCAAAGCTAAAGCACAATACTGAATAAACACCCCAAGATTGGCTTATGTTGGACTTATTAGATAAGTTCGTATCACTTAGTTCCATTTTGCATCACAAGACGCAAAGGTTCACGTTTCATACGTATTCAGCATATCCGCTGCTTTTCTCTCACTCGTCTTGGGCCGCTTTATGCATTGCTCCAGACGTTCTAGCTTGTAAGAGGCTGTAGCATTTAGCATCCATTCGAGCTTTCTTCAGTGACATGTTGCTTTAGAAAAAAAATTTTCTAAATGAATGTTTTTTCGGTTTTACACAACTGTCACAATTGAGTGGCACAATTGAGAGTTTTCAAAATTAGAGTTTGATTACTTTTAAATTAGGGTTTTTAAACTGGGGAGCGCGACTCTTGTGGGGCGCAAGCAAAACAGAGTAGATAATTGGATTAACTTAAAATAATAGAGAGATGACATAAGGACAGTGCGTAATATGCTATCAAATTCTAAGCAATCACACAATGTGACCAAGCTGTTTGCAGCGTATCATCAGACAAAACCATCTTGAGCATAAAGGCAAGCTTTTAACCTTTTTTCAAAGCAAGAAAAACTGTGCTTTCACCAATTTTTCTCTGCAGAAATTGTCGAAGCGTCATTCAAAATTGCTCACATAATTGCTCAAAGAAGAAATCTCACCACATTGGTCGAACATTGACAAAACCGTGCATGTTAAAAGCAGCTGGTCTTTTGTTGGAAACAATATACGAAAAAAAGATGGCAAAGATATTACTCTCGGATTCTACGATCAAAACGCCCATTGACGAGCTAGCAAAAAATATTGATTGTCAAGTTCTCAAAAACTTAAAAAACTGATATGGTTCAATTGTCGCAGTTGTTAGCCTACGTTCGGTACAATTGAAGAGGATTTGCTGTTTTGCCGATCCCTAGAGACCGCATGTAGGCCAGAAGATCTATTTGAAGTTGTCTCCACATTTATTGCAACAATTGCAGCAATTGTATACTTTGGAAAAAGACTCTGGGTGTTCACATTGATGTTGGTCAGACAATGTTTGGGTGTCGAAGCGAATTTATTGCGAAGACAACAAAAACCTTCAATAGGGTTAGATCTCCTTGCTTGATTCACCAAGAGGCTCTGAGCCCCAGGACTTTACCTATTGCTATGAAAGATAAAGTTGCAATAATCATACGCGCCATCAACTGCGTTAAAGTAAGTGCTGTCGAAACAAAACTGTTTACCAAGCTTTGCAAGGACATGTATTCAAATCATGAAACTATGCTTTTTCATACATCCCTTTGGTGGTTGTTTAAAATTTAAGTTAACAAACGATGAACTTATGTCGTTTTTTAAAGTTTATGGGAAGATCTTCTTTTGTCAATCAAATCAAGAATTTTATATGACGTAGGCAAACCTCGTGGATACTTTCGTATCGTTAAATTATTTGAACTGGATTTTTAAGGGTAAGAATATCAATTGTTTCAATGACTATGATGCCATCAATGCTTTTTTGGCAAACATGGGTCTGGGCATTGTCGACTTTAAATAGGAAATACAGCTTTCTTTAATGAACTATTTATTGCCCCCGAAAAAAAAGAAAATGAATTTTAAGAGCGAGCTTAAGTCAAGGCAGAGGGTCACCTTCAACTTTTAAAACTAGGATTCAAACGCTATTTCCTAAATTTGACCGACCTAATCTTTCAAAATTGAAGATTAAAAGGAATTTTTTTTGTCTAAACAAAGATATTCTTTCCGAAGATTTGCAGGAGGAATTTTCGGAAATAAAAAGCAACTCTAGTACAAAAACAATCTTGAAGCTATGTCACTGACTGATTTTTGGGAGAAATATGTGCACATATAAAAGAGTGTATGTGCTGTAGCTACCGTTTTCATTGACTTACATGTTCCTTAGTATAAAGACAAAATACAGGAACAAACTTGACTGGGAAACCGATCGGAAGTGTATTATCTGCTAAAATGTCACGATTTAAACTTTAGGTTTTAAAAAAGTATTTAAATCCATCTCATAAACGAAATTTAGTTCTTGTTGTTCTGTTCAATGCTATTAGATTTTTTATTATGATAGAGATTGAGTTTTGTTGGTATCATCAACGAGGATGGTCGAGTCTTGTTTGCGTGATGAAAAAGGAGCGCATCTTAAAAATATTAAAAATCTTGAAAATATTAAGAATCTCTGCTTTAGAACAAAGAAAGCAATCCGATATGTTGTTAAACGCTTGTTGATACATTCAAGATGTTGCAAAATAAACGCTTATTTGAATTAATACAACAGCTAACAATTAGATAATGACATCAACTGTCTCTTTGCTCAGTCGAGAATTCAAGTATGGCACAATTGAAACAGAAAGGATCGAGAAAATTTTTTGGTCAATATATCCGAATACTAATCATAACAAACGGAGAATTTTACATGAAAAAATTCGAAACCGAGCAAAAATGTTTATATAAAGAGTGTGAGTCATATTAAACGTGGTCATAATAAACAGATCAAACTTTTTCGGAAAGACAGGAAACATTTTACAATTAAAATAATCCCGATTTTAAAATGTTTACGACAAGCAAGAAAAGGATCAAATAGAACGCAAACAATTAAACATAAATCTCCCAAATTGCATTTTCAATTTGGAAATCTCTAACAAAGATTTTTAATGTTATAGCAAATAGGTACCACGCCACTGCTAGAAAATAATGTTTAATAAAATGAAAGATAACCAATTCGCCTGATTTTACGCACAAATAGTGGTTAAGAATTTTTTTAGCTGATACAAAACTTTGAAATAGCTATCTAAACCAAGGGTTTCATACGAAACTCTTATGAATAGTGATTAAATATATGTTTAAAAAAAAAGTTTTGCTTAGAATCAAGGTCGATAAGAGCAGTGAGCTTAAGGCAAAATGATAATTTTACTAGGTTGTTGACCAGATTTTTTAGAACAAGAATGGCGAACCTTTTTCATTGAACGTCACAAAAATTGACAATTTCATCAAAATTACCTTAAATGGCCCATCGGTTTTACTTTGGGTCAAAATTCAAGGTGAAGACTAAAAAAAAAGTTTTAATGTCCAATCCGTCCCAAATTGTCAGAAGTTTTTTAAGTGCCAAAAATTTTGGAACTTAAGATGGTTCAATAAATTTCACATTGTGGCCCGTCAGTGGCTCGCTATCCGGGTTTAGCGCAACAAATGTAGACGAAGTATTAAAGTTTTTTTTGGTTCACGCTTTTGGACATTTTACGTTCCAAGCAGACTTCGTTATATAGGCTTAAAAATGGTAGTAGAGAAAGCGATTTTTGATGCATTGGCAGTAGGCATAAAAAAATTTACAAGATTTTAGCCAAATTTTTTTCTGGGGCTGACAAAAAAAAATGGGCAACACTCCATAAAAAATCAAATGGTCAAATACTATTGTATCATATAGTTAAAATTTCGCGACTATAAAATATTATTTTTAAAACTAAGTACACAAATCCATACTCACTTTCAAGTTTTACTTGTTTCGGCGTAAACAGAAATTCATTTTTTTCTAAAATTTTTGAAAAATTTAGCAAGACAAAAAATAAAATAAAGCAATTTTGTCTCTACGCTTAATTACACAACTTTTCTGGACATGCATGCATTATGCAAGAAATTAATTCAACTGCTTGTTAAAGCTGCTAAACACCGATTACATTCGTTTTTTTATCAGTTAATTTTGGAAAAACTAGATTAGCATAAGTATTGTAATGACGCTTCAAATTAGTCTATGGTTGAACACCTCTGCATGGGTCTAAACTCTCCGCTTATAACAAAGAGCCAATCTTTTTCCGTGTATAGACGTGTTGGCGAGGTTGCTGCTTTCTGTTGTAAGAGAAGTTAACATTGTAGGCAAGTAGCGTAACTCCCTTGTGATATTCGTCATTAAGTCTTTAGACATGACAGAAATGACTATTGAAAGACCAGCATAGAATTCGCATTTTTCTCATCGCGTTTGAATATTGGTTACAATTTCTTCAACACAAATTTGTTGAAAACCAAACTGACCTTCAAATTCTTCGACGATGACGGGCTCATCTATAACAAAAGTTCATAAATTTATTGAACAGTCGATTTTATTTTAAAAAACAACTTTTAATTTTTTAAGAACCGGCGCGAAAAGTCTGAAAAACGGTATCGATAGAAGAAAAAGGCGGAGAAACATAATTCGACCCAAAATAAACGTTAGAGTAGCAGTGATAACATATGGAACGGCAATCGTAAATTTTTGAATCAAGTATTAGATTAATTCAAAAATTTATGTAGCCAACGTTGTTAAATTCAGTTGAGAAAAATTTGTATTTGATTAAATCAAATGCTTAATTTATTAGTTCTTTCAACCATCTGCGAATGCATTCAATTTTGGCAAATCAATATATGTCTGTATTAAGCAGTGCTCAAAACTTTCATTCGCCGTAAAGTTGAAAGATAGATATTACGAAAAAAATTTCAATTCGAGTTGTTTACATTGAATTTTTGTTTTCAAGTTTGAGTTTTGAATTACTTAAAACCAGAGTTTAATTCAATATAGACTTTTTATGAAATAAAAGTTCTATTTTTACTGGCTTACACATAGACTCATCAACTTATTGTAAACTCAAACTCGCTTTTTTGTTGCCTCTGTATTGACACGCAAAATGTTAATGTTGCTCAACACCGTTGTGTACATGGCAATTTTTTTTCGCTCACTACTTCCTGAAAACACATTATTTCCGCAAATCTTACTTGCTATATGTTTGAATTTTTCAAATATTTACAGGCATTTTTAAAAATTAAGTGTTTTTTACCTTATTTGATGGTCGAAACAAACATTAAGATTTTATCTCTATATTTATCCTCCTGACTCGCAGGAAAGCGACGGAGGCGCTATACATAAGATAAGCAATTATCCCGACCTGCTTCCGGAGATGCCAAGATATTGCTGTCCGCTAGTAATTAGTAGAAATATTACTGTAATTTAGAACTGCTTGTCAAGACCACCAAGCAGGGGAAAGTTCCCTAAAGTGTTTTTCTCAAGAACACAACGGAATGGCGCAAGTGGGTTTTGAACCAAGACCATGTTGTTCATCAGTCCGGTGCTTTAACCACTCGACCATGCTGCCGACACGTCAAGATTCGTCAATACCTATGTTTTTAACTTATTCCAACTGAATTAAAATGCAGTTTTATCTATAATTTCATATTAGCCTTTGTATGAAATTTTTATTGTACCTTTCAGTTAAAAATTTTAATTAGCCCACTCATTTTTTTCTTTGCATAACCTAACTGACTTTTATGCTGGTTTCTGTTTTCAGCGGAGTCAGCATAGTCGATAAGCAGAGTAATTTGATTGAAGAAAATGTCTTAAAGTGCTTTTTTAAGAACCACAAAAACCATTCAGGTAGGTCATCCAGCTGACATTTTTTCTGCTTGCTAATCATCGTGTTCTCACATTGAGCTATCCTGCCCCACCACTTTCTCTTGATAGAAAACATCAGAGGGAGCTCTTTGACGTATCGAAGCTTATAGGAAGGTTCATTGGTTCATGGTCACTTACATACACTGTCAGTATTATTTTAAACTTTGCAGTTGATGTTATTTTATCGTCATTATAAAAGTATAACTGACAAGAAAGGTTTTGTTAATTAACAAGCAAAAACTTTTAAGAGTATGATCGTGACCCAACACTTAATCAAATAATGAAAGAAAAAGTTTATAACTTTAAATTTGTCCCGATTTCGTTAATTTTTTGTTCCAAAAACATGATGATCTCTAAAACATCTTTTCTTTGAATCTGTCTCTAATTTCTGCAAGGGGTCTCCAAAGGTGGAGCCAATGCACAGTGCCCCTCCCCTTAAATTACTGACTACAATGTAAAACGAATTCAAAAATAGCAGCAATAAACATCTCAAAAAAACACAAACATGACAAGAAAAGTACTTGTTGCCTCCTTAAAAATGCTTTGCGCAGGGGCCTTGTTACAAAACCTTGAACTTCACAAAAATTATTAAAAATGAAAACAAACTTATCTTCTTAGTGATAAACTTTGATTTTTTCGGATCTGATTTACAGTAACAAAGAAATTGCTTAATCGAAGAAACATAAAATAATAAATCTATTATTTTTATCAACTGACATTTCGATCAAGTGTCATAGCACCAAGCATGACACACAAAGACGCTTTAAAGACAATAACAACATGCACCTTTGTTAGTTTTGGTTTCAACTTGTTTGCTTTCACTTGAAGTTTGTGTACTTGCTGCACTTTTCTGTTCTTCCTTTTTTTGTGCACTTTCTAAAAAAATATTTCTTGAAATTTTCTGATATTTTTTTGAAAGCAGTTAAACATAATGCAACATTCGAACAGCTTACTTACTTGGTCAAAGCAAACAAAACTAAAAAGATTAAATAGCGATATAATGTTGGGTGTACAGAGGGCAAAAACAGTAAAAAGCTATCTTGATACTGTGCAATTCTCAAACTCTATTTGATGCAAAAAAAGACTAAAACCATGCAATGATTGCCATTTTGTCGTTGTTGGCAGCGTGTTTCAAGCGGTTAAAGCGGCGTGCTGGTGATTAACATGGTCACGGTTCAAAACCCACTTTCGTCATTTTGTTGTATTCTGAAAAAAACACTTTTCCCTGCTTGGCGGTCTTGGCAAGCTCTAAAAAACCAAAAAAGATTTCAATCAGACAGCAATAACTTTGCATTTCGGGAAGCAGGACGGGATAATTGCTTGCACTATTTATTAATTGGTAATTTGTTATTGCTTGCTCTATGTATAGCGCCTCCGACGCTTTCCTATGAGTCAGGAGAATTAATATAGAAAATAATAATAATAATAATAATTAGAAAAAATTGCTTTAAAAAAACACTAAAAAAATTGTAAAAAAATGTTAAGCACAGGTCAATTGATAAATTACGCTGAGTGTTCAATTGTCAAATTAAAAGCCGGAAATCTGTGACCCTTGTTTTTCTTTTTTATTTAACTCTTAAGGTTTATTTATTATTCGTAAATCAGTTTTTTTAAACTTTGCATGATTTGCAAAACCTTTGGCAAAATTTTCAATTTGAACTGAAAACTTTGAGCAGCCACCACCAGTTGAGTAACCGGTGACGGGTTTGGGACTAAATAGAACATAAGCGTACCAGCCAAAAATATGTTAGGGGTCAATACAATTTTGACCAAATTTTATGAGTTTGACAAATCACGATTGTCTGGCACTTTACCAATACGACAAGAATTTTCTCTTAAAATTTAGGGTGAAAAAGTCTTCAATTTATATCTGTCTTCATAGTGGCGATCTCTAGAGTCTTCACCCCAAACCTTAATTGTTTTTCTAAATTTGGAAATTTGTCCTGAAGAAGTAACTTAATTGTCTTGTCGGTGCTCAAAAGTTCTAATTTTGCCAAATAATTTTTGTCGCTGCCAAAAAAATTTTGATTTTACTCTTAGTTTAAGACATGGAAGCAGTTGACACCCTCTCCCCCAGGATGGTACGGCTATGAAATAGAAGAGTGGTTTCTATTATAAAAATAAAAACGTTATGCACGTAATCATGGCCGCACCAGCCAAAACAAATTGGGGAGGAGATGAATTTTTACCTAAATTTTGTGAAATTTGTCCAAATCGTGAATTTTTTTATTACTTGATTACAAAAATTATTTCAGATTCTTGGACAGTTGTTTTCAACCCTTTATTTTCGGCGACCCAATTTCGAACCTAAGGTAACTTCATGAACTCCTTTGGTGCGCATAAAAAAAAAGTTTTTTATTTTGAATTTTTCTCCGAATTATCGATCATAAAGATATATTGCTTTTATACCGATTTATATCAAGCTCTGTGGCCCACAGAAAACTACGCCACGCACTACTACTACACCATGGCCCGCCGGTTAAAAACCACTGTTTTTGGACAAAGGTTTGAAAAAATCTCTCATTTCTGAAAATATTAATAATTTCTCAGATTTGCCAATTTTTTGTTAAAAATCATGTACAGTTTTCTGTATTTTCATAAAATTCTTGATTTTGCCCCCTTGCCCCTTCTCAGTAGGTACGGCTATGCGAGTCATAACTTTTTTTCGTCGCTGCCTTCTTATTCAAATTTTTATTTCAAGGTGCACCATGAAATTTAGTTAATTGTGAGTAAAAAAGCAAAAAGTCACGCTCTAATCTTATAGTACAACTAATAAAAATTAAATACTTGAGTGCATTTCAGAAGCAGTTTCTATCTTGCTATCTCTTCTTTGGCTTGATGGACCAGGCTTATCACTTTCTTCTAGAGAATCAATAAACTTTATAATCCAAATATGTCATGAATTATGACATTATATCAAGTTTGTTTTTTATTTTAATGCTATATTACTGAATGTATGACATTAAAACTGTCTAGTTTTTTCATGTTAAAGCTATATTATTCTAGTACTCTTCATAAGTATGTTAATGAAAAATTGTAAATTGTTTGCGTTGAATTTTTTCAAATTGTAAAATAAAAGTTAACTGAAACAAGAAAATCGAAGAACAAGAAATTGTTGAAATGGAATAAAATTTATCGGAACAAAATCAAAAATAGAAAATAGAACAAGAAATTATCGAAATCGAAATGGAGGCACCTGGACTTTGATAACCGTATGGTTCTTTCGATGCCTCCATGGTGTAACTTGCATGCACAATTTTCAATTAATCAGATTTTGTTCTAATTAAAAAGTTTGTTAGTTGTTAATATGTCATGCTATAGTTATGCCAAATAAAATTTTGTCTTTCTCTCTCTCTCGGAAATCGCGACTTGATCCGACAAAAGCAGCTCGTTCGAGTCAGTCGATTCGCACAAAAGTTAAAAACAATAACAAAGCACAAACACCTGAATCTTCTTGCTGTACGTTTGAACTGGGTCTTCTCATTGAAAGTCCTAAATTTAAAAAAAGTTTAATTTAATTAATCATATTAGTCTATACGGCAAATGTTTTTTAGTATAATGCTACATAAATTTGGTTTCATGAATAATTTTTCGATTGATTTGTCACAAAGTTAAACGTAATTGAAGAGCTAAGGTAGACAAGACACTTGTTTCAGCAGCAATAATTTGTAAGAAGTACTTGCTACTATCTACGAAGTATATAATTATTTGTAGAACACAAAGATCTAAAAGATAATTGAAAAGCATAAACAAATTGGTAAGCATGTATTGCAAAAATAGAATTTACTCTTTCATTTACATCAAAACGTTGAAACAATAGAAAACTACTTTACTTCTTTCGAATGAAGGCATCGTAGCACTTTTTTTTCGAAAGCGTGCTGGACTTGGCGAATCGCTGGAGCTGCCTAGTTCAGAAGAAGTTTTCTTAGTTTTATCCGCAAACAAACCCATAATAAACAATTAGTCTGCCACATTTAAAAAAGCATTTTGCCAAGGTTTTTGAATTTAGTTTATGGTTTTGAAAACTTCAACGAAACCGCAAAATTCTTTTCATTAAACAAAACTTACTTTATTAGTTTGTTGAACGTTTTTTTTGTATTTGTTATCTCTTAATCATCAAAATGAAATATAATCGTAATCGTTCTGCTTTATATGAATTTAAACAGTTAAAAAAAAGATATAAAGGGGGTTTTTACTTCAGCTGTAACGCTATCAACGATAGTATCATACCAGCATTGAATTTGTCATTTTCCAAATATGTCCAGTGTTCAATAATTAATAAAATTATGCTCTTAATTGAACAGCAGTTTATTCGCATTTCGACAAATTTAGCTCTTTATCCTACATTCCTATAAAATATTTTTTGACTCACAGTCCCTAAAAGTTTTTGAAAAAGGTCCGTGAAATGCAATTTAAAACATTTGATTGATAGAGTATTTTTAAAGTTGAACCCTTATTTTTTGTTTTTTAAATTTTTGGTTTATATTTTGCCATGAAAGTTGGAAGTTTATGCGTTATTATTGTTTTATGATGTATCCACAAAAAGTCAGTGGGATTTATTGCTCACAAAAGAGATGTCACATTGATCGAAATTATCAAGTTTGTCTTATAATGTACAAAAACGCAGCTAATACAGCAATATTGATTGAAGCAAATGATCATTTACTTAGTGAATAATATCTTGTTGTAATAACGTTTGTGTTGTGAATATGGTGAAGTTGATTTGAGAGAACCAAGTCCAAAAATAAATTTAACAAGTGTCTTCATCCAACAACATAATCAAGAGGCGTCTGTCAAGTGACAACAAACAGTAAGTTATAGTGGAATTTGAATTAGGTACTTGTTCAATGCATGCTATGGATAACGTCAAAGAGTTTTTTTGAAAATCAAGAAAACATCTTCCTTTAGTCAAAGGAATACGTTTCCAAACGACAGTTAAAAAATTATCTCTCTCAAATTAAACCAGTTCCCTACATAATAGCCGCTATAGGATGCTTTTTTGCCAGATTCAACTAAGCGTTTTTAAATACGCTGAATTCTGTTGTAAAATAATCAATTTTTTAAAAAAGAAAGTGCCACAAACTCTTGCCTATACAAAAAATGTTTTGTAAAAAAGAATGGACTCGAAACATTTTAAATCAAATGCTCAATTTAATATCAAATTTTTGAGCGAGAAAAAGAGTGTTTATTTAAAATATTTTTAATGTGGACATTAATTATTTTCATTTTATTATTTAATCTTCACTTTTGATTTCTACATAAATAAATTCTCCTTTCTGGGTACTAGAATTTGGATCCCAGATTCATTTAAAGACAAAAAAAAAGTTCTTTGAAGTGGTCTATAGAGCAGCTGTTAAAATTTGCTGCTCACTTAAAGCAAAAACCGTTTATGCAGCTGAGCAATTTTAAATTGGAGAAAACTGAGCAATTTTAAAAGCAATTTTAAATTGCTCAGTTTTCTATGTCTAAACGATTTGGTCCTGAGAAGTGTCCCGTATATTTGCGAGTTCCTTGGATAGGGAAAGCTTCCATTGGCCTTGATAAAAACGTCAAAACGGCTGTTGAAAGCTGCTATGGCTCCGTTACCACCAGAGTGGTATTTACATCCAAACGCATGTTGCCTGTAGCCCGCAAAGATGTTTTACCTACCACGCTGAAAAGCTCCGTTGTTTATGAATATTCGTGCCACTGTGACAGTAGGTAGAATCAAGCAGCATGTTCCTAAATGGCTACAACAGCAAGCGAAGCGCCCTACACGATCTCAACCTGGCAGATCCTGTAAGCTAAAACGTAACAATCCAGATTGTGACTCTGCCATAAGACAACACTTGCTTGACAACGAGCAATGTGCTGCAAACTATAACGACAAACGTTTAAAAATTCTTGCTGTGGCACGCAACTCGTTCCATCTGTGTCTACTCGAGGCAACTTTTATCAAAACCAAACATCCGGTTTTATGTAAACAAAAGGAATTTGTTTACACATTAAAACTTTTTAAATAACCTAAGTTGCGAGTAACAGTGTTTCTCCTGGGTAATTGCACATAGTGCGTTTCTCCTTTCCGAGATTACACTGTATTGCACCACACTTCTTTGATTTTGTGCAATTGTGCCTTTCTCCCTTCCGAGAATGCAGCACCTTTCTCCCAACTGTTGAGACTATAAATACCTTGATTTTCTCTGGTTCGTCCCATTTTGACGCGATTGCCACTGATGAGAGCGTCACGAAAAGCTTATGGCTTGTTTAAAGCGATATTAAATTTTTTTTTGTTTTACTTGTTTTGTGTAAACTTTACTAAATAAAGGCAAAAAAGGTCTTTATTTGTTAGAAAAATTCAATCAGGATGTGAAGGCTGATTTTTTGGTCTTCACCTTGTTTTTTATAAAAATATTAATAATTGGTAGTGGCTTTAGAATCCATATAATGCTTTTTTCCCAGCGCTTGTTTGGAAGGCCTCGAAATAATGCGGCCCCCAATCAAAATTTTTTGGAAAAATAGTTACGCTGTCCCTGCCACAAAGCATTGATTAATTAACATCTTACCTTGTTCTTCACCTTCAAACTGTTGAGACGTCCTTGGTTCCGGCCAAATTCCTGAATTTAAAAATCTTAACGTTAGAGGAACAATTTTTTATTTGATTACAATTAATACAGCTAATTTATGGCAAAATCATTTTATCTTAAAAGTTAAAATGAAAAAAATTTTAAATCATTTAATGAAAATTTTTACTTTTGAGGGAGCATTTTGACAGTATGCTTTGCATTTAAAACAGACAAAATATATTTGGGCATAAAGTTAAGTTTTAAGCAAGGCTATAAATTTATCTAAAGCTCTAAGTAAAAAAATCCTTGTTTGGACTTTCAAATTTGCTTTAAATCTAAAAAAACTTTAAAGTACGAAATAATGAGAGTGAAAAAATTACTTCTTTTCGCTCTTGCTCTTGTTAAACGATTTAATGTTCTTTGAGCTGACTTGCCGAGAAATGATGTACCCAAAGCTGAAGGGGAAGTTAGTGCAGTAGCAAGTTTTGATGTCGAGCTTTGTCCTGCAGCTTGTTTCAGAGCTTTTTCTGGAAAATAACCTTTTTTCCTAATTACATTCAAAAAAGAAATACCTGAAAGAAATTTCAGCTATCGGTTTTAACAAGTGTTCGAGTCTATATTGAGCAAAAACGCAAGTAATCAAAAATATACCGTACTTTTAATCGTAAATTCAACGATCTTTTAAATAAATAATTACTTCATTTTTGCTAGATTTTTGAATTTATCTCAGGTTTTCTGTTGTTTTATTTGATAAATTTGTAATTTGAATTAGGTAGCACATGAGAGGACAAACTATAGCTTTAAAGAATTTGAAGAGCTTGGTCAAAAATCAGATTTCAATGGACAAGTAAATATTGTTCACGGCACAAAAACTTTAATTGGATAGATATATGTTTTCCTTTGGTGCAGAATCAATTAATATACAACACAGCGTAAATAAGTGCTATAAAAAAAGTTCAGAAAGTCAGGAAACATTAAAGAACCAGTTTTCATATCAAGTAGCTTACTTCCTGAAAAAGTGAAATTTGCTATAAAATTCAAAGAACCGTTTCATCAATGATTAATTACTTTAGATCGGAAACGCGCCAACGAAAAAATATAAAAAAGAGAAACCAAACAATAAAAAAAGTGACTTATAATAACAATAATCAATCAGTAAAAAACTGGCTACATAGCGTTAATAATATTTAGAGATCTTTTTTTTAACTAATTGGTTTTTAAATATTTTTCTGTTGATTTTCTTTGTAAAAGCAGTTCAATAACGAGTCAATACGTAAAAAACACTTTCTAAAAGTAACATTTCTATAGCTGCTTTACAACTTGTGCCATATGTTATGCCATATGGAATTTTATAAACCAAGTACAATGCAAAAAATGCAAAGTTTCTTAAAAAGACAAAATAGCATTATTCAGAGAAAATTTGTCAAAATAGCTAATTACATGAAAAATATTGTAAAGATTTTAATGAACACAAATTTTCAAATAATGATAAGCCTACTTTCACACTCTAAAATTCATTTATTAACATCAATAAAAAATTAATACTTAAAAGATCTAAAAGGTGGTTTGTTGTTTAACATAATTTATCAATGTCGGCAACGTGGTTGAGTGGTTAAATCGCCGTTCTTATGATCAACATGGTCTCGGTTCAGAACCCAGTGGCGCCATTCTGTTGTGTTCTTGGGAAAGACACTTTAGGGTACTTTCCCCTGCTTGGTGGTCGTGGCAAGCAGCTCTAAATTACAGTCATATCTTATTAAATTACAAGTGGGCAGCAATATTTTGGCATCTCCGGAAGCACGTCGGTCTAATTGCCTACCGTATGTATTAGCACCTTCATTGTTTTCCTGCGAGTCAAGAGGATAAATAGATAAAAGTATATACGTATATTTCGTTTTCAAAATTATTGTTAATAATTTATTAAATTGTAATCATTGATTTAATATCATTAATTTTTGAATTACCTTTTTTTAAAGAGTATTTATCAGGTTTGAATCGCACGATGACATATAATGTGTCATGAGCAAAAAAGTTAGAAGCAAGGTACAGAATTACAGTTTCAAAAAACAGGCTGAAAAAACGTATATTTTGCTTTTAAAGTAATCGACGAAGATTTAAGGATTTCGCCTCGAGAAGTCGGCATAAAATTTAGTTGCAAGAAAATTTATTGACGTTATAGTTTTTTTATAAAACCCGACAAAATCAGAATGCATAACCTCAGTTGGGGAGGTGAGTTAGATTTATGTTCTTTCTCTCTGTAAACAGTTAATTCTTAACAACGTTTTGACACGAAACAAATCTGGAATTAAATCTGCACTTCTACGTGTATATCAAAAACCGTTAGGCTAATAGCAGTAAACATAAAGAAAATTGTAGCAGCAATTCCTTATCATCCTTTCGATTTTATTTTCTTAACTCGAGGATCATCATCAAAGGCGTTGAACTGGGAGCAACCTGTCAAGCGATTGCCTCGACCTGGTTTCCGAAGATACCGAGATATTGCTGCTGTTTGTTTGAGCAAGTCTTATTGTTTTATGTATATTTTTTTTTAGAAAATCTAGGCGTGTGGCTTTTAAGGACACTATATAATAACAAGAATTAAAACTTAAAAAATTAAAATTGAAACAGCGTAATTGCTTTATCAAGAATTTGAGAATCTTACCCCTCGGCTACGCTACCACCTTGTTGTTAATGGAAGATGTATTCTTGTTTTTATTTATTGTAAAATAGCGTGACATACAGTGTAAGGCTTATTATTTTGGGCTCAATTTTTTCTTGCTTGTCTTTCGAGCCAATTTTACCTTTATATCTACTGCGTCAACTTTCATGGTTTTATAAAATCATTTTCATCAGTTTAATTTTGTTGCACTGATGTATTTCCATCTTAAAACTTATGTTTCATACCTCTTCCTTTTTGCTCTGGAGTGGAAGTCGGCGAGGAAGACGACAGCCTAGGTTCAAAAGTTTCGTCAAAATCGTCGGTGCCTTCACCTACAAACACGGTTTTGTCATCAAACACACATTGCATTTATAGTATACGGTTTTACCGGCAACAAATTTTAATTTAAAAAGAAAAGGGAAACATTTTTCGGCACAGATGCATGTATGCAAACGTGCAATAAGACAAGTTTTTGATATTATTTCTGTGTTTGGACTGGTCAAGATCCAACTTCGGCACCATCCCTTAATAGGATTGATTCTGAAAAAATATTTTTAAGGAGTTCGGACCACAAGTTGGTGGTTGCAACCCTTGGTATAGCATTTTGCTTTATATGAGTAGTGGGGTTGAGCTAGGGCTTTATTTTTTCACAAAAATAGAATAGGCTAAAAACTAAAATACAGTAGGGTATCCAATCTATTTGAAATCATTTTATTTGAGAAAGTTAAGTGCAGTGGGCTTTGTAGATGACTCTAAATCTTTATAGGAGGTGCTGCAGCCCTTTAAATCTATATTTTTACGCCTTTACTAGTAACAAATATTAATGTTTATTTAAAATAATTTCGTCAGAAAAAAAGGTTCTCGAAGGATTTTAATACAAATACAAGTTTTTTTATATCACAACTAAACAATACTTTCAATACAAGTATTTTTAATCTAGTTGACCAGTTACAAAAAGTGTTACACAATGGCACTTGGCATATTTGCAACTTATTTTCATTTGCAACTTACGATTTATCGTTGTCGTCGTTTGAAGGGTATCCACTCCAGTTCAGACAAAAACAGGACTGGGGCCGAGGGTTTATCCTTTTACTACCCCAGACCGCTGTACTGCCTGAATCAGATGCTGGCAATGATGTTATTAACCCAGCATCGAGTTTCGTCATCCAAAACCGTCAGACCTTGTGCTCCATGTGGTGCCCGATGTATATAGGGCACGCTGTTAGAACATGGTCTGCGATTTGCTCAGAGGCGCCACACTAGCAATTCGGTGAAGGAGCGAGACCCCATTTGTGCATGGACGAATGGAATCGCCCAACACCAGTACGCAGGCGGTTAAGCTTAATCCAAGCTGCTCGGGGTAAGCCCATCCTAACAGAGGTGGCACCGGTTTGGGGCACCAAAACACGGAGCCTGGAAGCATTTTCACAATATTCTGTTTTCCATTTGTTATTTGTTAATTCAGAAGCGCGGATTCCAAGTCCGGCAAGGTTGTCCGAAAAATTCCACGCAGTTGAAAAAACAAACGGGGGTCTGGATCTTAGTCTCATTTGGTGAGTATCTGAGGACCCACTTAATAGACCACACAAGATATGATCGGGGTCCAGAGATACACGATGAGCCAAGGAGAGTGTCGCTCCCAGTCGGCAAAAATCAGCTGGCTGGTGAGAGTACAGGTTGGTGGTCGGACGCAGGCATCCAGTAACTATGCGAAAGGCGTCGTTCAAGACACTGTCAATGATGCGAATGTGAGCACTGCGACACCAGACTGGCGCACAGTACTCAAATGTTAAGTAGACTAGAGATACCGTAAGGTAGCTATGCGTAGTGTTTTAGCACCAGCACCCCATCCCGAGCCCACGAATGGCTTCACAGCAGTGTGACGCACGAGGATAGTTTATTGCGCAATGCCACTAAATGGTGACGAAACGTGAGCGATCTGTTCAATTCTACCCCAAGATAAGTAGGGGTTGACAGAACGGTAAAAATCTACCGTTGTTGACCGTTGACCTTTAGCTCACGTTTGGCCTCTCAGTTGTTTAAATGAAAGGCTGCTGTCACCGTCTTAGTGTGACTGAGCTTCAACCTCCAAGTCTGGAGATACGCTGAGAGTGTGGACATGTCTTGGCTTAAAGTCCCCTCCAAGTCCTTCCAGTTTCCAGAAGAGTGCAACAATGTTAAATCATGTGCATAAGCAAACTTTGGAAGAAAGATCGTAGTATAGATGTTAAATAGGAGGGGAGCCATAACCGGTCACTGAGGAACGCCGTTTTCAAGACGGCGTAGCCTGCTTTGCTTGCTATCACCGGTAGTAAGAGTGAAACTTCAATTTCGGACAAGCTCCATAATCATTCTGACCATGTGCTTATCCGGAAGTAGTCTCAGCGGCTTGCAGGTAAGGCCACGGTGCCAGACTGTGTCATAAGCAGCTGTCAGATCGACAAATACGGCACCGCCCTTCTTTTAGCCTCAAAAGAATTTTCGATGTTCTGGATTAGTAGAACAACTTGATCTAGGGTTGACTTTCCGCGTCAGAGTACAGCCTGCTCTTTAGGGAGCAGTGGATCGATTAATGGCTCATCGCGGGCGAAGATAAGCTTCTCGAGGATCTTGTAGGGGACACAGAGAAGAGATATCGGTCGATAACTCTATGGGTCCCCCACATGCTTTGCTGGTTTTGGGATCGCCATCACGACTGCTCTTCTCCAGATCTTGAGAATTTTGAGTCGGGGCAAACATGAAGAAAGGAAGTCACGTAACCGGGACTTCAAAGCAACTCCAACATGAAGTATAAACTCTGAGGAGATGGAATCAGGTCCCGGAGCTTTACCTGGTTTTAAATGTTGGAGGGCAGCAGCACGTTTTCTCTGTGAAAAATTGTCAAAGATATTTCTGGTGTTGTGGCCCTCCAAAGGTTAGACACTTCTTGAGAGACAATTCGTCACTTTGAGAGATGACTTGCGGTCAACAGCATCGTATTTCCCATTTTTAATCAGCTGAGATGCAATAGCATCGGCTGAAACGGGACAGTGACGAGGAGAGTGTCGTCACCTACCAGTAAGATTGTTCAAAATAATCCACGCTTTTTGACTAGAGTGTGAGAAGTCAATGCTCCGAACTGCCTCGGACCATCGATCCCTCCACTTTTTGTCAAGCTTGGCAAGCAGAGCTGTAGCAGCCAAACTCGAGAGTCGTCTTCCTGAGGAGACTGCAGAAAAGGTTTTATAGAGGGATTCACACTTTGCATTCCAACACGGAATATACGTAGTTATTTCGATACCCGCGTGGGATAGTCATTTTGGCTGCTTTCTTAATAGTGTTACAGAAGTCCTGGTAAGCCGCATCCACATCAAGTGAATCAGGCAGCAACAAAGTCTTTGGGAATTTATTCGTCAAAGCCATATAGTGACTCCATTTGGCCTTGAGGAAGTTCCATCGCTTAACAGGCATGCTTGGCAATGCCATAGCAAACCTTGGTGGTGTAATAAGCGAAGTTCGATGTTGTGACCTGGGGAACTTGTCAAGGACACGTCTATCCGGTAAGCGACTGTTTGAACCTACGCCAGCGAAAGCTAGATCTGGATTGGTGCCAGTGTTCCAGCGGCCGGAATAAAAACTGGAAGCGTCCTTGGCATTATATAGGAGGGCAAGACAATTAATACTTGCCCAGCCAGCCAAGCACTCACCGCCCGGACTGTTGTTATCGTAACCCCAGTCAGTATGACGACAGTTAAAATTGCCAGCGTAAAGACAGGAGTGAGGAAACACTGGGAGATTTAGGGTTTGCAATCGCGTAGGCGGTGGTTTGTAGAAGTTGATTATTTTATATCCATCAACGTCCACACACAACCACTCGATCTTCAATGTCGGTGGAGATTGGTCCAAAAGCGTGTATCTCAGTTGCTCGTGGACAAATGTGGCAAGGCCATGCTTCCTGTTTAAAAAAGACCCAGCTAGTTGGTAGTTTGAAAGTACCAACTTCTCTGCATCAGTGCAGTGGGTCTCCTGTAGTAGAATGACGAGTGTCTTAGACTGCATAGCGAGGTGATGAAGAACGTTCATCTTGCTTGCAGTGAGGCCTTCGATGTTCAGCTGAAGAATAGTGGGTCTTCGGAACTTGTTGGCAATGTGCCCTGAAAAGGGCAGTTTTATCCTGGCATTTCTCCGTTCTGAAAAGGACGTTTGCCGATTAGCAGACCCACACTAAACATCGGAATGGGTGGATACACTTTCATTTTGGTAAGTTATAATTTATCATATACAGGGTGTTTCAAAAATCTTGGGCACATTTCAAGTCTTTATATCTACTGAGCTATGAATGGTAGTAAGATGAAACTGGTATCATTTTAAAGCTAAATTTATTCAGTTTTTTGTCATGCCAATATTTTTTTCATATCTTTTTAGACCTTTTCATGCAACTTAAATAACTAAAATAACTAAGATGTACTAATGGGGTTCACTATATCAGAAAAGGCATTTTGCGTCCTCGAATTTGCAAAAACTGACTCATGTACACTTGTTCAACGTGTATTTCGTACAAAGTTTTGAAAAGCGGCACCAGAAAGGAAGTCCATGTTGAGATGACATGATAAATGTAGCAAGGCAGAGGCAACGCATGTAAGATGCAATGGCATGGTAACGTGCTTGGCAAGAATTAGATTATCGGCTTGATGTGTGCCGTGTGATTAACGCTGCTCACATTGAACATCTTTGAACATTCCATGAAAAACTTGAGATTGCAAACTTACAGAGTATATCAGATGCGTTGTTATATCCTTAATAGTTTTTGAAATATTCAATAGCAAATTGTGCCCAAGACTTTTGGAACACCCTGAACAATAAATAAACAACAATAACTCAATCTAAAAAAAATATTTTTACATATAACTTTGATTACAAAAGATTCTTGAACAATTTTGATAAAAATATAAGCCCATCACGCCAAAAAATATTTACTCATATATATCTTTTAGATTTAGTTCTTAACTTGAGGATTTAGTTAATTAGTTAGAAACTATGCCACTTAAAACTAAAAGCATTATTAAGTTAAAACGTATTCTTCATCAAGAAATTTAACTTTAACATTTCATGCGAATATGATATAATTGTATTATACCAATATCAAATCGGGCAAGGACTTCTAAATCGTTTATTTAATGACCTCAAAGCTTCAAAATGGGTTCAAAATATCCATCAAACGATTTATTCTATAAAAGCATTGTGAACTATTAAACGATTTTATAGAATTATTTGCTCAAAATAGTCATATTCTTGGTAAAATGGCAGAAACCTTGGCACTCGGCGTGCCGAGAAAAGCGCTCTTACCAAAACATTTGTTCAAGGATCCACAGGCTATTGGCGAAAACGTTTTTATTCGCATACAAATCATTTTAATTGTTTTATTTTATGTGTTTTTGATAATTAAACGCAAGGCGCGGTGATTGGCTGCTGGGCTTGCGGAAACAAGATTGTGATTTGAGTTACTTACTGTCGAACACACAACACAATATTGTTGTAGTCCTATTGCCCTTAAAAACGACTTTAATCTGATTTACCTTGAGATAAGACTTTGTTTATATAAATGTGTTAGATGATGTGAAGAGTTATTATTCAGTTCAACTTTGATTTACGAAAAAAGGTTGGAATATAGTCGCAGAAAGCGAGTTGAGTAAAAAATTAGGACGATTTTAGCACCAACTTTGTCACTTACAGGTTATTAACAATAATTTTAACTATTGCGCGGAACCCCAAATTTTCTTGTTGGACGCCTATTGGTAAAAAGAACTGAAACGAAAAGGAACCTCTTACTTTGTTCGGCTTTCAAGTTTATTGGATCATGCAAGTCGCAATTCCTCTGAATTCTAGGCTCAACGTCACCTTAAAAAATGATATTTATTCGTTTACTCTATCAATAAAATATTCAAATTAAAAAACGTGTTTTCCAAGAGTTCTAGTCTGCAAAATGTGCTAGTTTAACTCTCAAGTTTTAGAATAGGGTTAAATTCAAACAAAACTGGTTTCATACCACGTTTGCAACATAGGCACAACTTATCCGATAGTAATATAATAAAAAAATAAAGAATTTTTTTAAAGTTCGAGAACAGTTTTCGAAAGTAGTTTTTAAAGAAAATAAGATTTAACATATTAAAAAGTAATTTACCTATGCCGATTTTGAAAGCAAGTTTTCCTACAAATCCTTTTTTCATTCGCTTGAACGAACGCATTGCTTTGGGTGGTGCCTGCCTTAAATATTTTTTGCCAGCCAGACGCTTTTGATATGTACCTACGAAAACATAAACAGATCAAAGATTGCTCATGGGCTTTTATATATAAGGGTGCCGGCGCTTGATGGTAAAATCTGCGTTCACGTCCTGACAACCTGAAGTTCAACGTGGTTAAAAGTATTATTTTAACGTTCTTTGTATCGTTAAGAGTTAAAGCTATTTAGTTAAATGCTAATAAACTGCAATTTATACGGTCTGTTCATAGACAACTCACGTTTTTTTTTGAAAGAGTCTTGCATGAGAAAATAATAAATAATGGTATTTTCAGAATCATCGCTTGGCATTCTTTGAAAGAACCTGTTTAAACATAAATCAATTTATCGAAATCAATTTATAGCCATAAGCCATAATTTAAACTGAGCAAGAAGTTAACATCTGGGCTTCTAAAACGATTAGCTGCATCAAGCTGGGGCGCAGATGCCACAGTACTGCGTACAGTCACCCTTAGTTTGGTCCATTCTACGACTGATAACTGCTCACTTGGGGTCGCAGTACCTATACTCACCTTATTGACAAGCCCATTAATAATATCTTGTCCATAGTGACCGAATGCCTGATTCCCAAACACCAACAGAAAATCATTTTTTTCTTCACAGGCATCCAACTAACTGAGTTTTGCCACAAAAAACCGTACGGTCTCTTAGTTCGCCGCGCTCAGGATCCAGAACATCTCTTATATAAAAGGCTCCCGTTTCCACATGGTAGACAGCTGCGGCAACTTAAATCAAGACACGCATTTGTTTCTGCTGCACTAGAACTGCTGAACGCTCAGTCAGGCATCTGTGCAGCACGATTGGCGGATTATAAATGAAGCATGTAGTGATGAAAAAATGCCCCAGACTTTATAAGACAAATATTTTTATGTGTAACAACTTGCATTTTAAAGTTTATTTCACTCTGTTGTTCAAAAAACAATTATACCACACACATTTTATCCCGTTTAATAAATTAACTACTTAAACGCTATTGGACAACTATTGGCAACAACATAACTATTAAACTGTTATTAATAAAATGGAATTGCATGGCCAAATAGAGTATTAAACTGTAATCACTTGTCTTGATATTTGCAACGGAGATTTTGAAAGGCGCATCGTTTGCTCAAATTTTGTTCGCTGTAAGTTCAATGTTTAAAAACCTTTTTGTCAATTATTTTCCACAAATTTTTGTAAATTAAACAGGCGTATTCACAAGCTTAGACAACACACTTAGTATTTACGGCCATAATTATGTGGTATATTATACTTTTTTATTGCGGATTATAGGCATCAAAGCGTTTATTGCGGAAGGGCCGTTCAATATCATTAACATTACTACAGTACAGCGGTTCCCAAACTGTGCGCCGCGAGACCTTGTCAGGGGTGCCGCGAAAACATGTGAAAGTTGTTGTATTTACTGCTTTCCTCACAAAAATTAAACTGTAAAAGTTGTTAGCAGCTTTTTAAAATTTTACAGTGTGTGTTAAGCAGCAGCTGTGTGGAACCGCTTGTTAGTTGTTAATTATTAGTTACAACAACTTATCTAGAAAATCACGCGAATTTTTTACTCGTAAGTTATCAGAAATGAATAAGCAGTCGGTCGTAGTTTCAAATTTATTGCATACACCAGCCAAAGTACAGCTTGCGTCTTTTAAAGCTGCGTACAGAATCGCGAAATGTAAAAAACTGCATACCATTGCGAAAGAACTTGTGCTTCCTGCTGCTCTTGACTTAGTTTCGACAATAATTAGAGAATCAGCTGCTCAAAAACTAAAAGCTGTTCCGCTCTCAAACAATACCATTTGTAGGAGGATCAGTAACATTTCGGATGATATTAATGATCACCTAGTAGCGACAATGCGTGGAAATGAGTTCAGCTTACAGTTAGATGAGCAACAACCAGTACCCGTAATAAAGACGCTTATTTGATTTGCAACGTACGCTTTATCGATAACGACGACAATATCGTTGAAGATTTGCTCTTCTATAAATCTATTTTAACAAATTGTAGAGCGCATGAATTGTTTGCAATTCTAAACAATTATTTTTAGAAAAATAATCTCCCGTGGAAATATTGCGTTGGTTTATGCACGGATGGTGCCCGAGCTATATCTTGCCTCTTTGGCGGGCTGCGAACGTTAGTGCAGGGCGTTGCCGTTAACGCAAAATGTACCCACTGTCTAATACAACGTGAGGCGCTGGCTTCGCAACAGCTCAGTGGTGGTGACCTTAAAGGAATGCTTAAAACTGTTGTCAAAACTGTGAATTTCATCAAAGCAAGGCCGCTTAAAGCTCGGCTTTTCCCACGTCTTTGCGATGAATTAGGTGCAGACCACAACAATATATTGTTTTATTGTAATGCAAGGTGGCTTTCCAACGGTAAAGTTCTTCTGCTTGGGAACGAATTGAGAACGAAATCTCCATATTTTAAAAAAAAGAAAACCATGCACTTGCTACTACCTTTGAGGATGAAGTTTTCCTGACACAGTTGGCGTATCTCTGCGATATTTTTTAAAAATTTAATCTGTTAAACATCTCCCTCCAAGGAATAGAAACTCACCTTCTACAACTTCATGACAAAATTACAACCTTTAAAAAAAACTACGATTGTGACAAATTGATCTGCTGATAAATAACGAGCAATGTGATAACTTTCCACTTTTAAAATCCTATTTAAACTCGCAATCTGGCAATCTTTCCCTGCAGAATACTGATGAGTATGTAAAGAGTGTGATGTGTTCGCATTTAAATGCTCTAAACTTGCATTTTGAGAAATATTTTTCTGAAGACATGGAGAAGCACAATTGGATAAGAATTCTTTTGTTAATAATCCAAATGTCTTTCAGAGGTTTACATCTCTGGAAGCTGAACAATTTATGGATCTTTCTTCCGACCTCATTTTGAAAAGCTTATATAACCTTAATTTACTCATTTCATTCTGGGTTAAGGCTCGATCCGAGTGCCACTTGTAAACTGTAAAGCTCTCTGTGTTTGTGCCATTTGCAACGTCAAACTTGTGTGAAGCCGCTTTTTCGCGGTAGCAGTAATCAAGTGGAAGTATCGCAATAAGATTGATATTGAACGCGACATGTGTGTTGCAATATCAGACATTGCACCGCGCTTTAATAAAATGTGCACAGAGCAACAAGCTCACTGTTCATATTAAATGTTTTTTAGTATTTTGCGAATAATGCTGACATTTTTGTGCATTTTGAATAATGAACATCATTTAAATACAATTTCTTGGTAAAACTTAAAACTTGCTTCGTTAAGGCGCCGCGAGCATTTATAAATTTTCGAAGGGCGCGTGAACAAAAAAGTTTGGGAACCGCTGCTATAGTACATTGAAGACTATTAAAAAAATTCAATCTTGCATAATGAAAAAATAAAAATACTTACCAAACAACTTCAGTATATTAAAAAAGAAATACGAATACAAAAATCGAAATAACAAAAATCTTTTTTAAAGCAATACAAAAACAAGCTGTAAGAAACTTATGGATTTAATTTATTTCTCTTAAAAATAATTGTCATTAAATTATTTTAAAATAGAAGTATAACTTTTAAAAAAGGCAGCACAATTACCAATTAAAAGCATCAAGTAAAGGTGCAAAAATTTGATGTTTGTCGTAATAGTTGATTTTTTAGCAAACAGTTTAATGGATAGTACACATTTGACTGGCAGTGTTGCTGAATTGTTAAGTGCGCCGTGTTGATGGCGAACGCGATTGAACGGATGCGATTCAAAATCACTCGAGTCATTCTGTTGTGTCCTTGGCAAAAACACTAATCGACTGAAATAATTTGCATCTTGAAAAGCAAGTCGGGATAATACCTTGTGAGTTGCTCAAAGTACAAAGTTTCCGACATCTTCCTGCCATCAGGAAAATAAACAGAAATAACACCACTAACAACCTAAATTCATTTCTTTATTCAAAATTAAGTTGGAAATATTTTACTTTAGCTTTATTGGATGGAACTTTGAGGGAATATGTGCTTTGCTGAGCTTAAAACCTTTGCTTTATAGGCTACGCGAAAAATCAAATGACTTTTTTAATTGTTTTTGTTTTTTCAGATAATAGACGTGTGTTGTAAATGTAGTATAAGAATTTTTTTCAACTTAACTCTCAATCTGGTGTTCACACGATATCGAAAATTTTATTGCTATTGTTTTTTTGTTTGGAAACGATTATTATCGAAATCGTCATCGTCCAAACACTATTAAATCATGAGCATAAACGCGGTCGTTGGCCAGTCACTGCTTACAGTTAAAGCATAAAGTAATCGTCCGACTATTTTGCTTAATTAGTACTGATATGTTGAATTATATAAAAAAAGTAGATCAAGTTATAAAATTATTCCTTGTTCTTTTTTTAATTTTAACCCCAGCAGGGCTGCTTTTTTAACCCCAAATTTATTTTATTAACTTTTAACTTGATAGGGTTATTGTTTTTACTTGTTAAAGTTCTACGAGGCAACCGAGCTTAATTCTCATCTGCAAAAAGACTTGTACAGAGAAGTGACCAAGATATTTTTTAAAAAACTCTTTGATTTAATTAGTTTGAACTTTTTGTTTAAGAAATTTTTAAAATCATGTTTTTACTTTATCAAATTTGGGGGCACTTTTTATTTGTTCAAATTAGAAGATCATCTTCTTACTTTATCAAATTTCGGGTAATTTTTTAACTTGATCCAAAAAAATCAATAGGCAAAAACAAATCAATAAATATGGCTTAGTTAGAAACCAAAAGCCTTAAAATATCTGTAATATTCCAAAAAGATTTTCTTAATCAATTCAATATAAGAATCACCTAAACCAACTTTAATACAATGTATTTTTCACTTTTGCTTTTTTATTTGATCTTGTTGGCAATTTAAGCAAGATTTTTTCGCGCCACGACCGGTTGAACACAACCAAACTAAACAATGCATGTCGTAAATAAAAAGGTGGATATGCTTTGGCGGCTTCAACAACGCGAGTGAGGAACAAACACACTATTTGGAAATAGCAAGTTTGAAAACAAACTGTTACGCTACAAGCCAAAAAATTTTTTTCCAACATTTTTCTTGAATTATGTTTTTTTGTCGACGACACAAGCTATTAAAGCTAATCAGGAGATATGCTCGTAAAAACGTCAACACTATTTTAAGAAAATAAATTAATTGAAGGATAAAAAGTATGCGCAATTAAAATAGTGTCAGTGAATCAAAATAAAACAATCATCTTGTGATCGCTAACCTTGATAAAGTTCTGGATTCAAATTTTTTACCCTTGAACAAAAAAATTTTAATGTTTTTTATAAAACTATTAAATTTGAAGCTTAAAGTTAGGGCTTTATCCTGAAATGACCATTTTTTAGTAAAAGATTTGCGTATAAAACTTTTAAATTATTTAAAATGGTCCTGAAATAGAATTTTTGCTGTTACTAATCTTTGATTGTCCTTAATATTCGAAGAACCTTATAAAGAAATTTTATGGCAATGATGCAAAGTAAAACTCGACAAACTGTACAATGATTTTTGTAGTTACTTGTGGGGAAGATATTGCTTCTTTTATAATTTTTTAAAATCAACTTCATAACATATCAATACTGGTTATTTTCTTATCTAAAAAGTATTTCAATTTTCAAAAAAATTTCATATAATTAATACATGAAAAATTACCGCCTTACTCCTTACTGAGGCAGCTTTGATTTGAAGATTTTTTTCAACAGTTTTTGCTTATTTTTTCCACTAAATGGCTTTTTTTACAGCAGGCAAGCTACCAAATTTCAGAAGAAAAGTCGTAACTTCAATAAAAAGTTTTTAACTTTGGCACTGAACCAAACGACAAAAATTTCTCCCTAATTTAAGAAAATAATAAATTTATAATTTTAAAACTTTATTTAACTGGCTTCATAAAAGATAAGGTTACTTAACCGATTAAAAAAATCTTAATGCAACTTAATGACAATTGTGACTCAGAAAAAAAACGTTTTTTTTAACTTACTTTGAAAATCATCTCAAAGGCAAACAAATTTTGTCGGGAGTGTTTTAAACTACAAAAACACTTTAATTTAGATTGTCTTACAAACTAGATGGCGGGTTTCAAACTCAATCGTTGTATTTTTTTTACCTACGTTGTTTTGTAAAGCTTTGTAGGTAATCCTTCACGTCGCTAATCAAGACCCGAAAAATGGCCTCTGTTAACACGTTTCTAAGGAGAGGGACAAAAAGTGGGTAAGTAAAAATTTAAAAGAAGATCATAAAAACTGTGCAGTTTACCTCAAATACTCTAGCAAGTCTTGTACAATAAATCTCCGTTATAACTCTGTATATTTTATGCATAAATTCATTAATAAAATCAGTCAAATTTCAATGAGCCGAATATTTAATACAGAAAATAAAAGTTCAAAATTTAAAACCAACTAAATCATCACGAAAAATTGATTTCTACCTATAAAGGCTATCATTAGTTTCTGTAAAAAATTAAATAAAATTTTTTGACAAAATTTTTGGAAAAATTTAAAAATCTACTCAAACTAATTGGGTTCTGACTCAAAGACACAAAGTGAAGCTTCCATATAAAAACTACGTACAAGGCAAACGACGACATAACAGTTAACGAACGTCATGATGATCAATTACGTAACGAAGATGAAACAGCGCACAATGTAAAACTTGTAGTCAAGTCAAAAACCGAAAACTCCTGCTAAGATTGAAAGCGTTGACTGAAAATATCCACAAAGTTGCTGTAGTTTCCTCAGAGTGTGAATAGTTTGAACGATAGTGAACAAATAAACGGGTTTAAAGCTCAATCACAATAATAAGACAGAAAAGTTCTATTAATATTAAGTTTAGCATCCATTTATTTTCACACCAATCCAATAAAGTTTTATCCGGTTGTTCTACAAATATTACCATAAAGCATTCAGTGATGTCAGATTTAGCATTAAGAACGTCTAAATGAAATTTATAGAAATGTTTAAGGGAGGACAGCTCGGTCGTCGTCGTCGTCGTCGTCGTCATCGTTTGAAGGGTATCCACTCCAGGTCAGACACAAACAGGACTGGGGCCGAGGGTTTATTCTTTTACTACCCCAGACTGCTGCACTGGCTGAATCAGATGCTGGCAGTGATGTTATTAACCCAGCATCGAGTTCGTCATCCAAAACCGTCAAACCGCGTGCTCCATGTGGTGCCCGATGTATAAAGCACGCTGTTGGTACATGGTCTGCGGTTTGTTCAGAGGCGCCACACTCGCAATTCGGTGAAGGAGCGAGACCCCATCTGTGCATGGACGAATGGAATTGCCCAACACCAGTACGCAGGCGGTTAAGCTTAACCCAAGCTGCTCGGGGTAAGCCCATCCCAACAGGGCTGGCACCGGTCCTTGGCACAAAAGCACGAAGCCTGAAAGCATTTTTACAATATTCCGTTTTCCGTTTATGGTTTGTCCATTGAGAAGCGCGGATGCCAAGTCTGGCAAGGTTGTTCAAAAGATTTCGCGCAGCCGGCACAAATGGGTATGTGGATCTTAGTCTCACTTGGTGAGTATCTGAGGACTCACTTAATAGACTACAGAAAATATGATCGAGGCCCAAAGATTCACTGTAAGCCAAGGAGAGTGTCGCTCCCATTTGGCGAAGCTCAGCTGGCTGGATGCCTGAGAGTACAGGTAGGTGGTCCGTTGGAGTGGGACGCAGGCTTTCAGTAACTATGCGCAAAGCGTCGTTCAAGACACTGTCGATGATGCGAATGTGAGCACTGCGACACCAGACTGGCGCACAGTACTCAGCTGTTGAGTGGACTAGAGATAGCTATGCGTAGTGTTTTAGCACCAGCACCCCATCCCGAGCCCACGAGTCGCCTTAACAGTGTGACGCGCGATGATAGTTTTTTGCGCAATGCCACTAAATGGTGACGAAAGGTGAACGATCTGTTCAGTTTTACCCCAAGATAAGTAGGGGTTGGACGGAACGGTAAAAGTCTACCGTTGTTGTAGATTTTTAGCTCACGTTTGGCCTATCGGTTATTTATGTGAAAGGCTGCTGTCACCGTCTTAGTGTTACTGAGCTTCAACCCCCAAGTCTGGAGATACGCTGAAAGTGTAGACACGTCTTGGCTTAAAGTCTCCACCAAGTCCTTCCAGTTTCCAGAAGAGTGCAGCAATGCTAAATCATCAGGATATGCAAACTTTCTGGAAATCATGGAAGGAAGATCGTACGTATAGATGTTAAATAGGAGGGGAGCCAAGACCGATCCCTGAGGACCGCCGTTTTCAAGACGGCGTAGCCTGCTTTGCTTGCTGTCACTGGTGGTAAGGGTGAAATTTCAATTTCGGACAAGCTCCATGATCATTTTGACCATGTGCTTATCCGGAAGTAGTCTCAGCAGCTTGTAGGTAAGGCCACGGTGCCAGACAATGTCATAAGCAGCTGTCAGATCGATAAATACGGCACTGGCCTTCTTTTTAGCCTCGAAAGAATCCTCGATGTTCTAAGTTAGCAGAACAACTTGACCTACGGTTGACTTCCCGCGTCGAAACCCAGCCTGCTCTTTAGGGAGCAGTGGATCGATTAATGGTTCAGCACGGCGTAGATAAGCCTCTCGAGAATCTTGTAGGGGACACAAAGCAGAGATATCGTTTGATAACTCTTTGGGTGCCCCACGGGCTTTGCTTGTTTTGGGATCGCGACTACGAGCGCTCTTCTCCAGATCTTGGGAATTTTGAATCGGCGCAAACAGGAAGAAATGAAGTCACGTAACCAGGACTTCAAAGCAGCTCCGGCATGGCGAATAAGCTCGGGGCAGATGGAATCAGGACCTTTACAAATTTTTCGCCACGACTTTATACGATATACGATATACTGAATGCGATTTGTGTAATAAAAAAGATATGGATAGCTTGATATATCGTTTTAGTGTTATAAAGAAATGTTCATCAGATTACGACTGTAAAATTCACGAAGCGTTACTAATTAAAAAAACATCAACCAAAATTAAATAAACAAGTGTAAGAAAATGGCTCGTTGTTCTCGCTACAACTATTCTAATTTAAAGTAAATATCATCTTTTTATAGTAAATATTCTAATTTAGTCATGTAATTTGTATTATTTTTTCTCTTTTTTTTCTTTTTTTTTCTCTATTAATTCTGACGTTGTTTTGTGTAATTGTCATTGCTGTTGCGGTCAAAATTTTTCCGCGGTTCTATCTGAGTAGTGACCGTTGTTTGAAAGCTTAAAATTCAAATTTATTCCAATACAATTTAATTTTTTATTTAACACGAATTTCAATTTTATTTTAACTTAAATTTGATTAACCCTATTAAGACTGGGGGGGGCTGATTGTGCCCGCGGTGTTAAATTACTGTGTGCTGCTCAAAAACTACTCGCAGGAATTTTTTCAAATTTTATGACTTTTCCTGATTTTTATTCATCTCAAAGTTGGTGCAATTTTTGAAAAAATCGATGAAGTAATTTTGGAGTTATTAATAGTTTGTTGACACCTAGTCACTAGTTTTTTGACTATTTCATAAAACGTGAGAAAAAAGCAGCCAAAAGCGAAAAAAAGGCAAAGTGTAATCTGTTTATCAAAACAATTGAGACTGAGCGGTTCACTAACTATGTTTACTCAAACACTTTACGAGGCAATAAAACGCTTTCAATCTCATTTTCCCAGAGGAGTTGTTTTGGTTGTAAAAGCAGTAACTGTAGATTTAGATTTCTTTTCGTGTAAAATTTTTTAACAAATTCGAAAGAATCCCAAGCCCTTGATTTGGCTTTATCGTAAATGTTTATCTTACGATTAATTATACTCTTCAATACCTTTGGTATACTGTAATGCTTTGTGAAAAGGATAATTACTACTGTCGGAACTATTCAAGCTAAGGGCAAAAAAATAACAAATAAAATAAAGCAAGTGTGTAATAAAGATATTGGTTTCTATGAAGTTTTTTGGAACGAATCTCAATAAAATACCAAACTCAATTCTTTTAACCCAAAAACCACAGGAAAGCGAAATATTTCAATCTTATCGACAATGCACCCAATTTTTTATAATTTTAAAATCAAAAAAAGAAACCGGCTTTATACAAGCTATATGATTTCTTTTCGTGTGAAATTTTCTAAAAATTTGGAAAAAATCCTTAGCTTTTAATTTGGTTTTATTAAAAAAGGTTTCAATGTATTTTGTTTATTTATTTTTCTTTGTTAATTTTGTAATATTTAATTTGTTTGAACGAATTTTTTGACAAATTCACCAATATTAAGTCAACGTTTTTAAGCAATCTAGCAATATTATTTGAATATGCTGTAAAAAAATATTTTTTGACATTTTTGGCGGTCAAATGTACGAAAAGAAATCATACTTATTGATGCGCGTCAAATACTGGATTGATTATATAGGCTATTTTCTTTTGATGTACAAGTTATAAAGATCCTAAGATAATCTTGGCTCAATGCAATATCTTTTACACACCAAAGTGCAGGGACAAGTACAGATCCTTTTATTTTTTAATTAAAAATTATAAAAATACACATAATAACAAATCGGAGCATTTCGGTACGTACATTTTGACAACGAATTTTTTTATTTGGAGCCAGAAGCGCGAATCAAGGTTAATTATTGTTTCTGCCCAGCAATATTTTCCAAAAGAGGGGGAACGGAAGGCAAATAGTATCCTTTAAAATTTGCAAGTCAAAAACATTGCTTTAGACCTGTCTCTAACAATTATATTGTCTTGAATAAAATTAAATTCAACAAAAATTGTAAAATATCGATGTAGACAAGGAGTCAGCAATTCCTGTTTGGATAAGAGCGGCACAGCAAATAACAGTAAGTCAGAAAAGGGGTAAATTTCAAAAAAAGAATTTTATTGTTGAAAAACATTTTCAATAAACGTAAATTTTATTGTATTAGAGAAAAATTTTATTAAAAGCACGGTAAAGACCCCCAGAAAAAGGCAATGGTTTAGAAGTGGGGACACTGGAGGCAGATAGCGCCTTTTAAAATTTGCAAGATAGAAACATTATATTAGACCTGTTGTTATGTGAACTGATAAGGTAATGTGATTGGCTCTCAGAAATTGGTACGACGAAATACGATTGGTTCAATAGATTTGCTATACATCCCTATCATAGGATCGTGCGATGGTCACAGAATCACGCGATAGTCACAGGATCGCGCGATTGTCACAGGATTGCACGAGGCACACTTGATCTGGAATTATGGGACCTCATGTGACTTTTTTGTTATATAGACCGGGGTTGAAATCGGCAACTCACATCGGTCGTGACCAGTGGGCGACAGAGTCATTTGTTTTTAACCAGACTAGAAATCTGTTTGACATATGTAGAATAATTTAATTAATGTACGCTCCGTAATGTTCTAAACATCTAACAGATTTTGGTATATTTAGACAAAGGAATAATTGCATATGAAGCTTTTAACACCTTATTAACACCTCATTGACGTAATAAAACTAAACTGACTTTATGAATAAAATTCTTTGACTATTTGTAAAAGAAAGTGTAGAAATTTTTTCCTTAGTTTTTTCGAGTAAGGTCACTCAGGATTTTATACGCGCTTGAAAAAACGAGATTACACCTGTTTCCAGCAACTTATAAGTATTCTTGACAAAATTAAATTCAACAAAGATTGTAAAATATCGATTTAGACAAGGAGTCAGAAAATTTTTTTAGATAAAAACGGCTCAATAAATAACAGTAAGTTAAAAAAGAAATAAAGTTTTAAAAAATAACTTTTTTGTTGAAAAACAGTTTCAATAAACGTAAATTTTATCGTATTAAAAAAAATTTTTATTAAAAGCATAGAAACGAACCCGGGAAAAAGGGTCTTATGTTGAGTTTGAGAATAAAATTCTTATTTAGAACAAAGTGAAGAACAAACAAAAAGAAAAAATGGACTTGCATTCAAACTGTTTAGTCTTTTCAAGATAAAGGCACTTTTGGCTTATCAAATAAATGTAAGGAGCAAGGCCAAGCAACTAAAACATTAGTGCCGAATTTTACAACTTTTTTGATCTTCATTAGAATACTTCGTAAAGGTTTTTGTAATACTTTTACTTTGCGTTTATTGCAAATTCCCTTGTAATAAAAAAAGTTGTCTTTGGCTGCTCCCTTCAAGAAAAAATTTTTAGCGGCCTTGCTCAGAGCCACAAGTTGCAATTACAACGGCACAAAAATTGTGTACTATTTTATTTTCTTTTAGCTTATCTTAAAATTTCTTAATCAATCTTTGAAGGTAGTGTTTTATTTTCTCATTATTACAATACAGCTTAGTTAATTTATTTTTTTAATTTTTCTTGATTTGTAAATTGTGTTTGATTATTTATATTATTAATGTAGAAAGCAAAATTATACTTTATAGTAGAAAGAAATATATTCTTTTTAACCTGGTTTAAGTTTTATTGGATTAGATTTCAATTTTTAAGTTTTTACTGAATTAAAAATGTCGCTAACAACTTATATGCTTGAAGAAGTAACCAAAAAAATTTTTGATGATTCTGATGGCGAAGATGATTTGCTTGATCTTGTGCCCGATTGTGACGTGGACAGCGAACAAAATTCCCAAGCATCTCTATTTACTGTCGCTGCTTTGGAAGATGAGACTCCGGATAATAATGCAAACAACGAAATTGAAGCTCTTCCGCGTAAACAAAGTCGTCTTGATCAGGATGCCAACAAAATAACTAGCATTAATACGGCTCTTTTAGAGGAGTATTACGAACCGATTGATCGTACTTCTGATGTAGAGCAGTATGAGGTCCTCACAAAAAAAGCGACCAAAGACCATCCAGAGGAAAAAATAAGGTGGACTAATATACCACCGGAAAGATTTGGTAGACAGGCTTCAAAGAATATCATACGAAATTCAAGTGGGGTAAAGCACGAATACAGAAACCGCTTAAAAATAAAGTCGTCGTGGGAATTGTTTTTTAGTTTGGACATTTTGACAATTATTGTTGATATGACAAGTAAAAAAATTTCTAAAGTTAGAAATGAATTGCCTAAAAATATTTAGACGACAACAAATACACTTTTTTACATTTAACTTCCGCGTTTGAAATGCTGGCTGTTATTGGGCTAATTTATTTGCGAGGATTACTTGGTCTTGCAAGTCATAATATTGAAATCTTATTCAATAATCTTACTGGAAATCCTATATTTGGTGCGACCATGAGTAAAAATCGATTTAAATTTCTTCTTTCTCACATTTCTTTTGATGATGCGGGTGATAGACCAGAAAGGTGGAAATACGATAGATTTGCTGCTTTTCGCAAAATTTTTGAAATATTTAATTATAATTGTGGAAGGGTTGCTGTACCAGATGACTACCTAACATTGGACGAAACACTTTATCCTATGCGAAGTAAGCTATCATTCAAACAATTTAATCCTTCAAAACCGGCTAAATACGGAATGCTTTTTCGATCTATAAATTCATCAAGATTTCCGTTCACATACACAACATCTGTTTATGCTGGAAGACCGGTAAACTATCCATCAAATAACTGCAAGTTTTATGTTTACGGCGTTGAAGAAACAGTAAAAAGCCTGGTCAAAAATCTAGAAAAAAATGCGGATCTTGCGGGAACAAATTTATCTTACGATCGATTATACACTTCAATACCTTTGGCAAAATGGCTTTTGGAACGGAAAATTACTACCATCGGAACTATTCAAGCTAATCGCAAAGGAATACCAAGTGAAATAAAGCAAGTGCATAATAGAGATAATGGTTCTTATAAAGTATTTTGGAACGAACCTGAAAAAAACATCAATCTTAATTCTTTTATTGTAAACTTTAAAAAACGACAGGAAAACGAAATATTTTAATTTTATCTACAATGCAACCAATTTTTGGGATTTCAAAAGATCAAAAAAAGAAACCGGCTTTATACAAGTTGTATGATTATACAAAAGGAGGTACAGACATTGTAGACCAAAAAATTGGTTTCTATTCGTGCAAAACCAAGTCTCGAAAATGGACCACAATTGCTTTTTCGTATTTGCTTGACACTTGTCGCATAAATGCAGCAAGTGTGTTTGCAATGAATAAACACACTGAGCCGCGAAAACAGAATTCGTTTGAATTTGGCTTTAATCTTGTTTTAGAATTAGTAAAACCTTTCATCCAAAGAAGATCCAGGGAAGGTCTTAACAGTGAAATTCAACAAAAAATAAAGTTGGTACTTGGCGAAAACGTCGTCGAACCAAGTATTGATACAGCTTTCCTATCAATATTTCCTCCTCAATCAGAAAGAAAACGTCGTTGTGAAATATGTATAAAAGAAATATCAGGTCCAGGAATGAAAAAAAAAAAAGATCAATTGCCCAAACTTATCAGTCAATGCCAAAACTGTGGAAAGGTAGTGTGCCAACGACATCGCTTTCAATTTTGTAATAATTGTCATTAACGTTAAATTTCTAAGCAGAACATCTTTTTACGTAAAGACTGCTTTTATCCAATAAACGCAACGATAAACTTTTTGATTGTTATTTCTATAATCAATGCTGCGTAACGGTTTTTCATTATTTGTTTGTAAGCTTTTTAATTTGCTGAATGCTGTCCAAAAAATACATATAAAAGGGAAATTGAGCGTTTCATTTATTAATAAAACCCACTAACTTTTTCTAAGTTAAAATATTTTGTTGATATTTTAATAATTGACAAATGTAAAGATTTTTTGATAAAGAGCATTAGTTTTTTGTTCTTAAAATTTTAATCCTTTTTGAATAATAAAGTTTAACAATTATTTATATTCCAACATATGATAATTAGTATGGTTTCCATAATATGTCAATTTTATCGGGGCTTCTCGGAGTATAGATAATATCAACCTCCAACAAAAAGCATAGATAAATTCACGGTAAATATTTTTCGCAATTTGTGTAAACGCTACGTAGTGTAAAGATGAATATAAAAGATTATAGTTTAATCTAGAATTGACCTTGTATTAAATTCAAAACTCTAATAGCTACATAACTTTTAGTCAAAAGATACAAACAAATAAACCAAAATTATTTTTTAAATTTGTATTAATTTATATGCAATTTGCGTCGCGTTTTCGTGATGCTGGTAGTATTTGTGAGGAGCCAACATTGCGTAACCGGTCCAAAAATCTATATAGTTTGCATTACTCTTTTTGAAAAACCTCTAAATATTTTATTTAGAGCTCTATTTCTAATACGTTCACAACGCCGGTCAGAATTCAAAAGGGTTGTTTAGAAAAAAGTAGTAAAAGAAAAGAAAAAACATTCAAAATAAATTTCTGTAAAATCAAAAAAAATTGATGTAATCAAAAACAATAAATTTTAACTAAATTAGTGAATTCGAAATATTCTTTTATAGTGAAAATAATTAAAGTGAGTCTTTTGCGACGTAAAACTAAAAACATAATTTTTTGTGTAATGATTTAACTTTTTTTTATGTTATTAAGCTTATTGCTCTTAATTGTTTACAAAAAAGAAATAATTAAAAAAAAATTCTAATAAATAACAAAGATCGAATGTAAACAATAATAAAACCAGCTTTTAGCACAATTTGCTGATCCAAAATTTCCTTCTCTGTAAACTGTAACAACTTCGTCAAGTGGCACTTCTAATTTTACGACTCAATGACCTTCGACAAACAGCCGAAGTTGTTAATTCTCTCAAATCGCTCTCTCGTTTTCATCCAATTTACGAAAATTGACTACCCTTTGAAAACTCGCTTTTTCAATACCAAATAATGTTTAAATGCAACATTTAAGTATCTATATTCAAAGAGTATAAAATTTCCTTTCTATACAAACTTGAATGACAATTCTATCGCTAGAAATTGCTGAGATATAAACAAACAAACAGCGCGGGCACATTCAACCCCCCCCCCAGTCGTACAAAATTTCCAAAACGCCCAGTCTGAATAGGGTTAATTTTAACTTTAAACCGGTCGGACGATCACTCTATAAACACAAAATAAGTAAACATAAAACCATGCAATTACGACTAACCTTTACATTACGCAACTTACTGCCGACCGACCACGCCGGCAACTCAAAAACAAAAGCAGCACGTTGTCAAAGCGCCGCGATCCTAACAAAGACATTTAGTCTCGAAGCAGTCTCGCTTACGTTTAAAGAAAAAAGGGAAGATTATCTCACGTTAACATGGCCGGCCCAAAATCGAGCAGCCAAAAAAGGGGATGAACGATTTTCTAACGACGAGAGATAACTGATACGGACAACAAGAATAACTGATGCAAAACAACGGATAAGCAACAACAATTGAACGCAAAAATCTATACACTATGCACTAGATCACAAATGCTTAACTAAACATCGCACTCAAGAACGCAAATTTTTCTTATATCACGTACGCATTCCTTTCCGTTTGGTGTACGAACAACAACTCGACGACAAACTTTATCACGATCATAGATAACCGAAGTTACGATAGCCTTTGACCAATGACCACGAGGCGCGGCATCGTCGCATAACAAAACAAGTGTATTTGGTTTAATATTCGCACGCGGCACCAGCCACTTATGGCGCCTTTGCAGCATCGAAAGATATTCTGATCTCCATCGCTGCCAAAATAAGTCCGCTTGCCGTTGGGTCGCTCGATACGAGGCGCGTAAACCGTCCGAGTTCGCGAAAACGCCCATTGGTAATGCCGCGTTCTTGCACCCATTAAGAAGAGTCATTGGAGTTAACGCACGCCAATCCTCCGGATCGGGACTGAATCTCGTAAGGGGCCTACAGTTCAGTATTAATTCCACTTCTTTAAGAAACGTCAAGAGCTCTTCATCGGTGGGATTGCGATAATAACGGTCCGTCATCACTGCGTTCAGCGCTTTGCGAACCAGCCTGATGATCGCTTCCCAAACACCTCCTTGATGGCTCGCCAGTGGAGGGGAATGTCGAAATTCAATTCCTCGAGGCGCTAGCTCATTCATGATTTCCTTTCGCTTTAGTCGTTCCAGGCCGCGTTGTAATTCTGTCCGTGCGCCAACAAAATTGGTGGCATTGTCACAATAAATAGTTTCTGTCGATGCACCTCGCGTCGCCAAAAATCTGCGCAAAGCCATAAGAAAGGATCCCGTTGTTAAGTCACCAGCGACCTCAATATGTGACGCCCGAGACGCTAAACATGTAAAAAGGCAACAGTAACGCTTTAGTACATTGCGTCGACATTTCACCGCAATCGGGCCCATAAAGTCAACGCCCGTGGCAGTGAACAAGCGCCTGTCACTCTCAACCCGCGCCGACGGTAAAGGGCTCATAATTTGAGAGCCAGGCGAAGCTCGACGATTTCGACAAGCCATGCACAATTCTTTAATAAAATGTTTCACAGTTCTTTCATGCCCGAGCACCCAGTATCTTTGACGAAGCTCATTGGTGACATACGTTGCTCCGCAATGACCAGACCTTTGATGCACATGCATTATAATTAATCCTGTCAGATGACTGTTTTTGGGCAGTATGATTGGATGCTTGACATCATGTGGTTCACTTGATCGCTGCAAACGCCCCCCAACACGCAAAAGCCCATTCTCAACAAAGGGACAACATTTCAACATTGGTTTTAGTTGCCCTTGCTGTTCAGTTCCACGTTCTCCGGCAGCCAGTTCATAGTAGGTATGTGACGCTAAAACTTCAACCAATCCAGGAAACTCCTGTCGTTGAACCAAAGCGATCAAGGAAAGAAGGGCCACGTCGTATTCTCTTGCATCGATAACATCAGAGATTGGGCGACGGCTTCCTCCCTCTACTCGGCGACGAAGTTCACTCTTAAGCCGGAGCAGCCACGCTGCCACACGAACAGCGCGGCTAAGCTCACTGAATCGAGTTATCAGGCGACCAATTGCTCCCTCTTTCAAGGAAACCACCCGTGACGAGTTTACACAAAGATTTATTTCGGATATTGGCGGCAATTCGCTGGCGTCCTCATCTAAGGCTTGTTCTACAAATGATTTCTTTGCTGGCCACGTGCATTCAGGATCAAGCAAAAAGGTGGGTCCCTTTAGCCACTTCTCAGATTTGTAAACTTGCAAAGGGGCGACACCTCTTGAGTATAAATCGGCTGGATTATTCGCAGTATCAACCCAACGCCATTGATTCACCGAAGAAAACTCACGAATTAAATTGATACGATTGGTCTCGAATATTGGTCTTCTTTTGGAAGTGTTACGCAAATAGCTTAATACAGTGGTACTATCAGACCAGAAAACCGTCTCCATTAAATATAAATCGAGTTCACGTTGCACAAATTTAGCCAAACGCACAGCAATCACAGCAGCACTTAACTCCATACGAGGAGTTGACATGGGCTTTATAGGAGCGACACGAGATTTTCCCATTACAAACGAAATAAAATGAGTATTATTTATGCGAGTACGTAAATAGCAAATAGCGCCAATACCGCTATTTGATGCATCCGCAAACACATGAAGTTGATTTTCAGCCGAATTAGTTAGACCTTGAAAAGTCCGCGGTACACAAATTTGACTCAACTTAGAAAACCCCTTCATTAGTCTCTCCCAGACTACCCGTTCTTCTTCAGGTATTTGTGCATCCCAACCAAGACCCAATTTAGAAAGCCGTTGAAGTTGCAGCTTTAGCGGCAGCAAAAAGGGAGAGACTACTCCCAAAGGATCGAAGAGGCTCATAACGAGTGACAGTAAGCCTCTACGAGTTGAGGGATAACTCAACATCGCAACCTTTATCCTTAAATAATCTCCTTGAGGTTCCCATACTAACCCCAACGCCTGATGATCCGGAAGCTCTTCTACCCGAAAATCTACTTCAGTCAAAGCTGGTGTCAAGCAATCATTAGGAAGCGCTTCTAAAACAGACACATTGTTACTTGAAAATTTTGCCAGCTCAAAACCTCCCTCCTTTAACAATGAAACCAACCCCTTAATTAGCGTTTTTGCAGTGTCTTCGTCCGGAGTGGACACAAGTAAATCATCTACATAGATATTTTTATAAACTACTTGTCTTACTTCATCTTCCAATTGGGAGCGATTATCTTCAGCCGTACGTCGAAGAGCGAAACCCGCCACAGACGGAGAACTGGTCAGACCAAAGCAGTGAACCGTCAGCTGATACTCCTTGGGATCTTTAGTCGGGTCGTCATCCGTCCACCACAGGAAACGAAGCGCACTTTGATCGAGTGGGTCAACCTTCACCTGCATAAACATCGCTCGCACGTCGCCAACAACTGCGACTGGATGCTTGCGAAATCGAGTCAATACCCCAACAAGATTATTTGTGTTGTCTGGACCCTGCAAAATCTGTTGGTTTAATGAAGTCCCTTTGAATTGTCCAGCACAATCAAAAACTACACGAAACTTTTCGGTAACACAGTGATGAGGTATATACCAGACTTTACTTTGATCCTTTTCGCTTTGATCTAGAACCTCAATGGCGTGACCCTGAGAGATCATATCCCGAATTTTACCTTTGTACCTATCAAACAACTCCGGATCTGCGACTAAACGCTTGCCCAAAGATCGAAGACGTGACAACGCCATGCTATAATTGTTCGGAAGATGAGGACAATTTTTCTTCCAAGGGATGCCAATTTGGTAATGGCCGTCAACTAAGATGCATGACTCGTTCATGATCTTCTCTGCCCTTCTATCATCAAGAGACGGCAACAAAATATCTGGATCACATGATCTATCGATATAATCAAATTGACAAGGGCAAATAGAGTTAAGAGCCGTGCCCGCTTCACTATTCAGTAAAAGATTCACCTTATGACAAGATTCTTCTGTCCCGGTTAAATCACGGCCGTGCAAAACTCACCCTAGTGGAGTCTTTCCAGCCCACAAGCTACAATTGCCGTCTTGACGTATTTCAGAAAACACATGTAAGGCCGGTGAGTCCATTCCTAAAATCACCTGCACTTTGCTTTCTATCCCCAAGTCCGGTATTTCCACGCCAGCTAGGTGAGAATTTTTTGTAATGTCTGCCTGACGTGGAATACTTCCAGCAAGATCAGGAAGTTGGTTGATGACACGCACGTTCTCCAGAGAGAAAGTTTCGACCTCTGCTGTGCCCCGTATAGCGCATTCCACTAAGTAAGTGTTAAATTTTTCTACTCTACCATTGGCCAGTTGCATTTCAGAACATGCACGTCTACCATCTAGAGCTAACTCGTCGTACAAATCTCTAGATATTAAATGGCAATCTGCCCCACTATCTAGAAGGGCTAAAGTATCTTTACAAACTCCGGAAACATTATTTATAATGCAAACAGGCAGTACCTGAAGTCGTGTCCTCGACCGAGGAACAGAAGCGCTGCTCAAAACCGAAGTCGATATCTTGTCTTCGACCGATGCCTCTGACGACGACTTATCCTTCTCTGAATCAGTGGCCTCAAGGTGGAGCAAGGAATGATGTTTTCCCGAACATGATTGACATCTCGATTTACTTTGACAGTCCTTTGCCGCATGGTTACCACCAAGACAAATAAAGCACAAGCGCTTCCGCCATACCAAACCTTTACGCTCTGGTCGCGACAGCTTTAAGAAATTTTCACACAAAGCGATACGATGCTCCACAGAGCCACAGCAAAAACAATGTGACAATTTTTTACTTCCTTGGGCAGTTTGAACGAAATTAGCTTTAACTTTATGACCAATTTTAACACGTGGTAAATTCTTATGATTATGAGGTTGCAATAATCGTCCAAATCTAGAGCACATTAGTTTATGTTTATACTCCACATATTCGATAAATAGGTCAAACGGCACAACATCCAAGTCAAAACCACGTTCCGCAGCTAGCTTAACAAAGCCTTCTTGAAGAGCATGAGGAAGGCGCAAAAATATTTTCTCTGCTGTTGAAGCAGCATTTAAATGAGCCCCTACAGCTTCTAAAACTATTTTACAATTAATTAAATCCGAATAAAAATTTTGCAATCCCACTTCCGTGTTAACGATAGGGCTTCCATTGCACACCGATTCTATAAATGACCGAACAGCCACTTGAGGGATGCCAAATGTTTTATGAAGAAGATGCAATGCTTCTGATAAACCTCTCTCGGGTGCCAACATCACACAACTAGATATAAGTTTATGCGCTTGCCCACCAGTAGCTTCAAGCAACAGATAAAGAGCGTGACCTGGGTCGCTCTTCTCGTAGATACTTAAAATTCTATCTTCAACATGCCGAATGAATTTAAAATATTCTAGCGGATCTCCGTAAAATTTATTTAATTGCGATATTGATTCCGATCCCCGGCATCGAACTAACATTTTAGCTATATCACACAATGCAAATGACTCACCTGCTGATTGGGAACCAGTGTCACGTTTCCTACCTGGAGAGCGAGCTTCAGTGATTAATCTCGGATTGTATCTTTCTCTCTCGGGAGGGTTCAAAGGTCTCGTCCTCGCAGCACCAATTGGATGAACGGCCGGCCCATGAAACAACTGTTGAGGAACTGGACCCAAGGAAAACCTCGAAAAATTTGGCCCATCAGCTCTCGATAATGACGAGGAAATCGCCGATCCTGCTGCACCTCCCAGCGGCGGAAAAGGTCTATCCAAAACCCGTTCTTGAGCAGCTGTAGCTGGCGCACCATGGTTTTGGTCAAAATCTGGTTCATCATTATTCCCAGTGATGCTATTCAGAAAGGCATCAACCTTTTCACGGCTTTCCATGGATGGAGCGACGTCATTTACCTGCGACATACGGTCTCCGCATGATGACGCAGCATCAGCGATAATAGCAGCTTCAGCTGCTTCGGCCTCTGCTTCCAGCATTCTGCGTTGGGACTCCAGCCTCCTTTTCTCCTGCTCTGCGGCCAATACCCCCAGCGTGAGCTCCTCTTTCTTGCGAACGCGATCCAAGCGAAGTTGGGCCAATTTTGCCTCCATGTGACATCTCGCAGTGGAAGTCATCGACGCTACTCCAATCTCACTCTGCCCACATTTCTCTTTGCTGATGGACTTCGTCTTTTCATTAAACGTGGCTGATTCCGAATAATTTCTAGCCATCAAAGTTTGCGGCTTTAACTTCAAACTTTGTGATTCCGAACTTCCTTCCATGCTTTTATCTAATGCCAACCGCCTCCGATTTAACTTATGACTGTCTACCGACAATTAAACCTCAAGTAAGTTCCGCAAGCTCCAACAACAAATTGGACCGGTTTAACTTATGTTGCGGTCAAAATCTTTCCGCGGTTCTATCTGAGTAGTGACCGTTGTTTGAAAGCTTAAAATTCAAATTTATTCCAATACAATTTAATTTTTTATTTAACACGAATTTCAATTTTATTTTAACTTAAATTTGATTAATTTTAACTTTAAACCGGTCGGACGATCACTCTATAAACACAAAATAAGTAAACATAAAACCATGCAATTACGACTAACCTTTACATTACGCAACTTACTGCCGACCGACCACGCCGGCAACTCAAAAACAAAAGCAGCACGTTGTCAAAGCGCCGCGATCCTAACAAAGACATTTAGTCTCGAAGCAGTCTCGCTTACGTTTAAAGAAAAAAGGGAAGATTATCTCACGTTAACAATTGCTTTTAAATTGAATTAATGATAACAGTGACAACATAAACTTGAGAAAATTATTGTTTATATAGTTTAATTGAATGTATTTGTCGTTTATGGTTGAAAAATTTTTTAGATGATTTTAAACAGTTTTTGGATGCTTTGATAAGGACTGATGATAGTCGAAAACGTTTAGCTTTTTTAATAAATTTTACAAACTAAATAAAGTATTGGATTTTGCTTGCTATTATTTACAAATAGATTTTTTTTAATAGTCGTTGACTCCGATTTTCAAACAAAATTGAATGTTATGTTTTTGGTTTGAGGCTTCTACGAGTACAGGCTGGTTATACAAAATTACCAAAGGGTTCAGTCAGGCACAGGCTGCAAAATATCAATCAGTGCAGGTTTCTAATTCAATCTATGATTTTTATGGAGGATAATCATTATAAGAAAATGTTTATCAACTTGTCTTGTTTGTTTTAACTTATCGCTTTAACCATGGGTTTGCTTAGCTTTGTAATAACAGCAATTTTCATTCAAATCTCTATCGAGTCTTGGTAAAGAAAGCATTACTATTAATGTGATTCCTGGACTAATGTTTTTTTTTATTTTATTCATTTAAACCTACTCAATGTTTTGACTGTTGTTTAAACCCTTATTCTTTATTGTAAAATTCATTTAATTACAAAATTGATGTTGGCATTTTAATCACTGATTTTTTTATTGGCATCGACAAGAAATTTTTCAAAAAGAAACCATCGACAAAACATCCATAAAGAGTCTAGTTTCTTGACATCTTTAAAAGTAAAGTTGTAACATAAAATTTTAAGCAAAGTAATTAATGGGTTAGCTTATACTTATAACTGGTGGTATTAGTCAAAAAATTTTGATGGGAAATTCGATTGATCAAGGCTCCCTTAGAAAACAATTGTTGCGAAGAAAGTATGCATACTTATATATTTTAGATTTACTGTATAGTAATTTATTAAACCAGTTTTCCAAAAGAATTTTCTGGTCTAGTATTCAAGATTAAAATTTTAAATATAAAACCAGTGGTAACGATTGTAATACCAAATGAAGTATTGAACTCAAACATTGTTTTAACTATTAAATGTAATCAACCAAGAATCGCCGCAAAGATAACTAAAGTAATAAAATGGTTTGTAATTGTAAAATGATTCAGTTGTCCTTCAAAGCACGTCTCATGTTAAATCATACGTAATTTTATTTTGTCATACTAATTTGTTACGTATGTTTTGTTTTGTTTGGAATGGTTTCTTTTCAGTTTAATAAAGTCTTAGTGTGGTATTTTATAAAATAAAAGTTCATAGCAATTTATTAAACTGAAAATGGATAAGTGTCTTAGCCCCAGATATTTGATACCGATGCTAATTCGAAAGAAGGTCCTAGAAAGTGGCTTCATTGGAAAAGGACTTGGAGAGTTTCATTAGAATAATTGATGGGGCAACTGATAGAGACAAGCTTGACTTTTTTGGTTATTATTTTTTTTTATCTCTATATTTATCCTCCTGACTCGCAGGAAAGCGACGGATGCGCTATACATAGGGTAAGCAATTACCCCGACCTGTTTCCGGAGATGCCAAGATATTGCTGTCCGCTTGTAATTTAATAAAGATATGACTGAATTTTAGAACTACTTGCCAAGACCACCAAGCAGGGGAAAGTGCCGTAAAGTGTCTTTCCCAAGGACACAACAGAATGGCGCGAGTGGGTTTTGAACCGAGACCGTGTTGATCATTAGTCCGGTGCTTTAACCACTCGACTACGCTGCCGATTAATTTTATTGACATAAATGTTTATTTGTACATTACCGAATGTACTACATATGCAGATGCCTTGAACAAGCTAAAAGGTGCTTACGAGTATGTTAAACCAGTGAACGAAATTTATGCCAGACATCATCTCAATACAAGCCGAAAAAACAAAGGTGAATCTCTTGAAGACTTTTTGCAAAGACCGAAGATACTGAACAATGATTGCAAGGATTTCGTAGATGTTACAGCGTCGCAATGCAAAGAAGCCGCTATAAGAGATGCATTTATTATTACGGGACTTGGTTCACCACACATAAGACAAAGACTTCTTGATAATAATGAATTACGTTTAAATCATGTATTCAACAAGGCAAGGTCCTTACATGAAGCACAAAAAAATGCTGAATCCTATAAAGTTCGACATTGTGAGAAAATAGCAACAGTCGCATTTGATAATACAAAATTTGGTCAACCACAGAAAGAGAACAAGAAGAGGCGGAGCGGATTCGCCAGCTTTAAATATCAAAGTTGTAAGTTTTGTGGTGGTTCTTGGCATAAACGTGCTGATTGTCCAGCGAACCAACGCCTTTGTTATAAATGCAACCGCATGGGTCATTTCGCAAAAGTTTGTTTATCAAAAGTTAAGAAAATTCCGAAGACGCTTGCGACAGTGTCCGAAGACGAAAAAGAACACTCGTACATCAGTGCATTAAATAACCTGATTGGCGATGAAAAGATAAATGTCATTGTGTTGGTTAATGGAGTACGAGCTAATTGCCTTATTGATAATGGTGCAAAGTTTAATCATATAGATTCAAAATTTTATCAAAGGGCTAAATTAAAAATAGTGACACTTTGAAATTGGAGTTAGCTGTGAAAAATTTGGCCGTAAAAACTAAAAGTTTATGCTCCACTTCCGTTGGATTTCAAGGACGAGATTATGATAACCTAAAATTTTTAGTGTTAGAAAATTTGTTGTGGGACGCTGTTCTTGGTTGTGAATTTTTAAGTCCGCATAAAAGCGTGAAAATTGATTTTGGTAGACCTGAATCATTATAAATTAGGAGCCTTGAGTACGCTTCGAGGTATAAAACTCATGCGTTTGTTTGAATATCTTAGCCCTAACATTTGCCCTATATAGCAACCTAAAGGCGCGGTTATTCAAGTAGGGATTTGATTTTTATTAGTGGAGAAATTTTGAGACTACTTGCTTATGATATTATTGAACCTAGTAGCTCACCATGGCGGACTCAAATTCTAGTAACGAAAAGTGAAAATCATAAAAAAACGTATGTGTGTTGATTGTAGTCAAACAATCAACAAGTTTACTCGTTTGAATCCCTATCCGCTTCCAGCAATGCAGAGTATTTTAAGGAAGGTATCACGTTATAAATGGTTTTCGAAATTAGACCTTCGAAGCGCTTATCATCAAGTTTCGTTGGTACCTAAAGAACAAATTTCAGTGGGTTTGAGACCGTCAGACAATTATATCAATTCAAACGCATTCCTTTCGCTTTAAAGAATGCAGTTCCATGTTTTCAAAAAGTGATAAATCAAATAATATCTGACAATAAATGTGAGGGGACATTTGCGTATCTTGACGATATAACAGTTTGTGGGAAAACAAGAGAAGAGCATAAAGAGAATTTAAAATAATTTTTAAAAGCTGCATCTGATTGTAGTTTACTCTAAATAAAAATAAGTGCGTCTTTGCTACAAGAGAGTTGAAATTGCTTGGATACTATATATTCGATGGAGTTATGCACCGAAATCCGGAGCGAGTGAAACCAATAACCAATAAAAAAGAGATATATCGGTATGTTTTCGTATTATGCACAATGGTTACCGCAATTTTCGGAAAAATAAGACCTTTGATATTAGAAAAACAATTTCCTATCAATGAAAAAGTTCTAAAAGCTTTTGAGTCACTTAAAAATAAATTAGTTTCAGCAACTCTTCAAATTATTGATGAAAATGTGCCTTTTGTTGTGGAAACTGATGTGTCAGAAAATGCCATTTATCTGCATCAATAAATCAACATGACCGACCAGTTGCCTTCTTTTCTAGAATGCTGACCAAAAACGAACGACACCATTCCAGTGTGGAAAAAGAAGCTACAGCTATTGTGGAAGCAATTCGTAAATGGACAGAATTTTATGCGGTCGACATTTTACAGTGATTACAGACCAACAATTCGTAGCATACGTATATGTACACTTCCAAAAATCATAGCAAAATTAAAAATAACAAAATTTTGTAATGGCGGATGGAACTAAGCGAATATGATTTTGATATTATTTATTGATCCGGAAAAATGAATTGTGTTCCCGATGCTCTTTCCAGAGCATTTTGCGCCAACATTTATGATAACACGCTGCGCGAGTTGCACGAGTCGTTGTGTCATTCGGGTGTTACACGTTTGCATCATTTTGTTTGCGTAAAAAAATTTACGTATTCTGTTAACGAAGTTCGTAATGTTGTTGCAAAGTGTAAAGTTTGCTCCGAATTAAGACCCACTTTTTATAAACCTCAAGTGGCAAACGTAATTAAAGCAACCCAGCCTTTCAAAAGGCTTTCCTTAGATTTTAAAGGTCCTTTGCCGACTTCACCCAAAAACCGTTATTTATTGACTATTATTGATGAGTATTCTCGATTTCCGTTTGGGTTTGTGTCATACTTCATTCCTAATAATTTTAATCGGGGCGATACTCTATAGCTTATTCTCCGCCTTAAAATAATTCAAAGTTTTGCTATAACATAGATATCGCTTGGGCAAGAGATAATCGCTTTCGCACTGTGTTATTTAATTACAAGTATCTGCTTGCAATTATTCGAATGTAACTTTTTTTTCTTTCGCCAGACGGTGTTGACGTAATGTGCTTTGTCTGTATCGCATGACCGAGTTAATGGTATTTTCTGGAATGTTCTCACTTACCGTGAAAAAATTTTAAAAGTCGTTGGCAATGTATAAAAAATTCTTAATGTGAAATCACCATTTCAAGGTAGGCTCGTTTTAACTTAAGCTACTTTATATTTATTCATTTATATGTGAATTTAAAAGGTCAAAGTGCAATTGTGGTATGCATTACTAATCCCACACGATTCAGATATTTTTGATTTTAGCTGTCAAAGTATCTTTTTGAATGTCAAGCCTTACTTACATCAATCTTTTTTTAATTTATTTGTATTTTATTGAAAAAACTGAAGTTTTAATTTTATAAGAAAGAATACCAACTTTTTTTTTTTCGGCACAGCAACAAAACGATTATTTATGTACTCCAATTAAAGATTCTGCTGAAACCAATTGTTCGTATTCAAAGGAAGCTCGAGAAATGTTTGTCAGTTGGAGAGATTCTAAAAATACTGATCTTACTCGAGAAACGTTTCTTGCTTGTATTCAGACGATAGGGGCGATACCAGATTTAGCCATGTATTTGCAAGAAAAGCATGGATTTTTTATCTTTTGACGGGAAAATTAACTTCTGATCCTATAGAGGGCCGTTTTGGGTGACACCGCCAAGTAAAGCGTGGAAGTTATTTTATGTGCGTCAAACAGTTGATTCAAGCAGAAAAGAAAATCAGAGTTTTGAATCTTCTTTAGCAAAATGTGTTGAAATCTAGATCCAAATTGCTTACTTTCGACAAAATTTCTTTGCCGCCCACTTCAAGCAAAGAAATTAATTTAAAAAAGTTTGACTGGTTAATGACATTTTTTTCTGAAATTTCACTGGATGAGCTGTCTTGCATTGATGCTAACATCATCTTTTTCGTTGTGGCTATGTGGGTAGAAGTGTTTCACGACGTTGTAAATGTTCATTTTGCAAAGAAAAGCTTGTGAAAGGCCACAACCCAATACCAATTTATGATTTTTTACCAGAAGAGTACACTCAATTGTTTGACATTGCTGATAGTTTATCAAAGCCGTCATAGTTTTGTCATACTGTTACTGCTCTCGCAGTCAGTATTACTTGGCATTAACCGACAATGACCATGCTAGAATCCGATTTTTGACTTTATCAAACCCGCTAGAAGCTTTTATTTTTGCACTAAAAAAAGCATTGCCATTTCAGAATTGCTCTTTCTTGCTACAACAACAATGTTCTGCCGGGCACTTAAATTTTACAGCAATTATCGAATCATCATTTAATTGCTTGGCTAAAAATGAACTAAAGCGTATCAATGACAGCAAGACAGTGCATCAAAGACCATGTACTAACAGCGTGCCCTATACATCGGGCAACACGTGGAGCACGAGGTCTGACGGTTTTAGATGACGAAACTCGATACTGGCTTAATAACACCACTGCCAACATCTGATTCAGGCAGTGCAGAAGTCTGGGGTAGTAAAAGGATAAACCCTTGCTACTGTGTCCTGCTTGTGTCTGACCTGGAGTGGATGCCCTTCAAACGATGACGACGACGACGAATGACAGCAAAGAAACAATCCTTGAAGAGAGTAAAAAAATTCTCAAAAACTGCAAAAACTTTCTTCCAACAGTTAGTTTAATCTAATTCTTAATTCAAAAATTACTGAATTATTTGTCAATTTTGATTGATTTTTTTATTAAATTCGGTTATTTTTAAACATTGTTTTACCTTTTTTTTATTTCTGTGTCAAAATTTTTTATTTAAAAATTGTATTTGTGTTTAATCTGACTCGTAAAAAATTGAAAGCCGCAGCATAAAAAAAATCAGCAAAAATTTGCTTCAATTAGCTTATGTAAGTATTTCATTTGCTGTTTTGTTAGGTGGCATTACACTGCTTGTATTGTCTGATTTTTATCTACAACCGCAACGTAGGAGTTTTCTAAATCCTAAGAATATACAGTCTGGTATCTCCTGCTATAATAAATCTTTGGCGATTTTTATTGCTATTGATCTACCTGGGATTTGAACTTGAATCTTTAAGATCTACATGCGGATATGTTCGCTCCCGCACTTTGAATAAACATTTCGTGGTACAGAATTTGAAGATTGCGTGAAGTAAAAGATTTTTCTTCCCAAAGCTTTTCATCTGACACTCTTCAGGGGAAATCGTCAGAATGAAGCAGAATTGAAACCGAACTAAGTTACAAAGGAAGAAAGTAGAGTTCTCATTGGCTGAAAAAGTCATCCAATGAGAGAAAAGATTAAGAAATTTTCAAAGAGTAGACGAATTCTTTTTGCTTACATAGAAGGGGATTGAGAGATTTAATGAAAGTCGCTTCTAGAGCAGAAAGGTGAAAGGAAGAGCGACCTCGAGCGAGAATAGAAAATTTTTCGTTGCTGTAATGAAGGGCGCATTGGGCGACCGCATTGGCATTGGCTCTTAGCGACCGCGCATGTATGATCTTCCGAAAATACACAAAAAGGACGTACCCTTACGTCCGATTTTGTCTATGACCGGATCGGCCCAACATCAGCTAGCTAAATGGCTTACTTCTCTTCTTCAACCTGTTTTCCAAAACCTTTCCTCTAATTGTGTGTCTGATTCTTTCACCTTTGTAAAAGAAGTCAAAATATTTACCTTTTCTCCTTCCTCTGTCTTTCTTTGTTCTTTCGATATTTCCAGTCTCTTCACTAATGTTCCGCTTGCTGAAACCATAAAAATCTGCGCTGATGCCCTTTACAATGACGAGTCAATGGCGCCATCCTTTCCACGCAACATCTTTGTCGAATTAATGCAGCTAGCCACCTCCTCTGTGGAATTTAGCTTCAATAACAACATGCATCGACAAATCGACGGCGTCGCTATGGGCTCACCGCTTGGTCCAGCTTTAGCAAACATTTTTGTTGGCTACCAAGAAGCAAAACGTTTCAACATCGCCAAAAGATCGTTAGTGTAATTCCGGTACGTTGATGATACTTTCGCCGTATTCAACATTGAAGAAGACTGCAACACTTTTTTCATCCAGCTCAACTCCCTTCATTCCTCACTTCGCTTCACCTATGAAAAGGAATCTAATCATTCTCTCCCTTTCCTTGACGTGTTGGTAGAAAGGCATGATTCAGAATTTCTAACTTCAGTATACAGGAAACCCACCTTCACTGGCCAACATCTACGTTGGAACTCTTTTAGTCCCCAGAAACGGAAAATTAATCTCATTGGTACTCTCGTTCACAGAGCTTTTATGATTTGTTTTAAAAGCAAACTGGACCAAGAGCTTGACAAAATTCGTTCAATTCTCTTGCAAAATGGCTACCCGGAACATGTAATCAATTCGGCTTTCAAGCAAAAACTTCAACAACTAAGTTCTAACCCGGTCCACACAGTAAAAAAGTGCCCTGTATACCTACACATCCCATGGATTGGAAACGTCTCCATGAAGTTCGAAAAGCAGATTACGTCTGCTGTGAAACGCTGCTTTTTCTCCGTGGAACCACGTGTTATTTTCAACCCCGACAGCTGCTTCCAGCAATTAAGAAAGACGTGTTACCTTCCATCATCACAGCAATGTTATTTACCAGTTTTTGTGCCATTGCGATAGTCGGTACGTTGGTCGCACGTCTCAACGGCTAGAAGGGCAAATTAAACAACACGTTTTTAGATCCATCACCCATCCTCGTGCCTCGGCCAAGCGCCAAAGTCTTTCCCGCTCTTGCAAGAACAACACAAGCCCACAACAATTTCACGAATCCGCCATTGGTCAACATCTTCTTGAAAACGTTCAATGCCCCCTTCATTACAGCAACGAAAAATTTTCTATTCTCGCTCGAGGTCGCTCTTCCTTTCACCTTTCTGCTCTAGAAGCGACTTTCATTAAATCTCTCAATCCCTTTCTATGTAAGCAAAAAGAATTCGTCTACTCTTTGAAAATTTTTTAATCTTTTCTCTCATTGGATGACTTTTTTCAGCCAATGAGAATTCTACTTTCTTCCTTTATAACTTAGTTCGGTTTCAATTCTGCTTTATTCTGACGATTTGCCCTGAAGAGTGTCAGATGAAAAGCTTTGGGAAGAAAAATCTTTTACTTCACGCAATCTCCCGCACTTTCTTGTATACGATAGGCAATATTTAGAAATATAAAAGTCCAAAAATAGATAAAACACGTTAAATTAGGCATTTGCATTTTTGACTTGACTCTTCTAAGAACACATGTAAAATGAAGTTAGCAATCCCGGAGTTAGAAGATCCCTAATTTACTCTTATCTAAGACCGTCAGCATATTGGCTTCATGAAAACCTTTGAATCTTTCATTTTTTTCCAGAAACCGTTTTCTTATGGCGATTAGTGCACAAGCAGATATAAGACTGAACATCAGCACTTCAATGTCCAGACATAGCTTGTTGAAGCTTGATGTGCTGGTAATGCAATTTTTATTTATTTATTTTTCTTGGATTATTTTAACTTTTATGCAGCATTTGATTTTAATTATTGTTGGTATAATATAACAATGCTCGCAGGAACAGTGAAAATATTCTTCATTGCTTATAGGAAATTATTCGACGTCGTATCAAACTATTGTGCTTGGTCTATTTTATTAAATTCTTTTGTATGTTCATATAAAAACCCTTTACTCACAGTGTTTTCCATTTTTTTTCTTTTTACCAGCTTTAGAATTGTACTTTCAGTAGTTCATAGCAGCTGCAGCTGCAGTTATCACTAAAAGTAATCGTTGTCTCAGTTGTTTTGCCAATCAATGACGTCATCAATCACGTGCGCTATCAATGGCCATTTTTTCTTTTTGGGATAACTGGCAGAATAGAGACCTTTGAGTAAAAATTTTTTCAGGGTTGATTATTAACTACTTAAAAAATATTTTAAGCTCAACTTGTATTTTGACTGGACTTCCCCTTTAAGTATCGTGAAAATTTAATACCGGCATAATTTAGAGAATGAATTATGTTAAATGCTTTACGTCGAAAGACTTTTGGAAGCAAGATACGAGGCGTATCTTGAGAGACATCACATAATATAAAATTTGGTGAATTTCAAACGGGCAAACTTTTAAGTTAAAGAGAAGTAATTCTATTGCATAAAGATTAAATATCGGCGTCAGATTTCTGCGCTTCGGCAATTGCTTCAAAATCTAATGCATCTGGTAGATCGGAAATAAGTGCGACGTTTGCGCGAGTGAGTGCGTCAGCAACAACATTTTTATCACCTTCTATGAATTGAAAATCAGTACTAAATTGAGAAATATATTGCAATTGGCGTAAAAGACGTGGCGAAAAATTTTACTGTTTTTCTTTATCAAACTCTGAACTACAGCTTGATTGTCACAAAGTATAATAAAATGACGTCCATCAAGCATATATCTAAAAAATTTAATACTTTCGTAAATAGCCAAAACTTCTTTGTCAAAAATTGCTTACTTAAGTTGTGCTTTACTTGGCTTTCTTGAGAAAAAGGCATTCGGCACACGTAACTTTCTACTGGGATCAAATTGGTAAAGAGTGGCAGCAATACAAGAATCACTTGTGTCTGTAGACAAAAAGGTTTCTGCATAAAGAATTGGGTACGATGAAACAGTTTTCTTACCAAGAGCAGCCTTAACTTTTTCAAAATAAAATTTTTGCTGATCCGACCATTGAATAACCGTGCTTTTCAGTCGCTTTTGGTTTGAGTTTAGCATCTCAAACAACGGTCGTAATAATTCACTATAATTGTCTTAACTGTTGTTGTTAAATAATTTCAAAAAAACACTTTTTACTGCTTAATGTGTTTGTATAATTATTTCAAGCTACGAATTGAAAACTACATGTCTCATTTTATACACTTTGCAGCAATCATAAAATATAATATATCTGTAAAGGTGATTAAAGATTCGTCATTAACGTTTATATTGGAAATATATTGAAAATATTTTTATTTTTGGCAATATAAACTGTCTTAATGATGCGATTCGAAATTACTTTCACAAACATTTCACTTACAATTTCACAACACATACACTTCATCACTCCAATATTTCGTGTTTTACATATGACACACACAACCCCACATTTCCATATTATGTTTTTAATGTTTTAGTTTATGAGTTACTGGTTTCAAATTGTAATTTGATTTTTTCCTACAAATAATTTTTCAAATATCTTTAATAATAATTTTTAATTATTTTGTATTTCTGTATGTTTAGTTTTAAATTTGCGTCCACAAATTTTTTTGCAACTAGGGGAAGAATGTCGCGATTCGTGTATGCTTAATGAGTGGCTGCAGCGTGCTTGCCTTATATTCGAGCTTATGCTTTGTTTTATCGGTCGTGCCCCACTTCTCATAATATTCATTGTGTGAAATTTTGTGTGAAAGCGTTTGTGTCCCACGGTCGGTGATTTGTACTTTCAGTCATGCTCACTATATATAGTAACGTGGCTATACGATTTGAGAGACAGGTGACGAAATAATGCATAACGTGATAGCGCTATAATAAATTCAATAAAGTTTATTTGATATAAGTTTTGGTTATACTGTGTTAGGGTTAGTTTTAAAACCAAAACTCCCTAATCCTAACATTTTAAGCATAAGCTCGAATATAAGGCAAGCACGCTGCAGCCACGAATTAAGCATACACCAATCACAACAGGACCTTCTCCAAATGCTTTGTGGCATGAAAAATTCAGTTGCAACGCTTTTGCGTGAAATGAGGGAAGTGCTTTTAGGTATGTCTGTTATTGAAAGCTACATAGACAACTTGATCGTGTTTTCCAGCAATTGGTAGTTGCACCTAAAAACTTTGGACGAGTTTTTAAAAGGTCAAATAAAGCTTGCCTTACTGCTCGGCCCTCAAAGCGTATTTTCGGGGAGTCGTTATTTCAATTTTTGCAGCCTGTTGCCGAATATGACTGGATTACACCGAATGATGATAATCTGGCTAAAATAGCGCATGCGATTAAGCGGCCAGTAACAAAACGGCCAGTGCAAGGCGGCCAGTCACAAGAAGTTGCAATAGATTGGTAATTTTGATTTGGCAACACGCAACACACAATTCGTATTTCTTAGTAACTATCACGGACTAGTCTATCACGGACTAGTCAAGAAAACGATGGATAATAAAGAGCAAAACATATAAGACTGACTTGTGCTTTATAAAAGGGAAACGACAGAATATTACAGAAGTAAGGCCGTTTTGCAGGTTGTTCGGTTTTGTCGACATTACATCTTTCTTTGCAATGATTACGGCACCGCTTACAAACTTGACAAGAAAAGGACAGCCGAACTTTGTTAAATGTGCATAGGTCCAGGAGAAGGTTTTTAATACGTTGCAAGAAGCTCTTCTGAAGCGGCCCATATTGAAACTTCCCGATCACTTAAAATAACTTTATCTTCGGTCAGATGCTTTCAACAACGGGATAGGAACCGTGTTGATGCAAGAGTATGATCAAAAACTTTATCCCGTGGAATACCCAAGTTAAAGTTAATTCATGCGACGACGAAGTACAATAATTTGACATATCTGTTAACAAACCACAAACCCCTAAGTTTTTTCGGTATAGATCACTACAAAAATAATAACATATTTCGGTGGTTTTTATCCTTCCAAGAGTATGACTTTGTGGTGAAGAAGATTGCCGAGAAGATTGACTTTGTGGCGGAATATCTCAGTCGTATAATCATAATTATATTAGCATTTTGCAGCTGTAGAAGAAATTAGATCTTGTATCAATTTATATTAGTTTATTTTAATTGGTCTGTATTACCAAAAAAGTATTGCTTTTTTTATTTTGAATAAAATAAAAATGCTGTAAATTAAAATTTGCTGTTTTTTTTATATTTTGTGTCCCATTGAAATTTATTACACCCTTTTTATGAGAGGTTTTAAAAGTAGTCCATTAAATTCTATAGTAGACAAAACAACCGTTAAATCCAACAATTCCAACACCGAGAGCAGAGTTTATCAAGCATTTTAACGAGGTTTTAATTAGGACGGTGTATTCAAACATATTTAGGTTTCAAAAAACATCGTTCCCTTTTCAATTTATGCGATCACACAAAGCAACGCTCTCAACATGTTATATAACAATACTTTTGCAGTATTCGAAATTGCACTTTTTTCGGTCTCTGTTTAAACTTCGTCACAAAATTTTGTAGCTTCGATTTTCAGAAAAATTTTCTCCGTCTTGATCTCCCGCGGCTAAGTTGCTAGTCTTAAATGAATGATAATTTATACTCCTAATCAATGACGCTTTTTTAGAGAAACTGATGACCGACGATTTTTGTTTTAAATTTTTTTTACATTTACGTAGTTTGTAACTTTTGTTGCCTATTCGGCCAATTAAATGTTAATTGATTTAACTGCTTGGTAAAATAATTTGGTTGTTAACATTTTTATTTTTATGTTACAACCCAGTATTTAAAGCTTTGTCCGCTTTTCTATTTACAATTCAACAAGAATCAGATAGATCAGAGATAATTATGTCTATCTTGGCATTTTCAAACTTTTTAAACTCAAGTAAGCTACAAAAATAATTGCCATGAATTTTAATAAACATTAACGAAAATACGGTAAGATCAAAGGGAAAATCAACAGCACAATTTATAGTATCGATAAGTCCATATCTCAATAAAAGTCTTATCATTTGTTCTTTTATCCGCGGTTTTCACGTTTAATACCGACTCCATTAACTCTTTCTCAATTTCACCCAAACCTAAATTGTTCAATACAGAACCGTGCACAATATGGGTGGCGACCTCTTCGATAAACCGTCCAACAAAGAGATTAGAATTAAATTTTGTCTCTAAAGCTAATTTAGCGTATTCAGTACACGAGTTTTTACATCGGTGCCGACGAACCTCCTGCATGAACAAGTACGCGTAGGCAAGGTACGTGTGTTCTTCCGAAGTTTGTGGAGCTAATTTTCTATCCGTCAAATAAAAAATTATTTCGTCTCCAATTGTGTGCACCTCTTTAAACTTAAAATGATATTGTAGGCCAACCAGAAAATGAGTTAGTAAAGACAACCGCTTAGCGCCCCTAGTAATTATGTTATACGATCGTAAAATATTCCATGTGATCTGGCAAGCCTTGACCTTGTTTTGAACTATTAATCTTGGATAAATGCCGACCACAAAGTTCATGGCAGTAAATGCCCAATCAGCTTGAAGTTTATCAGTTGCCAACGATTGAGCAGACATGTTGATTATTTTGTCACAAACGGTTTCAGCATCTTTTTCAAACACCAAATTTATGAACATGCGGCCGAGTAAAATTAACATGTTATCTGAAATCTGTAACCATTTCGTTGAAAAGTTCAAAATAACATTTTTATATTTGATTTTTCCATGCTCCTCGTATAAAAGAACCATTTCTGTAAAAAAAAAATACATTGAAACTTTAACTATTAAAATATTTAATCTTCAAATGCGCTAATGACCTTAAAAATCATCAACACGTCATTAGTTTCCTGACGCGCAAGACTACGGTGAAGTGTCAAATTTGAGCAACCGCTTCATAAAACTTCGAGTTAATTGTTAAAATTCCAAACGCGGCTAAGTGACGTAATGCTTTTCCCAAAACCATAACAGCAAGACGAGACTATACAGTACTCCGTCAATCATATAGTCTACATTAATACAGTGTTTCTTACTCTGGTAAATTAAAAGCTATTATTTTAAATACTCACCGTAGATCACATCCAACGAATCACGAATATGATTTTTTTGAGTAAGATTTTTTCGAAGAAGACTTTTCTGAGATGATTCATCAAATAGTTTAAGAGCTTTCTCCAAAGCTTGGAAAGCAGCATCAGCATTTAATTTTTTGGTTAATATTCCTAAGTGATAAAATTTTAATCCAGACACAAAGGAATCCACAACGGACTCGTCGATAATGTGTAAATATGAAATTCTTTGTGGTTCCTTGTCAGGAATGAGTACCGCTATTAAAGCGGAAACAGTACACAGCAATTTGTAAAAGTCATTATCTTTAACCACGTACTGGTCAACAATTGTTGAAAAATAATCCACGACTTCGTAAATAGTGTATAAGACTTCATCATCAAGAGCAAATCGGTATTTCACGTCCAAGAGATAGTAATAGAAATTTAGCATTGAATAGATGGTGAAATCACTATAATATTCGTCTACGCCGCATTTTTCCATGATTTCGTAGGTAGAGAAAATAAACTGAAGTCCAGACAAATCGCCAGTTTCAGTGAGGTAAGAAAAACCTCCAACTGAGAGATTTTCGTACAGTCTCTTAAAATTTACACAATCACCTTTTCTTTTGGATTTTTTGACAGCATTTCGCAAAGAGATTAAAGCTGTGTCTCTCATAGTTTTGTGACTTATGGCAAGATTGACTATATAAATAATATAGTCCAAATCATCTGTACAAAAAATGTCAATGACAGTTTAAAATCAACAATTAAAAGTATCTAGATCAAAAACTATTCGCGTAGATTTAAAAACCAAATTAAACAATTTACTACACAGTGTGACAAACGTTCTTACCCAAAAAATCATATGTATCAAAATCTTCGTCTTTTCCCGGTTTTATTTCAGGTTTGGAAGCTGCAAATTAAAATCAAAGTTTTGATAGGTACAACTAACAAGTCATTATAGTATTATTTCATCAAACGCGGAAAACTATTTTTTATAATTAAAAAGATAGTATTTGTATAAAAAGATATGGTATTGAGATACAAGGGTGTACGAGTATAGCAATTAAAAAATTTTACATTATTTAAGCTTTTGAATACTACTGTTTCTTTTACTAAGCATTTAAGTAAAATTTTTTGCATTATTTTTTAATCGTAATGATACGTAGTAACATTAAAATTATATCTTTGCATTATATTATTGCAAACATTAATATTATAGACGAATCAGAGTAATTAAGAATTTGAAGCAAAAGATTCAAAATTTGTTAAAATATTTGCTTTAAGAAATTTTCAATTAATTCCTTGATATTTACTCCAGGACAATATATCATACTATTTCATCATAATTTGTTTGATTCAAATAAATATGTGCGATAGTAATGTCTTCGACCGGGCGGGTAGGAATCATAGACGTCACCCTTATATATATGACGTGGGAGTCGAGTGTAAGTGAATAATCCGAAAAATTGAAGATCGCAACAAATTGCATACCAAACAAATTTTAAGCAAAAAGCAATATCTTGACATTTTTTAATGTGGGGTAAAGATATTCGCTTTTTAGTTGCCGTAAGTACAACGGTTTCGACGTTCATTTGGGAGTCAGTGGAGTACAAAAACAATTGTAATAATTCATTATTCTATGGCTGTCATTTCTTATTCTGAAAAGCTCTATTTGATCTTGGCTTGTCACATCTCGTGACCTGACAATTGATTGAACATCACTTGATGAAAAGACAATTGATTGAAATGACACTTGATCAATAAACGAAAAAAAAAATTTGCAAAACATTGCATGCAAGAAAAAATCTTAGTTTTGCAGTTTTTATAAATAGTTGCGACTGGAAAATTTCTATCGGACAAACAAAAAGAGCAATGAAATGAATAAAATTTACATTTAATATAGGAATCAGGTTAAAAACAATAAAAAAAGCAAGAAAAGGCAAATTTTAATTAATAACTGTTTAATTTGCTATACAGAGCTATGATTATCTATAAACCTTCAGGCTATCAAAACATTTAAATCTTTATAACTACCGGAAACAATAAATTTCATCCTGTTTCTGCCTGGTTTAGCCTTTTTCAAAAACGCATCAGCATGACGATAGCATTCTTGTTAATAGTAAATATTTTTAGTGAATTCCAGCGCATTTAAAACTTCTCAAATTTGCCAGCTTCTCTGCTGCAGCAGAAATATTTTATGACGTGTTATTAAAATAAAACCATAATGTAAAAAAAAAGCAAAATGTCAGCAATAGGCATCCAAAAAACATAACCATGACAAGAGATCTACTTCTTGCCCCCTATAAATGCCTTGCCCACGGACTTTGTTGAGAAACCCTGACCTTGACATTGGCCAAAAGGCTATAAAATTGAAATTAAACTGTCTTGTCATTGATGGCCTGTAGTTTTTATGAATCTAATTTGAAGTAACAAAGAGATTGTTTAATTGCAGAAACATACAAAATTAATCTTTTTTTATTAACTGTCATTTCGATTAACTGTCATTCGATGGCCTGTAGTTTTTATGAATCTAATTTGAAGTAACAAAGAGATTGTTTAATTTCAGAAACATACAAAATTAAATCTTTTTTTATTAACTGTCATTTCGATCAACTGTCATTCGATTATTTAATCAAGCGTCGCTTCGATCAACTGTCGCAGCACCGTCACATCTGGACAGAGTGTTGCTAAAACTACAGTCAGGAGGCATAAACCAAAAGTTTTAATGTCTAATTTTAGTGTTGAACATCAAAAAGTGGATGATAATTTGAGGACATTGCTAATCCAAAAGAATTAACAAAAATAAACAGTTATAATGGACAGCTCCAAACATTAGTCTGCTGCTCGCTCAACCTGAACCACTTTAAGCTTTCAAATCATATGTTTTCCATCTGTAGGTAAAATTAATCAACAAAACCAATTGCATTTGCATTGGCTTCTGCGGGTTGAAGAAAATTAAAGTTCGTAATTGACTTTTTTTTTTATCATCGTCCACTAGTTAAAAATCACTGCAGCGCAAAATTATAATAGTATCAGCGTATAGTAATACCTTTCAATGTTGATTGTTTTCCTCGTAATCCTTCTGTAAAGCAAAAAAATAGATATCAGAAACAAATATCATTTTAAAGACTTGGTTATAAAAATTTTTAATTTCTGTTTTGCGAAAAGCGAAGCTCATTGTGTAATGAACTAATTTTTGGAAAATGTTTTTAATTGCAGTATTGCAAATCAAACAACAAAAACTCTGTTTAAAAAAAAAAAAGATATGCAGACTTACGAAATATAATGCCATCATCTTCGTTTACAATGAGCGAATTGCAAAGAATCTTTTTTACAGTAATTTTTGCATCTGAAAAAATTTTTTCATTTTATTGAAGCAAAAAGGCATTGAATAACGGAATAAATGGTGGTATGATGACAAGATATGGCAACTGTTTTCACAAATTATGCGGCTCATTAGTTTAAGTTTAACGTTAAGCATATATTTAATTGTACAATCTTTTAGACTAAAAATTTAAAACCAAATTGATTTTTGGTTATTGCCATCGTGACCGATGGAATTAAATGCATTTTCTCATATTACTTTCGATTCTAAATGAACAACATGCTTGTAAAACTGGATCGCATAGTCATTTGCAAGAAAACATTATTTTTAATATAAACACTGTTACCAGGGATATTACTTATTTTAAAATTCATTGTTCTTCTGGTAAAATCATATTTTAAAATGTGTAAATGTGTGTAAAATGTAATGCGTAAAATGTATTTTTAACTTCTTGTTTTTTTTTAAATACGGTGCGCGTTGTGTTCTGCTTTTACCTGAAGAAGTCCGCCCGATGCAACGGACGAAACGTCGTTGAGTTTTTCTTGAATAAATATTACGCCTTTTGTATTTGTTTAAGTTTTACTTGCCTCTGATTTTACCAGAAGAACAATGAATTTTAAAACATTATTTTAATGCGTTTCGTAAGACAAAATCAGCTCTCGAGTTTAATGTGGGTAATCCAGTACAAAGCAACTGCTTGATGTTTAGCATAGAGGTAGTTTGAAAACGTAAGATCCTCGGCTCAGATACCTCACTTACTGCTCTATGGTAAGCACAGTATTTATTTACATTTTGTGTACGAAATTAAAACAACTTGTGACTATTATTACTCGTATTGCTTAAGTTATGATGACTCATTTGATAGAGAAATCGAAAAACCAGTAAACAAGTTCAATAATTTTTTTAATTCAATATAATTTAGTCTTGCCGGAAGTTGTAGAAATTCTTGGATCATCTGCAAAATAAAATTCTTTTTCAGCAATAGCAAAAACAAGCTGAAGAAAACAACTTACTGACCTTCTACCAGAAAAACCGGATACGAAACGGTTTTCTCTCCTACAAAATTAAGTGTTAGTGTTTACCAATCTTAACAGACTTCTACTACGGCTTTGAAGCCGAACAGATGAACAACAGTTTCTAAATTCAGAAAGGAAATTTTTTTTTAGTTTATAATGAATTATTGCATGTGGTCTACATAGTTATGATTTACGGGCCTTTCCGAGCGTAAAATTTCTGTAAAAGTGATTTTGGTAAGCTTTTTTTTTTTTAAGCTACATGTGGTATTTTATATTTGTATTTGAATTTAAAAACTAAAACTCATATTGTTTTTGATGAAACAAACCAAAATAATGTAGACTCCGCTTATTTTGACCGCTTCGGAGACTAGACAATTTGTCATATTCAGATGGTCACAATAACCAAAGCTAAAGCACAATACTGATGATGACCCTAGGATTGTCTTATGTTGGATTTATCTGAATAAGTTCGTATCACTTAGTTCCATGGGCAGCTTCATGCATTGCTCCAGAAGTTCTAGCTTGTCAGTAGCTATAGCAACTAGCATCCATTCGAGCTTGCTTCAATGACATGTTGCTTTAGAAAAAAATTTTCTAAATGAATGTTTTTTCGGTTTCACACAACTGTCACAATTGAATGGCACAATTGAGAATTTTCAAAAATTAAAGTTTGATTACTTTTAAAATCAGGGTTTTTAAACAGGGGAGCGCGACTCTTGTGGGGCGCAAGCAAAACAGAGTAGATAATTGGATTAACTTAAAATAATAGAGATGACATAAGGACAATGCGTGATATGCTATCAAATTCTAAGCAATCACGCAATGTGACCAAGCTGTTTGCAGCGTATCATCAGACAAAACCATCTTGAGCATAAAGGCAAGCTTTTAGCCTTTTCTCAAAGCAAGAAAAACTGTAAAGAAAATTAAAAATGCAAGTGCTTTCACCAATTTTTCTCTGCAGAAATAGTCGAACCGTCATTCAAAATTGCTCACATAATTGCTTAAAGAAGAAATCTCACCACATTGGTCGAACATTGACAAAACCGTGCATGTTAAAAGCAGCTGGTCTTTTGTTGGAAACAATATACAAAAAAAAAGATGGCAAAGATTTTACTCTCGGATTCTACGATCAAAACGCCCATTGACGAGCTACCAAAAAATGCTGATTGTCAAGTTCTCAAAAACTTATAAGTCTGACTTTTTTTCAATTCAAGATGATAACATAACTGATATGGTTCAATTGTCGCAGTTGCTAGCCTACGTTCGGTACAATTGAAGAGGATTTGCTGTTTTGGCGATCCCTAGAGACCGCATGTAGGCCAGAAGATGTATTTAAAGTTATCTCCACATTTATTGCAACAATTGCAGCAATTGTATACTTTGGAAAAAGATTCTGGGTGTTTACATTAATGTTGGTTAGACAATGTTTGGGTGTCGAAGCGAATTTATAGCGAAGACAAAACCTTTAATGGGGTTAGATCTCCTTGCTTTATTCACTAAGAGGCTCTGAGCTCCAGGATTTTACCTATTGCTATGAAAGATAAAGTTGCAACAATCATACGCGCCATCAACTGCGTTAAGTGCTGTCGAAACAAAACTGTTTACCAAGCTTTGCAAGGACATGGATTCAAATCATGAAACTATGCTTTTTTATACATCCCTTTGGTGGTTGTTTAAAATTTAAGTTAACAAACGATGAACTTATGTCGTTTTTAAAGTTTATGGGAAGATCTTCTTTTGTCAATCAAATCAAGAATTTTATCTGACGTAGGCAAACCTCGTGGATACTTTCGTATCGTTAAATTATTTGAACTGAATATTTAAGAGTAAGAATATCAATTGTTTCAATGACTATGATGCCATCAATGCTTTTTTGGCAAACATGGGGCTGGGTATTGTCGACTTATATACAGCTTTCTTTAATGAACTATTTATTGCCCCCGAAAAAAAAACAAAATAAATTTTAAGAGCGAGCTTAAGTAAAGGCAAAGGGTCATTTTCAACTTTTAAAACTAGGATTCAAACGCTATTTCCTAAATTTGACCGATCTAAACTTTCGGAATTGAAGATTAAAAGGAATTTTTTTTGTCTAAACAAAGATATTCTTTCCGAAGATTTGCAGGAGGAATTTTTGGAATAAAAATGCAACTCTAGTACAAAAACAATCTTGAGTTATGTCACTGACTGATTTTTGGGGAGAAATACGAGGGCTGTTTGAAAAGTAACGGGACTGTGTAAATAATTATTTTATTTGAAATGCCACGTATAAATTACAACTTGTCCCCTTCAAAGCAATCTCCTTGAGCTCGAATGCACTTTTCTAATCTCTGTTGCCATGCTTCTATGCACTTCTGGAAAGATTCCATTGGGATCGCTCGTAGTTCCTTCGTTACGGCTGTTGTTATGGCTTTTGAGTCTTGAAAACGGGTTCCTTTAATGACTCCCTTGAGCTTAGGAAACAAGAAAAAATCACAGGGAGCCAGATCTGGCAAGTAGGGTGGTTGCTCCAGCACGGCAATGTTATTTTCTGCAAGAAATTGTCGTATGCTTAAGGCATTGTGAGCAGGAGCATTGTCATGATGAAGCAGCCATGACTTTGTCTCCCACAATTCTCTTCTTTTCTCCCTTACCGAACGCATCAAACGTCGCAAGATGTCTTTGTAAACATTCTGGTTAATGGTTTGGCCCTGGGGCAAGAATTCTAGATGAACAATTCCATGAACATCAAAGAAAACAATCAGCATCACCTTAATTTTGGACTTGAACAGCCTTGCTTTCTTGGGTCTTGGTGAGGATGCACTCTTCCATTCAAAGCTCTGCCGTTTGGTGAGTGGATCGTACTTGAAGATCCACGACTCATGACCGGTAACAACTCTACTCAGCAGATCTGGTGTAATTTCAAGTTGTTTCAGGATGTCTTGACACACTTGCACACGATTTTCCTTTTGCCCATCATTCAGCAACCTTGGTACCATTTTCGAACAAACCTTCCTCATCCCCAGATCTTCTGTAATGATCCTCCACACCCTCTCACTATTCATGCTCAACTCATCTGCTATCATTCTAACAGTAAGGCGGCGGTCACTGTGCACTTTTTCTCTCACACGCTCAACATTTTCGTTTGTTCTGCTTGTTGTTGGCCTTCCACTCTTAGGATCATCTTCCACATCCTCTCTTCCCTCTCTGAACCTCTTGTGCCACTCAAAAATCCGAGTTCTTGACATCGTAGCATCTCCGTAAACTTCTTGGAGCAAATTGAATGTTTCAGTTGGAGTTTTTCCAAGTCGAACGAGAAACTTCAAGTTGATTCTTTGTTCAATGCTCATTTTTGTTAACAAAAGAAGAAAAAAAAAGAAAAAAATATTTACTAAATAAATTATCCCAAAACGAACTACAGTAAAGCGCCTTTCAAGAAAAGCCTGTAAAAAAGCATATGGTTGTCACAGAATGCTGAAACTACATTTTTACAACCACAAGACATTGCGCCATCTTAAAAAACAAAGCTTTTATCACTGTTGCAAGTGTTGTTTGTGCAAAGCATACAGTCCCGATACTTTTCAAACACACCTCGTATGTGCACATATAAAAGAGTGTATGTGCCGTAGCTACCGTTTTCATTGACTTACATGTTCCTTAGTATAAAGACAAAACACAGGAACAAACTTGACTGGGAAACCGATCTGAAGTGTACTACTCATATCTGCTAAAATGTCACGATTTAAACTCTAGGTTTTAAAAAACATTCAAATCCATCTCATAAACAAAATTTATCATATTTATTGTTGTTGTGTTCAATGCTATTAGATTTTTAATATGATAGAGATTGAGTTTTGTTGGTATCATCAACGAGGATGGTCGAGTCTTGTTTGCATGGGTGTGTCTTGAAAATATTAAAAATCTCTGCTTTAGAACAACGAAAACAATCTGATATGTTGTTAAACGCTTTTTAATACATTCAAGATGTTGCAAAATAAATACTTATTTGAATTAATGCAACAGCTAACAATTAGATAATGACATCAACTGTCTCTTTGTTCAGTCGAGAATTCAAGTATGGCACAATTGAAACAGAAAGGTATTCAGAAAATTTTTTGGTCAATATATCCGAATACTAATCATAATAAACGGAGAATTTTACATGAAAAAATTCGAAACCGAGCAAAAATGTTTATATAAAGAGTGTGAGTCATATTAAACGTGGTCATAATAAACAGATCAAACTTTTTCGGAAAAACAGGGAACATTTTACAATTAAAATAATCCCGATTTTAAAATGTTTACGACAAGCAAGAAAAGGATCAAATAGAACGCAAACAATTAAACATAAATCTCCCAAAAATCTCTTAACAAAGATTTTTAATGTGATAGCAAATAGGTACCACGCGAATGCTAGAAAATAGTGTTTAATAAAATGAAAGATAACCAATTCGCCTGTTATTACGCACAAATAGTGGTTATAGCTATCTAAACCAAAGGTTTCATACAAAACTCTTTTGCTTTAAAAAAGTTTTGCTAAGAATTAGGTCAACAAGAGCAGTGCGCTTAAGGCAAAATGATAATTTTATTAGATTGTTGACCAGACTTTTAGAACAGGAATGGCGAACCTTCTTCATTGAACGGCACAAAAATTGACGATTTCATCAAAATTACCATTAAATGGCCCATCGGTTTTACTTTGGGCCAAAATTCAAGGTGAAGACTAAAAAAAAAGTTTTAATGTCCAATCCGTCCCAAATTGTCAGAATTTTTTTAAAAAGTGCCAGAAATTTTGAAATGTAAGATGGTTCAATAAATTTCACATTGTGACCCGTCAGTGGCTCGCTATCCGGGTTTTAGAGCAACAAATGTAGACGAAGTATTAAAGTTTTTTTTGGTTCACGCTTTTGGACATTTTACGTTCCAAGCAGACTTCGTTATATAGGCTTAAAAATGGTAGTAGAGAAAGCGATTTTTGATGCATTGGCAGTGGGCATAAAAAAGTTTACAAGATTTCAGCCAAATTTTTTTTGGAGCAGACACTCCACAAACACTCCATAAAAAATAAAATGGTCAAATACTACTGTATCATATAGTTAAAATTTTGCGACTATAAAATATTATTTTTAAAACTAAGTACACAAATTCATACTCACTTTCAAGTATTACTCGTTTCGGCGGAAACAGAAATTCATTTTTTTCTAAAATTTTTGAAAAATTTAGCAAGACAAAAAATAAAATAAAGCAATTTTGTCTCTACGCTTAATTACACAACTTCTCTGGACATGCATGCATTATGCAAGAAATTAATGCAACTGCTTGTTAAAACTGCTAAACACCGATTACATTCGTTTTTTTATCAGTTAATTTTGGAAAAACTAGATTAGCATAAGTATTGTAATGACGCTTCAAATTAGTCTATGGTTAACACCTCTGCATGGGTCTAAACTCTCCGCTTATAACAAAGAGCCAATCTTTTTCCGTGTATAGACGTGTTGGCGAGGTTGCTGCTTTCTGTTGTAAGGGAAGTTAACATTGTAGGCAAGTAGCGTAACTCCCTTGTGATATTCATCATTAAGTCTTTAGACATGACAGAAATGAAAAGACCAGCATCGAATTCGCATTTTTCTCATCGCGTTTGAATATTGGTTACAATTTCTTCAACACAAATTTGTTCAAGAGCAAACTGACCTTCAAATTCTTCGACGATGACGGGCTCATCTATAACAAAAGTTCCATAAATTTATTGAACAGTCGGATTTTATTTTAAAACAACTTTTAATTTTTTAAGAACCGGCGCGAAAAGTCTGAAAAACGGTATCGATACAAAAAAAGGCGGAGAAACATAATTCGACCCAAAATAAACGTTAGAGTAGCAGTGATAACATATGGAACGGCAATCGTAAATTTTTGAATCAAGTATTAGATTAATTCAAAAATTTATGTAGCCAACGTTGTTAAATTCAGTTGAGAAAAATTTGTATTTGATTAAATCAAATGCTTAATTTATTAGTTCTTTCAACCATCTGCGAATGCATTCACTTTTGGCAAATCAATACATGTTTGTATTAAGCAGTGCTCAAAACTTTCATTCGTCGTGAAGTTAAAAAATAGATATTACAAAAAAAATTCCAATTCGAGTTGTTTACATTGAAATTTTGTTTTCAAGTTTGAGTTTTGAATTAGACTTAAAACCAGAGTTTAATTCAATATAGACTTTTTATGAAATATAAGTCTATTTTTACTAACTTACACATAGACTCATCAACTTATTGCGAACTCGAATTCGCTTTTTTGCTGCGTCTGTATTGACACGCGAAATGTTAATGTTGCTCAACACCGTTGTGTATATGGCATTGTGTTTTTCGCTCACTATTTCCTGATAAACACAGTGTTTCCGCAAATCTTACTTATGTAGTGTTTTTACATTATTTGATGGTCGAAACAAACATTAAAATTCGTCAATACTTATGTTTTGAAGTTATTCCAACTGAATTAAAATGCAGTTTTATCTTTAATTTCAAATTAACCTTTGTATGCAATTTTTACTATACCTTAAACTTCAGTTAATTTTAATTGACCCACTCATTTTTTTTCTTTAAATAATCTGACTTTTATGCTGGTTTTTGCTTTCAGCGGAGTCAGCATAGTCGATAAGCAGAGTAATTTGATTGAAAATGTCGTAAAGTGCTTTTTTAAGAACCACAAAAATCTTTCAGGTAGGTCTAGGATCGAGCTGACATTTTTTCTGCTTGCTAATCAGCGTGTTCTCATACTGGGATATCCTGCCCCACCGCTTTCTCTTGGTAGAAAACATCGAGGAAGCCGTTTGACGTATCGATACTTATAGGAAGGTTTGTAGGTTCATGGTCACTTACATACACTGCCAATATCATTTATAAACTTTGCAGTTGATGTTATTTTATCGTCATTGAAAAAAGTATAACTGACAAGAGAGGTTTTGTTAATAACAAGCAAAAACTTTAGAGTATGACCGTGACCCAACACTTAATTAAATAATGCAACAAAAAATTTATAACTAATTTGTCCCAGTTTTGTCAATTTTTTCTACCAAAAACATAATCATCTCAAAAAGATCTTTTCTTTGAATCTGTCTCTGATTTTTGCAAGGGATCTCCAAGAGTGGGGCCATTGCACAGTGCCCCTCCCCTTAAATTACTGACTACAATCTAAAACGAATCCAAAAATAGCAGCAATAAGCATCTAAAAAAACACAAACATGACAAGAAATCTACTTGTTGCCTCCTAAAAAATGCTTTGCGCAGGAGCCTTGTTACAAAACCTTGAACTTTACAAAAATTATTAAAAATGAAAACAAACTGTCTTCTTTGTGATAAACTCTGATTTTTTCGGGTCTAATTTAGAGTAACAAAAAAATTGCTTAATCGAAGAAACATAAAATAATAAATCTATTATTTTTATCAACTGACATTTTGATCAAGTGTCATAGCACCAAGCATGACACACAAAGACGCTATAAAGACAATAACAACATGCACCTTCGTTGGGTTTGCTTTCAGGTTGTTTACTTTCACTTGGAGTTTGTGTACTTGCTACACTTTTCTGTTTTTCCTTTTTTTGTGCAATTTCTTTTGTAATTCCTAAAAAAATATTTCTGAAATTTTCTGATATTTTTTGAAAGCAGTTATACATAATACAACATTTGAACAGCTTACTTACTTGGTCAAAGCAAACAAAACTAAAAAGATTAAATAGCGATATAATGTTGGGTGTACAGAGGACAAAAACAGTAAAAAGCTATCTTGATACTGTGCAATTGTCAAACCCTATTTGATGCAAAAAAAAGACTAAAACCATGCAATGATTGCCGTTTTGTCGTTGTCGGCAGCGTGTTTCTAGCGGTCAAAGCGGCGTGCTAGTGATTAACATGGTCACGGTTCAAAACCCACTTTCGTCATTTTGTTGTGTTCTGAAAAAAACACTTTACGGCACTTTTCCCTGCTTGGCGGTCTTGGCAAGCTCTGAAAAACCAATTCAATCAGACAGCAATATCTTTGCATTTCGGGAAGTAGGACGGGATAATTGCTGGCACTATTTATTAATTGGTAATTTGTTATTGCTTGTTCTATGTATAGCGCCTCAGACGCTTTCCTATGAGTCAGGAGAATTAATATAGAGATAAAATAATAATAATAATTAGAAAAAATTGCCTTAAAAAAACACTAGAAAAATTGTAAAAAAATGTTAAGCTCAGGTCAATTGATAAATTACGCTGAGTGTTTAATTGTCAAATTAAACGCCGGAAATCTGTGACCCTTGTTTTTCTTTTTTTATTTAATTCTTAAGGTTTGTTTATTATTCGTTAATCAGTTTTTTGTATATTTTTTTTTAAACTTTGCATGATTTGCTAAACTTTCGGCAAAAATTTCAATTTGAACTGAAAACTTCGAGCAGCCACCACCAGTTGAGTAACTGGTCACGGGTTTGGGACTAAATAGAACATAAGCGTACCAGCCAAAAATATGTTAGGGGTCAATACAATTTTGACCAAATTTTATGAGTTTGACGAATCACGATTGTCTGGCACTTTACCAATACGACAAGAATTTTCTCTTAAAATTTAGGGTGAAAAAGTCTTCACTTTGTATCTGTCTTCATAGTGGCGATCTCTAAAGTCTTCACCCCAAACCTTAATTGTTTTTCTAAATTTGGAAATTTGTCCTGAAGAAGTAACTTTAATTGTCATATCGTTGCCCAAAGTTTCTAATTTTGCCAAATAATTTTTGTCGCTGCCAAAAATTTTGATTTTACTCTTAGTTTAAGACATGTGGGCAGTGGACACCTCCCCCAGGATGGTATGGCTATGAATTAGAAGAGTGGTTTCTATTATAAAAATTAAAACGTTATGCACGTAATCATGGCCGTACCAGCCACAACAAATTGGGGAGGAGATGAAGTTTTGCCTAAATTTTGGAAATTTGCCCGAATCGTGCATTTTTTCATTACTTGACTAAAAAAATTGTTTCAGATTCTAGAACAGTTGTTTAACCTTTTATTTTCGGCGACCTAATTTCGAACCTAAGGTAACTTAATGAACTCCTTTGGGGCGCACAAATCTTGTGTTTTCTCTAAAAAAAAAATTTTTTTATTTTGAATTTGTCTCCGAATTATTGATCATAAAGACATCATTATACCAGTCTCATATTGCTTTTATACTGATTTATATCAAGCTCTGTGGCCCACTGAAAACCATGCTATGCAAATTCCTAAAAATGATTTTTCAGATTTTTCAATTTTTTTGTCAGAAAATCATGTACAGTTTTTTGTATTTTCATAAAATTCCTGATTTTGCCCCATTGCCCATTCCCAGTAGGTACGGCTATGCGAGTAATAACTTTTTTTTGTCGCTGCCTTCTTATTCATAATTTTTATTTCAAGGTGCACCATGAAATTTAGTTAATTGTGAGTAAAAAAGCAAAAAGTCACATTTTATTCTTATAGTACAACTAATAAAAATTAAATACTTGAGTGCATTTCAGAAGCAGTTTCTATCTTGCTATCTCTTCTTTGGCTTGATGGACCAGGTTCATCACTTTCTTCTAGAGAATCAATAAACTTTATAATCCAAATATGTCATGAATTATAGGATTAAATCAAGTTTGTTTTTTCACTTTAATGCTAAATTACTGTCTGTATGACATAAAAACTGTCTAGTTTTTTTTATGTTAAAGTTATATTATTCTAGTACTCTTTATAACTATGATGATGAAAAATTGTAAATTGTTTGCGTTGAATTTCTTCAAATTGTAAAATAAAAGTTAAATGAAACAAGAAAATCCGAGAACAAGAAATTGACGAAATCGCGACTTGATCCGACAAAAGCAGCTCGTTCGAGTCAGTCGATTCGCACAAAAGTTAAAACAATAACAAAGCACAAACACCTGAATCTTCTTGCTTTACTTTTGAACTGGGTCTTCTCATTGAAAGTCCTAAATTTAAAAAAAGTTTAATTTAATTAATCATATTGGTCTATGCGGCAAATGTTTTTTAGTATAATGCTACATAAATTTGGTTTCATGAATAATTTTTTGATTGACTTGTCACAAAGTTAAAACGTAACTGAAGAGCTAAGGTAGACAAGACACTTGTTTCAGCAGCAATAATTTGTAAGAAGTACTTGCTACTATCTACGAAGTATATAATTATTTGTAGAACACAAAGATCTAAAAGATAATTCAAAAGCATAAACAAATTGGTAAGCATGTACTGCAAAAATAGAATTTGCTCTTCATTTACATCAAAACGTTAAAACGTTAAAACAATAGAAAACTACTTTACTTCTTTTGAACGAAGGCATCGTAGCACCTTTTTTTCGAAAGCGTGCTGGACTGAGCGAATCGCTGGAGCTGCCTAGTTCAGAAGAAGGTTTCTTAGTTTTATCCGCAAACAAACTCATAATAAACAATTAGTCTGCCACATTTAAAAAAGCATTTTGCCAAGGTTTTTGAATTTAGTTTATGGTTTTGAAAACTTCAACGAAACTGCAAAATTCTTTTCATTAAACAAAACTTACTTTATTAGTTTGTTGAACGTTTTCTGTATTTGTTATCTCTTAATCATCAAAATGAAATATAATCGTAATCGTTCTGCTTTATATGAATTTAAACAGTTAAAGATAAAGTGGATTTTTACTTCAGCTGTAATGCTATCAACAATAGTATTATACCAGCATCGGATTTGTCATTTTCCAAATGTGTCCAATGTGAATAATTACCAAAATTATTCAATTGCTCTTAATTAAACAGCGGTTTACTCGCATTTTAACAAATTTAGCTCTTTATCCTACATTCCTATAAAATATTTTTTGACTCACAGTCCCTAAAAGTTTTTGAAAAAGGTCCGTGAAATGCAATTTGAAACATTTGATTGATAGACCATTTTAAAAATTGAACCCTTATTTTTTGTTTTTTAAATTTTTGATTTATATTTTGCCATGAAAGTTGGAAGTTTATGCGTTATTATTATTTTATAATGTATCCACAAAAATTCAATGCAATTTATTGGTCACAAAAGAGAAGTCATATTGATCGAAATTATCAAGTTTGTCTTATACAAAAACGCAGCTAATACAGCAATATTGATTGAAGCAAATGATCATTTACTTAGTGAATAGTAGCTTGTTGTAATAACGTTTGTGTTGTGAATATGGTGAAGTTGATTTGAGAAAATAAGTTCAAAACAAAATTTAACAAGTGTCTTCATCCAACAACATAATCAAGAGGCGTCTGTCAACTGACGACAAGCAGTAAATTATAGTGGAATTTGAATTAGGTAATTGTTCAATGCATGCTATGGATAACGTCAAAGAGTTTTTTTGAAAATCAAGAAAACATCTTCCTTTAGTCAAAGGAATACGTTTCCAAACGACAGTTAAAAAATTCTCTCAAATTAAAGTAGTGCACTATATACATAATAGCCGCTATATGCTTTTTTGCCAGATTCAACCAAGCGTTTTTGAATACGCTGAATTCTGTTGTAAAATAATCAATTTTTTAAAAAAAGAGTGCCACAAACTCTTACCTATACAAAAAATGTTTTGTAAAAAAGAATGGACTCGAAACATTTTAAATCAAATGCTATATTTAATATCAAATTTCTGAGAAAAAGAGTGTTTATTTAAAATAACAAAATTTTTTTCAAAATATTTTAAATTTTAACATTAATTATTTTTATTTTATTATTTAATCTTCACTTTTGATTTCTACATAAATAAATTTTCTTTTCTGGGTACTAGAATTTGGTCCCAGATTCATTTAAAGACCAAAAAAGTACTTTGCGGCAGCTGTTGAAATTTGCTGCTCACTTAGCGAAAACCATTTTTGCAGCACTTTTTCGAATTCAAGTAAGAAAAATTTAAATTTACGCAAAATATCATCACCTCATTTGCTAAACGGACTGCGACCCACTGCAAAGTTATTGTCTAAAATTTTCGCATCCGTTTACAAGTATGACATCTTTGTTGTAGACTACAATTGAAACTTTTAAGCATCCAGCTAAACATTTTGAAAAAACTTTTTTTGTTAAACTTAATATGTCAATTTTTTTTAAAACTATTTTTTTTATACCTTTCTACTTTTAGTTGATTCCTCCGCTTGATATAAAATGATTGTCTAAGTTTTTCTTCGTTTTTAATAAAGTAAAAACTGTGTGTGTATTAAGTAGTTTCAACTTTATGATAATTTTTTAATAATTGCATTGCAATAATTTGGTTGGTTTAATTTCATGTTTTAATAACCAGTCATTTATTATGCTTTGATTTAGAGGGTCGAAATTGCCTAAATTTTGTGCTTGTATAAAAAAATACTTCATTGTACTTAGTTTAATTTCAGTGCATAATTATGTTTGTTTGTCGTGTCATTTTTTAGTATACTTTATCTCGTAACCGTAACCCACTGCTTTGTTGTGCTATGCTGAGTTTGAATGTGCAATGAAATGTAATCCTGGTAATCAAAGACGTATTTCTTTGTTCTACATCAAACTCTTTTAAGGATAACAGGCTAGGTAAAAAATTTTCATTTCTGAATACTTTTACTTAGCTCACCACATAATATCCGCTGTCCCACTTTCCTTCTTAAGGCCACAGAGCAGAAGCGGCGTAACCTCAACCAAATTCTTTAAGACAAGAGTTGGGGGCTTTAGAAGACTTGTTACAATTTGAATCGACTTTCCCCTCAAAATTTTTTTTGTTTTATTTATTTTGTGTAAGCTTTACTAAATAAAGACCTTTCTTGTCTTTATTTATTTTGTGTAAACTTTACTAAATAAAGACAAGAAAGGTCTTTATTTGTTAGAAAAATTCAATCAAGGCTGATTTTTTAGTCTTCACCTTGTTTTTCATAATATTAATAATTGGTAGTGGCTTTAGAATCCAGATAGTGCTTTTTTCCCAGCGTTTGTTTGGAAAGCCTCGGAAAAATGCGGTCCCCTATCAAAACTTTTTTGAAAAATAGCTATGCCGTCCCTGCCACAAAGCATTGATTAATTAACATCTTACCTTGTTCTTCACCTTCAAACTGTTGAGACGTCTTTGGTTTTGGCGAAATTCCTGAAGTTAAAAATCTTAACTTTAGAGGAACAATTTTTTATTTGATTACAATTAATACAGCTGATTTATAGCAAAATCTATCCATTTTAAAAGTTAAAAATGAAAAAATTATTAAATCATTTTAATGAAAACTTTTATTTTTGAGGGAGCATATCGACAGTATGCTTTGCATTTAAAACAGATAAAATATATTTGGGCATAAAGTTTTAAGCAAGGGTACAAATTTATCTACAGCTCTAAAAAAAATCCTTGTTTGGACTTTTCAATTTGCTTTAAACTCAAAAGAACTTTAAAAGTACAAAATAATAAGAATGAAAAAATTACTTCTTAACATCGCTGCTGCTCTTGTTAAACGACTTAATGTTCCTTGAGCTGACGTGCCGGGAGATGATGTACCCAAAGCTGAAATAGAAGTTTGTGCAGTTGTAAGTTTCGATGTCGAGCTTTGTCCAGTAGCTTTTTCTGAAAAATAGCCTTTTTTCCGATTACATTCAAAAAACAAATACCTGAATAAAATTCCAGCTATCAATTTTATTAAGTGTTCAAGTCTATATTGAGCAAAAACGCAAGTAATCAAAATTATATTTATAATCGTAAATAAAACAACCTTTTAAAAAAATGATTACTTTGTTTTTGCTAGATTTTTGAATTTATCTCAGGTTTTCTGTTATTTTTGTTTGATAAATTTGTAATCAGGTATAAAAAAAGTTCAGAAAGTCAGGAAACATTGAAGAACCAGTTTTCATGCCAAATAGCCTACTTTCTGAAAAAGTGAAATGTGCTATAAAATTCAAAAAACTGTTTCATCAGTGATTAATTACTTTAGATCAAAAACGCGCCAACAAAAAAATATAAAAGAAACCAATCAAACAAAAAAGTGACTTATATTAACAATAACCAATCAGTAAAAAACTGGCTACATAGCGTTACTAATATTTAGATCTTTTTTTAAACTAATTGCTTTTTAAATATTTTTCTGCTGATTTTTTTTGTAAAAGCAGTTCAATAATGAGTCAATACGTAAAAAACACTTTCTAAACGTAACATTTCTATAACTGTTTTACAACTTGTGCCATATGTTGTTATGCCATATAGAATTCTATAAACCATGCATAATGCAAAAAATGCAATTTTCTTAAAAGACAAAATACTATTATGCACAGAAAATTCGTCAAAATAGCAAATTACATGAAAAATATTGTAAAGATTTTAATGAACACAAATTTCCAAATAATGATAAGCCTACTTTCACACTCTAAATTCGTTCATTAACATCAATAAAAAATCAATACCTAAAGATCTAAAAGGTGGTTTGTTATTTAACATAATTTTTCGATGTCGGCAACGTGGTCGAGTGGTCAAATCGCCGTTTTTATGATCAACATGGTCTTGGTTCAAAACCCAGTTGCGCCATTCTGTTGTGTTCTTGGGAAAGACACTTTAGGGTACTTTCCCCTGCTTGGTGGTCGTGGCAAGCAGTTCTAAATTACAGTCATATCTTTATTAAATTACAAGCGGGAAGCAATATTTTGGAATCTCCGGAAGCAGGTCGGGGTAATTGCCTATCGTATGTATTAGCACCTTCGTTGTTTTCCTGCGAGACAAGAGAATGAATATATAAAAAGTATATACGTATATTTTGTTTTCAAAATTATTGTTAATATTTATTAAATTGTAATCATTGATCCAATATCATTAATTTTTGAATTACCTTTTTTTACAGAGTATTTATCAGGTTTGAATCGCATGGTGACATATAAAGTGTCATGAGCAAAAAAGTTAGAAGCAATGTACAGAATTGCAGTTTTAAAAAACAGGCTGAAAAACGTATATTTTGCTTTTAAAGTAGTCAACGAAGATTTAAGGATTTCGCCTCGTAAAGTCGGCATAAAATTTAGTTGCAAGAAAATTTATTGACGTTATAGTTTTTTTTATAAAACCCGACAAAATCAGAATGCACAACCTCAATTGGGGAGGTGAGTTTCTGTAAACAGCTAATTCTTAACTTTTTGACACGAAAAAAAACCTGGAATTAAATCCGCACTTCTATATCAAAAACCGTTAGGCTAATAGCAGTAAACATAAAAATCGTAGCAGCAATTCCTTATCATCATTTCCATTTTATTTTCTTAACTCGAGGATCACCCTCAAAGGCGTTGAACTGGGAGCAACCTGTGAAGCGATTGCCTCGACCAGGTTTTGAAGATGCCGAGATATTGTTTTATGTATATTTTTTTAAGGAAATCTGCGCGTGTGGCTTTTAAGGACACCATATAATAACGAGAATTAACACTAGAAAGACGGAGGATGTCATTTTGACACCTTTCAAAAAATAAGATAGAACTAATTCAAAACCGATTGCTGTGGAACTGCTTCCTTTTGTGACTTTTATTCCTTTGATGAGCTTGATTTAGTATTGCAAACATTTTTTGTTTGGATAACAAAAAGTGATCTAATTTTTGTAATTTACCTTAGACGACGGAAGGTGTGATTTTGACACCCAATGTACAGTTTTCTTGATAGTGATAAATTTTTAATCCTTTTATGGTATGACATTCTAAAATACCTCGTCTATAATAGATGTATTGTTTCATCATCAAACTATATATTGTAGACAAGTTTTTCTGACTAGTATAGATTTTTTACTGTGCAGGCTGTAGGCTAGCTAATGGATCAAAAAAAAATTATCAGTTGAGCAAGTTTTATCTGTTCTACGAGATATACCCGAAGATATATCTGAACGTGGGAATGAAGAACCCCTTGAGATAGAGTCAGACAATGATGAGTATATTCTGGTTACCAGTTCTTCTGAAAGTGAAGATGACGACATACAGAAACCGCCAGGTAAATTTTTGTGAAATTTCTTTGGGTTTTGTTAATTATAAGAGATTTTTAGCTTTTTAGTTTAAAAAAATAAGATTAGCATTATGGTTAGGGATAGGATTAGGGCTAAGGTAGGTTTAACAAGATTAGGGTTAATTTCACTAGATTTAGGATTAGTATAAGTAAAATTCGGGTAAAGTTTAGGTTTTTGGCTAGCCTAATTTACTATAGTATGCAAACCTTAACTCCAAGCCAAAATATAACTCAACCACTAACTCAAACCCCACCCTAACCTCTAATTCTATTAACCCAAATTAATAAGACAAAATAGGCAAAATAGGCATATAACTATGTCTAGCAAATAAGACCCGTTTTTTTGAATCATTTGGTTATTTCTTTGTAAATTGGTGGTAACTGTTGCTTGAATTTCTTAGGTAAACGGCCACGCTTTGTAAACGTACGAGCATATGGAAGACAGCAGCGAATTCAAGAAAAAAGTACCGAGTATTCTGATGAGTATGGAGAGACATCAAATGTCGCTGTTTTTGATACCACTACTGTAATTGAGCAGAGCCAACAAAACGTATCTCACATAGATCCAAGCAGTAACTTATTAGTTGCACGTGATGGCACGGAATGGACTCCATTCGTTGCTGGAACAAACTCAAGAGGCAGACGTTTGCAGCAAAACATCCTAAGAGAATGTCCTGGAGCAACCTCCTATGCTCGAAAATGTAAAAACAAACAGTCCCCCTAGTGCATGGCGTTTGATCATTGATAGGTTTAAGAACATATTCAAAGTTGTACTATAATCGAAGCTCACAGACAAGCAAGATGCAAAGATTTTACTCTTTCTGTCGAAAAGTTAGAAGCTTTTATTAGCATTATGTATGTACGTGGGGTGACGGGAAAAAATGATATGCCGTTGACCGATCTTTGGAATAAAAATTAGGGTATTGTATTTTGCAAGCAAGTGATGTCCAGAGATCGCTTCAAGAAGATTCTTCGATTTTTGCGATTCGACAAAAAATCTAGTCGATCAGAAAGACTACAAACTGACAAATTTGCTTTGTTTTCAACAGTATGGAATCGATTTATTGAAAATTGTATTGCATGTTATAAGCCTGGAGCCTTTCTAACAGTGGACGAGCAGCTTTTTCCAAGTAAAGCTCGATGCCCTTTCTCTCAATTCATGGCATCTAAACCGGATAAATATGGGCAAAAGTACTGGCTAGTAGTAGATAAAGATAGCAAGTATGTTGCAAATGGTTTTCCATATATTGGAAAAGATGAGTTGCGATCAACAAATGAACGTGTTTCTGACCATGTTGTGATGACGTTAGCTGAACCATATTTAAAAAAAGGAAGAAATATAACCACTGACAACTATTTTACCTCAGTAAAACTAGCAAACCTTTTGAAGAGTAAAAACACTAGTCTATTAGGAACGCTAAATAAAAATCGAAGAGAAGTTCCCTGTAAAATAAAGAACTTGAGACGAGGAATACGCAACCAGGCTGAATAAATGTGAAGATATTTTGCTCACTGTGTATCAGGGAAAACCCAAGAAGAATGTTTTGTTGCTAAGCACTTTACATACAGATGTTGCCATAGCAGATAACGAAAAGAAAACACGCGAAACTGTCAAGTGTTACAACGAAACAAAATATGGTGTGGATGTGGTAGACCAAATGGCTCGCAAGTACACTGTCAGGACAATGACGAGAAGGTGGCCTGTCCATTCTTTTCAAAATATGTTGGATCTTGCAGCTATAAATGCTTGGGTTTTATACAAAGAAATCAATAGTATAAAAATCTCAAGACGGCAGTTTTTGCAAAACTTGGCAGAAGAACTCGGAATGTCTTTTGTGAAAAGTTCAACTTTTATACAACAAAAGAAGCAGATGCAGGTCGAAATCAGCACTTTCAACACCCAGCAACACGAAACTGCCAAGTCAAAGACAATTGTAAAAAAACCGCTCTGTTGGCAGATGCCACAAATGCAAAAAATCCCTTTGTGGAAAATGCACTGCCAGTATACAACGTGTGTGAACTAGCTGCATATAAAATACTTGCATTTGATTTATATATCACATGTTTAATTAGGTTTGACTTATTTGTGCTGTTATGTTAAAAAAAATTTAAACAAAACCGATTTTTGGACTTACCTACATGGGTGTCAAAATGACACCCTCCGTCTTTCTAGATGAATCAAAATTTCAGTCTTTCTAGTGTTAAAACTTAAAAAATTAAAATGAAACAGCGTAATTGCTTTGTCAAGAATTCGGGAATCTTACTCCTCGCTACGCTACTACCTTGTCGTTAATTGAAAGATGTATTCTTGTTTTTATTTATTGTAAAATAGCGTGACATACAGTGTAAGGCTTATTATTTTGGGCTCAATTTTTTCTTGCTTGTCTTTCGAGCCAATTTTACCTTTATATCTACTGCGTCAACTTTCATGGTTTCATAAAATCAATTTCATAAATTTAATTTTGTTGCACTGATGTATTTCCATCTTAAAACTTACGTTTCATATCTCTTCCTTTTCGCTTTGGGATGGAGGTCGGCGAGGAAGACGACGGCCTAGGTTCAAAAATTTCGTCAAAATTGTCGGTGCCTTCACCTACAAACACGGTTTTGTCATCAAACACACATTGCATTTATAGTATACGTTTTTACAGACAGCAAATTTTGATTTAAGAAAAAAAAAGGAAAATATTTTTACGGCACAGATATGTGTATGCAAACGTGCAATAAGACAAATTTTTTATATTATTTTCAGTGTTTGGACTGGTCAAGATTCAACTTCGGCACCATCCCTTAATAGGATTGATTCTGAAAAAATATTTTTAAGGAGTTCGGACCACAAGTTGGTGGTTGCAACCCTTGGTATAGCATTTTGCTTTATATGAGTAGTGGGGTTGAGCTAGGGCTTTATTTTTTAACAAAAATAGAATAGGCTAAAAACCAAAATAGGGTTTTCAATCTATTTGAAACCGTTTTATTTGAAAGTGCAGAGGGCTTTGTAGATGACTCTAAATCTTTATAGGAGGTGCTGCAGCCCTTTAAATCTATATTTTTACGCCTTTACTAGTAACAAAAATTAATGTTTTATTAAAAGTAATTTTGTCAGAAAAAAATGATCTCGAAAAGTTTTAATACTCGTAAAAATACAAGTTTTTTTTATACCACAATTAAGCAATACTAATTCAATACAAGTATTTTTAATCTAGTTGACCGGCTAGAAAAAGTGTTACACAATGGCACTTAGCATGTTTGCAACTTATTTTCATTTGCAACTTATGATTTATCGTTGTCGTCGTGTGAAGGGTATCCACTCCAGGTCAGACACAAACAAGACTGGGCCGAGGATTTATCCTTTTACTATCCCAGACTGCTGTACTGCCTGAATCAGATGCTGGCAGTGGTGTTCTTAATTAGCCAGCATCGAGTTCGTCATCCAAAACCGTCAGACCTCGTGCTCCATGTGGTGCCCGATGTATAGGACACGCTGTTAGAACATGGTCTGCGGTTTGCTCAGAAGCGCCACACTCGCAATTCAATGAAGGAGCAAGATCCCATTTGTAATTGGAATGGAATCGCCCAATACCAGTTTGCAGGCGGTTGAGCTTAACCCAAGCTGCTTGGGGTAAAGCCCATCCCAACAGGCATGGCACCGGTCCCGGGCACAAAAACATGGAGCCTGGAAGCATTCTCACAATACTCCGTTTTCCATTTGTGATTTGTCCATTGAAAAGCGCGGATGCCAAGTCTGGCAAGGTTGTTTAAAAGATTCCGAGCAGCTGGCACAAATGGGCGTCTGGATCTTAGTCTCACTTGGCGAGTATCTGAGGACTCACTTAATAGACCATATAAGATATGATCATGCTCTAGAAATCCACAATAAGCCAAGGAGAGTGTCGCTCCCATTCGGCGAAGCTCAGCTAGCTGAATGTCTGAGAGTATGAGTAGGTGGTCCGTTGGAGCGGGACGCAGGCATTCAGTAACTATGCGCAAGGCGTCATTCAAGACATTGTCGATGAGGCGAGTGTGAGCACTGCGACACCAGGCTGGCTTACAGTACTCAGATGTTGACTAGACTAGAGATAAGGTGTCTATGCGTAATGTTTTAGCACCAGCATTCCATCCCGAGCCCACGAGTCGCCTCAGCAATGTGACGCGCGAGGATATTTTTTTTCGCAATGCCACTAAATGTGAGCGATCTGTCCAGTTTTACCCCAAGATAAGTAGGGGCTGGACGGAACGGTAAAAGTCTATTGGTGTTGTAGACCTTTAGCTCACGTTTGGCCTATCGGTTATTTATGTGAAAGGCTGCTGTCACCGTCTTAGTGTGACTGAGCTTCAATTTCCAAGTCTGGAGATACGCTGAAAGTGTAGACATGTCTTGGCTTAAAGTCCCCTCCAAGTCCTTTCAGTTTCCAGAAGAGTGCAACAATGTTAAATGATGATTATAAGCAAACTTTCTGGAAATCATGGAAGATCGTACGTATAGATGTTAAATAGGAGAGGAGCCAAGACCGATCCCTGAGAAACGCCGTTTTTAAGACGGCGTAGCCTGCTTTGCTTGCTGTCACCGGTAGTAAGGGTGAAACTTCGATTTCGGACAAGCTCCATGATCATTCTGATCATGTGCTTATCCCGAAGTAGTCTCAGCAGCTTGCAGGTAAGGCCACGGTGCCAGACAGTGTCATAAGCAGCTGTTAGATCGATAAATACGGCACCGGCCTTCTTTTTAGCCTCAAGAATCCTCGATGTTCTGGATTAGCAGAACAACTTGATCTACGGTTGACTTCCCGCGTCGGAACCCAGCCTGCTCTTTAGGGAGCAGTGGATCAATTAATGGTTCAGCACGGCGTAGATAAGCCTCTCGAGAATCTTGTAGGGGACACAAAGCAGAGATATCGTTTGATAACTCTTTGGGTGCCCCACGGGCTTTGCTGGTTTTGGGATCGCGACTACGAGCGCTCTTCTCCAGATCTTGGAAATCTTGAGTCGGCGCAAACATGAAGAAAGAAAGTCACGTAACCAGGATTTCAAAACAGCTCCAGCATGGAGTATGAAATCTGAGGAGATGGAATCAGGACCCGGAGTTTATCTGGTTTTAAATGTTGTAGGGAAGCAGCAAATTCTTTGTGAAAAATTGTCAGAGATATTTACTGCGTCTGGTGTTGTGGCCCTCCATAGGTCAGACACTTCTTGAGAGACAAGTCGTCACTTCTTGAGATATGACTTGCGGTCAACAGCCTCGTATTTCCAATTTCTAATCAGCTGAGATGCAATAGCATTAGCTGAAACGGCACAGTGGCAAGGAGAGTGTCGTGACCTACCAACAAGGTTGTTTAAAATAATCCACGCTTTTCGACTAGAGTGTGAGAAGTCAATGCTCCGAACTGTCTCGGACCATCGATCTCTCCGCTTCCTGTCAAGCTTGGCAAGCAGAGCTGTAGCAGCCAAATTTGGGAGTCGTCTTCCTGAGGAGACTGCAGAAAAGGTTTTACAGAGGGATTCACACTCTGCATCCGAACACGGAATATAGTTATTTCGATAACCTCGTGGGATAGTCTTTTTGGCTGCTTTCTTACGAGTGTTACAGAAGTCTTGTTAAGCCGCATCCACATCAAATGAATCAGGCGGCAACAAAGTCTTTACGAATTTATTTGTCAAAGCAATGTAGTGACTCCATTTGGCCTGGAAGAAGTTCCATCGCTTTTAACAGGCATGCTTGGCAATACCATAGCAAACCTTGGTGGTGTAATAAGCGAGGGTCGATGTTGTGACCTGGGGAACTTGTCAAGGACACGTCTATCCGGTAAGCGACTGTTTGAACCTATGCTGACGAAAGCTAGATCTCGATTGGTGCCAGTGTTCCAGTGGCCGGAATAAAAACTGGCAGCGTCTTTGGCATTATATAGGAGGGCAAGACAATTAATACTTGCCCAGCCAGCCAAGCACTCACCGTCCAGACTGTTGTTATCGTAACCCCAGTCAGCATGACGACAGTTAAAATTGCCAGCGTACAGACAGGGGTGAGGAAACATTGGGAGATCCAGAAATCCCATCGCGTTGGCGGTGGTTTGTAGACGTTGACTATTTTATGACCATTAACGTCCACACACAACCATTCAATCTCCGATGTCGGTGGAGATTAGTCGCTCGTGGCAAGACCATGCTTCCTGCTTAAAGACCCAGCTAGTTGGTAGTTTGGGAGTACCAAATTCTCTGCATCAGTGCAGTGGGTCTCCTGCAGTAGAATGACGAGTGCCTCAGACTGCATAGCGAGGTGATGAAGAACGTTCATCTTGCTTGCAGTAAGGCTTTCGATGTTCAGCTGAAGAATAGTGGGTCTTCGGAACTTGTTGGCAATGTGCCCTGAAAAGGGCAGTTTTATCCTGGCATTGCTCCGTCCTGAAAAGGACGTTTGCCAATTAGCAGACTCATACTAAACATCGGAATGGGTGGATACGCTTTCGTTTTGGTAGCTTAAGATTTGTCATACACAATAAATAAACAACAAGAACTCAATCTAAAAAAAAAATTTTTACATATAACTGTGATTACGAAAGAGTCTTGAACCATTTTGATAAAAATATAAGCCGATAACGCAAAAAAACGTTTACGAGGTACTCATATAAATCTTTTAGATTTAGTTCTTAACATGAGGTTTAGTAAATTGGTTAGAAACTTTGCCACTAAAACAAAAAGCATTATTGAGTTAAAACATAATCCTCATCAAGAAATTTAACTTTAACATTTCATGCGAATATGATAATTGAACCATACCAACATCAAATTTGGCAAGGTCTTCTAAATCGTTTATTTAATGACCTCAAAGCTTCAAAATGGGTTCAAAATATCCATCAAACGATTTATTCTATAAAAGCATTTTGAACTATTAAACGATTTTATAGAATTATTTGCCCAAAATAGTCATATTCTTGGTGAAATGTGACAACCTTGGCACTTGGCGTGTCGAAAAAAGCGCTCTTACGAAAACGTTTGTTCAAGGATCCACAGGCTATTGGCGAAAAACGTTTTTATTCGCATACAAATCATTTTAATTGTTTTATTTTATGTGTTTTTGATAATTAAACGCAAGGCGCAGTGATTGGCTGCTGAGCTTGCGGAAACAAGATTGTGATTTGAGTTACTTACTGTCGAACACACAACACGATATTGTTGTAGTCCTATTGCCCTAAAAAACGACTTTGATTCTGATTAACCTTGAGATAAAACTTTGTTTATATACTGTAAATGTGTTAGATGATGTGAAAAGTTATTATTCAGTTTAACTTTGATTTACAAAAAAAGATTGACTATAGTAGCAGAAAGCGAGTTGAGTAAAAAATTAGGACGATTTTAACACCAACTCTGTCACTTATAGGTTATTAACAATAATTTTAACTATTACCCGGGACCCCAAATTTTCTTGTTGGACACTATTGGTAAAAAGAACTGAAACGAAAAGAAACCTCTTACTTTGTTCGGCTTCCAAGTTTATTGGATCATGCAAGTCGCAATTCCTCTGAATTCTAGGCTCAACGTCACCTTAAAAAATGATGTTTATTTGTTTACTATATCAATAAAATATTCAGATTAAGAAACGTGTTTTCCAAGAGTTCTAGTCTGCAAAATGTGCTAGTTTAACTCTCAATGTTTTAGAATAGGGTTAAAAAAGATAATTCAAACAAAACTGGTTTCATACCACGTTTGCAACATAGGCACAACTTATACGATAATTATATGCTATCTAAAGAGATAAATCGTTTTAAAGTTCGAGAACAGTGTTTGAAAGTAGTTTTAAAAAAAAAACAAGATTTAACATATTAAAAAGTAATTTACCTATGCCAAGTTTGAAAGCAAGTTCTCCTGCAAATCCTTTTTTCTTTCGCTTGAACGAACGCATTGCTTTGGGTGGTGCCTGCCCTAAATATTTTTTGCCAGCCAGACGCTTTCGATATGTACCTACGAAAACATAAACAGATCAAAGATTGCCCATGGGCTTTTATATAGAAGGGTGCCGGCGTTTGATGGTACGTAAAATCAGCGTTCACGTCCTGACAACCTCAAGTTTAACGTGGTTAAAAGTATTATTTTAACGTTCTTTGTATCGTTAAGAGTTAAAGCTATTTACTTAAATGCTAATAAATTGCAATTTATACGGTATGTTTGTAGACAACTCACGTTTTTTTTTGAAAGAGTCTTGCATGAGAAAATAATGAATAGTGGCATTTTCGGAATTATTGCTGGACATTTCTTGAAAGAACCTGTTTGAACATAAATCAATTTACAGCCATAACCCATAATTTATACTGAGCAAAAAGTTAACATCTCACGTTATGCTTCTTAAACAATTAGCTGGATCAACCTGGGGTGCGGATGCCACAGTACTGCGTACAGCCACCCTTAGTCTGGTCCATTCCATGACTGATAACTGCTCGCTTGGGGTCGCAGTACCTATACTCACATTATTGACAAGCCCATTAATAATGCCTTGCGCATAGCGACCGGATGCCTGAGTCCCAAACACCAACAGACAATCTTTTTTTCTTCACAGGCATCCAACCAACTGAGCTTCGCCACCAAAAAACCGTACGGTCTCTTAGTTCGCCGCGCTCAGGAGCCACCAGCACATCTCTTATATAAAAGGCTCCCGTTTCCACATGGTAGACAGCTGCGGCAACTTAAATCAAGACACGCATTTGTTTCTGCTGCAGTAGAACTGCTGAACGACCCCGTTCACTCAGGCATCTGTGTAGCACGATTGGCGGATTATAAATGCAGCATGTAGTGATGAAAAATGCCCCAGACTTTATCAGACAAATATTTTTATGTATAACAACTTGCATTTTAAAGTTTATTTCACTCTGTTGTTCAAAACAATTATACCACACACATTTTATCCCGTTTAATAAATTAACTACTTAAAGGCTATTGGACAACTATTGGCAACAACATAACTATTAAACTGTTATGTATAAAATGGAATTGCATGGCCAAATAGAGTATTAAACTGTAATCACTTGTCTTGATATTTGCAACGGAGATTTTGAAAGGCGCATCTTTTGCTCAAATTTTGTTCGCTGCAAGTTCAATGTTTAAAAACCCTTTTATCAATTATTTTTCACAAATTTGTGTAAATTAAACAGGCGTATTCACAAGCTTAGACAACACACTTAGTATTTACAGCCGTAATTATGTGGTATATTATACTTTTTTATTGCGGATTATAGGCATCAAAGCGTTTATTGCGGAAGGGCCGTTCAATATCATTAGCATTACTACAGTACATTGAAGACTATTAAAAAAATTCAATCTTGCATAATGAAAAAATAAAAATACTTACCAAACAACTTTAGTACATTAAAAAAAAAATGCGAATACAAAAACAGAAATAACAAAAATCTTTTTTAAAGCAATACAAAAACAAGCTGTAAGAAACTTATGGCTTTAATTGATTTCTCTTTAAAAAGAAGTATCACCTTAAAAAAAAGACAGCACAATTACCAATTAAAAGCATCAAGTAAAGATGCAAAAATTTGATGTTTGTCGTAATAGTTGATTTTTTAGCAAACAGTTTAATGGATAGTACACATTTGACTGGCAGTGTTGTTGAATTGTTAAGTGCGCCGTGTTGATGGCGAACGCGATTGAACGGATGCGATTCAAAATCACTCGAGTCATTCTGTTGTGTCCTTGGCAAAAACACTTTTCGTCCCTTTCCTCTGCTTGGCGATCCTAGCAAGCAGTTTTAAATTCTAGCGCCATCACTCTAAAAACTAAAACCAAATGAAAAACTCTAATCGGACTGAAATAATTTGCATCTTGAAAAGCAAGTCGGGGTAATATACCTTGGCCGTTCATAAAAGTATAAAGCTTTCAACGTTTTCTTGCGATCAGGAAAATAAACAGAAATAACACCACTAACAACCTAAATTTTCATTTCTTTATTCAAAATTAAGTTGGAAATAAATTTCTTTAGCTTTATTGGATGGAACTTTGAGGGAATATGTGCTTTGCTGAGCTTAAAACTTTTGCTTTATACGCGAAAAATCAAATGACTTTTTTAATTGTTTTTGTTTTTTCAGATGATAGACGTGTGTTGTAAATCTATAAAAATTTTTTTCAACTTGACTCTCAATCTGGTGTTCACACGATATCGAAAATTTTATTGCTATTGTTTTTTTGTTTGAAAACGATTATTATCGAAATCGTCATCGTCCAAACACTATTAAATCGTGAGCATAAACGCGGTCGTTAACCAGTCACTGCTTACAGTTAAAGCATAAAGTAATTGTCCGACTATTTTGCTTAATTAGTACTGATATGTTGAATTATATAAAAAAGTGGATCAAGTTATAAAATTATTCCTTGTTCTTTTTTTAATTTTAACCCCAGCAGAGCTGTTTTTTTCACCCCAGAAATTATTTTCTTAACTTTTAACTTGATAGGGTTATTATTTTTACTTGTTAAAGTTCTACGAGGCAACCGAGCTTAATTCTCATCTGCAAAAAGACTTGTACAGAGAAATGACCGAGATATTTTTTAAAAAACTCTTTGATTTAATTAGTTTAATGTTATTTTGTTTTTAGGATCATGTTTTTACTTTATCAAATTTGAAGACACTTTTTATTTGTTCAAATTAGAAGATCATCTTTTTACTTTATCGAATTTAGGGTAATTTTTTAACTTGATCCAAAAAAGTCAATAGACAAAAACAAGTAGATAAATATGGCTAAGCTAGAAACCAAAAGCCGTAAAATATCTGTAATATTAAAAAAAATTTTCTTGGTTAGTTCAATATAAGAATCACCTAAACCAACTGTAATGGAGTGTATTTTTCACTTTTGTTTTTTTATTTGATCTTGTTGGCCATTTAGGCAAGTTTTTTTCGCGCCACCACTGTTCGAATACAACCAAACTAAACAATGCATGTCGCAAGTGAAAGCGTGAATATGTTTTGGCGGCTTCAACAACGCGAGTGAGGAACAAACACACTATTTGGAAATAGCAAGTTTGAAAACAAACTGCTACGCTACAAGCCAAAGAATTTTTTTCCAAAATTTTTCTTAAATTTGGTTGTCTTGTCGACAACACAAGCTATTAAAGCTATGCAGGATCATATGCTCGTAAAAACGTCAACACTATTTTAAGAAAATAAATTGATTGAAGGATAAAAGTAGGCTCAATTAAAATAGTGTCAATGAATCATGTGATTGCTGACGTTAATAAAGTTCTGCATTAAATTTTTTGGTCTTGTCTCAAAAAAATTTTAATGATTTTATAAAACTATTAGATTCGAAGCCAAAGTTAGGGCTTTATTCTTTAATGACCATTTTCTAGTAGTAAAAGATTTTTGCATGAAACTTTTAAATTACTTAAAATGGTCGCGAAATGGAATTTTTGGTGTACTAATCTTTGGTTGTCCTTAATATTCGAAGAACCATATAAAGAAATTTTATGGCAATGATGCAAAGTAAAACTCGACTAACTGTACAATGATTTTTGTAGTTACTTGTGGGGAAGAAATTGTTTCTTTTATAAATTCTTAAAATCAACTTCATAACATATCAATACTGGTTATTTTCTTAAGTAAAAAGTATTTCTATTTTCAAAAACAATTTGATATAATTAATACATAAAAAATTACCGCCTTGCTCCTTACTTAGGCAGCTTTGATTGAAGATTTTTTTCAACAGTTTTTTCTTATTTTTTCCACTAAACACCTGTTTTTTACAGCAAGCTAAGCTATCAAATTTCAAAAGAAAAGTTATAACTTTATAAAATTTTTTCACTTGGGCACTGAACCAAATAACAAAAATTTCTCCCTAATTTAAGAGAAAAATAGATTTATAATTTTAAAACTTTATTTAATTGGTTTCATAAAAAATAAGGTTACTTAACCGATTAAAAAGAATCTTAATGCAACTTAATGACAATTCAGACTCAGACAAAAACGCTTTTTCAAATTACTTTGAAAATCATCTCAAAGGCAAACAAATTTTTGTCGGGAGTGTTTTAAACTACAAAAACACTTTAATTAAGATTGTCTTACAAACTAGATGGCGGGTTTCAAACTCAATCGTTGTGTTTTTTTTACCTACGTTGTTCTGCTAGGTTTTATAAGTAACCCTTCACGTCGCTAATCAAGACCCGAAAAAATGGGATCTATTAACATGCTTCAGGGGATAGGAAAAAAAAGTGGGTAAGTAAAAGTTTTAAAAGAAGAAGATCATAAAAACTGTGCAGTTTACTTCAAATACTCTAGCAAGTCTTGTACAATAAATCTCCGTTATAACTCTGTATATTTTATGCATAAATTCATAAATAAAATAAGTCAAATTTCAATGAGCCAAATATTTAATACAGAAAATAAAAGTTTAAAATTTAATACCACTTAAATCCTTACGAAAAATTGATTTTGACTTATAAAGGCCATCATCAGTTTCTGTAAAAAATTAAATTAAATAAAATTTTTTTGACAAAATTGTTTCAAAATTTCAAAAACTCTACTCACACTAATTGGGTTCTGACTCAAAGACACAATGTGAAGCTTCCATAAAAACTACAAGGCAAACGACACAATAGCTGACGTAATGATTATCAATCACGTAACGTAGATCAGCGTGGTCCAACTACGGGCCCGCGGAACAATTTTGCACAAGTCTTGTCGATTACAAGCAGCGGCAACCTTTTTTGTTGGTGAACGTTATGATTTTGGGACGAAAATAGGAATTTCGTAGATCGATTCCAGTTGAAAACCTTTTTTTTTTAGAGAACACCCTGATTTTGGTACGAAAATAGGAATTTCGAAGATTGATTCCAATTAAAGACCTTTTTTTTTTTTTAGAGAACTCCCTGAGTTTGGGACAAAAATAAGTGTGTTTAGCCGGTTGAGGGCCGCAAATTCAAATAATTTTGAAAAGTGGCCCACAAGAGTGGAGAAGTTGGACCACCCTGACGTAGATGAAACAGCGCACACTGCAAAACTTGTAAAATTAAAAACCAAAAACTCCCGCTAAGATTGAAAACATTGTCTGAAAATATCTACAAAGTTGTTGTAGTTTCCTAAACGATAGTGAACAAAAAAACGGGTTTAAAAGTCAATCACAATTATAAGACAGAAAAATGCTATTAATATTAATTTTAGCATTCAAATAATTAATCCATTTATTTTCACACCAATCCAATAAAGTTTTATTCGGTTGTTCTACAAATATCACCATAAAGCATTCAGTGATGTCAGGTTTAGCATTAAGAACGTCGAAATAAAATTTATGAAAAGGTTTAAGAAAGGGCAGTCATTGTCATTCAGTCATTGTCATTCTTAACGTTAAATTTGTTCCAGAATGAGCGGTGGTTATTCCATCGGGTAGAAAATTTATTTTTTGTTTGTCCTACGTATTGCATTTTGCAAAATTTACACTCTGCCACGTAAATACCATTAGTTTTTAAAGTTCCCACATAAAGCACATTTTCGAAATGGGTATGAACCGCAGTTATCTTTATTAGGGGTAATTTGGGATAATTTTTTGTAATTCGTTAATTTAGTAGCTAATGTGGGTAAGTTTTCACATCAATAGCTACTTCTGTTTTACTTCTGGTTTTAGTATCTTTTTTTGGTTAGAAAGTTAAAATAATTTGGTAAACTGCGTGGCCCAAACAATTCTGTTTTTCTTGTGGTGCTGTGATTGTAGCTCCAAACGGTCTTTCCAGTGTTTAGCAATTTCCAACGTACTTTCTCATTTTTTGGTTAAAATTTGAACGGAAACATTTATCTTTCAGATTAAATAAACTTTTTTGCGTAATCAGATTTACGTTTACTAACGAGGCCGACGAGGTCGGACAGCTTCTCCAAAAACAATTGACTTGTATACTGATGTAGGATGATGCGATGCGCCAATGAAAAAACATCGGTCTTTGGCTGTAGATTTTGCATGATGTTTTAAAAGTATCACTACTGACTAATCTATATATTTTAATCCGTAACAATACTTCTGCCAGACCCGGTTTAGAAATGGGAAAGCATCGGTCGTGCTAAACAGGCCTAAATTTATTAATTTGATTAAGCTTGAGGTGAAATCAAAATTGTATCCAGATCTAAATTTGCAATCAAAGCTTGATGTGAGTTTGGGGCCTGTTTAGCTCGTTGGATTACTCTTTTAAATTACCAAACTTTTGAAAATCAACGTTTACACTGAATCCTTTAAAAAATAAAATTTGTTTAATATCGTGCAAGGCCCGTATTTGCATAAATATTGTTTTTCTATGTTTCAAAAAAAACTTGGTCTTTTCTTTATTTTATAGCTATATTGATTTGTTTTATGATTTTCGTATGCGGAGTCACTTTATTGTATATAAGCAGTATGAACGGCTCAAGAATATATGTAGTTCATAAAAAATCTCTTTTTAAGAGTACAATGCAAACACACAGGAAGTCAGAGCATCAGACCCGCGTTCTCCTACTTACAAGTCAGAGAGTTAACTAGCTGATTTATGTGACTGACCGTTACCTTATCCCTTGAACTAATTTTTTTGTTGCAACACAAGTAAGAAAAACTGTTTTTTCTATGCTCACTAACCTTTTTTTGTATCGGCACATGTTCTCGCTTTCTTAACAATTTGCATCAACACCATACATTCAAGTGTAATTTGGGGTGTACAATAACGGGGATCACAAAACATCAAGCAAAAATTTTTAAAAGTTCTTGTTCTCAATTGAAAACCATGAGTGTAAGTAAGATTGCTTTTTTTCTTTAGCAATCCATTTTGCTTGGTGTTAGCAAGATAAGATTACCATTAATAAAAACATTTTTACTGACTTGATACGGTAGGGTTATATGAAATAAGTGGTAAAGTTTCGCGGTGCTTACTAAAACATAAAATCAGTTCTTACTGCGACAAGTACTTTTTTACATGATTAAAGCAACAGAAACAAACTAAAATCGTTATTACGGTATGTTCCGTTACTAATTAGGCAACACCCAAAACTGTTTGAGGCTGTTTAAACTAGCAAAAAGATCTCGAAACTTTTTTTATGAATAGCCATGTGTCTATTAAATTTTTTTTGGAGTAGCCACTGACACATTTATGGGCAAAAAATTCTCCGAATTTTCTAAAAGTGGCTTTAGACGGTAAGTTTATAAGTATCAAACCAACCTGCGTAACTAATAATTTTTTCATAAGAGTAAAACTTGAATTAAATGAAAATTGAAGAATTAGAACATAAATGATACTTGACTTAAATAAAATTTCTTAACCTTCATGCTACAGCAGTGGCTATGAAAGTGGGTTTTTTGGTTTTTTTAAGAGTCGCGAAAAAATATTCGGAAGATATGCTTTTGTTTGACGTGTACAGAAGCTACGTTGATCTTGTTAAATATACGAAATAGCAGTGAATCCAGTGACGAAAGCGACGCTTAATTGTTCAGCTTCGTTGCAATCAAGGGCTAATCAAACTAAGAATTGATATTCATTAGAGAAAATGATTTAGATTTCTTTTGGGATCTCAGCCACCTGGGATACGCTAATCGTATTACAAAAAAAGTAGATTTCTCATTGTTTCTTTTTACCATCAGAAGTAATGCTCGTTCGTCGTTTGAAGAGGTATCCGCTCTAGGTCAGATGCAAAGAAGACTAGGACCGAGGGTTTATCCTTTTACTACCCCAGACTGCTGTACTGCCTGAATCAGATGCTGGCAGTGGTGTTCTTTAGCCAGCATCGAGTTTCGTCATCCAAAACCATCAAACCTTGTGCTCCATGTGGTGCCCGATGTATAGGGCACGCTGTTAGAACGTGGTCTGCGGTTTGCTCAGAAGCGCCACACTCGCAATTCGGTAAAGGAGCGAGACCCCATTTATGCATGGACGAATGGAATCGCCCAACACCAGTCCGCAGGCGGTTGAGCTTAACCTAAGCCGCTTGGGGTAAGCCCATCCCAACAGGCATGGCACCGGTCCTGGGCACAAAAACACGGAGCCTGGAAGCATTATCACAATATTCCGTTTTCCATTTGTGATTTGTCCATTGAGAAGCGCGGATGCCAAGTCTGGCAAGGTTGTTCAAAAGATCCCGAGCAGCTGGCACAAATGGGCGTCTGGATCTTAGTCTCACTTGGAGAGTATTTGAGGACCCACTTAATAGACCATACAAGATATGATTGGGTTCCAGAGATCCACAATGAGTTAAGGAGAGTGTCGCTCCCATTCGGCGAAGCTTAGCTAGCTGGATGTCTGGGAGTATGGGTAGGTGGTCCGTTGGAGTGGGACGCAGGCATTCAGTAACTATGCGCAAGGCGTCATTCAAGACATTGTCAATGAGGCGAGTGTGAGCACTGCGACACCAGACTGACTCGCAAACTCAGATGTTGACTAGACTAGAGATAAGGTGGCTGTGCGTAATGTTTTAGCACCAGCATCTCATCTCTAGCTCACGAGTCGCCTCAGAGCAGTGTGACGCGCGAGGTAGTTTATTGCACAATGCCACTAGATAATGACGAAACCTGAGCGATCTGTCCAGTTTTACCCAAAGGTAAGAAGGGGCTGGACAGAACGGTAAAAGTCTATCGTTGTTGTAGACCTTTAGCTCACGTTTGGCCTATCGGTTATCTAAATGAAAGGCTGCTGTCAACGTCCTAGTGTGACTAAGCTTCAATTTCCAAGTCTGGAGATACGCTGAAAGTGTAGACATGTCTTGGCTTAAAGTCCCCTCCAAGTCCTTTCAGTTTCCAGAAGAGTGCAACAATGTTAAATGATGATTATAAGCAAACTTTCTGGAAATCATGAAAGGAAGATCGTACGTATAGATGTTAAATAGGAGAGGAGCCAAGACCGATCCCTGAGGAACGCCGTTTTTAAGACGGCGTATTCTGCTTTGCTTGCTGTCACCGGTAGTAAGGGTGAAACTCCGATTTCGGACAAGTTCCATAATGCTTTTCTATTGCTACTAAACTGCAAAATGTGCTCACACGCTCACACCACATTAACCCAATGAGTATAAAATAAATTAACATGATTGCGTCGACAATTTTATTGCTTGATTTTATCATTTTTCAAGAAATAGATATACAATTAATAATAATAATATTAATAATAATGTTTTACGGTTTTAGTCATGAGCATGGCACAATTTCAAAAAGCCCAATAGAAATGCGTCATAGTTAAATTGCAAATAGCAACGAGACAATGGATAAAAATCATATGATTATTGAGTCAATTGGCTTAAAAAATAGGCAAACTGTTCATTATTTTTCCTTCATTAGCAAGATAGATTATACAGTTTTAACTTGCAAAAGTTGTATAAAGGACGGCAAGGTAATTGCTACGTTAAATTTTTTAAAAAGTTTGAGAACCCCAGTGCCCCAGCAACTAACAAAACTCGTGTGCTTAATCTCAAAACGTTTCTTCAAGCATTTTATATTTTTGGCTTGAAATCAAAACTCAAAGTTTCTTGTATAGTTTGCTTGACTTTTTCTTTTTGCTCAACCACGTTTGTGCAATCATGCTAATGAAAAACATTTTGCTAGTAGCTCATATAAACTCAAAACTTTTTATTAACCTACACTACTTTTTTCACCAAACTTCTAAACCATCAACGTTTCTTTTTCCCAGTGGTTTTAAAATTGTTTATGGCTTTGATTTTTGAAAGCAATCCATAACTTTACTTCGTAGGATATATACTGTATAAGATTAAGAAAGAAAATTTGGATATACAAATTATTCGAAACTATCATTGAAAGTTTTTTTTTAATAGTTGTTGACTCCGATTTTCAAACAAAATTGAATGTTATGTTTTTGATTTGAGGCTTCTACGAGTACAAGCTGGTTATACAAAATTACCAAAGGGTTCAGTCAGGCACAGGCTGCAAAATATCAATCAGTGCAGGTTTCTAATTCAATCTATGATTTTTATGGAGGATAATCATTATAAGAAAATGTTTATCAACTTGTCTTGTTTGTTTTAACTTATCGCTTTAACCATGGGTTTGCTTAGCTTTGTAATAACAGCAATTTTCATTTAAATCTCTATCGAGTCTTGGTAAATAAAGCATTTCTACTGTATTAATGTGAGTCCTGAACTATTGTTTCTTTTTTATTCATTTAGACCTACTCTATGTTTCGACTGTTGTTTGAACCCTTACTCTTTATCGTGAAATCCATTTAATCACAAAATTGATGTTGGCATTTAAATCACTGATTTTTTTATTGGCATCGACAAGAAATTTTTCAAAAAGAAACCATCGACAAAACATCCATAAGGAATCTAGTTTCTTAACATTTTTAAAAGTAAAGTTGTAACATAAAATTTCAAGCAAAGTAATTAATGGGTTAGCTTATACTTATAACTGGTGGCATTAGTCAAAAATTTTGATCGGAAATTTGATTGATCAGCGCTCCGTTAGAAAACAACCGTTGCAAAAGAAAGTATGCATACTTATATATTTTAGATTTACTGTATAGTAATTTATTAAACAAATTTGCTATAAGTATTTTCTGGTCTAGTACGCAAGATTAAAATTTCAATCATAAAAATCAGTGGTAACGATATTAATGTTAAGCAATTTTCTTAATGATAAAAACTTTTAAAATCAACAACTTTCATTGAAAAAATGCAAGAAACGAAAAGTTATCATTAGTAGTTATAGAGTTTTATTAGTGGTTAATGTATTAAAAATTAGTACACAGCTGAAAAAACTAAACAGACAATCTAAATTTTTAAACCAAGTGAAACAAGACAGAAAAATTTGATCCCATTTGATTTACGCATATTAGTAGTAAATAATAGAGCAATTAGTTTTTAAAGAAGAATAATATTAGGGCAGAAAAATTTGAAGAATTAAAATTTTAAAAAATCTTTATTGCATCAACCGAGCAATTACAATTTAATATTTTACATACTGGTCAAACAATTGCGATGCAATGTTATTAGGCTATTTTGTAGTTTATTTGTTATAATATATTCTGATGTAAAGTCGTTTGAATTTATAGACCGGATAAAATACGTTTAGTATGATTATTTTTTTTTCTTTTTTTTTTTTTAGAAAGTCACAGCTGACAGATAAACTTCACAGAATGCTAGGTAAAGCAAGAATTTGTCTAGGATCTATATTATGCATGAAAATTGACGAGTGTTGTGATTTTTTAAACACTTCAACAACACAATTAGACAAAAATGAATATTTTTGTATTTTTTTTCGGAGTCAATTTTTAAAAAATATATACTGTACTGTATATTATTACCAAAATTTTTTTTTGCAAACGAATCAAAAAACGCATCGCTTAAATTGTTTCGAATTCATATTTACGGAAGATTTCTAGCATTTTAATACTCCCATACAATAGTGCAAATTTCGCTACAGTATCAATAAAGCAAAACCATAGGATTGGGCTACAGAAATGACAAAGAGATTGATCGATTAAGTTTTGTAAAGGATGGAATCTAATGGTAAGAATCTAATGGATGGAATCTAATGGTATTTTACGCTTGGTAAAGGCACCTCAAGAATAAGAGAAATACCTACAAAACCTTGATGCAGAGGAGGGTAACGCACTAGATGAAGTTCGATTTCAGAAGTCTGGTTGAGTTTTTATGTTTTTTTGAGTGTTGCGTGGCTTGCGCTGCGCTACTGATTAAATACGTATAATCTGCGCTTTATTGCACTGCGGTTCGCTTTATGGAGCTACGGCGCTGCGCATCAAAAATAAAAGATATTTGTTGGGTTTTATATCGTTCTATTTTGTAAAAGCGCATTGAAAATACTTTGGTTATTTTTAAACGTAGACTTACTCGATATTTACATTTTTAAACAAAATATTGGCCAATTTTTTGTTTCTGAAACAGTAACACCCGATATAGTAAAAAACTACTGAGAAGTGATGCGGCTGAAAGCTCGTGATTTCGTAAAGTAGTTTCTAGCTGAAGTACGGGTAGATAATCCTCAATTTCTTTTTTCATCAGAAAAATTTTGAAAGCAAAGTACAGTAATAACCGATTTTGTTATTTGACAAATGGTGAAAACCAAATTGGCAGAAAACTCGGTTGGGTTGTAGTATTTAATATTCGTTACCAATAAAGAGTTTGGTCGTCAATTGAACAAATTTAATAACTTTTTTGTAAAGTAACCAAACTCCAAATTCAAAACAAACAATGCATTATATGTTTTTGAATTTTATAATTTCATAATATTTGACTCATGACTAGTGACGGCCTTAGAAAATGGAGGAGGCAGATGCAAGAAAAATAGGGGTAATTTTTCAGTGTTCCGAAACAAAGCGATATCTAAAAAAAAAAAGGGTCATTACTTTAGGGGTGCCACCGTTATGGTGCTACTATGAAGAAATAGAGCGGAATTTTGCTTGTGGAGGTTGCTTTTTGACGTTTTTTAGAGGCGGGGACGGTGCGGCCGCTCCGTTTCCACCCTACTAGATTCATCACTGCTCATGAAAAGGCAAATGCTCAACGCGCGCAACTGGGGATGTCCCATATAGAATTTCGGATATTTTCGAATTCAAATGATGTCATATTCAAATATTACTTTTGAAATTTCTTCAAATTTAAAATTTAAAATATCTACGTTGATAAGCAAATTTAAAGTCTATTGAATGAAACAAAGCAGGTAATGGCGTACATCGCTGATATTTGCGTTACCTAGTTCAACTGGTCTTTTAAGATTCCGTCGTAAAGTTTCAACTGCTCTTTTAAGATTCCGTTGTACAGTGACCACTTTTGGTAAAAAGAACTGAAACAATTGTAAATACGGAATATGCAGCTGCAAATCATTTGAGGTTCCGTATAAAATCAAAATACAAGCCAAATTAAACAGCAAGGCAACATGAGACCGAAGAGAGCGAGCTTATGTCAGAAAACCTTGAACGATTTGTATTTATCAGAGAAAAGGAAAAGCGTGCGGTATCGCGTTTAGTTTTCTTAATAACAAACAGCGATTACTTTTTTGTCTTAATTAAGTTTATTATTTTGCAGCGTTTAGGCTGTTTTTGTAATATTGGTAATCAAATGAATTTAAAAAAGCCCTGTTAAGTACTATAAGCAATCAAAATATTTCAAAAAATATGCATTTTAATTGAGTTTGTTTTTTATTAGCACGAGCGTTGGTGACATTCTGCTTAATTCTTCATATGTAGTAGAACATAATTATTTGATGCACTTGGAAAATGTAAGCAGCAGCTTACAACAGTTGGTGTTAATGAAAAGTAAACTCGACTAAAGTCCAACTTTTTGAATAAAGTTTGGTTTTGAAACATCTTTTGAGTTTTGTGTTTAAAGAATCATTTTTAATAAAGAATAAAATACAAATATCGTTTCGTTTTTTTTTTTACAAGAAAACGTTGGGTCGTTAAATCAAGGCAACCGTAAAGCAATTACTTCGATGCTCTTTCAAATATGCCAAGGTGTAGCTGTCGGGTCGAAAGTTTTTTTTGTTTTTCGTTAGTTTTTTAAGTGATAAAACTGAAATTTAAACTTTTGGTTAAGACCAAGTATTTTTTACCACAAATGTAGCAAAATGAGAAAAGTAACATTTGAACCGGGACCATATCAATCGTGGTCGCAATGCTACAGATTGTTGCGCTTATTGCATTGCGTCAGAGTTTTGTGAAAAAACGGATTTGGGTGCGGTTATGATTTAAAAAAAGTTACGCTTTAGTGGTTTAAAAATCATTTTACCTTCGCTTGATAAAGTTTTAAAATACATTGCGTTTGACGTAATTTATAAATTGCCTCGCGTGTCTTTGGCTGCGCTGCCGCAGGAAAGGAACAAAGACTGCGCATTATTGACGCTGCGCGTGTAATACCGTATATTCTATAGCCTCTGTTTTCTATTTCGTAATCATTTTGTCAATAACAAATTGGAAAACGTAATAATTTGATTGCAAATAAAATTGAATTGAATGAAATTGAATTAAATTACTACTCCATAAATTTTAATTAAGCACTTTGCGTCGCGCTTCACTAGCTGCAAAGATTCTTTTCGCTTTAAAAATTAAAAAAAATGCCCACCTCTGTTGATAGCGAAGTGATAGCGGAAGTTATCAGTTCGATCAAATAGCTTACTTGCAGAACAGAGGTACGGAAATACTCTCAAAAATCGTTAGGTTTGACCTGGAGCAGACTGCTATTCAGATGTGATGGTGAAGGTGGGTACTACGACAGTTGATCGAAACGACACTTGATCGAAATGACAGGTGAAAAAAATATTTTCTTTTGTATGTTTCTGCGAGTAAACAATCTCTTTGTTACTATAGATTAGATTCATAAAAAGCAGAGGCTATCAGTAAGAAAACAGTTTGTTTTTATTTTTATAATTTTTTGCCAGGGGGAGCATTGTGCCATGGCCCCCTGGTGATTCTTGAAGAAATCAGAGACAGATTCAAAGGAAAACTTTTTTTAAAAGATTACTATGTTTGTGGGACAAAAAATTGACAAAACGGGGACAAATTCAAAGTTATAAATTTTCTCTTTCATTATCTGATCAAGTGCCGCTTCGATCAAATGTCGTATCGATCAACTCTCGTTCGATCAACTGTTGGGTCACAAGTTAAAGTGCATATGAAGATCAAACTGAAGAGAATCAAAAACAAAAGCTGAAGAAAAAAAAGAAGCTTCAATGCTTTAAAGATGAATATATAGGGACTATTAAGGGTAAGATAACAGGAAAGAATTAGAAATGAAAAAAAACTACAAAAAAATATAACACATAGATACCTGTGAAAAATATCCAATATAAAAAATGGATCAAGAATACAATAAAACTACGAGAATTATAAATGCAGCAAATAATGAGACAAAATAGTTAACAAAACACAGTGGTAGAACAAGAAGTGTTGTAATAACTCTAGTTCAATTTTTGAAGCACTTAATTTTGGCTATAGTCAATTCGCTTGTAAAAATCGACTTAAATCCAGTTTAAAATGACTCCAGTCAAAAATGATCTTTTGTTATTCCTTTAGTACAGGGGTTCCCAAGCTTTTCTCAGAACGATCCCAAAGATAACTTTTACGTGTTTAGTGCACCCCAGGTCAATATATATTTTTTCTTTTTTTTCACAAAACTTAAAGAGTTTTTTTCCACTGAAATTTAGAGTTTGGTCATATGATGGTATTTAGTAAAATAAGCGAAAGCATTTAAAATTTTTATTTTGATTCAAAATTAAAAATAACAAAATCACAAAAAAATTTTCAGTTCGGAGAATTAAAAAAATTCTCTTATTGGGAAGGGTCACTGTTTAATCAATTTCCTGTATTTGGGGATGTATGATACCAGGTAACAAACCAAAGAATTTTCCAAGTTAATGTTTGTAGTACGGCTGCGATAATCATTTTTAATAATCCTGCCTCACATACGTAAGTGGATCCGAATCGCGCAAGAACTTGCAAGGCTCGATTTCTAACTGTTGAATGCTTATTTAGTAACTGTATCCAAAACTTTGCTATATCCTGAAACAAATTGAAATTAATTCCTGCCTCATTGTGTGCCTGCAATTCAGCCATTTCAAGTGCAACAGCACCGCAGTGCTTGGTATCAGCTTTCAATGAAATTTGAGCAAAATTCAAAGATTCTGCTATCAAATCTTTAAATTTTGCATTCACATTTCCTGTCAGATTCTCCCAAGTAGCCCAGCAAATCTTTTTTTGCTTCTTCGAGCTCTAGTTTCTCTGGAAAATCAATATTTATTGTAGCATTAAATTCCTGGAAATGACAAAAATGAAATAATTATTGGTTTTAGCTTCTTCTCGCAGTATCTTGCTGACAAAAGCTTTTATTGAGCTTTAACAATCGAACACTTATTTCTCTTGAAGTTCACTGCTAAGCTTATTAACGTGTTCAAAAACATCAGTACGAAGTGCAAGGCAAGCAAGAAAGTGTGGATCACGAAAATAACGAGCATTCTTGTGCCCCTTGCAAAAATGTAGCAAGTTCACGACAAAGCAGGAAAACTTTTTCCAAAGTTTTTCCCCATATTTTTGGTAATGCACAATTGTTTGAACACGCGAGAATTTAAATCCCTAGCTTTCACATAATTCACAACCGATATGACTAACTGCATCACATCAGAAAAGTTTGGAGACAAGTCCTTTGAGGCCAAACTCTGGCGATGAATTATATTTTTATTTTAATGTAAGGATACTCCCTCGAAAGAATTCCCAGCGATCCAATATTCTTTCATATAATTGATGAGGCACCATCCATACTACATTTAATCACTTTATTTTAATCAAGGTTATTTTCAGTCAAGAACTTATCAATACCATTGAAAATATCTTCGGCTCTTGTTGTGGTTTCAAGTGAAATGCAAGCAAGCAGTTCCTCAGTAATCGAGCTCTCTTTCAGAAATTTTCCGAAGATTAGGAGCTGCCCTTGTGTTACATCAGTTGACTCATCCACTGCCAGGGATGTCCATGGAGAATTTCTAAAATTCTTTAAAATCTGTTCTTTTAGATCAGTTGCAATAGCTTGAATGTGTCTTGTTATGGTATTATTACTAAGAGTAGAATCATTAACAGCTTCATGTGCCTTTCTAGCAAATGGTTCACCCTTAAATATTTCACAAAAGTTTTTTAAAGCAGGCTTTGTGATAGTCTCACTCTCAGTGAAAAGTCGCTTATTCTGAGCAATAAAAGCTGTCTTGCAAGAAAATATCTAAATTTTTTCTTCTTCTTATGGAGCTCTGCATAAAATTGTCTCCGACTTGGTTAAATTTTCATAACGATAATGAAAAACTCTCTTGCGGGCCTATTCTAACATGACGGCAATATTTGCATGAGTTTTCATGTATCTTTGAAGTTTATTAGGTGTCAGTGATTCCTTGGCAAGTTCTTTAGAAGACACAACACGTATTCCTCTACCAGTTACTTCAGCAATCCCGTACTTATCGAAGAATAACGGATTGATAGAACGTTTTTTTTTTTTTTGGTGGAAGTTTTAGTACGTAGGTGTTTTAAAAAACGTTTCCATTATGGCTGAAAAAGCAATTTTATTTAATAAACACATTTAGATAAGTTTTACACACGCACATGCCCCGCATATTATACATGCTCTGATATATATTGCCTGTCCTTATTTCCGCGTACTAGTGTTGGCCAATAAAAAAGTAAAAATTGACTTGAACTTAATTTACTTATTTCTTGAAAAAATTTAGGTCAGTTTTGCTTTATATCACACACAGGTAGACCAAGTGCTTACTTGCCTCTGCTAGCCTATCATTTATAAAATGCCTGGATTAGAAAAAATTCTACTGCTTAATAGCTATTATACGCTATTTTGATTGATGACTCGGAAAAGCCTAATCTACTCTTTCACTGCGTTTCCAACTTTTCCAACTTTAAATTAAATATGGGTTTACTTAAATATTAGTTTCAATACTTGTCAGCCTACGAATAACAAACTATGTTTACTGCAGAGTGCATACAAACAATGCAAATCAACAACAAACAATTTCATTGTGAACAATCAAACAGTGATGCCACAATAAGCACCTACATTTTAAATATCATAAATATGGAGCGATGCCCATAGGCCTGTTTTATGGCAATGTTACAAACAAATAAATTTAACATGGTTTGTCAAATCTTAGTAGTTTTGTACATCCATCCTTTACGATACCTCAGCGACACCACCAACCCCATGACCTGTTTGCGATCCCACCTAATTATCAGTCCGACCTCATTTTGGTTCGTGACCCCTAGTTTGGGAATCCCTGCTTTAGTAACGGCTGTGTCATCACAATAAAGTACAATCACATTTCAGGCAACGTATAACTGCATTAAATGTAAAAAATCTGTTTAAATCAAAATAAAACCAAAAGAGATGTTCACTTGTCGACAGGTTAGTTCAAAATGGCAACGCTTAAGAGAGGAAGGACGCGAGCAGAATGACGCGAGTTCGATGCTCAGTCTACCTTTGAGTAATTTCTGTTGTACCTTTCAAGGAAAGGCACTTCACGACAAATTTCGTAATGAAGTTCCGTTGCTTACCGATAACGGTGACTGCGCTTTAAACAAAAAGTGCCTCAAGTGGTGACCAATAATAAAACAAAGATAAAATTTATCTCCGACAATAGGACCGTAGTTCAAAATTAAGTATAAAAAGTTTTTGAGAATGATTTGCGAGTGGTCATAAAATTTATTTGAAATTGTGATTTTTCAAAAACAAGTGGGGCCTTCTCAACAAAACAAAACGTTTTTTTAAAAAAAGTTGACTACATGCTTTAGTAAAGTTTTCAGAAAAAACGAGTGGATTTGAGCGTCAATAAAACAAACAAAGATTACCCTGAAAAAAAAGGTACTGTAAACGGCTGTAAACGCACCTTACAGTCTTCGTCAACCAAAACAAACGTTTATGACGAAACGTACTGACCGGGCAAACTCACTCGTATTCAGTGCTTACAGGTAGCCGTCTTTTGTAAAAGTACGAGATTTACTTTAATTTTAAAGAAAATGCTTGTGTCTTATTCATAACTGCAGCCATATTTGACTTCAATAAATTGATTTTTCTTCAAACAGGTTTCCAAAATGCCCAGCAATAATTGCCAAATTGCCGTCTATCATTATTTTCTCATGCAAGAAACTTTGAAAACCAAGCGTAAGTTGTAAATGATCAAACCTTTTTACATCGCAGTGTTTTGGATCCTACATATGCCGTCCTAACTTTTAATCATAAGATTGTTGAAATAATACATTTCACCATAACCAACACGAGGTTGTCATGACGTGAACACAGTTTTATCATTAAACGCCCAAGATATTAAACAAATGATATTCAACCTTTTTGCTGTTTCCGGCCGCAGTGTAAATTTTTTTTAGCTAAAGTTTACTTTGATAGAAAACTAGGCAAAGACCATAAAAAATTCTTTACCGGTGATCAAAAAACAAAACAAAAAGAACAACGTGGCATTTGCGTCTTTGATCACAAGTAAAGAGGTTTTTTCTTAACATAGCTTTTTGTTCATAAAACCCGTTTTTATTTGCTGGAAAACTATTTTTCACTCTAGTCTAAAACAATTCTTATGTGACTCTTTTTTAGAACAAGGGTCCGATTAAAAAAAAATTTACTGGTTTATATTTAGTTTAATCGAGTTTCATGTGTGCACGGACGCATAAAATATCAGGCCTCTAGTTGTGCACCACGGCATTAAACAACTCTTGTTCTGTACGTCTCTAGCTCATAAAAAAATGCAGCCTAATTCACAGGCAAATATCGAAAGCGTCTTGCCGGCAAGAAATATTTAAAACAAGAACCACCCAAACCAATGCGTTCGTTCAAGCGAAAGCAGAAGGGAGTAGTGAAGAAACTTCTTTACAAACTCTTCTTAGGTAAAGTCTTTTTATTGACAACTTTTTTTCAAAATTCTTTTATAACCTGTTCTCTAAGTTAAAAAATAGTATATTTCTTTAAATTTTGCTCTTATTGTTTACATAGAAAGAAAGAAGTTTTATTTTATCAACTCTGCTTTAATCCTAGTGTTCTCAACATTTCGAAAAGAATCTAAAAATTTGGCCAAAGTTTAAACCATAACAAGCGTCGCTTTAAAAAACTGAATCTCGCAAAGATAATAAAGTTAAACAAATATATGCTGCAGAGTAGAAATGCGCAAAAATACCGCTTCTCAGGATGAATATTTAACTGATTGAAAAGTCAAACAAAGACTAATTTTTTTAAGAACCACCAATTCGGGAAAATTGTGACAAGCATGGCCGACTAGAATTGGAAACTGAACAAGGTAATAATTTTTGTTTATAAAAAATAATTTCCACTCGCAAAACTTGTTTTTGCTTTAGTTCTTCTAGTTTTAAAGCGGCTTAGACAGACATGAGCAAACCACGGCCCAAAGATTAAATTTACCGGAACTCTTTATTTATTAATCCGGCCTGTCCAAAAATTGCTCTTAATAACGTTGTTTAGTAGAATTGTTTTCAACAGAAATTTACAAAATTTATTTGCATTGCTTGTGCTTATCTTGCCCGTTTGTCAAAATTTAGAAAATAAATTAAACCGCTACATGAAAAAGTTCGCCCAACCTTGCAACCAGGGATGCCCAACCTGCGGTCCACTTGATAAAAGGGCAAAAAATTTTTGGTTAAGATATTTCGGTTTGGTTGCTAATGTATTGTACATTTGCATGTTAAATCTGTGCCATCTGTAGAAAACACCCGAATGAAAAGCTGGTTCTGGTAAAAACTTTACCATGTACATGCTGCAGATGAAAGCGACGACGATTCTGATGAAAGCCCTGGAGTGGTATCATCCGATTCCTCGCCCAACTCTACCCCAGTTATATTGCGAAAAAGAAAGACTTTCATGAAAACATTGAAGAAACGTAAGCATTGTTAGGCTTTTTTTTGCAAAGCTGAGCTAGTTATGTGGCCGTAGAAATACAAATTTTTTTATAGGATATTAAGCCTTTAGATCTACTGGACCATATGACTCTTTAATGTATGGGTAAACCAAAACTCACAAAAAAAGATGAACCATTAGAATTGATTTTATTCGTGACTGATTGGCTTAGCACTCCCAAATAGCCTTCGTCTATTATTGGCCCTGTCCTACTTATATTTTACCAAGTACATTTAAAACTTTTTCAATTAAATTAATTAGACAGTTTGATCTCCTTTCTAGCTACCAGTCTAAATTTTTTTGATGTTTCCTTTCAAGAGTTTTTAAATATTTGTGCTAATATTTTTAATAACAGAGATCTAACAGTTTTCTTTTCCGCGTGCAGTATTTGTTGGAACTTTTACAAATAGCAGCTATATCGGTCCATTTAGTTTCAAGAACTTAATGCACCAACAGATAGATGGTGTACTCATGACCAATAGGGTGGCGCTTTTTGAAATTATATTTTTCTGCCATCTAAATATTTGGCAAATGTTATAAAACTCACTTTAAAATTATTTTTAACTTGTAGCTCATCATGGTGGCCGTGCTACCCCCCCCCCCAATATTGTAGCGATGCAATTCGAAATTCAGAAATCTCTCATAACTTCAAAACTACTGGGGCTAAAATGTTGATTTTGGTATCAAATGATGCAGAAGACATAAGTTTTTATCTGACTTAAAAAAATTTTTTTTCTCTAACTGCAACAGAAAACAACTTATACTAAAAACTAACCGGTTTTTGCTGAAAAATGAACAGTATTTTTAGGGTGACACAATTTTATGACCAATTAATCTAAAATATTTTCAGATTATTTAATTACGTTAATAGCAATGTCAAAAAAGTGGTGTTAGATATCTCTAAGCATTAGACACAGCACAATATGAGGCCTTTGAGAATAATGTATTAAAAAACCAGTCTTAAATTTAGCATAAAGATTGATGTTTAGAGTTAAACATTTTCATCATCTGATGAAATTAAATTTTTTATTGTATTACACCATCATGAATGTCATATCCAACAAAAAATTTGGATTCTTTTGTTAGAAGTTTTACATGACATTCAACATCTTGGTTGTGGCAAGGATGTAAAAAAAAGAACTTCAGACAAGTGTAATGTCTGAAAACGTGCCCAGTGATACGCGAGACATACACAAGGGAAAACGCGCAGCAAATTTCTTCTATCAAATTCTATATTTTTGAACGGTCCAACGCTGCGGTTTTCTGTTAACAGAAAAGACAGAGTTGGAGAGGAAATTTAGAATAAAACAACAACAACAAACAATTACCAAATTAACAGTATATGAAATAGCGACAAACCAACTAGTGCGCACCATTAAGAGGTAAAGCAGATTTACAAAATTAAACGACATAGTGAAATTAGAATTTAATTTAATTACAATTTAATTTTAAATACTGTATCTGTACCGAATTAATTACCAGCTAAAATTATTAAAATAAACATTTAACTTCATACAATAAAATTTCACCTGAATTTTCTTCACTGGCAATTCTTTGTCTGTCTGTCTGTCTGTCTGTCTAAATATTTGACGCTACATTATATACTCAATTTAATACAATCTTCGTCAAAACTTTACTGCTCGTACGCATTGTCAACTTTCACTGGTTGCAGTTAATTCCTTTGTCTTAAAAATCAACAAACCGTTTACTAGGCGACCGCTTTAAAACGTCGCTAAAACAAAGCGAGTTATTTAAAATTACGGATTGCCGACAAAGCGAATTGCGATGTTACACAAGGTTATACAAGGGCTGTTTGAAAAGTAACGGGACTGTGTAAATAATTATTTTATTTGAAATGCCACGTAAAAATTACAACTTGTCCCCTTCAAAGTAATTTCCTTGAGCTCGAATGCACTTTTCTAATCTCTGCTGCCATGCTTTTATGCACTTCAGGAAAGATTCCATTGGGATCGCTCGTAGTTCCTTTGTTACGGCTGTTGTTATGGCTTTTGAGTCTTGAAAACGGGTTCCTTTAATGACTCCCTTGAGCTTAGGAAACAAGAAAAAATCACAGAGAGCCGGATCTGGCGAGTAGGGTGGTTGCTCCAGCACGGCAATGTTATTTTCTGCAAGAAATTGTCGTATGCTTAAGGCATTGTGAGCAGGAGCATTGTCATGATGAAGCAGCCATGACTTTGTCTCCCACAATTCTCTTCTTTTCTCCCTTACCGAACGCATCAAACGTCGCAAGATGTCTTTGTAAATATTCTGGTTAATGGTTTGGCCCTGTGGCAAGAATTCTAGATGAACAATTTCATGAACATCGAAGAAAACAATCAGCATCACCTTAATTTTGGACTTGAACAGCCTTGCTTTCTTGGGTCTTGGTGAGGATGCACTCTTCCATTCAAGGCTCTGCCGTTTGGTGAGTGGATCGTACTTGAAGATCCACGACTCATCACCGGTAACAACTCTACTCAGCAGATCTGGTGTAATTTCAAGTTGTTTCAGGATGTCTTGACACACTTGCACACGATTTTCCTTTTGCCCATCATTCAGCAACCTTGGTACCATTTTCGCACAAACCTTCCTCATCCCCAGATCTTCTGTAATGATCCTCCACACCCTCTCACTAATCATGCTCAACTCATCTGCTATCATTCTAACAGTAAGGCGGCGGTCATTGTGCACTTTTTCTCTCACACGCTCAACATTTTCGTTTGTTCTGCTTGTTGTTGGCCTTCCACTCTTAGGATCATCTTCCACATCCTCTCTTCCCTCTCTGAACCTCTTGTGCCACTCAAAAATCCGAGTTCTTGACATCGTAGCATCTCCATAAACTTCTTGGAGCAAATTGAATGTTTCAGTTGGAGTTTTTCCAAGTCGAACGAGAAACTTCAAGTTGATTCTTTGTTCAATGCTCATTATTTGTTAACAAAAGAAGAAAAAAAAAGAAAAAAATATTTACTAAATAAATTATCCCAAAACGAACTACAGTAAAGCACCTTTCAAGAAAAGCCTGTAAAAAAGCATATGGTTGTCACAGAATGCTGAAACTACATTTTTACAACCACAAGACATTACGCCATCTTAAAAAACAAAGCTTTTATCACTGTTGCAAGTGTTGTTTGTGCAAAGCATACAGTCCCGATACTTTTCAAACACACCTCGTATGTCTAATCAGAATGATTCGGATATGTTCCCACATGATAAGTCAGTTGTTTTATAATACACTTTAGCATTAACATTGTTTGCTGGTACAACGAAACGGCTGTAAGTTTGTTGCATTGTCTGGATTAGGCAATATTAAAGATTTATTTTGTATTGATGTTATTTTTTCAACTGCAATTTTTTAATATCTTCAGCATGGCAAGAAGAACATTTTCTGAATGAGTAAGTATAAAATGCTTTTTTTTTTTTATATTTTCAACCATATTTTTCTTAAATTATCATATAAGAAATTATTGATGCGTTTGATTAAATCAAAAAATATTTTGAACCATCTGTTAATCTGCTTCTAAGTTTAATCTTAAACCAAGTTGGAAAACAAATTTTTATGCAAAATGCAGCAAGAATTTTTAAATTGTGTAATCGTTCTTTTTGAAATGTTTAATATCTTAAAATTCTATGAGCAAGTGTTAACAATCTTGAGTGAACCATGATACCAGCTTCGAGCTGTGCTAAATGATAATGTGTTTTCCATGATGTTTTGGCTAACAAAATCTCGCAGGCATAGTATTGATCTGAACTCATATATCAATGATATGAGCTAACATTATAGGAAACTTTGAATTAGTTATGGTTTCAAATCTTGATACTTTCTATTCTAAGACAGTGCTCTTAATTTGTTTTCCAATTTGTCCAGAAAAAGCATCAGATGATACTGTCGGGCCATCGATAGCAGTAAATATGTGCTGCAAAGGCAATTTATTTAAAAGAAGCAAATAGATAGACCTCTGCAGAGATTTTTCAAGATGTTCTTCTTAGTTTATTATAAAGGCATTAATTGGGCCAGTCATGACAGTAGTGCCATCAGCTCCAACAAGATTGAATGTTGACTCCAATAATTTATTCTCGATGTATTGAAAAACAGTATTGGCAATTGTTCTTTTTGGCCATTATCGGGTGTTATATAAGTCAAATAAACGGTTATGGTTCAACTTTTATAGAATAGTGTTCTTTAGTAATTACTTTTCTTTTAAATTTACTTATCTGCTCCGGCTATCACAAAATTTTAGTTTTTATGTTTAATCTACAATGAATATAGCTTTTACCACGAGGCTGCAGAGCCAAGCATTTTGCTAAACTGTTTTTTTAGATTTGTTATACGATCAGCTATAATGCAGTATCGATTTTAACACAAGGAATTCAAAGCAGGTAGAAGCATAATGTCCAGCTTTATCATTTGATTAAAGTTACTGCTAAATCACTTTTTTTCATAACAAATGTACAGGTGGTGCAGGCAAATACACTGCAAAAATGAAACTTTTAAAGCTATGCATACTGCAGGAAGTTTGGCCAATTTATTCAATAAAATACACTTTTTCTGTTATTGATAAAGAAACATAACTTTCTTAAATCAGATGAAAACTTTGTCTTCTGCATCGTTTGATACCAAAATCGACAGTAGCCCCAGTAGTTTTGAAGTTATGAGAGATTTCTGAGTTTCGAGTTGCGTGGCTACAATATTGGGGGGTGGCACAACACCAAAATGAGCTACAAGTTAAAAATAATTTTAAAGTAAGTTTTATGACCTTGGTCAAGTATCCATTTTCAAAGTTTTTATGCCATTAGATCAGTGATTCTCAATCTTTTCGCTACCGCGTACCACCTGGCGATTTTTTGTTACACCTGCGTACCATTGAATTCAATAAGAAATAGATTTATTTAAATTAACTTAAATAAAAATCACAGTATCATTTAATGTGATGATTGCATCTGTTTTTGCACAAGCTGATTTATGCGGAGAGCCACAGTGCTTACTGCACATCGGAAGTCGTCAGAGGTCGAAGTAAGACGATTCCTGCTTTTACTTTTAGTACTCATCATGGCAGAGAAGCCCTGCTCACATTCCCATGTACTGGGGAATACTAGCAACTGAGGAATAGCTTTTTGAGCCAGAGTAGGGTATGTAGAGGACATTGTTAGCCAGAAATTTATAGGACAGCATTCTTTATGCTTTATTTTAGCTGCCTCATCAGACTGGATGTCAATGATTTTCTCTTGTTCTCCTGTTTCAACGATAGAACGGATGGATCCACAAAGAACGGATTTGAAACATACGGACGATTTTCACAAAATTAACGATCTTGACGATTTGCTGTAAGCATGAAAGTAGTTCAGGAGGTAACACCTTGACACAAAGTGCAAATCTGTGAATGAAACAGTGAGTAAAATGATCTCGGATAAAACAGCTTTTACGTAAGACTGAAATCCTGATTTTCTCCCAAGCATAGCTGCAGCACCTTCGGTTGTACAGCCAACCAATTTTGACCATTCTAAATCATTTTTCTTGAACAATTCATCCACGATGTTAAAAATATCTTTGCCCTTTGTTGTACCAGACACCTCCTTTCTCATAAGCAGTTCAGTTTTAATTATGTCATTTTCTGTGAACCTGACCGCAGTTTGACCGCAGTTGGTGACATCGGTCGACTCATCGAGTTGCATGGGAAGCCATATTTTGAAGCTCTTACCGCGGTAGTCACTTCATCAGAAATGTCGTCGGACATGTCATGGATCCGACGTCTCACCGTATCATTAAAAAGCGATACAAAATTCAACTTTTCAGCCTCCTTTTCTCCAATTAAGTTCCGAACAAGTATTTTTGCTGCTGGTAGAACAAGATTTTCGGCAATAGAGTGAGCTTTCGTATTTTTGGCAATTAGTAAAGATATTTCATAAGAAGCATGGAGAATCCCAGCACTCTTCTGGTAGCTCTGGCCCGTCTGGTCCAAACGCTGTCTCTTCACGTTTTCACCTAATCTTTAAAAGTAACTTTTATCTCGATCTTTCTTGTCTGAGTGGTTTGACTCAAGGTGACGCTTGAGAAGACTGGGTTTCATTGCTGAATTAGACAGAGTTTTCATGCAAATCACACACTGAGGAAGGCATTCTCCTCTGTATTGTGCAGAAACAAAACCATATTTTATGTATTCCGTATTATACTTTCTCTTCAACATGTTTACAAAGCTAAAATTTATAAAAATTTATAAAAAATGCTTTTTGGAAAATAGTAAAATACATTTTAAAAATTACAACTTAGGTAGAGAAGTAACTTTTTTTATCCGTATTATAATTAAGCTTAGCAGCACAACTGCATTCAGTTAGCAAAAATTTTTATTAACAAAAAAATCATTAAAGTGAACGTTTCGCTGACATAAGCTCTACATAACAAATGGCATGACAATAGCAATAACTAACTTTTTAATATTACAGGGCTAGGCTAGGCAGGCTAACAAATTTTTCAAAATTACAAGAGAATATATGCCCTGATTATGACGTAATAAGTTAATGGGAATAATTACACTCTGATTTTAAAAATAAATTTTTAAATATATCAATTTTAAAATTAAGTTTTTGTTAAATGAATGCAGTTGTGCAGCTAAGCTTAATTATAATTTTTAAAAATTAACAGTTGAACAAATGTGTCGCGTACCACCAAAAATAGCTTCGCGTACCACAGGTTGAGAACCATTGCATTAGATTAGATGATGAAAATGTTTGACTCTAAACATAAATTTTTGTGCTAAATAAAAAACTGGTTTTTTAATACATTCTCAAAGGCCTCATATTGTGCTGTGTCTAATGCTTAGAGATATCTAACACCACTTTTTTTGACATTGCTATTAACGTAATTAAACAATCTGAAAATATTTTAGATTGATTGGTCATAAAATTGCGTCACACTAAAAATACTGTTCATTTTTCAGCAAAAACCAGTTAGTTTTTAGTATAAGTTGTTTTCTGTTGCAGTTAGAGAAAAAATTTTTTTAAGTCAGATAAAAACTTATGTCTTCTGCATCATTTGATACCAAAATTAACATTTTAGCCTCAGTAGTTTTGAAGTTATGAGAGATTTCTGAATTGCGGGTAGCGTCGCTACAATATTGGGGGGGGTAGCACGGCCACCATGATGAGCTACAAGTTAAAAATAATTTTAAAGTGAGTTTTATAACATTTGCCAAATATCCAGATGGCAGAAAAATATAATTTCAAAAAAAAGTTTTTTTCACGCGACCCTAATGGGTAATCCTTAAGGCCTACCTTCAGAAAACTTGCTTGTTATTATGAATCAATGCTGTGTGCAAAGTAAAGCATATACTGATGTACTAACTTTACGTAGTCAATTTATTTGCTATTTTTATAGATGATTGTAGTGAGTTTTTAACTATTAAATCCTTTAACTCCTTTTTTAAACTAGTGGAAAATATTAGTTTTTTGTAAATTCCTCTTCAAAGGACAATAGTTGAACTAGATTTTTTCTGCCTAAAAAAAACAAAAAGTTAGTTTTATTTTCATTTTTGTACATCAAACAGTGGCGTATTTAGGATTTTGGATAGGAGGGGACATATGATCATCATTAAATATGCTTAGTAAAGAAATTTATTCATGGGGTACCTAAAAAAAAAATGTCTTCACTTTGAAACAGTGTCTGAATTTCATGATTTTTGTCTCTGGGGACAAATGATCTGTAAAAAGAATAAACAGAGGGGCTTGCACAATGAGTCTGTCTTTGTTTTCTGGCGTGATTTCTGCCCAAAAGGGCGCGACAAAGCCCTATAGTATTATTGATCTCCAAAGGGGGGCATGACACTAAAAGTACTGCCTTCCTATGGTAAAGCCTATGTATCAATGATCTCTAAGGAGGACCATGGCTTAATGCTCTCCCTAAATACGCTAGTGACATCAAGCATTAATGATATGCTTGAATGTTAAACTGCAACCAACTCAGAAAAATTTTTGGATGCCCCGACTATGTCTTTAAGAATATAAAAGCCCTTACGTGTCCTTTTTGTCTTAATCTGCTCTGATAAAGAACTGTCTCGAATAAATACAAAAATAAAGTTGAAAATGGTGTTGAAAAATGCTTCTTTGCAGTTGAACCGCGTACTGTTACTTTTACAATCTGATCCACCCATTTCTTTTGCAAACACAAAGGATATGTTGCTTTTTTTCCTTAAAGCAAGGTAGTATATAATTTTACGTATCACTGTGATAATCAGTTCCTAAGGTTGCACATCGCAACGAGTACAAGGCAGAATTCGTCAATAAGCAGGCCAATTTTCTAATATTCGCAATACCTACATCGGTTTCTGCATTTATTTAACCCTAGCCATCTTTAGTGATTCTACCATTGGTCAACAACTTTTGGACAACCCTATGTGTATCTGACACAACAGTGACAACCTCATTTGGCCGTTTCAGTTTCCAATTCATATGGCTCAGAAGCCGTGTTCATCAAAATATTTGCGCCAAAGTTGTTGTTCGAAATCAGCAAGGAATGAAGCTAAGCTTGTTGGATCCAGCCTGTAAATTGAAGTAAAGTTGTTCAGAGACCGTAATTCTTCTGATAAGAAAAGCGCGAGATTCCAATATGAGAATACATCTAATGAAAAAGTGAATAAAATGAACGCAGCAGATGAGGAAATTCACAAGGAAGTTCACAGATGCGGAAATCCATTGAGGAAGTCCACTTCCAAAACCACATATTTTATGTAGTATTGGATAATGTTATTGGAGAGCTTACAGTTCGTTTTAGTGCAGCAAAACAGACTTCTAATATCTTCAGCTTTCTTAACTACGAAAAGATGTCAAAAAAAAAAAGAATTGAAGCGCAAAGCAACTAAATTAACAGAAGAGTATTCCAAAGACATCAGTAGTTAAAAAGACCTTGAGCAGGAAATGAATCACATTACAATGGTTTACAATACCACTTTTGGTAGAAAACGGTTGGGTGTATTGAAACTGTTAAATGCTTTGGCAGAGTAAAGATTAGAAAGCATTTTTCCCAACCTCAGTGTCAGTATGAGGATTTTCCTCAAATCACAAGATTTTTGATGAGCTTAAGCAAGCTTAATCTCATCAAAAATTATTTCAAATATACCATGGGACAGGATTGCCTAACAAACCGGGCTAGGCTCAGTATTGAGTCTAACAACGCAAAACAAATACACTTTGACAGTACAATTTGTGGTTTTGCCAAAAAAAAAGGCGCGCAAGGTAACGTTGTTTTAATAACATTAGTCAATTTTCCAACTGTTTCATCATTTATATATTTTCTGCAGGCAGTAGTCTTCATGAAATAGAGAGCATTCAGATGATGAATGATCAAAGTATATTTATAAATAACGTATAAAATGGACATGCTGCCATTGGGGGCACATTCCAGTGTTTTCTGATGCCCATCCCAAGCCCGGATAAATGGGAAGAGTTGCGGCAGAAACAGCATCCGGCGTAAAAAAATTTTGCCAGAACATACAAATGCGTTATGATTATGAATCCATACCGAATCGGTCGAGGCCCGGGTTATGAATGACCGCCTCAGATGTCGCACAACAGGGCACCTGTGGAAATTATGCTACTGCTGGGCTTAAAGAAAACAATAGGAGAAAGACAGGAGGAAGGCGAGCGAAGAGGCAGAAAAAACTGTGAAAGGGGAGACGCACTCTCATAAGGACGTATACCTTAAATATAGGAACAATGAATAGAAAGAAGAGAAAGTTGGCAGACATGATGGATCGAATGAATGTAGATGTATTGTGCCTACAGGAAACAAAGTGGAAAGGGAACAAAGCAAGAAACATTGGAGGTTGCTGCAAACTATTCTACAATGAAGCTGATGGAAGAAGAAATAGGATACGGATAGTAGTCAAGGACGATCTGGTTAAAAATGTCTTGGAGGTGAAAAGGGAGTCAGACAGACTAATGGCCATGAAACTGGAGGTTAAAGGGTCGGTACTGAACATAGTAAGCGCGTATGCTCCACAGGTTGGCAACAGAATGGAAAAGAAAAGTGATTTTTGGGAAGACTTGAATGAGTTGATAGAAAGTGTGTCATAACAAGAGAAGATATTTTTAGGTTCGAACCTAAATAGACATGTGGGCAAAGGAAACATAGGGGATGAGGAAGTAATGGAGAGGTACAGCGCTGGAACGATAAATAAGGAAGGATTGATGGTTGTGGATTTTGCAAAGAGTATAGATTTGGCGTTTGTGAACATTTATTTCAAGAAGACAAACACAGGGTGACGTACAATTGTAATTGTGACATAATAAAGCGCTTTATTCGATTGCAAAACGTAGATTCGTGGTTCTTAATCTTTTTCCGCCTGCAGCACATTTTGGGACTTTTTCAAAATTCGCGGCACACGTGGACCAGATTTTTTGATTTCCGCTCCTTAAAAGACCTTGAATTTGAATCAAACTCCGTGATTTCATAATTTTTGTCTCAAAAATGCAGTATTTTCTTCAAAAAAAAAAGCAAGCTCGTGGAACACAGTTCAATTGCCATACAAATTTGAAAATATAGCTAAAAACTCAAGTCTAAATAAGTGTTGGAATTGCTTCGTGTTACTGTTGCTTTAGGGTCTGATTTACCCATTAAAAAATAGTTCTATACTGAGGTAAGTTGTTTAGATAAACTATTAATTTATTATTAGCCATAAAGGTGCTAATTATACTTAAAGTTAGTCAGTACGAAGTTGTTAAGTGATTATTCGCAGTTGGCGTTGGAAATTGATTTGAAGTTTTGTGAAGCTGAAGAGTTAAGTTTTACGAGCGTTTAAGAAGTTCGTATGATTTTGTAAATAATATATTTATTAAAGTTAAAAACTATGGTTTCTTGTTATTTGTCAAGAGAATTTTTTGAGAAAAATTAGTCGTCCTTAGCCAAAATGAACTGTATTAAAAATTTTGGTCTCGCATCAAACTATATCTGGAGCCGAAATTAAAAATACTCGTAATAATGATAATAAAAATAACGCAGTTTTACTTTAGCGCAAGTATTTGGGTTACCAGGTTCAAGTGGTTGTTTTGAATTCCCGAGTAAAATTACGACAACTATATGCTTTCGGAATTCTTGAAAGCAATTTTCGCTATGACAAAGTATTGATTGTTTAATTTTAAAAGATATTAAAATTACGATTAAGAGTATTTTGAATTGCCCACTATGTAAATTCGAATACTTAGCTGTAGCTGAAAATTTTTTTTTAGACATTTGCACATTGAACATAAACAGAAGAAAAAAATTGTTTTTAGATGAAATTTTTGAACACACCACAGAACAAAGCTTGACATCGGAACTTACTACTGCACAAACTTCCATTTCAGCTTCGGGTAGACAATCTCCCGACACGTCACCTCAAAGAACATTAAGTCGTTTAGCAAAAGCTGCATTAATATTAAGAAGTAATTTTTTTCACTTTTTTTTATTGGAATATCTTAAAATTTAAAATGAATTTGAAAATCCTAACTAAGGATTTTTTTAGATACAGTAAATGTGTTCGAGTTTTATTGGCGGTCTTTTTAATAGCAAAGGACCTAAATTATAACATTTTCATTTTGCACCAAAGTTTAATCTTGTTTTAAATTAATATCAAGCACAAAAGTTTTTAGAAACGGCATAAAAAATTGTTATTTTGCTTTAAATCAATTACACTAATCAAAATAAAATGAAAAAATAATTGTTTATTAAAAGATAAAATTTTTGATTTTAGAGATTTCACCGAAACCAAAAGGTTATCAACTGCTTGAAAATAAAGAATCAGGTAAAATCTGAAGCACTGTGTTTCAACCAGTGCCAAGTGGGCTTATTGGGGGTTATCAGATGTTATTCAAGCGCTTATGGGGCAGAAGCTATATAATCCAAAATCACATCCTGTCTCCGATTCAAATGAATACCTGTTTGTTGAAAAACATAGAAGCACAAATTATAAGGTTGAAAACCTCTAAACAAAAACTTATTTAGCCTTTATAGAATTAAAAATACAACTTTTTTCTTACTTTTTAGTTTTTTAAAGAGGTTAGTAGTTAAAATGTGAACTACTGTGAAGTACTGCAAAGTTCTTTAAAAAATAGAGAATATATCAAGCAGCACAGTTTTGTGGAAAAAACTTGCCGTTTTAATTTCCAAAAAAGTGTTTACCACAAATGTTTTATAATCGATGCGTCGGAAAATTGATCTTTTAGCTGGCAATACTATTTTCAACAGAGACGTAAAAGGGGAAGCGAACAAAACAATCTTTTTTGGGGGGAAGAGTCATGCTTTAAGTTTTCAATGGAAAGGCAGCTTTAGTGTATGTGAAATTCATGCAATATGTGGAGTAAATTGAAGTTTAAATGTGTCTGATAGTTTTAATTATTTCAAACTTTTTATCTTTTTGCTCTAAATACTCAACAATTTACTTATTATAAGATAATATACTTTTTAGTTTAATTAATTGGCGGCGTGGTCAATTGGTTAAAGCGCCGGGATTGTGATCAACGTGATCTCCATTGAAAACCTACTCGCGCCATTCTGTTGTGTCCTTGGGAAAGACACTTTACTGCACTTTTCCCTGCTTTCAAGCAGTTCTAAATTTTGTCATATCTCTTATTAAATTGAAAGCGGACAGCAATATCTTGGCATCTTTGGAAGCAGGTCTGGGTAATTGTTCACCTTTTGTATTCGCGCCTCCGTCGCTTTCCTGCAAGTCAGGAGGATAAATAGAGAAATAAAGTCAAAATAATAAAAAAATTATACAACAATGCAGTACTAATACTTTATAAAACTGTCATAACCAGGGTGTCAAACCGAAATTAAAGCAGAACTCAATTCATAAAATTAAATTTTCCGAGTCTAGACCCGAATCAGAACAACATTTTAACGGTTTGACGCAATGGTGATTTGTTAGTAATCGTTTTTTTTGTAACAATGCAGTTGAGATTTGTTTGAAAATTTTCAGATTTTTATTAGTACAGTATTACACGTTTTGTTCAGCTCGGTAGTGAGTAGTACCAGAACTCAATTTTAAAATTTGTGTGCTTTTTGTACTGTCGAGCCGTAAATATAATCTTTTTGGATGCTTGAAATATGAACCACCTGAGATTATAAGGCATAAAAGCAAAAAAAGTTTTTGAAACAACCATTCCAATGTTGTTTCACAAAAACCGTTCAACTGGTGCGAATAAAAATAAGAGTAATTGGTGACCTTTTGTGACGAGAGGTCGAGTGGTTAAAAGTTACTGCGATTGTGATCGATATGGTTGCGGTTCAAAACCTAATCGCGCCATTCTCTTGTGTCCTTATGAAAGACACATTAGGGAAGTTTCTTCTGCTTGGTAGTCTTGGCAAGCAGTTCTAAATTTCAATCATATCCATGTAAAACTAAAAAAAAATTAAAAGTTTCAATTGGACAACAATATCTTGGCATCTTCCGAAGCAGGCCGGGGTTATTGTTTGCCTTATATATTAATTCCTTCCGTCGCTTTCCTGCTAATCAGGAGAATAAATCAGAGATGAAATGAAATGAAAGACTTTTCTGAGAACAGCACTGAAAAGCAAATTAAAAAACAACAACCAACCATACGGTAGAAAAAGGATAAATATAACAAACAAGATGAGAAGTTATTAGAAGTTAAATAAAAGTTTCCAAGGCTATTAAGAGATTAAAACCAATTATTCTATAACAACAATACCACAAAGTAATTCAATAGCGTTGATATAGCATCTAATTTTGCTTAAAAATGTCAAAGTAAAAAAAGTATTTTTTGAATGCCATTTTTCAACGTGCAAGAAAGGTAATGATCGCAAACTTGTCTAGCACAAATAAACAGCTCTTCAAAGCTTTTGTTGCATTCTGGATTCTGTCGAAAGGCGAGTGAATTACCGTTGAATTAACCGCAGCCAAATAATTTCTGTGTACAACCAACATTGGAGAGTTTTTGTGAATAAAAAATACGACAAATTTCAAAGGTTAATCCGATGCCATTCCAACACCACCGGCCGTGGCGTTAAACGTGGGCAGAAGTGATAACTCTTCAACACGATAAATGTCTTAAGTATAAAATACAAAGAAATGCCAAAAACGTTTAAAACTAGAGTGACTATAGTTTAGTGAAAAGAATCGTGCAGTCCCTTTGCAAATGTAAACATTTTTTTAAATTGAACAAAACTTTTGGAATAATTTCTGAGGACTTTTTGGAAAAATGTCGCAGACCGACTACGTAATACTATGAGTTTGTTTTGCAGAAGAAACCAAGAAGCCTTCTTCTGAACCAGGCTGCTCCAAAGATTTTCCCAGTAAAGCAGGCCCTAGAAGAAAAATTTTCTCCACGTCTTCATTTAAAAGAAGTAATGCAGTTCTCTATTGTTTCAACGTTTTAATTTGAAAATGAAAACATAACGGACAAAAATTTTATTTTTCAAAACAGACAAACGCATGGTGTTATAATTTTATCTATATCAGTTTGAATTCTATCTAGAAAAATATCCTGTAGGTTCTATATAGAAAGTAATTTTTATAAAACTACTGCTAATAAGTAAATTTATGGCTTGAAAAAATTCTAGCCTGTCTATTTTTACCACAAAAAATTTAATTTGTTTTTTCAGGCCTTTTAATGAGAAGATATAGCTTCTCAAATATGAATCTAAAAGAACAAGATATTTGCGCTTTATATTTCGAAATTTTTAACTTTGCGAAAATTAGCCTTTTAAATGAGTTGCTTTGTAAACACTAATTACACCAAGTTACGAATTTTGATGCTTTTCGAGTCGGATTTTTGCGTTTTGGCTAACTAAATCTCTATTTCACTTTTTTAGGTCATTCGACGCAAATTAATTTGCAGTCTTCAATATTACTTGGAGAGCGCCTGAGTAGTATGATATTAGCCTTAAAAAAACCTGACTGTTTAAAGTTTATCCCAACTCCTGGCATATTTGGATTTACGGTTTATCGATTTTCTAGAACGAAAAGATTTTCATTCAACTCCTGATAAACCTGGTCCATCCAGTCAAACAAGAAAAATTAGCATCAGCAAGATCGAAACTGCTTCTGAAATGCATTCAAGTATTTAGTTTTTAAACTTTAGAACCATATTAGACTACAAAGGCAAGTAACCTATTTTATTCGGTCTTTTATTCGGTGGTTTTTAAACTTTTTTGCACTTGCACCCCAATTTAAGCACAAAAGTTTTTATTGATTCCTTAATCCAATTATTTTCAACCTTTTTTACAATTGCGTACAACAGTCATACTTTTGGCTAAGCGAAAGAAAACTGCACGTTTAAATTCAAAATTTTAATTAATCTTTAAAGCCTAAAAAGGTATAAATAAAGTAAATAGGCCTAGACCTTTTCTCGTGCAACTAGGTCTGGTTTTTTGATTATATGTAGGTCTTATTTTGCGGAGTTGCAATTGACAATGTTATTTATGATGAAAAGAGTCTTTACTATAGTTATATCTTTTTTTAGGCTTTAAAGTTAGAATCAGTGGGGCAAAAAAAACTATTTAACGGGACAAATTTCGCAACGACTTAACTTGGCGGGAAAATAACCAATTTTTAATCGATTCAACTTCAATAGTTTTTGTTTCGCTGCAACCATGGATAAAAACTATGATTTTGTGGCTAAAAAAGAACAAGGCCAAGCTATTTATGTGGCACCGAATATTTTGAAATTCGGGTACTTTCCTGATATCGCCCCACTATTTATTGCAAGTAATGTTTTTTGGTGAAAATAACCCGGAATCTCCCCAACAACCCTAGGATAAAATAAAAAAAAATTGTAGAAAAAGTCCGGTTAAGTTTCACCCAAAAAAAATTACTTGTAATAGATATGGTGGGGCCATAATAGGAAAGTACTGAAATTCGAATAGTTTTTTTTTAAATGCTGTAATGCATTTAATAATTGGACTAGTCCCAATAGAAATATTTAGTTTCATTACTGCATTTGCCTGTGACAAAAGTAAATAAGGAATTTGCAGCCAAAACAGGAAAAGATAATCAAGTATGCGTTTGTCAAAAGTACTATCTTTTTTATAAAAGCATGCAGTTTCAAATTATTATCAGGGAAAGAATACCGGTATACAGAAAAGTTAACATCTTGAAACGGTATTGTAAAAGAACTTAATTTTTAATTCAATCCAATAATTGTTAATTGCCTAATTGCTCATTGCTCTACTGCAATTGAATCGATTGAATTGTTGAAAGTTTTTGTGAACTTATAAAATTTGTGTCATGGCAAAAAAAAAATGTTTATGGCCAGCATATGCGCAACAAATAAGCAATGCAACTTCAAATTCGCATTAGAAATTGCTTTATACAGTTATATTATGAAAAGATTAATTATTCATACGTGTGAAAGCTATTTTCTTGCGGCCTCCGCAAACTTAATTATTTTTCTGCAGAATTGGCCTCCACCGAATTGGATTGCCGACGAATAGTGACGTACCAAAAACTAGAATGTATAGTTTTTTTGTGTAGTACCGTTCCATCAAAGATAAAAAAGCACTGCTTTTTTGCTCCGGTAGACCCTAACAGTTATTTTTCAACCAAATAACTTAATAAATTTTAAGAATTTAAAAGAACGCTAGAACACAAGAGCTAATTTTTATAAAGGCCGAACGTTTTTCACCTATGCTTAGACATTTAATTACCTCTATTGGACCCTCTGGCTAATCCGATTGATCTCTGGGGTCAATATCAACCATTTTGAAAAATACTTTTTACATCATCAATCACTACTTAATTACTCCTTAATTACGCGTTTCGGTACGCCAACCTCCTACTTAATTTATTTTGTTAAAGTAATTATGCTCTTAAAGGTAATTATAAAGAGTTGTTTCACTGTTTGATTCAAAGCACATTTATTGACCAAAGTTAAGCATTGTGACCTTTTGCGGCATTATCACGTCTGTAGTTTCTGGTATGTTTGATGAAAAATTGATAAATTCGATTAAGGTTAAAGCCAATTCTATTATAATTACATAACGTTTTTTTGTACTTAATCATATGATGTTGTTTGTGACTTTATAGACTGATTTGTCTGATTGCTAAAATTAGCATACTAATTAATCTAAAAATTCTTCTACGTTTAGGTATGTTCAATTTTTATCAAAAATTTTAAGTGATTTTTATATGCAGGGTGATCCAAAAATAGGTGGACAATAAATAATAACATTTGTTTGAACTTATTACTAACACAATTTTATTGTGAACAATAATACAAATGCCTTTAAATTTTATTAACGCAGATGCTCAAACTGTTTTCCATCTGATACATAAACCTACACGACATACTGTCCATCTGCTTTTGGATCACCCTGTATATAATCTCGCAGTTGTAATTCATTTATTCTAGCTTTATTCTAGCTGATTGATTTTAGCTGAGTAGTTCGAGTTAAAGTGTAGAAATCACTTTGTGCTATTGTTGCCTGCGGGATATTGTTTAAATGTTTAATTGTTTATTGGTCATGTGTTGACGCCTTCGAAGTTAATTGTATAGTTAGATAGAATTGCTTGGACAAACCATTAAGTTAAGTATTAGCCATAGAGATGCTAATTATAATTAAAAGGTAATCACCGTAAGCAATTTTTTTTTGTGAAACTAACCCAGATCCCCTTGCGGTTAATATCTCTTCTTGAGAGATCCTTTTTCTCTTGGTTTCTTCTTCATTCCACCCTGGTGCTGAAAGAAGGATTTTGGGTTAGTTTTACCAATAAAAATTGCTTTCGGTGACTTCCTTCAAAAGACCCAAAGTTAGTCGGTTCGTAATGGTTAAGTGATTATTTGTAGTTGACCGACGCTGTGAATTCCTATGAAGTTTTTTACGAAGCTTTAGAGTCAAGTTTTAACGAGAGTTGATCGATTTTTTTAATTTTGTGAATGATATATTTTTAAAGTTAAAAACTGTAGTTTCTTCTTATCTGTTAAGAGAACTTTCGAGAGAATTCATTTGTGCTTAGCTGGAACTAACTGTTTAAAGAACTTCAGTCCCACCATGTAAAAACTAAATGAGTAAATAACACAGCTGTGCTTTGGGTTACCAAGTTAAAATGGTTTTTTCGAATTCTTAAGTAAAGTTGTGACAGACTGTTGAATCAAACATCAATAAGCCTTTTCCCGGCATATAGCGTACATGGCAACCGTTGTAAAGCCCAACAGGCTTTGTCGTTTTTCAGTATGTTCTAATAGTTAAGTTAAGAAAGGGATAGCTTCTTTTGATGATTGAACTTGAGTTGGTAGTATAAAATTAATTTAAACTTTACAATCTGTTAGCTAATTAATGAAAAGCATGGTCAAGTGGTTAGAGCGCCCAGATTGTGATCAACATGGTCTCGGTTCAAAACTTACTCGCACCATTCTGTTTTGTCCTTGGAAAAGACACTTTATGACACCACCTATGCTTGGCAGTCTTGGAAAGCAGTTCTAAACTTCAGTTATGTCACTATAAAATTAAAAAAACAAAACCATATATTTCAACCGGATAGAAATATCTTAGAATCTCCGGAAGCAAATCGGGCTAATCGTTTGCCCTATGTAGGCTATAGTACCTCCGTCGCTTTACTGCGAGTCAGGAGGATAAATATAGAGATAAAATGAATTGAAAACTAATTTCTTGCATTTACTAGGCTAACATTTTCTTGTAGTCAGATACTATAGTTATTTTTGAAGAAATTTTTTTAAATATCTTTTACATTGTAGCTCGCAGTAGTTGTGCTTGTAAAATTTACTTGTGTCCCCTTGTTACATAATAACTGCATTATGGTAAGCAAATTTTATTTATATAATTTGCAAATATTAACCATTTAAATTCCTGTGTCAACAATTTTTGTAAGAAGTGAATAGAGTAATTACAATTCTTGTTTAACTAAAACAGTTGCAATTGGTTTGTTTCTAGTGCTTAGGCCCGGGATGTCCAAACTATGGCCCGCGGGCCCATTGCGGCTCACTTTATGTTTTTATGCGGCCTAGCTTACTGAAATTCTTTAGTTATATTTTCATATTGTATCGTAGGTTTCTCAAAACTGTGTTCCGCGAACTTACTTTTTTGACAAAAATCGAGAAACCAGAGTAAGATTTAAAGTGAAGATCTTTTTCTAGAGATCACTACGTTTTTGAGATAAAAATCGAGAAATCAAGAGTCAGATTCAAAGTGAAAATTTTTTTTTCAGAGTTCACTACGCTTTTGAGACAGAAATTGAGAAACCAGAGTCAGATTCAAAGTAAAAACCAGGGATGCAAACTCGGACTCGGAACTCGTTGATTGGGTGCAACATAGCTGGACTCGAATGCAGACTCGCCAAAAAGTAGCCAGTCCGACTTTTTAGATTTGATATAGGGTTGACAATTTGAAGGTTTTGCAGATTATTGTTTTCAATACTTAATAAGAAAAAAAAGCTAAACCTTAAGTGAAAAATAAAAGAAAAGTTAAAATATATAATTTATTTTATATAATTTCTCTTCAATATTCTAATTTTTATAAATACTTCTTACTACTTGTATGTTGCGCTCAAGATCGTCACTTTTTTTATCACACTAATTGTGCAGACAGAGGTGCCGGAAAGCTATTTTGTCAACGGGAACAAAATTTATAAAACGGCCCCTTATTTTTTAAAAAAGCACTCTTTTTATAAAGGAAAGATTTATAGAATTTCAATTTTGTATCGTGACCGTTTTCAGCGCATATATATAGTAATGGGTAAAAAAATCATCACTTTCATCAATGTGCAAAATCGCCATTATCGTCCCAAATTTTTGGCGAAGACTAAAAAAAAAAAATGATTACTTTCAATCAGTGTCCAAAATCTCAATTTTCGTCTTAATTTATTGGTAAAAACTAAGAAAAAGGTCATCATTTTTAATCGAGTCCATGATCGCTACTTTCTTTATAAATTTAAGGTGTAGAGCATAACTAAAATAATGACATTCACCTTCAAACAATCTGATATTTTGGTCAAGTTTTTATTATCGTAGGAGCAAATCTAAACCAATGTTTCTGCATCTGGGCACCAGTTAGCTATACACCTTTTTTAAAAAAGCAGGGATTAAAAAGGCAGGGGCGATTGCCGCTGCCTCCCCACTTCCTCGCTCTCCTGAGGTTTAATACTTATACAACAAATATTGCCAGTTAGATTTTATTTCAACTTATGTCAGTTTTTGACTGGCTTTTTCCATAGAAGTCAAAGAGATAATTCTTATTATTAGGCAGGGATACGCACTCGGAACTCAGACTTGGATTCGCTTCAACCTTGACGAGCCGCATGTCTGATGAAAACCTTTTCTTTAGAGATCTTTAAGTGTTGAGACGAAAATTGAGAAAATAAAGTCAGATTCAAAGTAAAGACGTTTTTGCGGCCAGCTTGCTGTAACTAAATTTATGATTTGGCTCATTATAAAAAAAGGTTAGACACGCATGGCTTAGGCCTATGTGTATTCTTGTAACCTTTTGCATATTCAATCTTATTGCAGTCAAGTTGCATAACATAATAAATTTCATTTAATTTTTGTTAATGTGTTTGGATGATTTTTTCCATTCAATTATTTCGGAATAATTAAAATTTTTCAATAAGGGAGACAAGAATCAGTCCAAAATTTATTAAAAACTTATTTATTTTAATGTAAAATTGATTTCGATCAAAATATCATCATCAGTTAACAATTCTATTAAGTCTGTGAAATTTTAAGAATAAAAATTAATAGAAAATTATTGAAAATTATTGATTAATGATTAAATTTAGTAAATGTCATAGAATAAAATAAAATGTACTCACTTAACAAAACAATTCTTTTTAAATAGTAAAGTAAAAACTTACTGTCAAAATTGTAAACTGCTAGTGCCAATTAAATTAAATAAACTATACAATAGTAAACATCAAGAAAAACAGCTGATTGCATATGAAGAGTCAAAAGTTGAAATACAAAATTTTGTAGTAATGTAAATCAAGACAGAAATAATATAGTAGTGAAATGAAGAGTGTAAGTGCAAGGTAGTGCAAGTGTGAGTAGGAAGTGTAAGTACAGTGTATTATTTAAAAATTTTTTTTAATAGCAATATAAAGAAAAAATGCCTGGAGAAAATATATAAAGAAAGAAAGAGAAAAATATAAAAATATAAAAGAAACGTACAATAAAAAGAGAAGAGAAGCATTCAACGTTGAATAGGAAGAACAGTAGCTTGAATATTTATAGAGGCATCTAATAGATGAATCCAGCGGGATTCACAAATGTCTAAATAAGAATTTGAAGGTTGTTGTAAGAAAGTAACTGTATATCATTCTGAAATAGGTTTATTCTTATGTGGAAGATCAGTGTGGTTCTTGTGGTATGTGGTAATGTATCGATAATGCTGCCTTTTCAGATTTCAATGTGTTGTTATTCCAAATATGGCGGTGTGTATTTCAACGTACGGAAAAACGGTTTGTAGTTTGGCCAATATAAATTTCAGAGGATATATTACAAGAAGAGGCATATATACCGAAATTAGTGCAGTTGAGGTTTTGCTTAAGTTGAATATTTTACCATTTTTACTTTTGACAAAATTAGTGTTTTGGATCATGTTTTTATGTGTTCCATGATTACCACAAAGAGCACAGTGACTATATGCAGAAGAAGATCCATTTTTATGGGTTTTTAGGCTGTAAACTTAAGGATATTTTTTTGTGGTTTATTAAAAGATTTTGAAACATTCGTTTATAAATAACAGTGGATAACGGATTAAGATGTTTCTCTTTGTCAGTGAGATTAATGCAATTAGTGAAAGAAGTCGCCCAAACAATTTTATGGAATTGAGGATTTTTATCTTTGGTTTTGGTATAATCAGGTTTAAAACGATTTAATCAAGTTTTGGCTATATTTATCATATCATCAACCATTTTTTTATTGAAATTAGATAATAAGCATTTAATTTGAAGTCGTTTAAGGCTTTCAATGTAACTTGTTTGTGTCTCATTTAGTCGTCTCATACGAATGCTTCTGAAAACACTATAGATTTAAAAATATGTGGTAGGTGAAATGAAGAGCCGTGTAGGAAAGATCGGTTTAAAGCAGTAGGTTTGATATAGTTTTTAGTAAAAAAACCAAAGTTACAATATTTATCAATTACATGGTCAACATCCAAAAATTCTAGATGGTCTGGAATTTGCGATTGGGTGCAGATATGACAAAAATCAAGTTTGAGACAGGCAGATTCAAAAACATTATTAAGTGCCTTTTGTATATCTTGCGTAGTAGTCTTGCCAATAGATAACCATATTATGTCGTCTATAAAACGTTTAAATAATTGTGATTGTTTGATAGTTTCAGCAATGGGTAGTAGTATGGAGTGAAGAGTGATGTTGGCAATTGATACGGAATGATTGTCACCAGTAATTATGCCTGTTGTTTGTTTGTAAAAATGATTTTCAAATTGTAATATAACATTCTTCCAGCAATGGTCTATTAACTGTAAAAAAATATTAATACATAACGAATTAAAGTTGGTGAAAAGAGTAAGAGCTTGCCGAATAGCGTTTAGTGCCAAATGACGAGGCACATTGAGGTACAAGGCTTCATCTGCAGCAACAATATGTATATCATTATTAATTAAATGGTTAGACGAAGAAATTTTCTCTTCCAAGATGTAAGTTCAAGTAAATATTGTTTACTATCTTGGCAATATTTATTAAATTGAAACTGGCAAAATTGTTTACTGATTAGGGTTTAAGATATATTCTAAGAAAGCGGTGATGCGTGAAGTTGTAATATAGCCCGCTGATTGGAGTAGCCGAACAGGAAAGTGAGTAATAGGAAAAGAAACAAGTTGTTGAAGAGATAAATTGTGTGTTTTCAAATAAAGATTTCACGAAAATCGTCCTAAAATCTTCATCCAATAGGGTTGAACAGATCCACTGGGTTTTTTAACAAATTAAGCTTACTTCAGAATAATAAAGAAAACAAATATTGGCTCATCGCCTTTTGATAAAGTATAGCTTCTAGTAGCGTTCATCTTTATATTTACTAGATAAACTTAATTAAAAAACAACAATCTTTCAATACTGTAAAATTTGTTTTGGCACCATACTTTTCTGTTTTTGACTAATTTGGTTTTTGCATTGAGTACCATTTAAAATCTTGAATGCCTACATAATTGCATAATCTAAATCTGACATGGTCAAACTACGGCCCGTCAAGCATCTAATATAAAGCGCGTAAAAGGTAAAATAAAGACATACAAGAATCCAGATTGTAAATACTAGTGTGTATAATTTTCGACCCAAAACTGCAGTGATCTCTAAAAAAATTTTTACTTTGATTCTATCTTGAATTTTTTAATTTTCGACAAAAAAGTAGTAATCTGTAAAAAATAAAGTTTCTACCTCAATCGGCTATGGGTAAAACAAATCAATAAAAACAAAGTAAACATCTTTCTTTTTTTGGTCTTGGAAGTTTTAGGCATGGGTTTACGTTCTAAAAATTAGTGCGGCTCGCAATCAAAATCAAGTTTCTAAATCCGGCTTTAAAGTTAAAAAATTTGCCCACCCATGGCCTAAATCAACTTGAAATGATATTTGAAAATGTTAAGTTGCTTACGATTTGGTTAAAATAAAATTGCTTGCATGTCATTAGATTGTTCAAAAAGCAAGAATTTTTTATTTGTAATAAAACAAATTGACCATATCTAGTCAAAACATTATTTATAACTGAATGAAAATTTCCGGTCTTTTTAACTAGTCAGCATTTTGTAATTATTTTTTTAAATTAAGCATTCATTGCGTCCAATGATTTTTTTCTTTGAGATTTCTCAAATTTTTAGTTTTGCAGAGTTTAATAGGGTTAAATTGCTGGTTTAAAACCAAGATTCCTGTTTAAAACACGGATTATAACTCTAGGATGTCTGATTGATAATACGAGTTGGCGCGTAACAACAGTGACGGCTTTACAAAAAGGGGTACCCGATGCAAAAAGTAGGAGTGCCGCTTTTCAATGTTCCAAAGCAAAGAGACAAGGCGATCTTTAAAAAAAAGTTCATCGTATTAGGGGACCACTTTTCAGTGTATTAAAACAAAATGAACTATAAACAAGAGTTACTTCGAAGAAATAGAGCAATATTTTGCGTTAAGGGGCCCACTTTTGATGTTTTTTTAGTGAGTATCTGGTGTGGCCGCTTCTTCGCACAATATTAAAACCATCACTGTGTATGAATCTTTTGAATAAAATCAAAAATCTTGTGCGATACATTAGAATTTTAGTCATGTTTCAGTAATAATTGCCGACAGTTAATAGGAGAGACCGGGGTAAGTTGTAACATTCGCATTTGTGAAAATCTAACTTAAACTAGACAAAATTTTAATAGCCCCAAGTAACAGTCATCAAGACCAATCACTAGCAAATAACATTGTTTAGTTCCCGTGACTAAAAATAGGCTTACTGTTAAAACAAGCTTTTTGAGTACGCAAAGTAAATTTTTCAAAATTTAATTTTTGTCTTGGAGAGATAGCGGGTGCGGTTTTATGAAAATGTTTTATACCAGTCGAACCACAAAACAATAGGCTGTTAAATGCCTAACAAGGCTTAGCAAATAAAACTTAACTCTTTGAGATGTAAGTTGTAACATAGGTTGATGGGGCAAGTTGTAACACATATTTTTGTGCATAGATTTAACTAGCTTATATTAAAAGTAACTTAGGCAAACAACATTTGAGAATAATACGAGACATTATAAAAGAAAGACTAACAGAAACACAGCTCATCATTACAAGACAACTTAAGAGCTGCTGCAGCAGTTGCAATAATTAAAAAAAAAGATCAATAAGGGGAGTAGCAAAACATTGGCCATGTAAAACTCTACAGAGTGTTAGAAAAACTAGATGATAGGCTAAGCCCTCGGTGCAAAACAAGAGAAGGTCTATAAAAAATGTGCCATGTTAACAGACACACCAGAAAAGGACAATCTGTTACAGCTTCCAACAAAGAAAAAACAATTTTTGAAAAAAACATTGAAAGCAAAAGAGTAGTTTTGCATTACATTTTCTTGAGCTCTATTTTAACAATCGTGAAGAGGAGTGGGTTGTACAATGCTATAGTTACCTAAAGAGGTCACATTTAACTTGTACCGGAAATTTTAATATATATTTTTGTCACAAATGTGATTCTGAAATTTATGATTGGACTAATCCAGCAGTGAAAAAACTGTTAACATTTTTAGGAAACGGCCAAATACCTCATTTTTTGTGTTTGATACTCATGTCTACGACTAAGCTATGTGTGATTTCAATGTCTTTACTTTTTCATATTGCTATATTCTTTAAATTGCACTTATATTTAAACATTTGTTGATTTTGTTGCTGTTACAACTTACCCCGACTGGTGTTACAACTTACCCCATAGACGGGCACATTGTAACGCTTTTTTTAATATTTAAATCGTAATTTTAACCCCAAACATTGAAAATTATCTACTTATTTTTTTGATATTAGTTAAACAGTGATATAAATTTTTCATATTAAACAAGAATTTTGAAAAAAAGTTTATTATGAGAGAAATAGTAAAAAGAAAAAAAAGTGTATCGACGTGGCCCGATCTCCCCTAGTGCTGTTTAATTTTTGTAATTTCTTTTGCCTTGAATTGATAACTTTCTTTGTGTTATTTTTAAGCGATTTATATGAAAGCTTAAAATTCGTGTCAGAAAATTGTATGTTTTAGGAATCACGTACAAAATTGCACAAAAAGAAGAAAAACTGAAGAAAAGTGTAAAAAGTAAAGAGACTCCAAGTAAACATGACAAAGGTACGTGTTGTTGTTGTCTTAAGAAACTTTTTGTTTGGTAAATTTAAGGCTTTAAGCTTATGTTCAACCTGGCAACAACTGCTTTTCATTTTTGCCAATTTTTTTTTTAATAATGACGCCAAAATAGCAGTAACTAGAAATGTTATAATATTTTTTTAAGTAAATGTGGCAGTGTTTGAAAGGAATCATGAAAGTACTATATCTAATACCTAACGGTTTCCAAGATTTGTACTATTAAAATAAGTTATTGATTTAATTGAAAATTAATTGGAAGCGAAAGAGTACAAAGGCTGATATGAAACTAAATGTAACTACCGGCAGTGCATAACTGCATTTCAATTACCCGGATAACTCGCTGGACATTAGGTATTTACGTACCATAAAAGTTTATTTCAACATTTTTTTACAGTATATACGAGTAATTTACCTGCAAAATAGCAAAACACTTGATTTTAAATATGGTACAAATGTTGTTTGAAATACAAACACGACTTGCAAGCAAAATTACAAAACGCGAATTTGCTGGTTGGTCTACTTAAGTGATTTCTCCTTGAATGAAACTTTGCTTAAAACAAAAATCAACCAGGCCAATCGGCCAAAAACACAGAAAGTAACTGTATTGTTTTTTACAGAAACAACTAAATTTCTTCAGGTTACTTTGGGTAAGTTGGAGTTTGTTGTTCGTAAGTAATTGGTTTGTTGTGACAAAAATTTTAAGCTTTCAAATGTAACTTTATCAAATTTTGATCATTCCGTGCATTATTAATCATTATCAAGCAAACAACGATTTTGTTTTTATAGCCAGCTGCTATTTTAAAAACCCTTGTTGAGATAAAACAATCACTTTTTTTAATATCAAAATAAAAAAAACAAAAGCGATTGTTAACAATCTTATTAAACAATATTTTTAACGATCTTTTGACAAGGTAATTTTTCTTGCTGGACAGTAAAAGATTATTACTTTCTGGTCACCAAGTGTCCCCTAGGACAGGGGTCGGCAACGTTTTCTTTCCAGTGTGCCAAGTTGTGAAATTCAATGTCAAAATATACGTTTGCGTGCCGATGTCTTCACTTCGATTTCATCTCCGATTTCCCTATTTTTCTCCCAAAATCAGGATGTTCTCTAAAAAAAAAAAAAAAAGTCTTCAATTTCATCTCTGATTTCCCTATTTTTCTCCCAAAATCAGAGTGATTTCTAAAAAAAAAAAAGGTCCGTAAACGTGTTTTTGAAAAATATTCACGACGCCGCCTGCCGTATAAAATCACCTCGCGTGCCGGGTCTTATATTATATTGCCAAGTCTTATATTTTAACGCTAAAAAAAAGTGCTTAACCAAAGTTTGTTTGTCTTTATAAATTTTTCAAGCATTTTAGAAACAAATGAACTTCTGCTTCCGCCGGAACAAGTAATACTTGATAGTAAGTAGAAATTCTTTTTTGTATTTATTGTATCTTCAAATTTTTTCAAAGTTTAAAATTGATTTTTTTATAATCTTTAAAATTATATCGCGAAAATATCTCATCTTGATATATGGCGCGAAAATATCTCATCTTGATATTTTAGTGCAATGCTCTTCAACTAATGTATCAAAAAATCGCTTTCTCTAGCATCTTCTTCAAGCTTGTAGTGATGTAATTGGGACAACATACTTGAAGACCTACACCGGAACCGGATAATTTTTTCAAAGATCTTTAGCATGTTGAAGAGACTTTTGCTCTGAGTAGTTCCATCATAAGCAAACACTCAATGGAGCAGAAGAAAGCTGAAACGCATAAAACATATTTAGCGAGTTGGAAAAAAGCAAAGTATCTACACATAAAAAGTTTTCTTTTTTCAAAAGCCAAAAATGTTAGAAAGCGCGATCACGGTTAGAATTTTGTTCAAATATTTGAATAGCCCAGTTCTTGGTGTTGCCATGCTGTATTCGTTTAAATTTATAGGTTGATTCTATTTAATTGGCCCCGCTTTTCAAGATCTTTTTGTCTTCATGAACTTTTTATGTTTCAAACCAAATGAAATAAATCGCACTTCAAGATTTTTTTGTTTTTGTTACAATTTCGAGAGTTTTTATCTTCGAAAACCGAATGAAACGAAGACCTAATTTTTATTCTTTAACCAAATGAAATTCAAATCTACTGTACTGGTTTCATTGACATAAAACTCTTATTTGGTACCTTAGTTTAAAAACTATTTTTAGGAGCGTTTGTTTTATAACATTTTCATATATTCGATGTTTATAAGCGATGGCGTTTTGCTTTGGTGTGCACATCAAAAATCTTTGAAATACTTGTTTTTTTCTATATTTTGGTTTGCTTCGTCTAAAATTTTTTCCGTTTATTAAACTTTTAAACTTTTATACATCTAAAGTTTTCGCTTGCAACTAAAAAACCAAAAATCTATTTAAAAGTCAATTTATAGTTGACTTAGGCTTTAAAGAAGGGCCCTAGCTCTATAGATAACAAACTATAAATTTTTAAGAAATTTACAGTTTCCTTTATATATTTAAGGACTGCCTTTCATCAGTTAGGTTTTAGAAACGGTAAACAATTTCTTTTATTGGTAAACACACACTTATTTTTGCAGGAGAAAAAAAAAGTTCTTATCCAATTTTTCATCAAAATGACGGTAAGTAATTTGTTTTGACTCATTGTTGTGTTCTTGCTAAAAAGAATTTTATTTTGCAGATGATCCAAGGATTTCTGGGGTTTCAGGTAAGACTAACTAAATGAAAAATTTTTAATAGTCTAATATAAAAATTTTAATATATTCTAAATTTTTCTGTCAAACAACAAATATTATTAATGATTACTGGTTCCATAATCTCGATGACAAAACATAAATATACGGTGTCCAAATTGTAAAAATTCTGCAGCTAAATCATTCGCAAAATTCTGCAAACATCAAAAGCGCCGTCTGAAATGATCAAAAAAGCCGCTTACAGTGAATTATAGAGCATTAGCGTGGGACGCCGAGATCTTCCCGTTAAAAAGCTTTCTTTGTTTAAATTCCCCCTAAATTGCTGAACGTTCAACCAGAGTCTGGTTCGAACCAAAAAAACTGTAAATTTCACCAGTATGTTGGTTGTTTATCATAAGAGTTGTTAGAAAATAGCAACCCATTCAATGAATCACAACGATAATAATCAACTAAAAACCGATTTAATTTAATTCAATTTTTTGGTCGTTTGAATACTTGATGCAATATCTGAAAGTACGGGTCGACTGCATAATTTGTAAAAACAGTGGCAGTACATCAAAGAACAAGATAAAATATTCACACGGCTTATAAAATTGATCATTCAACGTGTTTTACTTTTATATAATGAGGCAGAAATTCCTTTTAGATCCAAAAATTACTGTGGAAAAGATTCTTTGCAGCACGGTCACTGTAAACAAAAATGATGGAATCAAGTTTCGTAAGTCTGCATATTTTAAGTATTTTTTACTTTATCGTTGTCGTTTTAAAGAAAAGAATCCACTCTGGGTCAGCGCAGACCTGATTGGTTTTCAACAATTTATATTATATTCCCAACAATTATCCCTTTAGTGCTTCAGGTTGTTGTACTGCCCGGATCAAATGGTGGCAGCGATGGTTTTGGGCCAGTATCTAGTTTCGTCGTCCAAAGCCGCCAAACCCTGTGCTCCGTGTGGTACCCGATGGAGGTGTGAGACAGGATGATACAATGTGATCTTCGGCCATGTGTGTTTGTGTATTTTTGAAAGGAAAGCCGGAATGATGCATGTTTGGGAAATATTAATTTAAACTTTTTTTCCATTTTGTAAAAAATTTGAAACTAATTTCATAAAAAGCAAAGTTGTAAAAACTCGAGTTTGGTTTTTGGTGGGCTATTGTTGGCAGTGTGGTAAAGCGCCGGGATTGTAATCGACATGGTCGTGGTTTAAAACCTAATTGCAACATTTTGTTGTATCCTTGGAAAAGACACTTTATGGCACTTTCCCCTGCTTGGCATTTTGGCAAGTACTTCTAAATTTCAGTCATATCTCTATAAAACTAAAAAACCAAAATAAAAAATTTCAAGTGGAAAGCAATACCTTGCCATCTCCGGAAGCAGGTCGGGCTAATTGTTGGCCTATGTATTAGCACCTTCGTCGCTTTCCTACAAATCAGTAGAATAAATATAGAGATAAAATAAATAAAATAGAAGCAGTGCGCGTTAGAAAGACAAAAACACAAAAGCAAGAAGCAAGAAACACCACATTTTTCATTATTATTTTATGTTCAATTGGCTAAAAAGAGAATTTCTTAATGTCAGTGACTTTACTATTGTTTATTTGTTTATTTTGCCCTATAGGTACTTTTTCAAGTGAGCAATTATTACACTGTTGGTCAGTTGCTAATATAAGCAGTGGCTAATATACTCTAAAAGGAATAAAACGTATAATATTTTAAAATGCTGATAATATTTATTTTTTTTTATTTTGCCTTTACCAAAAAAAGAAACCACTGGCGGCTCACCCATATGCGGTGCAGCACCCACAAATATCTATGAAGCAGTTTTACATATTATTAGCACCGCTTATAAAATCAATAATTTTTTTCAATTTTCGTTTAAAATTTGAAGTATTGAGGGTTTAAAAATTTTTTTAAATTTTGAATTGGAAACTCTTTATGCTGTTACAAACTCACCTTAAAAATTTCACTGAAATGTAACACATGCCATTTGGCGCTTTACATAGGAGATTGAATATGCCTTTTAGCTACAATAAAAGCAGCTCTGTCAATCTGATCATGGGGTCACTAGTTCATTCCTGCGCTTTCTTTGGCATAAAGCTTTTTAATTAAAATGCTAAGTTAGCAATAAGCTTTAATCTCCTTTAAATTAACAAATTGTGTTGTACGGATGGCAGATGTAATGAGCGCCAAAATTGGGGGCAGTCGGAGTAGTTTTGTAATTCACAAGACTGCAATGTGATTTTGACCAGCCAAGCCTTACTTACAATCATGACTACAAAAATGTTGAGGTCCGACAATTATAGTAAATTTTGACCAAAGCGTGGTCGAGTATGTAGGGCGCAGTATAGATGGCGCACGCAATTGACACTGTCACAATTATTTGCTGCATCACACTTTAACGCAAATTATTGCAGCATAATTTTTGCATTTTAAGTAAACTTAATTAAATGTTATCATATTCAATAGTATATTATCAAGTTAAAAACCATTATAACTTTAAAATTGATAAGGCATTTTTTACCAAAATTGCAGCAGCTTTTACATGAATAAAAATTCTAAATCCAAATAGTTGAGAGCACTGCACGTTTTTTAACACCATGGGCATTTGCTATTCCCTGCCTCAATGTTAATAGGATTAATTCTGTTTTTGCAAAAATCCTATCCGCGCTGTCGGTTTTATCATTTGTAGACAAAAATTAAAATTTTCTTCTGAAAACTGTTAAATGAAGAAAAATTTTTAGAAACAGTTAATTTATATTCACTACAAAAGAACTGTAAAAAAAGGATGGCTTGAAGAAGACTCCACTGGAGGACCGCGGTCCCAATTCGGACCTTTTGATGGCTGATTCTTGACCTTTTCAAAATAATACAAAATCAAAAGCCCGTAAAAGCACATAGAAAATTATTTGTATTTTTTTCTTTAATCCAAAGGCTTTTTACCCACCTTGGTAACATTATTGATTGTGTTATACAGGAGATATCGACCTTAAAAAATTTGGAACTTTTGTGAGATGGCCTTTGCAAAATATGGTTGAGTATCTCTGGTTTAAAGTGTGATGACTTGAGCATTTTAATATTTTAAAAATACAGTAAAACGAAGAGACATTGCTACGGTTATCATTTTATTAATTTTAACATATTACTCAAAACATAAGAATAATAAATAATTGTTGATATAAATCGTAAAAAAGTTTTTTTAGCTTTTTTTTGAAAGAAATAAAGATAGCTTAGAAATGTTTTATTGTAAATTTTCTTTGTCGTGGTTCGATCAACTGTGGTTACAGTTAATGTAGACCCAAATGCACTCTCCACCCGCATTGTTGTCTCCGTAACCCCAATCAATATGCTGATAGCTGAAGTCGTCGGCTTAGAGATGGAAGTAAGAAAATATTGCGAGGTTTAGGGCTTGCAATCGTGTGTGTGAGGGTATTTTAAACACTCACTGTTATGTAGCCACCAACGTTATTGCAAAATCACAAAAATCTCTTATGTTGATCCAGAAAAGTGTATTATACTCACCCATGAGCAGAAGTCAAGACCATGCTTTATGATGGAAAAAAAGTGTTAGTTCGAAACTCAAAAGTAAAGTCTTCTCGTAGAGTGGGTCTGCTACTCATCGTCGTCGTTGTTTGTCGTTGTTTCGTCGTCGTCGTTCGAAGGGTTCCACTCTAGGTCAGACACAAACAGAACTGGGGCCGATGGTTTATCTTTTTACTACCCCAGGCTGCTGTACTGCATGAATCAGATGCTGGCAATGATGTTATTAAACCAGCATCGAGTTTTGTCATCCAAAACCGTCAGACCTTGTGCTCCATGTGGTGCCGGATGTATAGGGCAGGCTGTTAGAACATGGTCTGCGATTTGCTCAGAGGCGCCACACTTGCAATTCGGTAAAGGAGCGAGACGCCATTTGTGCATGGACAAATAGAATTGTCCAACACCAGTCCGCAGGCGGTTGAGCTTAACCCAAGCTGCTCGGAGTAAGCCCATCCCAACAGGCCTGGCACCGGTCCCGGGCACAAAATTAAGGAACCTTGAAGCACCTTCACAGTACTCCGTTTTTCATTTGTGATTTGTCCATTGACAAGCGCGGATGCCAAGTCTGGCAAGATTGTCCAAAAGATTCCGCGCAGCTAACACGAACGGGCGTCTGGATCTTAGTGGTCAACTGTAGAATGATGACTAGTGCCACATGTTGCAGAGTAAGATATTAAAAATGTTTATCTTGTTTCCATTGATATCTTCAAAATTTACTAAAAAATAGTGAGCCTTCAAAACTTGTGTGATAATTCAGTTTTTTCTTATTATACATTTTCCCTTTCAGGAAGGGATAATGTACATTTTCTCTTCCAGAAAGGGAAAATGTATAACCCCATTCTTGTCAGCAGCGTGGTCGAGTGATTAAAGCGCCGTGCTTATGATCAACATGGTCTTGTTGTTATTGTGCTCTTGGGAAAGATACTTTATGGTGCTTCCCCATGCTTGGTGATCTTGGCATGCAGTTCTAAATTACAGTCATATCTCTTATATTACAAGCGGACAGTAATATCTTGGCATCTCCGGAAGCAGGTCGGAGTAATACCCTACCTTATGTATTACCGCCTCCGTCGCTTTCCTGCGAGTCAGGAGGATAAATATAAATATAGAGATAAAATATATAAGAAAAAAATATAGCTAAAATGTGCTTTGCTGACTAACAGGCTCTGGTTTGAATATCGAGATAAGTTGATACCAGAGTTCAATCGCTCGTAATTGTAATTAATTGCAGCTAATTTTTTTATAAAATTGTTATAAATATTTTTTAACCTTATGTAACTTTAATTGTAACTGAAATTTTTTTTAATTTTTTTTCTTAAACAACAGTATTAGTTTTGCTTTCAATGCATTTTTGAAAAATGTACAGTGCTTCTCAAACCTTTGTGGTTTTTGACCCGCGTAAATGTTATTAACCGATAATCGCTTTTTTAATATTTCAAAATAGTTTTGTATAATCAACCAATAAAAAAACTAATGATTTTTAACCAACTGCACAAGGGTAGGTTTGCACTGGAAGTGGTCATAATAGGCCTTTTAGAAGTTTAATCTAATATGCAATCCCCTTCTCTCTATTCTTTTTTCTATACTTACAAGATTTACTAGTTTTTATGCGACAGTTGATTTTGCAACTACCCTGACAACTTCCAAATGTTTGATTGAGTATTTGATAAAACCAATCTCTTACCGTCTTTAGTTTTTTTCAATTTCGTACCTTTGTTAACATGTTAACAAGAGCTAAAATGCCACTTTTGGAGAGGTATGTTCTGGGGAATGGAATTAATATTTGAAAAGCAAGTTCAGATAGTTGCAAGTACGATGTACGCATATACTCCCTGAACTAAGTGAAAGGCATATCAAAAAAAGCATCATGTGCAGATGAATCATTATAAAAAACAATAAAAAAATTGGTCAAAACAATAAAAATTGGTCATCATAAAACAATAAAAAAAATTGGTCTTGAAATTAATCGGAAATATCGGTAACATCCAAAACACTTGGAAAAGGATTTACAAAAAAAATGTATGCACTTTTTTTAGTCTTTTCTAAATATATCTTGATTGTTTTTGCTTTTTAATTTTTTTTTAAATTAACTTAGCTGCTTTGTTTTAAAGGTACAGTAACCGTGCATTATTGAAGTTGTGCAAGTAATAACGTATATCGTTTAGCCGCTGTTTCCTATTTCGCAAATCACTTTGTCAATAAAAACTTCGAAAACGTAATTCCTTAATTGCAAATAAAATTGAATTGAATTAAAATTGTTACAAATACCGTTTCACTTTTTTTTAGCTTAGAGAAATATTGTTTTAACTAAGTTTTAAGGGATTAAAAATACTTGCTTAATCGACGTCTTTAAACGTTCATTGAGTGCTTCATGTTCTTTAATAACACTTTTTCAATTATGACAATCTTTTTTTCGTTACTTTTGGACGCCCGTTTTGTGATTTTGAGCAAAAATCCATCAAATAATTACAAAATTGTATGATGCTTGTGCCCTTTTCTTGTACTTTGATATTCAAGCCATTTAATGTTGACTTTTTATCTACAGTTCAACAGTAAATTAAGATTAAAAAATCTCGTTTTTTTTTTTCTGTAAATGATTTTATTCCATCCTTCATCTCAAAGACTACTCAAAACATTGCTCTTTCATAGCCAACGAACAGACAATTAAAGTAGAAGAGTTTTACACTCAGGATTTATGTTTTTACAAAATTGTTTAAAAGACTTGCATGTGAATTTTGTGTAGTTGACAATTTTTGCACTAAATGTAAAACAGTTTTCAGAGAAGATGATAAAATTTTGCTGTCATAGTTTACATACGAATGGACAACACAATGTGTACTTTTTGCTTGGGGAGTAAGTTTTTAACTTTTTTGTGAAAGCCTGAATGTGAACTTAGCATAGTTGGAGCTCCATCGGTGTAAATTCTGAAAACATATTTTGTTTGCAACTTTGCTAAATCAAAAAAGGTGTTTATTTTTGCCACAATATCCACACTTCTTGTGGTTGTTTCCAGCTAATGACAAAACAAAGTTCTTCTTTGAAGTGTCCTAAATAAATGTATTTCACTAAAACAAGCAACCGATCACATAGAGTAACATCAGTTGATTCTCCACTTGAAACGAAAACATGGGAGAAGCCTTGATTCATTTATGTACTGCTCCTTCGTATCTTCTGATATGCTATCAACTAGTTTTTCACATCTTTTAATATGTCTGAAATGTGTCTTTGAATAGTATCATTAGAAAGAGATATTTGCCTCATTTTAGTTCTATTAGATACACCAAGAAATATTTTTATTGTTTTCAAGAATCAGGGGTTAATATATGTTTCCAAAATTGTGCAAAATTTTTTATTTTAAACAATTTTAAATAAGACTTCGTAAGATCCCTGAATTAGAGCTGCATTTTTTTGACGAAAACTTTTTGTGAAATTAAGTCTACGGCAGCGTTTCATATCGGCCTTCTGATGTTGAAGAAATTCTACATCCTTATTGAATATTGACAGAATTGGAATGCTTAGTTTCAAAATCCCGTTTTAACTTCAAAGGCTTTGTAGATTCAGCACGAGAACTGCATTGCACAAAACATTCTGTAGCCTCTCGATACTGTTGCTGATAATAGAAGTAAAGTCAAACTTTAAATATTTTTCAGAATAGTTGCATTTTTTTGTCCACAGCAAGTAAAAAAGAGAAAAATATCCATTTAACACTGCCAAGGAATTTACTAAACGCAACTCCACAATTTGACTGCTTTCTACTGCAATAGCTATAAACTGTTTCACTTCCCTGATCACGTGTTTCAATATCAAAATATAAAAGGCTGTTAAATAGTTACACTATTGAACGTGGTTGTGAATAATTGCGTAATTATGGACAACAAGGCACGTTGTCTTTTGTATCAGTATAATCAATGATAAATGGTTGCTTTGTACTACACTACTGCAAAACGGTTGCAGCAAATAGTTTTTAATCTTTAAGCTTTTAGAATTGAAGAGGTATTTTGCAACTCGCTGAAAAATCCTTTGCGACCTCTTTAGGATCGCGACCCTCAGAATTGAGAAACAATGGTTTAAATTATTTCTATGTATTGCTAATAATTTGTACTTTGATATTAAACAAATTTAGTTGTGACAATTTAAACAAAACTTTTTAAAATTGCAATTTAATTATAATTTTAGTTATTACCCTTCCATTTGGCACTTTTAGTTTTTGTTATGGTAATAGGATCCATCTTAAATATAGTAAGCGCATATGCTCCACAGGTTAACAACAGTATGGAGGAAAAAAATGATTTTTGGAAGACCTCGATGGTTTGATAGAAAGTATATCAAAAGAAGAGAGAATAGTTTTTGGAGCAGATTTCAATGGACATGTGAGCGAAGGAAACATAGGGGATGAGGAAATAATGGGTAAGTACGGTGCTGGAACAAGAAATAAGGAAGAATCAATGGTTGTGGAGTTTGGGAAAAGGATGGATTTGGCAATGGTTAATACCTATTTTAAGAAAAAAGATGAACACAGGGTGGCATATAAGAGCGGAGGAAAATGTACCCAAGTAGATTATGTGATGTACAGAAGGAGGAACTTGAAGAAAATGTGCGATTGTAAGGTAATAGTGAATGAGTGTGTCGCAAAGCAGCATCTTCTGGTGGTAAGCAAAATAGCTCATATGGTGGAAAAAAAGGCAGAGAAAGTAAAACCAAAAATAAGATGATGGAAACTGAAGGAAACAAGCTGGGAGGCAAGGACAGGTTAACTGATGAGTGGGACAAAACAGCAGAAATGCTAAAAAAACAGCGAAAACTGTACTGGGAGTGGCATTTGGGAAGCGAAAAGGAGACAGGGAGACATGGTGGTGGAATGAGGAAGTTTAGAAGAGCATAAAAGAAAAGAGGCAAAGAAAGCATGGGACAAAATAAGAGATAAAAATGCTAAAAATATATACAAAGAAAAGAAGAGTAAGGCAAAGAAGGCAGTTGCAATGGCAAAAGGACGTGCATATGACAATTTGTATGCTAGATTGGAAACAAAAGAAGATGAAAAGGAGTTGCACCGATTGGCTAGACAGAGAGACAGAGCAGGTAAAGATGTACAGCACATAAGGGTTATAAAGGATGAAAACGGTAATGTGATGGTAAATTCGGAGGCAGTGTTAAAGAGATGGACGGAGTACTTTAAGAAACTGAACGAGGAAAATAACAAAGACTCTAGGACAGAAGAAGCAGAATTGGTTAACAAAGAGGTAAATTGTGTCAGTAGAAAAGTAAAGAATGCATTAAGAAAGATGAAAAAAGGTAAACCGGTTGGGCCAGACAAGTTGTCAGTAGAAGTTTGGAAGTGCATGGAAAAGATGGAGATAAAGTTTTTGACCAGACTGTTCAAAAGACTATCATTGGTTAAACCGATGCTAGAAAAATGGAGAATGTGTATGTGTATCCCAATCTGTAAAAATAAGGGGGACGCACAGTGCTGTGGAAACTACAGAGGAATAAAGCTAATGAGCCACACAATGAAGGTATGGGAAGGAATTATTGAAGCCAGGCTAAGGGATAGAGTGGAAATCAGCAAACAGCAATATGAATTTATGCCAGGAAAGGAAACCACCGATGCCATGTTTGCCTTAAGAATGTTAATGGAAAAGTATAGGGAAGGTCGAAAAGAGCTACATTGTATATTCGTAGATCTGGAGAAAGCTTACGACAGGGTTCCTCGGGAAGAGCTGTGGTACTGTATGAGAAAATCAGGAATAGTGGAAATGTATGTGCAACTTTAGGAATATACGAGGGAAGCGAAACAGTGGTGGGGTATGCAATAGGAACTACAGAAAGTTTCAAGGTCAAGGTTGGACTGCATCAGGGATTAGCGTTAAGTCCGTTCGTGTTTACAATGATAATGGACAGGCTAACGGATGAAGTAAGGAGAGAACCAACATGGACGATGCTGTTTGCTGATAATATTGTGATTTGCGAAGAGACCAGGGAAGAAGTGGAGCCGAGATTAGAATCCTGGAGGTATTCATTGGAAAGAAGGGATGAAAGTCAGTAGGTCAAAGACCGAATTTCTGTGCATAAATGGAGGAAATGACAACAAAACAGTAAAGATAGAGGATACAAAAGTGCCAGCAGTAAAGGAATTTAAGTATTTGTAAGAATATCAACAGTACAAGAAAGTGATGGTTGTGAGAGGGAGATAAAGAAGAGAGTGCAGGCAGGATGGAACGGATGGAGATGAGTATCGGGAGTAATCTGCAACAGGAGATTACCAGCTAGAGTAAAAGGAAAAGTGTACAGTTCAGTGGAAGGGCCAGCAAGAGTTTATGGACTTGAGACGGTGGCGGTCACAAAAAAATAACTGGAAGAGATGGAAGTCGCAGAGATGAAAATGTTGAGGTTTGCTATGGGAGTGACAAGAAAAGACAAGATTAGAAACGAGTACATCAGGAGTACCGTTAAGGTAGAACGGTTAGGAATGAAGATGAGGGAGGGCAGGCTGAGTTTGTATGGACATGTCATGAGGAGAGACCAAGAATATGTAGGAAGAAGGATGATGGAAATGCAGTTGTCGGGAAAGAGAAAAAGAGGGAGACCAAAGAGAAGATTTTTAGATGTAGTGAAAGAAGATATGGGGAAGGTTTGGTGTAAAAGAGACGGATGTTGAAGACAGGAAGGTTTGGAAAATGATGATACGCTGTGGCCACCCCTGACTCAAAGGAGTCCAAGCCCAAGTAGTTTTGTAAAGTTGTTTGCAATATCGTAACTAATCAAAGATATTATCACAAAAATATTTTGTTACGTAGTGTGCAAGTGCAAGTGCGTAACTCGTTTTTGATGACTTTACAGCAAAGGGACCTCAAACTTTTTTGTTTTACAGAAGGATTACGAGGACAACTATCGTCAACCTCAACCTCAACCTCAACCTCAAAAGGTACTAACATTAATTGGTATGACATTATTTTCGGGGAGAATTGTTTTTAACTGGCGCCCGATAGAAATAAAAACTCTCATTCAATATCTATTGCATCCAAGCCACAGAGACTTATGTAAATATACTTTATGTTTAATATTTTGCCCAAGGTGTAAATAAAAACAAAAGATTTTTACAATCGCTTTTGTGTAATAAGTAAAGACTTATATTTGAGATTTAATGTAGTGCGTCACATTTTGTATTCTTTACCCGTTTTGCAGCATCAATCTCAGATTCTTTAGCAGTAAACATTGAGACCTTTGGTCTTGGTAGCTTGTTTTTCTTTTGCCATGACAAAGGTAAGTTAATGCAATTAATGTGTACTTTAGAAGCGGAATTTTTGGTTTTGGCATATCAGAATACGTTGATATATCTCGAATTTACTTTAAAAAACAATGTCCCGTTTAAAGTAGCCGTGGTTGAATCCAACTGCATTTAGCTAAAATCGAATTGTGAACATCGATCTTGGTGGGCTGAAAGCGATTTTCACATGAAAAAATTTTGAACCGTTTTTTTGCAGCTGCAAAATCTAAAAGAAAACAATGCGATCCAACATTTGAGATAAGCCTACATGAATTTATGGGTAAGAACTCTAGCAATAGTAAATGATTTTATCTCAAATCTAAAAAAACCCTGACTATTTTTTTTGGTTTTTGTGTAAAAACATATTTTTCAATTTGTGATAAATTGTTATCGGTACGCAAAACATTCAGTATATTTTTGAAAACATTACACACAAAAAACGCAAATTTTTCAAATTTTTTCTTTGCAAAAATTCCGTAAAAAATGGTTCCATAAAAACTTTCGAAGTTTTTACTTTTTTGATTTGCTCAACTATATCTTTACCGTGCAGTTAACCTTCTTATCCCAATAATGGTGCTAAAAGGAGAGTCTTTTTTTTAAGATCTAAGCTATAAATATCTGATATTCCACATTGCAATACTACTTTCCGTCATTTTGACTACGTTGCAGTTCAAATAATTAGGTTTAACATGTCGGCAGTGCTGTCGAGTGGTTAGAGCGTCGACATTATGATCGACATGGTTGCGGTTCAAAACCTACTCGCGGCATTTTATTGCGTCCTTGGAAGAGATACTTTACGGCACATTCCCCATGCTTGGTGGTCTTGGCAACAGTTATAAATTTCAGTCATACCTCTATTAAATTTCAAGCGTACAGCAATATTTTGGCATTTCTGAAAGAAGGTTGAAATAAATGCTTGCCTTATGTATTAGCGCCTCGTTCGCTCTCCTGCGAGTCAGAAGGATAAATATAGAGATAAAATAAAATAAATTAATTGTTCAGTTATTTTTTTCTAGATTTTCGGCAAATTAATATTATAATCAAGTATGCATTGAGTCACAAAGAAGCAAGAACCAAAGCTTTGGCCGCTTTGCGAATTTTTGCCGAAAAAAAGGAAAGAAAAGATTTTGTTTTAATTAATTGGAAGGCTTTGTATGATTATTTGTCAGTCCAAGGCTTTTGTTATCTCACTGAAACCGGCGATTTGTCTGGACTTTATTTTGTTCTCTCTGCCTACGAAACCATGGAAAAATATGACATAAGCGAGTACTATAGTGATTTCACTATTTATTCAATGCTAAATTTCTATTACTATCTCTTGGACGTGAGATACAGATTTGCTCTTGATAATGACGTTCTCAACCCCATTTACGAAGTTGTGAATTATTTTTCAAAAATTGTTGATCAATATGTGGTTAAAGATGATGAATTTTACAAATTGTTATGTGGCATTTCCGCTTTAATAGCCGTACTTATTCCGGATAAGGAACCAGAAAGAATTTCATATCTGCACGTTATTGATGATTCGGTTGTGGGCAATTTTGTATCTGGAGCAAAATTTTATCACTTGGGAGTACTAGCTGGAAAAATAGATGTTGATGCTGCTTTTCAAGCTTTGGAGAAAGCCCTTTCAATGTTTGATGATGAAAATTTTTTGACAGAAGAAACTCGAATTCGTCATTTGATGGATGTGATTTACGGTGAGTCTTTAATTGTTTGCGCGGCGCGTTATGTGCATGTAATTATTTGTGTAATATGGCGTTGTTGAAGGTAGTACCGTATTAATAAGATCATAATTCACGTAGTCTCAGTTCAACTTCTGGCCTTGCCTTGCTGTTACAATTTTGAGAAAGATGTCCGCAATTTAGCAAAAGATGCTCGAAATTTCATTCACAATATCACGACTTCTCTCTGCTGCCGGTGGCACTTCAAAACTCGCTCGGGTGATCGCTTGCGCTTTGTTGAAGTAAACGATTTTTGGATAGTCTTGCGTATCAAAATGTTTAATATTGATATTTTAATGAATTTATCAATATCTTTGCATCTCCAGAAGCCGGTCAGGGTAATTGCTTGACAGTTGCTTGGTTTGTAGCGCCTCTGACCATTTTTTGCGAGTTAAATGGAGAAATTGTTGTGCCCTTTCAAGAATATATTGGAGTAACCATCTCTTAACACTTAATAGAGCCAATATAGATTCCCACTTTTACATTAGCTCTGCTGCTTCTAAAGGCTTTTTCTACCGACAAGTGATGTGGTGTTGTTTGGTACTTGACTGCAGTTAAAGAGGTGATTAGTGTCATGTGTGTGTAACAAGCATAGTGTGCATTGTGGCATGTAAGTTTCAGGGTTTGTTGTATGTAAGTAACTTTTCTGAAGTGATGATTTGTCGGCTATAACCTGTATCAGTTTTGTACGCATATGACGTGGTAATGTTTGCTTTTATGAATTAATGTCTTAGGGTGTGGTGTTAGCAACTTTGATTTTTTCTAGAACTGAGATATTGTTAGGTAATGGAAGTGTTGAATGTGTTTAAGGCTTTTTTCTACATTCCAGAGGTGCTACACCTAGTTTTAAAATGTTGGTGTTAGTTTGCTCATTGTTAAAAACATTGTGACTTTCATGTTTCTGGGTGGATCTGAGTAGGCATTAAGATCATGTAGGCGAAAGGTTGTGTTTGTGTGTAAGTTGAGTAGCATGAAGTTTTGATATCGGTTTCCATTGGAATGGCCTTAGTTTTGTCACGTAGGTGTTAAATATTTGTATCTCGTGTGCAGCCAGTAGCAATTTCAAAAGCTGTACTTTGAATTTTTGAGTTTGATATGATAAGGCTCCATATGGTGTTTGCATATTCCGAAATGGGGCGAGTGGTAGCTTTGAATGTAGAGACAAACAATTCCTTTGGTTTACCTCATTTGGTAGAAGTGAGTGCTTTCAGAATATTAAACTCTTGCTTTGTTTTAGTGACGGTGACGTTGATATGTGTGAAAAATGTTAGTTTTTGGTCAAGAGTAATTTTAAGAATTTTTGGGTGGTTTGTTCGTGATAGTGTTTGATTGTTTAATTTAAGTGATAGGGTTGTGCCATATTCCTTTAAGCCTGGTGTAGAAAGTGTTGGGTAGGATCATTAAGGGAGCCTATTTATATATTTTAAGAAGATATGGTTAAATGGTTTATTGTGCAGGGTGTTTGGTTTGAGATGCCTGTACATATCACAACATATGCTGATGACGCAATATGTCATCAGCATATGTTGTGATATGTACGTCTTTTGGGGAGAGTGGAATGTCAGAGCTGTAAATGCTGAATAATTTTGGAGACACTACCTTGTGGCACTCTGGTGTTGATTCGTTTGAATTTTGGTACTTTGACGTTGTATTGAGTGCATACTTATCGTTTTTTATGTAGTTTGCTATGAATTGAGTAATAATTTTTGAATGTATTTTAGTGTGAGTTTGTACTTACGTACGTTTGTGTTTGTTTTCTGTATCAAACGCCTTGCTGATGTCCAAAGCTACAGCTACATTGCGTTGTGGAGGCCTTGGAGTGTTGAAGCCTTTTGTGATTTGGTGGCAAACGTTGTGCAAAGCAGTTTGTGTTGAGTGGTTATGTTTGAATCCATGTTGATTAGAAATAATTGGATTGATTTTTATTACGTATAGTAAGAGTGTTTTTTTAGTGTTTTGGCAATGGGTGATAGAAGCGATAAGGGTTGGTAATTTTTGCCAACTTTGTGTTCTTTGTTTGGTTTTGGAATGGGAATGATTGTTTTGTTTATGTACACAGTTACTATGATGGATAAGCTTGTGGATAAGCATAGGTAAGTGAGTGTGATTTGTGCTGTTGCAAGTTCCTTACAGAGCATCACCGGAAGCATAAACATAGTCGAAATTAAAATAAATATCGAGCATCTACGGAAGCAGGTTAGGGTAATTTTTTGCCCTATATTTCACACCTCCAACGCCTTCTGACGGATCAGGAGGATAAATATAGCTTGAAAATTTCATTGGGCTACTTATGCGTTTGCAAAATTTTGAATACGTATGTTACAAATAATCGAAGCTTTATTGTATTTTTATTTTACAGAAATGATTCTTTTATATGAAGAGCATGGAAAAACCAGACATGAATGTGTTATATTGAACAATTTCCTTAAACGTTTACAACATTCAAATAACGTGTTAATCCAACTTGGCCGCATGCTTGCAGCGTTGGTGCTAAACTTAGAAAACGCCGAAAATTCTTGCGACAATCTAATCAATGAGTCTGTTGAATCATTAGTAATTGAAAGACTTCGAGCTGATTGGGCATTTACTGCCATGAACTTTGTGGTCAGCATTTATCCAAGATTACAAGTTAAAAGCAATGTCAAAGCGTGCCAGATTACATGGAATATTTTACGATCTTTCAACATAATTACTAGAGGTGTTAAACGATTTTCGTTACTGACTCATTTTCTTGCGGGTCTGCATTATCACTTTAAGTTTCAAGAAGTTCACACAATTGGAAACGAAATAATATTTTACCTGACAGATCGAAAATTATTCCCAAAAACGGTTGAAGAACATACGTGCATTGCCTTTGCGTACTTGTTCATGCAAGAAGCTCGTCGGTATCGATGCAAAGCAGTAACCAAAAAATACGTGGAATTAGCTTATGATTGGTTGATACACGGTCTAGAATGTAGATTTGACTTGACATTTAGTCCTTTTACGGATGATCATTTTGATGTAGTTTCAGGACGGTTTATAGAAAAGATCTGTAAATACGTTTTAGATATTGATGATGGCACAAGTTTATGTATGGATGAAACCGAAAGGAAAGTAATTGAGTCGATATTGAATCTGAAAGCCGCCGATAGAAGAACAGATGATAAACATATCATTGAGATATGGAGTTTCCGATACTATACGTTCTGCTGCTGATTTTCTTTTCATTTAACTCTCGTGTAATGCAATTATTTCATTAAAATTATTGGCAATTATTTGTGCTTTTTATTAAAGTTTTTTATATTGCCCACACACAAAGTTTAAAAATGCAAAGCAAATCATATCAACATTAATTGTTAATTTGTATCCAATTATTGGTCAATTTTGACGTCGACGAATCAAAGTAATTGCTTGAGATTGCCCCATGTACAATATTTGACGTTGTTCTGTGGGTCTGAAAGATATAACTAAACTTAAAGTTAATCTATCACTGCAGTTCATATTCGTCGCATAAAAGCACACTCACTTAGGGCCGGACACATCGGACTGGGGCTCAGCGTTTATTTTTTTACTACCGCAGGCTACTGTATTGTATAATGCTGGCAACCACAGTATTGAGCCAGTATCTGGCTTTGTCATTTACTTTTGCTTCTCTGATATCGAATATAACGTATATGCTGTTAGAAGTGCAGTTGATCTGCGGTTTAAGCAGTGGCGCCGAACTCAGAATCAGGTGAAAGAGCAAGACCTCATTATTTGTAGCCTATATAAACAAATGGAAAGATACAACAACAATCCGCGGGCAATTAAGCTTAAACTATGCTGTTTGGGGTAAGGCCATTACAACAATCAGGTAGTGGTCCAAAATTGAAAGCACGGTTCCTAGATGTACTTTCACGCAATACTACATGTCTCAGTTAGAAATTGCTTACTGCCAACGCGGATGCTTTTTTGGCCAGGTGTTTGGTAATTTTCGCCAGCTGACACCAAAAATCATCTAAGCATCTAGGTCTCGAGTCTCGCAAGACGTTTAAATTTTCGCTGAAATTATGCGGTGTAAGAATAAATTCCCAGGTGCTATGGTTATTCCCGGGTTCCGAAGACCCACTATTCTTCAGCTGAACATCGAAGGTTCTCACTGCAAGCAAGATGAACGTTCTTCATCACCTCGCTAAGCAGTGTAAGACACTCGTCATCCTACCGCAGGAGACCCACTGCACTGATGCAGAGAAGTTGGTACTTTCAAACTACCAACTAGCTGGGTTTTTAAGCAGGAAGCATGGCCTTGCCACGTTTGTCCACGAGCGACTGAGGACCTTTTGGACCAATCTCCACCGACATCGAAAATCGAGTGGCTGTGTGTGGACGTTGATGGCTATGAAATAGTCGACGTCTACAAACCACCGCCAACGCGATTGCGAACCCTGGATATTCCAATGTTTCCTCACCCCTGTCTTTATGCTGGCAATTTTAACTGTCGTCATGCTGACTGGGGTTACGATGACAACAGTCCGGACGGTGAGTGCTTGGCTGGCTGGATAAGTATTAATTGTCCTGCCCTTCTATATAATGCCAAGGACGCTGCCAGTTTTTATTCCGGCCGCTGGAACACTGGCACCAATCCAGATCTAGCTTTCCCCAGCATAGGTTCGAACAGTCGCTTACCGGATAGACGTGTACTTGAAAAGTTCCCTAGGTCACAACATCGACCTTCGCTTATTACACTACCAAGGTTTGCTATGGCATTGCCAAGTATGCCTGTTAAGCGATGGAACTTCCGCAGGGCCAAATGGAGTCACTATACACTTAGAATGTTTTTAGGCCATCACGTCCCTTCGGACAAATGAAGAAATTCGTATAACAAAGCCTGATAAAGATGCTGGCGTTGTCATCCTCAACAAAAATGATTACAACGACAAGATAAAAGCAATTCTTAATGACACGACCAAATTTCTTGATCTTGGGCCAGTCACTAACAAAGACAACACCACTAAAATTGAATCACGGATACAACGACGGTTACTACAGCTGAAGAAAGAGTGCCTTATTTCTAAGCAAGTTTACAAAGCAATCCGACCCACTGGCTTTCAGCGACCGCGCATGTATGGTCTTCCAAAAATACACAAAAAGGACGTACACTTACGTCCGATTTTGTCTATGACCGGATGGGCCCAACATCAGCTAGCTAAATGGCTTACTTCTCTTCTTCAACCTGTTCTCCAAAACCTTTCTTCTAATTTTGTGTCTTATTTTTCACCTTTGTAAAAGAAGTCAGAAAATTTACCTTTTCTTCTTCCTTTGTCTTTTGTTATTTTGATATTTCCAGTCTCTTCACCAATATTCCGTTTACTGAAGCCATAGAAATCTGCGCTGACGCCCTTTACAATGACGACTCAATGGCACCATTCTTTCTACGCAACATCTTTGTCGAATTAATGCAGCTAGCCACCTCCTCTGTGGAATTCAGCTTCAATAACAACATGCATCGACAAATCGACGGCGTCGCTATGGGCTCACCGCTTGGTCCAGCTTTAGCTAACATTTTTGTTGGCTACCAAGAAACAAAACTTTTCTATATTGCCAAAAGACCGTTAGTGTACTTCCGGTACGTTGATGATACTTTCGCCGTATTCAACAATGAAGAAGACTGCAACACTTTTCTCATTCACTTCAACTCCCTTCATCCTTCACTTCGCTTCATCTACAAAAAGGAATCTAATCACTCTCTCCCCTTCCTTGACGTGTTGGTAGAAAGACATGATTCGGAATTTCTAACTTCAGTATACAGGAAAGCCACCTTCACCGGCCAGTATCTATGATGAAACTCTTTTATCCCCCAGAAACGGAAAATCAATCTAATTGGTACTCTTGTTCACAGAGCTTTTATAATTTGTTCTAAAAGCAAACTGGACCCAGAGCTTGGCAAAATTCGCTCAATTCTTTGAGAAAATGGCTACCCGAAATATATGCAATCAATTCGGCTTTCAAACGACAACTTCAACAACTAAGTTCTAACCCGGTTCACACAATAGAAAAGTGCCCTGTCTACCTACATATCCCATGGATTGGAAATGTATCGATGAAGTTTGAAAAGCAGATTACGTCAGCTGTGAAACGCTGCTTTTTCTCCGTCGAACCACGTGTTATTTTTAACACCCGACAGCTCTTACCAGCAATTAAGAAAGACGTGTTACCTTCCCATCATCACAGCAATGCTATTTACCAGTTTGTGTGCCACGGCGATAGTCGGTACGTTGGTCGCCTAGAAGAGCGAATTAAACAACACGTTCCTAGATCCATCGCCAATCCTCCTGCGTCGCCCAACCGCCACAGTCTTTCCCGCTCTTGCAAGGCCAACACAAGCCCACAACAATTTCACGAATCCTCCATTGGTCAACATCTTCTTGACAACGCCCAATGCGTTCTTCACTACAGCAACGAAAAATTTTCTATTTCCGCTCGAGGTCGCTCTTCTTTTCACCTTTCTGTTCTTGAAGCGACTTTCATTAAATCTCTCAATCCCCTTCTGTGTAAGCAAAAAGAATTTGTCTACTCTTTGAAAATTTCTCTCATTGGCTAACTTCTTTTTGTCATAACTACTTTTTGTCATTTTGAACTCGTTTGGACTTTAAGTTACAACGATGCTCACTGGTCAGTTACGCATCAAGTTACGAAAAATCAAGAAATCAAATTTTAGGCGCTTTGCAAATTGTTGCTAACAGAAGTAAAAAAAATTTTTGTTATATCAATTTGAAGACCTTGTATGAGTATTTGTCAGTCGAAGGTTTTTGTTATCTTAATAAAATCGACGATTTGTCTGGACTACAGTTTGTTTTTTCTGCCTTCGAAGGGATAAGAAATACGGCGTAAGCAAGTATTATAATGATTTTACTATCTATTCAATTTTAAATTTCCGTTATTATTTCTTGGACGTGAGGTGAGATCTTCGCTCATGATGAGAAAGTTTTAAAATCCATTTATAAAGTCGTGGATTATTTTTCAAAAAATTGTTCATCAGTATGCGGTTAAAGATAATGACTTTTATAAACTGCCATATGGCATTTTCACTTTAGTAGCGATACTCATTCCGGATAAGAGCCAGCAAGAATTTTATATTTGCATATTATCGGCGACTCAATTGTAAGCCCTTTGTATCTGGAGCAAAAGTTTATCACTTGGAGAATTATAACTCGTGTACGTGATGCAAATCTTCATTTGAAATTTCTGCGAGTGTGCACCACGGCTAACACTCAACAAATTTAACGTGGTAACATGTTGTTTTAAGTTTTATTTACAATATTTTGACGTCTCTTTGCAGCAGATACCATTTCTAAATACAGGGTGTTTCAAAAAATTTGACATCATTTGACATGTAAATATTACAGAAACTACATAGTTGAATCAAATGAAATTCAACAGGTTTAGTGTTAACCGAAACAAGATTTAATGACTATAAAAGGTTTCACAAATGTTCAATGTGCGCGCCGCCTGTTACCTGGCACACGTCAAGTCGTTATTCTAGCTCCTTTCAAACACGATGCAGCATGTCTTGGGTAACTGTGATAGTAATTCTTTGTTGCAGCTCGTTTACATTTGCAGGAAGAGGAGGACATAAACCAAGCTATTCACCTATCCCCAGAGAAAAAAACTCGCAGGGCGTCAGGTCAGGTGAACGTGAAGGCCATTTCAACATCACATTGTCTTCACCACCAGCAGGCCCGATCCATCTCATTGACAGACTGTTATTGAGATAAGCCCGCACAGTGAGCTTCCAGTGAGGTGGAGCACCGTCCTGTTGGTAAATAAAATTTTCATGTTCATTTGCAATAAGCTCATCTATTATCCAGTTTTGAAGCATCTGGAGATAAACATCGCCAGTCACATTTTCCTCAAAGAAAAACGGGCCATGAACATGATTTTGTCAGATGACACAAAACACATTAACTTTCGGTGAGTCCCTCTCATGCTCAATAGTGGTATGGGGATTTTCTTCGCCCCAAATGCGAACATTATGCCTATTGATTTTGCCATTCGTATGAAATGTGGCCTCATTACTGAACACAAGACGTTCATTAAACTCGTCTTCTTCAAGTTTCTCTTGCATATCAACACAGAATTGTTTACGCTTTCGCTTGTCATCTGCAGTTATGGCCTGAACGAGCTGCAGTTCGTAGGGTTTCTTTACCAAAGGTTTCCTTACTACTCGCCAAACTGTCGTGGAGGTATCAGGGTCTCCATACTTGTTCTTCTTATGGATTTTTTGGGGCTTCGCAAGAGTGTTTGATGAATCCGCTCGACCTTCCGTTCTGCTGCTGCTGGTCGTCCAAGATCCTTTTACTCTGCACAGACAGCCTTCGTCTTCGAATTTCTTTTTCCAGCTTCAAATCCGCTTTGCTGTTGGTAACTTCTTAGAAAACTTTCTCACAAACGTATTCTGCACAGTCTTGTTTGAGTTTGTTCGAGCATACTTCAACACAAAAAATGGCTTTTCTCTGCTAGTGAATACCATTTAAACACACAGGCTTGAACGCAGTACAAATAATTTATTAATTAAAAATTACTACACCTGAAAAGATAAACATATCAAATATTAAACACAAAATTTTGGCCTGTTTCTACACATGCTATGTAAATTAAAATTATTTAAACAGGAACTGCCAAAGTTATTATAGCAAAATGATGTCAAAATTTTTGAAACACCTTCTATAACTTTGATAATTGCTTTGTTTGATCGGAGTTTAACTCTTTTTTATTGTTCTGCATTTTAGATGAGTTTATGTTGATGAGTTTGTAATGCGGAGTTTCTTGTTTTGTTGTATTTTTAGAAATACTTTTTTAAAAATTCTTTCGAGAAGCCCAAAAACTCATATAAAAATATTATTCTCAAGTTATTTAAGTGATACCTAAACTTTCGGGTAACGTGTTAATCCAACTTGGCCGCATGCTTGTAGTGTCGGTGTTTGACTTAAAAAATGCCAAAAGTATTTGTAACAATCTAATCAATGAGTCTGTGCAATTGTAAGTTCGAGCTGGGCATTTACTGCCATAAACTTTGTAGTCGGTATTAATCCAATAGATAACAAGTAAAAACCAATGTCAAAGCTTTCCGGATAACAAGGAATATTTTACAATCTTACAACACAATTACTAGAGGTGTTAAGCGATTTTCGTTACTGACTCATTTTTTTGCGGGTCTACATTATCACTTTGAGTTTATTTTTGGGGACGAAATACTTTTTTTACTTGATGGATCAAAACTTAGCCTCACAAACCCCAGAAGAATGCACTTGCCTTTCCTTTGCGTATCTTGTTATGCACGAAGCCCGTCTGCATCGATGGAAAAAAATATGCACAGAATACTGTCAATTGGCATTTATCTGGCTGTCGAACGGTTTATACAAGAGATGTTTTGTTATATTTAGAGCCTTGACGAAGTTTGATTCCGGTCTGTTTGTCGGACAGTTTATAGAAAAGATCAGTGACACGTTTTGTACGGCACTTTATACATACGTATATTTTTGACTACGGATGAAACCGAAAAGAAGGTAATTTAGTCGTTTTGACGAATTTTTGTTTCTTGTTGTTATTTTTTGTACCGTGTTTACAATTAAATGTTACTTTTTGTCTGTGTTAGTATGCAAGATGTTCCCATTTAGTATCTAAGCTTGTCTCTTTTTACTTTTTGTATGGCAGGGGTAAAAAATTCTTATTTTCATCTGCAATTGACATATTGAAAAAGATGAAATGAACGCTACGCTAACGTAGTTTTGTAATATAAAACAAATTATGTAAATCTCTATCTAGTTGTGGTAATTAGAATTTCTTTTAAGTTAGTGTTTGGAGTTTTGTGTTTTGTTTTAACTTTTGCTTAGTCTTCGTTATAAAATCCACTTAATCAAAAAATTGGTTTGGAATTTTTGTCTTTTATTTGTTCACCGTCAAACGACAATTTCTTTTAAGTTAGTGTTTGGAGTTTTGTGTTTTGTTTTAACTTTTGCTTAGTCTTCGTTATAAAATCCACTTAATCAAAAAATTGGTTTGGAATTTTTGTCGTTTATTTGTTCACCGTCAAACGACAATTTCTTTTAAGTTAGTGTTTGGAGTTTTGTGTTTTGTTTTAACTTTTGCTTAGTCTTCGTTATAAAATCCACTTAATCAAAAAATTGGTTTGGAATTTTTGTCGTTTATTTGTTCACCGTCAAACGACGAAAAAAACTTTGAATTAGTTTTTTGACTTTTTTTTTAAATTGCATCATGATAGTTTAAATAAAGTAGTTGATTGGTTTAGCTTTTAGTTGACTGTAAAAAAAGTTTTTGAAAATAAACTTTGTATTATCATAGCTAGTAAAAAGTAGGCTCCTTTTGTAATGTAACCTATTAACCAAAAAGAGGCCCAAAAGTATTGAGTTCTTTAATTTACATAAATTCATGATAAATATTAAAAAAATTGGTTGTTAAGCAATAATAAAATTATGACAAAAAAGTTTTAAAGAACTTAAACAATTTTTGCAAATATTTAAGTCGAGTAATTGCAGTTTAATATTGGTTTTTACATTTAATAGTTAAAGTTTAATGTTATATTACAGTACATAGTCAAATTGTTGAGTAATTTATACTAAAAGTGGAATAGATAAATTTAATAGGCTAGATAAGCACATACGTTAAAATGTAGTTTTGTTTTGCATAACATGGGGAATGCTAACATATAAACTTGATAGAATATTTTAATTTAAGCAAAAAATTATCGAGAACGTAGGTTAGTATTAAATAGCAAAATTTATTAAAAATTTAATTAGTAATTTTTTTGACCTTTTAGAGAAAAAATAAAAATAAAACACCTTTGCATTTAGCGAGTTAGAAAACAGATGGCACTAAAAGTCACTATCTGTGGCATTGTGCATGATGCGCGCTAAACCCGAGCTCACTGCCCGACCATAGTTTTGAGTTTAAACTCTCATCAGGGACAGTCTGCTTTCTCTGCGACAAATCCCGAGTAAGCAAACTGTTTGAAATTTTAATTGACCGAAGGACTCTTCGGATGGATCCCCATCATTAGCTGATACAAAAAAGTAAAAGAATTTCTCGTTGAATTTATGAATAAAGTTTTATAAAACAATTTACGTTTGAAATTGCTTTTTTTGGCGACGTTCTGTTTCAAGGGGCATGAAAATTATTTTAACCTGACAGATTAATAAATTATAAAGTATGTGCAATTTGTGTTTTGTTTTGTTAATTATTAGTAAATTGTGATGTTTTAATGAAATTGTGACGTAATAGTAAGTGTCTAGGTTATAATTAGGACTGCAGTTCTTATGTTTTTTAATATGTCAGGTTCTTAATTTCATAAATTTCTTAAATTTTATGTCCCTCAAAATTTTTCATGCCCCTCAAAGCAAAATAGCATTGTTGTTGGTACAAGGGTTGGATAGTTCTCGATTTTCAGGTTTAGGATCGGTAGTGATGGTTTGTCTGACATTTGTAACTTCGGAATCGTCTACAGGTTTCGGGGCAAGGTCCCCGGTTGAAACTGTCGATTCTCTGCTGTTTGCAAAACGAACATAAGAAAAGCTTGGATTTGCGTTCAAAAGCTCGACTTCTTCCACCAAAGGATCACTTTTGCTCCTGATGAAACGTCTCAGTAGTACAGGTCCTGGTCGAATCAAAAAAACTAGGCAATGCTCTACCTGAGGTGCTTCTTCGATTAAATCCTAAAAAGCGTTCGTGGGGAGTGGCGTTAATGGCAGTGCATAGGAGAGAACGCACGGCGTGTAAGGCTTCAGGTAAGACTGCCTCCCAGCAATTTTCGGATTCCTTATAAGTCCGTAGAAGCAGTTTAACGGTTCTCCATATAGTTAATTGATTCTTTCGCACTGGGCGTTTCCAATAGGGTAATAAGGCGTTGTCTTACTGCTGGCAATTCCACGTTCTGTAAGATAACGTTTAAGCTCTTGTGACATAAAAGAGACACCTCAATCGCTATGCACGTACAACCAAACAAACAGAACAGTTTACTTAGGCATTGCATGACAGTTTCTGTCGTCATGTTAGAGCATGGAAACGCAAAAGGAAACCTACTGAACTCGTCTACAACAATCAGCAGATATTTATGTTTTCCAGAAAGAGGTCCTTTAAAGTCTATGCTTATTCTACCTCATGGTCGTAAAGATTTTATCAATCGCTCAGGTGGTCTTCTGTAAAACTGAGGTTTCAACTCGGCGCAAATTTTGCAACTTGTGCAAACCTTTTTTACGTCTTCTGTCGAAAAGGGTAGATTTTTCGAACGTACAAAATGAGAAAGTCGAGAAATACCAGGGTGTCCTAGTTTGTTGTGCAACTGTGAAAGTCCTCTGTGAAAGGAATTATTGAACAAGCTCGTGACAAAGCGTCAGGTGCCAAATTACTTTTTCCAGGAAGATGCTTTATATCATAATCGAGATTACCCAATTCAGCACGACACATTTAAATTTTGTTGTTTTTGATTTTTCCTAGACGCTTGGGATGAAGCATAAAAGACACGGCTTTTTGGTCAGTTGAGAGTAAATTTTCGTCCATGTAAAAGGTGACTCCATTTTCTTACAGCGTCTATTATAGCTGCAGCCTCTTTTTCCACAATTGAGTAGCGAGATTCGTTACTGGAAAATGTACGTGAGTAGAAGGCTACTGGTTTTCCTCCTTGATTTAAATTAGCAGCAAGTGTATGTTCTGATGCATTGCATTCGACTACAAACGGTAGTTTTTCATCTATGCTTGTTAGGAAAGCTGCCGCAAGGTCATTTCAAAGGGTTTCAAAACTATCAGATGCCTCCTTACAAAGTGGAAAAGAAGGTGCAAGATTGGATTGTACAAGAGGCCGAATCTTTTGTGAAATTTTTTTATCCATTTAGCATAATAAGAAAACATCCCTATAGTCCTTTGTAATTCAGATTTAGACGTGGGCGAAGAAAGTTGCATAAGTGGGCGAAGACGTTCAGGGTCAGGTTTAATCTTATAATGCGAAACCCTATATCCAAGCAAATCAATCTCTCTACGTGAAAATAAACACTTCGATTTGTTAAAAGTTAAACCTTCGCATTTTGCAGCGTTGAATAAAGAATTTAAATTATTATTATGGTCACAATCATCACGTCCACATACTGTAATATTGTCAAGATACGCATAAGTGCCAATCAATTTATACTTTTCGATTAAGTTATCCACAATTCTTTGAAAACATGACACACCATTAGTAACGCCAAAAGGTAAGCGAGTATATTGGTACAATTTTCCATCTGCTTCAAACGCTGTAAACGGACGATCAGCGGGGCAAAGTGGAATTTGATAATCGCCGATTTTAAGTCTAAGGTACTAAACACATTCCATTTAGCAATTTCAATAATTTGTTCATTAATATTAGGTAGTGGGTAAGCGTCTAGTAAGGTATATCGATTGACAGTTTGGGAATAGTCGACAACCATTCTGGGTTTATGTCGTCCATCTCTCGCAACGAGCACTTGAGCCCGCCACGGTGAATAGGAAGGTTCGATTATTTGTTCGTTTAGCAATTTTCTTACCTCTTCTTTGATGAAAAGTTTGTCTTCGTCATTGAATTTTCTTGATTTTGTGGCGATAGGTTGGCAAGTAAGAAGCACGTTGTGGAATATACGTGGAGTTTCAACTGTGGAGACGGTTACTCCACATAGATCGTTGCTGCTTACAATCATTTTTTCTTGATGTCCACCTAATTGAAAAACAACTTCTTTTAAGTTGTTTTAAGAAATTCTGGCCTAAAATGACGTCAGCGCACAGGAAAGGCACCACACCGAAGCTAATATTAGAATATGTTCTTCCTTGGACTTTAATGTCAGTGATGACTTGACCCAATAAATTAGCACTGAGCTTGTTTGTAGCCATGGATACTTTAAAGGGTTTCCCATGCAATTTCATTTTTGTGGATTTAGCAGTATCTTCACTCATAAAGTTTCCTGAAGCTCCGGTGTCCAACAAGCAATCGACTTCGGTATTATTAATTTCTGACGTCACAGTGGTGCAGCTTAAATTTTCGGGTACCATTGCTAGAGAAATAGTTGATGCTTTATTATCTTTCACACGATTGTAGTCAGTATTATCATTCGTCACAGAGACATTGCGCAAGACACTTTTACAGACTTTTTGAAAATGCCCCACTTTACCACAGAAATTACAAACTTTATTCTCTGCAGGGCAATAGACTTTGCAGGGCAATAGACTCTTGCCGCCACGATGATAGGGTCCTCCGCAGAAGAAACATTTGCGTTGGTTTTTATCCTCAAAGGTGTTAGACTTGGAGGTTTTTGTCAGATTATTAGTAGTCGAAGGTTTTGCAAACTCAGGAACCACAGAGGCCATTTGAAAACTTTTACCCGCTAGATAAAAACCGGACTGTTTCTCAGCTCGATCCAAAACCTGTGCTTTCCTAACAGCAGTTTGAAAATCCAAATCGCTTTCTTCAAGTAATCTATGTCGAATGGTGCTAGAGCCGATTCCATTAAGAAAAGGCATTCCTACTCAAATCATCTTTGTATTCATTTGCTCTCACGTCTTGAAATTGGCAGTCTCGAGCTAGTTGGTTTAAAGCGTGAACATATTCATCGATTGTTTCGGTCTCTTTTGTGTTCTGGTCATAAGCAAATGTCTGGCGAAAATGACGTTTTTCGGTTTACGATAAGCGTTGTTTAATGCTTGCCTGGTCTCATCATAAGATCTTGTATCCGCGACGAAAGTGTACGTTTTCTGAGTAAGATAGTTTGTAAGTAAACCTAGTTTATTCACTGAATCTGCGTCGTCGGCTCTTTCTAAAACTTCGGTAAGAAAAATATCAAATTTTTTTTGCCAGTAGTCGAAAATTTTTGTAGCGTCAGGTTCTTCAGGTAAAACTTCGAGCTTGCCAGGTTTCAGTAGACGGTCCTTCAGTAATTTTTATGTGATAAAATTGTGAACCAGAAGTAAAGTAGGCTTTAATCACATAAAATATTACAACTAAAAATCTATAAACAAAAGATACAATTTAATATTATAGAGGCGAATTTAAATAACAGAACGCAACCTTGAACTAAAACTAACACTGCCCAAATAGAATACAACAAAGAAATTTTTTTAACGCAGTTACAACCAACTAAAAAGGGCATACAGTAATTGAGGCAAAATACTAAAGACGTTGATTAAACAGCGTTCGGTTAAGTAGGTTCGATTATCACACCTTTTTTCCAAGTTCTCTTGTGGTCATAGCGACAAACTTTTGATTGTATAAGTTTGTCCGTTGACACTATAGTTTAAAATTAAGATTTTACAAATGATTTGCGAATGGTCCTGAGATTTATCGGAATTGATGATTTAGTTTCAGAGAGAAAAAGTCCCGTCTTTTCTACAACACACCACCTGTTTCATGTAGGCTAAGCTAATTTGAATGTATAAATCAGTAAGTGAATTTTATGAAAACACAAGGAAATATTGTTGATAAAACAGTATAACTGAAAAACTTTTCATTTTGTTTACAGATAGTTGTCAATTAAAAGTTATTTTAAGTTTAAAAAAAGAAAATTTTTAAGCCTTGTTGAGAGCCACAGTCGTAAGTGGTTTTGATAAATTGATTTCTGTTCTAACAGGTTCCTTCAAAGAATGTCCTGCGATAATTGCCCAGTTACCGTCCATCATTATTTTCTGATGCAAAAAACTTTCAAAACAGAACGTGAGTTGTAAATGATGAAACTATGTTAATACAGCCACTGAATATGTAGCCCTAACTCTTAACCATAAGAAGATCTTTAAAATAATATTTTTACTTTGTAGAATATAAAATTTTAAAACCTGAACGGTGGTTTTACCAATGCAGGCACTCTCTTTGATTTAGATGTAACATTTGTAAGCCATTTGGCAGTCTGTGATTGGTCGTGTCTACTGTCTAGCTCCTCAGACAAATGCAGCCTCATTTGTAGGCGAATATCAAAAGCGTGTGGCTGGCAAGAAACATTTAAGGCGGGCACCACCCAAAGCAATGCGTTCGTTTAAGCGAAAGAAAAAAGGTGCAACGGGAAAACTTGCTTTCAAAATCGGCATAGGTAACTTACTTTTAGTATGTAAACTTTTATGTTTTTTTTCAAAGCTACTTTAGAAAACTGTTCTTTAACTTTAAAGTAATAGTTTAGCTTAGATAATGTGATATTACCAGATAAGTTTTGCCCATATTGTGTACGTGGAAAAAGAGCAGTTTTTTTTAATAATCTTCTAACCTTATTTTAAACATTTTCTAAGAATCCCTGCGTTTTGTAAAATTTAGAAGTCATTACATGCGTTAACTTTTTAAAATCTAAGCCACACTCGTAAAACAATAAAGTTAAACAAGCACATTTTGCAGACTAAAATAGTGGGAAAACACGTGTCTCAATTTGAATATTTTATATATAAAGTAAATGAATAAAAATCAATTTTTTAAAGGTGAAATTGAGCCAAAAATTCAGAGGAATTGCAACTTGCATTATCCAATAAACTTGGAAGCCGAACAAAGTAAGGGGTTTCTTTTTGCTTTGATTATCTTTACCAATAGGCGCCCAACAAAAAAATTTTGGGTGCAGCACAATATTTGAAATAATAGGTAATAACCTATAAGTGACAGAGTTGGTGTTAAGGTTGTTTTAATTTTTTAGTTGACTTGTTTTTTGCAGCTATATTCCAACTTTTGCATAAACCCTAATTAAACTGTATAATAATTCTTTACATCATGTACCACGTTTATATAAAGTCTTTTCCAGAGGTAAATCAGAGTAGAGTTGTTTACTTATAAACCAAAAGTTGGTGTGAAGACTTGCCGAAAACCAAAAGTTGGTTTGTCTGAAATTGAAACCTGCTTTCCGAAAAACTTTAAAAGGCTGTGTGTATGTTGCATGAAAAAGGTATAATTGCAGGCGAAAGCAGTGATGATTTTGACGAAAGTTCTGGAGTTGCGTTATCCGATATTTCTCCGTACCTAACCCCTCTTGAACGACAAAAATTGCTAAAAAAACGTAAGCTTTTGTTTTTATTTTGGTTACAGAAGCATTTTTTAGATAGTTGCTATCTCTCAATTGACTAAAATGTACACTTTTAAAGAGAAAGAAAATCATGCAGCAAAAGAAAAGTGATGCTGTAGATATAAAGGCAAGTTATTTTGAAAAGCAAACCAAAAAAATTTGCCAAGAACCAGAAGCTTTATGCCTTAAGAAAAGGTCCACGTTTAAATGACAAACAAATCGGCAGCGTGACCAATTCGGTAACACTCTAGTATTGCTAACAAACTCAATCGACACGGGTTAGGTTTAATTCTTGATCTGGTCATTCTGCTTTGCTTTCAAAAGCAGTGGCGAGCTGTCAGGGCATACAAGTCACGCAATGCATGACCAACGAACTTTCCTAAATACAAAAAAATAATTATAGCCTATACAGTAAATAATTTAAATAGATTAACCAGATTCATTATATATTAAATTTAGTAAATTGCGAATTTTGAGAAACGCATATTTCAAGTCATCAACTCGAAAGCAAGGTTTAATTAAAACATACATGCATCAAAGCAATTGCATTACTTGTATAAATGAGCTTCACCGTGATGTCATTTTAAGCACCCTTTTATACTCGCTTCGGCATGCAATTCTCAAGTTGCATACAGACTTTTATGAAATAGTGATAAATCTTTTTGCTAAAAAAGGTAGAAAAATAGAATTAATTTATAAATAATGTAAGTAAATCTTTTATTTTTAAATTTATAATTTTTGATGTACTGAACAGTGAACCGTTATCCCCATGAACTAGACAAGTGTTTAAACAAATTATAGATATATCTTTTACAGCTTAATTTTATAGTTTTTAAACATTTTATTTTAAGCTTGTTTAGGAGCAGTTCATATAACATAGTTAAGGATGAGATCACTAGACAAGTAGAATTTTAAAAACGATGATAGATATGAAAAAGGATCTTTACCATTTTCTTTAAAGCCCTTTTAAATATTTTTTTTATACATTAAATGAATAGATATACCAATTGCATTACCAGCCTCAGAAGTCACCGCACGCCACGGTTTAAAAGAAACTTCACGGCTATTTTTTTGATGAAAACTAAAAATAAATTTAAAATTTTGGGGTCTGGACAGCATTTTGTTGGTGACATTTTTCCAGCAGGTTAGAATAGTCTTGTTCGGTTGCTTCCAGCTGATCATCTGTAACATTCTCCTACAAGGCAAGAGGACAAATAAACATGATAATAATGATGAGGAAGAATTGCTCTTAAGATTTTCATTACCTTCACTATGATAAATAGATTTATTCCGCTTTTTTCGGGTTTTGAGTAATTTGCTCACCAGGGTTTTTCAGTTAACAAAACTGCCCTAGTTTTATGAAATGGATTTCATGTAAATATTAATAAACCTTTTACTGACCAATGATGTAAGCTCTCGATATGTTAGTTGCACAAGTTTTTGACCTGGTCATTACATTTTGCGTAAATTCTTTTGATTAGGGTCTGCTTTACTTTTATAAAAAGTTACTTTAAGCTATTATTTTTTAGTATTATTTACGCAGAAATTTGAAAAAAAACCTTATCAGCCGGCAAACAAGCCCAAGTTAAGCTTGTTTTCTGCATTTTAAAACAAATGCATTTAATTGCAACTGTTTTTTTATTTACCAGTTGTTATCACACTCTGTTATAAAAAAGTACTACAGCCTAAAAGTTAGTGTTTCTCAAAGTGAACCACTTGATTTCCTAAGAAAGAACTTGAAATTTTTATGAAGGAAAATTGCTAAAGAAGAAATTGGGGAGAAATTTGGGAATCTGAGTAGAAAGTAGGTTGACCCAAAAAAAATTGGCATAACCTTTAAAGCTGTTAAAAGTTTTTACAATAAATCAAAGACCTTTTTTTTAGTCTTCAAATCATATTTGTGATCACATACAGTAGGGTGGGCCGAAAAAACAATTCGATATTTCATCCTCACTGTTGGTTGGCTTAAGTTAAAAAAACAAATTTTTTGCAAACAAAAGGTAGTGGCTCCACTTCTGTTACTTGCATACTGTATATTTAGAAAAATCGTCTGCTTTACAGAAATATTACTTAATCGCTTTGAAATAATGTGTTTAATATAATATATACTATATCGATTGTTTTTGCATAACAGTTAAGGATGCTTTTCGTCCTTCGTTCGTTACTATATCTGTCCATGAATGGATCATCTACGCATAAACATTAAGCATAACCATTTCTTAGATGCGCTTGATGTTTTTTTTATACATGTAAATAGAATGATTTGTTGCAATTATTCGATTTATTGTTTTTTCTATCTATCCTTTCGTGGATTGAATGCATTTGCATCGTTTCTTATAGACAAAGGCGTTATAGAAAATTTTTATTTTTTATCTTATTTTTATCTTACCCTCCTGACTATCAGGAAAGCTACACAGGCGCTATACAATAAATAGAGCCAGAAATTACCCCGACCTGCTTCCGGAGATAGCAAGATATTCCTGTACGGCTAACGTTTTCATTTTTTTTAATCAAAAGTTTTCATTCAAAAGTTTTTCATTTTTTTAGTGTTGAAATATAGAGATATACTTAAGCCGCTTGCTAATTAAGACAGCCAAGCAAAGGAAAATGAAGTAAAACATCTTTACCAAGGTTATTACAGAATGATTAAAATAGGTTTCACATCGATGTCATATTGATTGTATACGCCATTTAAATGACGTTCTTATCCACCCGACTACGTTGCTGACGATTGTTTTAATGTTGGATTCGGAATGGAAAATTATTGTTTAAAGTCGTCAATATGATGAAGTCACATGTGATATAACTTTAAAATGGAGCTGCGGAACAAAACCATTTAAGAAGCCCTTTACTAGAACAGTCATAAAAGAACCCATCGTTTTAATTTTTTTCAAGGCTGGAAGTGACATTTGGGAAACAAAAAGAAGATAAGGAGACATGGTGGTGGAATGAGGAAGTTCAGGAGAGCATAAAAGAAGAGGCAAAGAAAGCATGGGACAAAATAAGAGATGGAAAAGAAGGCAGTTGCAATGGCAAAAGGACGTGTGTATGACGATTTGTATCTTAGATTGAAAACAAAAGAAGGTGAAAAGGAGTTGTATAGATTGGCTAGACAGAGAGACAGAGCAGGGAAAGATATACAGCACGTGGGGGTTATAAAGAATAAAAACGGTAATGTGATGGTAAATTCGGAGGCAGTGTTAAAGAAATGGAAGGAGTACTTTGAGAAACTGATGAACGAGAAAAATAACAGAGACCCTAAGACAGAAGAAGCAGAAGTGGTTAACGAAGAGGTAAATTGTGTCAGCAGAGAAGAAGTAAAAAACGCATTAAGAAGGATGAAAAAAGGTAAAGCAGTTGGGCCAGATAAGTTGCCAGAAGAAATTTGGAAGTGTATGGAAAAGATGGAAATAAAGTTTTTGACCAGACTGTTCAACAGACTATTAATGGGTGAACGGATGCCAGAAAAATGGAGAATGAGTGTGCTTATCCCAATCTACCGGACGCACAGTGCTGTGGAAACTACAGAGGAATAAAGCTAATGAGCCACACAATGAAGGTATGGGAAAGAATTATTGAAGCCAGGTTAAAGGTTATAGTGGAATAGAGTGGAAATCAGCAAACAGCAATATGGATTTATGCCAGGAAAGGAAACAACCGATGCCATGTTTGCTCTAAGAATGTTGATGGAAAAGTACAGGGAAGATCAAAAAGAGCTACATTGTGTATTGGTGGACCTAGAGAAAGCTTATGACAGCATTCCGAGAGAAGAGTTGTGGTACTGTATGAGAAAATCAGGAATAGTGGAAAAGTATGTGCAACTATTAAGCATAAATTTAGTTTTTTCAATATTTATTGACAATTTGTTAGAAACCAGCCACCGATCAATTAATTCCATCTCTGATTGCATAAATTGGAACAGAGTTGATGTATTTTTATGGCTAGTCCAAACAGTTGTATCGTCAGCAAACATCGGCTTTGCTTTTAGTTAAGCAATTGTTAAAATCATTCACATATATAAGAAACAGGAGTGGGCCTAAAATAGACCCTTGCGGAAAACCCATGGTTGATGATTTGATTGTGGATGATAAAACACCAGAACACACAACTTGTTGTTTTCTTTTGAGTAAATAGTTCTTGAACCAGATATATGCTAGTCCTCTTATTCCATAGTGGTCGAGTTTTTTTAGTAGTATTTCAATGCTAATTGTATCAAATGCTTTTGATAAATCCAGGAAAATAGCAAGGCTTTTTTCGTTTTTGTTGAATGAATTGGTGATGCTATTTATGAGAAGCGAAATAGCTTGGGAAGTAGAACATTTTTTCTGAAAACAAATTGATTTTCGAAAAAAAAATTATGTCTGTTTAAAAAGCTAATTACTCTGCGGTACATTATTTTTTCTAAAATTTTGGAAATATTTGAAATTAGGCTGATAGGCCTATAGTTATTTATGTCACTAGCATCACCTTTTTTATACAAGGGTATGATCTTGGCAATTTTGAAATCACTAATTACTTTACCAGTAGAAAGAGAAAGGTTGAATATATGTGAAAGAGCCATGATAATATTATCAGGAGAAGATTTCAGTAATTTAAGTGGGATTTCATCAAAACCTGCACTTAGTTTTGGTTTGCTGTTTATAAGTATATTTTTTACTTCCATAGGGCAATGGATTGAAATTAGGATTAGAGTATTTTTATGTCTAGTCCTATTATAAGTAGCTATTTTGTAAAAGTAACTAGCTATTTTTGGGTTAGTTCTTTTGTGGCTAGCTGTTTTGTACTAGCTCTTTGGTGACCAACTCTTTTTTGGTATAATGTTGCATAATCTAGAGGATTGCTCAAAAAGCAAGATTGTTTCTGTAAAGCACCAAACAAAATCGGTAATATCGATCAAAAATTTGAATTTTAGCTTAATACCTCGTAAAAACATCTCTCAGTAATTGGCGCCACACATTAACCGCTTTTTTAAATTTTAAACATAATACTGTGCAAACAACTTGCCAAATTTGCGAGGCACGGCGAGATTTTCCCGTTAAAAAGCTTTCTTTGTTTAAATTCCGCCTAAATTGCTGAACATCAAACAGTTGGTTCGAACAGAGTCTGGTTCGAACCAAAAAAACTGTAAATTTTAGCAGTATGTTGGTTGTTTAACATAAAAATAGCAACCCATTCAATGGATTAAAATGATAATAATCAAATAAAAACAAATTTAATTTGTTTCAATGTTTTGGTCGTTTGAACACTGGACGCAATATCTAAAAGTACGGGTCGATTGCATAATTTGTAAATACAGCGGCAGTACATCAAAGAACAAGATACTGTGGAATATTGACACCGTATATAAAATTGATTATTCAATGGGTTTTACTTTTATATAACGAGGCAGAAATTCCTTTTAGATCCAAAAATTACTGTGGAAAGGATTCTTTGCAACACGGTCACTGTAAACAAAAATGATGGAATCAAGTTTCGCAAGTCTGCATATTTACGTATTTTTTGCTTTATTGTTGTCGTTTTAAAGAAAAGAATCCACTCTGGGTTAGACACAGACTGGATTGATTCCCAACAGTTTATCCCTTTAGTGCTTCAGGTTGTTGTACTGCCGGGATCAAATGGTGGCAGCGATGGTTTTGGGCCAGTATCTAGTTTCGTCATCCAAAGCCGCCAAACCCTGCGTTCCGTGTGGTACCCGATGGAGGTGTGAGACAGGCTGATACAATGTGATCTTCGGCCATGTGTGTTTGTGTATTTTTGAAAGGAAGGCCGGAATGATGCATGTTTGGAAATATTAATTTAAACTTTTTTCCATTTTGTAAAAAATTTGAAACCAATTTCATAAAAAGCAAAGTTGTAAAAACTCGAGTTTGGTTTTTGGTGGGCTATTGTTGGCAGTGTGGTAAAGCGCCGGGATTGTAATCGACATGGTCGTGGTTTAAAACCTAATTGCAACATTTTGTTGTATCCTTGGAAAAGACACTTTATGGCACTTTCCCCTGCTTGGCATTTTGGCAAGTACTTCTAAATTTCAGTCATATCTCTATAAAACTAAAAAACCAAAATAAAAAATTTCAAGTGGAAAGCAATACCTTGCCATCTCCGGAAGCAGGTCGGGCTAATTGTTGGCCTATGTATTAGCACCTTCGTCGGTTTCCTACAAATTAGTAGAATAAATATAGAGATAAAATATATAAAATAGAAGCAGTGCGCGTTAGAAAGACAAAAACACAAAAGCAAGAAGCAAGAAACACCGCATTTGTCAATTATTATCTTAAGTTCAGTAGGTTAAAAAGAGAATTTCTTAATGTCAGTGACTTTACTATTGTTTATTTGTTTATCTTGCCCTATAGGTCCTTGTTCAAATGAGCAATTATTACACTGTTGGTCAGTTGCTAATATAAGCAGTGGCTAATATACTCTAAAAGGAATAAAACGTATAATATTTTAAAATGCTGATAATATTTGTTTTTTTTATTTTGCCTTTACCAAAAAAAGAAAGCAGCACCACTGGCGGCTTACCCATAGGGGGTGCAGCACCCACAAATATCTATGAAGCAGTTTTACATATTATTAGCACCGCTTATAAAATTAATAATTTTTTTCAATTTTCGTTTAAAATTTTAAGCATTGAGGGTTTAAAATTTTTTTTAAATTTTGAATTGGAAATTTTTGAGCTGTTTTAAATTTACCTCAAAAAACTTCACTTAAAGTGATGCATACTTCTGGCGCTTTACATAGGAGATTGAATGTGCGTTTTATTTACAATAAATGCAGCTTACTCGATCTGATCATAGCGTCACTGGTTCAGCGTTTCTCTTTCTTCGTATAAATTTTTAATTAAAATAATAATTTAGCAATAGGCTTTAATCTCCTTTAAATTAACACCGGCAGTATGGGAAAGAATTATTGAAACCAGGTTAAGGGATAGAGTGGAGATCAGCAAACAGCAATATGGATTTATGCCAGGAAAGGGAACCACTGATGCCATGTTTGCTTTAAGAATGTTAATGGAAAAATACAGGGAAGGTCAAAAAGAGCTACATTGTTTATTTGTGGACCTAGAGAAAGCTTACGACAGGGTTCCACGGGAAGAGCTGTGGTACTGCATGAGAATATCTGGAATAGCGGAAATGTATGTGCGACTAGTACAGGATATGTATGAGGGAAGCGAAACAGTGGTGAGGTGTGCAGTAGGAACTACAGAAAGTTTCAAGGTCAAGGTTGGACTGCACCAGGGATCAGCATTAAGTCCATTCCTGTTTGCAGTGATAATGGACAGGCTAACGGATGAAGTAAGGAGAGAACCACCGTGGACGATGCTATTTGCTAATGATATTGTAATTTGCGAAGAGACCAGGAAAGAAGTGGAGCGGAGATTAGAATCATGGAAGTATGCATTGGAAAGAAGAGGGATGAAAGTCAGTAGGGCAAAGACCGAATATCTTTGCATAAATAGAGGAAATGACGACGAAACAGTGAAGATGGAGGATGCAAAAGTGCCAAGAGTAAAAGAATTTAAGTATTTGGGATCAACGGTGCAAAAAAGTGGTGGTTGTAAGAGGGAGGTAAAGAAGGGAGTACAGGCAGGATGGAATGGATGGAGAAGAGTATCAGGAGTAATCTGCGACAAGAGGTTACCAGCTAGAGTAAAAGGAAAAGTGTACAGTTCAGTGGTAAGACCAGCAAGGGTGTATGGACTTGAGACAGTAGAAGTCACAAAGAAACAAGTGGAAGAGATGGAAGTCCATAGATGAAAATGCTGAGGTTTACTATGGGAGTGACGAGAAAAGACAAGATTAGAAACAAGCACATCTTAAGGTAAGGTAGAACGGTTAGGAATGAAGATGAGAGAGGGCAGGCTGAGGTGGTATGGACATGTCATGAGGAGAGACCAAGAGTATGTAGGAAGAAAGATGATGGAAATGGAGTTACCAGGAAAGAGGAGAAGAGGGAGACCAAAGAGAAGATTTTTAGATGTGGTAAAAGAAGATATGAAGGAAGTTGGTGTGAAGGAGATGGACATTGAAGACAGAAAGATGTGGAGAATGATGATACGCTGTGGCCATCCCTGAATAATGGAAAAGGCCGAAAGGAGAAGAAGAAGAAGAAGTATTGTCAAAAAGACTCGATGTTGATGCTGCTTTTTAAGCTTAAAAAAATCCTTTTCATTTTTAAATTCTAGAACACAACACTGATGAAAGAAACTCTTATCCGTTATTTGATGGATGTGATTTACAATAAGTTTTGAAATTATTTTTCCAAACGTTGTTTATTAGAAAGCAGTACCGTATTAACCCAGACTCCGATCAACATAATTTCAGTTCAACTCCTGATCTCTTCGTACCGTAATGTTTCTCAAATATGTGCTTCGACACTTAATTCTGATTGTAGTTTTTTTCACCACGAGCTCGTCCGATTTTCATAGAAACAGTTTGCTGGGACTTAATCGGCTATTTGGCGTTATGTTTGACTAAACATAACTCTACTAATCTAGTAGTCATATTCAAAAAATGCAGAACCATGAAAATCTAAAATAGAATTATAACTCGTGTACGTGATGCAAATCTTCATTTGAAATTTCTGCGAGTGTGCACCACGGCTAACACTCAACAAATTTAACGTGGTAACATGTTGTTTTAAGTTTTATTTACAATATTTTGACGTCTCTTTGCAGCAGATACCATTTCTAAATACAGGGGGTTTCAAAAAACTTGACATTATTTGACATGTAAATATTACAGAAACTACATAGTTGAATCAAATGAAATTCAACAGGTTTAGTGTTAACCAAAACAAGTTTAATGACTATAAAAGGTTTCACAAATGTTCAATGTGCGCGCCTCCTGTTACCCGGCACACGTCAAGTCGTTATTCTAGCTCCTTTCAAACACGATGCAGCATGTCTTGGGTAACTGTGATAGTAATTCTTTGTTGCAGCTCGTTTATATTTGCAGGAAGAGGAGGACATAAACCAAGCTATTCACCTATCCCCAGAGAAAAAAACTCGCAGGGCGTCAGGTCAGGTGAACGTGAAGGCCATTTCAACATCACATTGTCTTCACCACCAGCAGGCCCGATCCATCTCATTGACAGACTGTTATTGAGATAAGCCCGCACAGTGAGCTTCCAGTGAGGTGGAGCGCCGTCCTGTTGGTAAATAAAATTTTCATGTTCATTTGCAATAAGCTCATCTATTATCCAGTTTTGAAGCATCTGGAGATAAACATCGCCAGTCACATTTTCCTCAAAGAAAAACGGGCCATGAACATGATTTTGTCAGATGACACAAAACACATTAACTTTCGGTGAGTCCCTCTCATGCTCAATAGTGGCATGGGGGTTTTCTTCGCCCCAAATGCGAACATTATGCCTATTGATTTTGCCATTCGTATGAAATGTGGCCTCATTACTGAACACAAGACGTTCATTAAACTTGTCTTCTTCAAGTTTCTCTTGCATATCAACGCAAAATCGTTTACGCTTTCGCTTGTCATCTGCAGTTATGGCCTGAACGAGCTGCAGTTCGTAGGGTTTCTTTACCAAAGGTTTCCTTACTACCCACCAAACTGTCGTGGAGAGGGTCTCCATACTTGTTCTTCTTATGGACCTTTTGGAGTGTTTGACGAATCCGCTCGACCTTCCGTTCTGCTGTTGCTGGTCGTCCTGATCCTTTTGTAGATTTTCGCGCCTTGTTTGTTTATTTACATAAATTTGGGCTCGACGTCATTTGTTTCGTTAAATGGCTTGACCACGTCGTCGTCCGCGCTTATTCGCGCGGAACTAATGATAAATCGATTGACCGTTTTGACATTTTCGCTTCGGAAAAATCATGTAACAAAAAACGCTTCGTCAGCTGCGCCTTGAATAGGTTGGTTCTGAAGAATCGATAGTAAAAGCAAAAACTGGTCTGTTGAAATATTGAAGTATTGTTTTGTAATTTGGCCGCAAAAGGTTGGTGAGTTTGTTTTTTATTGAAAATTTTGTATAATTGTGTTGTTTTTTATATATTTAATTGCAAAATTAAATGATAGCTTAGTGCAGAGTATTTTATAATTAGTAGCTTGAAATACATATAATGGTTGCAGCGTTGGTGCTAAACTTAGAAAACGCCGAAAATTCTTGCGACAATCTAATCAATGAGTCTGTTGAATCATTAGTAATTGAAAGACTTCGAGCTGATTGGGCATTTACTGCCATGAACTTTGTGGTCAGCATTTATCCAAGATTACAAGTTAAAAGCAATGTCAAAGCGGGCCAGATTACATGGAATATTTTACGATCTTTCAACATAATTACTAGAGGTGTTAAACGATTTTCGTTACTGACTCATTTTTTTGCGGGTCTACATTATCACTTTGAGTTTAAAGAAGTTTACAAAATTGGGGACGAAATACTTTTTTACTTGATGGATCAAAACTTAGCCTCACAAACCCCAGAAGAATGCACTTGCCTTTCCTTTGCGTATCTTGTTATGCACGAAGCCCGTCTGCATCGATGGAAAAAAATATGCACAGAATACTGTCAATTGGCATTTATCTGGCTGTCGAACGGTTTATACAAGAGATGTTTTGTCATATTTAGAGCCTTGACGAAGTTTGATTCCGGTCTGTTTGTCGGACAGTTTATAGAAAAGATCAGTGACACGTTTTGTACGGCACTTTATACATACGTATATTTTTGACTACGGATGAAACCGAAAAGAAGGCAATTTAGTCGTTTTGACGAATTTTTGTTTCTTGTTGTTGTTTTTTGTACCGTATTTACAATTAAATGTTACTTTTTGTCTGTGTTAGTATGCAAGATGTTCCCATTTTAGTATCTAAGCTTGTCTCTTTTTACTTTTTGTATTGGAGGGGTAAAAAATTCTTATTTTCATCTGCAATTGACATATTGAAAAAGATGAAATGAACGCTACGCTAACGTACCGATGCTTTAACAACTTAGTTTTGTAATATACAGTAAAACAAATTATGTAAATCTCTATCTAGTTGTGGTAATTAGAATTTCTTTTAAGTTAGTGTTTGGAGTTTTGTGTTTCAATTTGTGAACTTTATGTTTTGACAGTTGTTTTAACTTTTGCTTAGTCTTCGTTATAAAATCCACTTAATCAAAAAATTGGTTTGGAATTTTTGTCGTTTATTTCTTCACCGCCAACGACGAAAAAAATTTAGAATTAGTTTTTTGGTTTTTTTTTTTTAAATTGCATCATGATAGTTTAAATAAAGTGGTTGATTGGTTTAGCTTTTAGACTGTAAAAAAAGTTTATTTTTCAAAATAACGGTTCTCTAATCCATAAATGATTCTAGCTAGTAAAAACTAGGCTCCTTTTGTAATGTAACCTTTTATCCAAAAAGAGGCCTAAAAGTATTGAGCTCTTTAATTTACATGGATTTATGATAAATATTTAAAAAATTGGTTGTTTAGCAATGATAAAATTATGAGAAAAATGTGTAGCCTGTCTATATTTGGAAAAATTTGTGAAAGACATCTTATTTTATTCTTCTATTTAAGACGAGTTCTTTGCTTAGTTTCCATAAAAAGTCTTGTTGCGAAACGGACTGGGTATTTTAATTGAGTACTGTTTGAGAGTAATAAAGTAGCTATTTTTTATTTTTGATTTCTTTGTTTATCTTCTTAACTCACAGGAAAGCATCGTAGACATTATACTAAGAGCAACTGTGAAGTGATTAATTCGATCTGCTTTTGAAAAGCCAAGATATTGTTGTCCGGTCGAAATTTAATATTTTAATTTTTGATTTTATTAAATTTATGAGTGAAATTTTAAAGCTGATTGCTAGTACCACCAAGCAGAGGAAGTGCCATCAAGCATCTTTCCCAAGAACATAACAGAACTGCATGAATAGGTTTTGAACAGTGACCGTCTCGATGACGTTCGCCATTAAATAATAACGCTTTCAACCGATCAACTATGCTGCCGACTCTTTTCTTGATAGCTTCCTTTCCAATATCGATTTCGGCAATTTTTTTCGCACACGGCTTTTTCAGCTTCTTTTCAGGTTTATTTTCTGTCGCTATAGCAAGAGATAAAAATTATATAAAGTTTGCATTGGTTTCATTTAAACTTCTATCAAAATTTTGGAGACTCATTAATTTTAGAGTACTTTTGGAAAAACTTCTGTGCTTTTTAAAAATGTTTTGTCTTTTTGCGAGTATTTGAGCAATGAGAAATGCAATTGTAATTTTGAGAGCTTTATAAGCAATTAGAGAGAACTGAAAAACAAAGGACACATTGAGATTTTTCTTTCCTAACATGTACAGGTACTCAATATAGCCTATGAGTCATTTTACTTCTGCTTTTTCTTGCAGCACATTCTTAAATTAAATAAAGATGCCCAGATATGTTTATTGAAAGCTTTGTTCAATCTATCAAATTCAATTAATCAACAGTACAAATTAACGTTTACTTCACTTTCTACAGTTTATTTGAACTATAGCAATAAGAGCTACTTTCATTTTCTGTGTTATAATCTTTTCTGTTGTAATTGTGACAATTCTAATCAGTTGTTAAAATCTTTTAGAGTACAGCTCCATCTGCTACAAATTACGCTTTCACAAACCATTAATCGACACACAAACAGTACAGTTTGTTTTCCATACTTCGCTTTTCCCAAGTATATCTATCAGTTTATACAAAATATAAAGCAAATCTTGTTAGTTTCCACTCAACTTGCTGATTCAGGACACTGAGCCACCCAAGATGTGTTATTTATTTCAGAAAAAAATTGCAAAACTTAGTTTAGGATTAAAATGGCGTAGCAATGCTGTTTTTTCAATGTTTCTTCCTATCTAATTTGTTGCACGGTATACTCTGCTCAAACTACGAGTATTTCATTGTTATTACACTATTTCATTGCAAGCATAGATTACTAAACTTTTCCATGAGGTATTTCGTATGCTCTTCAATAATATTTGAAATTTTGTTTCCTTTTCCAGTGGAGATCACATGAACGTAACAATATTAACTGGTTTTATTAAAGGGGTCCACACGTTTCAGCCAAATCACAAAAAGGGTCCATGACACTGAAAAGATTGGGAACCACTAGGCTAGATAAGCACTAACGTTAAAATGTAATTTTGTTTTGCGTAACATGGTGAATGTTAACATATAAACTTGATAGAATAAGTAAGTTTAAACAAAAAATTATCGAGAACGTAGGTTGGTATTAAATAGCAAAATTTGGTAAACATTTTGATTTTTTTAACCTTTTAGAGAAAAAAAAAAAAATAAAACACTTTGCATTTATCGAGTTAGAGAACAGATGGCACTAAAAACCCTAGCTCACTGCCCGACCATAGTTTTAAGTTTAAACTCTCATCAGGGACAGTCTGTTTCCTCTGCAACAAATCCCGAGTAAGCAAACGGTTTGAAATTTTAATTGACCGAAGGACTCTTCGGGTGGATCCCCTTCATTACCTAATGCAAAAAAATTAAAGAATTTCTCGTTGCATTTATGAATAAAGTTTTATAAAACAATTTACGTTTGAAGTTGCTTTTTTTGGCGACGTTCTGTTTCAAGGGGCATGAAAAATTTTGAGGGGCATGAAAATCATTTTAAGTTGACAGATTAATAAATTATAAAGTATGTGAAATTTGTGTTTTGTTTTGTTATTTATTAGTAAACTACGTTTTTTTTAATAAAATTGTGACGTAATAGTAACAGTCTAGGTTAGAATTAGGACTGTAGTTCATTGCGTAAGTAAAACGTGGTTGTTTTAAGTTGAGATCTGTGATGTTTTAATAAAATTGTGACGTAATAGTAAGTGTCTAGGCTATAATTAAGACTGCAGTTCTTATGTTTTTTTTAATATGTCAGGTTTTTGATTTCATAAATTCCTTAAAAATTTTTATTTTTTATGCCTCTCAAAACAGAATAGCACCTTTTTTTTCAAGTTCTTTTGTGGTTATAGCGACAAACTTTTGATGTATAAGTTTGTCCGTTGACACTATAGTTTAAAATCAAGATTTTACAAACGATTTGCGAATGGTCCTAAGATTCATCTAAATTGATGATTTAGTTTTAAAGAAAAAAAGTCCATCTTTTCTACAACACACCACCTGTTTTATGTAGGCTAAGCTAATTTGAATGTATAAATCAGTAAGTGAATTTTATGAAAACACAAGGAAATATTGTTGATAAAACAGTATAACTGAAAAACTTTTTATTTTGCTTACAGATAGTTGTCAATTAAAAGTTATTTTAAGTTTAAAAAAAGAAAATTTTCAAGCCTTGTTGAGAGCCACAGTCGTAAGTGGTTTTGATAAATTGATTTCTGTTCAAACAAGTTCCTTCAAAGAATGTCCTGTGATAATTGCCCAGTTACCGTCCATCATTATTTTCTGATGCAAGAAACTTTCAAAACAGAACGTGAGTTGTAAATGATGAAACTGATGATGATGATATTTTATTCATGCTTAGTAACATTATTAAGTATATGCAATGCACTATGAAGCATGAAACTGTGTTAATACAGGCACTGAATATGTAGCCCTAACTCTTAACCATAAGAAGATCGTTAAAATAATATTTTTACTTCGTCGAATACAAGGTTTTAAAACCTGAACGTTGGTTTTACCAATGCAGGCACTCTCTTTGATTTAGATGTAACATTTGTAAGCCATTTGGCAGTCTGTGATTGGTCGTGTCTACTGTCTAGCTCCTCAGACAAATGCAGCCTCATTTGTAGGCGAATATCAAAAGCGTGTGGCTGGCAAGAAACATTTAAGGCGGGCACCACCCAAAGCAATGCGTTCGTTTAAGCGAAAGAAAAAAGGTGCAACGGGAAAACTTGCTTTCAAAATCGGCATAGGTAACTTACTTTTAGTATGTAAACTTTTATGTTTTTTTTCAAAGCTACTTTAGAAAACTGTTCTTTAACTTTAAAATAATAGTTTAGCTTAGATAATGTGATATTACCAGATAAGTTTTGCCCATATTGTGTACGTGGAAAAAGAGCAGTTTTTTTTAATAATCTTCTAACCTTATTCTAAACATTTTCTAAGAATCCCTGCGTTTTGTAAAATTTAGAAGTCATTACATGCGTTAACTTTTTAAAATCTAAGCCACACTCGTAAAACAATAAAGTTAAACAAGCACATTTTGCAGACTAAAATAGTGGGAAAACACGTGTCTCAATTTGAATATTTTATATATAAAGTAAATGAATAAAAATCAATTTTTTAAAGGTGAAATTGAGCCAAAAATTCAGAGGAATTGCAACTTGCATTATCCAATAAACTTGGAAGCCGAACAAAGTAAGGGGTTTCTTTTTGCTTTGATTATCTTTACCAATAGGCGCCCAACAAAAAAATTTTGGGTGCAGCACAATATTTGAAATAATAGGTAATAACCTATAAGTGACAGAGTTGGTGTTAAGGTTGTTTTAATTTTTTAGTTGACTTGTTTTTTGCAGCTATATTCCAACTTTTTCATAAACCCTAGTTAAACTGTATAATAATTCTTTACATCATGTACCACGTTTATATAAAGTCTTTTCCAGAGGTAAATCAGAGTAGAGTTGTTTACTTATAAACCAAAAGTTGGTGTAAAGTTGGTTTGTCTGAAATTAAAACCTGCTTTCCGAAAAACTTAAAAAGGCTGTGTGCATGTTGCATGAAAAAGGTATATTTGCAGGCGAAAGCAGTGATGATTTTGACGAAAGTTCTGGAGTTGCGTTATCTGATATTTCTCCCTACCTAACCCCTCTTGAACGACAAAAATCGCTAAAAAAACGTAAGTTTTTGTTTTTATTTTGGTCATAGAAGCATTTTTTAGATAGTTGCTATCTCTCAATTGACTAAAATGTACACTTATAAAGAGAAAATTATGCGACATTTTTAAAGAGAAAGAAAATCATGCAGCAAAAGAAAAGTGATGCTGTAGATATAAAGGCAAGTTATTTTGAAAAGCAAACCAAAAAAATTTGCCAAGAACCAGAAGCTTTATGCCTTAAGAAAAGGTCCACGTTTAAATGACAAACAAATCGGCAGCGTGACCAATTCGGTAACACTCTAGTATTGCTAACAAACTCAATCGACACGGGTTAGGTTTAATTCTTGATCTGGTCATTCTGCTTTGCTTTCAAAAGCAGTGGCGTGCAGTCAGGGCATATAAGCCATGCAATGCATGACCAACGAACTTTCCTAAATACAAAAAAATAATTATAGCCTATACAGTAAATAATTTAAATAGATTAACCAGATTCATTATATATTAAATTTAGTAAATTGCGAATTTTGAAAAACGTATATTTCAAGTCATCAACTCGAAAGTAAAGTTTAATTAAACATACATGCACCAAAGCAATTGCATTACTTGTATAAATGAGCTTGACCGTGATGTCATTTTAAGCACCCTTTTATACTCGCTCCGGCATTCAATTCTCAAATTGCATACAGACTTTTATGAAATAGTGATAAATCTTTTTGCTAAAAAAGGTAGAAAAATAGAATTAGTTCATAAATAAATTTAGTAAATAATTTTTTTTTAAATTTATAATTTTTGATGTACTGAACAGTGAACCGTTATCCCCATAAACTGGACAAGTGTTTAAACAAATTATAGATATATCTTTTACAGCTTAATTTTATATTTTTTAAACATTTTATTTTAAGTTTGTTTAGGAGGAGTTCATATAACATAGTTAAGGATGAGATCACTAGACAAGTAGAATTTTAAAAACGATGATAGATATGAAAAAGGATCTTTACCATTTTCTTTAAAGCCCTTTTAAATATTTTTTTTATACATTAAATGAATAGATATACCAATTGCATTACCAGCCTCAGAAGTCACCGCACGCCACGGTTTAAAAGAAACTTCACGGCTATTTTTTTGATGAAAACTAAAAATAAATTTAAAATTTTGGGAATTGGACAGTATTTTGTTGGTGACATTTTTCCAGCAGGTTAGGATAGTCTTGTATTCCATTCAAATATTGATAAACCTTTTATTGACCAATGATGTAAGCTCTCGATATGTTAGTTGCACAAGTTTTCATCCTGGTCATTACATTTTGCGTAAATTCTTTTGATTAGGGTCTGTTTTACTTTTATAAAAAGTTACTTTAAGCTATTATTTTTTAGTATTATTTACGCAAAAATTTGAAAAAAACTTTATCAGCCGGCAAACAAGCCTATATTAAGCTTGTTTTCTGCATTTTAAAACAAATGCACTTAATCGCAACTGTTTTTTTATTTATCAGTTATTATCACACTCTGTTATTAAAAAAGTACTACAGCCTAAAAGTTAGTGTTTCTCAAAGTGAACCACTTGATTTCCTAAGAAAAAACTTGAAATTTTTATGAAGGAAAATTGCTAAAGAAGAAATTGGGGAGAAATTTGGGAATCTGAGTACAAAGTAGGTTGAATGAAAAAAAATTGGCATATTCTTTAAAGCTGAATCATGAAGCGGTTAAAAGTTTTTACAATAAATCAAAGACCTTTTTTTAGTCTTCAATCGTATTTGTGATCACAGTTTGGTTATACAGTAGGGTGGGCCGAAAAAAAATTCAATATTTCACTCTCACTGTTGGTTGGCTTTCGCCAAAAAAACAAATTTTCTGCAAATAAAAGGTAGTGGCTCCAATTCTGTTACTTGCATATATTTAGAAAAATCGTCCGTTTTACAAAAATATAACATAATTGCTTCAAAATAATGTGTTTACTATAAGGCTAAATTTGCTGCTCTCAAATTTATTGGTTAATTTGTCTGAATTAAATTATAGTTTCTATTTGCTATGATTATGAATAGATTAATGGACGAAGTAAAGAGAGAACCACAGAGGACGATGTTGTTTGCTGATAATATTGTGATTTGCGATTTGAGTACTGTATTTATAATCAACGTTGCAAGAAAGTGGTAGTTGAGAGATGGAGGTGAAGAAGAGAGTGTCGGCAGGGTGGAACCGATGGAGAAAGATATCAGGAGTAATCTGTGTCAGAAGGTTACCAGCTAGAGTAAAAAGAAAAGCGTACAGTACCGCGGTGAGACCAGCAATGGTGTATGGACTTGAGACGATAGCGTTTACAAAGAAACAGGCAGAAGAGATGAAACTTGCAAAGGTGAGAATGTTGAGATTTGCTATTGGAGTGACGAAAAAAGATAAGATAAGATTAGAAATAAGTATATACGTTAAGGTAGAACCGTTAGAAATGAAGTTGAGGGAGGGCAGGCTGCAGTGGTATGGACATGTCACGAGGGGAGATCAGGCGTATATCAGAAGGAGGGTTATAGAAATGGAGCTACCAGGAAAGAAGAAAAGAGGTAGGCCGAAGAGAAGGTTTCTGGATGCAGTAAAGGAGAATATGAAAGAAGTTGTTGCAAAAAAGACAGACGTTAAAAACAGGACGCTATGGAAAAGCATCTTCCGCGTGGCAAACCTCGATTAAAGAGAAAAGCCGAAAGAGAAAGAAGAAGTTTGGCTATACATGAAGTTATTCAATAAAATAAACATCTATATTAAAGCAAAAAAATTTTTTTGGTCTTTGCTTTAATATAAATGTAACAGCCAGATTTTTGATAAGAAATATGATTTAAAGTAATAAAAAGTTTTCACTTTATACGTCAAAAATAAAAACGGTACCAGAGTCTTAAAGAAAAAAATACTGCAAGAGTTTTAAGAACCACTGCTGTAGGGTGTTCTCTGGCTTAAAGATGAGTATCAAAACTGATTGACCCTTCATAGGTGGAGTAAGGTTTGCAAAAAGAGTGGTGGCACAGGACCTGACAGACCCACAAAGATTTTTTTAATCTAATACTTTTTATAACGAGATTTTTTTAATCCAAACGACATCAGAAAAAGTCTCATCTTAGAGTTGTATAATCCGATTTAAAAACAATTTTCATTCATTTATTTGTATTCATAATTTAATACAAAAATAGATACATTAAACAAATTTAATATAATTCAAAAGTTAACCAAATGAGATCTATATTTATCCTCCAGACTTGCAGGAAAGCAACGGAGGTGCTATTACATAAAACAATTAATTACCCATACCTACTTCCAGAGATGCCAACTGCCAAGGTATTGCTTTCCGCTTGAAATTTTTATTTTGTTTTTTTTTTATTTTAACAGAAATATGACTGAAACTTAAAATTGTTTGCCAAGACCACCAAGCAAGGAAAAGTGTCCTAAAGTTTTTTTGCATATCTGCATATCCAATCAGATGTCGTTTGCGTAGACCCAACCCAGATTTGCTTTTATATTCAAATGGCAATATTCTAATTCTATGCACAATTTCTTTGAAAACTCAGCTTGCGTCTTTTAATTTTTATTTTCATAGGAGACAAGACAGCCATTTATTTCAGTAGCATTTAGCAAGCTATAGAACATTACCATAGGTCATTTTTTTGTATTTCAAGCGTAGTTGAAAGTTAAACAGATTAGGTCAACACTAACAACACCCCCTTAGATGCATAATAAAATGTTAAATATTTTATGATGTTAACGTCTAAAGTGGTGTTAACATCTAAGTTTTTTTTATACCCATAAGATAAATTAAATCTTTTATTAAACATGTTAACCTCATCAAATATCTAAAATAGTCGGCAGCATGGTCGAGTGGTTAAGAGTGCTGTAAAAATTTTCGTTTACTTTACTCTGTTACTGTGCAATAATTGTTTGATAGACTCGTTTCTTGAAGCTATCGCAATTACCTTGCACGCCAGTTTGAGTTTTATTACCTACGCGTTGTTACGTGTATTATTCAACACAGTAGTCAGCCGCATAGTTTGAGACAATTTGAAAGCTTTAATTTATCATTATAGTTAATGTAAAGTAATAACTAATCTAATATTGTTTTCTTATTTTGTTATTTGCAGAATACGTTGTTTTTGAGTTTATTAAAACCTAATGTATTAAACTTGTAAACTAGTAAAGGTTCCCACAAATTTAATAAACTCAATAATTCACCAATGGATAAGTTGTTGCGGCCTAAAGATTTAGTTGTGGATCCTAATGCAGCAAACGCTGAAAAAATATTCAAGTTTTGGGTACGTACAGTTGAAGATTTTATCGAAGATTTTAGTTGAGACACAGCTGGAACAAGCTAGAGCAAATTTTAACAAAAGACGTGTGGTTGTCAGTTGTTTATCCCCGGCTATCTATGAGTACGTTAAAGAAACTAAAACTTTTGAACGAGTGATCTAAATTTTAAAATAAAGATTTTTTAAACGAAAGAATAACGTTTATGCGCGCCACCTACTTGTGAGTAGACGTCAAAGTTCTAATGAATCTATAGCTGAATATTTACAGGCTTTAAAAACCATGTCTAAAGATTGTACGTTTAGAAATGTTACAGCACAACAGTATTGAGAAGAGCTAGTACGCTATTTCTTTATCAATGGCTTGTCTTCAGCCTTTATTCGACAACGTCTTCTTGAAAATGACGAAGTTAGCGCAGATCGCGCGTTCGAACTCGCCGATAATTTGGACCGTGCGTATCAACATGCAGTTTCTTTAAACACTTCTCAAACGCCTTCTGTTGGGTATCAGGCAGCCACCGCAATTCCATTAGAGAGATCAACTTTGACTAAACAAAGTAGCGAAAACTTTATGGACAAAAGCGTGATCTTTGCGGCTTCTACTAAGAAAATTTAGCGCAAATGCTACTTCTGCGGCGTTTCAATGTACACTAGTAGAGCAATGTGTCCTGCTAAAAATGCTGTATGCCATAGATGTGGTAAGCAAGGTCACTACGTTAAAATTTGTTGTAAGATCAAGGCTAACACAGCGGCTGCGTACTCTTTAAGCGAATTCGACCATAACCCCGAAACCAAATGGGGGCAACCCCTTTTAGCTTCAGTTGTTGCTACTGCACCCGAATGTTTTAGTCATGCATTGATCAAAGCGAAAATGAAAGCAAAAGAAGTGGATGTTCTCATCGATTCCGGAGCATCTGGCAATTTTATTGACACTAAAGTAGCGGCTGAGGTAAAAATAACTGTGCACGGCGGAGGATCAGAAATTTCAATGGCATCCCAATAATTAGTGGCTAACACTCACGGAAGCCTAAAAACTTCTATACTAGTATTTAAAATCGTAGCTACCTTCTGGACTTTGAGGTTATAGACAAACCCTGTAAGAATGTGATTCTTGGCCAAGATTTCCTGCGTAAACACTCTGAAGTTACCTTTTGTATGGGAGGCAGTGACCCTCCCTTGAAAATAAATGACAATCAATTAAATGTTGCTGTGGCCAAGGTAGAAGCACCCCGTTTATTCGAATTTTCGTCCACTGATTGTAAGCCTGTAGCATTGCCCTCTAGAGTTTATTGCATAGAAGACCAAGATTTTATAAAAACAGAAGTCAAACGGCTTTTAAAAGAAGGTATTATATAAAACTCTAGATCTTCGTGGCGAGCCCAAGTTCTTGTGGCCAAACGCGGAGAAAAGCAACGTTTTGTTATTGACTATTCATCTACAATAAACCGTTTTACTGTTTTGGACGCTTACACACTGCTGCGTATTGATTCGCTTGTAAATTAAATAGCCAACGATCGATTTTATAGTTCAATCGACCTTCGGGCTGCTTATCACCAAGTTCTCCTTCAGGAATCAGAAAGAATGTACACCAGTTTTAAAACATGTGATAAGTTGTATCACTCTAAGCGATTACCATTTGTTCTGACAAACGGGATTTCGGATTTTCATCGAATAACAGACAATTTTATCAAACGACTTAATCTTATAAAGGTTTACGCTTATCTCGATGACATAACGGTCACGGGTACCACTGAAGAAGAACACGATCAAAATTTAGACCGTTTGCTAAAGCAGCGCTATTAGGCAATTTAACATTGAATAAAGATAAATCTAAATTTAAAGTTACATCTCTGAACTTATTAGGTTATAATATTGTATGGCGAAATTAAGCCTTATGTATGGCGAAATTAATGATTAAAATCGACTTCAAGCGTTGCTAGACCTGTCGCCCCCAACAAATGCAAACGAGTTAAAACGTGTCGTTGGACTTTTTGCGTACTATGCACGGTGGATAGAAAATTTTTCAAATAAAGCTGAACCCTTAATGAACTGTAAAACTTGCCCTTTAACAGACGAAGGCCTTAAATCCTTTACTCAACCAAAAAATGACCTTGTTAAATCTAGTCTAGGAACTATTAGAGACAATTTATCTTTTAAAGTTGAGACCGATGCCTCTGATCATGCGATTGCTGGCATTCTATCACAGAATGGAAGATCTGTAGCTTATTTTTCTAGACGCTTGAATGCAACTGAAAGAAATTATCCGGAAGTAGAAAAAAAAGCAACTGCCTGTGTCGAGGTGATTCGAAAATGGTCTTGTTTTCTAAAAGGAAAGCATTTTTCACTTTATACTGATCAACGCTCTGCCTCCTTTATGTTCGACCGAAGGAGTCGAAGCAAAATTAAAAATAATAAAATTCTTTGTTGGAGAATTGAACTAAGTCAATATTCTTATGATATAAAACAAAAACCTGGAAACAGCAACGTAGCGGCTGACGCCCGCTCAAGAATAATATGTTCTACTATTACTTCCAAGAACAGACTGTTGGCTTTGCACAACAGTCTTGGTCTTCCTGGGTTTGCTCGTATGTACCATTTCGTAAGATGTCGCAATTTACCTTTCAAAAGTGAAGAAACGAAAAAAGTTTGCCGTCAATGCTAAACGTGTGCTGAAATTAAGCCTCGTTTTTTTAAGCCTTCTCAACGTTAACTTATAAAGGCCACTCAAACTTTTGAAAGGATTATTATGGATTTTAAAGGACCGCTCAAAGGAAGGAACTCATACATGTTAGTAATAATCGACGAATTCAGCCAATTTCCGTTTGCTTTTCCATGCCGGAATATTAGTACAAAAGCTGTCATGTGCTGTTTAGACAAACTTTTTTGCGTGTTTGAATTTCCATCTTACATTTACATTGATCGCCGTAGCTCGTTCATAAGCCATGAACTGAAATCGTATCTAAGAGCACGCGGTATCGCTTCAAGTCGTTCTATACCATATCATCCACGTTCAAACGGACAATGCGAACGCTGCGTCCAAACCGTGTGGCCTACCATAAAACTTAAATTACACGAACGCTCGTTATCTGAGAAAAGATGGGAAGATGTACTTCCTGAATCGCTCCACGCTATACGATCTCTTGTGTGTTTGGCAAGTAACAAAACTTCGCATAATCGTATGTTTAAATTTAATCGCAGATCTATGACTGGTGTTTCTATGCCCGCCTGGTTGTTAAAAGAAGGACCTGTGTACTTATGCAAATTCATTAGAAACAAAAGTGATTCATTGTGTGAACGTGTTTATTTATTGAATGCAAATCCTTCGTATGCACATGTTCGTTTATCCACTGGGAACGAGACTACCGTTTCCACGAGTGATTTAGCCCCAGTACCAGAAAATGCTTATTTTGAAAACGAAAACAATTTGTTAATAGCTTCCCCTGATGCAACTCCACTTGCTTTGCTAACGAATGGCGAGAAGTGTAATATGCCGTCAGTTGTGGTAGACCAGCTAACTGCTGAAGCGGTCCTTAACAATTTACCCTCTCCGTCTGTTAATAAAACAATTGATGTAGATGCAGTAGAGCCATCGGTAGTAATACCCCGACGCTCCGAAAGAATAAGGCGTCACCCCAAAAGGTTTCAAGCAGAAAAACTTGGGGAGTGGGTCAAATAACTATATAGGTCAAACAGTTTACAATATACATTCGATCTCACACCCCTTTGATGTAATCAAATTTAACTTGTGTGTGCTTGTACTTGCATTTATTTATTTCTATATCTATTACTTAAATTGATTTACTGTCTGTGTGAGTACTTGCATAATTTCTTAAAGTGGGGGTGAATGTGAAGATTTTCATTTACTTTACTTTGTTACTGTGCAATAATTGTTTGATAGACTCGTTTCTTGAAGCTATCGCAATTACCTTGCACGCCAGTTTGAGTTTTATTACCTACGCGTTGTTACGTGTATTATTCAACACAGTAGTCAGCCGCATAGTTTGAGACAATTTGAAAGCTTTAATTTATCAATATAGTTAATGTAAAGTAATAACTAATCTAATATTGTTTTCTTATTTTGTTATTTGCAGAATACGTTGTTTTTGAGTTTATTAAAACCTAATGTATTAAACTTGTAAACTAGTGAAGGTTCCCACAAGCGCCTCGATTGTGATCAAATCATTTGTGATTCAAAACCTATAAGCACCATTTTGTTGTGTCCTTAGAAAAGACACTTCACGGCAGCATCCTCCGTTCGGCGGTCTTAAAAATTAGTTCTAAATTTTAATCATATCTGTATAATACTAAAAAACTATTGAAAAAATTTCCATCGGTTAGCAATATCTTTGCATCTTACGGAAGCCAGGTAAAGGTTATTTGCTTACCCTATGTGCAGCGCGTTTTTCGCTTTCCTGCGAGTCAGGAGGACAAATATAGAGATAAACGAAATATATATTAAATGCTTAATTCTGTCAGCCTTATACTTCTTATTATATAGAGTGAAAAAGAATGCAGCCCTAAATTTGGAAAGATATTTATGAACATAAATAAGCTGCTTATTCAGCTTACAAAAATCGTCATTTAAGCATTTGGTTTACTAATAACTTTTTATCAATCACAACTACAATAAAAAAATCCAAAATTAATATATACATAACTGCAGACAGTACTGTTTTGACCTTTTGGGTCTCATCAGTGCAGTAAAGTTGTCTGAGAAAGAACATATATATATGCAGTGGCGGCTCGTACATAGGGGCCACAGGGGCTTAGCCTCATTAACAATTTGACAAATAATATGTGAAATTTTAAAGAGAAACCCTATATTAAATATCAAAATGTTTACATGCATGTCAAGATAACAGTTAACCGAAAACAACGAGAAACAACGAGAAATTTAGGTAGTATATGATTGGAACCTTTTGACATTTCAATAATTGTTTTGCTGGCCCCACCATTAATGAAAGCCACCAGCCACCACTGTATATATTTATATAAATGTGACATCAATTTTGGCCGTACGTCTCTGGAACTCATTCGTGTATTCTTGATAATTCCATATACTTAAAAACTTTTTAAAAAAAAACATAACAAAAGAAAAAAAAAACTGCCTGGGTCTCTCAAACCCAGTGCCACCATTAGAGATTTTAGATAAATGATTTATAAGAAGTATAAAAATTTTGACCCTATTTAAATCCATTCTAAGATTGGAAAAAAACTAGAGAGTGGAAATAACACGAATTAAAAGGCTTATACCAAAACTCCTTTGGGCGTGGAAACTAAACAACCTCATATATCATGTTTATTATACCTTGGCTGGATTACCGTGTATCCCTGGATCCTGAACATGTGCTGCTTGGTCTTTTAAGTGGGTCCTCAGATGCTCGCCAAGAGAGACTAAGATCTAGACATCAATTTGTGCGAACTGCGCGGAATCTGTTAATTAACCTTACTGGACTAAGCATCCGCGCTTCTCAGTGGACGAATTACAGATGAAACACGGAGCACAGTGAGAGGTCCATGTTCCGTACTCTCGTACCATAACTAGTAACACGCCTGTTGAATTAGGCTTGCCCCAAACATCTTGGGTTAAGCTCAACCGCCTGCAATATGGTGTTGGCGATTCCATTCCTCCATGCACAAATAGGTTCTTTACCGAATTGCATGTGTGGCGCCTTTCAACAAACTGCAGACTACGTCCTAATAGCGTGCCCCATACATTGGGCACCACATGAAGTACGTGATCAGACGGTTTTAAATGACAAAACTCAATACTGGCTCAACAATATCACTACCAGCATCTGATTCAGGCAGTACAACATCCTGGGGTAGTAAAAAGATAAACCATCGGCTCCAGTCCTGTTCGTGACTGACCCTGAATGGATGCCTTTCTAAACAACAATGACAACGATAAACTTTCTTAAAATTGGCCTTAATCAATTCTGAATATCGATCGTTTTTGCAAAACAATTAAGGATGCTTTTTGTTTTTCGTTCGTGTCTTACTATATCCATCCATGAATGGATCATCAACGCATAAAACATAAAGCATAACCATTTCTCAGATGCATTTGATGTTTTTACAAATAAAATGATTTGTTACAATTATTCGCCTTATTGTTTTTTCTATTGATACTTCGTGAATTGAATGCATTTGCATCGTTTCTTATAGACAAAGACGTTACAAAAAATTTTTATTTTATTTTATTTTCATCTTACCCTCCTGACTATCAGAAAAGCCGTACAGATGGTATGTGCTTTCTCGTAGCCTGGGCCCTGAGCAAGTCAGTTTATTGGTGTTAAAAATGACAGGAAATCGAACCTACAAAATGGAAGGGTATCCACCCATTTCGATGTTCAGTGTGGGTCTGCTAATAGGCAAACGTCCTTTTCAGGACGGGGCAATGCCGGGATAAAACTGCTCTTTTCAGGGCACATTGCCAACAAGTACCAAAGACCCACCATTCTTCAACTGAACATCGAAGGCCTCACTGCAAGCAAGATGAACGTTCTTCATCACCTCGCTATGCAGTCTGAGGCACTCGTCAACCTACTGCAGGAGACCCACTGCACTAATGCAGAGAAGTTGGTACTTCCAAACTACCAACTAGCTGGGTCTTCTTTAAGCAGGAAGCATGGCCTTGCCACGTTTCTCCACAAGCGACTGAGATACATGCTTTTGCACCAATCTCCACTGACATCGGAGATCGAGTGGTTGTGTGTGGACGTTGATCGCTATAAAATAGTCAACGTCTACGAACCACCGCCAACGCGATTGTAATCCCCGGATCTCCCAATGTTTTCTCACCCCTGTCTTTACGCTGGCGACTTTAACTGTCATCATGCTGACTGGGGTTACGATGACAACAGTCCGGACGGTGAGTGCTTGGCTGGATGGGCAAGTATTAATTGTCTTGCCCTCCTATATAATGCCAAGCATGCTGCCAGTTTTTATTTCGGACGCTGGAACACTGGCACCAATACAGATCTAACTTTTGCTAGCGTAGGTCCAAACAGTTGCTTAACGGATAGACGTGTCCTTGAAAAGTTCCCCAGGTCACAACATCGACCTTCGCTTATTACACCACCAAGGTTTGCTATGCTTCAGGAATCGGTCTTGGCTTCCCTCCTATTTAACATCTATACGTACGATCTTCCTTCCACGATTTCCAGCAGGTTTTCTTATGCTGATGATTTAGCATTATTGCATTTTTCTGGAAACTGGAGGGACTTGGAGGGAACTTTAAGCCAAAATATGTCTACACTTTTAGCGTATCTCCAGACTTGGAGGTTGAAGCTCAGTCACATTAAGACGTTGACGGCAGCCTTTCAATTAAATAACCGAGAGGCCAAACGTGAGCTAAAAGTCTACAACAAGGGTAGATTTTTACCGTTCTGTCCAACCCCTACTTATCTTGGGGTAAAACTGGACAGATCACTCACGTTTTGTCATCATTTAGTGGCATTGCGCAAAAAAATATCTTTGCGCGTCACACTGTTGAGGTTACTTGTTGTCTCGGGATGGGGTGCTGATACTAAAACACCACGTATAACCACCGTATCTCTAGTCTACTCAACAAATGAGTATAGAGCGCCAGTCTGGTGTTGCAGTGCTCACACTTGCCTCATCGACACTGTCTTGAACGACGCCTTGCAAATAGTCACTGGATGACTGCGTCCCACTCCGACGGACCACTTACCTGTACTCTTAGGCATCCAGCCAGCTAAGCTTCGCCTACATTGTTAGAAAACATCAAAAAAAAAGTTGCAAAATTCCGCAAACATCAAAAACGCCGACTGCAATGATCAAAGAACTTGCAGCAGTTTTTTTAACAGTGTTCTGGGAGTGACACTCTCTGGAGCCCGATCAAATCTTGTATGGTCTCTCAAGTGGGTCCTCAGATACTTGCCAAGTGAGACTAAGATCCAGACGCCCGTTTGTGCCACCTGCGCGGAATTTTTTGAACAACCTTGCCAGACTTGGCATCCGCGCTTCTCAATGGACAAATCACAAATGGAAAACGGAGTACTGCGAAAACGCTTCCAGGCTCCGTGCTTTTGTGCCCGGGACCGGTGCCAGGCCTGCTGAGATGGGCTTATCCCGAGCAGCTTCGATTAAGCTCAACCGCCTGCGGACTAGGGTAGGGCAATTTCATTCGTCCATGCACAAATGGGGTCTCTCTCCTTGCGATTACACCAAATTGCAAGTGTGGGGCCTCTGAGCAAACCGCAGACCATGTTCTAACAGCGTGGCCCATACATCGGGCACCATATGGAGCACGAGGTTTTGATGGTTTTAAATGAAGAAACTTGATGCTGGCTTAACAACATCACTGCCAGCATCTGATTTAGGCAGTACAGCAGCCTGGAATAGTAAAAGGATAAATCCTCGCCCCCAGTCCTGATTGTGTCTGACCTCGAGTGGATACCTTTCAAACGATGACGATCAGGAAAGCGACGGAGGCGCTATACAATAAATAGAGCCAGAAATTACCCCGACCTGCTTCCGGAGATAGCAAGATATTCCTGTACGGCTAAAGTTTTCATTTTATATTTTTTAATCAAAAGTTTTCATTTTTTTAGTGTTGAAATATAGAGATATACTTAAGCCGCTTGCTAATTAAGACAGCCAAGTAATGGAAAATGACGTAAAATGTCTTTACCAAGGCCATTACAGAATGATTAAAATAGGTTTCACACCGATGTCATATTGATTGTATGCGCCATTTAAATGACGTTCTTATCCACTCGATACGTTGCCGACAATTGTTTTAATGTTGGATTCGGAATGGAAAATTATTGTTTGAAGTCGTCAACGTGATGGGGTCACAGAGAAATATAATTTTTAAAATGGAGTTGCGGAACAAAACCATTTAAAAAGCCCTTTATAAGAACAGTAATAAAAGAACCCATCGTTCTAATTTTCTTTCAAGGCATTTTTACATTGAAAGTAAGCCAAAAAAAAATTTAGTTTCAGATGAAGCCTTTGAACATGCTATTGAACAAAGCTTGGTATTGAAGCCTGGTACTTCAAAAACATCCACTTCGGGTTTGGATAGACTTTCACTTCAACCCAGCACATCAACTCAAAGCAAATCTAGTGGTTTGGGAAGGGCCGCATCGATTTTAAAAAGTAAGTTTTTCATTCTAATTGTTTTTTATTTAAATTATTCTTAAAATTTGCTGATTCAATGCAAATTTTAAAAATTGCATTGAATCAGCAAATTTAATGTAAAGACTTCTTAACCTTGTTGAGTTTTCAATTTTAACTTACAACTTTGTTAATAACTCAACTAATAATCTGTTCCTCTTATAACCGAAATTCCTGTTTAAGTTTAAAATTCAAAGCTTAATAGGCAAACGCACTAATCAAAAAAAGTTTTTGGATAACTATAAAAGATTATTTTGTTGATAAAACTTTTTGGACAATTTTAGTCTTTTTGCCATAAATTAGTTGTACTATTTGCAATAAAATAAAAATTTTTGAAAGTTAAAATTTTCAACTTTACAGAGATTTCGCCAATACGAATAGCTCATAAACAACACGAAAATAAAGAATCAGGTAAGAGTAAAGCACTGTTTTTCAATAGTGTTTAAAACCCTACTGCAAGCCAGAAAATGTTGTAGAGGGCAAGGTTATAAATCAAAAAATTACTTTTGGTTTTCAAGTCAGATTAATAGCTTTTTGCTAACAAACATGGGTCTCACCAATTTAAAATATCTATTCAGGAACCATTAAATGAAAACTTAATTCAAAAATATAATTTTTGCTACGTTTAAATTTTTGAAGGGTCTGTAGTTTAAAATCTTGGCAGACTCTTTTGAAATGCAATAAATATAAGTTGTAGGTTTACGTGATTATTTGTTTTAAAAGCCTTAAAAGCAGACAACTATTGCTTGAGCTAATCACAAAGAGCATTGTACAACATGCGGCAAGTGTGAATAAGATTGGTGACTTTTTGTCTCGAGAGAAATAACGGCGCACAGCCTTGAAAAGCAAACGAAAAAAAACGGCTTCAAGATGAAAAAGAACAAGCTTGATAGACTAGATAAAAACTTACCGTAAGAAGTTTAGGGAAAATGTCATGAGAGCTTTCCTTCACGCAGATTAATACATAAGAACAACATTAAGAATTGAATAATATTAATCCACATCTGATTTTGCCTAAAAACGTCAAACCAAAAAAAATTTTCGCACGCTGTTTTTCAATGTGATAAGGAAGGAGTTAAGTGGAATCTTGTTCAACACAAACAAAGGACCCTTTAAAGTCTTCATTTTGTTCTGCCAACAATTTTGCTTTTTTATGACTTAATCAAATTTGTAACATAAGCCTTTGGTCTACGAGTATTTAGCATGTAAAAGAAAGAGCTGTTCCTATAGCTGTTCTATCATTGGCTGCTTTATCATTGACGGAGCCTCTCCGGTTAAGTAAAACTCTTCGTTACTACGAACTACATCTGCACTTTATTCTTTTATTGTTTTATTTCCATGTCAAATTCTAGACCGTAAAATTGACTGAACGAACCAACCGCTTGCGAACATTGCATTTTATTCATCCATGCAAAAATGTGTTTGTCTTACTTTTGTGAAACTCAAGGTCAACCGCTGTTGAAAAAACGACAACTAAATAATTTCGATAACCATTTGGCATTTGACACATTTTGACTATAAAAAAATTTGACCAATTTCGATGGCGAATCCGATGCCACCGCAACAAGACGTTCATATTGGATCAAACAACTAATTCCTATATGGTTGTAGATGGCAGTAAGAGAAAAACCTTCTCTCAGTGTTTTCTTTGTGTGATCAGAAGTGATAGTTTTTTAATACAATGAAGTGCCTTCTGTTTGATTAAATCTATAGAATGGGAGATAAACGAATACCACAAAGCTGCAAGAAATTTAAAGTGAATCTAATTTAGTAAAAGGAATGTTGCAATTTCTACACAAATTTAGGTAATTCAAAAATTGTTTGTGCCAGGTTATATTTGTTTTTTGTTTTAACTTTGTGGCGTCATCCTTCCTCAACGAGTTGCTTGAATAACTCTCGTCAAATCACTTCGAGTCTGATTTTTATTATTTTTTGGAATAACTTTTTTTTCAATTTGAAGAAACTTAGCGCAAACTGAATTGCAATTCTTTATTAATTATTTATGGAGCGCCGTAGTATTACAGCATTACCATAAAAAAGCGTAATATAGAAAATGATTTCCAGACTAGAAAAGAAACATTTTAAAAATGTAAATCATTAAATAGAATTCTTATTTCCAAAAGAGTCACTTCATGGAATTCTCACCTTAACTTTTCGCGCTACCATTTCGCCTCAGACACTGCGATAGCTTACCTGATGAAGTCCGTAAAACCAAAACAGGCCTGTCGCATAATAATTGTCCTCTTCGTTAATTTGTTTTAGTCGCTTTTTTACTGTTCCTATTTAACTCATAAAATTATATTTGATCAATTACGTTGTGATCTCTTTTGAGAATTAATTTTTCACATGTTGCATCCGCTTCGGCCTGAATCCCTTTTAAATGTTTTTTTTCACATTAATTGTGTTAATTTAGTTATAGTAGCATTTTTTGATTCTCAGAAATTTTTAACTTGATTTCAAATTTATTGCTTTTTCAGAACAAAGTGATTTCTATCCAATTTCAGATGAACTTGGTTTATTACTTCAAAAAAGAAGAAGCAGCAAGCTAGAAACTGCATTTGAAATGCATTCAAGTATTTAGTTTTTATGATTTATGACTGTTCGATCAGAGTAAGCCATTTTATGTATCAGGGCTCACTACAGCACTTAATTTTTAATTGTTTGAATTGAACGTCAGGAAGGAAATGCTATGTCCCCTGATGACTGAACGCCTGCATATGGTTCACAGTTGATATCGAAACTTGGCATAAGGTTTTGTAAATCGCCTTCTCTCATGAAAGTTAAAATAATCAGATTACCGAGAGGGTTAACACACTTGCACATGGAGGTTAATGGTGGAGGAAAAACAAAGACAACACGTTTCTCTTTATTACTGTAGTTTAATCAAGACATAATTTTATAGCAATTCACCTATATTTGACATTTTTAGTTTTAATAAAAATGCTTTTACAACGTGTTTTCTTGAAATATACATTAAAGGATAAAATTCTTTAAATTTGATTTACATTGCAACAAGTTGGCCCCAGCTACTGCCTAAACAAAGATTGCCACTTACCTTACAAAAATCGTTGTATGTAGATAAAAGCGGTCTTTTGTTCAGACAAGAAAATAATATTTTCAAGAGCTTTCTAAATTTGAAAGTTTATTTTTTTCAATTGCACCTCTACCTTTTTATCATTCAGTCTCGCAGGAAGTATTGGAGGCACTATACATAGGGCAAGCAATTACCGTAACTTGCTTCCGGAGTTGCCACAATATTGCTGTTCGTTTGAAACTTTTAATTTTAGTTTTTCAGTTTTGATATTAATGAAATTTGAAACTGCTTGCCAAGAACACTAACCTGGGAAAAATGCGGTAAAGCCTCTTTCTCAAGTAGCTACACAGCAGTGGATTTTGAAGATTACGAGTAGATTTTGAACCGAGACCATGTTGATCACAATCACGATACTCTGACCGCTCCGACGAATTGTTTTATGTCTTTTGCCATCGAAATTTATATTAAACTATCTCTACGTAAACTTTATATTTAATTCTTTTTATACTTGTTTCCCAACAAAAAATTTTATAATAAAAACTTCTGTGGTTTGCTTGTCTTTTTACATGTTAAGTTGTTACCAAGTTTGATCGCATAAAATTGCTTGAAACTCACTTGCATAATTGTGTCCCTTCATTAGAGCTGGTCATAGAAAAGCTAGCAACAAAAGAGCTAGTTCGAAAGAAGTTACTACCAAAAAAGAGCTAGTGCCATAAAATAGCTGTTTTAGTCAGGATTGAAATTAGGATTAGAGTATTTTTATGTCTAGTCCTATCATAATTAGCTATTTTGTAAAAGTAACTAGCTATTTTTGGGTTAGTTCTTTTGTGGCTAGCTGTTTTGTACTAGCTCTTTCGTAACCAACTCTTTTTTGGTATAATGCTGCATAATCTAGTAGATTGCTCAAAAAGCAAGATTGTTTCTGTAAAGCACCAAACAAAATCGGTAATATCGGTCAAAAATATGAATTTTAGCTTAATAAAAACATCTCTCAGTAGTTGGCGCCTCACATTAACCGCTTTTTAAAATTTTAAACATAATACTGTGCAAACACTTGTCAAATTTTCCATCGTGTTTCGGCCACATACGGGCACCATTATTGTACCGCTTTTTAACCATCGTAATTTTGTTTGCTTTGAACGAGACACTTTTTATAAACTTTGTTATTTTTAGTTGCTTAAAATTGGAATTACGTGAAAAAATATTTTTGTGTAGGAATTACGAAAAAAATTGAAGACAAATCGAAAAAACAAGAAGGTGTGGCAACTAAATCTCCAGGTAAACACATAAAGTTAGGTAAGGTTCTTGTTGTTTATATCTTTAAAGTGGTTTTGTGTGTTTACATTTGTGGTTGTTGATTAGATGAACAATTAATATTTTTCATTTCTGCTAATATTTTTTTATTAACGCCAAAGTAACAGGAATTACAAATTTTTAAAATAAAATAAGCCGTGTATGTAAAAAGCCACAAACAAATTAGCAGTGAAAATACTTGCTTATACCGAAAGATCGAGATATCAAACAGTCTTGAAGACTTTTACTATTATTACAGGCAGTGGTGGATATTCAAACTCAGGGGCCCGAGGCAAGAATTTTCAAAAATTGATGTTCTCTAAAAAAACAAGGGCTTTGATTTTGTCTTTCGCTTTTTTCTCCCAAGATCATGCTGATCTCTAAAAAAAAAGGTCTTCACTTCGATTTCGTCTTCGGTTTCGCTATTTTTCTTTCAAAAACATGGTGATCTCTAAAGAATCGATCTTGTATTTCCAACTTTTCGTCCCAACTTTATAATAATCTCTAAAAACATCTGCAGCAAACTCAAACTATAAGTGTTATCTTCGAGAGGGGGCCCTGATATCGAGAATGGGCCCCCCAAAAAAGGTAGGCCCGAGGCAACTGCCTCATTCGCCTCACCCAATATCCACCACTGATTGCAGGTTATGGGATTAGTTAAAAATTGGGAGCGGAGTAGAAAAGAAAGTGTACCTCGAAATAGCAAAGGCTGATACAAATCTAAATATATAATAGCATTTCACTCGACTGTAGTTAACTCAAACATTATAGGTATTTACATATATTAATGTTTTGTTTAAAGAGATATGCGAACATGTTTTGATTTCAAAAATTCTGCTAATATCTTTAGAAGTACAAAAATGTCAGGTATGCGGAAACCATGTGCCTAATAATAGTGAAGCATAAACGCAATACGATATTCACAATGGTGTCTCATAAGAGTATAGTTGGCAAAATAGCACAGTGAAATAACACTCTGACTTGTGAGAAGAAGGGTGCAAGTTCGATGCCCAGTCTATGAGTCTACTAAAGTAATTTCTGTTGAGCCCTTTTGAAAAGCACTTCAAGTCAAATTCCCAAATGGGCTCAGATTGCATACTTTAATAATATCAGTGCTTATAAAGCAAGCAGCAATTGGAATCTAAGTGTTAACGTAAATTCCATAAATTTTGCATGGTGTATTTTTAAATTATTTGTTACCTGTTCTCGAAATAAAAAGGGTTTTATTAATTTATTATACAGATTGCTATATTTTAATTGATTTACATTGAAGTGGGAAACTTTATTGCACTCTCGGGCCAGATACAAAAATTAAAAAATTTTTGCGGGCCTCATAAAAGTTTGGGGCGCAATATAATTTTTTGTCTCAAAATATAGAGACCTCTAAACCTATCTCTGATTTCTCAATTTTGTCCCCGCAGGTTCCCACCCTGCTTTGCAATACGTTCATCGTCGTCGTTTGCAGAGGTATCCACTCTAGGTCAAACACAAACAGGACTGGGGCCAAGGGTTTATCCTTATACTACCTCAGGCTGCTGTACTGCCTGAATCAGATGCTGGCAGTGATTTTATTAAGCCAGCATCGGGTTTCGACATCCAAAACCGTCAGACCTCGTGCTCCATGTGGTGCCCGATGTATAGGCCACGCTGTTAGAACATGGTCTGCGGTTTGCTCAGAGGCCCCACACTTGCAATTTGGTGAAGTCGCAAGGAGAGAGATTCCATTTGTGCATGGATGAATAAAATTGCCCAACACCAGTCCGCAGGCGGTTGAGCTTAACCAAAGCTGCTCGGGGTAAGCCCATCCCAACAGGCCTGGCACCGGTCCCGGGCACAAAAGCACGGAGCCTGGAAGCGTTTTCGCAGTACTCCGTTTTCCATTTGTGATTTGTCCATTGAGAAGCGCAGATGCCAAGTCTGGCAAGGTTGTTCAAAAAATTCCGCGCAGCTGGCACAAACAGGCGTCTGGATCTTAGTCTCACTTGGCAAGTATCTGAGAACCCATTTAAAAGACAATAGAAGATATTATCGGGGTTCAGAGATCCACAGTGAGCCAAGAAAAGTGTCACTCTCATTCGGCGAAGCTTAGCTTGCTGGATGCCTAAGAGTACAGGTAAGTGGTCCGTCGGAGTGGGACGCAGGCATCCAGTGACTATATGCAAGGCGTCGTTCAAGACAATGTCGATGAAGCAAGTGTGAGCACTGCGACACCAGACTGGCGCTCTATACTCAGCTGTTGAGTAGACTAGAGATAAGGTAGTTATGCGTGGTGTTTTAGTATCAGCACCCCATCCCGAGCCCATAAGTCGCCTCGGCAATGTGACGTGCGAGGATACTTTTTTGAGCAATACCACGGGATGGTGACAAAATGTGAGCGATCTGTCCAGTTTTACCCCAAGATAAGCAGGGGTTGGACAGAACGGTAAAAATCTACCGTTGTTGTAGACTTTTAGCTCACGTTTGGCCTCTCGGTTATTTAATTGAAAGGCTGCCGTCAACGTCTTAATGTGACTGAGCTTCAACCTCCAAGTCTGGAGATACGCTAAAAGTGTAGACATATTTTGGCTTAAAGTCCCCTCCAAGTCCCTCCAGTTTCCAGAAGAGTGCAACAATGCTAAATCGTCAGCATAAGCAAACTTGCTGGAAATCATGGAAGGAAGATCGTACGTATAGATGTTAAATAGGAGGAAAGCCAAGACCGATCCCTGAAGAACGCCGTTTTTGAGACGGCGTAGCCTGCTTTGCTTGCTGTCACCAATAGTAAGGGTGAAACGTCGATTTTGGACAAGCTCCATAATCATTCTGACCATGTGCTTATCCGGAAGAAGTCTCAGCAGCTTGCAGGTAAGGCCACGGTGCCAGACAATGTCATAAGCAGCTGTCAGACCACGAGTATATGTTCATATCATCAGATGATGGCCGTATATGTATATGATCATCAGAATATGTTTATGAGTCAGTGCAAATAATCAATAAAACACAAAAAAATGGATATAAAACATTTGTTTTAAAAGAATCTTAATTACTTAAAAGTATGCCTGTATCAAATTCAAAATTTCAATCTCCTTAAAATTATGTTTTTTTTTTAGAAGTAGAGAAGAAAAAATTGTTTAAAATTACTTGTTATTACTAATGATTTTGTGGAAATGGCGTAAGTTTAAAAGTGTTGAAAAGTTATAATATTTTTTATAGAGAAAGAATCTCAGTCTTCTCGATTTATCTTTGGTAAGTGGCGTTTGCTGTTTTTTTTATCCTTAAAAGGTATACAATTTATATTTATACAAATTTTTTTTAGAAGAACCAAGTGCCTTGGAGATGTCAAGTTAGTGTTTTTGATAAAAAAAAATCTTATCTAGTTTTAAAAATTAGTTTTAATAATGTGATAATTCATTAAAGGCTGAATGACTACGATTCGGATCAAAAATTTCTGTTCAACCAATTTATTACTACCTTAAAATAATGCCTATACTGCGAAACTTGCGAACAAATAGTTCTTTCAACATTAGTATTTTTGCTAGCAATTGGCGTAATTCAAGAACAAGTTTCCAACATTTCAATCAAAAATAAATTCTATACAAAGAACAAAGCATTTAATTCCAATAAACATAAAATTTTAGACCTGGCTGTGTTTCATAACACAATGCACTAAAAATTTATTTAATCCAAAAACTTATATTTGGTATAACTTTACTATTCTTGATGTTTATTTTCAGTCAATTTAAAAATTTTTGTTATTATATAGTTTCACACTAATCGTAGTCATTTTCAGGCTTCTTTTGTTGCTTTTGAAATTAAGACGTTGTGAAGTGTATCGATTGCTTTAATAATAGATTTATTCGTCTCTTCTGATGCAGATTAAGTATTCATCGCCCAACATTTGTAAAACAAGTTTTCTATTCAGCAAGTTTATATTAAAAATTTGTATCCAATAAACTTTGCAAATCCCATGAAAAATTTTATTGAGGCTTTGATCTCCACAGCGTATTTTCAACCCCTTCGAGCTTTGCTCTTCGAGGCTTTTTGTTTTGCCATCAAGAAAAAACTTGTCACCATCTGGTCGATCTTAGTAGGACAACTTAATGACCTTTTTATGCCATTTAAAGGCTTAACAAAAATAATTATTTTGTTTTTTACTAAAAAGATTTGGTTTGCAATTGACTTCCCAAAGACAGATCCCAATTTTTAGACCTTTTTTGTTTTACTCAATTCAATTTCTGTTCAGACTTCGTTTTGACATTAAGTCTGAGCGATTTAATTGTTATTCTTGATAAGTTTAATTTTTTAAACAGTTTATCTCAGTCTTCCTTAAAGTGAACCACTTGGCTCCCTAAGAAAAAAAATTGCTATGGTCGAGAAATTTTGAAAATCTATATACAATGAAAGCTGACCGAAACAATTGCTATGTTCTTTGCAGTTAAATCGTGACAGCTGATAAAAATTGTATTATAATTTTTTTTTGTTCTTCACTTTAATTTTAATATAAAAGTACTGAAAAACTTCCCTGGACAATCAAAATTTTGATCAAACTTCTGGTCAAAAACCAAAAAAGAAAGACCATTGCTATATATAACAAGGATTTTTAAGTTAAATTTTGGGGGATTAACTGTGTCCTGAAAGGCAGAAATGTGTCAAAAACTTTTATTGACAGCCACTGGTTAAACTAAAAAAGTTTGTCATCCCTGTTTACATTTTTAATCTCTCTAGGGCTTTCATGAAGACAATTAATATTATATCACCATTTTATTTTATTTTTTCGAAATATTGATCAGTGGGGTAACGTTATGGTTACGACAACCTTAAAGCAATTTTCGAGCTACTTTAATAAACACTACGATGGTGTTATCTGTTCAGGATCAAGCTCTCATCATTGCGCGTTGTTTAACTCGTTTTTCAATGCGTGATTATTTTTATACATTTGTCGATTTGCCGTTGAGGACTTGTACAAAACATTGTTTTTGACCGGGAAAAAAATTTTAAGACATTATGGCACTTGTCTATGCATTTTGTTTAAATCTATAATTGCATCAATCTAAACACTTTCTTGTTCATTGGTCTAAACAGCGAGATAACTTGTTCTGCTGAGACACTGACTTTCGAGCAAAAGATCGCGAGTTTAAATCTCATTGTACCCTAGTAATCTATTTCCGTATTGCGCTGGGGAAAAGTACTTCATGAAAAATTTATTGATGGAGTCACGCTGTTTACTTACAATGATGATTTTGCTTAAAACAGAAGGAAGTAAGGAGGAAAATTCTGGCGAAGTTGTACTGCATAATTTAATGTTAAAAGAAAAGCGCTTTTTTTGTGTTACTAAACTTTTCAAGTATTTTAGGAAAAAATAAACTTCTGCTTCCCCCGAAACAAGTAATACTTGACAGTAAGTACGAATTGTTTAATCGGTTTTAAAAAAAATTTTTGATAGCTAAGACTTTCTATTAAATATCTCACAATAATACCTTACGTATTTGATATTTTAAGGGAGTGCTTACCAACTCACCAAAAAAAACTCTGTCTTTTTTTGATATTTTGTTTTAATCGGAAAAAATTTTGCTTTTTATTGATTTTTTAAGGTTTATAAAACCGAAGTTCTCGCTTGTGACCGAAAAATGGAAAAACTCCACATAAATCATTTTTCGAGAATTTTACGTATTAAAGAAAGGCTAATAAATAACTGTAGATTGCTAACAATCATTGATTAAAAATTAAATTTCGTCGCGATATTCAGCAACTGTTGTTCATCTGTTATTCTATGAAACCGTAAACGAAGTTTGTGTAAAACTCGGTGAACACTAACACTTAATTTTGCAGGAGAGAAAACCGATTCTTATCCAATTTTTATTGAAGTTGAAGCCGGTAATTTGCTTTTCGGCTTTATGTTTTGTTTTTTGCTAAAACAAGTTTTATTTTTCAGATGATCCAAGGATTTCGGATATTTCATGTAAGACCAATTATGTAAACTAAGTTTTTCTTCAAAAATTGTTTCAATGCGTTGCTGCATTTCTTTATCAAATGAATTGTTACACAAATAATAAAAAATTTAAAAAGGATTATTTTAATCGCAACACACAAAACGTAATTACACTGTGGCTACGATAAGGCAGCAGTGTGTGCACCGCAAGGCTTTCCAGTAGAGAAACTTCTGTTGTTTTAAACTTTCCCTAAAATGCTAAAAGTCAAGCAGTTTGTTAAATGTACTTTGATTCAAACCTATCGCATTAGCGTCATAGTCTAGCACTTGAGTCAGAAGCTAACTTTGTTATATAAAAAAGCTTTAAAATAGTATTAGTTTTGCAAATATCTATATATATAGCAATTGTGCTGGTAAATTAGTGATCCAGAATAGAAAACAACAAAAAAATCTCCCGAATCGATAACCACTATGGCAATCAGCAAAAACTAATTTGTTATGATTTAAAACAGGATGTCCAACCTTGTTTCATAATGAGACAAATTCTAAATTGAGCTGAAATTGGCCGGCCGCAAAAAGATCTTTACTTTAAACCAGATTCTCATTTGCCAAATTTCGTCTCAAAAATAAAGTGTTTTCTGAAAAGCAAAGGTCTTTTCTTTGAATCAGACTCTGATTTCATGATTTTTGTCTCAAAAAGTACCACGCAAGCTCATCAAACTCAGTTTGGCAAACGCTTCAATACAGGTATGAAACTACATCTAAAAAATTGAATTGGCAGTGAGCCGCATCAAAACCTTAAGAAGGTCGTAATGCTGGCCGCAGGCCGCAGTTTGGACATCCCTGATTTAAATTGTACTTTTTATAGATTGTACATTGAACACCTACTTCAGACAAAATATTATACTAATCAACAGGAAAATATGTGAAAAATATTGCTATACCCATCGTAATTCAAAAAGCAGAATATAATTCTGAAACCGCATATGAATTATTACTTTTATTCTTTATGGCAAAAGTTTATTTTCAGATTCAAAAATTACTGTGGAGAAGATTCTCTTCAACTCGGTTACCCTCAACGATTTTGATGGCATCGTGTTTCGTAAGTTTTTCAAATAGTTTTCCGTCTTAATGTAAAGTAATCATTTCGGGTCGGACACAGATCACAGGCCGGATTGGGGTCAAGAATTTAGATCTTTTTACTACTACAGACCCTGTACTTCCCGGATCAGATAGTGGCAGCGATAGTGTTTAGCCAGTAGCCGATTCGATTATCCATAACAAAAAAAATCCGATATTGGTCCTAACCTTGTTTTTTATCGAGTTCCTATTGTATGGAGCGGACCTCGGTGGCCACGATAGAGCAAGCAGTCAGGAGGTGATCTGCGGTTTGTTCAGTGGCACCGCACTCGCAATTTAGTTATTTAGCGAGACCTCATTTGTGCACAGACGGTTTAGCATAACCCGATTTGTTAAAGCAAGCCTATTTTATCGGTTATATTACTGATACTGGTAGTGGAATAAAAACAATGGGGCTGGATATACTCTTATTGTACCCTGTGTTCCATTTATAATTGGTCCTATGAGTTGCACGAATACTAGTTCAGCACGGATGTTTAGTAGTTTCTGGGCAGCTGGCACAAACAGGCGTCTAGACCTCAACTATTTTTAAAAGCATTTAAAAACTCGCTTAGAAAAAACTATAACTTTAACGATCTACTATAATCAAAGTCCAGAATGTCAGAATTAGCCAAGAAGGAACGCTGTTTCTCAGACCAAGAGTCTAAGCCGGCGACTTCAACTGCCAGTATTCTTGCAGCCAGTGTAAATAATAAATTCGTAATAATGTATTGGAGAACAAGACAGTTTATATTTTCTCAGCCAGCCAAGCACTCTCTATCTGCACTGTTAACCAACATGCTCACATTTGAAGTCGCTGACTTAGAAATGGGGTCTGGAAATATTGGAAAATCTAGGATCCGATTAATGTTGAGGAGATTTCGCAGCTATGAACGTTCGGGCGCAACCGCATAAATCTTTGATGCCAGTTAAGATTGACTCAAAAAAGTCTATTTTAATCGCTCATGGACAAACACGGCAAGGCCATGTTTCCTGCTTACAAGAAGACCAACTGGTTCAAATTTTCAGAGTACTGACCTCTCTGCATTAGTGCTGTTGATCTCCTGTATTACTTCAAACTGTAAATTAAGGTGATGAAAAACGTTCATCCAGATTGCAATGAAGCCTTCGATGTTTAGCTTGAAAACGGTGGGCCTTTGGAAGTTGTCGACAATTTGCCCTGATAAAAGCAGTTTTTTTGTACGTTTCCCCGTCTTGATAAGGAAGTTTGCTGGGAAAGCAAAATTTGAATGAACATTGAGGATACCATTAGGTTTTAGTACTTTTTAATAACAAACGAACTGAACTGTAAGAAAGCAACGTTTATCCAGGCTATCGTAATTTAATATTAAGCATACAAGTATTACCTTAAATTAAACTAAAAACACCGCTATGCAATCTATGAAATAATAAAATGAAAATAAGGTTGCGCATATCTTATCTGCGCAACCTTATCTTCATCAAGCAACTAAAGATAAGCAGCTAAAAGCTCAGATTCTAAAAAACAAGGAAAGCAAAGGAATCGTTGCTCAACGCTCGTGGCGCTATTAACAAAACATAGGAGAAAAAACACAATAGGTTTAAAACTCCGTATATATTACAACACGGGCCAAACAGTAATTTTACTTTATTAACAATATTGCAATTAAAAATATTATCATAAGTTAATTCGTTACATAGTGTGGTCGTGCTTTGTTTAAAAAAACTAAGTTTTGTCACAAATTTTTAAAATGTTCAGCAAAGTAACTAAACTTTTTTTCATTGTCTTAAACTTTTTTTGTTGTGCAGAAGGACAACGAAGAGAACAACCGGAAACCTCGGAAGGTACTAATGTAAAACTGGTATTTTATTATTTTTGCGTAAAACTATCTTTAAGTAGCAGCCGATACCAAAAAAAACTCTTATCCAATTTTTAATTAATCATTTTATTTTGGTCAGAACTTGTTGATAAATAAAGGAAAAAAGCATCAAATCAAATGGAGAGTGCCAGGAAGATGCTAACAGACCTCGCGGTCAATAAATCAAGCAACCACACAAGTTCAATGAGTTTTACGACAAAGAAAATTATGTAAATGTAGCTATTCACTTACGCTATTCTGTTGTGCCCTTGTGAAAAACACTTTATGGCACTTTTCTCTGCTGCACTTTTCACTTAAACACTTTATAGCACTTTTCTTGATGGTCTCGGCAAGCAGCTTAAAATTTTAGTCATATCGCTAAATAAAAAACAAAAAACAAATTCTACCCGACAGCAATATCTTTGCATTTTCAAAAGTAGGTCAGGATAATTGCTTGACAGTTGCTCTATGTACTGCATAGCAACTCAGACGCTTTCTGCGAGTCCGGAAAATAAATATAGAGATCAAATGAAAGCTCCATTTAATTTAAAAAATACTGCTGTAAACCATAAATAAAACTGATCAAAAATAACTAAGTGGCAAGGGCCATCACTCTATTTCAAAGCCACATCTTTCCCAAGGCCACACACTTTTGCTTTACGTGTAAAAATTACGCGCCCTCAGCTTTGTGTATTACTATTTGTTTTGCATCAATGTCTTAAGCAAACAATTCAATCTCTAATGTTTAGCGGTGAATAGGAAGTTTGAGATCATGGAAACTTGTTTTTGATGGACCTTGATAAAGGTAATTAGTGCAATTAACAGGTACGTTTTTTACTTCCCATTTTAAAGCGGAACACTTCCCATTGTGCCCAATGAATATTGACTTAGGTTGCAACGTTTTAAATTAACTCGAAAAACAATATTTGCGTTTAAAGTGGCCGTGATTTTGAGATTTGGTTTCTTGCTTGATTTCGCTAAAACTATTTTGAAACTAGGCTGAAATTCAACCATGACTTTATAAAAGGTGATTAGACAGCGATAGAGGAAACAAGTCAGCGAAAAAAGACGAAAAAATTTGAATAAAAAATAAAAATAAAGAACACAAAAAAAATTTGGTAAACCAATTGCCAGCCATTGGTAACACTTTCTCGTTTGGCTAGTTAGATAAATAATCGAACTGAGCTTACTCGCTTGGATAAGAAATGATAACCATTAACCACCTCAATGGCCGGGCTTCTAAAGCCCGGCCCTTGCGAAAACTTTTATAATTATTTTTTTTGTAGATAAAATTCTGGAATTTCTTGACTTTTCCTAATTGAAATGCTGAATAAGATGGTATTATTTTTAAATGCCCCCGAACAAGGTTTAACGGGTAAAATAGACGTTTTTTTACCAAATTTGTGACTTTTTGATGGTTTTCCCAAGCAGAGCGTGGAATTTCAATTTCACGTCTTTATTAAGTGACATTAAGTTTACCAAGAATTGGCTTTGCGTGACGAAGCAAATTACGTCGTTTGCCGACCTCGAAATGCCTGAAGCGATGCAGAATTATTTCATGTAAATTGCATTTTCTTTTTTTGAGCTTTTGGCGATTGTTTGGAAACATTTTACACATATACATTCTTTTGTATAAAACAATTGCTGTTGGACTGCTTGAATACCAATCAAGCGGACAAAATTCAATCTTTACACTTAAGCATTTTTATAAAAGTTTATTATAACTATTTACTCATGGGAAAAAAATTAAACTAACTGGTTCACATCTTAGCTTTTATGCTGACGCCTTGAGACAATTAAACAACACCGAACTTTTTATAATTAACTTTTTATTTACATTTCACATTGCATTTTAAGTAACAGGCCGTTTTTATGTTGAAATTTTCTTTACAATGAAAAATCCGAGGTATTTTTTATGTATACGTTTACTTGTTTAAAAAGTTTTGTAAAAAAGTTTATAGATTTTAGATGTGGGTTTTGTAAACAAAAAACTTAGAATAAAAACAAGACGTTTGATACTATTTAATTTTAATGAAACAAGGCTTTCCAACTTGTATAGATTCATAACAGTTCTAAAGTCTGAAATTTACCGAAATTCCTTTTTTCCTCCCAAAAAATTTTCGTGCCAAAGTTTAAAATAATTGGTCCTTACTTATTGCAAATTGTTTGATAAATTTATTTCGAAAGTTAAATAAAGACCAAAAAAATTCTTTATTCAGTAAATTTTAAAAGAACTTTTTACGTAAACCTAAAGACCATTTATGGTTTTTATTTTCCTTTCGCAAAAAATTTTACGTTTAAACTCAAAATGTCATTTAGAAAAAAATTGAATATGACTTCTGGTTTAATATGATTATCCTATTATATTCCGACCTCTTTTAGTTTTAAAATGACCCACTAACTGGAAACCTCTGAATAAAATCAACTTAGATATCTTAGTTACAGATGACCTGGGCTATTTACAAGAGTTTTTTACGTAAAACCAGATACGTAAAACAGTAAAGCTCCGGACCCTATTTTATGTGCATAGAGCTTATAATCCATCTTAGAGCTGCTTTGAATTTTTGATTACATAACTTTTTCTTTTCCTGATTGCGTCAACTCCAATTTTGAAAATCTACGGAAGAGCGCTTGTAGTCGCGATTCGAAAGACAAAGAAGGCGGTAGAAGACCCAAAACGTTATTGAGAAATTTATCCACTTTACGTCCCCTGGGAAAAGGTTGAGACGCTTACCTACGTCCGCAACAAGCCAATTGATGGTTTTGATGCAAAAAGTCAACCGTGGATCAAGTCCTTCTGTTAATACAAATCATTGACAATTTTTTTGAGACTAAGAAGAATGGCAGTGCTATTTGTCAGTCTGACAGCTGCATATGACACTGTTATTTCATTTAACTGCAAGCTGCTGAAGTTTCAACTGGATAAATGCGTAGTTTGAATGATTATAAAACTAGTTCACAATGAAGGTTTCATTTTAACGGCGACAGAAAGCAAAATAGTCTCAGGTGTCAGAGAAACAAAGTTCCTGTAAAATCAATCACAACTTTTTAACATCGAGATGCATAATCTGCTTTCTATAATGTGCAGATTAAGAAAAAACTGTGAGCTAAAAGTTTACAGTAATTAACATTCACCATTGTGTTTGGTTCCGATTTATCTTGAAGTAAAACTAGATAAATCACTCAAGTTTTGTTACCACCGTTTGGCATTGCGCAAAAAACTTCGCCTGTCCCACTGCTGAGGCAACGTGGGGCCTCAGAGCGGGTGCTGGTTCCAAATCATCATATACAGCTCTCTTATTTTTAGTCTATTTAACAGCCAAGTATCGGAGTCTTGTTTGTTCTCGTGAAACTTGGTTTATATTTAGTTTTTTGAATGACGCTTTGCGCGTAGTCACTGAATCCCTCCGTCCATCTCCAACAAACCACTTAATAGTTTTTTCTAACATCCAGCCATCTGAGCTCTGACAACTACTAGTGACACTTGTTTTGGGTAAAGTTAGTACTGTAGAACTGTGCTCCGCTACGTTTTCGAACACCTGGAACAGGTAAAGAGCTATATTTTGAACGCTTTCCGTTACCTAAAGTTTCATTTGGCTGTCATAAAAAACCTAAAAACTCAATCTAAACTCAAAAAATAAAATGATGACTTTTTTTTCGTTTGAAGTTACGAATTTGTGCATATCATGTACAATTGGGCCTGGTTAAAAATTGATCAAAAAAAATTATCAATTTATTGGTAGAGAGTTTTTATGACCACTAAATAAAGCTTCATATGAAAAAAAGCGTTCGAAATTAAGTAAAGACCAAAAAAGGTCTTGACATTACACAATGAGATGTATCGTATAATGAGTTTTTTAAGTTTTTAGGTTGCTACTTCAGAGAAACATAACTTTATCTTTATTTTAAAGAGTATGCTTCTCGTTTTTCCGCAGCATATGAGTTACAGAGCACTGCTCTAGATCCTGACTATGGTTTATTTATCTATTATCAAATAATAATAATAATAATATTTATTTACCGAACGCATAAACATAAATTTTATAATACACACACACGGTAATGTAAAAGAAAATCGAAATATGTCTGAAGGCAGCGGGCACCGAAGAACATACGTTATCAAGTCAAGTGTCCCCACATCCAGTACAGTCAAAAACAAAATTTACATATATATTAATTAAGTATTTTACTGCCTGTCAATAAACACAAAGGTCTAAACACTTGCTTGTGTCTGCTGCGCAAAAACTTGAACAATTTTGCTGAATTAAGAGCATCCAATCTGCCCATCACATAAATCATAAATCGAACACAGATACTATGAGAATACATTCGGCCTCGTGCTTTCATTACCAGCGCCTTGCCTTACCGGTTCGAAATAGCGTACCCGGAACAGTTTGAATTATGGTTAAAAGCTTTCAGACGGGTTAAAGGCAACTGGACGCAGCCGACTGGAGGCAGCTTAACTAACCAATCGATTGCCTCTAGTTGTCCTTAAATTGTCTGGTTGCGCCCAGTTGGTTGCGGCCAGTTGGCTCATTGCGCCTGCAGACTGTAGTTGCGCGTTTTCATTTGTGCATAGAAAAATGGAGTCTTGTTTCTTTCTCTTATTGCAAATGCGGCGCCTTGCACAAACCAGAGATAACGTTGTATCGGAGTGTCACATGCAGTGGACATTACAAGGAGCACGAGGTCGGACAGTTTTGGATAAAAAAATAAACAGTTGTGGCTTGGTATATTGCCAACAGCATTTAATCCAGGCAATACAATAGCAATTTGCAGTAAAGAAATAAAGCACGGGGGCCAGTCCTATTTATGTTTTTTACTTGAAGTGGATACTTTTACCTGCTACAACAATTTCGGCATAGAATCGCCCTGTTTTACGTGATGATGAAAAAGGGCCTTTACAGCTTAACATCTCTTTCTCGAAATTATCTTGGAGAGGCATTGTGGTGATCAATATTTTCTGTAGGTGATTAATCTAATCTTCCACAGTGTAAAACAAAAAAACGTATTTTTCAATTAAATATATTGGATCCAAAATGTGTTATTTTATCCCGTATTTCATGCAACATTTTTCATATTGCAAAATAAAAAACTATATCTATCTACTTTTGTTACCGAGATTTGCTTATTTTCTAGTTTTGTTTTTAGGTTTTCACTTGTTGATTACTTTTTTGCCTTTTCACAGTTTTTTTTTCCAACGATTGTTTTAAAATTATTTTTTTGTCGTCTTGAATGACACAATAAAAGTAACTACTTGACTACGACACATTATGGTTATTTCCCAGTCACGTTGTCCTACATTTAATCTCAATTATATGTTATGCGAATATTTGCAAATGTTTAGTGACAAAATAAACAAATGTACATCTTGAATCATCACAAATGTTAGAATATTGCTGTTTAAGAGATTTTTTATTGGGCACTCTAGTTTTTATAAACTGTAATTTAGAGTTGCTGATAAAGTAAATTAATGCTGATTAGTTGGAAAAGTGGCATAAAATGTTTTTTTAATAGAATAATAAAATGTAACAAGAAACGAACTTATACGATCTTTATCCGTTTTCATCAAAGTAATAGTTGCAACCTTTCGCCAGCAATAATTCAACCGCACGTTGAAAGAAGGCCTTTGACTGCTTAAAGTTTGATGTTCAACAAAAAATTAAATTGATTTTGGGCGAACGTCATTTCCGTGCCAGTAACCCTAGTGTTGTAACATTTACACCTCAAAATTATACTTCAAAGTCTAATTTTAGGAAACGTTGTTGTCTCTGCTATGATAATAAAATTGGATCAGGCTAGAAGATGCAAAAATAAAAGATAAACAAATCACAAAATCAGTGTCAAACATGCGGCTCTTCCACGTGTTTGCGGCCTGCTTACAAATTACGCTTCATGCTTTGATCGATGCCGAGATATGTTCCACGACTAACAGCAACAGTTATATAGAATAATATTGTTGTCTCAATGTTTTTTGTAAAGTAATGCAATGGCGTAGTTTCATTTCAATAATTAAAAAACTCTTTTTGCGGCGGTGAAGTACGACGTGCATGTAAACAGTGACATATAAAAGATAAAGTTTTGTTGTAACCACCTGCTTACAAATTGCGCTTCATGCTTTGATCGATGCCGAGATATGTTCCACGACTAACAGCAACAGTAACCACCAAAACATGTGGACAAAACATGTGAGCAAGTAAATGAAACTGGTCTAAAATATTTTTCATAATTCGACCATTCAAACAATGAAACAAGCTTTCTCAGCTTCTTCATTGTTTGTAATTGTCGTGCGCGTTGAAGTCACTTTTTATGTCCAATTTTTAATTAGGTTTACGGACTGTTACAACAGCGAAACAGTTAGAATCGCATTTCACGCTAGTCTAATGAGTGTCTAAATGTAAAAATTGAAATGACCTTGCTAAATTGCAATTTTGCATACTTTATCAAATGAATTTTCAAAAACATTTTTGCTCTAACAAAAGTTAAATAAATGGTCTTTACTCTGCTTAAATTTCATATAGATAGCTTGAGTAGTTTTTGAGTTATAAATTGTTGATTTGATGGGCTTCTGAAGCCCGGCCGTTGAGAAGTCAATAGCTCAAAAAAAGTTGAGAAGAATAGGGTTAATGGGGTACAAATTAGTTTTAGTTCTGAGTTTCTCGAAACAATTAAAATAACACTTGGAGGCCACGAAAACAGTTTTATTTCTACTTTAAAACTATTTTGACTTGAGTAAATAGAGAAGAATAATGATCTTCGAACCTTAAATTTATAAGCCTTGAATTTTTATTGCAGCTACGACACCTGAACAAGAACAAGAAGATGTATCGGTTGAATCACTTCTATTCTACGAGGTTTTTGGTAAGAATTTTGTTAATTGTAAATTGTCTTATCTTGAAACTAAACCGACTACCTTTTGCGTACTTCTCGCCCAGAAAATATTTTTTAATTGTGATAAACTATTTTTGATGTAAAAATTATTCAACTTATACTTTTTGAGAATGTTACTATAAAAACGCTCGGCAAAAGTTTTTGCTAACAATTATTTAAATAAAATCTTTTTTCTATACGGAAGTAATCTTTTGATCTCTAATTATACTTTTTTTGCTTGCTGGACAATTAGCTTTACCGTGCAGTGAACCTTCTATCGCTATAATTTTGCTAAAAGAAGAGGCTTTCTATTAGACGTATTTTGGACGTTATTGCTATCAGGCTTCCAACGTTGCATAACTACTTCGTGTTGGTTTTGACTTACTTGCACTTGAACTATTAGCGAATTTTTTTTTTTTTTTTGACAGATATTTTGAATATTATACCCAAGATTTTGAAAGCAGTAAGTCACGAAAAAAAAAGAAACGATGCCTTGAGGTTTTTGCAAATTGCTTCCAACAAAAGTGCTAAAGAGGACGTCTTTCATATTTATTTACAGACTTTGTATGAGTGTATATCAGTCGAAAGTTTATACTACCTCACTGAAACTGGCGATTTGTCTGGACTTCAGTATGTTTTCTCTGCCTACGAAATCATGGAAAAATGCGGCGTAGACGAATATTATAGTGATTTTACTATCTATTCAATGCTAAATTTCTATTACTATCTCTTAGACTTAAGATACCGATTTGCTCTTGATCCTAAAGTTTTATACTCCATTTACAAAGTTGTGGATTATTTTTCAACAATTGTTAACAAATACATGGTTAAAGATATTAACTTTTACAAACTGCTGTGTGCTATTTCCGCTTTAATAGCGGTACTCATTCCTGACAAGAAACCAGAAAGAATTGCATATTTGCATGTTATTGACGACTCTGTTGTGGGCAATTTTGTATCTGGAGCAAAATTTTATCACTTGGGAAAATTGGCGAAAAATATGGATGTTGATGCTGCTTTTCAAGCTCTGGAAAAAGCTCTTTCAATATTTGACAAAGAAACACTTGTAACAGAAAAAATTATTATTCGTCATTTGATGGATGTGATCTACGGTGAGTGTTTAAATTGTTTTTTCAAAGTGTTGTATGTAGTAGAAAGCAGCAGCTTATTAACCGAGACGGTGATCTACAGAGTCTCAGTTTAACTCTTAACCTCGTCTTGATTGTTCCTCTGAAAGCGCTGCGATATTTTATCATAGTTACGGTTTTAAGAAACAACTCACAATTTTATTCCCAATATCTCGACATCTTTTTGAAGCAACTTACAGTACGTTTCTACGTAGAATTAGCTCTGGTAATTCCTTGGCGGTTGCTGGAGTTAACGTATTGTCGTGCGTATCCGCCGTGTCGTGCAAATGATTGATGTTAATATGTTGGTGGGATTTCATCGAGCTGTTTACCAAATGGTTAATTTTCATTTTTTTAGAAATGGTTCTCTTATACGAAGAGCATGGAAACATCAAATATAAAAATGCTATTTTGAACTTTTCAACAAAACGGCTACAGCGTTCAGATAACATGTTAATCTTACTTGGCCGCATGTTCATAAATTTGGTGTGTGAAGTAAATGCCGAAACCGTTTGTGACAAATTAATCAAGACGTCTGTCCAATCGTTGGCAATTAGAGAACTTCGAGCTGATTGGGCATTTACTGCCATTAACTTTGTGGTCGGCATTTATCCAAGATTAATAGTTCAAAACAAGATCAAAGCTTGCCAGATCACATGGAATATTTTACGATCCTATAACATAATTACTAGGGGCGCTAAGCGGTTGTCTTTACTAACTCATTTTCTTGCCGGTCTGCATTATCACTTCACGTTTAAGGAAGTGCACACAATCGGGGACGAAATAGTTTTTTACTTGTCTGACCAAAAATTAGCTCCACAAACTTCGGAAGAACACACGTACCTTGCCTATGCGTACTTGTTCATGCAGGAGGCTCGTCGGCGCCGATGTAACAATTCGTGCACTGAATACGCTAAATTGGCTTTTAGAGCAAGCTTTAATTATAATTTATTTGTTGGACGGTTTGTACTAAAAATCTGTTGCCATATTTTGTTACTTCGGGAGTACACAACTTTAGATTTGAATGATACCCAAAGAAAAGTAATGGAGTCAATATTGAACGTGAAAGCTGCCGATCGAAGAACAAATGATAAAAGTGTCATTAAGATATGGCGTTATCGATACTATAAGTTGTGCTGCTGATTTTCTTTTCAGTTGAAGTCAGTGTAATAAGTGGATATTATTTAATAAAATTATTAGCAAATAATTTTGGAGCCTATTCGAGTTTGCCAAATTTTCTAGACAAAGTTTAAAAACGCAAGAAAATCATATTTATGTTTGATCTTTAATTGGTATGTAATTTTCGTCGATTTTGAAGTTAAAATTTCTGCATTTCCGAAAGCAGCTAAATGGTTGCTCTAAATATAACTCATCTGAGATTGCCTGTGATTCCGAGTTAATAAACCGCGATAAAAATTGTATTTGCTGATTTCGTTTTAATACTGTCACTGAAATCAGGACACAACCAAAATTTAAAGTACCTAAGTGAAAGCTTGAAAATCCATTGCCCGCTGGACTAGGTACAAACTTTTATAAACAACTTATTTTTCATATAAAACGTATTTTTAAATGTTTCATGCTGATATATAATAAAATTAAGTTTTGAAAAGCAATGTTATTTTACATTTCCCAAAGACAAACTTCATAACATATTTTAAACATTTGCAATTAAAAACATACGCCGTTTTTTTTTAATAATGCTGTTACATTTGAAATTCTTTTCTTTACATTGTTTTAATTTTTTTGCCATTTTAATATAAACTTTAAGATGCAACCAAACCAAATTTAATAGCTTGCTGCACTATTAACTAGGGAAGTGAACAAAACATTTCTTCCTATTGCGAAACACTTTTTTTTTTGTTCAACTGTCTTTAAGATTATTTCTACGATAGAATGACTAACTTTGATTGAACCAAAAAATTAAATTTAGTAAAAGCTGTCATGATTAATTGATTAAAAAAATAAGATATAACAATAAAGAATAAAATTGCGGTGCGGCAATTAAAAGAATGCGTACAGATATAACAAAACAGATTTTGAAAAATTTTGGGCTAAAGTTTCAAAATAGCAAGAAAATATTTACCCTTTGATTAATTGTCTGTATTTGTGAACAAACTTTTTCTGTCGACATAATTAGGGTTATCAAACGAGAGAAAATATCATCACTTTCAAAATAGCACCTTTGGTTTCTTACGCGTTTTAAAATTTTGTGCCTTCAAAATCCGGGTTGTCGGAGTTGAAAGTTGAAGTGGCGGAGTTGCATGTTTAAGGGCGGAGTCGGAGCCGGAGTTATTTTTTTAGTTTTGATCGAGTCAAAGTCGGAGCTGGAGTTGTTTTTAAGATTTATTGGGGTTGGAGTCGTTTTTTAGATGTGCAAGTGTCGGATTTGGAGTCGTTATTATTTTTTGAGACTCCGACTCCGCTTTAGGCCAATTTAAGCTTACGTGTCCGCTGCAGCTAGTCAAATGTACTAAACCAATTAACAAGAAAGTGCATACATGGTGAATATTTTTTCAAAGACAATGTCGCTTTTTGGCCCTAAATTTGAAATGAATAAAAAATGTTTTTAGCTGTAAATCGACGGACCAAAGGATAGATTTTCTTCGAAAAATGTAAATTTATTTTTGGTTCAGTGAGTTTTCAAAATTACACGGAAAATTAACAAATTACTTTAAATTAATTTAATGACAAAATAACTTTGAATTGATGTGAAAACTTTTTTTTACATAATTTTTGGGTATTTTTATAGATTTGTAGACAAAATGATCCATCAAGAACTTTTGTCTGGGTAAATATAATAAGCTTGTATAATATAAAAAGCTTCCTCTGTTTAAGATATGCTTTCCCAGTTAAGATGTATGATTGATTGGGGTTCAGTTCTTAAAAATTGCCCCATTATGTATATTTACAATCTCCTAAACAATCTCTTTAATTTCGCTTTGGTCCGGCTCAAATAGTCGAAGAAATAACGTTTCTATAAGCATTTAAATATTTTACATTTATTTACAAGAAAATGGCAACACTGCTTAATTTCATAATTCGTAAAGAAAAATCCAGAATATTCGCTTAACTAGTTAGCCATTGTGACATGTGTGACGTAATAATGGTTATTTGTGATTGGCTTGATCTTAGTAAGTTTAAGAACATTCGAGCAACTTATGACCGATTGATATAAATAAGGCTCGGTCGGAAGCATGATTATTATACATTTTAGTAACTCGATATTAGAAATTTGTTAGTTGTGTGAATTCATAGTTTGAACACAAGACTCTGGTTGCTTACGATTATTGTTGAAGAATTAAGCTAGTGAGCTTAACCTGCTGTTGATTTTTTACTATTGTGGGCTCATAAATGGATTAAGGCATATTTTTAAATAAAGAAGTTATTGTGGTAGTCTGAGCTGTGGTTTAGATAGACTATATTTTTGCTGTTACTGGTTCCTAGGGCAGGTCCAGTAAGAAGATTTAAGAATTTTATTTTTTGGTAGGCAGCAAAGATTGTGTTGTCGGTGAGAGCCTTCTTAAACAGGCACCGAAAAGTTAGAAGATTAAACAACGCACTGAATTACTGAATTAATTTCTACAAAATTTTAAAACTAATTCTGTGGAAGTAACAATTGGGTAGGTTATATTTTTTATGGGTCAACTTTAAGAAAAACTTAAGAAAAATCTCTGATAGCGGCACATTAAGAAAAAGTTGAGCCATAAAAAAATATAACCTTTAAGAAAAAAGTCGAGTTATAAAAAAATATAACTAATCCAGCAGGTTTGAGTTTAAAAGTGTAAATTTTTTTTAGTTTAAAGTGAAGACCGGTAAAATAGAAAAAATCTTCATTTGCAACAAAAATGGTCCACCTTTATGAGTATGATAAATCAAAAACATTTGCCGGCCAAGTAAATAAAATACCGCGGCCAAACACCTAAATTTGGGTTTGTTAAGAGTGTCTTTTGGATTTAAAAAGTCCTCTTTTTAACTTTGCCCTTTACGTCTAAAAATTTTTCCTGTTCCCTGATTGCGGCATTTTTTTGTTTTTTAATTGCCAGCAGCCACTGCTGATGAGGGATGCATAAGCTACTTCATTGAATGGTGGTTCTGTTAAAGAATCTTTTGGTATGTGTGTCAGCAATAACGTCATGAATTGGAGCATTAAACTTAAACTCAAAAAATAAGCACTTCTGAGCTACAACCAAACAAATTCAATCCTTTTAATTATTTAACTAAGTTTTGCAAAAACTAAACTTAATAAAATACTCATCGGCGCCGGAAAGTCATTTTGTCATGGGGACAAAATTTTAAAAAAGACACCTTGTTTTTTAAAAAGGGATACAATTTTTTTAAAGATTTTTTCACTAAAAACGGTTGCGATGCCATTCTGTATCGCGACCGTTTTCTAAACACGAAAAATTGCAGATGAAAAACTCAAATTTGCAAAGTTTTTGCTTGAACGAGAAGCTGCTATGAATAATAAAAATTTATCGAATTTCTAGCATTGACATAAATATTAAAGCGCTTAGGCCCACCAAACAATTGTTAATACTTCAAAAAGCTCATTTTTTTCCAGGTTAAAAAAGTTTTAGCCAGCTAGGCCTACTTAGCAAGTGGCAAAGGCGTGTTTTAGTGATTAAAAGACCTTGGTTTGGATAAACTTTGCACGTCGACTTCAAAACAAGTAAAAGTTATTTTATCAAGCCCCCCCCTCGCTCCTTAATCAAGTATACACAATTAATCACTTGAGGTAAATATTTGCCTTTTTTTTTATCTTCACTTGGATGCAACCATATTTTTTTACATTAGATGTGAGAGAAAGAAAGTAAAAACTAAGGAAAGGTCTTCACTTTGACAGCTATGCATTTTTGAAAATTTTGACACTGTCGGTTTATTGCTCGGGTAAATTCAAACTTTTTATCGAATCCCATTCGACCCCTTAATGGTTCCAATTGACCACTTGGAGGACTATTGGTATAAACAATAAACCTGTTCATCTACATAGCGCACAACTAGACAACATGCATCGATGAGACAAAATATTTTAAAGAAGGTCAATAAAAAATTTAATATTGATATGTTTACTTTTTTCCAGGATAATTACTGTTTAAAATGTTCAAAGTAGGCATGTCATTTATAAAAATATATATTTTATTTTGTCACTTGAGCTATTAGGGGGGGGCACGTAGTAACACTTTTTTTTCTTTTTGCTATTTCTCCTATAACAAATTTTTTTTTTTCAAAATTTTTGTTTAATATCAAAAATTTATGTCACTGTTTTACTAACATCAAAAAAATAAATTAACAATTTTTAAAGCTTAGTGGTTAAAATTACAATTTAAATATTTAAAAAAGCGTTACAATGTGCCCCGTCAATGGGGTAAGTTGTAACACCAGTTGGGGTAAGTTGTAACAGCAACGAAATCAACAATAAATGTTTAAATATAAGTGCAATTTGAAGAAAATAACAATATGAAAAAGTAAACACAATGAAATCACACATAGCCTGGTCAATGGTAATAGATATGAGTATCAAACACAAAAAATGAGGTATTTGGCTGTTGCCTAAAAATGTTAAAACAGTTTTTTCACTGCTGGATTAGCCCAATCATAAATTTTCAGAATCACATTTGTGACAAAAATATGTACTCAAATTTTCGGTACAAGCTAAATGTGACCTCTTTAGGTAACCATAGCATTGTACCACCCACTCTTCATCAGGACGACTGTTAAAATAGGGCTCAAAAAATGTAATGCAAAACTACACTTTTGCTTATAGTGTTTTTTCAAAAATTGTTTTTTCTTTGTTTGAAGCTATAACAGATTTTCCTTTTCTGGTGTGTCTGTCAGCATGGCACACTTTTTAGACCTTCTCTTGTTTTGCACCAAAGACTTAGCCTATCTTTAAGTTTTTTTTAGCACTCTGTACAGTTTTACATGGCCAACACCAATTTTTCTTACTCTCCTTATTAATCTCTTTTAAATTATAGCAACTGGATGCTGCAGCAGCTCTTAAGTTGTCTTGAAATGATGAGCTGGTATTCCTGTTAGTCTTTCTTTTATAAATTCTCATATTATTTACAAATGTTGTTGCCGAAGTTGCTTTTAATAAAAGCTGGTTAAACCTATGCACAAAAATATGTGTTACAACTTACCCCATCAGCTTATGTTATAACTTACCCCACCTCACACTTAGTCAAGTTTTTATTAATATCTCAATAAATTAAGTTTTAGTTGCTAAACCTTGTTAGGCATTTAATAGCCTATTCTTTTGTGTTTCGACTGATATAAAACATTTCAATAAAACCTCACCCGCTATCTCTCAAGAAGACAAAAATTAAATTTCGAAAAATTTATTTTGCCTACTGAAAAAGCTTGTTTTAGCAGTAAGCCTATTTTTAGTCATTGGAAGTAAACAATGTCATTTGCTAGCAATCGGTCTTAATATGGCTGTTATTTATCGCTGGTTAAAATTTTGTTAGTTTATGTTAGATTTCGACAAATACGAATGTTACAACTTACCCAATGTTACAACTTGCCCCGGTCTCCCCTATAGGCTTGTTCTATGAGAGAAAAATAGCATTTTTGTTCTTGTAGAAATAGCAACGGCAACAATCAAACGTAATCACTTAAGTATACACATGTAGATGTGCTCACAGGCATCCAATAAAAATCTCTAAAAAATATCCCAGCAATATATGATTATGCATACAAGATTGAGGTTATTGCATTTAAGATTGGAAAAATAAAAACAATCTTCATTGTGATGTAATTGAAACTTAGCACTCGATTGTTAAAACTATAGCAATTTTGAAAATGATAGGGACTGTATCGATTTTCTTGGTTTCTTTCTGGTTGCGGGACAGCATACACAGTATATAGTAGTTGTCTAGTAGATAAAAAAACAGTTTTGGTTTCATTTCTTATTCTAAAATTTTTGAGTTTCTGTATTCATTTTTGTACTTTATGTTTAGATACAGTCTGTCGGGCTTTAAAATATTAAAATTTTTTGGTTTTATTTTGTGACTTGTAATTTAAAATATTTTGCTCGGACATTTTTATCAAGCATTTTTTTGAAGAACTGATTTTAAATCTTCACAATACACAGCTCAGGCTACAGATTTAAAAAGAGGGTCGGCTTTTCCCTTTTTTTTCAAAGTTTTAAAAGTGTGACTTAATCAAGGTTGTTGAGTCGGAGTCGTTGGAGTTGTACGTTTTGGGGTCGAGTCGGAGTTTTTTTAGAATTGTTAGAGTCACAGTCGTTTTTTAAGTGTTATGGAGTCGGAGTTGGTTTTTCAGATGTTCTGGAGTCGTAATCGTTTTTTCTGATGTTTTGGAGTACGAATTGGAGTCGGAAAATGTTAAACAGGTTGAGTCGGAATCGGAGTTGGAGTCAGAAAATTTTGAATAGATGGAATCGAAGTAGGAAAAATTCCTCCGACTCCACAACTTTGTTTAAAATACCTTTTGTCAATAGCTATCATTTACTTCTCAAAGTTGAGAATAAAAGGTTTAAAAATTAGAATCTTTAGTGTGGCAAAAATCAAAACAAGTTGAGGTGGTTTGGTTTTTATAAGACAAAAGCGTGTTTCGATGCCACAACAATAATCATCATTATCCTTTTCTTCAAAGCAACTTATCCAGCACAAATGTATGCAATTGTATGTATAATTTACAAATAGCAATTAAAAATGACCAATTACATATTGCAGTATTACGTGAGCAAAAATTAAAGCAATAATATACAGAGAATGTGCCAGTATTCCTTAAAAAGGAATAGGAAAACCCATAAAGAAACGGATAAGGAAATGTTGCAGACATGTAGGCTTAATTAAGCCATCTTCTTTTAAAAGTAATAAACTAAAAGTTAATTTATGGGCAGAAATATTGGTGCATTATCTGTAATTCTTGATCTAACAGTACGCATGACGAATCATTATTAGTGATATGTAATCTCGTAAATTTGTCAGCCGGTTTTGTAGCAGTTTTAATTGTGTTTCGTTTTCTGAAAATTTCTACATCACCTTCTTTTGATCGTTTGGAAGAGTATTCACTTCTAGTCAGACATGGCTAGGACTGGGGCCAAGGTTTAATCTTTTAACCATTCCAGATTGCTACACTGCGTAGAACATATGCAGGCAGCAGTGAGATGGAACCAGTACCAAGTTTGTCATTTAAATCATCAGACCTCGTGCTGCATGCGGTTGTCATATGACTTAAGGCAGATTACAACTTATTGACTTATAAGCTTACTTAAACTCGTTAAAACTCATTTATTTTAAGCCTACAGTAGCAACTTCATTTAGTATTTCAATTCTTTGCCTATCCCATCTCTTTTTCCCACTTTTTTGTCTTTCTGAATTAGCTGAATTAATTTTTTGTAGTAGTTTTTGATTCGTCAATCTTTCCTACCATCGTATCCGTAATAGTCTTCTCCTTATTTACCTTTTAAAGCACCAAAGCTTTGTTTTTCCTTCAGATATAAATATCTATATTTTAATTCAGGAAGAAAAGTAATTTTTAAAATCCATTTATAAATAATCGCTAGCAAAATCCAACATTTCATTAGTTGGCAAAGTTTATTAAAAAAGCTCAACGTTTTCGACTAGCACAATTTAACAATTAACTATAAACGACAAATACATGCAATTAAAACATAAACAACAATTCTCTCAAGTTTATGCTGTCATTGTTATTACTAATTCAATTTAAAAGCAATGACAATTACCCAAAAACAACGTCAGAATTCACACAGCAAAAAAGAGAAAAAGAGAAAAAGAAAAAAAATAATACGAATTACATGACTAAATTAGAATAGTTGTAGCAAGAAAAACGAGCCGTTTTCATACAGTTGTTTATTTAAATTTGGTTAATGTTTTTTAATTAGTAAAGCTTCATGAATTTTACAATCGTAATCTGATGAACATTTCTTTATAACAGTAAAACAATGTATTAAACTATTCGTATCTTTTTTATTACACAAATTGCATTCTTTAATATATTCTTTTATTTTGCTTGTGACCAAAAAACCTAAATTTAAGTTCTCTTTTGTTTTCGCAATGCGGGTCTGACTTACATCGGTAAGTTAACACGTCATTTAATGACAAGAGCAAAGGAACACTTAAATTTAGGTTCCTCGGTATTTATATTAAGCACTTATTCTCTAAAATTTGTTTTTATCTTGATTGCATTCCACAACAACCAGGCGCATCAAGGCATTTTTATCTAACTACCAGTATGCACACGCACCAAAAACTTTTAAATTATGATAATTAATAGTTAAATCTATTAAAAACAAAACTACCACCACCATCTCAAGCAGACCTATTTATATATAAGCTTGTAAAATAAAGCAAGATTTTTGTAGATTCTATAACAAAATTTGCTTAATTAAATTAAATTTAAAAATTAAATTAACAAAATCTTCTTACCCTAATACTGTTACAAAATAGCTTGGTCATCGGCCTAATTTCGGTTTTAAATTTAATTTATCTAACATTGGAATTAAATAAATTTTAAAAGGAAAATGACTGCGAGTTGCTATGTGAAAGATGTTCAGAAAATTTTTTAAATAAATAACTACAGTATCTGACTTCATGCAAAGTCTAGCCTAATAATTGCAAAAACTTAGTTTTCATTACATAGCAAACAGATTGTAAAATTTAAACACACTTTAAAATTCCAACCCAAATTTAAATCACGAAAATATGCTATCCGCTTCATGACTTCGTTGTTAAAACAAACTACATAAAGCCAAAACTTGGAATGGTTAGCAACAGTTGCCGTGTCCACTTGGTGACTGGAAAAAGGCTTATTCGGCTAGCGCGAATCACATTTTATGAAAGTAAAACTAATTAAGTTTGCGTTACGTGGTGAAATTATTACAATAAAGAAGAAATTTTTTTTGACAAATTTGTATTAATATTCAAAGAATAATTTTAAGCTATATTCTTTCGGCACTTCCAAAGATATGATCTAAATTTGATATTTGATATATGATCCAGCATAATTTAAAGCGAATCAAATGTGGAACCATTTATTGATTCGCTTTAAATTATGCTGGATCATATATCAAATATCAAATTTAGATCATATCTTTGGAAGTGCCGAAAGAATATAGCTTAAAATTATTTTGAGAGTATTTATACTTGATGACTTCAATAATGATTAACCCATATCCTCCTAGCGTCAGTTTAAATTGACAGCGCAAAAAAAGGATTTTAAGCACACTGGTACTTGTAAAACTCTAGTTTTTGGATTAAACTGACAATGAGGAACCAAGCTAATTGTTTAACCGTTTTAACCCTCAAATATGTACAATATTTTGCAAACGTTTTTGCATGAAATGGGTCCTCGGGGACCCAATCGTTTTTACATAAAACACAACGCTTTTAACGAAAAAAATTATTGGGTAACAACAGATTTTACGTAGCTGACATGAAAGTCAACATGAAATTGTTGATTTTTGTTCAAACAGGGCACAAACAGTTTTTTGCATTTGCAGATGGAGCAGGTTTCCTGAAAAAACACAAAATTTCTGTAGCTAACATGGAGGTCGGCATTTGATTTTTTTAGTCTTAATAGAATGGTGGGCACAAACAGTTTTTTTGCACTTTGTGCAGATCCGAGCAGACTTTCGATCCATAGTGCATCTGCAGCATCTCTTTCTCTTAGATATTGTTGGACTTTGCTCATCTTGGCTGTAATCAACAGAAGCTGCTCGTGTGATGCCACAAACAAACATGGCTTGTTGTATTGGCTTAGTAACGCCAACAAAACACATTGCTCTTCTTTCCATTATTGGCTTCACCAAGTCTACGCCCAAATCTTCTAAGAACTGTTTTCGTTTGTGAGATAATTTTTGGCACCATTGCGGATTCCGAGTAATGTAGGTTATGTAAGAGTTCAGTCCACCAAGATTTAACAGATTTATGAAATATGCCAAAGGCTATCTTTTAGTCTTCCTCTGCACGCTGTAAGTGCGACACATCTGATCCACTGCATCCACTGCTGCCTTAATTTGATTATAATACAAAATAATCTCAGGCTTGCCAGTTTGATCATCAATCTTGTCATTGTGGTGCATTGTGCAAACAAGCAAAACACTTTTCGACTTCTTGGGAACAAATGATACCAGTGTTTTATCTTTATCAAAACCAAACAAAGTTGATCCAGTTTGTCGTGTTTTATTAGCTTGGAACTCTGGAGGAATGTCAGACTTGTTTTTTTGCAAAGTTCCAACATAAGTAGTTTTTTTGAGAAGTAGCTCAGATGCCAAAGCAAAATTAGTGATGTTGCGTCCAGCATGGTACAAGGTTTCTGCTTGCGATTTAACTACTTTTGCAGCTAAGCCTCGTGTGATTTTGTTTCCAACCTTACCAACGTATGATTGGCCTGTATAGACATAACCAGTGTTGCAGTCTACAAGTAGGAACAATTTCATGCCATACTTGTCCGGTTTGCGGGGCAAGTATTGTCGAAATGGGCAACTATCACGAAATGGAATGAGTTGTTCGTCGATGCAAACTTATGCTAATGGTTTGTAGTTTTCTCTGCATTTACTCTCGAAAAAGTTCCAAACTTCTCTGAAAGGTACAAACTTGTCTAGAGCTCTCCTCTCTTCTCGTGTATCCATTGAATCAAATCTCAGATGGCATCGAATACTTTCAAACCTATTGACAGACATGGTTGCTTTGAAAACAGGTCTTGTGGGCTATCACTCCACAAGTTTCTAATGCTTTCTTGATTGCCTTTCTCACGCCAAGCAAGTATAAGATACCAAAAAAAGCTTTTAGTTCTACCATATCTATGGGGTCCCATTGCACTTTCTTTCTTGCATAATGAGCAGCAGCATGCTGATTTGTATACTTCAAAATGTGGTGTAACATAGCTGGGAAAAGAATAAATCGAAGCATTCTACTTTGTTTTGTGGACTTATCTGAACTCCCCAGTTACTTACAGTAAATATGTTGCTGCCTCTTGTACGAGATGTGGGTGGTGGGGTATTTGACCAACGCCGCTCTGATTTGCTTAAGCATTCAGCTGATGCTGTAGAAACCACAAAGTTTATAAAAACATTATTTTCTTCCGCACTACTTGAGCTGCTATTGTCAGTTTTTGCAGCATCTTTAATCAAAATATCATCAACTTCGTCATCACTTGATTTTGCTAAGCTACAGTAACTATCGTCGTCTTCAGATTCCTCCCCTAACCAGTTCCTGATTATGTTCGCAGACTGAGAAGCAGAATATCTTTTCCTTTCCATGCTAAATAATAGTAATGTTATATCTGCAAGAACAAAATGTAAAAGATTGAAACAAGCTACGGTGTTTGCTTGTTCCTATCATTCACAGGTCATAAATGAATTTCGTTCCTAGCTTGAATTGACTTTTACGTCATAAACGTATAATTCAAAGCCAACGATCATGCTGTCAGAAATAAGCTGCACCACAGACCGTAGTTTGTAAGAAAAACATTTTCCTGTGACATTTTTGCATGAAATGGGTCCCGTGGGACCCAAGACATTTTTGTTAGTTTTGAGCTTATAATTTTTTTATAAAGGTTACACAAGTGTAACTTTGGGAAAAGTACAAGCACATGTTACTAGAAGAATACAGGAAATAACAATTAAATTGCAGTTCCATAGCAGACACACACTAAAAAACAAAATGTCTTGGGTCTTATGGGACCCATTTCATGCATTTGAGGGTTAAATTATAAATAAAAAGCTATCGCGATATTTACAACATTTAAAAAACCTAATTTAAAAAAACTAAATTAAAAAAACAACTAATTTAAAAAAACATTTTTTGTATTGCTAAAAGAAGTAGCTACCATCAAACGGTTGTGAATTGAAAATATATTGAAAAATTACTAAAGATAGCTAAAACATATATTATTGAAGTGGTAATAAGCGAAAAAAAAATCAAAAACAGGCTTGCAAAAGATTTGCGATTGATTTACTTCCATCAGTTTAAACTAACGCTAGGAGCAGGAGGGTACAGTCAGACGTAAAATAAGATTTCTTTTATCGAATGCGAAAACGTGATAGAATTATATTGCTTCATTGTGATGTCACAGAATGGTTATGGTTTTCGAGTACTCACAAATACTTCATTAGTTGATCGGTAATTAAGAGCTGGTGCAGGACTAGTCGATAACCAGTTGATAAGCCAAATTTCTTATTATTTGTTTATCTACACAGAAAGCACGCTGGGAACAACTCTTGCCAGGAAATAGAATAATATACAGAAAGTTTTTTTCTATTTTGGTCCGATGGACTTTACTGAGATTATTGTTTTAACAGGCAACCTAACAAGTTTAAATCCAGTTGAATCATGTTAACTTTACAGTTGTTAATTAGAACTAAATAACTTAGGATTTAATTGTTTACTGGTGTCTGTTTATTAACACTGAAAATTTTGTAAATTAAACGAAGCGGTTGACCGAAAATATTGAGTAGCTTGAGTTCTTTTCTTTAAGCGACAAAAGTAACATTTACAACTGCCAATCCTAGCATTCTTAGGCTTTATCCATTAGGCTTCTATGGCTAACCTGCTGCACCAAAACAAAAAGATGACTGTTTTTGAAGCAAAAGAAGTACTTGAAGCTTTGGAGTCTAAGTAAAGCTTTGTTGCTGGTAAATTTGTGTCTACCGCAAATGTTATCATTTTCCCCCCAAAGAATGATTGTATAGACACCGACGAAGATGATGAAAATGATGTTAATTGTATTCCGGACAGCCTTTGCGGAAGGCAACTTCTTTCAGATGCTGAATTAGATTTAAAAGGAACAGGAGGCACAAAACTGATTACTGATGAATGGCAAGCTTTACCGAACAGTCAGATAAGGTTCTGTATTTTCTCTTGTTTCTAGAATATTAGGTTACCTACTGGTGACTTTTAACCAAAAAATGTTTTCCTGTCAGAACAATATGGTGGTCCGCCAGCAACAGAAAAGGTAGCATATATATATATATATTTCAACAATCAATTTATAGCTCTTGCTATACTATGATATACAATATGTTTATTCAACTGTTTTATGTGATCTTGCTGCAATGCTTGCAAGTAGTATATAATAGGAATTTTGGCGCAGTTTTCCGCTGGAAGGCGCAGAGAACGGAGGAGTTGGCCACTGGATGCGCCAAAGAGTAATGTTTTGTCCACTTAGCGGCACTAGAGAGTGGTGTTTTGGGTCGCAGGAGGGCTAGAGAGTGGTATTTTTGGCCATTAGTGGCACTAGAGAGCAGTGGTTGGCGGCTGGATGGCGCTAAAGAGCATTGTTTTTTGCTATTGAGGGCGCCAGAAAACAGTGTTTTAGCCATTGGTGGCATCAGAGAGCAGTATTTTGGCCACTTGAGAGCGCCAGAGAACATTGTTTTGGTAACCTGAGGGTGGTTGAGACCAGCAGAGTTGAGTAGGTGAGGAAGTGGGCTGAGAAAGGTAGTAGTCTTGAGTTCAATTCTTGTCCAAGCAGGTGTAAGATTGTAAACCTAACCCTATGAAAGACAGTGGTCCTGAGTTTGATTTCCAACCAAGATGATATAAATCTTAATCCTAAGAAAAATTAGTAATCCTGAGTTTGATTCCTACCCAAGATAATATAAATCTTAATCCTAAGAAAATTAATAGTCCTGAGTTTGATTCCTACCAAAGATAATATAAATCTTAATCCTAAGAAAATTAGTAGTCCTGAGTTTGATTCCTACCCAAGATAATATAAATCCTAATCCTAAGAAAAACAGTAGTCCTGAATTTGTTTGCCAACTGGGCAACTTTGGACATGTCAGTTTTGTTCCACAATACTCAGTTTTTTCATGGGAAATTTCCTAGGTTTTTACCAGGATTGTTTGTTTAGGTTTCTTTGTCCATTGCAAAACTTTGTCTTGATATTTGTTATATTTAAGTTCAATTTCTCAATTTTTTTCCAAAAAAAGTTTGGTTTTTAGATACTTTTATTCAATTGTAAAACTTTTTTCTTTAAAAAACCGTGATTGTTATTATAAATTTGTTTATTTTTTTCTTATCAATCTTGATTTTTTAAAACTATCTTCAATTTTTTCTAGGCAAGCTTGATTTTTGCTATACTTATGTTCAATTTTTCAAAAAAAATTTTTAGTCAGTCTTGGTTTTTGTCACACCTATCTTCAAATTTTTTTTAAATAAATTTGATTTTTGTTATACCTTTGTTCAATTTTAAAACTTTTTCTCTAAGCAACCTTGCTTTTTGTATACTTATGCTCAATTTTTCAAAACTTTTTCTTAATCAACCTTAATTTTAGAAACCTGCATTCAATTTTTCCCTAAGAAAGCTTGACTTTTAGGCAGCTTTAATCAATTTTAAAACTTTTTCTCTTAGCAGTTTTAATTTTTGTTATACCTAACCTCAATTTTTTCTCTAACAATCTTGATTTTTGTTATAAGCTTTGTTCAATTTTTTTCCAATCAACCTTGACTTTGTTGTACCTTTGCTTAATTTTTTCTAAACAACCTTCATTTTTATGATACTCATCTTCAATTTTTTTCTAAGCGATCTTGTTTTTTGTTATACCTAAGTTGAATGTTTTTCTTGGCAATCTTGATTTTTATTCCTAGTCAATTTTAAAGTAATTGTAAAAAGTTTTCTTAAAGTGCGCGCTAAGCGAACCTGTCAAAGCTTTTCTTGATTTTCGTCACACAATAACAAAAAGCTGACAAAATATTCCCTGAGAAGAGTAAGTAACAATACGGCAAGTTCATACGAACGGCTTTTCTGCACTAATATGTAAGCAGATGGGACTGGGCACTCAGTTATTCTAGTGTCAAAGGGTTATACTGTGCAGATTGATTTTGCTGGTAGTCTTTTGTCCAGATGCCGTTATTTGAATGCAACGTCAAAGCTTTTCAAAGAAGTAAAAAAAAATTTTTCGTTATATCAATTTAAAGACCTTGTATGAGTATTTGTCAGTCGAAGGTTTTTGTTATCTTAATAAAATCGGCGATTTGTCCGGACTTCAGTTTGTTTTTTGTGCCTTCAAAGCGGCGTAGGCGAGTATTATAGTGATTTTACTATCTAGTCAATGTTAAATTTCCGTTATTATTTCTTGGACGTGAGGTGAGATCTCCGCTCATGATGAGAAAGTTATAAAATCCATTTACAAAGTCGTGGATTATTTTTCAAAAATTGTTCATAAGTATGTGGCTAAAGATAATGACTTTTATAAACTGCCATATGGCATTTCCGCTTTAATAGCGATATTCATTCCGAATAAGAGCCAGCAAGAATTTTATATTTGCATATTATTGGCGACTCAATTGTAACCCCTTTGTATCTGAAGCAAAAGTTTATCACTTGGGAGTATTGTCAAAAAGACTCAATGTTGATGCTGCTTTTCAAGCTTAGAAAAATCCTTTTCATTGTTAAATTCTAGAACACAACACTGATGAAAAAAACTCTTATCCGTCATTTGATGGATGTGATTTACAATAAGTTTTGAAATTATTTTCCCAAACGTTGTTTATTAGAAAGCAGTACCGTATTAACCCAGACTCTGATCAACATAATCTCAATTCAACTCCTGGTCTCGTCGTACCGAAATGTTCCTCAAAAATGTGCTTCGACACTTAATTCTGATTGTAGTTTTTTTCACCACGAGCTCGTCGATTTTCATAGAAACAGTTTGCTGGAACTTAATTGGTTATTGGGCGTTATGGTTGACTAAACATAACTCTACTAATCTAGTAGTCATATTATTTTCAAAAAATGCAGAACCATGAAAATTTAAAATAGAATTATAACTCGTGTATGTGATGCAAATCTCCATTTGAAATTTCTGCGAGTGTGCACCACGGCTAACACTCAACAAATTTAACGTGGTAACATGTTGTTCCAAGTTTTATTTACAATATTTTGACGTCTCTTTGCAGTAGATAGCTTTTCCAAATACAGGGTGTTTCAAAAAATTTGACATCATTTGACATGTAAATATTCTTCAGCTGAACATCGAAGGCCTCACTGCAAGCAAGATGAACGTTCTTCATCACCTCGCTATGCAGTCTGAGGCACTCGTCATTCTACTGCAGGAGACCCACTGCACTGATGCAGAGAAGTTGGTACTTCCAAACTACCAACTAGCTGGATTTTCTTTAAGCAGGATGCATGGCCTTGCCACGTTTGTCCACAAGCGACTGAGATACATGCTTTTGGACCAATCTCCACTAACATCGGGGATCGAGTGGTTGTGTGTGGACATTGATCGCTATAAAATAGTCAACGTCTTCAAACCACCGCCAACGCGATTTCGATCCCTGGATCTCCCAGTGTTTCCTCACCCCTGTCTGTACCCTGGAGATTTTAACTGTTGTTATGCTGACTGGGGTTACGACGACAACAGTCCGGACGGTGAGTGCTTGGCTGGCTGGGCAAGTATTAATTGCCTTGCCCTCCTATATAATGCCAAGCATGCTGCCAGTTTTTATTTCGGACGCTGGAACACTGGCACCAATCCAGATCTAGCTTTTGCTAGCGTAGGTCCAAACAGTTGCTTAATGGATAGACGTGTCTTTGACAAGTTCCCCAGGTCACAACATCGACCTTCGCTTATTACATAACCAAGGTTTGCTATGGCATTGCCAAGCATGCCTGTTAATCGTTGAAACTTCCACAATGCCAAATGGAGTCACTACATTGCTTTGATGAATAAATTCCCAAAGACTTTGTTGCCGCCTGATTCACTTGATGTGGATGCGGCTTACCAGGACTTTTGTAACACCATTAAGAAAGCAGCCAAAAAGACTATCCCACGCGGGTATCGAAATAACTATATTCCGAGTTGGGATGCAGAGTGTGAATCTCTCTATAAAACCTTTCTGCAGTCTCCTCAGGGACACGACTCAAGTTTGGCTGCTACAGCTCTGCTTTACAAGCTTGACAGCAAGCGGAGGGATCGATGGTCCGAAGCCGTTTGGAGCATTGACTTCTTACACTCTAGTCGTAAAGCGTGGAGTATTTTGAGCAACCTTACTGGTAGGTCACGACATTCACCTCGTGACTGTCCCGTTTCAGCCGATGCTATTGCATCTCAGCTGGTTAGAAATGGGAAATACGAGGTTGTTGACCGCAAGTCATCTCGACTTGTCTCTCAAGAAGTGTCTGACCTTTGGAGGGCCACAACACCAGACGCAGTAAATATCTCTGACAATTTTTCACAGAGAGAATTTGCTGCTGCCCTTCAACACTTAAAAGCAGGTAAAGCTCCGAGACCTGATTTCATCTGCCCCGAGCTTATATTCCATGCCGGAGCTGCTTTGAAATCCTGGTTAGACTTCATTTCTTCCTGTTTGCGCCGACTCAAAATTCCCAAGATCTGGAGAAGAGCGCTTGTGGTCGCGATCCCAAAACCAACAAAGCCCGTGGGGGACTCAAAGAGTTATCGACCAATATCTCTGCTTTGTGTCCCCTACAAGATCCTCGAGAGGCTTATCTACGCCCGCGTTGAACCATTAATCGATCCACTGCTCCCTAAAGAGCAGGCTGGATTCCGACGCGGGAAGTCAACTGTAGACCAAGTTGTTCTGCTAACCCAGAACATCGAGGATTCTTTCGAGGCTAGAAAGAAGGCCGGTGCCGTATTTATCGCTCTGACAGCTGCTTATGACACTGTTTGGCACCATGGCCTTACCTGCAAGCTGCAGAGACTACTTCCAGATAAGCACATGGTCAAAATGATCATGGAGCTTGTCCGAAATCGAAGTTTCACCCTTATCACCGGTGACTGCAAGCAAAGCAGGCTACGCCGTCTTAAAAACGGCGTTCCTCAGGGATCGGTTTTGGCTCCCCTCCTATTTAACATCTATACGTACGATCTTCCTTCCATGATTTGCAGCTATTTTGCTTATGCTGATGATTTAGTATTGTTCCACTCTTCTGGAGACTGGAAGGGCTTAAAGGGGACCTTAAGCCAAAATATGTCTACACTTTCAGCGTATCTCCAGACTTGGAGGTTGAAGCTCAGTCACACTAAGACGGTGACGGCAGCCTTTCACTTAAACAACCGAGAGGCCAAACGTGAGCTAAAGGTCTACAACAAGGGTAGATTTTTACCGTTCTATCCAACCCCTACTTATCTTGGGGTAAAACTGGACAGATCGCTCACGTTTCGTCACCACTTAGTGGCATTTCGCAAAAAACTATCCTCGCACGTCACACTGCTGAGGCAACTCGTGGGCTCGGGATGGGGTGCTGGTGCTAAAACACTACGCATAGCCACCTTGTCTCTAGTCTACTCAGAGCTGAGTACTGTGCGCCAGTCTGGTGTCGCAGTGCTCACACTCGTCTCATTGACAGTGTCTTGAATGACATCTTGCGCATAGTTACTGGATGCCTGCGTCCCACTCCAACGGACCACCTACCTGTACTTTCAAGCATCCAGCAAGCTGAGCTTCGCCGAATGGGAGCGACACTCTCCTTGGCTTACCGTGGATATCTGGACCCCAATCATATTTTGCATGGTCTTTTAAGTGGGTCCTCAGATACTCGCCAAGTGAGACTGAGATCCAGACGCCCGTTTGTGCCAGGTGCACAGAATCTATTGGACAACCTTGCCGGACTTGGCATCCGCGCCTCTGAATGGACAAATTACAAATGTAAAACGGAGTAGTATGAAAATGCTTTCAGGCTCCGTGCTTTTGTACCCGGGACCGGTGCCAGGCCTGTTGGGATGGGCTTACCCCGAGCAGCTTGGGTTAAGCTCAACCGCCTGCGGACTGGTGTTGGGCGATTCCATTCGTCCATGCACAAATGGGGTCTCGCTCCTTCACCGAATTGCGAGTGTGGCACCTCTGAGCAAACCGCAGAACATGTACTAACAGCGTGCCCTATACATCGGGCACCACATGGAGCACGAGGTCTGACGGTTTTGGATGACGAAACTCGATGCTAGCTTAATGACATCACTGCCAGCATCTGATCCAGGCAGTGCAGCAGTCTGGGGTAGTAAAAGGATAAACCCTCGGCCCCAGTCCTGTTTGTGTCTGACCTGAAGTGGATACCCTTCAAAAGACGACGACGATGTAAATATTACAGAAACTACATAGTCGAATCAAATGAAATTCAACAGGTTTAGTGTTGACCAAAACAAGATTTAATGACCATAAAAGATTTCACAAATGTTCAATGTGCGCGCCGCCTGTTAATCGGCACACGTCAAGTCAATAGTCTAGCTCCTTTCCAACAGGCAATTGCCCCCCCTGCCTTTTAATATTCTGAAAACACGGGGGCACAGGGGGGCAGATTGTGCCTTTTGAAATTTGTCTTGGAAAAAAAACTCCGGCGCCCCTGGGAAACGGTGATAGTGATTCTTTGTTGGAGCTCGTTTAGATTTGCAGGAAGAGGAGGACATAAATCAAGCTCTTCACCTATCCCCATAGAAAAAAACTCGCAGGGCGTTAAGTCAGGTGAACGTGGAGGCCATTTCAACACCACATTGTCTTCACCACCACCACGCCCGATCCATTTCCTTGACAGACAGTTATTGAGATAAGCCCGCACAGTGAGCTTCCAGTGAGGTGGAGCACCGTCCTGTTGATAAATGAAATTTTCATGTTCATTTGCAATAAGCTTATCTATTATCCAGTTTTGAAGCATCTGGAGATAAACATAGCCAGTCACATTTCCCTCAAAGAAAAACGGGCCATAAACATGGTTTTTCGAGATTGCACAAAACACATTCACTTTTGTGAGTCTCTCTCGTGCTCAATAGTGGCATGGGATTTTCTTCGCCCCAAATGCAAACATTGTGCCTATTGACTTTGCCATTCGTATGAAATGTGGCCTCATCACTGAAAACAAGACGTTCATCGAACTCGTCTTCTTCAAGTTTCTCTTGCATATCAACGCAAAATCGTTTACGCTTTCGCTTGTCATCTGCAGTTATGACCTGAACGAGCTGCAGTTCGTAGGGTTTCTTTACCAAACGTTTCCTACTACCCGCCAAACTGTCGTGGAGGTATCAGGGTCTCCATACTTGTTCTTCTTATGAATTTTTTGGGGTTTCGCAAAAGTGTTTGACAAATCCGCTCGACCTTCCGTTCTGCTGTTGCTGGTCGTCCAGATTCTTTCGCTTTGCACAGACAGCTTTGATCTTCGAATTTCTTTTTCCAGCTCCAAATCTGCTTTGCTGTTGGTGCCTTCTTAGAAAATTTTCTCACAAACGCACGCTGCACAGTCTTGTTTAAGTTTGTTCGAGCATACTCCAAAACAAAAAACGCCTTTTCTCTGCTAGTGAATACCATTTAAACACACAGGCTTGAAGCAGTACAAATAATTTATCAATTAAAAATTTCTACACCAGAAAAGATAAATATATCAAATATTAAGCACAAAATTTTGGCCTGTTTCTATACATGCTGTGTAAATTAAAGTTATTTAAACAAGAACTGCCAAAGTTATTTAAGCAAAATGATGTCAAAATTTTTGAAACATTCTCTATAATTCTGATAAATGCTTCGTTTGACCGGAGTTGAACTCTTTTTGTATTCTTCTGCATTTCAGAAGAGTTTATGTTCATGAGTTTGTAATGCGGAATTTATTGTTTTGTTGTATTTAAATAGACGTTTGGTGGTACAGAATTTGAAGATTGCCTGAAGTAAGAGATTTTTCTTCTCAAAGCTTTTCATCTGACATTCTTCAGGGGAAATCGTCAGAATGAAGCAGAATTGAAACCGAACTGAGTTATACAGGTCAAAGCAGAGTTCTCATTGGCGGAAAGAAGTTAGCCAATGAGAGAAAAGATTAAGAAATTTTCAAAGAGTAGACGAATTCTTTTTAATTACACAGAAGGGGATTGAGAGATTTAATAAAAGTCGCTTCAAGAGCAGAAAGGTGAAAAGAAGAGCGACCTCGAGCGAGGATAGAAAATTTTTCGTTGCTGTAGTGAAGAGCGCATTGGGCATGGTCAAGAAGATGTTAATCAATGGCGGATTGATGAAATTGTTGTGGGCGTGTGTTGGCCTTGCAAGAGCGGGAAAGACTTTGGCGGTTGTGCGAGACAGGAGGATTGGCGAGGCACGTCTCAACGCGCGACCAACCAACGTACCGACGTACCCAGTGCCACTGCGATAGTCGGTACGTTGGTCGCACGTCTCAACGCCTAGAAGAGCCAGTTAAACAACACGTTCCTAGATTCATCGCCAATCCTCCTGTCTCGCACAACCGCCAAAGTCTTTCCCGCTCTTGCAAGGCCAACACACGCCCACAACAATTTCATCAATCCGCCATTGATCAACATCTTCTTGACCATGCCCAATGCGCTCTTCACTACAGCAACGAAAAATTTTCTATCCTCGCTCGAGGTCGCTCTTCTTTTCACCTTTCTGCTCTTGAAGCGACTTTTATTAAATCTCTCAATCCCCTTCTGTGTAATTAAAAAGAATTCGTCTACTCTTTGAAAATTTCTTAATCTTTTCTCTCATTGGCTAACTTCTTTCCGCCCATGAGAACTCTGCTTTGACCTGTATAACTCAGTTTGGTTTTAATTCTGCTTCATTCTGACGATTTCCCCTGAAGAATGTCAGATGAAAAGCTTTGGGAAAAAAATCTCTTACTTCAAACAATTTTGTTGTAAAGAAATTCTTTCGAGGAGCACAAAAACTCATATAAAAATATTCTTCTCAAGTTTTTTAAGCGATACCTAAACTTTCGGGTAACGTGTTAATCCAACTTGGCCGCATGCTTGTAGCGTCGGTGTTTGACTTAAAAAATGCCAAAAATATCTGTAACAATCTAATCAATGAGTCTGTACAATTATTAGTAATAGGAAGACATCGAGCTGGGCAATTACTGCCATAAACTTTGTAGTCGGTATTAATCTAATAGATAACAAGTAAAAACCAATATCAAAACTTTCCGGATAACAAGGAATATTTTACAATCTTACAACACAATTACTAGAGGTGTCAAGGGATTTTTGTTACTGACTCATTTTCTTGCGAGTCTGCATTATCACTTTGGGTTTAAAAAAGTTTACAAAATTGGGGACGAAATACTTTTTTACTTGATGGATCAAAACGTAGCCTCACAAACCCCAGAAAAATGCACTTGCCTTTCCTTTGCGTACCTTGTTATGCACGAAGCCCGTCTGCATCGATGCAAAAAAATATGCATAGAATACTGTCAATTGGCATTTATCTGGCTGTCGAACGGTTTATACAAGAGATGTTTTGTCATACTTAGAGTCTTGACGAAATTTGATTCCGGTCTGTTTGTCGGACAGTTTATAGAAGAGATCTGTGACCACGTTTTGTGCGGCACTTAATACACAAATTTAACTATGGATGAAACTGAAAAGAAGGCAATTCAGTCGTTTTCACGAATTTTTTTCTTGTTGTTATTTTTTTGTACCGTGTTTTACAATTAAATGTTGCTTTTTGTCTGTGTTAGTATGCAAGATGTTCCCATTTTAGTATCTATGCTTGTCTCTTTTTACTTTTTGCATTGCAGGGGTAAAAAATTATTTTCATCTGCAATTGACAGATTGAAAAAGACGAAATGAACGCTGCGCTAACGTACCAAAGTAATGTTTTAAATTATTTTTTTAACTAAAAGCTTTAACTACTTAGTTTTGTAATAAAAAAAATTTAGCAAATCTCTATCTAGTTGTGGTAATTAGAATTTCTTTTAAGTTAGTGTTTGGACTTTTGTACTTCAATTTGTTAACTTTATGTTTTGACAGTTATTTGAACCTTTGCTTAGTTTTCATTATAAAATCCACTTAATCACAAAATTGGTTCGGCGAAAAAAACCTTGAATTAGTTTTTTGACTTTTTTATAAAATTGCATCATGATAGTTTAAATAAAATAGCTGTTTGGTTTTGATTTTAGTTGACTGTAAAAAAAAGTTTATTTTTCAAAATAACGGTTCTCTAATCCATTAATGTTATAGCTAGTAAAAAGTAGGCTCTTTTTGTGATGTAACCTTTTAACCAAAAATGGCCCTAAAAGTATTGAGCACTTTAATTTACATAGATTCATGATAAATATTTAAAAAGTTTGGTTGTTAAGCAATGATAAAATTGTAACAAAAAAGTTTTAAAGAACTTAAACAATTTTTGCAAATATTTAGGTCGAGAAATTGCAGTTTAATATTGGTCCTTGCATTTAGTAATTAATGTTTAATATTATATTGCAGTACATAGTTAAATTGTTGAGTAATTTATACTAAAAATGGAATAGATAAATTTAATAGGCTAGATAAGCACATACGTTAAAACGTAATTTTGTTTTGCATAACATGGTGAATGTTAACATATAAACTTGATAAAATAAGTGAGTTTAAGCAAAAAATTATCGAGAACGTAGGTTAGTATTAAAATGTAAAATTTATTAAAAATTTAATTAGTGATTTTTTTAACTAGTGATTTTAGAGAAAAAAATAAAAATAAAACACTCTGCATTTATCGAGTTAGAGAACAGATGGCACTAAAAACCACTATCTGTGGTATTGTGCATGATGCACGCTAAACCCTAGCTCACTGCCCGACCATAGTTTTGAGTTTAAACTCTGATCAGGGACAGTCTGCTTCCTCTGCGACAAATCCCGAGTAAGCAAACTGTTTGAAATTTTAATTGACCGAAGGACTTTTCGGGTAGATCCCCATCATTAGCTAATGCAAAAAAATTAAAGAATTTCTCGTTGCATTTATGAATGGAGCTTTATAAAACAATTTACGTTTGAAGTTGCTTTTTTTGGCGACGTTCTGTTTCAAGGGGCATGAAAAATTTTGAGAGGCATTAAAATTATTTTAACCTGACAGATTAATAAATTATGAAGTACGTGCAATTTTTGTTTTGTTTTGTTTTGTTAATTATTAGTAAACTGTGATGTTTTAATAAAATTGTGAAGTAATAGTAAGTGTCTAGGCTACAATTAGGACTGTAGTTATGTTTTTTTAATATGTCAGGTTTTTAATTTCATAAATTTCTTAAAAAAGTTTTATACCCCTTAAAATTTCATATGCGCCTCAAAATTTTCATGCCCCTCAAAACAGAATAGCACCCTTTTTTTCCAAGTTCCTTTGTGGTCATAGCGATAAACTTTTGATGTATAAGTTTGTCCGTTGACACTATAGTTTAAAATCAAGATTTTACAAATGATTTGCGAATGGTCCTGAGATTCATCTATTGGTGATTCAGTTTTCAAGAAAAAAAGTTCATCTTTTCTACAACACACCACCTGTTTTATGTAGGCTAAGCTAATTTGAATGTATAAATCAGTAAGCGAATTTTATAAAAACACAAGGAAATATTGTTGATAAAACAGTATAACTGAAAAACTCTTCATTTTGCTTACAGATAGTTGTCATTTAAAAGTTATTTTAAGTTCAAAAAAAGAAAATTTTTAAGCCTTGTTGAGAGCCACAGCCGTAAGTGATTTTGATAAATTGATTTCTGTTCAAACAGGTTCCTTCGAAGAATGTCCTGCGATAATTGCCCAGTTACCGTCCATCATTATTTTCTGATGCAAGAAACTTTCAAAACAGAACGTGAGTTGTAAATGATGGAGCTGTGTTAATACAGCCACTGAATATGTAGCCCTAACTTTTAACCATAGAAGATCGTTAAAATAATATTTTAACTTCGTCGAATACAAGGTTTTAAAACCTGAACGCTGATTTTACCAATGCAGACACTCTCTTTTATTTCGATGTAACGCTTGTAAGCCATTTGGCAGTCTGTGATTGGTCGTAACGTCTACTGTCTAGCTCCTCAGACAAATGCAGCCTCATTTGTAGGTGAATATGGAAAGCGTGTGGCTGGCAAGAAATATTTAAGGAGGGCACCCCCTAAAGCAATGCGTTCGTTCAAACGAAAGAAAAAAGGATTTGCAGGAAAACTTGCTTTCAAAATCGGCATAGGTAAATTACTTTTAGTATGTAAACTTTTATGTGTTTTTTCAAAGCTACTTTAGAAAACTGTTCTTTAACTTTAAAGAAATAGTTTAGTTTAGATAGTGTGATATTACCAGATAAATTTTGCCCATGTTGTGAACGTGGAAAAAGAGCAGCTTTTTTGAATAATCTAATAACCTTATTCTAAACATTTTCAAAGAATCCAAACGTTTTGTAAAATTTAGAAGTCATTACATGCGTTAACTTTTTAAAATTTAAGCCACACTCGTAAAACAATAAAGTTAATCAAGCACATTTTGCAGACTAAAATAGTGGGAAAACACGTGTCTTAATCTTGAATATTTTATATATAAAATAAATGAATAAAAATCAAATTTTTTTAAAGGTGAAATTGAGCCAAAAATTCAGAGGAATTGCAACTTGCATTATCCGATAAACTTGGAAGCCGAACAAAGTAAGAAGTTTCTTTTTGCTTTGGTTCTCTTTACCAATAGGCGCCCAACAAAAAAATTTTGGGTGCAGCTTAATATTTGAAATAATAGGTAATAACCTATAAGTGACAGAGTTGGTGTTAAGGTTGTCTTAATTTTTTAGTTGACTCGCTTTTTGCAGCAATGTACCAACTTTTGCGTAAACCATAGTTAAACTTGATAATAATTCTTTACATCATGTACCACGTTTATATAAAGTCTTTTCCAGAGTTAAATCAGAGTAGAGTTGTTTACTTATAAACCAAAAGTTGGTGTTAAGACTTGCCAAAAACCAAAAGTTGGTTTGTCTGAAATTAAAACCTGCTTTCCAAAAAACTTAGAAACTCTGTTTGCATGTTGCAAGAAAAAAGTGTATTTGCAGGCGAAAGCAGTGATGATTTTGACGAAAGTTCTGGAGTTGCTTTATCCAATATATCTCCCTACCAAACCCCTGTTGAACGACGAAAATCGCTGAAAAAACGTAAGTTTTTGTTTTTATTTTGGAAAAACTATAGAAGCAGTTTTTTAGATAGTTGCTATCTGTCAATTGACTAAAATCTAGACTTTTAAAGAGAAAATCATGCGAAACTTTTAAAGAGAAAGAAAATCAAGCAGCAAAAGAAAGTTGATCCAGTAGATATAAAGGCAAGTTATTTTGAAAAGCAAACTAAAAAAGTTTGCCAAGAACCAGAAGCTTTGTGCCGTAAAGAAAGGTCCGCTTTTAAATGACAACAAGTTGGCAGCGTGACTAATTTGGTATCTCTGTAGTATTGCCAACAAACTCAATCGACACGGCTTAGGTTTAGTTCTTGATCTGGTCATTCTGTTTTGCTTTCCAAAGCAGTGGCGTGCAGTCAGGGCATACATGCCATGCAATGCATGACCAACGAACTTTCCTATATACAAAAAAATAATTATATTACAGTAAACAATTTAAATAGATTAAGGAGATTTATTATACCGTATATTAAATTTAGTTAAACTGCGAATTCTGAGAAACGCATATTTCGAGTCATCAACTCGAAAGCAAGGTTTAATTAAACAAACATGCACCAAAGGAATTGCATTACTTTACTCGTGTAAATGAGCTTCACCGTGATGTCATTTTAAGCACCCTTTTATACTGGCTCCGGCATGCAATTCTCAAATTGCATACAGATTTTATGAAAAACTGATAAATCTTTTTGCTGAAAAAAGGTAGAAGAATAGAATTATTTTATTAATAATGTAAGTAAATTTTTTATTATTAAATTCATAATTTTTAATGTACTGAACAGTGAACCGTTATCCCCATGAACTGGACAAGTGTTTCAACAAACTCTGCTGTAGATATATCTTTTACAGCTTAATTTTATATTTTTTGAACATTTTATTTTAAGCTTGTTTAGGAGGAGTTCATATAGCTAAGTTAAGGATGAGATCACTAGACAAGTAGAATTTTAAAAACAATAATAGATATGAAAAAGGATCTTTACCATTTTCCTTGAAGCCATTTAAAAATTTTTTTTCTACATTTAATGAATAGGCATATTACCAATTGCATTACCAACCTCAGGGGTCACCACTGTTTAGAAAAAAACTTCACGGCCATTTTTTTTGATGAAAACTAAAAATGAATTTAAAATTTTGGGATTGGACAGCATTTTGTCAGGATAGTCTTGTTCAGTTGTTTCCAGCTGATCATATGTAACATTGTTCTACAAGGCAAGAGAAGAAATAAACATAATAATAATGATGAGGACAAAGAATTGCTCTTAAGATTATCATTACCTTCACTCTGATAAATAGCTTTATTCCGCTTTTTTCGGGTTTTGGATTGTCTGCTCACCAGGGTTTTTAGTAACAAAACTGTTCTAGTTCTATGAAATGGATTCCATTTAAATATTAATAAACCTTTTATTGACCAATGATGTAAGCTCTCGATATATTAGTTGCACAAGTTTTTGACCTCGTCCAAAGATTTTAGCGTAAATTCTTTGATTAGGCCAGCGTTTCTCAAACCATGGGTCGCGACCCAAAAGTGGGTCTCCAAGACTATGCGGATGGGTCGCGAAAGCTTGAAAATTAGCGCACGTAAAAGAAAAGATCTGCTCTTTGATGAAGATTTCAGAAGTGAAGAACCTTCTGAAGAAATCATTACGATTTTAAGACGAAAATCAAGAAATCAGGGTCAGATTTAAGGTGAAGACCTTTTTTTTAGAGACCACTACGTTTTTGAGCCGAAAATCAAAAAATCAGAAACAGATTCAAGGTGAAGACCTTTTTTTCTTTTTTTTTTTTTTTAGTCGAAAATCAAGAAATCGAAATAAGTTTGTTCACGAACAAGTTTTTGCGCATGCATTTACAATTAAAAATTAGACGACCATTGTTAACTTACATAACAGTTTTGTTTTGTTTCTAATCAAAATAAGCGGTCACTTAAATTTATTTGGGTCGCAGTCATACTTGTAAATCGTTGTTTTTAGCGGTTTTGGGTTGCAGAAAAAAAGGTTTGAGAAACGCTGGGTTAGGCTCTGCTTTACTTCTACAAAACATTACTTTAAGCTATTATTTTTTAGTATTATTTACGCAGAAATTTGAAAAAAAACCTTGTCAGCCAGCAAACAAGCCTAAGTTTGTTTTCTGCATTTTAAAACAAATGCACTTAATTGCAACTGTTTTTTTATTTACCAGTTATTATCACACTCTGTTATAAAAAAGTACTACAGCCTAAAAGATAGTGTTTCTCAAAATGAACCCTTGATTTCCTAATAAAAAAAACTTGAAATTTTTATAAAGGAAAATTGCTAAAATTTTTTTCAATAAGGGAGACAAGAATCAGTCCAAATTTATTAAAAACTTATTTATTTTAATTTAAAATCGATTTCGATCAAAAGATCATCATCAGTTAACGATTCTATTAAGTCTGTGAAATTTTAAGAATAAAAATTAATAGAAAATTATTGAAAATTATTGATTAATGATTAAATTTAGTAAATGTCATAGAATAAAATAAAATGTACTCACTTAACAAAACAATTCTTTTCAAATAGTAAAGTAAAAACTTACTGTCAAAATTGTAAACTGCTAGTGCCAATTAAATTAAATGAATTATACAATAGTAAACATTAAGAAAAACAGCTGATTGCATATTAATAAAGGCGATTGTGACGTGTGAAGAGTCAAAAGTTGAAATACAAAATTTCGTAGTAATGTAAATCAAGACAGAAATAATATAGTAGTGAAATGAAGAGTGTAAGTGCAAGGTAGTGTAAGTGTAAGTAGAAAGTGTAAGTACAGTGTATTATTTAAAAATTTTTTAATAGCAATATAAAGAAAAAATGTCTGGAGAAAATATATAAAGGAAGAAAGAGAAAAATATAAAAATATAAAAATATAAAAGAAACGTACAATAAAAAGAGAAGAGAAGCATTCAACGTTGAATAGGAAGAAGAGTAGCTTGAATATTTATAGAGGCATCTAAGAGATGAATCCAGCGAGATTCACAAATGTCTAAAGAAGAATTTGAAGGTTGTTGTAAGAAAGTAACTGTATAGCATTCTGAAATAGGTTTATTCTTATATGGAAGATCAGTGTGGTTCTTGTGGTAATGTATTGATAATGCTGCCTTTTCAGAATCCAATGTGTTGCTATTCCAAATATGGCGGTGTGTATTCCAACGTACGGAAAAACGATTTATAGTTTGGCCAATATAAATTTCAGAGCATATATTACAAGAAGCGGCATATATACCGAAATTAGTGCAGTTCAGGTTTTGCTTAAGTTGAATAATTTTACCATTTTTACTTTTGATAAAATTACTTTTGATAAACTTTTGATAAAATAAAAGGAAAATTGCTAAGGAAGAAATTGGGGAGAAATTTGGGAATCTGAGTAGAAAGTAGGTTGACCCAAAAAAATTGCATATCCTTTAAACCTGAATCATGACAGCGATTAAAAATTTTTAACAATAAATCAAAGACCTTTTTTTAGTCTTCAATCACATTTGTCATCACAGTTTGGCTATATAGTAGGGTGGGCCGAAAAAATTTTAATATTTCATCCTCACTGTTGGTTGGCTTTAGCCAAAAAAACAAATTTTCTGCAAATAAAAGGTAGTGGCTCTACTTTCTGCCACTTGCATATATTTAGAAAAATCGTCTGCTTTACAAAAATATGACATAATTGCTTCAAAATGTGTTTACTATAAGACTAAATTTGCTGCTCTCAAATTTATTAGTCAATTTATCTGAATTAAATCACAGTTTTTGTTTGCTGTGATTATGGATAGATTAATGGACAAAGTAAAGAGAGAACCACAGAGGACGATGTTGTTTGCTGATGATATTGTGTTTTGTGATTTAAGTACTGTATTTGTGAGCAATGTTGCAAGAAAGTGGTAGTTCTGAGATGGAGGTAAAGAAGAAAGTGCCGGCAGGATGCAACGGATGGAGAAAGATATCAATAGTAATCTGTGTCAGGAGTTTACCAGCTAGAGTAAAAAGGAAAGTGTACAGTACCGTGCAAGACTAGCAATGGTGTATGGACTTGAGACGATAGCGATTATAAAGAAAGAGGCAGAAGAGATGGAAGTAGCAGAGGTGAGAATGTTGAGGTTTGCTATGGGAGTGACGAAAAAAGATGAGATAAGATTAGAGTAAACAAGAGGTACAGTTAAGGTAGAACCGTTAGAAATGAAGTTGAGGGAGGGCAGGCTGCAGTGGTATGGACATGTCATAAGGGGAGACCAGGAGTATGTCAGAAAAAGGTGATAGAAATACAGCTACCGGGAAAGAAGAAAAGAGGTAGGCCAAAGAGAAGGCTTCTGGATGCAGTAAAGGAGAATATGAAAGAAGTTGGTGCGAAAAAGACAGACATTAGAAACAGGACGCTATGGAAGAGCATCATACGCGTGGCAATCCTCGATTAAAGGGAAAAGCTTAAAAAGAAAGAAGAAAACGTTTGCTTATACATGAAGTTATTCAATAAAAAAACATCTACTATATTAAAGCAAAGAATTTTTTTGGTCTTTGCTTTGATATAAACGTAACGGCCAGAATTTTGATAAGAAATATGGTTTAAGATAAAAAAATGTTTTCACTTTATACGTCAAAAAGAAACGGTACCAGAGTCTTAAAGAAAAAAATGCTCCAAGAATTTTAAGAACCGCTGCTGTAGGGTGTTCTCTGGTTTAAAGATGGGTATAAAAACTCATTAACCCTTTATAGGTGGCGTAAGGTTTGCAAAACAAATAGTGGCGCAGGATCTGACAGACCCACAAAGATTTTTTTAATCTAATGCTTTTTATAACAAGATTTTTTAATCCAAACGACATTAGGAAAAGCCTCATATTAGACTCGTATAATCCTATTTAAAAACAATTTTTATTTATTTATTTGTATTCATAATTTTACACAAATAGGGATACATTAACATAAAGTTAATGTAATTCAAAAGTTAACCAAATGAGATCTATATTTATCCTCCAGACTAGCAGGAAAGCGACGGAGGTGCTACTACATAAAACAAGTAATTACCGTTCCGGAGATGCCAACTGCCAAGATATTGCTTTCCGCTTGAAATTTTTTTATTTTAACAGAAATATGATTGAAATTTAGAACTGTTTGCCAAGACCGCCAAGCAAGTAAAAGTGACCTGAAGTTTTTTTGCGTATCTGCATATCCAATCAGATGTCGTTTGCGTAGACCTAACCCAGTTTGAAATCGATTAATATTTTGATTTTGTATTGAGCATCTGCTAAAAAGAAAAAGTTTTTAAAGAACTTTGCGGCCGGAGAGATTGACATGTCTGTTGCACAGACAAGGAGTCATGATTTGCTTTTATATTCAAATGGCAATATCCTAATTCTATGCACAATTTCTTTGAAAACTCAGCTTGCGTCTTTTAATTTTTATTTTCATAATAGACTATACAGTCATTTATTTCATTAACATTTAGCAAGCTATAGAACACTACCATAGGCCATTTTTTTGTATTTCAACACAATTAAAAGTTGAACAGATTTGGTCAACACTATAAACACACCCTTAAGATGCATAATAAAATGTTAAACACTTTATAATGCATCTAAGGGGTGTTAACATCTAAGTCTTTTTTATAACCATAAGATAAATTAAATCTTTTACTAATCATGTTAACCTCATCAAATATTTAAAATAGTCGGCAGCGTGGTGAAGTGGTTAAGAGCACCTCGATTGTGATCAGATCATTTGTGATTCAAAATCTATAAGCACTATTTTGTTGTGTCCTCGGAAAAGACACTTTACGGCAGTATCCTTCGTTCGGCGGTCTTGGTAATTAGTTCTAAATTTTAGTTATATCTGTATAATACTAAAAAACTACTAAAAAAATTTCCATCGGGTAGCAATATCTTTTGCATCCTACGGAAGCCAGGTAAGGGTTATTTGCTTACCCTATGTACAGCGCATTTGTCGCTTTCCTGCGAGTCAGGATAATAAATATAGAGATGAAATGAAATATATATTCAATACTTACTTCTGTCAGCCTTATACTTTTTATTATATAGAATGAAAAAAATGCAGCATTAAATTTGGCAAGATATTTATAAACATAAATAAACTGCTTATTCAGCTTACAAAAATCGTCATTCAAGCATTTGGTTTACTAATAACTTATCAATCACAACTACAATGAAAAAATCCAAAATTAATATTTCTAACGTATACTTTGTATATAACACTGTACGAAAATCAGTTCTAAAGTGCTCGATAACAAAGTTAGAGCTTGAATTAAAATTAACAATGGCGAAATTACGGAAATACCAGGGTGTACCAAAAGTCCTGTTAAAAATTTTCTACAATCGATTTATGCCCTCGAAATCGATTTATAATGTTTTTTTGTCCAGATTGAATGTATTAGCCCTAGTATTAATAAATATACTTAAATTTTAAACTTCCAGTATAATTTATTTATTCTATGTCTATTTTAGTAAAAAGGAAGTTTGTTGTGGAGCAGTATGAGAATAAGAAAACAAGAAGTGATATTTTGAGAATGGGGAAACACCTCAATTTGAATGCAATGTTCATAAAACGAACATTGGACAGGTATGAGGATACTAAAGGCATCAACGACCGTTCACGATCTGGACGTCCAAGGTCTCAAAGGACCCCAAAATTAGTAAAGGCGGTTAGAGAGAAAATCCGAAGAGATCGATGAGAAAGTTGGCAAAAGAGTACCAAACGTCCCCTATGACTATGCATCGACTGTGTAAAAATGATCTGGGGATGTATCCCTTCAAGTTGAAAAAGTGTCAGTTGCTCTCTGAAGCAACCAGAAAGAAGAGATTGGACAGATCAAAAATTCTGTTAAAGAGATCCCGAGACGGCACGCTAAGCAACATCATTTTCAGTGATGAGAAATTGTTTACCGTAGAGGCAGCATTCAATCACCAAAATGATAAGATACTTGCGCAATCAGCTGAAGCAATACCTACTAATGCCAGAAAAATCAGGAGAACCCAAAAACCCGCTAGTCTGATGGTTTGGGCTGCTGTTTCCTCTTTAGGGAAGTCTCCCCTTATTTTTGTTCCAAGTGGAGTAAAAATCAACAAAGATCATTACATTAGCCATATTTTAGAGTCTGGACTTCTTCCTTGGACTGAAAAACAGTATCCTAACGGTGATTGGACGTTCCAACAGGACGGTGCAACATCTCACACAGCAAACGTCACGCAACAGTGGTGTAAGAAACATTGTCCGCGTTTTGTGAGCAAAGAAGAGTGGCCTCCAAGCTCGCCAGATCTGAATGTCCTGGATTATTTTGTGTGGTCAATCTTAGAGAAAAAGGCATGTGCAACTCCTGCACCATCAATTAGTGTTTTGAAGCAAAAATTAATAAAGGCTTGGTCAGAAATTGACCAAAGTATTCTGCGTGCCGCGATAAAAGACTTCCCGCGCAGATTACAAGCTGTAATCAAAGTCAAGGGCGATCATTTTGAATAAATTTTTTTTCAGTGGTTCTTTATTGGTTTTTGTATATTGTGTAAAATATACAATTTGGTCAAATTCAATAAATTATTATGTTTTCTGACTATATTTTTCTTTAACAGTATTTATGATACACCCTGGTAAAAACACAGCTAAAACCCAACATACCGTTTCACTTATAAAAGGGATCATCAGGGTTCTATTTGAATAAGATACCCCTGATGATCCCTTTTATGGGTGAAACAGTCTGTTGGGTTTAAGCTTTGCTTTTATTTCAGTGATTTTGCTATTGTTAATTTTACTTTAGATATATATATATATATATATGTACAAAGGTCAGTGCTGTCAATTCCCTTTCAACAATGCTCAATGATTAGAAGATCAGAGCAAAATTATCAAATTCAGTACAAACACTACAGATAAAATTTATTTAATTTGTTTTTGCTTTTAATTTCAGATAATCGCCTGATGAACCGTTTTTATGGCGAAACAGACTGTTGTGATTTTTAAATAAATAAATTTTATCTGCAGTGTTTGTACTTAATTTGATACATATATATATAAACAAAATTTATTTAATCACTGTTTAAAAACCACAACAGTCCGTTTCATCCTAAGATTCGTCAGGTGGTTACTTATTCAAATAGATCTATTTGAACAAGTAACCACCTGACGAATCTTAGGATGAAACGGACTGTTGTGGTTTTTAAACAGTCTGTCGTGGATTAGGCTGTCGTGGATTTTAAATTGTTAATTTTTAATCTATTTTAGTGCTTTTATTAATAAATACTGCTCTAACTATTTGGTTATTGAGCTCTGTACCGGCGAAGTAAAGCAAACAGATAAACCACAAAAGTCTGTTTCATCCTTAAATTCGTCAGGTGGTTAGTAGAAAAATAAAAATAAAAGATATAGTTATTAGTGGCAAAAAAATGCGTATGGAATAAATGATATGTAGTTAAATTAACCAAACAATACGCTTCCTATGACGTCATACAAGAAAAAACAACTCAAAATATAGTAAATGCAAATATAAAGGTTTGCATTCATTTGAAGGTGAGGGAAAGCCAATGAGGTATGTGGTGAAAGATATAAAAGGAAAGAAAATAATCTGCAAAGGAATAAAAAATAACTAGAAAAATCGCATAAGATGAAAAAGTAAAGTGAGTAAAAAATGGCGTAAACGATAGTGGAAAATATAGGCGGATTTAATGACGGACAAGATTCCTTTTATATCTTTCACCACATACCTAACTGGCCTTCCCTCACCTTCAAATGAATGCAAACCTTTATATTTGTATTTACTATATTTTGAGTGGTTTTTCTTGCATGACGTCATAGGAAGCGTATTGTTTGGTTAATTTAACTACATATCATTTATTCCATACGCATTTTTTCACCACTAATAACTATATTTTTTATTTTTATTTTTCTAGTAATCACCTGACGGACCTAAGGATGAAACAGACTGTTGTGGTTTTTAAACAGTGTTTAAATAAATTTTGTATTAAATTGCTCTGATTTTTTTCATTGAGCACTCTGTGGGGAAGATCAATTCACTCCTGCAATATATATATATATTAATAAAAGCACTAAAATAGATTAAAAATTAACAATAAAATCCACGACAGCCTGTTTCATCCTAAGAATCGTCAGGTGGAAACTTATTCAAATAAAAGTTATAGTCATGCAACTATACCGGCGAAGTAAAGCAAACAGATATATACATGTATATATATTAGAATAAATGATTGGACAATGCCGGGAGGAGCTACTACTTGTCTGAACACAACGATTTTCAAAAGCAACGTGTTTTGTGTATTATATGCGATACAAATATTCGACAAGGCCCTTATAGAAATTTTTCAAAATTTTTTTGGTCGGTGCTCATCAGGAAAGTGCTCAATGACGTCGAGTCAGAGCGGTTAGATAATTAACTTACAGAACACAAAATTTTTTAATTAAACATTGATTTTATTTGCCCCAACAGACTGTTTCGCCTGCCTGGGCTCGTCAGGGGGCGGTTAAAAATCTGAAAAAACAAAATAAATAAATAAATAAAAATACAGTTTAAACGAAACGCTTGAATTCCGGCGAAAAAGCGTAAAACAACAACAAGAGAAAAACAAGAGAAAAACTACGGTTGTAAGGTTAATCAATAAATGAATTTTATTGCCAAAGAAAATGTGTTTTTTACGTAGCTTGCTCTATTGTTTGAAAATAATGGGTAAATATAAAAAGTTTGCATTAAAAATGCGTTAAAATTAGATTAAATAGTCTGCACTTTGGAAATACGATAAAAAGATGCTAAAGAAATGCGTTTAAAAATGACAATTATTAGGATATGGATTAAAAATTAAAACAGTAAATTTTTCTACAGGGTATAATTTAAGAATATTTTTAGTTCGATAAGTATGTAGTGTAGAGATGGATTGATTTATTTGCTGATCAAGTAAGTGGATAAAGGTGCGATGTAAAAATAAGGTAAACCGAGTTTGTAAATATATTTATTAACTGCCAGCGTAATTAAAACTTCGTAATTTAAAATTACTTCGATGTCGACATTTTGAGACCAACTCCGAGCGTTATTCAGTAATTTATTTGGGTCAGCCTGGAATATTTGTAATTTTTCCGATAAACATAAGTTGCATGTTTTTGAACCACATTGGTATGGAGTGTGTTGTACGATTTTCCATCTTATTTCTGGCGATAGTCCTGATTGTTTTAATTTCCAAACGGCTTTAGATAGTTCGGTGGAGTTAATTTTTCTACTGTCTTTAAAAGATTGGTTATGGTTATTGTATCGGAGTTTAAATGATGTTTCGCAGCTGCCGTAATAAAACTTGTCAGTTTCATCAGTTTTTAGGTAGGCTTTGTAAATTACTGAGTTTCTGCAACATTTTCCGTTAAGTGGGCAGTTTTTCTCTGATCTGCAATTGCATTGTTTGGCGTCTACTTTGTTGTCCGAGTTGTTTAGGCGTGAAGTGTTTTGCTTATTTATCATAGATTTCATATTTGGCATGCAACTATAGCTCAGTTTTATATTGTTTTTGTTAAAAATTTTGTGGTATTTGTTGCTGTGTGGAAAGTGTTTATTGTTAAGGGTAAAAAATTCTTTGCCAATATTAGTGGTGACTTCATCATTGAAAGGAGGGTTGAACCAAATAATCTTTCTTGTTCTGTTTCTTGATCGGTTTTTTGAAGTTGAGTTGAAATGATCTGTTTGTTTTGGTTCTTCTTTTACATAAGTTAATTTTTCTCTGTATCCGCTTTTTTCAAGGGCTAGTTGATATTCTGGGATTGTTTTATCAAATTCTTGTAAGCTGTATGAATTTCTAGATAAGCGTGATGATATCATTTTGGGTAATTGTTTTTTTATATTGGGGGGGTGATTCAATTTTGCATTTATATAAAGGGGTATGTCTCCGGGTTTGCGGTATGGCCAGTATTTACCTGTAGTTAAATTTAGGGTGATATCTAAAAAATCAGTTTGTAAAAGATTGGATTCTGTTGTTATTTTGAGGCCGTTGTTTTGAAAAATTGTTGATATGATTTTCTTGATTCTTTCGATGACTGGACCTGATTTATTGTTTATTATTGCGAGGCCATCGTTAAATGAATTACTGAATAAACGCTCGGAGTTGGTCTCAAAATGTCGACATCGAAGTAATTTTAAATTACGAAGTTTTAATTACGCTGGCAGTTAATAAATATATTTACAAACTCGGTTTACCTTATTTTTACATCGCACCTTTGTCCACTTACCTGATCAGCAAATAAATCAATCCATCTCTACACTACATACTTATCAAACTAAAAATATTCTTAAATTATACCCTGTAGAAAAATTTACTGTTTTAATTTTTAATCCATATCCTAATAATTGTCATTTTTAAACGCATTTCTTTAGCATCTTTTTATCGTATTTCCAATGTGCAGACTATTTAATCTAATTTTAACGCATTTTTAATGCAAACTTTTTATATTTACCCATTATTTTCAAACAATAGAGCAAGCTACGTAAAAAACACATTTTCTTTGGCAATAAAATTCATTTATTGATTAACCTTACAACCGTAGTTTTTCTCTTGTTTTTCTCTTGTTGTTGTTTTACGCTTTTTCGCCGGAATTCAAGCGTTTCGTTTAAACTGTATTTTTATTTATTTATTTATTTTGTTTTTTCAGATTTTTAACCGCCCCCTGACGAGCCCAGGCAGGCGAAACAGTCTGTTGGGGCAAATAAAATTAATGTTTAATTAAAAAATTTTGTGTTCTGTAAGTTAATTATACGAGGGTCAGTCAAAAAATAATGAGCCCAAGTCTCTCCTGGCCATATTTGTTGCAATAAAATCAAAAGTCATACATCAAAAGAAAGCCCAGGGATAGGAGATCTCAGTTCTACTTTTCAATGTAATCTCCGCACTTTTCAATTCCAACTGTCCATCGATGAACAAGGGACACTATGCCAGCCTTGTAAAAGTCAGCAGGCTGCATTTTTAACCAGTTTCTTACAGCGTGCTTGACTTCTTGATCACTAGTGAAGTGCTGCCCCCTAACTCCTTCTTTCAATGGTCCAAAAAGATGATAGTCAGATGGTGTTAGGTCGGGTGAGTATGGGGGATGGGTTACCGTCGTCCATCCAAAAGAAGCAATCACTTCACGAGTTTTGAGACTGGTATGGGGCTTGGCGTTATCGTGTTGCAGCAAGACCTTAGACATGTCCAGGTGAGGTCGTACTCTTCTCAGTTTCGCTTTCAGTTTGCGTAAAGTGTCAATGTAAGCATCTGAGTTGATGATAGTACCTTTAGGCATAAAATCTACCAATATCACTCCTTCAATGTCCCAAAACACAGTCGCCATAATTTTTCCAGCTGAACGTTGACTTTTGAATTTCTTGGCTCTTGGGGACGTGGGGTGACGCCATTCCATGGATGATCTTTTCGACAGAGGTTCATAGTGATGAACCCAGGTTTCATCTCCTGTCACTATACGGCTGAGAAAAGTTTTGTCACTTCTGTGACACTCAATAAGCTCCGAACAAGCTTCAAAACGGGCTTGCTTGTGAAAATCCAAAAGTTGCCTCGAAACCCATCTGGCGCAAACCTTTGCAAAGCCTAGCTCATTAACAATATTCACAGCACTTCCATGGCTAACTCCAACACGTTCAGCAATGTCATCAATAGTGATTCTGCGATCATCTCTAATCAATTTCTCAACCTTATCATTGTTTCCAGGATTGACTGCAGAAGATGGTCTTCCACTTCTTGGTCTGTCCTGGAGGCTACTCAAACTTGGATCATCTTCTTCGTGTTTAATCCTGGATACCCACTTTTTCACAGTGCTGTAGGCTAATGAAGCATCTCCATAAACATTTACCAATCTTTCGAAAATTTGTTTTGGTGGCTCCCCTTCCGAAACAAGAAATTCAATCACAGCTCTCTGCTTCTGACGGACATCCAGTGATGACGTCATTTCCAAAACACAATACCAAAAGTGGACACGTTGAAACAATTTTTTTTTACAATTTATCTTTAAAGCAGTAAATTTACTAAACACCCTTAAAATTTCTAGAAAAAATATGAAGGTTAAAGCGGTTAAAGTTAACAGGGCTCATTACTTTTTGACTGACCCTCGTATATATATATATACATATATTTATATATATATATATATGTATATAAATGTGACATTGGCCGTGAGTCTCTGGAACCCATTCCTGTATTCTTGATAATTCCATATACTTAAAATCAATCATTTAAAAAAAATTACCATAAAAACTTTTAAAAAAACAAAAATAAATAAAAAGAAAACTGCCTGGGTCTCTCAAACCCAGTGCCACCATTTGAGGTTTAAGATAAACGATTTATAAGAAGTATAAAAATTTTGACCCTATTTAAATCCATCTTAAGATTGGAAAAAAACAAGAGAGTGGAAATAATACAAATTAAAAGGCTTATACCAAAACTCCTTTGGACGTGGAAACTAAACAACCTTATATACCATGGTTATTATACCTTGGCTGGATTACCGTGTATCCCTGGACCCTGAAGATATGCTGCTTGGTCTTTTCGGTTGGTCCTTAGATGCTCGCCAAGAGAGACTAAGATCTAGACACCAATTTGTGCGAGCTGCGCGGAATCTATTAATTAACCTTACTGGACTAAGCATCCGCGCTTCTCAGTGGACGAATTACAGATGAAACACGGAGCACAGTGAAAGCTCCATGCTCCGTACTTTCATAGCATAACTATTAACACGCCTGTTGAATTGGGCTTGCCCCAAACATCTTGGGTTAAGCTCAACCGCCTGCAATATGGTGTTGGCAATTCCATTCGTCCATGTACAAATAGGTTCTTTACCGAATTGCATGTGTGGCGCCTTTCAACAAACTGCAGACTACATCCTAATAGCGTGACCCATACATTGGGCACCACATGAAGTGCGTAATCATACGATTTTAAATGACAAAACTCGTTGCTGGCTCAACAATATCACTACCAGCATCTGATTCAGGCAGTACAACATCCTGGGGTAGCAAAACGATAAACCATCGGCTCCAGTCCTGTTCGTGACTGACCCTGAATGGATGCCTTTCTAAACAACGATGGCGACGACGAACTTTCTTAAAATTAACCTTCATCAATTCTGAATATCGATCGTTTTTGCAAAACAATTACGGATGCTTTTCATCCTTCGTTCGTTGTCTTACTATATCTATTTATGTATGGATCGTCTATGCATAAAACATCAAGAATAACCATTTCTTAGATGCGCTTGATGTTTTTAAAAATAGAATGATTTGTTACAATTATTCGCTTTATTGTTTTTTCTAACGATACTTCTTGGATTGTATGCATTTGCATCGTTTCTTATAAACAAAGACGTTATAGAAAATTTTTATTTTATTTTTATCTTACCCTCCTGACTATCAACAAAGCGACGCAGGCGCTATACAATAAATAGGGCCAGAAATCACCCCGACCTGCTTCCGGAGATAGCAAGATATTCCTGTAAAGTTAAAGTTTTCATTTTTCATTTTTTTTAATCAAAAGTTTTCATTTAAAAGTTTTCATTTTTTTAGTGTTGAAATATAGAGATATACTTAAGCCGCTTGCTAATTAAGACAGCCAAGCAAAGGAAAAAGACGTAAAGTGTTTTTACCAAGGCCATTACAAAATGACGAAAATAGGTTTCACACCGATGTCATTGATTGTATGCGCCATTTAAATGACGTTTTTATCCACCCGACTACGTTGCCGACAATTGTTTTAATGTTGGATTCGGAATGGAAAATTATTATTTAAAGTCATCAACGCGATGGGGTCACAGAGAAATATAATTTTTAAAATGGAGTTGCGGAACGAAACCATTTAAGAAGCCCTTTACTAGAACAGTCATAAAAAAAACCATCGTTCTAATTTTTCTTTCAAGGCATTTTTACATTGAAAGTAAGCCGAAAAAAAATTAGTTTCAGATGAAACCTATGCTTCTGAACAAATCTTTGCATTAATGCCTGGTACTTCACAAATATCCACTTCGGGTTTGGATAGACTTTCACTTCAACCCAGCACATCAACTCAAAGCAAATCTAGTGGTTTGGGAAGGGCAGCATCGATTTTAAAAAGTAAGTTTTTCATTCTAATTGTTTTTTAAGTTATTCTTAAAATTTGCTGATTCAATGCAAATTTTAAGGATTGCATTGAATCAGCAAATTTGATGTAAAGACTTCTTAATTTTAGTTTACAACTTTGTTAATAACTCAACTAATAATGTGTTTCTCGGTATAATTAAAGTTTACGTACGTAAATTATTTAAGCTGAAAAACGATGGAAAAAAAGAATATCTATGTTTATTATCTATATGTACAGCAAATTTAAACGGGATAAATAACATATTCAAACATTGTTCGAAGTATTTTCCATTGACAACCGTTTGTCTTATGTAATTGTCAACCGTATTGTCGTAAGTACTTTTTTCGGTGAAACTAACCCAGGATCCTCCCTTAAACACCAAGATGAAAAAGCAAACAAGAGGAACGAATATTTTTAAAAAGCCACAGTAATCAAAGGGAATTTGGGTTAGTTTCATATTCTTTTTTTCCATCGTTTTTCAGCTTAAATAATTTACGTACGTAAACTTTAATTATACCTGTTTCTCTTATAACCGAAATTCCTGTTTAAGTTTAAAGTTCAAAGCTTAATAGGCAAACGCACTAATCAAAAAAAGTTTTTGGAAAACTATAAAAGATTATTTTGTTGATAAAATTGTTTGACAATTTTAGCTTTTTTGCCATAAATTAGTTGTACTATTTGCAATAAAATGAAAATTTTTGAAAGTTATATTTTCAACTTTACAAAGATTTTGCCGATGAGAAAAGCTCAAACACAAAAATAAAGAATCAGGTAAGAGTAAAGCACTGTTTTTCAACAGTGTTTATAACCATACTGCAAGCCAAAAAATGTTGTAGAGGGGCCTACCCACTGGGCAAAGGCTATAAATCAAAAAATACTTTTAGTCTTCAATTCAAATTAATAGTTTTTTGCTAACAAACATGGGTCCCACCAATTTAAAATGTCTATCATGGAACCTTTAAATAAAAACTTAATTCAAAAATAAAATTTTTGCTACGTTTAAATTTTTGAAGGGTCTGTAGTTCAAAATCTTGGCAGACTCTTTTGAAATGCAATAAATACTCGTATAAGTTGAGGGTTAACGTGGTTATTTGTTTTAAAAGTCTTAAAAGCAGACAATTATTGCTTTTTCTGTGACTTAATCAAATTTGAAACAAAAGTCTTTGGTCTATTCAGCATGTAAAAGAAAGAGCTGTTCCTATAGCTGTTCTATCATTGGCTGCTTTATCATTGACGGAGCCTCTCCCGTTAAGTAAAACCCTTCGTTACTACGAACTACATCTGCACTTTATTCTTTTATTGTTTTATTTCCATGTCAAATTCTAGACCGTAAAATTGACTGAACGAACCAACCGCTTGCGAACATTGCATTTTATTCATCCATGCAAAAATGTGTTCGTCTTACTTTTGTGAAACTCGAGGTCAACCGCTGTTCAAAAAACGACAACTAAATAATTTGAATAACTATTCGGCATTTGACACATTTTGACTATAAAAAAATTTGACCAATTTCGATGGCGAATCCGATGCCACCGCAACAAGACGTTCATATCGGATCAAACAACTAATTCCTATATGGTTGTAGATGGCAGTAAGAGAAAAACCTTTCTCCCAGTGTTTTCTTTGTGTGATCAGAAGTGATAGTTTTTTAATACAATGAAGTGCCTTTTATTTGATTACATCTATAGAATGGGAAATAAACGAATACCACAAAGCTGCAAGAAATTTCAAGTGAATCTAATTTAGTAAAAGGAATCTTGCAATTTCTACACAAATTTAGGTTATTCAAAAATTGTTTGTGCCAGGTTATATTTGTTTTTTGCTTTAACTTTGTAGCGTCATCCTTCCTCAATGAGTTGCTTGAATAACTCTCGTCAAATTACTTGGAGTCTGATTTTTATTATTTTTTGGAACAACTTTTTTCGTTAATTTGTTTTAGTCGCTTTTTTACTGTTCCTATTTAACATTAAAATTATATTTAATCGGTTACATTGTGATCTCTTTTAAGAATTATTTTTCATATGTTGCATCCGCTTCGGCCTGGATTCCTTTTAAATGTTTTTTTTACATTAATTGAATTGATTTAGTTATAGTAGCGTTTTTTGACTTTCAGTAATTTTTAACTTGATTTGAAATTTATTGCTTTTTCAGAACAAAATGATTTCCATCCAAACCCAGATGAACTTGGTTCATTACTTCTAAGAAGAAGCAGCAAGCTAGAAACTGCGTTTGAAATGCATTCAAGTATTTAGTTTTTATGATTTATGATTGTTCGATTAGAGTAAGCCATTTTATGTATCAGGGCTCACTACAGCACTTAATTTTTAATTGTTTGAATTGAACGTCAGGAAGGAAATGCTATGTCCCCTGGTGACTGCAGTCTGCACATAGTTTACAGTTGATATCGAAGCTTGGCATAAGGTTTTGTAAATCGCCTTTTCTCATGAAAGTTAAAATAACCAGATTACCGAGAGAGTTAACACATTTGCACATGGAAATTAATGGTGGAGAAACAACAAAGACAACACGTTTCTCTTTAGTTTAATCAAGACATAATTTTATAGCAATTCACCTATATTTGACATTTTTACTTTTAATAAAAATGCTTTTATAACGTGTTTTCTTGAAATATACAGTAAAGGATAAAATTCTTTAAATTTGATTTACAGTACATTGCAACAAGTTGACCCCAGCCACAATATTGCTGTTCGTTTGAAACTTTTAATTTTAGTTTTTTAGTTTTGATATTAATGAAATTTGAAACTGCTTGCTAAGAACACTAACCTGGGAAAAATGCGGTAAAGCCTCTTTCTCAAGTAGCTACACAGCAGTGGATTTTGAAGATTACTAGTAGATTTTGAACCGAGACCATGTTGATCACAATCACGACACTCTGACCGCTCCGACGAATTGTTTTATGTCTTTTGCCCATCAAAATTTATATTAAACTATCTCTACGTAAACTTTATATTTAATTCTTTTTATACTTGTTTCTCAACAAAAAATTTTATAATAAAAACTTCTGTGGTTTGCTTGTCTTCTTAAATGTTAACCCTATTCTCCTCAACGGCCGGGCTTCTGAAGCCCGGCTCTTGCAAAAACGTTTGTAATTACTTCGTCTTTTTAGATAAAATTCTGGAATTTCTTGACTTTTCCTATTTTGAAATGCTGAATAAGATGGTACTATTTTTAGGTGCCCCCCGAAAAGGATTAACGGTTAAAATAGACGTTTTTTTAGCAAATTTGTATTTTTGCTGGTTTTCGCAAGCAGAGCGTGGAATTTCAATTTCACGCTTTTATTAAGTGACATGAATTTTACCAATAATCGGCTTTGCGTGTCGAAGCGAATTACGTCGTTTTCCGACGTCAATATGCCTTAGGCGATGTAGAACTTATTTCATGTAAATCGCATTTTCTTTTTTTGAGCTTTTGGCGATTGCTTGGAAACATTTTACACATATACAATATTTTACATAAAACAATTGCTGTTGGGCTGCTTGAATGCCAATCAAGCAGACAAAATTCAATCTTTACAATAAGCATTTTTATAAAACTTTCTTATTATTTATTTGTGGGAAAAAAATTGAATTAACGGGTTCATATCTTAGCTCTTATGCTGACGCCTTCTTATAATTAAACAACACCTGACTTTTTACAATTGCATTTCACGTTGCATTTGAAGTAACAGGCCGTTTTTATGTTGAAATTTTCCTAACAATGAAAAATCCGACGTCTTTTTTATGTACAAGTATACCTGTTTTAAAAAAGTTTTGTGAAAAAGTTTATAGCTTTTCGATGTTGGTTTTCCGAGCAGAAAGCATAGAATAAAAACAAGACATTTGATGCGATTGAATTTCAATTAAACAGGGGTTTTCAACTTGTATAAATTCATGGCGGTTCTAAAGTCTGAGATTTACACAAATGGCTTTTTCCTCCCAAAAATTTTCAAGTCAAAGTTTAAAAGAGTGTCCTTACTTATTGCAAACTGTTTAACAAATTTATTTCAAAAATTAAATAAAAAGCTAAAAAAGCTCCATTCTGAAAATTTAAAAAGAACTTTTTATGTAAACGTAAAGACCATTTTTGGTCTTATTTGCTTTTCGCCATAAATTTTATGTTTGAACTTAATAAGTTATTTAAAAAATGTTTGGTATGATTCCTGGTCTAATATGATTATCCTATTATATTCCGATGTCTTTTTAGTTTTAAAACGACCCACTAATTCGAAACCTTTGAATAAAATCAACTTAGGTGACCTAAGCTGTTTACAAGAATTTTTCTACGTAAAACCAGATAAAGCTTCGGGCCCCAATTTTATGTGCATGTTGTATAAATTCATTAGGACTCTAACCTCTTAGATTTACACAAATGACTTCTTTCCTCCCAAAAAATTTTTAAGCCGAAGTATAAAGAAATGGCCCTTACATATTGCAAACTGTTTAATAAATTTATGCAAAAATTAAATAAAAACCTAAAAAAGCTCTACTTTGAAAATTCGAAAAAAAATTTTTTTGTAAACGTAAAGACCATTTTTTGATCTTCATTTGCCTTTCGCAATAAATTTTATGTTTGGATTCAAAATGTAATTTTTAAAAAATTTGATATAACTCTTGATCTAATACGCTCGTATGATTATCCTATTATATTTTGACGTCTTTGTAGTTTTAAAATGACCCACTAATTTGAAACCTCTGAATAAAAACAATTTAAATTTTTACTTACTGACCTAGGCTGTTTACAAGGGTTCTTCCACGTAAAACCAGATAAAATCCCAGACCCCAGTTTTATGTTCACAGAGCTTATTATCCATGTCAGAGCTATTTCAAAATCTTGATTAAATCATTTTCCTTTTTCCTGCTTGCGTCAATTCTAATTTGGAAAATCTACGGAAGAGCGCATCTACTTGCGATTTGAAAGACAAAGAAGGCGGTAGAGACCCAAAACGTTATTAACAAATTTATCAACTTTATGTCCCGTAGGAGAAATTTGAGACGTTTACGTACGCTCGCAACGAGCTAATTGAATGATTTTGACGCAAAAAGTCAACCGCGGATCAAGTCGTTTTGTTATCATAGAAATCATCGACGATTTTCTCAAGACTAAGAAAAATGCCAGTGCTATTTGTCAATCTGACACCTGCATATGACACTGTTATTTTATACAAACTTGATTTTAACTGCAAGTTACTGAGTTTTCTGCTGGATAAGAACATGGTTTAAATGATTATAAAACTAGTTCACAACAAAAGTTTTACTCTAACGGCGACAGTAAGCAAAACAGTCTCGGGTGTCAGAGAAACAGTGTTCCTCTGAAATCAATCACGACTGATTCTTTTTTAACATCTAGAAGTATAATCTGCGTTCCACAATCTTCAGATTAAGAATATTGTGAGCTAAAAGTTTACAATAATCAACATTCATCATTGCGTTTAATTTCGACTTATCTTGAGGTAAAACTAAATAAATCACCCAAGTTTCGTCACCACCGTTTGCATTGCGCAAAAATTTTTCTTTGTGTGTCCCGGCGCTGAAGTAACTTGCGGTTTTAGGGCGGGAGCTGGTACCAAAACTAGTGGTGGATATTGGGTGAGGCGAATGAGGCAGTTACCTCGGGCCCCTCCTTGAAAATATTGCATATAGTTTCATTTTGCTGTACATGCTTTTTTAGAGATCACCATTATTTTGGGAGAAAAATAGCGAAATATAGGATCAAATCGAAGTGAAGACCTTCTTTTTCTTTTAGAGATCACTATGATTTTGGGAGAAAAATAAAAAAATGAGCGATCAAATCGAAGTGAAGAGCTTTTTTCTAGAGATCACCATGAGTTTGGGAAAAATAAGGGAAATACGAGAACAAAGCCCTTTTTTTTTAGAGAACATCAATTTTTGCGAATCTTTGCTTCGCGGCCCTAATTTTGAATATCCGTCACTGGCAAAAACATCAGAAATAACTCTCCTATTTTTGTCTATTCAATATCGGAGTACTGGATCTTGTTTTTTTTTGGAGTGCACGTACTTGGTTTATATATAGTGTCTTGAATAATTGTTTGTGCGTAGTCACTGAATGCCTCCGTCCCTATCCAACGGACCACTTACCAGTTTTTTCAGACATCCAGCCATTTGAGCTAGACATGCTCTGCTATTTTTTCAAACCTGTGGCACATTTTGTAAGGTTTCAAAAATTTGCAGAGCATCTGGACCAGGTGAAGAGCTAAATTTTTACCGCTTTTTGTTACTTGAAGTTTCTTTTTGCTGCCATAGAAAGCCTAAAAATTTTAATCTGAACTCTAAAAATAAAGTGATGACTTTTTTTCATCTAAAGTTACCAATTTGCGCATATCAAGCACAATCCAGCCTGGGAGAAAATTGATCAAAAAAAGCTATCAATTTATTTGTAAAGAGTTTTTATATTCACTAAATAATGTTTCATATGAAAAAAAGCATTTAAAATTTAGTAAAGACCAAAAAAAAGTCATGACATTTCACGATGAGATGTACTGTACAATGAATTTTTTAAGTTTATTGGTTACTACTTCAAAAAAACATAACTTTTTATCTATACGAAAGATTAAGTTTGCCGTTTTTCCACAGCTCACGAGTTATAAAGCATTGCTGTAGATCCTGACTATGGTTTATTCATTGGTTATCAAATGCCTACCGATAAACACGAAGGTCTAAAAGCTTGTTTACACTTGCTTTGCAAAGACTTGAACAATCTTGCCGAATTAGATACCCCTCTTGCCCAGTACATGAATCATACATTGAACACAGAGTACCGTGGTAGTACATTCCCCCTCCATGCCTTTATTACCAGCGCTTTAACTGTACTAGGCTCGTTCGAAATAGCGTTTTCAGAACAGTTTGAGTTATGCTAAATGCTTGTGGACGGGTTTAGGACAACTGGCCGCAGTTTGACTAACCAGTCGGCTGCGTCTAGCTAGATTCCGCTAAGTCGGTTGCGACCAGTTGGCCCATTCTGCCTGCAAACCAAAGTTGCGTGTTTTCATTTGTGCATGGACAAATAGGGTCTCGTTACTTTCTCTCATTGCAAATGCGGCGTCATTAGGGTCTCGTTACTTTCTCTCATTGCAAATGCGGCGTCATTGCACAAAACAGAGATAAAGTTGTATAGGAGTGTCATATGAATTAAGCATTATAAGGAGCACAAATTAAACTGTTGTGGCTTGGTGCATCACTAACAGTACTTAGTCCAGGCAATACAATAGCAATTCGCAGTAAATAAATAAACCATGCGGGCCAGTCCTATTTATTTGCTTTACTTGGAAGTGGATACTTTTAAATACTACAACAATTTTGGCATAGAATTGCCCTGTTTTATGTAAAGTTAAAAAAAAGCTTTTATAGCTTAACGTTTCCTTCTCGAAATTATGTTGGAGAGGTCTTGTGGTGATTAGCATCTTTTGAAGGCAATCAATCTATCTTTCAAAGTGTAAAACAAAAAAACGCACTTTTTAATTAAATATATTGGAACCAGAATGATTATTTTATCCCGTATTCCATCCAAAACTTTTCATATTGCAAACTAAAAAAACAAATTTACCGTTGTTGTCCAGATTTGCTTATTTTCTAGTTTTGCTTTTAGGTTTTCATTTGTTAATTACTTTTTTGCCTTATCGCAACTTGTTTTCAAATGGTTATTTTATTTTAATTTTTTTATTATTTTAAATTATGCAATAAAAGTAACTGCTTGACCAAGACACCTTATGGTTATTTGCCAGTCACGTTGTCCTATATTTAATCTCAATTATATGTTATGTGAATATTTGTAATAGTTTAGTGACAAACAAACAAACGTGAATCTTGAATCTTCATAAATGCCACAATATTGTTGTTCAAAAATTTTTTATTGGAAACTTTAATTTTTATTAACTAAAATAATTGTAATTTAGAGTTTCTAACAAAGACTTTTAAGTAGGGAAAGTGTCGTAAAATGTTTTTCTAATAAAATGTGACAAAAACGAACGTATACGATCTTGATCCGTTCTCATCAAATCGCCACTCCCAACCTCTTGCTATACTGTCGACAAATATATTATAAAATTGATTTTTTCCTTAATTTTATAAAAAGCAAACAAAGTTTTTGTTAAATTTTATTGCCAAAAGATTTGGCAAATTTCTCACGTGCTGGCATGAATAAACACACTGCTCCATAAGATCACTATTTCTAAGAAATTATTAAAATCGCCCAGGTTGCGGCACTGCTTACAAATTTGCACTTCATGCTTTGAACGATGCCGAGATATGTTCCACGATTAATAGTCACAATTATATAGAGTAATATTGTTTTTCACAAGTTTTTTTTTAAGTAATGCAACAGTGTACTTCTATTTCAATAAATAAAAAGCTCTCTTTGTGGTGGTGAAATACATTGCGAAAAAACAAAACAAGTGCATACAAACGATGATAATTATATAAGAGATAAAGGTTTGTTGGTTTTACAGCATTGGTATGTCGATATTCTAATGCTGCTAAATATTACATGTAAAATCTAGCCTATTTCAAATTCTTTTATGTAAAAAAAAAGTATTTTTATTATTTTATACTTTTTTTATAAAAGCAGCGATAACTATTGGTAAGTACTAAAACATGTGGACAAATATGTAAATCAGTAATTAAAAACAGTCTAAAATAAATTCCATACTTTGAACAAAATAATAAAGCAAGCTTCCCGTAGCTTCTTTATTGTTTATAGTTGTCGTCGTGCGCGTTGACGTCACTCTTTACGTCCAATTTTTAATTAAATTTACGACTGTTACAACAGCGAATCCGTTACAATCGCATTTCACGCTAGTTAAATGAGTGTCTAAACGTAAAAATTGTAGTGACCTTGCTAAATTGCAATTTTGTATACTTTTATCAAATAAATTTTTAAAAACTTTTTTGCTCAACAAAAGTTAAATAAATGATCTTTACTCTGCTTAAAATTCATAAAGATAGCTTAAGTAGTTTTGGAGCTATAAATCGTTAAATTGGTGGGCTTCTGAAGCCGGCCGTTGAGGAGTCAATAGCTCGAAAAAGCTTGAGGAGAATAGGATTAAGTTGTTACCGAGTTCCCTTGCATAAAATTGCTTGAAAGTCACTTGTATAATCGTGTCCCTTCATTAGAGCTGGTCATAAAAAAGCTAGCAACAAAAGAGCTAGTTCGAAAGAATTGGAGCCTACGAAAGAGTTACTACCAAAAAAGAGCTAGTGCCATAAAATATCTGTTTTGGTCAGGGTTGAAGTTAGGACTAGAGTATTTTTATGTCTAGTCCTATAATGACTAGTTATTTTGTAAAAGTAACTAGCTATTTTTGGGTTAGTTCTTTTGTGGCTAGCTGTTTTGTACTAGCTCTTTGGTGACCAACTCTTTTTTGGTATAATCTTGCATAATCTAGTCGATTGCATAAAAAGCAAGATTCTTTCTGTAAAGCACCAAACAAAATCAGTAATATCGGTCAAAAATATTAATTTTAGCTTAATAAAAACATCTCTCAGTAGTTGACGCCTCACATTAACCGCTTTTTAAAATATTAAAGATAATACTACTGTGTTGCCAAATTTTCCGTCGTGTTTCGGCAACATACGGGCACCACTATCGTACCGCTTTTTAACCATCGTAATTTTGTTTGCCTTGAACGAGACACTTTTTATAAACTTTGTTATTTTTAGTTGCTTTGAATTGGAATTAATGTGAAAAAATATTTTTGTGTAGGAATTACGAAAAAAATTGAAGATAAATCGAAAAAACAAGAAGGTGTGGCAATTACATGTAAATCTCCAGGTAAGCACGCAAAGTTAGTTAAGATCCTTATTGTTTATATCTTTAAAGTGGTTTTGTGTGTTTACATTTGTGGTTGTTGATTACATGAACAACTAATATTTTTCATTTCTGCTAATATTTTCTTATTAACGCCAAAGTAACAGGAATTACAAATTTTTTAAATAAAATTAGCCGTGTATGTAAAAAGACATGAACAAATTAGCAGTGAAAGTACTTGCTTATACCGAAAGATCGAGATGTCAAACAGTAATTGAAAACTTTTGCTATTATCACAGGCAGTGGCGGATATTCACGCTCAGGGGCCCGAGGCAAGAATTTTCAAAAATTGATGTTCTCTAGAAAAAAAAGGGTTTTGATTTCGTCTTTCTCTTTTTTCTCCCACGATGATGACGATCTCTAAAAAAAAGGTCTTCGATTTCGTCTCCGGTTTCGCTATTTTTCTCTCAAAAGAATGGTAATCTCTAAAAAAAAAAGGTCTTCACCTTAAATCGAACTTGTATTTCCAACTTTTCGTCCCAACTTTATAATAATCTCTAAAAACATCTGCAGCAAACTCAAACTATAAGTGTTATTTTCGAGGGCCCTAAAATCGAGAAGGGGCCCCCCATAAAAGGTAGGCCTGAGGCAAATGCCTCATTTGTCTCACCCAATATCCACCACTGATTACAGGTTATGGGATTAGTTAAAAATTGGGAGCGGAGTAGAAAAGAAAGTGTACCTCGAAAAAGCAAAGGCTAATATGTATAACTGCATTTCACCCGACTGTAGTTAACTCAAACATTATAGGTATTTACATATCTTAATGTTTTGTTTAAAAAGATATGAAAACATGTTTTGATTTCAAAAATTCTGCTAATATCTTTAGAAGCACAAAAATGTCAGGTATGCGGAAACCATGTGTCTAATAATAGCGAAGCATACACACAATACCCATATCCACAACGGTGTCTCATAACAGTATAGTTGGCAGAATAGTACAGTGCAATAACACTCTGACTTGTGAGAAGAAGGGTGCAAGTTTGATGCCCAGTCTATGAATCTATTAAAGTGATTTCTGTTGAGCCCTTTTAAAAAGCACTTCAAATCAAATTCCTGAATGGGCTGAATCTACATGTTAACGTAGATTCCATAAATTTTACGTGGTGTGTTTTTGGGTTATTTGTCACCTGTTCTCGAAATAAAAAAGGGTTTTATTAATTTATTATATAGTTTACTGTATTTTAATTGATTTACATTGGGGTGGGAAATCTTATTGCACTCGCGGAACAGATCCAAAAACTTAAAACTTTGTGCGGGCCTCATAAAAGTTTGGAGCGCAATATAATTTTTCGTCTCAAAAACATAGAGGTTCATTGCTTAGAACCTATCTCTGATTTCTCAATTTTTGTCCCAACACAGTAATCTCTAAAAAAAAGAAAGTAGTACCTGTTTTACTTGCACCTAGCCATACACGGTCCGCAGGTTCCTTGCACGTATTGCAAAGCAGGGTGGGAAAGAGGTTCATTGCTTAAAACCTATCTCTGATTTCTTAATTTTTGTCCCAACACAGTAATCTCTAAAAAAAGAAAGTAGTACCTGTTTTACTTGCACCTAGCCATACACGGTCCGCAGGTTCCTTGCACGTATTGCAAAGCAGGGTGGGAAAGAGGTTCATTGCTTAAAACCTATCTCTGATTTCTTAATTTTTGTCCCAACACAGTAATCTCTAAAAAAAGAAAGTAGTACCTGTTTTACTTGCACCTAGCCATACACGGTCCGCAGGTTTCCACCCTGCTTTACAATACGTGCAAAGCTGCTTTGCAATACTTGCAATATTGCAATACATGCAAGGCATGTCGTCGTTTGGAGAAATATCCACTCCAGGTCAGACAAAAAACAGGACTGGGGCCGAGGGTTTATCCTTTTACTACCTCAGGCTGCTGTACTGCCTGAATCAGATGCTGGCAGTTATTAAGCCAGCATCGGGTTTCTACATTCAAAACCGTCAGATCTTGTGCTCCATGTGGTGCCCGATGTATAGGCCACGCTGTTAGAACATGGTCTGCGGTTTGTTCAAAGGCGCCACACTTACAATTTGGTGAAGGAGCGAGACCGCATTTGTGCATGGACGAATGGAATCGCCCAACACCAGTCTGCAGGCGGTTGAGCTTAACCCAAGCTGTTCGGGATAAGCCCATCCCAACAGACCTGGAACCGGTCTCGGGCACAAAAGCACGGAGCCTAGAAACATTTTCGCAGTACTCCGTTTTACATTTGTGGTTTATTCATTCAGAAGCGCGGATGCCAGGTCAGGCAAGGTTGTCCAAATGATTCCGCGCAGCTGGCACAAACGGGCGTCTGGATCTTAGTCTTACTTGGCGAGTATCTGAGGACCCATTTAAAAGAATAAACAAGATATGATCAGGGTCCAGAGATCCACAGTGAGCCAAGGAGAGTGTCACTCTTTTCGGCGAAGCTCAAACGGCTGGATGCCTGAGAGTATAGGTAGGTGGTCCGTTGGAGTGGGACGCAGGCATCCAATGACTATGTGCAAGATGTCATTCAAAATACTGTCAATGAGGCGAGTGTGAGCACTGCGACACCAGACTGGCGCGCAATATTCAGCTGTTGAGTAGACTAGAGATAAGGTGGCTATGCGTAATATTGTAGCACCAGCACCCCATCCCGAGCCTATGAGTCGCCTCGGCAGTGTGACGTGCGAGGATAGTTTTTTGCGCAATGCCACTGAATGGTGACGAAACATGAGCGATCTATCCAGTTTTACCCTAAGATAAGTAGGGGTTGGACAGAGCGGTAAAAGTCTATCCATGTTGTAGACTTTTAGCTTACGTTTGGCCTCTCGGTTATTTAATTAAAAGGCTGCTGTCAACGTCTTAGTGTGACTGAGTTTCAACCTCCAAGTCTGGAGATATGCTAAAAGTGTAGACATATCTTAGCTTAAGGTCCCCTCCAAGTCCTTGCAGTTTCCAGAAGAGTGCAACAATGCTAAATCATCAGCATAAGCAAACTTGCTGGAAATCATGGAAGGAAGATCGTACGTATAGATGTTAAATAGGAGGAAAGCCAAAAGACCGATCCCTGAGCAACGCCGTTTTTGAGACGGCGTAGCCTGCTTTGCTTGCTGTCACCAATAGTAAGGGTGAAACTTCGATTTTGGACAAGCTCCATGATCATTCTGACCATGTGCTTATCGGGAAGAAGTCTCAGCAGCTTGCAGGTAAGGCCACGGTGCCAGACAATGTCATAAGCAGATGTCAGACCATGAGTATATTGTCCATATCATCAGATGATTGTATATAAATATATGATCATCAGAATATGTTCATGAGTCAGTGCAAATAAGCAATCAAACACAAAAAAATGGAAATAAAACATTTGTTTTAAAAAAATCTTAATTACTTGAAAGTATGCCTGTATCAAATTTAAAATTTCAATCTCCTTAAAATTATGTTTTTTTAGAAGCAGAGAAGAAAAAATTGTTTAAAATTATTCGTTATTACTAATGATTTTGTGGAAGTGGCGTAAGTTTAAAAGTGATGAAAAGTTATAATATTTTTTATAGAGAAAGAATTTCAGCCTTCTCGATTTATCTTTGATAAGTGACGTTTGCTGTTCTTTTTTAATCCTTAAAATGTATACAATTTATATTTATACAAATTTTTTTTAGAAGAACCAAGTGCCTTGGAGATGTCAAGTTAGTGCTTTTGATGAAAAAATTGTTATCTACTTTTAAAAATTAGTTTTAATAATGTGACAATTCATTAAAAGCTAAATGACTACGATTCTGATGCAAAAATTTCTGTTCAACCAATTTATTACTACCTTAAAATAATGCCTATACTGCGAAACTTGCAAACAAATATTTCTTTAAAAGTTTTTTGTTGGTACAAAACTTTAAAATAGCTTTTAACAACAAATTCTTCATTTAAAGTTTTTTTGTTAATTAAGTAGCCTTAAAAAAAGCTGTTTTGAAAACTCAAACGTTTTCGTCTAGCTCTCTTCAGGAGGTTTCGCTAGAGTGAATTGCAGAGCTGAATGTAGTATTTCAAAAGTTTTAAAGCTGATTCTGATTGGCTAAAAATTATGGTTAATAATAGTTATCATAATAATTGAAAAGTATTAATAAATAAAATCACGTTTCGTCAGCGTAAGAAATTTTTTGGCAAAAAAAAGAACAAAATTATGCAAGCTTTGTGTTAAAATTTGGAACTAAAAAGAAAATTTTTACAATTATGCTAACAATTTATGTTTATAAACAAACTCTTTCTGTCTACACAAATTAGGTTTTCGAAGAGTGATGAAAATTGATTCTAAGACTGATAAGTGAAAATCGGATCGTGCTTTTGAGAGAATAAAAAATTGATTGTCCTATTGATTGTGGATTATTTCAGTAAAGAACGTAAACAACCAGAACGTCCAGGTAAACTAGCTAATTCAATACCGCACTGTGACTCAGCGATTGGAAACCATTTGTTACATAACCAAAAATGTGCATCTCACTATAAGGACAATCAATAAATTATTCTCTCTAAAGCACGATCCGATTTTCACTTATCAGTCTTAGAATCAATTTTCATCACTCTTCGAAAACCTAATTTGTGTAGACAGAAAGAGTTTGTTTATAAACATAAATTGTTAGCATAATTGTAAAAATTTTCTTTTTAGTTCCAAATTTTAACACAAAGCTTGCATAATTTTGTTCCTTTTTTTGCCAAAAAATTTCTTACGCTGACGAAACGTGATTTTATTTATTAATACTTTTCAATTATTATGATAACTATTATTAACCATAATTTTTAGCCAATCAGAATCAGCTTTAAAACTTTTGAAATACTACATTCAGTTCTGCAATTCACTCTAGCGAAACCTCCTGAAGAGAGCTAGACGAAAACGTTTGAGTTTTCAAAACAGCCTTTTTTAAGGCTACTTAATGAACAAAAGAGCTTTAAATGAAGCATTTGTTGTTAAAAGCTATTTTAAATATTTCTTTCAACATTAGTATTTTTGCTAGCAATTTGCGCAATCAAAGAACAAGTTTCCCAATATTTCAATCAAAAATGAAATTTTATACAAAGAACAAAGCATTTAATTCCAATAAACATAAAATTTTAGACCTGGCTGAGTTTCATAACACAATGCACTAAAAATTTTTTTAATCCAAAAACTTATATTTGGTATAACTTTACTATTCTTGATGTTTATTTTCAGTCAATTTAAAAATTTTTGTTATTATATAGTTTCACACTAATCGTAGTCATTTTCAGGCTTCTTGTTGCTTTTGAAATTAAGACGTTGTAAAATGTATCGATAGCTTTAATAATAGATTTATTCTTATCTTATGATGTAGATCAAGCATTCATCGCCCAAGATTTGTAAAACAAGTTTTCTATTCAGCAACTTCATATTAAAAATTTGTATCCAATAAACTTTGCAAATCCCGTGAAAATTTTATTGAGGCTTTGATCTCCCCAGCGTGTTTTCAACCCCTTCGAGCTTTGCTCTTCGAGGCTTTTTGTTTTGCCATCAAAAAAAAACTTGTCACCATCTGGTCTCCAAACGTCCTAGTAAGACAACTTAATGACCTCTTTATGTCGTTTAAAAGGCTTAATAAAAATAATTATTTTGCTTTTTACTAACAAGATTTAGTTTGCAATTGACTTCCCAAAGACAAATCACAATTTTTAGACCTTTTTTGTTTTACTCAATTCAATTTCAGTTCAGACTTTGTTTTGACATTAAGTCTGAGCGATTTAATTTTATTCTTGATAAGTTTAATTTTTTAAACAGTTTATATCAGTCTTCCTTAAAGTGAACCACTTGGCTCCCTAAGAAGGAAAATTGCTATGGTCGAGAAATTTTGACAATCTATATACAATGCAACTTGACCAAAACAATTGCCACGTTCTTCGCAGCTAAATCGTGACAGCTGATAAAAATTGTCCATAATTTTTTTTTTGTTCTTCACTTTAATTTTAATATGAAAGTACTGAAAAACTTCCTGGACCATCAAAATTTTGAACAAACTTCTGGTCGAAAACCAAAAAAGAAAGATCATTGTTGTATAAAACAAAAAGCATTTTTAAGTTAAATTTTGGGGAATTAACGGTAACCGCGTCCTGAAAGGTAGAAATGCGTCAAAAACTTTTATTGACAGCCACTGGTTAAACTAAAAATGTTTGTCATCCCTGTTTACACTTTTAAACTCTCTAGGGCATTCACGAGGAAAATTAATATATATACGTATATATATATACCACCATTTTATTTTATTGAAATATTGATCAGTGGGGAACGTTATGATTACGGCAACCTTCAAGCAATTTTCGAGCTACTTTAATAAACACTACGATGGTGTTATCCGTTCAGGATCAAGCTTTCGTCATTGCGCGATGCTTAATTTGTTTTTTATGCGTGATTATTTTTATACATTTGTCGATTTGCCGTTGAGGACTTGTACAAAACATTGTTTTTGACCTGGAAAAAATTTTAAGACATTATGGGACTTGTCTCTGCATCTTGATTAAATCTATAATTGCATCAATCTAAACACTTTCTCGTTCATTGGTCTAAACAGTGAGATAACTTGTTCTGCTGACACACTGACTTTCGAGCGAAAGATTGCGAGTTTAAATCTCATTCTACCCTAGTAATCTATTTCCGTATTGCGCTGGGGAAAAGTACTTCATGAAAAATTTATTAATGGAGTCACGCTGTTTACTTACAATGATGATTTTGCTTAAAACAGAAGGAAGTAAGGAGGAAAATTCTGGCAAAGTTGTACTGCATAATTTAAAGTTAAAAGAAAAGCGTTTTTTTTGTGTTACTAAACTTTTCAAGCATTTTAGGAAAAAATAAACTTCTGTTTCCGCCGAAACAAGTAATACTTGACAGTAAGTACAAATTGTTTAATTGGTTTTAAAAAAATGTTTTGATAGCTAAGACATTCTATTAAATATCTCACAATAATACCTTACGTATTTGATATTTTAAGGGAGTGCTTATCAACTCACAAACAAAAACTATTGTCTTTTTTTGATATTTTGTTTTAATCAAAAAAAATTTTGCTTTTTATTGATTTTTTAAGGTTTATGAAACCGAAGTTCTCGCTTGTGACCGAAAAATGCAAAAACTCCACATAAATCATTTTTCGAGCATTTCACGTATTAAAGAAAGGCTAATAAATAACTGTCGATTGCTAACAATCATTAATTAAAAATTAAATTTCGTCGCGATATTCAACAACTGTTGTTCATCTGTTATGCTATGAAACCGTAAACGAAGTTTGTGTAAAACTCGGTGAACACTAACACTTAATTTTGCAGGAGAGAAAACCGATTCTTATCCAATTTTTATTGAAGTTGAATCCGGTAATTTGCTTTTCGGCTTTATGTTTTGTTTTTTGCTAAAACAAGTTTTATTTTTCAGATGATCCAAGGATTTCGGATATTTCATGTAAGACCAATTATATAAACAATGTTTTTCTTAAAATTGTTTCAATGCGTTGCTGCATTTCTTTATCAAATGAATTGTTACACAAATAATAAAAAATTTAAAAAGGGTTATTTTAATCGCAACACACAAAACGTAATTACACTGTGGCTACGATAAGGCAGTAGTGTGTGCACCGCGAGGCTTTCCAGTAGAGAAACTTGTGTTGTTTGAAACTTTCCCCAAAAATGCTAAAAGTCAAGCAGTTTGTTAAATGTACTTTAATTCAAACCTATCACATTAGAGTCACAGTCTAACTCTTGAGTCAGAAGCTAACTTTTTAACTTTGTTATATAAAAAAGCGTTAAAATAGTATTAGTTTTGTAAATAGCTATATATAGCAATTGTGTTGGTAAATTAGTGATCCAGAATAGAAAACAACAAAAACATCTCCCGAATCGATAACCACTATGGCAATCAGCAAAAACTAATTTGTTATGATTTAAAACAGGATGTCAACCTTGTTTCATAATGGGACAAATTCTAAATTGAGCTGAAATCGGCCGGGCGCAAAAAGTTCTTTACTTTAAACCAGACTCTCATTTGCCAAATTTCGTCTCAAAAATAAAGTGTTTTTTGAAAAAAAAGGTCTTTTCTTTGAATCAGACTCTGATTTCATGATTTTCATCTCAAAAAGTACCACGCAAGCTCATCAAACTCAGTTTGGCAAACGCTTCAATACAGGTATGAAAATATATCTAAAAAATTGTAGGTCGTAATGTGGCCCGCAGGCCGCAGATTGGATATCCCTGATTTAAATTGAAGAGCTTAGTTTTAAATGTATCTAAGTCACATAATCTCATTTTGTGAAAATGAGGTTTAAAGTTTTCAAAAGCCCTACTTCTATAATAAAAATACGCTAAGATTGCAAACCTCTGTGCTATTCAAAAAGTCATTTCCTGAAAATATTTTTTGTCAGAATATTTCTGGCAAGTAAACAAACAGTTTTTCAGCTTATCTCATTTTTTCGAAAATGTGACTTAGGTACTTTTGGAAATAGGGCCTTCAGTTGTACTTTTTATAGATTGTACATTGAACACCTACTTCAGACAAAATATTATACTAATCAACAGAACAATATGTGAAAAATATTTCTATACCATTCGTAATTCAAAAAGCAGAATATAATTCTTAAACCGCATATGAATTACTACTTTTATTCTTTATGGCAAAAGTTTATTTTCAGATTCAAAAATTACTGTGAAGAAGATTCTCTTCAACTCGGTTACCCTCAACGATATTGATGGCATCGTGTTTCGTAAGTTTTTCAAATAGTTGTCCGTCTTAATGTAAAGTAATTATTTTGGGTCGGACACTGATCACAGACCGGATTGAGGTCAAGGATTTAGATCTTTTTACTACTACAGACCATTGTACTTCCCGGATCAGATAGTGGCAGGGATAGTGTTTAGCCAGTAGCTGCATAACAAAAAAAATCCGATATTGGTCCTAACCTTGTTTTTTATCTACAGTAGTTCCTGGTGTATGGAGCGGACCTCGGTGGCCACGATAGAGCAAGCAGTCAGGAGGTGATCTGCGGTTTGTTCAGTGGCACCGCACTCGCAATTTGGTTATTTAGCGAGATCTCATTTGTGCACAGACGATTTAGCATAACCCGATTTGTTAAAGCAAGCCTATTTTATTGGTAATATTACTGATACTGGTAGTGGAATAAAAACACTGGGGCTGGATATACTCTTACTGTACCCTGTGTTCCATTTATAATTGGTCCTATGAGTTGCACGAATACTAGTTCAGCACGGATGTTTAGTAGTTTCTGAGTAGCTGGCACAAACAGGCGTCTAGACCTCAAGTATTTTTAAAAGCATTTAAAAACTCGCTTAGTAAAAAATTAATAACTTTAAAGTCCAGACTGTCAGGATTAGACAAGAAGGAACGCTGTTTCTCAGACCAAGAGTCTAAGCCGGCGACTTCAACTGCCAGTATTTTTGCAGCCAGTGTAAATAATAAATTCGTAATAATGTATTGGAGGACAAGACAGTTTATATTTTCTCAGCCAGCCAAGCACTCTCTATCTGATGGTAGGTGCTTTCACGCAGCCTGGGCCGTGAGTAAGTCTGCTCATTGATTTTAAAATGACAGACCGAAACCGAACCTACCAAAACGGAAGGGTATCCACCCATTCCGATGTTCAGTGTGGGTCTGTTAATCGGCAAACGTCCTTTTCAGGACGGGGCAATGTCAGGATAAAACTGCCCTTTTCAGGGCACATTGCCAACAAGTTCCGAAGACCCACTATTATTCAGCTGAACATCGAAGGCCTCACTGCAAGCAAGATGAATGTTCTTCATCACCTCGCTATGCAGTCTGAGGCACTCGTCATCCTACTGCAGGAGACCCACTGCACTGATGCAGAGAAGTTGGTACTACCACACTACCAACTAGCTGGGTCTTCTTTAAGCAGGAAGCATGGCCTTGCCACGTTTGTTCACGAGCGACTGAGATACACGCTTTTGGACCAATCTCCACCGACATCGGAGATCGAGTGGCTGTGTGTGGACGTTGATGGCTATAAAATAGTCAACGTCTACAAACCACCGCCAACGCGATTGCGAACCCTGGATCTCCCAGTGTTTCCTCACCCCTGTCTGTACGCTGGCGATTTTAACTGTCGTCATGTTGACTGGGGTTATGATGACAACAGTCCGGACGGTGAGTGCTTGGCTGGATGGGCAAGTATTAATTGTCTTGCCCTCCTATATAATGCCAAGGACGCTGCCAGTTTTTATTCCGGCCGCTGGAACACTGGCACCAATCCAGACCTAGCTTTCGCTAGCGTAGGTCCAAACAGTCGCTTACCGGATAGACGTGTCCTTGAGAAGTTCCCCAGGTCACAACATCGACCCTCGCTTATTACACCACCAAGGTTTGCTATGGCAGTGCCAAGCATGCCTGTTAAGCGATGGAACTTCCGCAAGGCCAAATGGAGTCACTACATTGCTTTGACGAATAAATTCGCAAAGACTTTGTTGCCGCCTGATTCACTTGATGTGGATGCGGCTTACCAGGACTTCTGTAACATCATTAAGAAAGCAGCCAAGAAGACTATCCCACGCGGGTATCGAAATAACTATATTCCGTGTTGGGATGCAGAGTGTGAATCCCTCTATAAAACCTTTCTGCAGTCTCCTCAGGGAGACGACTCAAGTTTGGCTGCTACAACTCTGCTTGCCAAGCTTGACAGAAAACGGAGGGATCGATGGTCCGAAGCAGTTCGGAGCATTGACTTCTCACACTCTAGTCGAAAAGCGTGGAGTATTTTGAACAACCTTACTGGTAGGTCACGACACTCTCCTCGTCATTGTCCCGTTTCAGCCGATGCTATTGCATCTCAGCTGGTTAGAAATGGGAAATACGAGGCTGTTGATCGCAAGTCATCTCGACTTGTCTTTCAAGAAGTGTCTGACATTTGGAGGGCCACAACACCAGACGCAGTAAATATCTCTGACAATTTTTCACAGAGAGAATTTGCTGCTGCCCTTCAACATTTAAAACCAGGTAAAGCTCCGGGTCCTGATTCCATCTGCCCCGAGCTTATACTCCATGCTGGAGCTGCTTTGAAGTCCTGGTTACGTGACTTCCTTTCTTCCTGTTTGCGCCGACTCAAAATTCCCAAGATCTGGAGAAGAGCGCTTGTGGTCGCGATCCCAAAACCAGCAAAGCCCGTGGGGGACCCAAAGAGTTATCGACCGATATCTCTGCTCTGTGTCCCCTACAAGATCCTCGAGAGGCTTATCTACGCCCGCGTTGAACCATTAATCGATCCACTGCTCCCTAAAGAGCAGGCTGGGTTCCGACGCGGGAAGTCAACCGTAGATCAAGTTGTTCTGCTAACCCAGAACATCGAGGATTCTTTCGAGGCTAAAAAGAAGGCCGGTGCCGTATTTATCGATCTGACAGCTGCTTATGACACTGTCTGGCACCGTGGCCTTACCTGCAAGCTGCTGAGACTACTTCCGGATAAGCACATGGTCAAAATGATCATGGAGCTTGTCCGAAATCGAAGTTTCACCCTTACCACCGGTGACAGCAAGCAAAGCAGGCTACGCCGTCTTAAAAACGGCGTTCCTCAGGGATCGGTCTTGGCTCCCCTCCTATTTAACATCTATACGTACGATCTTCCTTCCATGATTTCCAGAAAGTTTGCTTATGCTGATGATTTAGCATTGTTGCACTCTTCTGGAAACTGGAAGGACTTGGAGGGGACATTAAGCCAAGACATGTCCACACTATCAGCGTATCTCCAGACTTGGAGGTTGAAGCTCAGTCACACTAAGACGGTGACGACAGCCTTTCACTTAAACAACCGAGAGGCCAAACGTGAGCTAAAGGTCTACAACAATAGTAGACTTTTACCGTTCTGTCCAACCCCTACATACCTTAGGGTAAAACTGGACAGATCGCTCACGTTTCGTCACCATTTAGTGGCATTGCGCAAAAAACTATCATCGCGCGTCACACTGTTGAGGCGACTCGTGGGCTCGGGATGGGGTTCTGGTGCTAAAACACTACGCATAGCCACCTTGTCTCTAGTCTACTCAACAGCTGAGTACTGTGCGCCAGTCTGGTGTCGCAGTGCTCACACTCGCCTCATTGACAGTGTCTTGAATGACGCCTTGCGCATAGTTACTGGATGCCTGCGTCCCACTCCAACGGACCACTTACCTGTACTTTCAGGCATCCAGCCAGCTGAGCTTCGCCGACTGGGAGCGACACTCTCCTTGGCTTACCGTGGATCTCTGGACCCCAATCATATTTTGCATGGTCTTTTAAGTGGGTCCTCAGATACTGGCCAAGTGAGACTAAGATCCAGACGCCCGTTTGTGCCAGGTGCGCGGAATCTCTTGGACAATCTTGCCAGACTTGGCATCCGCGCCTCTGAATGGACAAATCATAAATGGAACGCGGAGTACTGTGAAAGTGCTTCCAGGCTCCGTGCTTTTGTGCCCGGGACCAGTGTCAGGCCTCTTGGGATGGGCTTACCCCGAGCAGCTTGGGTTAAGCTCAACCGCCTGCGGACTGGTGTTGGGCGATTCCATTCGTCCATGCACAAATGGGGTCTCGCTCCTTCACCGAATTGCGAGTGTGGCGCCTCAGAGCAAACCGCAGACCATGTACTAACAATGTGCCCCATACATCGGGCACCACATGGAGCACGCGGTCTGACGGTTTTGGATGACGAAACTCGATGCTGGCTTAATAACATCACTGCCAGCATCTGATCCAGGCAGTGCAGCAGTCTGGGGTAGTAAAAGGATAAACCCTCGGCCCCAGTTCTGTTTGTGTCTGGCCTGGAGTGGATGCCCTTCAAACGACGACGACGACGACGACGACTCTCTATCTGCACTGTTAACCAACATGCTCACATTTGAAGTCGCTGGCTTAGAGATGGGTTCAGGAAATATTGGAAGATCTGGGATCAGAATGGCGTTGGGGAGATTTTGCAGCTATCAACGTTCGGGCGCAACCGCATAAATCTTTGATGCCAGTGAAGATTGACTCAAAAAAGTCTATTTTAATCGCTCATGGACAAACACGGCAAGGCCATGTTTCCTGCTTACAAGAAGCCCAACTGGTTCAAACTTTCAGAGTACTGGCCTCTCTGCATTAGTGCTGTTGATCTCCTGTATTACTTCAAACTGTAAATCAAGGTGATGAAAAATGTTCATCCAGATTGCAACGAAGCCTTCGATGTTTAGCTTGAAAACGGTGGGCCTTTGAAAGTTGTCGACAATTTGCCCTGATAAAAGCAGTTTTTTGTATGTTTCCCTATCTTGATAAGAAAGTTTGCTGGGAAAGCAAAATTTGAATGAACATTGAGGATACTATTTGGTTTTAGTACTTTCGATTTTTTAATAACAAACGAACTGAGCTGTAAGAAAGCAACGTTTATCCAGGCTATCGTAATTTAATATTAAGCATGCAAGTATTACCTTAAATTAAACTAAAAAACCTCTATGCAATCTATGAAATAATAAAATGAAAATAAGCTTGCGCATATCTTATCTGCGCAACCTTATCTTCATCAAGCAACTAAAGATATGCAACTAAAAGCTCAGATTCTAAAAAACAAGGAAAGTAAAGGAATCATTGCTCGACGCTCGTGGCGCGATTAACAAAACACACGAGAAAAAACACAATAGGTTTAAAACTCCGTATATATTACAACACGGGCCAAATAGTAATTTTACTTTATTAGCAATATTGCAATTAAAAATATTATCCTAAATTAGTTCGTTACATAGTGTGCTCTTGCTTTGTTTAAAAAAACTAAATTTTGTCACAAAGTTTGAAATGATACTCATTCCTTTAAACTTTTACTGCAAAGTAACTAAACTTTTTTTGTTGTGCAGAAGGACTACGGGGAGAACAACCGGAAACCTCGGAAGGTATTAATGTAAAACTGGTATTTTATTATTTTTGCGTAAAAACTATCTTTAAGTAGCAGCCGATGCCAAAAAAAAAACTCTCATTCAGTTTTTATTTAATCATTTTATTTTGGTCAGAACTTGTACAATAATTGATAAATAAAGGAAAAAAGCATCAAATCAAGAGAGTGACAGGGAAAATGCTAACAGACCTCGCGGTCAATAAATCCAGCAACCACACAAGTTTAATGAGTTTTACGACAAAGAAAATTATGTAAATGTAGCTATAAACTTACATTATTCTGTTGTGCCCTTGTGAAAAACACTTTATGGCACTTTTCGCTGCACTTTTCACTTAAACACTTTATAGCACTTTTCTTGATGGTCTCGGCAAGCAGCTTAAAATTTTAGTCATATCATTAAATAGAAACTAAAAAACAAAAAAAATTCTACCGGACAGCAATATCTTTGCATTTTCGAAAATAGATCAGGATAATTGCTTGACAGTTGTTCTATGTACTGTATAACAACTCAGACGCTTCCTGCGAGTCCGGAAAATAAAGATAAAGATGAAATGATATAGAGATGAAATGAAAGCTCTATTCAATTTAAAAAATACAGCTGTAAACCATAAATAAAACTATTCAAGAATAATTAAGTGGCAAGAGCCATCACTCTATTTCAAAGCCACATCTTTCCACAGGCCACACACTTTTGCTTTACGTGTGAAAATTACGCGCCCTCAGCTTTGTGTATTACTATTTGTTTTGCATCAATGTCTTAAGCAAACAATTCAATCTCTAATGTTTAGCGGCAAATAGGAGGTTAGTTTTTGATGGGCCCTGACAAAGGTAGTTAGGGCTATTAACAGGTACGTTTCTTCCCATTTTGAAGCGGAACATTTCCGATTATGCCCAATGAACATTGACTTAGGTTGCAACGTTTTGAATTAACTCGAAAAACAATATTTGCGTTTAAAGTGGCCGTGAATACAAGATTCGGTTTCTTGCTTCATTTCGCTAAAACTATTTTGAAACTAGGCTGAAATTCAACCGTGACTTTATAGAAGGTGATTAGACAGCGATAAAGGAAACAAGTCAGCGAAAAAAGACAAAAAAATTTGAATAAAAAATAAAAATGAAGAACACGAAAAAAAGATTTGGTAAACAATTGCCAGCCATTGGTAACACTTTTCCGTGTGATTAGTTAGATAATCGTACTGAGCTTACTCGCTTGGATAAAAAATGATAGCCATTAACCAACGGTTTGGTCTTAATGGGGTAAACAAATTAGTTTTAGTTCTGAGCTTCTCGAACCGATTAAAATAACACTTGGAGGCCACGAAAACAGTTTTATTTCTACTTTAAAACTATTTTGACTTGAGTAAATAGAGAAGAATGATGATCTTCGAACCATTTTTAAATTTATAAGTTTTGAATTTTTGTTGCAGCTACGACACCTGAACAAGAACAAGAAGATGTATCGGTTGAATCATTTTTATTCTACGAGGTTTTCGGTAAGAATTTTGTTAATTGTAAATTATCTTACCTTGAAACTAAACCGACTACCTTTTGTGTACTTCTCGCCCAGAAAATATTTTTTAATTGTGATGAATTATTTTTGATATACAAATTATTCAACTTATACTTTTGAGCAGTGGTCGGCAACCACCGGGCCGCCGCCAGGGCCCGTCCGTGAGGAGTTCGTTGCCGGGCCGCGTACTTTTCCAGATTAAATGCTTTGAAACATTTTTGTAACGTTAAAGCAGTGGTCGGCAACCTGTGGGCCTTTTAGCAATTTTTCGTTGGCTGCGGGCTATTTGGTTTTACAAAGTCTTTCTGGGCCGCATGCTAGCGGTACGTGCATGGTAGTTTTAAATGCGTAGTGTAGTAAAAAAATGGAGAAATTTGAGACGAAATGGAAGTGAAGACCTTTTTTTTAGAGATCACCATTATTTTGGGAGTAAGTGGCGAAGTTGGAGACGAAATCTCGGAAACATTGATGAACCAAGGATTTCGGATATTTCATGTATACGCCACTGCCACTGTATGTTTCAAGTGTACTGCTGGGCCTTCAATAGTTTTTATAGATAGAATTTGGGCCCTTATAAAAAATGGTTGCCGACCACTGCTTTTGAAAATGTTACTATAAAAAAGCTCGGCAAAAGTTTTTGCTATCAATTATTTAAATAAAATCTTTTCTCTATACGGAAGTAATCTTTCAATCGTTAATTATACTTTTTTGGTTTGCTGGACAATTAGCTTTACCGTGCAGTGAACCTTCTATCGCTATAATTTTGCTAAAAGAAGAGACGTATCCTGGACGTTATTGCTATCAGGCTTCCTACGTTGCATAACTACTTCGTGTTGGTTTGACTTACTTGCACTTGAACTATTAGCGGATTTTTTTTACAGATATTTTGAATATTATATCCAAGATTTTGAAAGCAATAAGTCACGAAAAAAAAAGAAACGATGCCTTGAGGTTTTTGCAAATTGCTTCCAACAAAAGTAATGAAGAGAACAACTTTCATAATTATTTGCAGACTTTGTATGAGTGTTTGTCAGTCGAAAGTTTATACTACCTCACTGAAACTGGCGATTTGTCTGGACTTCAGTATGTTTTCTCTGCCTACGAAATCATGGAAAAATGCGGCGTAGGCAAATATTATAGTGATTTCACTATCTATTCAATGCTAAATTTCTATTACTATCTCTTGGACGTGAAATACCGATTTGCTCTTGATCCTAAAGTTTTATACTCCATTTACAAAGTTGTGGATTATTTTTCAACAATTGTTCATCAGTACATGGTTAAAGATATTAACTTTTACAAACTGCTGTGTGCTATTTCCGCTTTAATAGCGGTACTCATTCCTCACAAGGAACCAGAAAGAATTGCATATTTGCATGTTATTGACGACTCTGTTGTGGGCAATTTTGTATCTGGAGCAAAATTTTATCACCTGGGAAAATTGACGAAAAATATGGATGTTGATGCTGCTTTTCAAGCTCTGGAAAAAGCTCTTTCAATGTTTGATAAAGAAACACTTGTAACAGAAAAAATTATTATTCGTCATTTGATGGATGTGATCTACGGTGAGTGTTTAAATTGTTTTTTTAAAGCGTTGTGTGTAGTAGAAAGCAGCACCTTATTAACCGAGACGGCGATCTACAGAGTCTCAGTTTAACTCTTAACCTCGTCTTGATTTAGTGTTCCTCTGAAAAACGCTGCGACACTTTATCATAGTTACGGTTTTCCTAACCCTAACCCTAACCCTAACCCTAAAGAAACAACTCGCAATTTTATTCCCGATATTCCCGATATCTCGACATCTTTTTGAAGCAACTTACGTTTCTAGAATTAGCTCTGGTAATTCCTTGGCGGTTTCTGGAGTTAACGTATTGTCGTGCGTGTCCGCCGGTCGTGCAAATGATTGATGTTAATATGTTGGTGGGATTTCATCGAGCTGCTTACCAAATGGTTAATTTTCATTCATTTTTTTAGAAATGGTTCTCTTATACGAAGAGCATGGAAACATCAAATATAAAAATGTTATTTTGAACTTTTCAACAAAACGGCTACAGCGTTCAGATAACATGTTAATCTTACTTGGCCGGATGTTTATAAATTTGGTGTGTGAAGTAAATGACGAAACCGTTTGTGACAAATTAATCAAGACGTCTGTCCAATCGTTGGCAATTAGAGAACTTCGAGCTGATTGGGCATTTACTGCCATGAACTTTGTGGTCGGCATTTATCCAAGATTAATAGTTCAAAACAAGGTCAAAGCTTGCCAGATCACATGGAATATTTTACGATCCTATAACATAATTACTAGGGGCGCTAAGCGGTTGTCTTTACTAACTCATTTTCTTGCCGGTCTGCATTATCACTTCACGTTTGAAGAAGTGCACACAATCGGGGACGAAATAGTTTTTTACTTGTCTGACCAAAATTTAGCTCCACAAACTTCGGAAGAACACACGTACCTTGCCTATGCGTACTTGTTCATGCAGGAGGCTCGTCGGCGCCGATGTAACGATTCGTGCACTGAATACGCTAAATTGGCTCTTAGAGCAAGGCTTAATTATAATTTATTTGTTGGACGATTTGTACTAAAAATCTGTTGCCACATTTTGTTACTTCAGGAGTACACAACTTTAGCTTCGAATGATACCCAAAGAAAAGTAATGGAGTCAATATTGAACGTGAAAGCTGCCGATAGAAGAACAAATGATAAAATTCTCATTGAGATATGGCGTTATCGATACTATAAGTTGTGCTACTGATTTTCTTTTCAGTTGAAGTTAGTGTAATAGGTGTATATTATTTAATAAAATTATTAGCAATTAATTTTGGAGCTTATTCGAGTTTGCCAAATTTCCTAGAGAAAAGTTTAAAAACGCAAGAAAATCATGTTTATGTTTGATCATTAATTGGTATGTAATTTTCGTCGATTTCGAAGTTAAAATCTCTGCATTTCGAAAGCAGATTAAAGTAATCACTAAATGGTTGCTCTAAATATAACTCATCCGAGATTGCCTGTGATTCCAAGTTAATAAACCGCGATAAAAATTGTAATTGCTGATTTCGTTTTAATACTGTCACTGAAATCGGGACACAACCAAAATTTAAAGTACCTAAGTGAAAGCTTAGAAAATCCATTGTCTGCTGGACTAAGTACAAATTTTTATAAACAACTTATTTTTTATATAAAACACATTTTCAAAAGTTTCATGCTTATAATAATAAAATTAAGTTTTGAAAAGCAATGTTATTTTGCATTTCCCAAAGACAAACTTCATAACATATTTTCAACATTTGCAATTAAAAACATACGCCGTTTTTTTTTAATAATACTGTTACATTTGAAATTCTTTTCTTTACATTGTTTTAATTTTTTGCCATTCTAATATAAACTTTAATATGCAGCTAAACCAAATTTAATAGCTTGCTGCACTATTAACTAGGGAAGTGAACAAAACATTTCTGCATATTGCGAAACACTTTTTTTTTTGTTCAACTGTGTTTAAGATGCTACGCAAGACTGATTAATGAAACTAAAATGTATTATTTCTACAATAAAATGACTAACTTTGATTGAACAAAAAAATTAAATTTAATAAAATCTGTCATTATTAATTGATTACAAAATAAGATATGCGGCATCTTAAAAAATGCGTACAGATGTATTAAAACAGATTTTGAAATAGCAAGAAAATATTTACCCTTTGATTAATTGTCTGTATTTGTGAACAAACTTTTTCTGTCGACATAATTAGGGTTATCAAACGAGAGAAAATATCATAACTTTCAAAATAGGACCTTTGGTTTCTTACGCGTTTTAAAATTTTGTGCCTTCAAAATCCGGGTTGTCGGAGTCGAAAGTTGAAGTGGCGGAGTTGCATGTTTAAGGGCGGAGTCGGAGCCGGAGTTATTTTTTTAGTTTTGATCGAGTCGAAGTCGGAGCTGGAGTTGTTTTTAAGATTTATTGGGGTTGGAGTCGTTTTTTAGATGTGCAAGTGTCGGATTTGGAGTCGTTATTATTTTTTGAGACTCCGACTCCGCTTTAGGCCAATTTAAGCTTACGTGTCCGCTGCAGCTAGTCAAATGTACTAAACCAATTAACAAGGAAGTGCATACATGGTGAATACTTTTTCAAAGACAATGTCGCTTTTTGGCCCTAAATTTGAAATGAATAAAAAATGTTTTTAGCTTTAAATCGACGGACCAAAGGATAGATTTTCTTCGAAAAATGTAAATTTATCTTTGGTTCAGTGAGTTTTCAAAATTACACGGAAAATTAACAAATTACTTTAAATTAATTTAATGACAAAATAACTTTGAATTGACGTGAAAACTTTTTTTTACATAATTTTTGGATATTTTTATAGATTTGTAGACAAAATAATCTATCAAGAACTTTTGTCTGGGCAGACGTAATAAGCTTGTATGTTATAAAAATTTTCTCTGTTTAAAATATGCTTTCCCAGTTAAGATGTATGATTGATTGCGTAGGTTATATTTTTTATGTCTCAACTTTAAGAAAAACTTAAGAAAAACCCTTGATGGCAGCACTTTAAGAAAACGTTGAGCCATAAAAAAGTATAACCTGCCATAATATAAAAAAAAACTTTTAGAAAACTTATTTATTTTGGGTCTTTATTAAGTATTTTAGTAAAGATTTTTACCTTCAACACCTGAATTTTGGTTTGTTAAAAGTGTCTTTTTGATATAAAAAGTGCTCTTTTTTAACTTGCCCTTCCCGCCCAAAACTTTTTCTATATAACCTATTATAAAATAAGTTTAACAAAAGTTTTCTATAAAAATAACTATAAAAATTCTAAAAATAACCAAAGTTTTCTATAAAACCTATTATAAAAGAAGTTTAACAAAAGTCGAGTCATGAAAAATATAACCTATCCAATGAGTTTAAAAGTGAATTTTTTTTTAGTTTAAAGTGAAGACCGGTAAAATAGAAAAGATCTTTATTTGCAACAAGAATAGTCCACTTTTATGAGTATGCTAAATCAAAAATACTTGCCGGCCAAGTAAATAAAACACCGCAGCCAAAAAATTAAGACCTTTAAATTTATTTATTTTGGGTCTTAGTATTTTAGTAAAGATTTTCACCTCCAACACCAGAATTTGGGTTTGTTAAGAGTGTCTTTTTGATTTAAAAAGTGCTCTTTTTTAACTTTGCCCTTCCAGCCCAAAAATTTTTCCTGTGCCCCTAATTGCGGCACTTTTTTGTTATTTAATTGCCAGCAGCTACTACTGCTGATGATGGATGCGTAAACTACTTCATTAAATGGTGGTTCTGCTAAACAATCTTTTGATATGTGTGACGACAATAACGTCATGAACTGGAGCATTAAACTTAAACTCAAAAAATAAACATTTCTGAGAAATTCAATCCTTTTAATTATTTAACTAATTTTTGAGAAAACTAAACTTAATAAATACTCAGCGGCGCGGGAAAGTCATTTTGTCATGGGGACAAAAATTTAAAAAAGGCATACAATTTTTTTAACCCCTTCAGACCTGAATTTTTATTAGACTGTATAAAATAGTAAATTTTTTATTTTTTTGAAGAATGTGTTGCCAAAACGTAGTTGCACAAAAAAAATTTGTCGGGGGGAATCTATAAATTAGTATAGGGGCTTTAAATATTTGGGATTAATTAGTCCCAATCAGTTCAAAGCGTACTTTTTTTTAAAATATCAGCTTTAATTTTTCTTATCATATTCAATGAATTTGAGTATTTTAAGGAATCTGGAGTTTTAGAAAAATAGATATATTTATTACATCATGAAAACTTTCTGTTTTTTTTTAACATTTGAATTTAAGCAATGATTATTCAAAGAGCATTTGCGACTATTGACGATTTTCTGCTGTAGTGGTCTTTCATGGTTTCAAAAATCAGCATGATAATTACTTTTTACCCTGCTTTACTAAACAGTATAACAATTGAAGTAATGCACACACATATTTTACACCAAAATATTCCTCTCAAAACCGAAATGCCATTTCCTGAAACAATTTTTTTACTTTTTTGACAAAGAAATAAATTACAACAATTACAGAATGTGCAAGTACGAGAGTCTATTTTTTGCTTGGTACACAATTTGCATTCAACACGGTCTTGATCAGAAACTCGTGTAACTTAATGAATATCGGAACCGTCTGAGGGAAATCTTGAAACCACAGTTGAAGAACTTCTTGCTCGTTTTCTGCTTGAAAATTTCTCGATCAAATTCATAACAACGTCGTGCTTGAAGTTCTTTAAAGTTTTCATGCACGCACTGTGAGGAAATTTATCTTGCATATATTTCAAGGTATTACATCTGACACAACTTTTACACAAGACCAGGATCTTTATTCCAATAATCGCGAATACTAGCAAGGGTATGATATCCCATAAACGAAGTTGTTGGCAGTGTGGGCAAGTGGTTAAAGCGCCGGGCTCGTGATCAACACGGTCTCGGTTCAAAACCCACTCGCGCCATTCTGTTGTGTCCTAGGGAAAGACATTTTACGGCACTTTCCCCTACGAGCGTACTTGGCCATTCTGGCAAGCAGTTCTAAATTACAGTCATATCTTTATTAAATTACAGCGGAAAGCAATATCTTGGTATCTCCGAAGCAGGTCGGGGTGATTGGCTGCCCTATGTATTAGCGCTTTAGTCGCTTTCCTGTGAGCCAGGAGGATAAATATAGAGATAAAATAAATGCTTTTAGCTCATTCATTTCTATTTTAAAAACTATTTCTTTCTGCTGCATATACAACTCACTCCGTGCACTAACCAAATTCATTAATGTTTCCAGCTTTATGGTGTCTGAAAAGATTTCTATTGGTGTTGGCTCATGGCCATCTTCATAACTTAAATTGACTGTACCAGATAAAGAGCAATTCGGAATATCAAAAGAAGTACAAATCTTTTTCCAATAAAATAGATGAAATAAAGGCTCCACAACATTTGGTTCAATACTATGTGCATGGGCATCATCGATTGTTACTGCTATAGTATCATCAGTATCTGACATTGCTTCCTCCAAAAATATTACATCTTTTTCATCTATAAGGTTATTATTGGATAAATCTAACTCATCAGCAGTAATTAATTCCACTACTTCATTTACACCAATTATAAATTTTTTTGATCTAGTCTGTTTCTGGGCCATCTAAATTCGACAAAAAAACAAGTAAAAAGTACGCATAAATCCGGTTGAAACTAAATAGTCACAAGTTTAAAAAGCAAATAAATTAATCATAAACACTGGCAAAAAAGTCAAATTTGCTTTATATCATTCCACTAGACTTTTTTCTCGTAAATTTTATTCAGTTTTTCTTAAATTAAACATTATTTTATTTTTGAATTTAATTTTAAAACTATATATAGTTGAACTAAACTTTATGTATTTAGTTGGTTTGATTATCACAAAGAAAAGAATTTGCACGTGTTACAATTGACTAGCATGGTTGCCAAAATATTGCTAAAGAATAATAAAAAAGTTTTTCATAAAATTTTATAGTATTATAGAAGAAATATCAAAAATAGTAGTGTAGGACTAAATAGTCCTTTCGTTCCGAAAGGGTTAAAGATTTTTTCACTGAAAACGGTTGCGATGCCATTCCGTATCGCGACCGTTTTCTAAACACGAAAAATTTCAGATGAAAAACTTCATTCGCGAAAGAGGCTTCAAATTTCATTCACAATATCACGACCTTTCTCTGCTGCCGGTGGCATTTCAAAATTCCCTCGAATAATTGCTTTGCGGTTTGTTAAAGTAAATGGTTTTTGGATAGTCTTGCGTGTCAAAATAATTAATATTGATATTTTAATGAATTTATCAATATCTTTGCATCTCCAGAAGTGGTTCAGAATAATTGCTTGACAGTTGCTCGGTTTGTAGCGCCTCTGACTATTTTTTGCGAGTTAAATGGAGAAATTGTTGTGGTTGTTGGCCCTCCTTCAAGAACATCATGGAGTAATCATCTCTTAACACTCAATAAAGCCAATTTAGATTCCCAATTTTAGATTAGCTATGCTGCTTTTAAAGGCTTTTTCTACAGACAAGTGAGGTGGTGTTGTGTTGGTACTTGACTGCAGTTAAAGAAGTGATTAGTGTCATGTGTGTGTAACAAGAATAGTGTGCATTGTGGCATGTAAGTTTCAAGGTTCGTTGTATGTAAGTAATTTGTCGGCTATAAGCTGTGTCAGTTTTGTATGCATATGACGTGGTAATGTTTGCTCTTATGAATGAATGTCTTAGGGTATGGTGTTAGCAACTTTGATTTTTTTTAGAACTGAAGTATTGTTAGGTAATAGAAGTGGGAATGTGTCTTCGGTTTTAAACCTCAAGGTTTTCTCTACATTTCAGAGGTATTACACCTAGTTTTGAAATGATGGTGTTAGTTTGCTCATTGTTAAAAAAGATTGTGGCTTTCATGTTTCTGGGTGGACCTGAGTATCCATTAAGATTATGTAGGCGAAAGGGTGTGTTTGTGTTTAAGTTGAGTAGCATAAAGTTTTGAGATCTGTTTTTATTGGAATGGCCTTGATTTCGTCGCGTAAGTGTTGAGTATTTGTATCTCGTGTGCAGCCAGTAGCAATTTTTTTTTTTATTTTTTTATTTTTTTTTTATTTTTATCTCTATATTTATCCTCCTGACTCGCAGGAAAGCGACGGAGGCGCTATACATAGGGTAAGCAATTACCCCGACCTGCTTCCGGAGATGCCAAGATATTGCTGTCCGCTAGTAATTTAGTATAGATATGACTACAATTTAGAACTGCTTGTCAAGACCACCAAGCAGGGGAATGTGCCGTAAAGTGTCTTTCCCAAGGACACAACAGAATGGCGCAAGAAGCATATGTTGAGGCTAAGTTGGCACGTCTAGAGCTTGATCACGCTAAGGAGCGTCAGAGGGAAAAGATAGCTTTAGACCAATTTGAAAAGCTGTACTTTGAATTTTTGTGTTTGATGTGATAAGGCTCTATACGGTGTTTGCATATTCCGAAATGGGGCGAGTGATATCTTTGAATGTAGAGACAAACAATTCCCTTGGTTTACCCCATGTTATATCTCTGCTGATTGAGTTTTGTTTTTCTTACGTTGTTTTATTCGAATGTGTTACGTCACAAAGGACATAAACTTGCTTCAGCTTACGTTTTTTCCTTGCCATTCATTTCTAAAAAATAAGTCGCGTTGTAATTTGGTTTATTGGATTTAGATTGGAAATTTAGTTAAAACCGTCTGTTATGAATCAATCTATAATAAATTTTCAACAATAAAAAATTTTTAACAAATATAATCATACGAAGACGAGTTTTTAGTCGAGTGTGGCAACTAGCGCCAAATCCAATAAATGTGCTGCTACATTCAAGTTTTAACTAATCCAGATGCCGGTGAGTGTGTTCTAATTTGTGCATTCTTCTAATCAATGGATACAAAAGAAGAGATAAAGCAGTTCTACGAACTTGATGCTGAGCTTAGACGTAAATACATGCTTGTCGAATGTCTAATGCTAAAAGACAATAATGCTGCCAGTGTTCGGCAGTCATGTACTAACATTAATGTGTTGTTTAATAAGTTAAGTAGTTTTGCTCGTTGTATTTTTACGCTTAGTGATGTAAATAGTGAAGGGCAACCTATTTTATCGTGTTTAGATACGTCTAAATTTGAATTTGATAAACGTGTAGAAGATTGGTTTAAATCTATTAATTTTAACTCTCAAAACGATGATGCCTGCAATGCTAAGAAGCCCAGTGTTGCCGGGTCAGCCAGTAGTTCGCAATCAAGTGTTTTGCGTCGTGAAGCATATGTTGAGGCCAAGTTAGCACGTCTAGAGCTTGATCATGCTAAGGAGCCTGAGGTGTTTAAGCCCCCCAGTATTGCCGGGTCAGCCAGTAGTTCGCGTTCAAGTGTTTTGCGTCGTGAAGCATATGTTGAGGCTAAGTTGGCACGTCTAGAGCTTGATCACGCTAAGGAGCGTCAGAGGGAAAAGATAGCTTTAGACCAAATGAGCCGTGAGTTGTCCCTTCGTGAAGTTGAGCGTAAAGTTGCATTAACTCAGTTAAAGTTAGCTGCCTGGGACGAGCAATTAAGTGACAGTGCTGTGGCTAGAAAAGATTCTGGTGTAGACCCTAAGGTTGGCCCTGCTGTTTCTCACGATTACAGACCTTTTTCCACCTTGAACCCTGTAGCTGACAGGCAAGTTTGTAGTACCGGTACGCAAGTTGTTGCTGCCCTAGATAAAGGTTGTAATCTGCCACCGTGTCTACCACAGGTAGATGTAGTGAGTACTAACGTTGTAGGTCTACCACGTGTAGTACATAGGAGTCGAAGTATCTCAGAAGAGAAAGCTCACGCAGACGATGCTAGATTCATTAGAAATGCTGAGCAGATGGTTTAAAATGAAGCTGAGTGTGGTCCCTCCCAAAATCGATTTCCTTATTCCGGAAACGACTTCTGGTTGCCCAGGTGTGAGAACGAAGAGATCACTCGTATACCAAAACCCGAGCTGACAAAGTTTAGTGGCGACCCTTTGGACTATTTCGAATTTGTACGCAATTTCGATCTGCATATTGGGAATCTTCCTATTCCTGATGCAAAGAAGTTGACATTCCTTTTGCAGTATTGTGACGCCGAAGTTCGTCGTCAACTTTCGCATTTTAGTAAAGATTTACATCGTGGCTACATTTTTGCTCGAGATCAATTATGGCAGTTGTATGGACAGCCTCACGTAATCTCTCGTGCCTGCAGCTCTCTGCTTTCCAAAACGCCGACAGTGAAGGATGAAGATCCAGCTGGTTTGCTACGGCTGAGTATCTTACTTCAAAAGTGTCGCAGTGCCTTATCAGACATTGGTGAATACGCTGGCATCAATTCTTTGCATTGTCTTTTGCCAATTTTAAGGAAATTGCCAAAATCTTTACAGGACAAGTGGATTGAGTGGTCGGTAGATGTTGCTGACAAGACCAATCAAGAAGCTGGCTTTGTCGATTTAGCAAACTTTGTTGCGCATCACTCAAGACTATGGAATTCTCTTTTCGGTCAAAGTCTTTATTGCGACGGTCAAAGTCGACAAGGCGTGGAAAAAAAAAAGGCCTCGCTGTATAATGTAGCTGCTGAAGAAAGCACGTTAAAGAGATCTTCAACTAAGTACTTACGTGGAAAGTGCTCGTTTTGCAATGAAAATCACAATCTTGATTCTTGCAGCAAGTTCGTCGAGAAAAGTGTTTTACGACGCCGAGATTTCGTGATGAAGAACGATCTATGTTTTCGGTGTTTGCTGGCGGGACATGTAGTTTCAGAGTGCAGGACGGAGTCGCGTTGTGGTGAGTGTGAAAGCAAGTTTCACCATACACTACTACACAAGTTAAAGAAGGGTTTGGATGAAAGGAAACAAGAAGAAATTACCTGTTCATCAGCTCTTTCATCTTCCCATGCCGTCAGCGGAAAATTAGACAAGGTTTTTATGTGTGTGGTGCCAGTAAAGGTAAAATATCAAAACAAAGAAGTGACAACGTACGCCTTTCTTGATTCAGGCTCATCAGCGACATTTTGCAGCAGGAAGCTTGTAGACAGACTTGGTATTGAAGGAGAGAAGAAAGAAGTTTCTCTAAAAACTCTCGGAAGCCAGTCATGCTGCACGGGAACCGTGGCAGATTTGAAAGTTTCGTCACTAGATGGAGATTGTGAAATTGAAGTGAGAAACGTTTTTTCTATTGATAAAATACCCGTCGCGCCTAATCCGGGTTTAAGCAGAAAAGAGTTGGAAGACTTTTCTCATCTCCGTGATCTCAGCTTTCCGGAAGTAAAAGGAGCAAGTGTAACTCTGTTAATCGGTGTCGACGTCCCGGAGGCTCTGTGGGTAGAAGAAGTTCGCAAAGGAAGTCCTGATGAACCTTGTGCATGGAAGTCCCCCTTTGGATGGTCACTGATGGGAAAGTTTTCTTCTGCTGAGTTTCCATCAATAGTCAATGCTAATTTCCTTCGAATCAATGAGGATGGCGTAGAAAACCAATTGCAGCGCATGTACGAAGCGGATTTTGGAGACGCAACCGAAATCTATGCATCTCGTATATCTCGGGAAAATCGGGTCGCGCATGAGAAAATGAAGGATTCTGTGGTCTTAGAAAGTGGGCGGTTTCAGTTGCCTCTCCCTAAGCAGGCAAGCCTGTTGCCTTTACCTGAAAACCGCTTGATGGCAGAAAAACGCTTAAATGGACTGAAGAAGCGCTTAATCAAAGATGAGGATCTGTGTAAGAAGTATGTCGAGTGCATGCAGACTTACATAGACAAGGGATATGCCGAAGAAGTTGTGGATTCTGGGACAGAGAATGCACGAGAACAGTGGTTCATTCCTCACCATCCTGTAGTGCACCCGCAAAAGCCAGGAAAAGTGCGTATAGTCTTTGATTGTGCAGCAAAGCACAAAAGGGTGTCACTAAATGATGTTCTACTGCAGGGCCCTGACTTCTTAAACAGCTTGGTTGGTGTGCTAACCCGCTTTCGTAAGGAACGAGTCGCTCTTGTAGCTGATATTGAAGGTATGTACCATCAAATAAAGGTGCACCCGAATGACAGAAACATGTTAAGCTTTTTATGGTGGAAATCCGGCTGCTTCAGCGACGCACCCTCAACTTACCGCATGACGTCGCACCTGTTTGGAGCCAAATCGTCGCCAAGTGTTGCTTTGTTTTGCTTAAAAGAAACAGAACAAAGATTTGGTAAAGCTTATAGCAGCGACGTGTGTGAAGCAGTAAGAAGAAACTTTTATGTGGACGACTGTTTAGTTTCGGTAGCAACTGTTGAGCAGGCACAAACCTTCGCTAAGGATTTAAAAAATTTACTATTGCAAGGAGGTTTTAGCTTAAAGAAGTGGGCATCGAATTACCATGAAACGCTTGTTAAGTTACCTGAAGATGATCTAGCTCCAAGCGTACAAAACCTAAATCTTGGTTCCGCGGATGAACATGAGCAACGTGTTTTAGGTGTCGTGTGGAAACCACGAGATGATGTTTTTTCTTTCAAAGTCGAAGTTGCCAAAACAACTGAAACTAAGCGAGGAATCTTGTCAGTTATAAGCTCAGTTTTCGACCCTCTCGGCTTTGCTGCTCCTGCATTGATTACAGGGCGCCTTTTGTGGCAGGAAATGTGTCGCAAAGGATATGACTGGGATGACTTGCCATCTAAAGAAGAATCCTCCAGATGGAAACAATAGGCAGAGCGCTTAAATGATCTTCAAGCAATTAGTGTGCCCAGGTGTATCAAGCCATCTGATTTTGGCGAAGTAAAACAAACAGAGCTGCACATTTTTGCCGACGCTTCAACCTCGGCTTATGCCGCTGTTGCTTATCTTCGAATTGTTAATGAACAGGGTTCGGTTCATTGTTCCTTTGTAATGGGCAAAGCAAGAGTTTCTCCTTTGTCTACAATGTCTATACCAAGATTAGAATTGACGGCTTCGGTACTTGCTGCAAAACTTGATGTCCTGATACGAAAAGAGTTAGATTTGACAAATTGCACGTCAACGATATGGTCAGACTCTACAGCTGTTTTGCAGACGCTTTACAATTCTTACAAGCGCTTTCCCACATTCGTTGCAAATCGGGTTGCAGAAATTGAACGTTGTGTTAACGTTAATTGCTTGAGATTTGTTCCGACCGAAACTAATCCCGCGGATGATGCAACCAGAGGTTTGAGTGCAGACGACTTGTCCAAGCAATCCAAATGGCTTCATGGGCCTCAGTTTCTTTGGGAGACTAAAGATTTATGGCCTGAAGGTTCAATTGTGCTTTCTCCTGTTCCAGACGAGTTTTTGCCTGCAAAACAGAAATGCGCTAAGGTAAACGTCGTTCTATGCAAAAGGCTAGGTCCTACCGATAGCTTAATTTCAAAGTACTCCTCTTGGCATCGTTTAAAGAAAGCAGTGGCCTGGATTCTTCGTTACAAAACGTATTTGCGCTGCAAGGCTAAGCAATCGGAGTGGACAAAACCAGCCAAAAGTTTGCTTACCGAGGAAATAAGAAAGGCAGAAGCAGCCATTCTTCAATATGATCAGGAAAAGCATTTTAAACGTTTAATTGCTGATCTGCGCAAGGACAAAGTTTTAGATAAAGATTCGTGTTCTGTAGCAATAGCAAAGTTAAATCCAATTCTGGACAATGGTTTAATTCGCATTGGTGGTCGCATTGATTTGGCTCCAGTTTCTTATGATCAAAAACACCCCATCATTCTGCCATACAAATCTCATGCCACCGATCTAATCATCGCATGTCACCACGAGAAGGTGGGCCATAGTGGCGTGGGACACACTATATCTTCTTTATGGCAACGTTTTTGGATAGTCAAAATTGGCGTGGCAGTGCGGAGTGTATTAGGAAGCTGTCTATTTTGCAAACGTAGAGCAGCGACACCCTGCAGTCAACTGATGGCAGATTTACCTCTCGCAAGATTGCAAGTTAATCAGCCAGCTTTTAGTCATGTTGGAGTTGATTACTTTGGGCCATTTCTAATTAAGCAAGGAAGAAGCGAAGTAAAGAGATATGGCTGTTTGTTCACTTGTCTATCGACAAGAGCTGTACATTTGGAAGTTGCGAACGACTTGTCTACAGACTGCTTCATTAACTGTTTGCGCAGGTTTATTGGGCGGCGAGGGCAACCACTGCACATATACAGCGACAATGGCACTAACTTCGCCGGAGCAGAAAAGGTGTTGCGAATGTCGCTTGAAAAGTGGAACAAGCAGATGATTGAAGAATATTTGCGGCAAAGGGAAATCGCTTGGTCGTTTAACCCACCTGCAGCGAGTGCTAGAGGAGGGGCTTGGGAACGCCTGATTCGCTCTGTCCGGTGCATTCTCTCCACTTTATGGTCACCGAAAATTCCATTAACCGACGAAATGCTGCGCACATTTTTGGTGGAAGTTGAGTCGATTATCAATTCAAGGCCCCTGGTTCCGCTTAGTATTGATGCTCGGAACAACGAACCACTAACTCCGAATCACTTACTTCTACTCCGCAGTTCACCAAATCAATGTCCAGGCGTGTTTGAAGAAAATTCAAGCTATGCACGTAAGAAATGGATGTACGTGCAACATCTAGCAAATGTATTCTGGAAAAGATGGATCGATGAATTTCTTCCTATGCTGAACAAGCGTCAAAAGTGGCTCACCAAAGAAAAAAATCTCAAAAGGGACAGCATTGTGTTGCTAATCGACGAAAGAGTTCCTCGAGCTAAGTGGTTGCTGGATAGAGTGGTAGACGTTTACCCAGACAAAAATAATTTAATTCGCACAGTTTTAGTTAAAACCAAGTCAGGTCTTGCAAAGCGCCCCGTCAATAAGTTGTGCTTAATTCTCGATTCAGACGCTGATATTTAGTGAATTATTGAGCTGTAGTCGAGATATTGGGGGCTTAATTTACTTCAGCATAAACATTTACATGCAACCTCGTGCGGATTTCGATCATAAGCGTTGTTTATAATCATTAACATGTTACATATGTAATGGCCGAGCCCTTGACCCTTTGTATGCTTGTTTATTTGCTTTTGCTAAGTTGCTCCTTTGTTTTCTTTGAAGTGTCAAAACTCAATATGTGCTTGCGATATTTGTATGTTTTAAATATACGGGCCCTATATTTGTGGGGGGGGTATGTTATATCTCTGCTGATTGAGTTTTGTTTTTCTTACGTTGTTTTATTCGAATGTGTTACGTCACAAAGGACATAAACTTGCTTCAGCTTACGTTTTTTCTTTGCCATTCATTTCTAAAAAATAAGTCGCGTTGTAATTTGGTTTATTGGATTTAGATTGAAAATTTAGTTAAAACCGTCTGTTATGAATCAATCTATAATAAATTTTCAACAATAAAAAATTTTTAACAAATATAATCATACGAAGACGAGTTTTTAGTCGAGTGTGGCAACCAGCGCCAAATCCAATAAATGTGCTGCTACACCCCATTTGGTAGAAGTGAGTGCTTTGAGAATGTTAAACTCTTGTTTTGCTTTAGTGACGGTAATGTTGATATGTGTGAAAAATATTAGTGTTTGGTTAAGAGTGATTTCAAGAATTTTTGGGTGGTTTGTTGTTGGTAGTGTTTGATTGTTCAATTTCAGTGATAGAGTTGTGCCATATTCCGCTGATCCTGGTGTAGAAAGTGTTTGGTAGTTTTGTCTGTCTTTATATGAAGATCATTAGGGGTAGCCTATTTATATATTTTAAGAAGATATGGTTAAATAATTTGTCGGGCATTAAGGTGTTTGGTTTGAGATGCAGTGATTGTTATGTCATCAGCATATGTTGTGATATGTATGTCTTTTGGGAAGAGTGGAATGCCAGAGGTGTAAATGTTGAATATAGTTGGAGACAGAACTCTACCTTGTGGTACTCTGGTGTTGATTCGTTTGAATTTTGAGAGTGTGATGTATTGAGTGCATGCTTATCGTTTTTTATGTAGTTTGCTATAAATTGAATAATAATGTTTGAATGTATTTTAGTGTGAGTTTGTGTACACTTATGTTTGTGTTTGTTTACTGTATCAAACGCCTTGCTGATGTCCAAAGCTACAGCTACAGTGCGTTGTGGAGGCCTTGGATTGTTGAAGCCTTTTGTGATTTGGTGGAAGAGGTTGTGCAAAGAAGTTTGTGTTGAGTGGATATGTTTGAATCCATGTTGATTAGAAATAATTGGATTGATTTTTATTACGTATAATAAGAGTGTTTTTTTAGTGTTTTGGCAATGCGTGATAGAAGCGATGAGGGTTGGTAATTTTTGCCAACGTTGTGGTCTTTGTTTGGTTTTGAAATGGGAATGATTGTTTTGTTTACGTGCACAGTTACTATGATGATTAAGCTTGCGGATAAGCATAGGTAAGTGAGTGTGATTTGGGCTGTTGTAAGTTCCTGATAGAACATCTCCGGAAGCATACCCAGTAAACATTCATCATCGGGCCAACGTTGGCTTTAGCGCGGCTGGGTTGGGAGAAAGTTGGCAAAATTGTCAACATTTAACCAGCAATGCCAACTTTTTGTCGATGATTTATTTTTGAGTTCTGGTTTGTTCTATTTGTTGCGTTAAGTACTGAAATGAAAAAAAAATTAAATTTACGCTCAAAAAAGCTTTTTTGTTACTGTTTCTTTGCTTAGTAAAATTCGTGTTCACAGCTGCTGGTAACAAAGTTGGACAACTAGAAAATATTTAGCTTTTCCAAATTAGATTAGAATTAAAATTATAGCTACACAGTTTTTTCCAAATAAAATTAGAATTAGAATTACTGAATTCGCAAAAACTTGGAAATTGAATTAAATGCCGAATTAGAAATAAATTTAATAAAAATGAAGTTCAGTGAATATCAAATCAGAGTTCATTCTCATAAGCATGAAAATGGCAAATGTCTGTACACCAAGATTGGCTCGTTTTGCGCTATACAGTTTGCCTACATGGTTGAAAACTCTTTCGGACGGAGCTGATGTTGCAGTCATGCCTAAGAGTTCTCGAGCAGCAGCACTGAGATGAAGAAAACGATTTTCGCTTTTCCAGTAACTCAAAACATCACAGTCCATGCTCTCACACTCTGCTGCGAAATATCTTTCAACTTCATCCCTTACAATATTTTCTTCGATTAGACCTGAAGCAATCTTCTTTTTTCTAGATGTAGTTAACGGCATGAAAGAAAACAAGCCTGTGTTAACCATCTCTTTTTTTCGGAGTCGGACCAGCTGCTGTTCTGGTTGTGGTCGGAACTAGAAGATTTTTCGCACCTATTGACTTTAATGGCAGCTTTTCTTTTTAGGAGCTCTTTTGTCGACTGTATCGAAGCTTTTTTCAGTAAAGCTCTCTCTTCGTCAGTTTGTAACCAGTCGGCTTTAAACTGTGGGTCTAAAAACGTCGCAAGTCGAAAATCTTCTTGAGTGAGATAAGGGTTCAACGTCGTCTTAACCTGATCAAGTAAGATACGAGGCAAGGTTTTGCAAATGTACAGTTTCAATATCATCTCTTCCATCAACTTTTTCAGGCCGATGACAATAGCACACACATTGCTAATTTTAACTTTGCTCTCTCCTTCAACTTGAGACATCGCTGCTTCAAATGGACTCAGCACGTCAACCAGTTCTGTGATAACAACAAGCTCTGTAATGCTTAATTTTAAGGTGCTCTTTTCCTTCTCAGACTTTAACAATTCTTCAACGGCCGCATTCAATACATCTTTGACTGCCTTTGCAAATGACCGAAGCATTTTCAGAGACGAATTTCATCTCTGGTTTTTTGTCAATACGTAAACATTCTTCTTACAAAGAAATTTGCTTGCTGTTGTACTGGACCGTAGTGTTCTGGCTACCTTCGATTCTTTAGTAATCGTAGAGTGGATCACCAGTCGCTTCGATAGTTGATCTTTTGATTCACCAGGTAGCTTGCCTTTTATATTTTCCAGAGCGTGCACGATAAACAGTTGCATTGCGTGAGCAAAACACGATACCCTCTTTGGCTGCAGTGCTAGAAGCGTGTTGAGGTCTACTTCGGGGTCTTGGAGATTTCCCTTATCACTAAAATGTAACTCTTCATCACTCTTCCTCTTAGCAGCTTCTTGCTCAAGTACCTGATGATCAACACGGTCTCGGTTCAAAACCCACTTGCGCCATTCTGTTGTGTCCTTGGGAAAGACACTTTACGGCACTTTCCCCTGCTTGGTGGTCTTGACAAGCAGTTCTAAATTACAGTCATATCTCTACTAAATTACTAGCGGACAGCAATATGATGGCATCTCCGGAAGCAGGTCGGGGTAATTGCTTACCCTATGTATAGCGCCTCCGTCGCTTTCCTGCGAGTCAGGAGGATAAATATAGAGATAAAAATAAAAATAAAAATAAAATAAAATAAATACCTTCATATCTGTAAACGAAAATTCAATGGCTTTTTTCATCAAACTAGCGTTGTCGCTTATAATGCGTCTAACTTTACCGTCGATTGGGTATGTCATGACCACATTTTCATATCTGCTGGCTGTGTTGACAGTAGTGTGTCTTTCGGTAAAATGTTCGCAGCACAAAAGATGAGACTTCAGGTCGAAGTCATTGTCAACAAAGTGCGCCGTAAATCCGATAAATGAATGCATTTGGCGGTTGGTCCAAATGTCAACGGTGACATATACACTAGTCAAATCTTTCATTTCAGTTGTGATGCTGTTGACGATAAGCTTTTCTTCAAAGGGAAGGTGGATCTCTTTAATCGTTTGCCGATGAGGGATTGCGTAATTCTCATTGAGTTCCTCGATACGCTTGCGAAAGCTTGGTTTGTCGACAATTGAGAGCGGTAGTGATGCACAAGCAACGCTCTTAAGTAGAAGCTTAGTTATTTGCCTCTGCTTCGGATGCTGCTTAGAATACTTCCTTTTACTGTTGCTTCAAAAATGTTCAGTTATCTTCGGCTGAGATTTTCCTGTTGTTGTTCGACTTTTTGAGATTGATGGACAGAAACGATCGCGGTCGTTTGCCTTTTTCACAGCTTCTTCAGCTTTGGCTTCCCTGTACTTTCTACATTTCTTTGGGTGCTTACAAGACAGATGAGCCTCCCAGTTGGACAAGGAGTTTTTGAAACCTACTTGGCGTTTTTTGCCTTCTTCTTCACACAAAGAAGACACTGCGCAATAGGATGTTCTGGATCTTTATTCGCAAGCTCAAAGTAAGGGCGAAGTGATTCTGTGAGTTGGTTCTCATTTTTTAGCTTCTTCTCATCTTCGGCTAAATGACTTGAATCAAGATTAAACTCCATTTCTTGTGAAGATTTGTTCATGTTAATATTTAGCTCCATTTTGTAATAGTGAGTATTTATTTACAATTGTCTCTGCGGCTAATTACCTATTAGAGCATAGAAATTAGATTAGAATTAAAATTAGAGCATGGAAACATTTCACAAATTAGATTGGAATTAGATTACCGGCATTTCGCTCTAATTAGTCTAATTAGACAACTGGAATTATTTAGTTGTCCAGGTCTGGCTGGTAATGTGTTGGACCAATGTTGAAGGCAGCATTGGCTGTCTCTCCTGTAATTAAGTTGGTGATACGCTGGTAAGAAGTTGGCCAAAACTTTTTATTCATAGACATTACCAGTTGTTTGTGTTAAATATTGACCCAAGCTTTTTACAAAACAGCGACAATAAGTAATGTACTTCTGCTACAGTTCTTTGTTTGATGAAACTTTAATTGCTTTTACTGTTAAATAATAGAACATTTTCTGATGAGGGATAGCCTATATGTTTTTGTTATGCCCCAACGTTTAAAAACAATAAAAAAATGTTAGTCTTTATGGTCTGATAGTTGAAACAAAATTCGAACAGTTTTTGGATGACAGTAAAAAGTTGAAAAACTACCAACTATTTGCCAACTCTGCCAACAAAATGCCAATGTAAGTTTGTTCTCTTTTGTTTAAGTCTATATGAAACAATTTTATTTGAGCAGCATGAGCCCGTTGCGTGTTGCACAATGCTCCATTTGATATGCGCAAAGTTTTATTTGAAATAGTTAAAATTTTTATTAATAATTTGTTTTTTAAGCGTTTTTATTTGCTGAATTAAAAATAGTTCTTATTTAATTACCTATGCTGGCACGGGCGTCGGCTGGGGAGCAAAGCAGGCATATGCCCCCTGGAAATTGACTTTTTATTAAGAAATATTTTAAGTTTAGTATATAAACTGCATTTTCGCATAATTCTGCCCCTCCCAGAAGTTTTACCCTCCCCTGGAAATTAGTTACAGGACGCCTATGTATGTTGGCTTTATCACCAACATCAACCAAAGTCACTAAAATATATAGTCTGCAAGCTGATGCTAATATTTCAATTTTGAAGTTTTTACTCAGCGCCGCTAGTGTTAGGTTGTTATTTTCAATCGTTGCTATGGATTTTGCCATACTTAACAATAGAGTTTTGTTGCTAGTGGGTTTTTAACATCGATTTTGGGGCCTTAAACGTTGTAATCGGCCACTAAAAAATTTTTTTTATTTATAGTAGAACTTAGTGTTTAACTCGCTTTTTGGTTTAGGTCAAAAAAGGTTAGATTTTTTAATTAAAACAAAAAATGCGTTTACTACTCGTAGCATAACCAATAGTATATTATTTTTCTTAAACTTGGCCTAAGCAATTAAGTGTGTGTTTTAACGATTACAAGGATTTTAGTAAAAAAAGATTATATATTTTTTCAGTGAAAGCAAAGTTGTAAAATATCAAATTTTTGATAAAATTTATAGTTTATTTCTTATGATTGGCATATTTTATTTGGAAAATGTGTGGCAATCGCCACATTTTTACTCTTGACATATTTGTATTTTTTTGTTCGTTTATTTATTTTTTTCTTTTTGTATAGAAAACGAGAGAGTCTTTGTGAAGCAAAAAAGCACATGTCAAAAAATTTGAATGAGTGTTGTTTTAATAACAAAAAGAAGATCTGTAAAAGTTCGTGGAATTTTTATGTAGCTAGATTTATATATATAAACCACTAACCGCTACATAAATGGTGACCCCGACGTGTTTTCGTACCCAGAAGAAGACGCTTTCATCAACATAACTTCGAAGTTTATTAACAAGTTTTACTCAACGATCAACAGCAATAATATAAGAAAATTCAGCACAGCGAGACGGATAAGATTAAATATATAAACTTATAGACAAAAAGGATAAGTTTTTATTGGTTTTGCAAGCGAGACATTGTAATATAATTGTAAGTGCTAATTTTATGTTCAATTTTTTAACTAGTTTTTGGCGGACAGTTTTAGAGTTAAAAAGCAGTTTTTTTAACCTTTAGCTCAATGGTTCTTAACCTTTTTTTTACATATTTACCCTTTTAACAAAAGTGTTTCCTAGATTTACATTGAATATATTTAATGATACTTATTTATTAAAAAACGAAATTAGCAAATTACTTCAGTTATACTTATTTAATGTGACGGCTGCCCTTGTTTTTGTCAATGAGCTTTTCAATGTCTGGTGAAGCAATAGATAATGCGCAAGGAATGTCAGATTCAACATCAAATTGGTTTCATGCTTTACATTTGATAGTAAGCAATGCAGAGAAGCCGCACTTACACAGGTAAGTTGAAAAATACGGAATCAGAATATTCAGAGCATGAATATCTAGCCGTGGATAGCAACGTTGCATTTTAATCCAAAACTCTTCCAGCTTTTTTCGGCCAGGCTCTCCAACTCAGTTGGAGAGGCATTTTTAACGCTAGTATGGGCTATCCGACTCAGTCGGTTTCCTGTTTGCATCGCGTGCATAGAATGCATGTTAATGCGGTGATACGCTTCAACAATTTTCGGCAGCCGATATCTGGTTCGCACGGATTAGCGTTCTAATTCTTTTGTTCCAGACGGTGACGTATTTTCCGTTTCGATCCAATCGCGTCGTTTGTAATCCACGTGCACGATCACACGATAACGAAGCGATCACTCGCGATAGCAAAAATATGCGAATATTTTGAGCGATTTTCTTTAGATAACTCGCTCATTTATTCTTTTTTTGAAAAAAATTTTTTTCCAATGTAAAGTTTAGATCTCTAGCTTTGTTAGCGACTAAACAAGGTAAAATATTATGACGCACGGTGGCACAAGAAGAAAAAAAACACAATTTTTGAAAAAAACTAAGGTCAATACTTTTATTTATTACTAACTCATTTTTTATTCAATTTTTATAAATTTTATATCGTTTTAATCAAAAACAAACAGGCTTTTAGATGATATAAACTTTAAATTGCTCTTTCAACAAATGAAAGCGAAAGTACTTAATAAACTTAGAGCAAATTTTTTTCTCGTTTTTTTAAACAAAAAAGCCCGCGTTATCGGAAAGCGCCCGATAAACCACCGCGTACGTAAAGAGCTAGGTTGCAAATGTGAAATTCATCTTTTGCAAAATAATCGTTTGTTAATTCTATGAATTCTTCTTTAATTACTTCAGGAACATCTTCCACTTTACATACAAAAAGATTTCTAGGTATTTTCATCAAAATGCTAGAACTATTTATTTCGGAAAAATATTGTTCAAACTCATTTTGCAAGTTTTGTAGGTAGTTTATGATGTCCTCCTTCAAATTTTGTTCAAAATAATCTCCAGTTATCTCAGTCAAGTGGTGAAATGATGCAAAATTATCATGATTTGCTTGTTGGCTCCAAAGCTTGAGCTTTGTCACAAACGCATTGATGGCATCAGTGTGCACGATTACATTACTTCCTGGAACTTGCACTTTCTTGTTTAGTTGATTTAATATTTTGAATATGTCAGCAAGATAAGCTAAGTACGTAGAAAATTCGACTCCACCAAATGCTGACAATAGATCATTTTTTTGTTTTGCAACAAAAAATAACGTGACTTTTTCTCTTAGTTCGAAAATACGAGAGAGCATGTTCTCTTTTGAGAGCCAACAAACTTGAGTGTGATATAAAAGTGCGGTATAATTGGCATCCATATCTTTGCAAAGTTTGCTGAAGAGTCGAGTGTTGAGCGCTGAACTTTTCACATAATTAACGACATTAATCACAACAGACAAATGCTCGTGAAGTCTCTTCGGAATGGTTTTGGAAACGAGCGCCGCTTTGTGAATCATGCAATGCGTTCCTTAAATTGCTGGATTTTTCTGCTTTACCAGGGAAATCAATCCAGAGTTTGCACCAATCATGGCTGGAGCATCATCAGTGCAAACTCCAACAAGCTTACTCCAACTCAATTTGGTTTTGTCAAAAAAATCAATCAACACTTGAAAAACAACGGCTGCAATTGATGTTGTTTCCAAAGGTTGGCAGAAAAGAAATTCTTCATTAATTCTTTCTTCTGCAACATATCTGATATACACATGTGAGAGATTAGAAACATCGGTAGCTTCATCCAGCTGAAGAGCAAAAACAGAAGAGGAATTAATTTTTGATATCACCTTGCTCTTAATATTTTCAGATATTTTATAAATTCGGGAATTTATTGTGTCATTGGACAGTGAGATTTATTTCATTGTTTGAGATGCTTTTTCTCCAAGCTCAACTTTACACTTTCCAATACGCAAGGTTTCAGAAGGGTTTCACTAATCGTATGTGCTTTTTTAGCTTTTGCCACATACATAACAATGGAAAGTGATGCATACAGCAGTATTGTTAGCCTGCCAAAACATTCCAGTTCTGTCCAGCTTTTATCTTTTCAGATTAGACAATTCTAACTCAAGAACTGGATTTTGCTTATCATACTTGGATGAGCATTTTCTAGGTGTTGTTTTACCAGAGCAGGTTTCATGGTACTGTTCGAAAATGTTTTTATGCACAGGACACATTGAGAAATTTGAAGACCAGCCTGAATAAGATATATAAATCCAAAATCCAAATAATTGTCCTGATACTTTCTCTTCTTTTGTGACATGCTATATTTATGACTAAATTTATGAGAAAATCCAAATAATAGGCTAGCTTCGAATTCGCATTAGCAGTTACTCTAAACCAGTAACTCTAAACCACTCTAAACTGTTATGTTCTTATTTCGTTAAAGAAGTCTTTACTTATTGTATTTATTATAAACAGCAGTAATTCAAACACTCATAGAAGTCTTGGAGAGCACTTTAACAAATAATTCGCCTTTCACTTATCACCGTTTGACGACAGTTGTTATTATTTCAATCAAACCAATATTCCAATTACTAGCTGCGCACTGAAGTGTTGCCATTATCTTTAACCCATTAACGGCCATTGTCCTTTTTTTGGGACGTAAATTAAAATTTCACTGGAACTTATATTATTGCATATATTTCATTGCTATCTTTTCCCACAGGATAACAATCAAGTATTCTATGTTCTTTGTAAATACCGGATCAAAAAGTTTATAATTCTTGACTCTAGAGCATTACAAATATAGCTAATTTTAGCTCTTCGCGGCCTAACTGGCAATATTGTAGCCAGTGTCAATGTGACTACAGTCCAGTGAGGGTGTGCTGCCTAATTACTCTTAGGAGAGACAGATAGACAGACTGAAACATAAAATTGGTATGAATAAGTCATTATGTGAGTGTACTAAATGTTTAACTTTTATGTCCCATTTAGGGGACAATGGCCTCATTTCAGAAAGTGTGTGAATTTCAATTTTTCTCAAATATTCTTTTACTTTTATGGTAACTGTTGAGAACTTTAGTTCCTAAATATTGAAATACCTTTGCAATGACCTTTTAATGTAGTCGGCAGCGTGGTGGAGTGGTTAAAGCACCGGGCTCGTGACCAACACGGTATCGGTTCAAAACCCACTCGCGCCATTCTGTTTTGTTGTTGGGAAAGACACTTTACAGCACATTCCCCTGTTTGGTGGGGTTCTGGCAAGCAGTTCTAAATTACAGTCATATCTCTATTAAATTACAAGCGGACAGCAATATCTTGGTATCTCCGGAAGCAGGTCGGGGTAATTGCCTACCCTATTAGCGCCTCCGTCGCTTTCCTGCAAGTCAGGAGGATAAGTATGAAGATAAAATAAATGCACATTTTACAGAAATTTTAACTGTTTTGTAAATGTATTAATAAATATACCATGTTTCGTAAACGCGGCATGATTACTGAAAAAATTCACAGAGCACTTGCAGAATTGGAGGATGACGACATTGATGGCGTTTCTGTTGCAATTACTCCACCCCCTATGGATCTTCTTACGGATGAAGAGGATGTAAATGATAAAAATATTCCTGAAGCGACTAGCAGGAACTTTAGAACTAATAGGCTACCGACTTTCTAAAGTAAATAAAAATGAGCCTTCAACATCTGCAATCCGGCATAAACGGAAGAAAAAAGATCCTAGCGTAGATCCCAAATTGGAAAATTGTGAACCAGAGTACAAAAGTGAAATGATGACTCCCTCAAAAAATCTTTACGAGAAGTTAGAAAGCCTTCAAGGTAAAAGTACTGCGGAAATTTTTGAACAATTACTATCTGATGTACTTGAACTTATGCTACAGCAAACATTGACTTATGCTTTACAAAAGAATGATTCACAGTTTACACTTGAACTGAATAAAATCAAAACATTTATGGGAATTCTTCTCTTCAGCGGGTATCATAAACTGCCACAGCAAAACATGTACTGGGAGCAGAGCCAAGGCCACCTAGGTGGCTTTGGCCAAATTCTAGTTACTGTGTGCAAGAGTGATCTCTCACTCTATTCATAATAAATCCGAATTGTGCCACGTGGCTCAGACAACAAATTAACAATAAAACTCGATTTTATGCTCTTATACAGGTTACAGCCAAAACGAGGTCACATTGGGATTAAGTAATTAGGACAATGCATTTAGATTATTTAGAACGGATGCAGTTAATTTAAAATCTATAAATTGATTGATCTGTTAAAGGCGTTAATTTTATCACATTTCCTCGCTGTTGGCAGCTGCGACTCATTGCATTTCTAATAGGTCACAAAAAATTAATCTAATTTTCTAATAGGTCACAAAAATTCCCAAAGAAGCGATTTGCATTACGTAACAATTTGTGACAACATTATTGAACCATTGTCGTTTTATTTAACAATCAAATTCTTCTCTCTCTAGAAGGGTTAAAATTTTATAAAGTTGCGCTCTGCCAGCTCTGTATACATTGTATATAAAATTTAGTTTTTGCACCTTGATAAATTTGGGAGAAAACAAACTACCTCATAATTTATTTTTATATATATCCCTATTGTATAATATTTAGATGAGAGAAAAAGAGACCCATAATACATGCCAATACATTTCAAAGAAGACATGGATCACCCTTGATTGAAATATCTCAAAGCTGCAAAAGAATTATTTGAGAAATGGCAACAATCTGGAAATATAGCACTGACAAGAGAAAGGTTTTTGGCATGCAAATAAGCATGGATGCAATTCTTTAATCGGCTTTTCATCTAATAAAAAAATAAGGATTTAGCTACATTCTTTCAGGAACCTCATGTCTGCTCCTCTTGAAGGACAATTTGGGTGAAACAGACAAGCTAACGGAGGTAATTTTTTTATGTCTGTAAGACAGGTTCTTTTGGCTGAAAATAAGATTATGTGTTTAAGTCTATTGCAGCAAGATATTTTACTGTTTGCATCATCCATTAATGCAACATTAAACAAAAGTGATACCGTTGATGAAAGAACATACAAATGGTTTATAGATTTCTTATTTACTGTTGCCATTCATAAAATTCCTCTGAGTGACGCGTTGGTAACGTATTATGTAAGCGGTTATATTGCTCGTAGTATAGCTCGTCTTCGAAAATGTTCCAGTTGCGCAAACTGACTCATTTCAAGTAACAATATACCTACTGATGTTGATGAATGCATTCCTAGTAAATACCAAGTGATTTATGAAATGGCAAATCGAGGAGGTCTTTCTATCCCTATAGAATTTTGTTTTTCGGTTGTTTTGCTAGCTGTACAGTATTTCACTGCAATTTGTGCTAATGAGGAAAATTTCCAAAAACTTGTGTCTTCAAGTAATCAACGTAGCATTTTCCGTAAAGCTATGATATTAACTGCTACTTCATCAGAATCATTAAAAAACGTATTAGAAATCAAATGTTCAAATGGTCATTATAATATTGATTTGCTTGTTTAAAATATTTTTAATTGTTTTGCAAAAAATCGTTTAAAACAACTTAATTCCCGATTTAGTGCCAACGATTCTTCTCCAAAGATACTTTGTAGGTTAAAAATTTTTCCTCCACGGCATGATCGTTCGTATAAATTGCTCTATTTGTTGGGACGTGTTTTATTTTTGTGCATTGTTTACCAATTTTTTGGTTATTGACCATTATTTTAAATCTGCTAGCAATCATCATTCTTACTCAACCAGATCCATATCCAATCAAAACTATTATCAAGAAAGATATAATCTAACATTCAGCCAATCTTCCTGTAGTTATAATGGAGTAAAGGTATGCAATAAAATTCCACTAGCTATAAAAAAACTAACATTTTCCTCCTTCAACAAAAAGATGAAAAAATATCTATTAAATCAGTATTAGATATATCGTATTTAGAGTCTATATAAAAAATATATATATTTTTTTTTTCTATGAATAATATGTCATATAGCTATGTGCTTTTTGTGTATATGCCATACTTGCTTTGTGTATGCTTTTTTGTATGTTTGCTTTTTTTGTGTTTGTTTTGCTTTAATTATTGTACTAATATTCTATTTTAATATCAATGGGCAGTTTTGACTAGATGACCACAAAGTGGTCTTTCACTGTCCAGTTTAGTCAAAAATAAATTCTTTATATCCTGTCTGCAATGTAGTTTGCTTAAAAGTAATATTGTAATTGAAAATGGATGTGATTATGTTATTTTCTCTGTATTTTATTTGACTAAACAAAATAAACTTCTTCTTCTTCTTCTTATTGACGATAATACTACTTTTCTAGACAAATTAGACTTCTTTTTTAATTTAATCTGAAATTAAAATATTTCGTTAGAAGTTTTATTTTTTGTCTATTTAAAAATGTCTTAATTTATGTTTGTTAAAAATTGTCTTAATTAAGAGTGGCTTCTTTTTACAATGCAAGTTGTAAGTGAAATCTTGCTTGTTTACAAACTGTTGTTTTTATAATGCGACTCGTCACGAAGCTGTGTGATTGTGACACTTTCTGAAACTGACTAATAATTCATGGCATGTTAGGTAACGCAATTGCATTATCTGGTCAGCAGACCAAATCCTATTTTAATTTGCATCAAACTTCATGTTTATAACGTGGAATCTTTTCCGCTTTTTGCCGATAAATAGAGCGTATGCACGCGTTTAATTCCTTTTTCAAATTAGTAAGTCTGTAACCCCTGAAATTTTTCGTATTAAAATCGGCTGTCTTTGGTATCTGTCATTCGCGGTTGTAGTCGATACATAAATGTATATTTTTAAATAAAGCAAACTATTCTAGAATCACGAATAAGCCGTAATCTTGCCGTATGATATAGAGCCCCAAATGGAACTGTTTAGAGTTAAAAAGTTGGTCAAAACTAAAAAAGGTCCTCACAGCTTGAATGTTGTTTCTTATCAACCCCGTAGACATTTTTCATCTAGCCAACATTGGCGAAAGGCAGTTTTCCAGCAGCAGAAATGTTGGCAAGATGGCGTCCAATGTTGGCCCAGAGTCGAGTGCACCAAAATCACATTTTCTGCCAACACTGATAAACTGCGCTTTGCCAGCGTTCAGCCAACACTGAAATTCCAAACGCTGTAGAGACTTGGCTAACTATAAATGACCATTGCATGCTACTGCAGCTGCCCAACTACTTCAGCAATCTTACCAACGTTGGCAAAACAATAACTGCCAACTTAAGAAACATTAGCCCAGAGTTATATGAGGTGGATTCTAATATTTTGTACAATTGTACCACCATGCATCATTACCACTGTAGCGAACTTAACTACCAAACCGTTGGAATGTTCCACTTGGCTTCACGGGTCACGTGACGGTTCCTTGTTACGTTGCTTAAACGATTAAACGCGTCTGGCAGTTGATTTTTTTTTTTTTTTAATAAAAATTTTAATAATAGTTATAAACACACAAAAATTAAAGTAAAAAGAACACACATTTTTAAGAAGATGACAAAAATTTTTATGTACCATTGGTTATCGATTTGACATTACAATGATTTTATAACGGAAAGCGAATGTGAAGAAAAGGAAAAAAAAACTAATTCAAAGTGATAGATTTAAATGCTGTATTTTGAGGAAGAAGAAACGAAAATTGAACAAAAGATTAACATGTATAGTTTAGTTTGTGTTATCTGGGAAATATTTTTCAAGAAATGTTTTAAATTTTGTTTTGATTTTATATTTTTCTTCTATAACAAAGGATGTAGGAATGGGAGAGTTTAGGAAGGAGTTGTAATTTGTTAGATTGTATATGGAGAGTCGGATTAATGAGGCTAATTTAGATGTAATGATATGTGGTGCACCGATTATGTTGGTGTAGTTAAAAAGAAGAGTGCCTTGTTTAGTGTCTGCTGGCTATCTTAACAGATTAAACCTTACATAGTCCAACAGACCTGTGCATGCGTTCTCTTACAAACGTGTATTCTTTTAAACTCAAGACAATTACGTAACAATATGTACAGTGTTGCCAATTATTATTTAAATTTACAGTTATAATTATTCACAAACACTACACGTTGTGTAAGGGTAGCAGGTTTTTTTAGTACAGCAGTGAGGAAGGGTTCTAGGTCTAAAATTAGTCTTTGAGTGAAAGAACAGTAAAAGAAAAGATGGTGAGGGTCATCGGAAGGAGAAAGACAGATTTTACAAAGAAAATCATTCGGGTTGCGAGGTTTAATGTTGTGTTTCAAAAAAAAACATCCCCATGTGTAGCCTTTATAAGCTGTCTTGAAGGATATTTCCTTTTCCAGGTTTAAAAAGAGGGAATCGCGGGGTTTTGTAAGTGTAATCCGTAACCATGTATGAGGGATAGTGTTGTTTGTAATGGGGATAGGGTTTGGATCAGGTTTGAGAAGAGTTTGGTAAAGTGATTTAAAAGTTAGATTGTCTATGGTTTCTGAAGGAATAGAAATTTTTGTGTAAAGAAAGAGGGTTTGGTCCATAGAGTGTTTGGTATAGAACGGTGGGGTTGGGAGTTGGAATATAGATCGAGTTTTATAGTTAAGATTTTTGTGCCAATATTATAAATTCCATAAGTCATTCAGAAGTGGGGTTGGGGATCGGGAGTTTTGAGGAGAAGTATAAATTTTCATAAAAAGGCTGTGGTAGTTTTAAGTCCAATGTTTGGAAGGGCACTGCCACCGTCAGATTTGGGTAAATACAGGGAAGATCTTTTAATGGGTTCAAAGGGTGAGAAGTTCCATAAAAATTTGCGAAGAAGAAGAGTGTTTAAGGTTTTTGATTTGTTTTGGGGTTGAAAGAATGATTCTGGATAGGAAGAGGATTTTGGGTAGAAAGTGTTGATTTATAAAGATAGTTTTGGAAAATAGGGAATCTTTTGGGTTTAGGGTAGCAAATGTAGTAGGAGGGAGCGTACGGATTAGACCGTCCCAGTTTTTTGACAGATCTCCTTTATGAAAAGAAAAGGTTATTCCAAGGATTTTAGTGGAGGTAAGTGTTTTACCTTGGGGAAAGGAGGAACAAAAGGAAGATAGTAGTGTAGGGGAATTAGACATAATGGAGGTTTTGAATTAATTGATTTTAAGACCTGAATAGAGGGGAAATTCTTCGATAATCTCACGAATTTCAGAAAAGGATTGTGGGGATGATATAAAAAGGGTCAGGTCAGCGGCATAATGACTGACTTTGAGTGAAGAGGTACCAATGGAGATTCCCTGGAATTTAGATGAAGCTAGTAATTTTTTTGTAAGTGGTTTGATTCCAATTAGAAATAAGAGCATACTAAGTGGGCAACCTTGACGGGTGACACATTTAACAGAAATAGGATCAGAAAGAGAGCCATTGAGGTTTTGTTGGGCGGTTAGGTCAGAGAGAAAAATCCGGATCCAGTTTAGAAGAGTATCTGGAATTCCTAGTTTTGAGGCAGTAGCAATAATAAACTCGTCAGATATATGTACTATCGAAGGCTTTACAAAAGTCAATTTGAAGTATAGCTAATGGTTAATTGAAGTCATTTGTATAGTTGATAGCTGAAAGGATGTTTAGGTGATTATTGAAGATCTGTCTGTTCGGGAGATCACATTGCTGTTCTAGAGAGATGATAGAGTTTAGAATAGGTTTGAGTCTGGATGAAATTATTGTAGATAGGATTGTATAGTTTTATTTAACAGGGATATGGGGCGCCAGTCTTGAACAGTTGCGGGATTGGGTTTTTTTAGGGATTAATTTGATGAGGACGAGAGATTGGGAGCAGGTAAGTTTTTTTTTGAAGATAGGAGTTGTTAAAGGTTTGGCATAAGAAAGGAATTGTTGAAGAGAAGGAAATATAGAAGCTTGGGGTAAGCCCATTAAGGTCGGGGGCAGAGTTTTGATTAAGGTTTTGAATGGCTCCGCGAATTTCGTTATGTGTAATTAAGGGAGGACAGGGGAGGAGTTGTAGGACATCATTAGAGATTGAGGTCGAAATTTCATGAAGATAATTGATGGGATCAGGAGAAGTAATTGTAGGGTTCCACAAGTTTTTAAAGAAAGATATGTAGGGGGAAAATTTTTTTGATTTATTTTCTGCTTTTGAGGTAGGAGAAAAAGTGTTTAAGTCAGAAGGTAGTAGGGATCTGGATTAAATTAGATTTTCAACAATAGAGGCTAAAGGGAAGGGGTTGTCAATGGGGACTAGTCGTTGGGGCAAGCGGGATCTAATTTGTGTTTCTATTTGTTTGTTTTCTTGCAATTGTTCCAGTTGGTGTGTGGTATTGTAGATTTCTTTGTGTTTTCTAATTGTTTAGCCCTGTTTAATTTGTTTTGTAGTATACTTTGATGTTTTTTGTTCTTATTATATTGTGATTTGGAGTAGGGGATTAGTCGTTGTTTGATTTTTAGTTTAATTAAATCCCACCAATTTAGAGGTTGTTGGATGGGATTAAGGGGCTCAGAAAGGTTTTTAATGAAGGGTTTGATGTAGAGGTGGATTAAAGAAATGGTAAGGATAGAGTTATTTAATTTCCAGTGTGATGATTTGAAGATTATTTTAAAGGGTATTTTGAGGGTGAGAGATGGGCCTTTGTTGTGGTCGGAAAAGGTTATGTTGCAGTAAGAAGATTGGGTTATTTTGGATGTTAAAGATAAAGAAATATAAATGCGATCAAGTCTGGATGTTGAATGGGAGCGGGAAAAAGAGAAGGTTTTGGAATAGGTAGATAGCGGTAAGAATTGGTAAGGTCAAAGTTTGAGAGTAGTTTTTGGAATAAGATTTTATCAATGGTGTTAGGTGTAAAATGTCCTGTTCTGTCGATTGGATTTGTCACTATTTTTTCTTTTTTTTTTTTAATTTTAATCTCTATATTTATCCTCCTGACTCGCAGGAAAGCGACGGAGGCGCTATACATAGGGTAGGCAATTACCCCGACCTGCTTCCGGAGATGCCAAGATATTGCTGTCCGCTTGTAATTTAGTAGAGATATTACTGTAATTTAGAACTGCTTGTCAAGACCACCAAGCAGGGGAAAGTGCCGTAAAGTGTCTTTCCCAAGAACACAACAGAATGGCGCAAGTGGGTTTTGAACCGAGACCATGTTGATCATCAGTCCGGTGCGTTAACCACTCGACCACGCTGCGTTTTGGGATGTTGTATGTCGTCGAATGAATTGATGACTTCTTCCTGGCTGGTGTTTAGGGATGTGGGGTTTAATTTGGGCTTAGAGTTTTGGTGCATTTTGGGGATGAAATGACTTGTTCTAGGGATGGAAAGTTTTGTATAGTTTTTTCAATGTTTTTCTATGTTTTAATTTAGTCTAGGGTGGAGAAAGGTGTTTCGACTGTTTTGGGGGTGGAAGTTACCGTCTTAGCATATGATTGTTTGGGGGTTTGTGGTTATTTAGTATTGTATTTTCTTTCGCTTGGTTATTGTAAGATGTTTTCTTTGGACATTCTTTAATTTGGTGGCTCGTTTTCTTCAGTAATTGCAGCGTACTTTGGGGGTCTCATCGTCAATATTTACTGAGATGAATCTACCTCTAAAATTTATGGAATCCGGTGTTGATTTTCTTTTGAAATTTTCAAGGTATAAATGGAGATATGGGTTATGGATAAGAGGATATTTTTTGTGCTTTCCGAATTTGTGGTGTTTTAGATTTCCCCAATTTCGGATAATTTCTTTAAGAGTATCGGTATTGATGTCGAATGGCATGGGATATAATGCGATGAGTTGTCTATATATCCTGGTGGTCTATTTACTTGGATGGTGAGATCCATATTGTCGTTGTTTGTAATTTCATGTAGGTCTTTAAAGGTATCTATTTCTGTGCGGCACAGAATAGCCGATTTCGGGGCACAGAAACCCTTGGCGCGGTGTTAAACTTCCTCAAATAGAAACAAATAAAAACATCATTTATGCCACTTAAACTATCCCAATTTTATTCAAATAGAATTTAATCAAAATTATCAAACTTATTCAAATAAAATTCAGCAATCTTATTCAAATAGAATGAAACAAATAAAACAATAAAAATTAATTGTTAAACATAGTTATCGCAAACAAGTTAATTATTACAAAGCCCTAACCCTATTTTAACTGAATTAACATATTAATATAAACGAGTAAAAACGCTGACCTAATCCTAAGCTAGCTAAGCTAAACGACCACGTTCAATAACGAATGAGTCAGAACACAATGGATTATTACGTCACTAAACTGTTTTCAAATGTTAACGCAGAAAAAAATGAAATGACCAGAGTAGCTTAAGCGAGAACGAAATTTAAGTAAGAAAGAGAGAGAGAGAGAGAGAGAAGGAACGAAGGAGAGAGAACGAAGGAGGGAGAACGAAGGAGATTAACAACGAATTGTTTGAAATCATTTGCGGTAGCGAAGCGGCAGTTTGATAAGGCGACCGCGCCTGGACAACTTGGCGGGTGCGTCTGGCGCTGGAACAGTATCATAGATGTCTTCTATAATAGATTTGGGGGTATTTTTCTTAAATGTCACATTATAGATTTTGAGGACATAATTATGTGTGGCAATGCCATAAATTTCATCCAAATAGGATTCAAAAATGCCACCTTTTAAAAACAAATCAATAAATTATTTACGTTGTATTCCACGTTTTCATTGGGGAGTTTAATTTTAAAGAGCAATGAATTTTTTTTGTTGACATAATTGTAAATTGGATAGGAAAAATATTTTTTTTTTACTTTGTCTTCTTTCAACTAGTTTAGAAATCCTGAAATATAATCCAATTGTAGGAAAAATATAAGAAAATCTAATGAAAGATAATCCAATGCGAATTGCGAAGGTTTTGATAAATCAGAAAGAAACGTTAAACTTGTGGTTTTTAGTAACGGCAGTTTGTATACTAGACCGTCAAAACAAAATTGAAGCAATACACCGTTCAGTAAATTCAAAACCTCGCAAACTGACTGTCTAAATCAGGGGTGCACAACTCAGGGCCCGCGGTGTCTTTTAATAGGCCCGAAGAGAGTTCCCTATTGTGCGAATCTGTAACAGCATAAAGCACTCAAAAAAGAAACAATATAAAAACTGTCACGTATCGCAATCTACGTTGTCTGTATTGATCATAAACTCGTCTATGACGTCTATAGGAGAATTGATTGTATAGAATGTGACTCGAAAGGTTATTGTAAAACGTGCTAATTGTGTAATAAAAAAGTGATTTTGTTAGCAATGCTGTTTCAAGTATAGCTAGAGTTTAAAAAATATTACAAAAACTCTACCGGAATTGATGTTTGCATAATTGCATGAACATGAATCCATCCATAAACATTATGTGGGCCCGCACGTTATACGCACCTACAAGATTGGCCCAGCACCAGTTTTGAGTTATGCACCCCTGGTCTAAATACTTCCTCTTTACTAAAAAACAATGACCTGACTTTGATCGAACAGTTTGGAGTCATAATTATGTACACAGTATATAAATCTTTTATTTGTGGTTTTATTAGCGATGTAGTTGCTATATTCGTCCTCCTCCTTCATGCTTTCGAGTGCGTTGATTGCGTATTGGTTGACGTTGTTTGAGCGACGATTGATGTTGGTGATGAAGCCAACATACATGGGCGTCCGGTAACCAATTTCCAGGGGAGGGTAAAACTTCTGGGAGGGGCAGAATTATGCGAAAATGCAGTTTATATACTAAAATTAAAGTATTTCTTAATAAAAAGTCAATTTTCAGGGGGCATATGCCCGCTTTGCCCCCCAGCGGACGCCCATGCCAGCATAAGTAATTAACTAAGAACTATTTTTAATTCTGCAAATAGAGACGCTTAAAAAACAAATTATTAATAAAAAATTTTAACTATTTCAAATAAAATTATGCGCATATCAAATGAAGCATTGCTCAACCCGCACCGGGCTCATGCCGCTCAAATAAAATTGATTCATATAGACTTGAACAAAAGAGAACAAACTCACATTGGCATTTAGTTGGCAGAGTTGGCAAATAGTTGGTAGTTTTCCGACTTTTTACTGTCATCCAAAAACTGTTCGAATTTTGTTTCAACTATCAGACCATAAAGACTAACATTTTTTTTAATTCTTTTTAAACGTTGAGGCATAACAAAAACATATACGCTATTCCTCATCAGAAAATGTTTTATTACTTAACAAACAAGGCAATTGAAGTTTCATCAAACAAAGAACTGTAGCAGAAGTACATTACTTATTGTCGCTGTTTTGTAAAAAGCTTGGGTCAATATTTAACACGAACAACTAGTAATATCTATGAATAAAAAGTTTTGGCCAACTTTTTACCAGCGTATCACCAACTTAATTACAGGAGAGACAGCCAATGCTGCCTTCAACGTTGACCCAGCACATTACCAGCAGCTGTAAACACAAATTTTACTAAGCAAAGAAATAGTGAAAAAAAAGCTTTTTTCAGTGTAAATTTAATTTTTTTTCTACTTTAGTACTTAACGCAACAAATAGAACAAACCAGCACTCAAAAATAAATCATCGGCAGAAAGTTGGCATTGTTAGTTAAATGTTAGCAGTTTTGCCAATTTTCTCCCAACCCAGTCGCGCTAAAGCCAACGTTGGTTCGATGATGAATGTTTACTGGGAAAGTCTTTTGTTTTTACCTGGCTTTGTGCCTCCAGTTTTTGGAAAAAACCTCAGTTGAGTGTTATGAGTTCCACTAGTATCTGCAGTTAACTCTTTTATTTACACGGAGTTACACGATAGTTATTCGACTGAGTCTGTACGTAAGAATAATAATAGTTTATCACGCGGTTAACCACACTTATGAAACCATAGAAAAGAAGGCAGTAGAGCCGTGCGCTATGACGTCACTTACTATAACATTGAGCTTACGTCATCTCTGCTAATTTCTTAAAAAATTAGTTTTATCCCTGAAAAAATTGGGTAAACATGGTCCCCTACTGCCCCCTCAATTTGAGGAAAAAGACCTAATATATTAAACCATATATATACATGAAGTTCCCCTAAGAGTCAATAATTCAGTTCTAATACGCCTAAAACTAAAGATAGAAGTAATTTTACGCTGTCAAAAATTGGCCTATTGTTGTCAACCTTAAAAGCGAGTGAGTCATCCTGTAGAAAATTACCAACGCACGTGTTTTAAAGGCGCTGGCAGCGAGTGCTTGCACGTGTTTTATTTTATTTCTCTTGAGTTTTTAATCATAATTTGCGCGAGCACTTGCTGCCAGCGCCTTTTTTGTTTTACGTTTTATTTTTAATTAAGGCCCGTTTCCACTACGAGCGTGGAAAAGAGCATTCTTTCTCTCTTTTATTGATCTTCGATTGAAGCAAGCGGTTAAAATTGAAGCGAGCGCAAAAAAAAAGCAATAAAATAAACAAAGAATGCTTTTTTTCACGCTCGTAGTGGAAACGGGCCTTTAATCTCACCTTGAAGCATAGTTTGTGTCGGCAGCGCGTTCATTTTAGAGCTGGCTTTTTTGCGTTTGTACACACTTCTCAATTTGTGATTTTGTTGTTGTTATTTATAGGCATCCGACATATGATTTTAAGACTTTTGAAAACAAACTTATAGATTTATTAATATCATTTGAAGATAAAAAATGTGAATATGTAATTATTGGTGATATAAATATAAATTTAATGATGTCTGATAGCAATCCTAAAATTTGTTATTATATTAGAAGTTTGGAATCTGTTGGGTGCAATATGCATATAAATACCCCAACAAGATTTGCTGAAAATAAAAATTCTTCAATATTAGATCACATCTATTCTAACAGCAATAATATTTGCAATAGTGGTATTTGTTTGTATGATATTAGTGACCATTTACCCATCTTTTTAGTTAAAAAAAATTTCAATCAACCAATTAACTCAGAAAATGCTGCATATGTTAGGTGCATGACATCTTTTGATCCACTTAATTTTGTTGAAGATCTAGACAACAATCTTCAAGATGTTCGTCTTAATACAAGCCTAAGTAATACTAAAGTTGATGATAATATAGTTGAGTTTGTCACTACTTTTCAATCCGTACTAAATAAACATGCTCCTTTTATAAAATTATCCAGAAAAAAAATAAATTATCACAAAAATCATGGATTAGTAAAGGCTTGCTTGTTTCAATAAAAAAGAAAAACAGAATGTTCAAAGCATGTTACAAATGCAATGATAAATCAAAGATAGAATTCTATAAAAAATACAGAAACATGTTAACTCATTTAATGAAATTAGCAAAACAAGAATATTATAGTAATTTATTTAAAAAGTATAATAATAACAGTGCAAAAATGTGGAAAACAATTAATGATCTTGTCAATATTAAAAAAACACCTTGTAAAGGCAATATACGTATTATCCAACTCCTTTAAAATAAATGGCAAAGAATATAACGCCTACTCAGAAGACTTTGCTAATCTATTAAACAATCATTTTTCAAGTATAGGGACCAAAATGGCTAACCAGATACCACCCTCTGATATTTCTTACACAAGCTATATTAAAACTTCGTGTGTCTCATCAACAGTTTTAAGAGAAATTAATGAAGATGAAGTAGCTGAAGAAATAAACAATTTAAAAATGAAATCAGCTTGTGGCTTGTTGCAAATCAGCACTAAATTTATAAAAATGAGTAAAAACGTCATAAGTTTGCTTCTTGCCCAAATCTTTACTAAATGTATTGAACAAGAAACATTTCCAAAAATCTTTAAACAATCCCAAGTAATTCCAATACTGAAAGTATCTAATCCGCAAGAACTAGCTGACTTCAGACCAATTTCTCTTCTTCCTGCTTTAACTAAAATTTTGGAAAAAATTTCATATAAATTCTATTTGAATAAGGTATAAGGTATATAATTTTGTTTAAATTTTGTTTAAATTTGAAAAAAATTAGTTTCTTTTGGAAAACTGCACCTTTTGAATTACTGAATTGCAATAATGGCTACCAAAAAAGAAATGCAAAATCTAAGCCTGAAATTGGATTCTATCCAAGAGCATCTTAACAAAATTGAAGACAACATTAAACAACATAAAGATATTATTGAAACAAAATTTGCTAACATGATGATAGAACTGGATTCAATAAAAAAATCAAATTCTTATTTATCTGATAAGTATGACTATTTACAAGGAATTGCAGGAAATAACAAGAAGGAGGTTGAAGAAATAAAATCTGAGAATATGTGCCTTAAGCAAACAGTTTTAGAATTAAAAAATCTACTGGAAAATACAGAAAAGAATTTAAATAACCTTGAGCAATACTCTAGAAGGGAGTGCATAGAGATAAATGGCATTCCATGCACACATGAGGAATCAACAGATGAAATTGTGGTGGCACTGGCAAAACAAGTTGGAGTGCATATTACTACAAAAGATATCAGTGTATCTCACCGCTTGAAAAATCTTACAAAAAGTAAACAACCTTCAACAATCATTGCTAAATTCATCAGCCGGAAAATCAGGAATCAAATATTTGAAAACAGATTTAAACTAAAAAAAGCCAATCCTGGTAAAATGATTTTTATCAATGAAAGCTTGACCAGGACCAATAGAAAAATCTTCAATATGTGTAGAAATTTTAAAAAAGACAACAACTGGAAGTATGTTTGGACAAAACAAGGCCAAACATATTTAAAAAAATCAGATAGTGACAACACTTTGAAGATTGAGAGTATCTGTGATCTGTCCAAATATGGAATACCATTTAATCATAAAAGGTCATCATCTACTGTTGGATCATCCTCAACAGGTACCATGTGACTAGACAGTTCATTTATGAACTCATTCTACTTGAATTGTTTAATAATGATCTGTTTTTTTCCTAAATGTTTATTTTCTATTTTTTGCACTAAATACTTAATGTCACAATTTTCATTCATACTGCTGTTCAATATACTATATTTTTATGGATTGCTACTGATGATATATGCTGAATTTAAGAATTTATGTTATACACTAATTAAATCTATCACTAAATGCACTTCTATATTACTGTTACCTTACTATCGCACTAATTATTATTACAATTTTATTATATTTGTATATATTGTTACTATATATAACTATTTTTTGTATGAAGTAATACTGATGTTCTTGTTGAAATTTAAATGTTTCAAACTTATGTTTTTAAAACCCATCAAAAACTTTTTCTATGTAAAGTTGGTAGAAATTTATATCATATTTTTGTTGTATTTATTTTTCCAGTTGCTGTTATTGTTATTTATTGAAAACAAGTGTTTAGATTATAATGTACTGTATGTGAATGTTGTAAAACTCTAATTAATTTATGCATAATGAAAATTAGATTTCTTGTAATATTTTTTATTTATTTTTTTTATTTTTTTATTATTATTATTATTTTTTTTTTAAACTAAAACATGGAAGACTTGAACTCTAATCAGCCCTATAACTTCTGCAATGATGAATTGGAGGGAATGCTGTCACATGTTTCAGAATACTGCTCTATTAATAGTCTACGTACCCAGTTGAATCATCACAAAAGCCTCTCTATACTTCACATTAATATATGAAGCATATCCAAAAATTTAAATAATCTTGAAGATTTACTGATGAACTTCTCATGTCCACCCTCTCTTATTGCCTTAAGTGAAATTAATCTAAAACCCTTTAAAAATAATCAAATTAATATTCTTGGTTATAATTTTATAAGCACTAATAAGTATATAGCTAAAGGAGGTGTAGGTTTATATATAAACAAAGACATTTCTTTCACTATATTAGATGATATCAACATAAATTGTAATAAATGTGAAAATCTTTGGGTAAAAATATTTTTAAACAGAAAAAAGAGTGTCAATGTGGGTATTATATATAGACATCCTGGATATGATTTTAGTGAATTTCATGAGAGTATTATTGACTGTATTCACAAATTAAACCAAAGTCGAAATAAATTTATTATTTGTGGAGATATTAACATTGACCTATTAAGGTATGGCAAAGACTTAAGAGTAAATAGATATGTTAATGAAATCACTAGTCTTGGATGCATCATCCCTATTGATAAACCAACCAGATTAACAGAAACTAGTAGTACCATAATAGATCACTTTTACACTAATGAATTATTAACTAGCATTGACAGCAAAATTATTTTAAGTGACATAACTGATCATTTTCCCATACTTCTTAATATTAATTATTCTACATTGAAAACAGAAACTATTAGATGCAATTCTTATTACAGGGACAATAGCCAATTTAACCCTGAAAATTTTTTAATAGAACTTGAGCACTCCTTTCTTCAATCCTTTATATTAAATGACCAAGAATATTCAATCAATAGTAGATTTCAAGAATTTGATAGAATATTTCTTCAACTATTGAATAAACATATTCCTCTAAAATGCAGAACAAGAAAAGATCTATATAGATGGCGTAAACCATGGATGAATAAAAATATATTACAGCAAATCAAAACTAAAAACAACTTGTTTCAAAAATTTCTTAAAAGCAGAGATATAGAAGATCTTCAAAAATACAAAAGCTTTAGAAATTCTCTGTCAAAAATAATCAGAAGAAATAAAGTACTTTATTACCAAAATAGAATTAAAAAAAGTCAAAAAAACATTAGTGAGATTTGGAAAACAGTAAGAGAAATCATAAATGTTAAACCATATAGTAAAAATGCTATTTCGCACATTACAAACTCAAATGGTGATTGTGTCACGGATCCTAATGAAATTCCTAATGAATTAAACAATTTCTTTTGCAGTATTGGCACTAGTTTAGCTACAAACATTCCTTCTGATAATTCCAACTGCATATATAATACTATTAAACCTCCATTAACATCTTTTTATCTACCGAATATTTCCACTGAATTCATTGTTTCAACTATTTCAAATATGAATGATAGTAAATCGGTACCATGTGACAGCATTCCTATTAAATATATCAAAATGGCCAATATTATCATTGCTCCTGTGCTGTGTAAATTGATTAATTGTTGCATAGATCAAGGATGTTTTCCTAACCATTTAAAAATTGCCCAAATCATACCCATTTATAAATCAGGTAAAAAAGATGAACCTTCCAATTATAGACCAATATCATTACTTGTCCTGTATGTAAAATATTTGAAAAATATCTCTATGAACAATTAAACCAATATTTCCTTAAAAACAACTACATAATGAAAACACAATATGGCTTTAGAGTAGGACACTCTACTACTCTAGCAGTAGCAGATGTGTATGATGACCTAGTATTACATAAAGACAATGGAAATGTATCGTGTAGTATCTTTTTGGACTTAAAAAAAGCATTTGATACTGTGGATCATTGTATTCTACTAAAAAAACTATATTGCTATGGTGTAAGGGGTATTGCATTTGATTTAATCTGTGACTATCTTCATGAAAGGGTACAATTCACTAGAATTAATAATTACAACTCAAACTTGCAATCAGTTTGTTGTGGTGTACCTCAAGGGTCAACATTAGGTCCATTTTTGTTCATAATATACATTAATGATTTAGCTAATATAACATCTTTTAAGACCTGCTTATTTGCTGATGATACCAACTTTACAGTATCAAGTAAAAATATTAATGAGTTGCAAGTAATAGCCCAAAAAGAATTAAGTCTAGTTAATAAATGGATAAAATCTAACAAACTTACAATTAACCTTAGTAAGAGTGAATATATTTTAGTATCCAACAAAAATACTAACACTTCTGACTTTATTTTGACTATTGATGATAATATATTACAAAAAAAAAGAAATGTCAAATATTTAGGAGTTTATTTGGATAATAATCTAACATGGAAGCCCCACATTGAATATTTATGTACAAAATTGTCTGCTGCTAGTTATTTACTCATAAAACTGAGACATTATGTTGATTTAAAAACATTAATAGCTGTATATAATAGTATTGTTTATTCATATATACAATACTCCATAATCAATTGGGGTAGAGCTTATTCCACAGCTCTCCAACCATTACATATATTACATAAAAAAATACTAAGAATTATGAATTTTTCTGATTTCACAGCTCCGTCAACACCACTGTTTTTCAAATGCAATACCCTTAAAATACCGGATATTTATACACTTGAAGTAGCTAAGCTAATTCATAATTTTTTGTCAAAAAAAAATCCTGATTCTTTCACAAATTTTTTCCTATTGCAAAATGAAGTTCACCATTATTCTACAAGATCATCTTCATCAAAAAATATATTTTTGCCACGGCTAAATACTACCTTAGGAAAACACTCTTTAAGATACCAAGGAGCACTGATATGGTCAAAAGTACCAGCTTCAATAAAGACATTAGAGTTTAATCTGTTCAAATGTAAATTCAAACATAGCTTAATCAGTAGTTATAATGCTTAAAATAATCTGAAATACTTCGATATTTCTTCTAAGTGCCTATTGTTAAACCTTTGTGATATTGTTTTCATATTTTGATGATTAAATTTAAGTATAAACTGTGAATTTGCTATTAAATTATAATGTAACAACTTGTTTTATTTAACAGTATTTGTAATTAGCAAGCATCTTTACCTCTAAGCCATTTATTATTATTATTATTATTGTTATTTTTTATTTTTAATGTGTTTCTTAACTTATGCCAAATTGTGCATTATTTTTATTTTGAGGTCCAGTAACTAGATGACCAGCTTTGGTCTTTTTACTGGACCATGGCTTCTTGATTTGTTTTGTGTTTTCTTTTCCTGATTTATTGTTTTGTGAAAAAGCCTAAATAAATAAATTGAATTGAATTGAATTGAATTGAATATAAAAAAAATGATCAAATTTCTTGACAAAAACAAAATATTAACAAACCAACAACATGGATTTAGAACAAATGATTCAACTAGTCTTGCAATTACATCTATGTATGATGACCTTCTTTTTAACTTAGAAAGTAATAAAATTACATGTTCAGTTTTCCTTGATATTAGTAAAGCCTTTGATTCAATAAATCATGACATCCTTTTAAAAAAATTAAATATATATGGTTTTCGAGGTAAAATTTGGAAATTATTGATGTCATACTTAAAAGATAGAAAACAGTGTACCAAAATAGGAAATAACTTTTCAGAATTTAAATACATGTGTTGTGGTGTTCCACAAGGGTCTGTATTGGGACCATTATTATTTTTACTCTATATTAATGATTTGCCAAATGCAACTAAATGTATTACTATAATATTTGCAGATGATACAAATCTACATCTAGCTGATCCAAATTTTCTCATACTTGAACAAAATATGAATATAGAACTGAAGAAAATTGACTCATGGTTTAAATCAAACAAACTATCTCTTAATTTTAACAAAACTAAATATATGGTTATATGTAAAAAAAGCATCAATACATCTTCTTTTAAATTAACCATAGGAAAAAATGAAATTAAACAAACAGATCATGCAAGATATTTAGGTATTTTTTTGGATGACAAATTAAATTGGGAACATCATGTTCAGTTCAGTTCAGTTTTCTTTTATTTCTGCTCCGCCACATGAACAAAATAACAAAATGTTGAAAAGTTTGTGTGTTGTTAAAGACGGGGTTAGAAAAAGGAAGAAGCAACAAAACGAGTTGACGTTGTGTCTTGCTAATTAGCGATGAAAGGTGTGACTTGTTGTTTAATATAGAAGCAAGGTTGCTTCACCTCATTATAAAATTGTTTAAATAGAAAGAGAAAAAGAAAAGAAAAAAATGTATAGGACCGAGGTTATTTGCTTAATAAAGCACTGCTATGGGGGCAGTGCAATGGTGGGACCATATCGGGTGTATCTAATATATGCAGGAAATTGTCAAAAAAACAAGTGGCATTTTTTATAAACTAAGGCATTATGTGCCACTCAGTACTTTAAGAATATTATATTTTTCATTAATTCAATCGCACTTACAATATTCTATTTTAAACTGGGGACGTGCTAGCAAAACACTCTTGATGACCATAGAAACATTGCAAAACAGAATTATAAGGGCTTCTTTATTTAAAAACATTAAGACCCCAACTAACATGCTATACAAAGAATTTAATGTGCTAAAACTATTTGATCTTTTTCAACTAGAAGTTGTTAAATTTATGTATAAATTTGAAAATCATATGTTACCTTATTGTTTTTATAACTATTATAATAAAATAAACAGCGTGCATCAACATTCAACAAGATATGGCACTGATGGAAATTTTTTTCTGCATTCTGTAACAAAACAATCTGGTAAACAAAGGCTGCAATACATTGGAGCAAAATTGTGGTCTACTGTACCTAGTGATATAAAAAAATTATCTTTTATTTCTTTCATTAAAAATTGTAAAGTATTTCTTTCAAAAGCCTATGAAAAATAATAATAAGCAAAGTAGTTATTTTAAAAAAATAGAATTATGAATAATACATATATATATCAGTTTGTCCTATAATACATATATATCCTAATGTAAATCAATGAAAGATTTTAGGCCTCTCTGTAGTGTTATCTAGACATTTTACTGTTTAAGATTGACCATGAAATTGAATGTTGAGCTTCTAAATAACAAGCCAAAAAAACTATTTTTAATTTTTTTAATAGCAAGGACATTTGCTGTCATTGTAAATTAATTATTTTTATGCATTAATTATTTTACCCAAATACCCAAGGTAAATGATCGATTTCATCCTGATTAAAAGTTATGCAGATATTACATTAAAGAGCAGCTTGAAAATTAGTGATGGGACTATGCCATTTTTTTTTTTATTTCAATGCTGATTCCAACAAAAACTTTTGATTTCAATACTTGTAAATAAAAATTCACTTTGTTTTTATTATAAGAGACTGACAAAATGTTTCTTTTTTTTTAAAGCATCTTGTTTAATCAGTTGGAGATTGATGTACAGTACCTCTCTCTTAATTGTTTTAAATTGTTCACCATTAGCCATTGTAAATTGAAGATTATATATATATATATATATAATCTGATTTGAGCACTCTTGGCATCATTGGGCTTTGATTTTACTTGTGGCTTAAAAACCACAAGTAAAAGATTAGCCACAAGGTACGAATTGGTGTGCCTTGTTCTTTCTCTGCATAACTTCACTGGACTGATGAGACCCGAAAGGTTGAAACAGTACTATCTCCAGTTATATATATACGTATATATATATATATTGGAAAAGTGAAGCAACCTTCCTGGCAGAGTGCTAAATGAGAGAATAAGAGTAATTTACACAAAATTTGTTTAATCACTGTTTAAAATACTAAACACATCTGTTGCCTCTTTTGTTCTTTATTCAATTAGAAAGATTCTATTTGAAAAAGGATATGAATATATCATACAAAATTTATTTTTAAGTACTTTTTAAAAAACCAAAACAGTGTTTCATTCTATAGAATTGTCAGGTGGGTACTGGAAAAATAAAGAATATAACCTTTAGTATTGAAATCATCGTATGTTAAATCAATCATATTTTGATAAATGATACATAATTAAATATGTAGTATTTTTAGTAGTATTTTAAAATGTTTAAAAATCCACTACAATCCATTTCATTGTATGAAATTGTCAGGTGGTTGATTATTCAAAAAAAGCAACCAATTGATGATTTGATTTAAATAAGTAATCACCTGACAATTCCATGGGATGAAGCAGACTGTTGTGATTTTTCGAACATTATTGAATTGGTCTAATTTTTTCATTGAGCATTCTGCAAGAAAAATTGATTCACTCTTGCTGTGTATATATATATATATATATATATACATATACCAGTGTAAGTATATACCAGATGGGAACATTTGCTGCCACCAATTTGCTGCTTACAGTTAGTCACTGCCAATTTGGGTTAGGGTTAGTAATAATAGTGTTGTTAGAGCTCGTTTCTACAATAAGCATGGAATAGAGTATTCTTTGTTTGTTTTATTGATTTTTTTGCTTCATCTCATGCTTAAGCACGGAAGAAAAGTAAAAAAGTCAATAAAACAAACAAAGATTGCTCCATTCTACATTGGTAGTGGAAATGAGCCTTTCAAGTTAGAGATGCTTGGTGACAATTTGCCATTGACAATTTGCCACCAACCCATGCTTATGACTATTAAAATATGTATATTGTTCTAAAAAAAAAAATGTCTCTTTTCATGTAGGTGCATGCTCAATGACAGTGAGATACATAAAAAAGGGCAAATACAAGAATAAATAAGGAATTGTTTTCAATAATCAAAATTTTTATAAAAAATCTTTTGATTCCTAAAACTTCTTTGATTAACAGAGAACAAAATCTAACAGAAAACAACTTAATTGAAGCATCATACAACTCATTATCTAAGAATGCATAACTTTTATATCTATTATTATGTAATGCAAGTATAGTAATATGCTCAATTAAATAACAATATTGATAAATCATACAGTGTTTATAATTACTTTATTAAAAGTAACAAACACTTGAGCACAAAATAATTGTTATTTTCAGAAAGCTCATTTCCATGTGTGGCAATTACTCAGTGCTCAACAGCAAATAAAATTTGATTGCATTACAGTAACCTCCCGCTTAAGTACGCACCCGTTTAAGTACGCATCCCAGAAAAGTACGCAAAAATTCCTCAAAAAACTTTGGTTCAACTTTTTTTATTTCAAACGAAAATTTACACGCAGTAACAAACTGCAGCATGATGAAATATACAGTGCAGTAATGTGTAGTATTTATTCATTGCTCATCATGTCGTGCAAAGTTAGCTGGCGCATGTTTTCCATCCTCTTTTGCTTGACTCGCAATGTCACCTGCCTCAGTTTTGTTGAAAGCTCTCAAATGTGGTTTTTATCTTATCATAATCATCCCCTGCTTCTTCCTGCAAGACTGGACACAGCAACTGATCTTCAACCTCGAGAACTTTGCTATAAAGTATACTGTATACTGTATGCTGTATACTGTAATGGTTACACGCATGACTGCATAATGGTTACACGCATTTACCGATGTACTGGCCGTGCACACATACTGTACGTGCAATAGGGCACAAAACTGTTAAGTACGCACCTCCCGCATAAGTACGCAAAGCCACCTCAAGATCAAGTTGCGTACTTAAGCGGGAGGTTACTGTACACGTTTAAGACTGTTTAGAGAAATTGAAATGATTTTTTTTTAAATAATTGTCTAATTGACTTTAATTATGAAAGCATAACAAAGCTGGTTTGAATAAAAAGCAAAATATTACTGATTCAACAAAAGAAATTTATGGCCTGTGAGTTGGAACAAAATTTTAAATGTATTTTTGGCATTGAATTGATTTCAATTTAATATCCAAATTAATCTTCTACGATTTTTTTAACGTCTGACTCTCTGATACTTTATGTTAGAAAATATGCTGCAAGACAAAAAACAAAGTAAGAAATACATGTTGTATTTTACAGATTTCTCAAAGGATTTGTAAGCTGTCATATTCCGAATAATTAAAAGCCAAGGTCAATAAACAAGAAAAAAATGAAATATGACCAAAAAATACTCCAAAGAAAAAACTAATCAGTGGTCTTAACACTGCAATTTGTAATCATTGCTTTAGAAATTTTTTGTAATTGCCTCACTGTCGCTACATGAAATCCTGAGAAAAATAAAATCTATGACTTTAAAAGTTTTGCAGAAAAGCTGCACTGCTGCGATAATGCTTGATATATTGTTTGCTTAGTTACACTGGTTCCGTTCATCAATCGTATCTGCTTAAAAAAAATTTTGTACCGCAATCATTATAATTTTTTTTTTATTGTGCGATACAATATGTTACCTATCCTATGATATTGATGCTTTTAAAAATATGAATTGTATTTAATTCTTAACATGGTATTAATCTTTGGTTTTTCGTATTGCATCCGTAATTGTTCATAACTGGCGTGCCATTCCGTTGCACCAACAGATTTTTAAAGGTTTTTTGCTTACTTGTCTTTCAAAAAATGCATCATTGCTGCAACCAAATGAACGAGTTTCACACAAAAAAAAAAAAATCCAGAAAACGGAACAATGTAATGAAAAAATTTTTATTAAAAGTAACGTTTCTTCAGGTCATTTTAAGATTCTAATTCTTCACGAAATTCATCTTTTAATTGTATGTTTGCATCAATTTGTACTTTCTTGAAGCAATGGTCATCAAATTGTGGGTCGAGACATTGTTGCAACGGAATGAACAAGGTAAAAAAAGTAAATATTTTACCATTTTGCCCAGGGGTGGACAAACTTTTTATTTTGCTGACCAATTTTTTTCAAAGTTTGACCGAGGGGCCAATGCTAGGCTAGTCCAATGCACATTAGGTTTTGATTAACTTTTTAATGACCCATATAAAAACAATGCTTTCAAATGATTTTATGTTAACAAAAACTGTTTGTTGGGCCGGATTTGGCCGGCGATCTTGTTATCTTAAGGTCACGACAAGTTACAAGCTTTTACTTTTTCAAAACTTGCATTTGTTTTTAAAAAAAATTTGGTGATCACTGCTTTAAACCACAGTGTTTTTTAATATGTGTATTTACAATGCTACGTATATTTGCAATGAAATAATTTTTTACGTTACCTATTAATATGCAAAGGTGGGCTGTCACACTTCATTCATAATAATTTTAATCATAACGATGTAGTTTATTCCCGTTAAAAGTAATTCGTAGTTTTATTATAAGATAATAATCGCGTCGCCTTGGAGCGCTGCTCTCGTATTATGTGATATAACGTCCGATTCACTTTCTATTGCGCGATGCATATATCTTTTTCTCTTGTCGCCGACAGTAATGACGTAATATGTTTTTGTCCAAGCTTGGCTAGAGCTTGCTAATTGTAGAATATTCTGACGCATTCGAGCGTAACGCTTTCTTCAGGGAATTTGGGTTGAATTTCGAATATACTAGCAAATTTGCGTCACGTGATCTTTTTTCTATATAAAGGCGATGCGTAGCGAGAGGACATTATTAGGTAATTTGGGACGACTCGAGTGAAAGTGATTTTGCTTGGGCACAGGAGGTGGCCCGTTAGATTTTGTATCGATTGACGATTGTTGAATTTATTTTGCGCCAGTGGTTGGGAGTTGTGTTCTACAGATGTAGAATTATTTGTGTTAATTGAATCAAGTTATAGTGTTGATTTCGCTTTGCAGTTTGGCAAAGCGTGGAATAGAAATTTCGTCGGTCGTGATTTTTGTAATACATTCGTTCTTATTAGAGACAGTGGTCTTTGTTCGTCTGTGAAAAAGAGTCTTCAACGAACTAATCCGAGATTTTGTTTGTATCAACTGTATAAAAGCTTCAGGCTCATAGCAAGACTACTTCTTGAGTCGGAATAAACTAAAATTAAACATAGCTTTGTTTCAGCGCAGGTATTCGGGTTACCTAGCTCAACTGGTCCTATAGAATTCCCGAACAAAGTTTGTGACATGGGGCATATTTTCTTACTTGAAAAAAACGCTGCGCAACTTTCGGAATGCGGTTTTTAGATCAGAGCTTCTCAAACCGTGGGTCGCGACCCCATTTGAGGTCTAAAATATAAAATAAAGTAAAAAATTTTGGGGTCGCAAAACAAATTGGCTTTTTGTACTTTTAAAATTGTTTTATTTTATAACAATATTTATTGACAATTAAAAACTAGAAAAAGTAAAGCGTCGTTACACCATTGTTGCGTGATAAAGTAGTAAGGTGGCGTGATCAGAAGGTGAGTCGTGAGGCGTAATCAAGAGAACAGCAAGAAACAAACGCAAAAAATTACTTACTGAATCTAAAGCCAAGATCGATTTTTATAGATAAATGCGAGAAATTAAATTCTTTATTTGTCTTGATAAGGTAGCTGTGAAAGAGTATAAAGTAATCTTTCCATCATATTAAATGTGCTTGTTAATGTTTATTAAATAAAGTCTGTTTTTGTAAGTTTGTTTATTTGCTTTAAGTTACTTTTTCCATTTCTCGTTGTTATTACATGATTTTTCATGCACACGCGTGGTTTTCCATAGGAAAAAACTTACGTAAAATTAACCTACGTACACATAATGGGTCCCAAAAAAATTTATTTTTGTAAATGGAGTCGCAGAACAAAAAAAAATTGAGAAACCCTGTTTTAGATCACGTAAAGCGCAGCGCAATAAACGCAATACGCTTTTGAAATTTATGTAAAGCGTAATGTAGACCATTTTTGAACTATATCAAGTGTGGGGCAACGTGACTTTTATATCAATAGAAACGTAATGTACTTTTTCATAAAGTCATAACTCATAAGCGCAAACCAATCGTTTTTCTAATCGCCTACATTAAAAAGCAACCAAGGTAGATTGCGGTGTGGCAAAATAGGACTGTATAAAGCGCAATTGATTTATTTAATTTTTAATGTGCAGCGCAATAGAACGGCAGTAGTCTTTTCATTTCTCTGTGCGCAGCGCAATTAACCGCAACTTATAATTCTCTAACCGAGAGTGGAGCGCAAAGTGCGAAACGCTTTGAAAAAAAGCATGAAAGCGCAGTGCAACTTTTACAAAAGCACAATTTGCGGAAGTTGCGCTCTGCCCACTTCTATAAATAAGTGTGGTTACAATGCTGCACATACTTTCAGTGATATCCCAATAAAATAAGCTTTTACGTTTTTTCAAAATCTGTTGGTACTGTATTTAGAATTTTTATAAAACTATAAGAAAATAAAAGGCAAACAAAGTTTTAAATTAATAATAATGTATGTCACAAGTTACAAAATGCCTTTTAGCTTTTCCAAATTATTTTGCCCAACAGAATGAAGCCCGTTATGTTAGATATTATTGGAGAAACGTATTTTTACTTTTTTGAACAATTATTCAAAACGTAAAAGAACAAAAAGTTATTATTAAAATTGAATTGAAAAAATTTTAGTTTGTAACAATTTAAAGCAATAAGCTATTTAACTTCGTTTTTAGTTTGTTCTTTCTTTTTTGTTCTTTTTGGTGACGCACCTTTGCTGTGGAGTGTTTTTACTTCTTTCCGTGCCTTCTTGCATGCTTTAACGTCTAACGTTTTTCTGCGTCTTCCTTTTCTTGACTCTAAATCAGGGGTGGCCAACCTTTTCTACCTCAAGCGCCAATTTCATTCAAGTCCAGTTCAATGCGCCACACAAACAAAAGATTTCAAAATTTCAAAACATCAACTCAGAATCGATCTCTGATTTCCCTGTTTTTCGTCCCAAAATCATAATGTTCTCTAAAAAAAAATGGTCTTCACTCAGAATCAATCTCTGATTTCTCTATTTTTCGTCCCAAAGTCATAATGTTCTCTAAAAAAAAAAGGTCTTCACTCAGAATCAATCTCCGATTTCCCTATTTTTCGTCCCAAAGTCATAATGTTATCTAAAAAAAAAAAAGGTCTTCACTCAGAATCGATCTCTGATTTTCCTATTTTTCGTCCGAAATTTATAGTGTCCTCTAAAAAAAGGTTGTCTGATATAGCTAGATATAACTTGTGCAACGTTTTTCGTCTGAAATATTTTCCCCGACTGCAATGCGCCACCACTAACCCTCCAATGCGCTGCAGGTTGGCCACCCCTGCTCTAAATTATGTAAAAAAAGTTTTCACATCAATTCAAGTTATGATATTTTCTCTCGTTTTATAACCCTAATTATGTCGACAGAAAAAGTTTGTTCACAAATATAGACTTAATTAATCTAAGGGTGAATATTATCTTGCTATTTTGAAACTTTAGCCCAAAATTTTTTAAAATCTGTTTTATTACATCTGTACGCATTTTTTAAGCTGCCGCACCGCAATTTTATTCTTTACTTTTATACCGTATATCTTATTTTCTAATCAATTAATAATGACAGTTTTTATTAAATTTTTTTTTTTGTTCAATCAAAGTTAGTCATTCTATCGGAGAAATAATACATATTAACATAGGTGGGCACGGTACTTCTTAAAAGTACCGCGGTACAGGTACTCGGTACTTTGCTAAAATTGTACCGCGGTACTGGTACTCGGTACTTTTGAATAATACGAATTTATGGTAATAACTAAAACTCTGAGTAAAACAGAAAATTGTGCACTAAAGTTGACTATTTTTTATTTGGGCACAAGCTTTCGTGGGCTACTGCTCACTTCATCAGGTGCAATAAAATCATATCATATTCATTCCAATGGAATCATACCATATTCATTCCATTGCACCTGATGAAGTGAGCAGTAGCCCACGAACGTTTGTGCCCAAATAAAAAATAAAAAATAGTCAACTTTAGTGCATAATTTTCTGTTTTACTCATTTTATTTGAAAAGTTGACACAGCTCCCCCAATTCTATTCCAACTAAAACTCTGTCATACATTGGATATCATTTGACATTTAAAAATTGTATTTAACAAAGCGAAAACAATATCGTACGTATCCAACTGCTTCCTTTCAAAAATCAATTATGCTTTGGATGTAAAAACATGCGTGAATATGTTTTTAACTTGATTTTTTGCATAAAATATGCCTCGGATATATGAAAAGCCTAATGAATACGTTGTCTTCTGCTTTGTTTTTTATATTAAAAAAAGTTTGTCAAAAATCGTACTAATTTTCATATAACCTATTATAGTGGTTTAGTCAAAGTTATTCTCAAACTTTTTGGGTCACGAACCTCTATTTGCAAATCTTTTTTTATCATGGACCCCAATCTTATGTCACATCAATTTTCTGCCCAACCAACGAGGAAAGATAAAACAAACCCTTTAATACATTTCAATAAATAACACAAATTTATTGAAATAAATAACATAAATTTCATAAAACAAACCCTTTAATACATTTCAATAAATAACACAAAATCCGTTAAAAATAAATGCTTATAAACAGGCATAGTATATTTCCGTAGGGGCAAACCGGGACGCTCGTTTATAGACAAAAATTCGTCTCTAAAAAAAAGTGTTCTCTAAAAAAAAGGTCTTCACTTTGAATCTGTCTCGAATTTCATGGTATGGATTACTTTACCAGGTATATATGTTGACAAATTTTGTCATATCGTCGCGGACCCCTTGTGCGCTCATCACAGACCTCATTTTGGCAAACTCTGGTTTTGGTAATTTAGTAAAATTGCTCAACCTTCGCTGGCCGTTAAATGTTATGATAATTTTTTATATTTTTGCTTGCAAAGCAACAAAATTAAAATTTCATCAAGTCCCTTTTGCATTGATATGAATATGAAATCTGGTGTTTAGTGGATTTTTGATTTTGTGCAAAATATTTTCATTTTTATAATTAGACAACTAGAATGTTCCTTGCAAATGCAATACCTTCAGAAAATATTTACTACACTAAGATTGAGTCCTATAATTTCTGATATACCATATTTAGCGCCGAAAGCGCTAAAGATTTGACATAATTGCACGCAAAAATGCTACTTTTTCCAAAGCTACAATGTCTTTTTGCACAATAATTACTATATGCACATTAAACACGATAATCATTCTTTTTTTTGCACAACTGGTGCGGTGACCATGCACAATTTTTTTTGTTCATGTTATAATGTATATAGTTTAATGAAAACCATGCACTACCAGCGTAACTACTGACGGTGGTTTCGATATGCTGACCACATCGAGTCAACTAACACGAATCGGGTAAAGTCAAGCTAAACCCTGCAGTTCCATTGCTAGCATTAAGTAAGAATGGTCAAGTCAATCAACAAGCAATTGCCGACAGACCTGTTTCGTCCTTGTTAGGACTCATCAGGACACTACAGCTTGTTGTTGACTCCAGCTAAAATCAGCATGGAGATACCGGTACTTAAATGTTGTAATAAAATATTATTTCGGATTGAAAAAGCAAGTTTTCGAAAGGTAGTCAACTTTCGTAAATTGGCCGAAAAGCAAAGATTGGTTTTAGAAAGTTAACGACTTCGAGGGTTTAATCATGGACTTCTAAATAGTAGTATCTGGACTGGAAACGAACTTTTCGCAGCGACCAACATGAGGCCAACGACATAAAGAAACTTATTTGCAAAACAAAATCTAATACCGCATATTTCATAATTTTGAGATAAAAATTGTTATCCACTGCTTGTTTTTTTTAAATGTTTTTTAATTTATTAAATGCAATTTTTTAAAATTTATATAAAAGAGCTGAGTTCGAATCTCTAAGTGGTCAAATATGCTAACTGCATATATAACTAAATTTTTCACTCTTACTCAAAATTTACTTTCCGGTGACACAACATAAGTAAAATACTGTAAAATAATTTTATTAAATGAACGGAGTTTGAAGTTTTGGCTGGTTCAGTCGAAACAAAGTTATGTTAATATGCATTTAACTATAATGACTGAGTGACGCAGCTTACTTTATCAAAATATTTCACAGACTACTAAATTAAAAATCCATACTAAATAAACATTACTGAAAATAATTTAGATGCAATAAATCTTTATATACAATAGATACATAATTTTGTTAAAGCATTATTTTTGCGTTTCTGCTTTCAAATTTTTGACCGGAGAAATACCGACCATGCCTTGGTATCCGCTCGAAAGTAACTTGACCATGAAGCACAAAGCGGTGCTTGCAATTTTGCAGTTATCGGTCAGATCTCAGATATGATCCCCAGTAGAATGCGTTTAGAAAGATAAATTTCGTCAATCATACCAATTATATTCCGATCAAATGCATTTAGTTGTTAATATCGCATTTGTAAATATCTTTCGTCATCTAGTCCGGTTCTTTTATCTAAATTTATTGTAAGTTTTTATTAAGTTTTTATCAAAGGCAGCATAATGACCTGCTCTTTCTGTAACCTTTCATACGTTTTGCAGTTTTAGAAAAAATAACGTACGACACCATCAATAATTCGGATGAATATCTTTTCTGCTTTTTGCTCGTAAAAATTAGTTGAAATTCTATCACAAACTGGATGAAAGGTCTAATTTGGTCATTTTCGGTAAAAAGAAAAAATTCGTTTAGCAATCTGTTTATATCTAATAAAAAATTTTCAGTTTTTTTCGTTTCGCTTTCTTCATTTTTTGGCCGCGCCATCAAATTTGTAACTTGTGATATCAGAGTTTGTTGTTGAAAATAATAGGCTGGTAAGAGGATGGTGGCATCACTTGCTGCTTTCGGTAAATAGTCACTTTTACATCAGCATTTATTGAAGCTTTAATAGAAAGAGATTGGTAATAAGTAGAACAAATTAACTTTCAGATCACTTTGATGCAGCAAATATTCTTTGTGGTAAATTTCTTCAGATATTTTTTCAATAAACATTTGGTGGTACAGAATTTGAAGATTGCGTGAAGTAAAAGATTTTTCTTCCCAAAGCTTTTCATCTGACACTCTTCAGTGGAAATCGTCAGAATGAAGCAGAAGTGAAACCAAACTAAGTTATAAAGGAAGAAAGTAGAGAGAAAAGATTAAGAAATTTTCAAAGAGTAGACGAATTCTTTTTGCTTACACAGAAAGGGATTGAGAGATTTAATGAAAGTCGCTTCAAGAGCAGAAAGGTGAAAGGAAGAGCGACCTCGAGCGAGAATAGATTAATTTTTCGTTGCTGTAATGAAGGGCGCATTGGGCGTTGTCAAGAAGATGTTGACCAATGGCGGATTCGTGAAATTGTTGTGGGCGTGTGTTGTTCTTGCAAGAGCAGGAAAGACTTTGGCGGTTGGCTGAGGCACGAGGATCGGTGATGGATCTAGGAACGTGTCTAGGAACAACAAGAAACTAAACGTGTCTAGAAACTGAAAGAAATCAGCCAATGAGAACTCTACTTTCTTCCTTTATAACTTAGTTCGGTTTCAATTCTGCTTCATTCTGACGTTCTCTCCTGAAGAGTGTCAGATGAAAAGCTTTGGGAAGAAAAATCTTTTACTTCACGCAATCTTCACATATTTTTTCAAGAAGATCATTACAATTTTCAATGTTATCGGCATTTAAAAAAGTATCGCATTATTCCTATAGCCTTGCTGCTGTATTTCAATGTCGAGAAGAACATGAAGCGACATCTGAACGAACAGGAGTGCTTTTATAAGTATATAGGCAGGACAATTTTTAAAAATAGAAGGATATGCATTGTCTTTCAACCTTCTTTTTATCAATTTTATTGTTCCTCTTTTTCTTTTGCGTCTCTCCTGTTAATCTACTGAATCCAAAACAAAATCTTTTTTAAAATGAAGGGAACAAATTCTGGCATTCTTTGATGGCTTAAAAATTTTTTCCTGCAATTCGTTTAACCAATGCTTAAGAAGTTTTTCCTCATTAATGAAAAAGAATGAAATGTGATATCAGAATCTTTTTTTCTCTGGAATAACCAGAGCGACAGTTAATGACTACACATTTGTTAACCATTGTGCATGAATATGCCTACTTTCAAATCAACAGCAGCGTTAGAAAAAATCAAACTGAAGTTAAAAACCCAGATTCACGCTAATAAATAATAATGATATCAATGGTAAACTAATAATAATAACTGTAATATTTTAACAAAAATTGAGTTAGATTATCTAATAAGCATATTTGACCTAGTTTTTAGATTAAGCAAACTCTGGGTTAATTTATAGCAATTAAAAAAACTATTCTACGTTATTTTTACGTTATAAACACTTACACATTACTTGAAAAAAACGCTTCAACTTTTCCTATCTATTTTCTAGTTTTGAATTGAAAGAACACGATAGTTTTGAACAGTAATGCTTTTGTAATATACTTTACTGTTAACTGGAATACTGTAAAAATTGAATAATTTTTTACTTGATTTCCAACTATTTTTGTAAAATACCGATTTACTTTTAACAGCATTTTATTTTACTCAGTTATTTGCCTCTGCTGCAACTCTCGGATCTCCCGTACTATCGGCCGTCATCTTCATTTTTAAAACTTTTTCTTCTCTCGTTTAAAAACCTTCTCTCGTTTTCTTTACTCTCACTCACTTTTCTCTTTTCTTTCTCTTTTTAAGTAAATAGCGAGCTATACATTTAAATCAATTCGGGCAAGCTAAGCTTTGCGAAATAAAATACTTCAAACAACTTTTTTATATATTTACCACTATATTTTCAATTAGTGAACATTAACAACTTGATTTTAAACCAAACTATTTACTTTAAATGCTGTTTTAGTTTTGATTTGTACGACGGCTTACAGTAAATGAGATGATAATCGGTCATACGAACAAGCTAAGCTTTGCGAAATAAAATACTTCAATTAACTTTTTTATATTTTTTGGCACTATATTTGAATTAGTAAACAAGGACAACGTGTTTTTAAACCAAACTATTTACTTTAAATGCTGTTATAGTTTTGATTAGTACGACGGCTTACAATAAATGAGATGATAATCGGTCATACGACCAAGCTAAGCTTTACGAAATAAAATACTTAGAACATCTTTTTTATATTTTTTACCCCTATATTTTAAATTAGTGAACATTAACAACTTGATTTTAAACCAAACTATTTACTTTAAATGCTGTTATAGTTTTGATTTGTACGACGGCTTACAATAAATGAGATGATAATCGGTCATACGACCAAGCTAAGCTTTGCGAAATAAAATACTTCAAACATCTTTTTTATATTTTTTACCCCTATATTTTAAATTAGTATAGATAAATAACTTGATTTTAAACCAAACTATTTACTTTAAATGCTGTTTCAGTTTTGATTAGTACGACGGCTTACAATAAATGAGATGATAATCGGTCATACGACCAAGCTAAGCTTTACGAAATAAAATACTTAAAACATCTATTTTATATTTTTTACCACTATATTTTCAATTAGTGAACATTAACAACTTGATTTTAAACCAAACTATTTACTTTAAATGCTGTTTTAGTTTTGATTTGTACGACGGCTTACAATAAATGAGATGATAATCGGTCATACGACCAAGCTAAGCTTTGTTAATAAAATACTTAAAACATCTATTTTATAGTTTTTAGCACTATATTTTAAATTAGTGAATATAAATAACTTGATTTTAAACCAAACTATTTACTTTAAATGCTGTTATAGTTTTGATTTGTACGACGGCTTACAATAAATGAGATGATGATAATCGGTCATACGACCAAGCTAAGCTTTACGAAATAAAATACTTAAAACATCTATTTTATATTTTTTAGCACTATATTTTCAATTAGTGAACATAATCAACTTGATTTTAAACCAAACTATTTACTTTAAATGCTGTTTTAGTTTTGATTTGTACGACGGCTTACAATAAATGAGATGATAATCGGTCATACGAGATTAAGCTAAGCTTTGCGAAATAAATATTTCAAATAACTTTTTTATATTTTTTGGCACTATATTTGAATTAGTAAACAAGGACAACGTGTTTTTAAACCAAACTATTTACTTTAAATGCTGTTTTAGTTTTGATTTGTAAGACGGCTTACAATAAATGAGATGATAATCGGTCATACGACCAAGCTAAGCTTTACGAAATAAAATACTTAAAACATCTATTTTATATTTTTTACCTCTATATTTTAAATTAGTGAACATTAACAACTTGATTTTAAACCAAACTATTTACTTTAAATGCTGTTTTAGTTTTGATTAGTACGACGGCTTACAATAAATGAGATGATAATCGGTCATACGACCAAGCTAAGCTTTACGAAATAAAATACTTAAAACATCTATTTTATATTTTTTACCTCTATATTTTAAATTAGTGAACATTAACAACTTGATTTTAAACCAAACTATTTACTTTAAATGCTGTTTTAGTTTTGATTTGTACGACGGCTTACAATAAATGAGATGATAATCGGTCATACGACCAAGCTAAGCTTTGCCAAATAAAATACTTCAAACATTTTTTTATATTTTTTACCTCTATATTTTAAATTAGTGAACATTAACAACTTGATTTTAAACCAAACTATTTACTTTAAATGCTGTTTTAGTTTTGATTAGTACGACGGCTTACAGTAAATGAGATGATAACACTGGACAACGAATTTTTTTTGTCTAAAGTCTCTAAGCTGATTTAGACTAATTTGGGGGTGCTGATTCCGAAAATCATACTAATTTTTTCTCATCAGGTCAGGTTTTTGAGATATTTGCTATTTTATACCTTTTTTACCTTAAAATTAGAAATTCTTATATATGCACTGTTACGTTATAATTATAATTGTAGGCTGTTGTTGTGATGTATTTTAACTGATTATGACATCACAAACCTTTAAGTAAACTCAATACTCAGATTTGCTGTACATGGAACAAGTAGTATGTACAAGTAGCTGGTAAGAATTAAACGCTGAGTAGAAAGTAGGGCCACTGATTGTAGCATATTTTTGTTGATTTCTGGGTCAAGGTACGGTTTATTCTTTTATATTAGGAATTCTCTTATAAGACAGGACTGTTCAACACGCAACTTATTGTATAGCAGTTATTATTCAATTTAGGATGATTTTAATGTGCTGAATCTAAAAATAAAAATGACGTTGGTTTTCTTTAGGCTATTTTAGATGCTGAAGATTTCACATACTTTAACTTGGTTGTATTGCTGTAGTTTTTACATTTCTTTCAAGGTTACTAGTGATTAAAATGAAGTCAACTAGAAGATCTTGTCGAAATAGGCCTGACATATTCTGCTATATTTGCGGTGAATACACACTTGTTCCTTATAGGAATCCAGTCACAACTTTTATAAAGAAAACTTATCATGCCTATTTTGGTATGAAAGTTGGTGACCAGGACAAATCTTGGGCCCCTCATATGGTGTGCAAGTCATGCACTGAATGTCTGCGTCAGTGGAGCAAAGGTAAGAAGACCAGTCTAAAGTTTGGAATACCCATGGTATGGAGAGAGCCAAGAAATCATGTCTCAGACTGCTATTTTTGCGCCATTGATGTGACTGGGATTAATAGAAAGAACCGGAAAATTCTCAAGTATCCCGATCTTGAATCAGCACGTCGTCCTGTTGCTCACTCTGATGAATGCCCAGTCCCTATCTATGAAATACTTTCTGAAGATAGTGATAACGATTCTACCGCTTCTCAAGAGAGCCAAGAGGATGAAGAATCGGATTTTAGCGATGATACTCCACATCCTTTTTCCCAAAATGAGCTTAATGATCTTGTTCGTGATCTTAATTTGTCGAAGTCTTCAGCTGAGCTCTTGGCATCCAGATTAAAGGAAAAAAGCCTCTTGTCTCATGGCACACGTATCACCTTTTATCGCAACAGGCATCAAGAATTCCTTCATTTTTTTTTTGAAGAAAAAGATTTGGTTTACTGCACAGATATTGTTTATCTTCTGCAAAAGCTTGGAGTGCCACATTATGAACCCCAAGATTGGAGACTATTTATCGACAGCTGTAAGAGATCATTTAAATGTGTTCTGCTCCATAATGGCAACCAGCTTGCTTCAGTACCCCTTGCTCACTCAACTTCACTGAAGGAGATCTATGATTCAGTGAAGTATGTGCTGGAGAAAATCTCTTACTGTCAGCACGAGTGGCAGATATGTGTTGACCTTAAAATGGTGAATGTTCTACTGGGACAGCAGTCTGGATTTACCAAGTACCCTTGCTTTTTGTGCATGTGGGACAGTAGGGACAGATCCCAGCACTATATCAAGAAGGACTGGCCTGCAAGAGATGAAATGGTGCCGGGTAGATCAAACAACATTGTCAACAATCCTCTGGTGGACAGACACAAAATACTCTTGCCACCACTGCACATCAAGCTTGGCTTGATTAAACAGTTCACCAAAGCCCTGGACAAGGATGGTAGTTGCTTCTCTTACTTGTGCCATGTTTTTCCAGGACTATCCATTGAGAAATTGAAAGCTGGCATTTTTGATGGTCCTCAAGTTCGTCAGCTTATCAGAGATCCTGAGTTTGAGAAGTCAATGACTACATTGGAATTGGAAGCATGGAAAGCCTTTGTTCTGGTTGTGAAAAATTTTTTGGGTAACAACAAAGCCAGTAATTATGAAGAACTTATCACCAACATGCTTTATGCTTTCAAAAACCTACGATGCAACATGAGCATAAAAATGCACTACCTATTCTCTCATATCGACCGATTTCCTGAAAACCTTGGCGCTATGAGTGACGAGCAGGGGGAGAGGTTTCATCAGGATATAAAAGAAATGGAAACCAGGTACCAAGGACGTTGGGATGCAGCCATGATGGCTGATTACTGCTGGACTTTGAAGAGAGATATTCCCTCTGCTGTTCACTCAAGAAAGTCAAAGAAACGAAAGTTTATTTCTTAAAATTTGCCTAATGATGATGTAACTTACATGTCTTTCCTTTTTTAATGTGTGTTCTTTATTCCATTTTTTGTGAATTTAATAAAAACATTTTATGAGATACATATTAGCTTGCATGAAAAATGTTTTATATAAATCAACTACCAAGATCCTCAAAGCTTATTTATAGATATAAGGCATTTTTAAAAAGCAAAGTAGAAAAAAAACCTGACCTGATTGAGAAAAATGAGTCTCACTTTTGATTTTAGTGGTGCAAAATACTCCTAATTCAGCTAAAAAATTATAGACAACTATCAACTTGATTTTTTTTGTAGACCAGTGTAATCGGTCATACGACCAAGCTAAGCTTTGCAAAATAAAAACTTAAAACATCTATTTTATATTTTTTACCTCTATATTTTAAATTAGTGAACATAATCGGCTTGATTTTAAACCTACTGGCAACTCGTCTGGTCCAACCACTTTACCTTTTTTATCCTTGTCGGTGTATTCTTTACTTCTTCTCTACTGACGCAATTTACTTCTTCGTTAACCACTTCTGCTTCCTCTGTCCTAGGCTCTCTATCATTTTCCTCGTTTATCAGTTTCTCAAAGTACTCCTTCCATCTCTTTAACACTGCCTCCAAACTTATCATCACATATCGTATTCATCCTTCATAACCCTCACGTGCTATATATATCTTTCCCCGCCTGCTTTAGTCTTCTTTTCTTTGCACATCTGTTTACTTTTTTCATCTCTTATTTTATCCCATGCTTTCTTCGCCTCTTTCTCTCCTGAACTTCCTTATTCTACCACCATGTCTCCCTATCTCCTTTTCGTTTCCCAAATGTCAACCCCACCACAGTTTCGGCTGTTTTTCATAACATGTTTGCTGTTTTGTCTCACTCATTAGGTAATCCATTCTCGCCTCCCACAATCCTGGTCACCTCCTGTTTAAACGCTTCTTCACAGCTTGTCTTCTTCAGTTTCCACCATCTTATTTTTGGCTTTTTCATTCTATCTTTCCTTTGCCCACATGTCCATTTAGGTCCGCACCTAGAACTATTACATATCTCCTGTTTCGATATACTTTCTATCAACCCATCCAGATCTTGCGAAAAATCATTTTTCTCCTCCATGCTGTTGCCAACCTGTGAAGTATTGTGCTTACTACGTTAGTATCGACCATTTTACCTCCAGTTTTATGGCCATTAGTCTGTTTGACACCCTCTTTACCTCCAAGACACTTTCAACCAGCTCCTCCCTCACCACTATCTCTATCCTATTTTTTCTTCCATCAGCTCCAGTGTAGAATAATTTGCAGCCACCTTACATATTCCTCGCTTTATTCCTTTCCACTTTGAAAAAGCTTTACGCCGGATTCCCTTCCTGCCGCAACCCTACCCATTTTTCCGGGCTTGGTACCGGCATCAGAAAACACTGGAATGTGCCTCCGAGGGCAGATGTTCACTATATAAAGCCTTTATTCGTCCCTTCTTACCTATGCTTCCCCAGGTTGATCGATTATTTGTCAACATAACTTCTCAACATAACTCAACAAATTATAGGAGTAGACTGATTTTGACTATAGGCTATATTCCATTATTTGAATCAAATCGTTCATTAAGAATTATTTGGTTTTATGTCAACTTTTTACGAATTTGAAAAAACAACGTTGAAAATTTTGTTCGTTACTTTGTTTTAGGAAATAGAACGTAATGGTTAGAATTATATAATTGCTTAGGCTGCTCTTTTTGTTTGAACTTTTGCTGATCAGAAATATTTTGGTGTATAAAATAGGCGGCCATGATTATTTCAGTTGAATTTAAAATAACAGTAAGTTTTTTTACAACATGTTTTTTTCAGTGTTGGGATACGTACACCGCACTATAAATAATCCACAGTGTTTTCTAAACCCACAAGAAATTCACATTAATCGTATAGAATACTTTTGGGCACATATGCAAACATGGTAAAAAATATAACAAAGATGTGTGAAGCCTTATTTTTTGTAGATTGTCTTGGTCGTATGTCCGATTAATATCTTTTTTACTCTAAGCCGTCCCACAAATCAAAACAAAAGTAGCATTTAAAATAAATAGTTTGGATGGAAATCAAGTTGTTAATGTGAACCATTTGAAAATAAAGTGATAGGAAATATAAAAAAGATGTTTAAAGCATTTTTGTTATAAAGCTTAACTTGATCGTTTGATCAATTAAAAGCTTGTTTACTGTAAGCCGTCGCACAAGTATGATCGATTAATATATTTTTTACTCTGAGCCGTCGCATAAATCAAAACTAAAACACCATTTGAAGTGAATATTATGATTTAAAATCAAGTTGCTCGTGTTTACTAATTTAAAATAAAAATAGAAAAAAGTATAAAAATGTTGTTTCATGTATTTTTATTAACAAAGCTTAGCTTGGTCGTATGACCGATTAACACCTTTTTTACTCTAAGTCGTCGCACAAACCAAAATCAAAATACCATTTCAAGTAAATTATTTTGAAAAAAAATATCAAATTGTCCATGTTTACAATGTGAAAATAAAGTGATAAGAACTATAAACAAATCTTTGAAGTATTTTTATTACAAAGTTTACCTTTGTCGTATGACCGATTAATATCTTTTTGCTGTAAGCCGTCGCACTAATCAAAACTATAACAGCATTTAAAGTAAATAGTTTGGTTTAAAAACACGTTGTCCTTGTTTACTAATTTAAAATATAGTGGGAAAAAATATAAAATAGATGTTTTAAGTATTTTATTTCGCAAAGCTTAGCTTGGTCGTATGACCGATTATCATCTCATTTATTGTAAGCTGTCGTACAAATCAAAACTATAACAGCATTTAAAGTAAATAGTTTGATTTAAAATCAACTTATTTATGTTCACTAATTTAAAATATAGTGGGAAAAAGTATAAAATAGATGTTTTAAGTTTTTGTTTCGCAAAGCTTAGCTTGGTCGTATGACCGATTATCATCTCATTTATTGTAAGCCGTTGTACAAATCAAAACTATAACAGCATTTAAAGTAAATAGTTTGATTTAAAATCAACTTATTTATGTTCACTAATTTAAAATATAGTGGTAAAAAATATAAAATAGATGTTTTAAGTTTTTATTTTGTAAAGCTTAGCTTGGTCGTATGACCGATTATCATCTCATTTATTGTAAGCCGTCGTACAAATCAAAACTAAAACAGCATTTAAAGTAAATAGTTTTTGGTTTAAAATAAAGTTGTTTATCTATACTAATTTAAAATGTAGTAGTAAAAAATATAAAATAGATGTTTTAAGTATTTTTATTATCAAAGCTTAGCTTGGTCGTATGACCGATTATTATCTCATTTATTGTAAGCCGTCGTACAAATCAAAACTAAAACAGCATTTAAAGTAAATAGTTTGGTTTAAAATCAAGTTATTTATGTTCACTAATTGAAAATATAGTGCTAAAAACTATAAAATAGATGTTTTAAGTATTTTATTTCGCAAAGCTTAGCTTGGTCGTATGACCAATTATCATCTCATTTATTGTAAGCCGTCGTACAAATCAAAACTAAAACAGCATTTAAAGTAAATAGTTTGGTTTAAAATCAAGTTGATTATGTTCACTAATTTAAAATATAGTGCTAAAAAATACAAAATAGATGTTCTAAGTATTTTATTTCGCAAAGCTTAGCTTGGTCGTATGACCGATTATCATTTCATTTACTGTAAGCCGTCGTACAAATCAAAACTAAAACAGTATTTAAAGTAAATAGTTTGGTTTAAAATCAAGTTGATTATGTTCACTAATTTAAAATATAGTGCTAAAAAATATAAAATAGACGTTTTAAGTATTTTTATTAACAAAGCTTAGCTTGGTCGTATGACCAATTATCATCTCATTTACTGTAAGCCGTCGTACAAATCAAAACTAAAACAGCATTTAAAGTAAATAGTTTTTGGTTTAAAATCAAGTTGTTTATCTATACTAATTTAAAATGTAGTAGTAAAAAATATAAAATAGATGTTTTAAGTATTTGTATTAACAAAGCTTAGCTTGGTCGTATGACCGATTATTATCTCATTTATTGTAAGCCGTCGTACTAATCAAAACTAAAACAGCATTTAAAGTAAATAGTTTGGTTTAAAATCAAGTTATTTATGTTCACTAATTTAAAATGTAGTGGGAAAAAATATAAAATAGATGTTTTAAGTATTTTATTTCGCAAAGCATAGCTTGGTCGTATGACCGATTATCATTTCATTTACTGTAAGCCGTCGTACAAATCAAAACTAAAACAGCATTTAAAGTGAATAGTTTGATTTAAAATCAAGTTGATTATGTTCACTAATTGAAAATATAGTGGGAAAAAATATAAAATAGATGTTTTAAGTATTTTATTTCGCAAAGCTTAGCTTGGTCGTATGACCGATTATCATCTCATTTACTGTAAGCCGTCGTACACATCAAAACTAAAACTACATTTAAAGTAAATAGTTTGGTTTAAAATCAAGTTGTTTATGTTCACTAATTTAAAATATAGTGGGAAAAAATATAAAATAGATGTTTTAAGTATTTGTATTAACAAAGCTTAGCTTGGTCGTATGACCAATTATCATCTCATTTACTGTAAGCCGTCGTACAAATCAAAACTAAAACAGCATTTAAAGTAAATAGTTTGGTTTAAAATCAAGTTGTTTATCTATACTAATTTAAAATGTAGTAGTAAAAAATATAAAATAGATGTTTTAAGTATTTGTATTAACAAAGCTTAGCTTGGTCGTATGACCGATTATTATCTCATTTATTGTAAGCCGTCGTACAAATCAAAACTAAAACAGCATTTAAAGTGAATAGTTTGGTTTAAAATCAAGTTATTTATGTTCACTAATTTAAAATGTAGTGGGAAAAAATATAAAATAGATGTTTTAAGTATTTTATTTCGTAAAGCTTAGCTTGGTCGTATGACCGATTATCATTTCATTTACTGTAAGCCGTCGTACAAATCAAAACTAAAACAGCATTTAAAGTAAATAGTTTGGTTTAAAATCAAGTTGTTAATGTTCACTAATTTAAAATATAGAGGTAAAAAATATAAAATAGATGTTTTAAGTTTTTATTTGGCAAAGCTTAGCTTGCCCGTATGGGTTTAAAGGTATAGCTCGCTATTTATTTAAAAAGAGAAAGAAAAGAGAAAAGTGAGTGAGAGTAACGAAAACGAGAGAAGGTTTTTAAACGAGAGAAGAAAAAGTTTTAAAAATGAAGATGACGGCCGATAGTACGGGAGATCCCAACTCTCCATACATTAAATTACTTAACTGCTGCAGCTGCTTTCTAAATCGCGATTGTTTGTATTGTGCTTTGTTTGTCGACGGTTGTCGCGATCGCGCATTCTTTTTTCTAGGCCTCATGTTGGTCGGCGATAGCTGCGATTTTCGCTTCGTTTCCAGTCCAGATACTATTATTAGAAGTCCATGGTTTAATTGATCGCATGATTAAAAGTAAAATTGTTTCACAGTTGGAATTCTTTTAGGGAGGTTACTGCAGTTCACAGAAGAAGAAACTCTATTTCAGAAAAATCTAATTTCATTATTAAAATGCTTCGATCTTAGCAACAACGAATGTTTTCAAAATTCACTGGACTTTTTAAACAATTTTGGAAATGAACTTTTTATATAATAAAAAGAAATACAATTCATTCCAGGAAAAAAAATGAAATTTTAAGTGTCACATCGTACTTTTTTATAATTATTTCAAAATCTTATAATAAGCCTAATTTAAAAAATTTGGTTAGGATTGATTACTTTGGTGAAATAAATTTTTTTTGATTTTTGCAAGCTTTTTTCTTTTTTAGTAGGTTAGTCTAGCTTATATAGTAGAATATTTTATAGTTGAACTTGACTAATGCTCTGGCGTATATTTTTTGATTTTAAATTTACCGTACATTGAATTATTTATTAATACATTTTGTCAGAGCAGGGCTGCCTAACCCGAGACCCGCAAGGTCTATTGTTGAAGCCTACCAAAGAATTTGTAATTACATAATCAATCAAATTATTGTAATGTTTTGAATCAATGCAATGACTCGCAGAAAAATCGGAATAAATAGGCTAATTTTCGTCCCACTAGAGATTTTTCGCTTTATATAAAAATAAAACACGTAAATATATCAAACTCGTGACCTTTTTTGTTTGGTCTTTAACTAAATTTGTAGTCCGAATTCCTGTTATCAAGGAGGTTCATTAAAAAATAAAACATTAAAAATAAGTGAAAAAAGAAGATACTTTGATTTCTGCATCGATTGCGACTCGCAATAAACTTTTCGACAAAAGTTGGCCCATAAGCGTCAGAGGATAAAACAACCTAACATTTTCTAAAACAGTCATTGTCATCAAAATGAATTTCTACCGAGAGTAATTTGGGATTTTAATATTGATTTGGTCACAACTTACGACACCGACATTGTTTCTTTTAGAATTATTTAATTTATAATTTTGACATTAGAATATCGGTATCATAACATCGGTACAACCAATCATAGCCGTACCTGCCGGGGGGCAGGGAGGGCAAATGCTCACCCAAGTTTCTAAGATTTGGAAAAAATTGAAATTTTTCTGGCAGTGACAAGAAAATATTTGGGCAAAGTCAAAAATTTTAGCACAGCTACAATGATCAAAGTGCAAAAAATAGTTACCAAGTTTAGGTGAAAACTTTTTTTGTAGAGAACACCTTGTTTTTGGGTCGAAAATTGAAAAATATGAGACTGAATTCAAGTGAAGACTTTTCTTTTTTTTTAGAGATCACCATGATTTTAGGACAAATTTGTTCTTGGTTTGCGAATCTCAGACAATTTTTTGTTCTATCCGTAATGTGCTAGAAAATTATGATTTGAGCAAACGTCACAAAATTTGGGAAAAACTTTATTGCCCCCATATTTTTTGGCTGGTATGCTTATGCAACCAATTAATGATATTGCACTCAAGCGTAACACAATATGTATGCTATTCGAATGTCTTTTAACTTTGTTTACGTAAATGTTCGATTCAGTTCCCAGCATAATTCAAAAGTAAGGCGGAAGTCCTTTGATAATTTTTGATCACCTCAAGCAAACTGCAACAAATATTTCTTAAAACTTCGCTTTTTAAATGAATCTATATAGTTCGATCTTTTGGTCATTTTCATCAAACGCTCAGTGCAACAAAGAAAAGTAGGCTATTCTATTCAAAGTTATTTCAAACATAAACTTACAAGGAGGAAAAATGAACGCACACTTATCTAGATATTGTACTGTACAGAAAGCAACATATAAAAATAAAATACCTATTTACGCCAAGTCATTTATACTAAATTTTAATATCGGTGCGTATTGTTGTAAAATATTTTCCACTGCCTGTTCTTGTTACAAACAAAAAATATAAGAAAAAAGCTGGAGCAGGGATCTTTTAACTGTGCTACATTTGATGCGTCATCTGCTTGAATAAAAACAAGTCAAATAACCTCTGTTGGTGCGTTTTTCGTTAAGTTCAATATTAACACTGAAAAATGATTGTGCCATTTTTTTGTGGTAATTAAAATTTTATTGGTTGATTTCATTTCAGTAACCTCTTTTTATTCTGTTAAAATTGGTCAAAAAATTTAGTTTGAATAAAGTTTCAAGAAAAACACAGAGTCGAATGATATAGACTGACGCTGGCGTATAAAAAAGGATACAATTAATTATATAATGTAAAATTTCAAGCGCATAAGTAATTAATGATCTTTCTTCAATTTAGTCAAAACAAAACCTGATAGTTAAACGGATAAGTTAAAACATTATTTTTTCAACCAATTTTAAAATTGTTTCTTTTTCTATGCTCATTAATAACATGATTAAGATTGATGGAAAAATATAAGAAGAAATAAGCTTCATACACAAACCCATCATTCGTTTTCAAGATTTAAAATTTTTATTTTATTGTATTTCAACTCCATCTATTCTTTTTATTGTATTTCAACTCCATCTATTCTTCAGACTCGTACAAAAACGTTATACTAAGGGCAACTTTTAAGCAATACCGTACCTGTTTATTTAATTCTATATATACAGGTCCGTAAGCAACCAGAAGATCTAGCAGATAATTGCTTTCAGGTATGCCAAAATATTGTAGTGGATTGGAATTTTTAAATTACTTTTTTAGCTTTCATTTGAGACATAACTAAAATGCTAGTCTACCCAGACTACCCTACTAGCCTGAGTAAGCTTAGCCTAATAAAAAGTTGTAAAAGGGCTACTGGCTATGAAGTGCGTGAAACGTTCCTAAACCTGACCTTACTTAAAATTAACTAGTAACTACTACCGGAAGGATGGGGAAAGTACTGGTAAACACTTAAGTTTGACAAATGTCAATTTTTGATAATACTACTGTAAATCAATAAACTATTTTGAAGCTGCAATCGATATGAAAAACAAAAACATGTCGCAATGCTTGCAAAGAAAGCTTTCAATGACCCTAAAATTAGACGGAGTACCGCGGTACTTTATGAAAGTACCGCGGTACCGGTACTCGGTACCAAGTACCGAAGGTACCGGTACTAAAAAATTACCGCGGTACTTTTGTACACGGTACTGCCCACCTATGCATATTAGTTTCATTATTCAGTCTTGCGTAGCATCTTAAAAAGTGTTTCGCAATATGCAGAAATGTTTTGTTCACTTTCCTAGTTAATAGTGCCGCAAATTAATAAATTTGGTTTGGTTGCATCTTAAAGTTTATATAGAATGGCAAAAAATTAAAACAATGTAAAGAAAAGAATTTCAAATGTACCAGCATTATTAAAAAACGGCGCATGCTTTTAATTGCAAATGCTAAAAATATGTTATGAAGTTTATCTTTGGGGAATGCAAAATAACATTGCTTTTTAATACTTAATTTTATTCTACACTTAATTTTATCCCACAAACTTAATTTTATTCTACTTTATGTATATCAGCACGAAACTTTTAAAAATGTGTTTTACGTATATAAAAAATAAGTTGTCTATTAAAGTTTGTACCTAGTCCAGCAGACAATGGATTTTCTAAGCTTTCACTTAGGTACTTTAAATTTTGGTTGTGTCCTGATTTCAGTGACAGTATTAAAACGAAATCAGCAATTACCATTTTTATCGCGGTTTATTAACTCGGAACCACAGGCAGCCTCAAATGAGTTATATTTAAAGCAACCATTTAGCGATTACTTTAATCTGCTTTCGAAATGCAGAAATTTTAACTTCGAAATCGACGAAAATTACATACCAATTAAAAATCAAACATAAATATAATTTTTTGCGTTTTTAAACTTTTCTCTAGGAAATTTGGCAAACTCGAATGGGCTTCAAAATTAATTGCTAATAATTTTATTAAATAATATCCACATATTACACTAACTTCAACTGAAAAGAAAATCAGCAGCACAACTTATTGTACCGATAACGCCATATCTCAATCAGAATTATATCATTTGTTCTTCTATCGGCAGCTTTCACGTTCAATATTGACTCCATTACTTTTCTTTGGGTATCATTCAAAGCTAAAGTTTTGTACTGCTGAAATAACAAAATGTGGCGACAGATTTGTAATGCAAACCGTCCTACAAATAAATTATGATTAAAGCTTGCTCTGAAAGCCAATTTAGCGTATTCAGTGCACGAAATGTTACATCGGCGCCGACGAGCCTCCTGCATGAACAAGTACGCGTAGGCAAGGTACGTGTGTTCTTCCGAAGTTTGTGGAGCTAAATTTTGGTCAGACAAGTAAAAAACTATTTCGTCCCCGATTGTGTGCACTTCTTCAAACGTGAAGTGATAATGCAGACCGGCAAGAAAATGAGTTAGTAAAGACAACCGCTTAGCGCCCCTAGTAATTATGTTATAGGATCGTAAAATATTCCATGTGATCTGGCAAGCTCTGACCTTGTTTTGAACTATTAATCTTGGATAAATGCCGACCACAAAGTTCATGGCAGTAAATGCCCAATCAGCTCGAAGTTCTCTAATTGCCAACGATTGGACAGACGTCTTGATTAATTTGTCACAAACGGTTTCGTCATTTACTTCACACACCAAATTTATAAACATCCGGCCAAGTAAGATTAACATGTTATCTGAACGCTGTAGCCGTTTTGTTGAAAAGTTCAAAATAACATTTTTATATTTGATGTTTCCATGCTCTTCGTATAAGAGAACCATTTCTAAAAAAATGAACGAAAATTAACCATTTGGTAAGCAGCTCGATGAAATCCCACCAACATATTAACATCAATCATTTGCACGACCGGCGGACACGCACGATAATACGTTAACTCCAGCAACCGCCAAGGAATTACCAGAGCTAATTCTAGAAACATAAGTTGCTTCAAAAAGATGTCGAGATATTGGGAATAAAATTGTGAGTTGTTTCTTAAAACCGTAATTATGATAAAGTGTCGCAGCGCTTTTCAGAGGAACACTAAATCAAGACGAGGTTAAGAGTTAAACTGAGACTCTGTAGATCACCGTCTCGGTTAATAAGCTGCTGCTTTTACTACACACAACGCTTTGAAAAAAAAATTTAAACACTCACCGTAGATCACATCCATCAAATGACGAATAATAATTTTTTCTGTTACAAGTGTTTCTTTATCAAACATTGAAAGAGCTTTTTCCAGAGCTTGAAAAGCAGCATCAACATCCATATTTTTCGTCAATTTTCCCAGGTGATAAAATTTTGCTCCAGATACAAAATTGCCCACAATAGAGTCGTCAATAACATGCAAATATGCAATTCTTTCTGGTTCCTTGTCAGGAATGAGTACCGCTATTAAAGCGGAAATAGCACACAGCAGTTTGTAAAAGTTAATATCTTTAACCACGTACTGGTTAACAATTGTTGAAAAATAATTTCCGACTTTGTGAATGGACTTTAAAACTTTAGGATCAAGAGCAAATCGGTATCTCACGTCCAAGAGATAGTAATAGAAATTTAGCATTGAATAGATAGTGAAATCACTATAATATTCGTCTACGCCGCATTTTTCCATGATTTCGTAGGCAGAGAAAACATACTGAAGTCCAGACAAATCGCCAGTTTCAGTGAGGTAGTATAAACTTTCGACTGACATACACTCATACAAAGTCTGCAAATAATTATTAAAACCTTCCTCTTCAGCACTTATGTCGGAAGCAAGTCGCAAAAACTTGAAGGCATCATTTCTTTTTTTTTCGTGACTTATTGCTTTCAAAATCTTGGGTATAATATTCACAGTATCTGTAAAAAAAAATCCGCTAATAGTTCAAGTGCCAGTTAAGTCAAACCAACGCGAAGTAGTTATGCAACGTAGGAAACCTGATAGCAATAACGTCCAAGATACGTCTAGTAGAAAGCCTCTTCTTTTAGAAAAATTACAGCGATAGAGAAGGTTGACTGCATGGTAAAGCTAATTGTCCAGCAAACAAAAAAGTATAATTAGAGATCGAAACATTACTTCCGTATAGAGAAAAGATTTTATTTAAATAATTGGTAGCAAAAACTTTTGACGAGCTTTTTTCTAGGAACATTCTCAAAAGTATAAGTTAAATAATTCGTATTCATCACATTTAAATATTTTCTGGCCGAGGAATTCACAAACTGTAGTCGGTTTAGTTTCAAGATAAGATAATTTACAATTAACAAAATTCTTACCGAAAACCTCGTAGAATAGAAGTGATTTAAACAATACATCTTCTTGTTTTTGTTCAGGTTCCGTAGCTTCAACAAAAATTCAAAGCTTATAAATTTAAAAATGATTCGAAGATCGTCATTCTTTTCTTTTTACTCAAGTCAAAATAGTTTTAAAGTAGAAATAAAACTGTTTTCGTGGCCTCCAAGTGTTATTTTAATCGGTTCGAGAAGCTCAGAACTAAAACTAATTTATTTACCCCATTAAGACCAAACCGTTGGTTAATAGCTATCATTTCTTATCCAAGCGAGTAAGCTCAGTACGATTATCTAACTAGCCACACGGAAAAAGTGTTACCAATGGCTGGCGATTGTTTACCAAATCTTTTTTTCGTGTTCTTCATTTTTATTTTTTATTCAAATTTTTTTTGTCTTTTTTCGCTGACTTGTTTCCTTTATCGCTGTCTAATCACCTTCTATAAAGTCACGGTCGAATTTCAGCCTAGTTTCAAAATAGTTTTAGCGAAATGAAGCAAGAAACCGAATTTTATAATCACGGCCACTTTAAACGCAAATATTGTTTTTCGAGTTAATTCAAAACGTTGCAACCCAAGTCAATGTTCATTGGGCATAATCGGAAATGTTCCTCTTCAAAATGGGAAGAAACGTACCTGTTAATAGCCCTAACTACCTTTGTCAGGGCCCATCAAAAACTAACCTCCTATTTGCCGCTAAACATTAGAGATTGAATTGTTTGCTTAAGACATTGATGCAAAACAAATAGTAATACACAAAGCTGAGGGCGCGTAATTTTCACACGTAAAGCAAAAGTGTGTGGCCTGTGGAAAGATGTGGCTTTGAAATAGAGTGATGGCTCTTGCCACTTAATTGTTCTTGAATAGTTTTACGTTGAATAGTACACAGCTGTATTTTTTAAATTGAATAGAGCTTTCATTTCATCTCTATAATCATTTTCCGGACTCACAGGAAGCGTCTGAGTTGCTACACAGTACAGAGTGCAACGGTTGCAAATTGCGGCTTGCGAGCCGCATGTGGCTCGCCGACCTTTCGTTTGCGGCTCTTCTAGCTAAAAAATAATAACAAAATCGAACAACGTACAATCGTTATTTACAGTTGAATTTGGGTCAAACAAAGATTTCTAATTAGCTGCTAAGTCGGATTAACGCGCGGAAAATGAAGCATTTTCTTGTTCGTTGTTAAGGACCATTTACTCTACATCAAAAATTTGAGCAAAGCGACCGCTATCTTTCTTTGATTTATTTCTCGCCCGCCGAGAAACGCTGGTAACATTAGATTAAAAGAAACAAAGATAATGCTCGCTTCTCTCAGATTCGCTTCTCTGTAGAATTTTTAAAATCATAGTATTGTGCAAGTCTAACAAATGGAAGATTTGAGAGAATTAATTCACATGGCTTTGACTCCATATCGCCCAGATTTTTAAAAGCTATTAATTGGAAACCCAGGGTAGTACTAATGCTGGTAAAATCTCGAAAAAATTGTAAATCGTGTAACGCAATTGTTTTTGTTATTTGATCAAAACTTGCTTCGTTTACTGTATTTGCATTAACACCTCATACAAAATTTGTGGCTCTCCTGCAGTTTTGAATTTTTACAGGTGACTGTTTCATTAAAATTTTTGCACATCCTTGACATAGAGCAACTGTGAAGCAATTATCCTGACCTACTTTCGAAAATGCAAAGATATTGCTGTTCGGTAGAACTTTTTTTTAGTTTTTTAGTTTCTATTTAATGATATGACTAAAATTTTAAGCTGCTTGCCGAGACCATCAAGAAAAGTGCTATAAAGTGTTTAAGTGAAAAGTGCAGCAAAGAAAAGTGCCATCAAGTGTTTTTCATAAGGACACAACAGAATAACGTAAGTTTATAGCTACATTTACATAATTTTCTTTGTCGCAAAACTCAACTTGTGTAGTTGCTTGATTCAATGATCGCGAGGTCTGTTAGCATTTTCCCTGTCACTCTCTATTTGATTTGATGCTTTTTTCCTTTATTTATCAATTATTGTACAAGTTCTGACCAAAATAAAATGATTAATTATAAATTGGATGAGAGTTTTTTTTGGCATCCGCTGCTACTTAAAGATAGTTTTTACGCAAAAATAATAAAATACCAGTTTTACATTAGTACCTCTCGAGCTTTCCGGTTGTTCTCTTCGTAGTCCTTCTGCACAACAAAAAAAGTTTGGTCACTTTGCTGAACATTTCGAAAATTTGTAGCAAAACTTAATTTTTTTTTAAACAAAGCTCGAGCACACTATGTAACAAATTAACTTATGGTAATAATAAAGTAAAATTACTATTTGGCCCGTGTTGTAATATATATGGAGTTTTAAACCTATTGTGTTTTTTCTCCTATGTTTTGTTAATAGCGCCACGAGCGTTGAGCAACGATTCCTTTGCTTTCCTTGTTTTTCTGAGATCTGACGGTTTTGGATGACAAAACTCTATGCTGGCTTTGGTTGACGGTTTTGGATGACGAAACTTGATGCTAACACCACTGCCAGCATCTGATCCAGGCAGTGCAGCAGCCAGGGTTAGTAAAAGGATAAACCCTTGGCCCCAGTTCTGTTTGTGTCTGACCTGGAGTGAATACCCTTCAAACGACGACTTGTTTATTTTGAATCTGAGCTTTTAGCTGCTTATCTTTAGTTGCTTGATGATGAAGATAAGGTTGCGCAGATAAGATATGCGCAACCTTATTTTCATTTAATTATTTTATAGATTGCATAGCGGTGTTTTTAGTTTAATTTAAGGTAATACTTGCATGCTTAATATTAAATTACGACAGCCTGGATAAACGTTGCTTTCTTACAGCTCAGTTCGTTTGTTATTGAAAAACCCAAAGTACTAAAACCTAATGGTATCCTCAATGTTCATTCAAATTTTGCTTTCCCAGCAAACTTTCTTATCAAGACGGGGAAACGTACAAAAAAATTGCTTTTATCAGGGCAAATTGTCGACAACTTCCAAAGGCCCACCGTTCTCAAGCTAAACATCGAAGGCTTCACTTCAATCTGGATGAACGTTTTTTATCACCTTGATTTACAGTTCGAAGTAATACAGGAGATCAACAGCACTAATGCAGAGAGGTTAGTACTCTGAAAATTTGAACCAGTTGGGCTTCTTGTAAGCAGGAAATATGGCCTTGCCGTGTTTGTCCATAAGCGATTAAAATAGACTTTTTTGAGTCAATCTTCACTGGCATCAAAGATTTATGCGTTTGCGCCCGAACGTTGATAGCTCCAAAATCTTCAATGCCATTCTGACACCAGATCTTCCAATATTTCCTGACCCCATCTCTAAGCCAACGACTTCAAATGTGAGCATGTTGGTTAATAGTGCAGATAGAGAGTGCTTGGCTGGCTGAGAAAATATAAACTGTCTTGTCCTCCAATACATTATTACGAATTTATTATTTACACTGGCTGCAAAAATACTGGCAGTTGAAGTCGCCGGCTTAGACTCTTGGTCTGAGAAACAGCGTTCCTTCTTGTCTAATCCTGACAGTCTGGACTTTGATCATAGTAAATCGTCGAAGTTATTAATTTTTTATTAAGCGGGTTTTTGAATGCTTTCAAAAATACTTGAGGTCTAGACGCTAGTTTGTGCCAGCTGTTCAGAAACTACTAAACATCCGTGCTGAACTAGTATTCGTGCAACTCATAGGACCAATTATAAATGGAACACAGGGTACAGTAAGAGTATATCCAGCCCCAGTGTTTTTATTCCAGTACCAGTATCAGTAATATCACCGATAAAATAGGCTTGCTTCAACAAATCGGGTTATCCTAAATCGTCTGTGTACAAATGAGATCTCGCTAAATAACCAAATTGCGAGTGCGGTGCCACTGAACAAACCGAAGATCACCTCCCGACTGCTTGCTCTATCATGGCCACCGAGGTCCGCTCCATACACCAGGAACTAGATAAGAAACAAGGTTAGGACCAATATAGGATTTTTTTTGTTATGCAGCTACTGGCTAAACACTATCGCTGCCACTATCTGATCCGGGAAGTACAATGGTCTGTAGTAGTAAAAAGATCTAAATCCTTGACCCCAATCCGGCCTGTGGTCTGCGTCCGACCCGAAATGATTACTTTACATTAAGACGGAAAACTATTTGAAAAACTTACGAAACACGATGCCATCAATATCGTTGAGGGTAACCGAGTTGAAGAGAATCTTCTTCACAGTAATTTTTGAATCTGAAAATAAACTTTTGCCATAAAAAATAAAAGTAATAATTCATATGCGGTTTCAGAATTATATTCTGCTTTTTCAATTACTATGAGTATAGCAATATTTTTCACATATTTTCCTGTTGATTAATATAATATTTTGTCTGAAGTAGGTGTTCAATGTACGATCTATAAAGTACAATTTAAATCAGGAATGTCTAACCTGCGGCCTGCGGCCAGCATTGCGACCTACTTAAGGTTTTGATGCGGCTCATTGCCAATTCAATTTTTTAGATATATTTTCATACCTGTATTGAAGCGTTTGCCAAACTGAGTTTGATGAGCTTGCGTGGTACTTTTTGAGACGAAAATCATGAAATCAGAGTCTGATTCAAAGAAAAGACCTTTGCTTTTCGGAGAACACTTTATTTTTGAGATAAAATTTGGAAAATGAGAGTCTGGTTTAAAGTAAAGAACTTTTTGCGCCCGGCCGATTTCAGCTCAATTTAGAATTTGTCCCATTATGAAACAAGGTTGGACATGCCTGTTTTAAATCAAAACAAATTAGTTTTTGCTGATTGCCATAGTGGTTATCGATTCGGGAGATGTTTTTGTTGTTTTCTATTCTGGATCACTAATTTACCAACACAATTGCTATATATAGCTATTTGCAGAACTAATACTATTTTAACGCTTTTTCATATAACAAAGTTAGCTTCTGACTCAAGTGCTAGGCTATGACTCTAATGTGATAGGTTTGAATCAAAGTACATTTAACAAACTGCTTGACTTTTAGCATTTTAGGGAAAGTTTAAAACAACACAAGTTTCTCTACTGGAAAGCCTTGCGGTGCACACACTACTGCCTTATCGTAGCCACAGTGTAATTATGTTTTGTGTGTTGCGATTAAAATAACTTTTTTTTAAATTTTTTTATTATTTGTGTAACAATTCATTTGATAAAGAAATGCAACAACGCATTGAAACAATTTTTGAAGGAAAACTTTGTTTACATAATTGGTCTTACATGAAATATCCGAAATCCTTGGATCATCTAAAAAATAAAACTTGTTTTAGCAAAAAACAAAACATAAAGCCAAAAAGCAAATTACCGGATTCAACTTCAATACAATTCGGATAAGAATCGGTTTTCTCTCCTGCAAAATGAAGTGTTAGTGTTCACCGAGTTTTACACAAACTTCGTTTACGGTTTCATAGCATAACAGATGAACAACAGTTGTTGAATGTCGCGACGAAATTTAATTTTTAATCAATGATTGTTAGCAATCTACAGTTATTTATTAGCCTTTCTTTAATACGTGAAATTTTCAAAAAGTGATTTATGTGGATTTTTTTCCATTTTCGGTCACAAGCGAGAACTTCGGTTTCATAAACCTTAAAAAATCAATAAAAAGCAAAATTTTTTCCGATAAAAACAAAATATCAAAAAAAGACAAAGTTTTTGTTAATGAGTTGGTAAGCACTCCCTTAAAATATCAAATACGTAAGGTATTATTGTGAGATATTTTATAGAATGTCTTAGCTATCAAAACATTTTTTTAAAACCAATTAAACAATTCGTACTTACTGTCAAGTATTACTTGTTTCGGCGGAAACAGAAGTTTATTTTTTCCTAAAATACTTGAAAAGTTTAGTAACACAAAAAAAGCGCTTTTCTTTTAACTTTAAATTATGTAGTGCAACTTCTCCAGAATTTTCCTCCTTACTTCCTTCTGTTTTAAGCAAAATCATCATTGTAAGTAAACAGCGTGACTCCATTAATAAATTTTTCATAAAGTACTTTTCCACAGCGCGATACAGAAATAAATTACTAGGGTAGAATGAGATTTAAACTCGCAATCTTTCGCTCGAAAGTCAGTGTCTCAGCAGAACAAGTTATCTCACTGTTTAGAGCAATGAATAAGAAAGTGTTTAGATTGATGCAATTATAGATTTAATCAAGATGCAGAGACAATGTCCTTTTTTTTTCAGGTCAAAAACTACGTCATGTACAAGTCCTCAACGGCAAATCAGCAAATGTATAAAAATAATCACGCATTGAAAAACAAGTTAAAAATCGCGCAATAACGAAAGCCTGATCCTGAACGGGATAACACCATCGTAGTGTTTATTAAAGTAGCTCGAAAATTGCTTGAAGGTTGCCATAATCATAACGTTCCCCCACTGATCAATATTTCAAAAAAATAAAATAATAATGGTGGTATATATTTAGAGTAATTGTCCTCATGAAAGCCCTAGAGAGCTTAAAAGTGTAAACAGGGATGACAAAACTTTTTTAGCTTAACCAGTGGCTGTCAATAAAAGTTTTTGACGCATTTCTGCCTTTCAGGATACGGTAACCGTTAATTCCCTAAAATTTAATTTAAAAATCCTTTTTGCTATATATAGCAATGATTTTTTTTTTTTTTTTTTCGACCAGAAGCTTGATCAAAATTTTGATTGTCCAGGAAATTTTTCAGTACTTTCATATTAAAATTAAAGTGAAGAACAAAAACAAAAAAAAAATTATGGTACAATTTTTATCAGCTGTCACGATTTAGCTGCGAAGAACGTAGCAATTGTTTCGGTCAACTTGCATTGTGTATACAGTAGATTGTCAAAATTTCTCGCCCATAGCAATTTTTCTTAGGGAGCCAAGTGATTCACTTTAAGGAAGACTGAGATAAACTGTTCAAAAATAAAATTAAATCGCTCCGACTTAACGTCAACTTTAAAAACAAAAACAAAACAAAGTCTTATCTGAAATTTAAGTAAGTAAAACAAAAAAGGTCTAAAATTTGAAATCTGTCTTCGGGAAGTCAATTGCAAACCAAATCTTTTTAGTAAAAAGCAAAATAATTATTTTTATTAAGCCTTTTAAACGGCATAAAAGGTCATTAAGTTGTCTTACTAGGACGTTTGGAGACCAGATGGTGACAAGTTTTTTTTTGATGGCAAAACAAAAAGCCTCGAAGAGCAAAGCACGAAGGGGTTGAAAACACGCTGGGGATATCAAAGCCTCAATAAAATTTTTCACGGGATTTTCAAAGTTTATTGGATACAAATTTTTAATATGAATTTGCTGAATAGAAAACTTGTTTTACAAATCTTGGGCGATGAATGCTTGATCTACATCATAAGAGACGAATAAATCTATTATTAAAGCAATCGATACATTTTACAACGTCTTAATTTCAAAAGCAACAAAAGAAGCATAAAAATGACTACGATTAGTGTGAAACTATATAATAACAAAAATTTTTATATTGACTGAATATAAACATCAAGTTTTTGGATTAAATAAATTTTTAATGTATTGTGTTAGGTCTAAAATTTTATGTTTATTGGAATTAAATGCTTTGTTCTTTGTATAAAATTTCATTTTTGATTGAAATATTGGGAAACTTGTTTTTTGATTACACAAATTGCTAGAAAAAATATTAATGATGAAAGAAATATTTGTTCGCAAGTTTCGCAGTATAGGCATTATTTTAAGGTAGTAAAAGTTGGTTGAACAGAAACTTTTGCATCAGAATCGTAGTCATTTAGCCTTTAATGTATTGTCACATTATTAAAACTAATTTTTAAAAGTAGATAAGATTTTTTTTTATCAAAAACACTAACTTGACATCTCCAAGGCACTTAGTTCTTCTAAAAAAATTTGTATAAATATAAATTGTACACATATCAAGGATTAAAAAAGAACACCAAACGCCACTTACCAAAGATAAATCGATAAGACTGATGTTCTTTTTCTATAAAAAAATATTATAACTTTTCATTACTTTCAAACTTAAAAATTATTTGTAATAACGAATGATTTTAAACAATTTTTTCTTCTCTACTTCTAAAAAAACATAATTTTAAGGAGATTGAAATTTTAAATTTGATACAGGCATACTTTCAAGTAATTAAGATTTTTCAACAAATGTTTATTTCCATTTTTTTGTGTTTGATTGCTTACTTGCACTGACTCATGAACATATTCTGATAATCATATACATATACGATCATCATTTGATGAAATGAACATGTACTCATGGTCTGACAGCTGATTATGACACTGTCTGGCACCGTGGGCTTACCCGCAACCTGCTGAAACTTCTCCCGGATAAGCACATGGTCAGAATGATTATGGAGCTTGTCCAAAATCGAAGTTTCACCCTTACTACCGGTGACAGCAAACAAAGCAGACTACGCCGTTTTAAAAACGGCATTTTCCAGGGATTGGTCTTGGCTTCCCTCCTATTTAATATCTATACCTACGATCTTCCTTACATGATTTCCAAAAAATTTTCTTAAGCTCATGATTTAGCATTGTTGCACTCTGAAACTGGAAGGACTTGGAGAGAACTTTAAGCCAAGATATGTCTACACTTTTAGCGTATCTCCAGATTTGGAGTTTGAAGCTCAGTCACACTAAGATGTTGACGGCAGCCTTTCACTTAAACAACCGAGAGGCTTTCTGCAGACTCCTCAGGGAGACGACTGAAGTTTGGCTGCTACAGCTCTGCTTGCCAAGCTTGACAGAAAGCGGAGGGATCGATGGTCCGAGGCAGTTCGGAGCATTGACTTCTCACACTCTAGTCGTAAAGCGTGGAGTATTTTGAACAATCTTACTGGTAGGTCACGACATTCTCCTCGTCACTGTCCCGTTTCAGCCGATGCTATTGCATCTCAGCTGGTTAGAAATGGGAAATACGAGGCTGTTGACCGCAAGTCATCTCGACTTGTCTCTCAAGAAATGTCTTACCTTTGGAGGGCCACAACACCAGACGCAGTAAATATCTTCGACAATTTTTCACAGAGAAAATTTGCCTCTGCCCTCCAACATTTAAAACCGGGTAAAGCTCCGGGACCTGATTCCAATTGCTCAGAGCTTATACTCCATGCCGGAGCTGCTCTGAAGTCCTGGTTACGTGACTTCCTTTCTTCCTGTTTGCGTCGACTCAAAATTTCCAAGATCTGGAGAAAAGCGCTTGTGGTCGCGATCCCTAACCAACAAAGCCCGTGGGGCACCCAAAGAGTTATCGACCGATATCTCTGCTCTGTGTCCCCTACAAGATCCTCGAGAGGCTTATCTACGCCCGTGTTGAACCATTAATCGATCCACTGCTCCCTAAAAAGCAGGCTGGGTTCCAACGCCGGAAGTCAACCGTAAATCAAGTTGTTCTGCTAACCCAAAACATCGAGGACTCTTTTGAGGCTAAAAAGAAGGCCGGTGCCGTATTTGTCAATCTGACAGCTGCTTATGACACTGTCTTTTTGAGGTGAAGCAGACTCGGCGACCGAGTGGCCATCAGGCTACTAATAATGGTCTTTCGCTTCACCTCGTCGCTTTTTTTTTATGTTAGTGTATTTTCATTCCGTTGATTAATTGCCAATTTTGGACGCGATAAAAAATAAATACTACTACTACTACTACTACTGGCACCGTGGCCTTACCTGCAAGCTGCTGAGGCTTCTGCCGGATAAGCACATGGTCAGAATGATTATGGAGCTTGTCCGAAATCAAAGTTTCACCCTTACCACCGGTGACACAAAGCAAAGCAGGCTACGCCGTCTCAAAAACCGCGTTCCTCAGGGATCGGTCTTGGCTGCCCTCCTATTTAACATCTATACGTACGATCTTCCTTCCATGATTTCCAGAAAGTTTGTTTATTTTGATGACTTAGCATTGTTGCACTCTTCTGGAAACTATAATGACTTTGAGGGGACTTTAAGCCAAGACATGTCCACACTTTCAGCGTATCTCCAGACTTGGAGGTTGAAGCTCAGCCCCACTAAGACGGTAACGGCAGCCTTTCACTTAAATAAACGAGAGGCCAAACGTGAGCTAAAGGTTTGCAACAACGGTAGACTTTTACCGTTCTATCCAACCCTTCCTTATCTTGGGGTAAAACTGGACAGATTGCTCACGTTTCGTCACCATCTAGTGGCATTGCGCAAAAAACTATCTTCGCGCTCACACTGCTGAGGCGACTCGTGGGCTTGGGATGGGGTGCTGGTGCTAAAACACATGCATAGCTACGTTATCTCTAGTCTAATCAACAGCTGAGCACTGTGCGCCAGTCTGGTGTCGCAGTGCTCACACTCGCCTCATCGACAGTATCTTGAACGACGCCTTGCACATAGTCACTGGATGCCTGCGTCACACTCCAACGGACCACCTACCTGTACTCTCAGGCATCCAGCCAGCTGAGCTTCGCCGAATGGGAGCGACACTCTCCTTGGCTCACTGTGGATCTCTGGACCCCGATCATATCTTGTATGGTCTTTTAAGTGGGTCCTTAGATACTCGCCAAGTGAGACTAAGATGTAGATGCCCGTTTGTGCCAGTTGCGGGGAATCTTTTGGACAATCTTGCCACTCTTGGCATCCGCGCTTCTGAATGGACAAACCACAAATGGAAAACGGAATATTGTGAAAATGCTTCCAGGCTCCGTGTTTTTGTGCCCGGAACCGGTGCCAGGCCTGTTGGGATGGCCTTACCCCGAGCAGCTTATGATAAGCTCAACCGCCTGCGGACTGGTGTTGGGCGATTCCATTCGTCCATGCACAAATGGGGTCTCGCTCCTTCACCGAATTGCGAGTGTGGCGCCTCTGAGCAAACCGCAGACCATGCACTAACAGCGTGGCCCATACATCGGGCACCACATGGGAGCACGAGGTCTGACGGTTTTGGATGACGAAACCCGATGCTGGCTTAATGACATCACTGTCAGCATCTGATTCAGGCAGTGCAGCAGTCTGGGGTAGTAATAAGATAAACCCTCGGCCCCAGTCCTGATTGTGTCTAACCTGGAGTGGATACCCTTCAAAAGACAACGACGAGCATTTTTGAGTTTTGAAAAAAATTTTTAATGATTTTTTCTTAAAGTTTTTCAACATTGTTTGCCGCCGTGCCTTGTATGTTTCGGCTTTCTTTCTTTTGCTCTAGTTGAAAGGGTTTTTAAAGCGGGTTGTTTTATGATGCAATCACACTTGTGCAAAGCTCTTTTCAACATGATTGAGATGCTTGTTTAATTAAAAAGTAATCTTAGATTGCTCTTTAGAAAATACAAATTTATGATTTTTGAAATACTTAAACGGACTATATTTTTGTAAAATTTTTCGATCTCGATCTCGATCTCGGTCTCGATTATATCTGGTCTCGGTCTCGAACCTTAGGTCTCGAAGTTTGCCGGTCTCGATCTGTCTTGGTCTCGGAAAAGTTATCGGGTCTCGGTCTCGGTCTCGGTCTCGATCTCGACGTTTGTGGTCTCAACTACATCACTGGTACACGCAAGTACTTTCTCGACGTTTGTGGTCTCAACTACATCACTGGTACACGCAAGTACTTTCACTGGTAATTTGTTCATAGGTTTTTACATACACGGCTAATTTTATTTTTAAAAATTGTAATTCCTGTTACTTTGACGTTAATAAAAAAATATTAGCAAATATGAAAAATATTAATTGTTCATCTAATCAACAACCACAAATTTAAACACACAAAACCACTTTAAAAATATCAACAACAAGGACCTCAACTAACTTTACGTGTTTACCTGGAGATTTAATTGCCACACCTTGTTTTTTCGATTTGTCTTCAATTTTTTTCGTAATTCCTATACAAAAATATTTTTTCACATTAATTCCAATTTAAAGCAACTAAAAATAACAAAGTTTATAAAAAGTGTCTCGTTCAAGACAAAACAAAATTACGACGATTAAAAAGCGGTACGATAGTGGTGCCCGTATGTTGCCGAAACACGATGGAAAATTTGGCAAGTTGTTTGCACAGAATTATGTTTGAAATTTCGAAAACCGGTTAATGTGAGGCGCTAACTACTGAGAGATGTTTTAATTAAGCTAAAATTAATATTTTTGACTGATTTTACCGATTTTGTTTAGTGCTTTACAGAAAGAATCTTGTTTTTTGAGCAATCTACTAGATTATGCAAGATTATATCAAAACAGCGTTGGTCACCAAAGAGCTAGTACAAAACAGCTAGCCACAAAAGAACTAACCCAAAAATAGCTAGTTACTTCTACAAAATAGCTAATCATAATAGAACTAGATACAAAAATACTCTAATCCCAACTTCAACCCTGACCAAAAAAACTATTTTATGACACTAGCTCTTTTTTTGGTAGTAACTTTTTTGTAGGCCCCAATTCTTTCGAACTAGCTCTTTTGTTGCTAGCTTTTTTATGACCAGCTCTAATGAAGAGACACGATTATGCAAGTGACTTTCAAGCAATTTTATGCAATCGAACTCGGTAACAACTTAACATGTAAGAAGACAAGCAAACCATTATAAATTTTTTGTTGGGAAACAAGTATAAAAAGAATTAAATATAAAGTTTACGTAGAGATAGTTTAATATAAATTTCGATGGGCAAAAGACATAAAACAATTCGTCAGAGCGGTCAGAGAGTGTCGTGATTATGATCAACATGGTCTCGGTTCAAAATCTACTCGTAATCTTCAAAATCTACTGCTGTGTACTTGAGAAAGAGGCTTTACCGCATTTTCCCCAGGTTGGAGTTCTTGGCAAGCAGTTTCAAATTTCATTAATATCAAAACTAAAAAAACCAAATTAAAAGTTTCAAACGAACAGCAACATCGTGGCAACTCGGGAAGCAAGTCATGGTAATTGCTTGCCCTTTGTATAGTGCTTCCAATACTTCCTGCGAGACTGAAAGATGAAAAGGTAGAGGTGCAATTGAAAAAAATAAACTTTAAAATTTAGAAAGCTTTTGAAAATACTACTTTCTTGTCTAAACAAAACACCGCTTTTATCTACAAAGATTTTTATGAGGTAAGTGGCAATCTTTGTACCGGCAGTAGCTGGGGCCAACTTGTTGCAATGTAAGTCAAATTTAAAGAATTTTTTCCTTTACTGTATATTTCAAGAAAACACGTTATAAAAGCATTTTTATTAAAAGTAAAAATGTCAAAATATAGGTGAATTGCTATAAAATTATGTCTTGATTAAACTAATAAAGAGAAACGTGTTGTCGTTGTTTTTCCTCCACCATTAACCTCCATGTGCAAATGTGTTAACCCTCTCGATAATCTGGTTATTTTAACTTTCATGAGAGAAGGCGATTTGCAGAACCTTATGCCAAGCTTCGATATCAACTGTGAACCATGTGCAGGCGTTCAGTCACCAGGAGACATAGCATTTCCTTCCTGACGTTCAATTCGAACAATTAAAAATTAAGTGGTGTAGTGAGCCCTGATACATAAAATGGCTTACTCTGATCGAACAGTCATAAATCATAAAACTAAATACTTGAATGCATTTCAAACGCAGTTTCTAGCTTGCTGCTGCTTCTTCTTTGAAGTAATGAACCAAGTTCATCTGGAATTGAATGGAAATCACTTTGTTCTGAAAAAGTAATAAATTTCAAATCAAGTTAAAAATTACTGAGAGTCAAAAAACGCTACTATAACTAAATCAAACACAATTAATGTGAAAAAAACATTTAAAAGGGATTCAGGCCGAAGCGGATGCAACATGTAAAAAATTAATTCTCAAAAGAGATCACAATGTAATTGATCAAATATAATTTTAATGAGTTAAATAGGAACAATAAAAAAGCGACTAAAACAAATTAACGAAGAGAACGATCATTATACGACAGGCCTGTTTTGGTTTTATGGGCCTCATCAGGTAAGCTATCGTAGTGTCTGAGGCGAAATGGTAGCGCGAAAAGTTAAGGTGAGAATTTCATGAAGTGACTCTTTTGAAAATAAGAATTCCATTTAAAATCCACATTTTTAAAATTTTTATTTTTTAGTCTGGAAATCATTTTCTATCTTGCGCTTTCTTTGTGTTAATTCTATAATACTACGGCGCTCTGTATATAATTAATAAAGAATTGCAATTAAGTTTGCGCTAAGCTTCTTCAAATTGAAAAAAAAGTTATTCCAAAAAATAATAAAAATCAGACTCGAAGTGATTTGACGAGAGTTATTCAAACAACTTGTTGAGGAAGGATGACGCCACAAAGTTAAAACAAAAAACAAATATAACCTGGCACAAACACCTTTAAAAGAGAAAACAAATATAACCTGGCACAAACAATTTTTGAATTACCTAAATTTGTGTAGAAATTGCAAGATTCCTTTTACTACATTAGATTCACTTTTAATTTCTTGCAGCTTTTTGGTATTCGTTTATCTGCCATTCTATAGATGTATTCAAATAGAAGGCACTCCATTGTATTAAAAAGCTATTACTTCTGATCACACAAAAAAACACTGAGAGAAGGTTTTTGGCTTACTGCCATCTACAACCATATAGGAATTGGATGTTTGAACCAATATGAACGTCTTGTTGCGGTGGCATCGGATTCGCCATTGAAATTGGTCAAATTTTTTTATAGTCAAAATGTGTCAAATGCCGAACGGTTATCGAAATTATTTGGTTGTCGTTTTTTCAACAGCGGTTGACCTTGATTTTCACAAAAGTAAGCCAAACACATTTTTGCATGGATGAATAAAATGCAATGTTCGCAAGCGGTTGGTTCGTTCAGTCAATTTTACGGTCTAGAATTTGACATAGAAATAAAACAATAAAAGAATAAAACGCAGATGTAGTTCGTAGTAACAAAGGGTTTTACTTAACCGAAGAGGTTCAGTCAATGATGAAGCAGCTACAGGAACAGCTCTTTCTTTTACATACTAAACCAGTGGCTCCCAAAGTGGGCACTAGCGCCCCCAGGGGGCGTTGGCGAGATTTAGGGGGGAGGTAAGAAGAAAGGGGGTGGTTAGGGGGGTAAGAGAACAAGGGGCTATAGAAAACAATAAGAAAAAATATACGAGACCTTTTATGGGTGATCTTGCAGTAGTGTTTTCCAAAGTGGGCGGCACCGCGCCCCTGGAGGAAGAAATACAAGATGGATTCAGGGTAAAGACCTTTGTTTTTTTTTTAGAGATCACCATAAATTTGGGAATAAATATTTTCTGTCCAATATTCTTTTCACTTAAAAATGTAGCGAGGGGCACTGGGAATCGAAGTGAAAACCAAAGGGGCACCTCACTGAATCTGACTAAAAAATTTTGGGAAACACTGTACTAAAAATTGACCAAAGGCTTATGTTGCAAATTTGATTGAAGTCATAGAAAAAGCAAAACTTGATGAAATAATCTACGTTTGTTGGCAGAACAAAATGAAGACTTTAAAGGGTCCTTTGTCTGTGTTGAACAAGATTCCATTTAACTCCTTCCTTATCACATTGAAAAACAGCGTTATAAACGCTTGTCGGGTAAGTCCCGGTCATGAGGTGCGGCCTTGGTCTTACCACACAGTGGATTCTGTGTATTCCTTGCGCGGCAAAGCCGGGAATCATTTCCAGCTGCTTGTGATCGAGTTGTTGTCGGGCTCGCGTGGTCTAGTGGTGTTGTCTCCTGCTTGGAAGACAACACGTAGCGAGTTCGATTCGCAGTGAGATATGCATCACTGACGAGCTCTAATAAGAGCGAAACTCGAGTCTGGTGCTTCTCATTTTAAGCAGTTTGGTTTCTATTAAAAACAGCGTTTCTTTGGTTTGACGATTTTAGGCAAAATCAGATGTGGATTAATATTATTCAATTCTTAATGTTGTTCTTATGTATTAATCTGCGTGAAGGAAAGCTCTCATAACATTTTCCCTAAACGTCTTACGGTAAGTTTTTATCTAGTCTATCAAGCTTGTTCTTTTTCATCTTGAAGCCGTTTTACTTTCGCTTGCTTTTCAGGGCTGTGCGCCGTTATTTCTCTCGAGACAGAAAGTCACCAATCCTATTCACATTTGCCGCATGTTCTAAGATGCTCTTTGTGATTAGCTCTGTAATTAGCTTAAGCAATAGTTGTCTGTTTCAAGGCTTTTAAAACAAATAACCACGTTAACCTTCAACTTATACTTATTGCATTTCAAAAGAGTCTGCCAAGATTTTGAACTACCAGGCCCTTCAAAAATTTAAACGTACCAAAAATTTTATTTTTGAATTAAGTTTTCATTTAATGGTTCCTAGATAGACATTTTAAATTGGTGGGACCCGTGTTTGTTAGCAAAAAGCTATTAATTTGAATTGAAGACCAAAAGTAATTTTTGATTTATAGCCTTTGCCCAGTGGTTAGGCCCCTCTACAACATTTTCTGGCTTGCAGTAGGATTTTAAACACTCTTGAAAAACAGTGCTTTATTCTTACCTGATTCTTTATTTTCGTGTTGTTTATGAGCTTTTCGTATTGGCGAAATCTCGGTAAAGTTAAAAATTTTAACTTTTAAAAAAAAGCTTTTCATTTTATTGCAATTAGTACAACTAATTTATGGCAAAAAAACTAAAATTGTTTTTCAACAAAATAATCTTTTATAGTTTTCCAAAAACTTTTTTTGATTGGCGTGTTCGTCTTTTAAGCTTTCAAATTTTTAATTTAAACAGGAATTTCGGTTATAAGAGGAACACATCATTAGTTGAGTTATTAACAAAGTTGGGAATTAAAATTGAAAACTCAACAAGGTTAAGAAGTCTTTACATCAAATTTGCTGATTCAATGCAATTCTTAAAATTGCAAATTGTAAGAATAATTTAAAAAACAATTAGAATGAAAAACTTACTTTTTAAAATCGGTGCTGCCCTTTCCAAACCACTAGATTTGCTTTGAGTTGATGTGCTGGGTTGAAGTGAAAGTCTATCCAAACTCGAAGTGAGTGTTTGTGAAGTACCAGGCATTAATGCAAAGATTTGTTCAGAAGCATAGGTTTCATCTGAAACTAATTTTTTTTGGGCTTACTTTCAATGTAAAAATGCCTTGAAAGAAAAATTAAAACGATGGGTTCTTTTATGACTATTCTAGTAAAGGGCTTTTTTAAATAGTTTCGTTCCGCAACTCCATTTTAAAAATTATATTTCTCTGTGACCCCATCACGTTGATGACTTCAAACAATAATTTTCCATTCCGAATCCAACATTAAAACAATTGTCGACAACGTAGTCGGCTGGATAAGAACTTCATTTAAATGGCGCATACAATCAATATGACATTGGTGTGAAACCTATTTTCGTCGTTCTGTAATGGCCTTGGTAAAAACATTTTACGTCATTTTCCTTGGCTTGGCTGTCTTAATCAGCAAGCGGCTTAAGTATATCTCTATATTTCAACACTAAAAAAATGAAAACTTTTGAATGAAAATTTTTGATTAAAAAAAATGAATGAAAACTTTAGCCGTACAGGAATATCTTGCTATCTCCGGAAGCAGGTGGGGGTAATTTCTTATTCTTCTTCTTCTTCTCCTTTCGGCCTTTCCCTTCAGTCAGGGTTGGCCACAGCGTATCATCATTCTCCAAATCTTTGTCTTCAACATCCGTCTCCTTCGCACCAACTTCCCCCATATCTTCTTTTACTACATCTACAAATCTTCTGTTTGGTCTCCCTCTTCTCCTCTTTCCCGGTACTGCATTTCCATCATCTTTCTTTCATCATGTCCATACCAACTCAGCCTGCCCTCCCTCATCTTCATTCATAACCGTTCTACCTTAATGATACTTCCAATGTGCTCGTTTCTAATCTTGTCTTTTTTCGTCACTCTCATAGCAAACCTCAACATTTTCATCTCTGCGACTTCCATTTCTTCTACTTGTTTCTTTGTGACTGCCACCGTCTCAAGTCCAATACACCATTGCTGGTCTTACCACTAAACTGTACACTTTTCCTTTTACTCTAGCTGGTAACCTTCTGTCGCAGATTACTCCCAATACTCTTCTCCATCTGTTTCATCCTGCCTGTACTCTCTTCTTCACCTCCCTCTCACAATCACCACTTTCTTGCACCATTGATCCCAAATACTCAAATTCCTTTACTCCTGGCACTTTTGTATCTGTTATCGTCGTTATTCCCTCCATTTATGCAAAGATACCTGGTCTTTGACCTACTCATTTTCATCCCTCTTCTTTCCAATGCATACCTCCAAGATTCTAATCTCCTCTCCACTTCTTTCCTGGTCTCTTCGAAATGGTGGTTCTCTCCTTACTTCATCCATTAGCCTGTCCATAATCACTGCAAAAAGGAATGGACTTAACGCTGATCCCTGGTGTAGTCCAACCTCAACCTTGAAACTTTCTGTAGTTCCTACTGCACACCTCACTACTGTTTCGCTTCCCTCATACAAATCCTGTACTAGTTGCATCTACTTTTCCACTATTCCTGATTTTCTCATACAGTACCACAGCTCTTCCCGTGGAACCCTGTCGTAAGCTTTCTCTAGGTCCATGAATACACAATGTAGCTTTCTTTGACCTTCCCTGTACTTTTCCATCAACATTCTTAAAGCAAACATGGCATCGGTGGTTCCCTTTCCTGGCATAAATTCATATTGCTGTTTGCTGATCTCCACTCTATCCCTAAGCCTGGCTTCAATAATTCTTTTCCATATCTTCATAGTGTGGCTCATTAGCTTTATTGATCTGTAGTTTCTACAGCACTGTACGTCCCCTTTGTCTTTATAGATTGGGATAAGCACACTCCTTCTCCATTCTTCTGGCATCCGTTCAGCCATTAATAGTCTGTTGAATAGTCTGGTCAAAAAACTTTTAATTCCATCTTTTCCATGCACTTCCAAACTTCTACTGGCAACTCATCTGGCCCAACCGCTTTACCTTTTTTCATCCTTCTCAGTGCGTTCTTTATTTCTTCCGTTCTTTATATCTTCTCTTCTGACACAATTAACCTCTTTGTTAATCACTTCTGCTTCCTCTGTCCTAGGGTCTCTGTTATTTTCCTCGTTCATCAGTTTCTCAAATTACTCCTTCCAGTGATGGATATTCAAAATTCGGGGCCTGAGGCGAAATTCTAATTAGGGGCCCCCAACAATGACGTCACAAGAATTCAATTACCATTTTACCAATGTCATCTACTGTAGAAAGATAGGCTACGAAATATTGGAGAAAAAGTTTATTCTGACACGAAACAACTCAAATTAGTGGCAGACACAAAAAGTTATTATGAAAGGTTTACACGTGACCCGACAGTTGATCGAACAACACCTGATCGAAACGACACTTGATCGAAACGACATTTAATCAAAACAACACCTGATCGAAACGACACCTGATCGAAACGACACTTGATCGAATAATAAAAGAGAAAATTTACAACTTTTGAATCTATCGCAATTTTGTCAATTTTTTGTCCCAAAAACATAGTATTTCAATCTGTCCCGGTTTTGTTGATTTTTTATCCCAAAATCATAAATCTCTAAAAATAAGATCTTGTCTTTAAATCTGTCTGATTTCTGCATGAGGTCTACAAGGGTGGAGCCATGGCACAATGCCCCCCTCTAAATAACTGACTACAATGTAAAAAGAATGCAAAAAAATGACAGCAATAAGCATCTAACGAAACATAATCACGACAAGAGATCTACTTGTTGCCCCCCTAAAAATGCTTTGACCAGAGACTTTATTAAAAAACCTTGACCTTGACATTGGCAAAAACTATAAAAAAATAAAAACAAATTGTCTTCTTACTGTTGGCCTCTGCTTAATCTAATTTACAGTAACAAAAAGATTGTTTAATCGCAGAACCATACAAAAATCTTTTTTTTTATCAACTGTCATTTCGATCAAGCGCCGTTTCGATCAACTGTCATTTCGATCAAGCGCCGTTTCGATCAACTGTCATTTCGATCAAGCGCCGTTTCGATCAAGCGCCGTTTCGATCAACTGTCATTTCGATCAACTGTCATTTCGATCAACTGTCATTTCCATCAACTGTCATTTCCATCAACTGTCATTTCCATCAAGCGCCGTTTCGGTCAAGCGCCGTTTCGGTCAAGCGCCGTTTCGGTCAAGCGCCGTTTCGGTCAAGCGCCGTTTCGGTCAAGCGCCGTTTCGGTCAAGCGCCGTTTCGGTCAAGCGCCGTTTCGGTCAAGTGTCGTTTCGATCAACTGTCGTAGCACCAGGTTTACAAACCAAAACCACAATTAGTATGGAAGTTAAAATAATCTGAAAACTTTTTTTTCTCTACACTTTTTTACTGCTCTATTGTCTTTCAATTGGTTTGCATAGCATATCCTTCATTTTTCAAAGGGAAAGGAGGTCACTTTTAAACTCCTTCCTCCCATGCATATGCATATGACTAAAATTCTCTTTTTTACTTGAAAAAGTCTTGGACAGACTTGAATTCAGTAATAGGATTCAGGGAGTTTGCACCGGTTTGTGCGAGCGTGTTCTTATGATTGCCATAACGTTCAGCAAGCGCGTTCTAAATTAAACCTAATCTCTGTATTTTTGTATCTCTGATAAAGGAAAGAACGTATTATTCATAACTTCTATTCTATAGGGAAAAAAACTAGTTTATTTTCTTAAATTATTGAATTCCATCATTGCTTGAACTCGATTTGAGTCTTTTTTACAAAAAACAAGGACTCAACCTAAGTTCTCAAATCAATAGTTGTTGACTTGGGAGTTAATTTTGTGTGCTTAGTAAGCTAAGCTATTAGGTTGATGAATATGTTTGTAGCGTTTTTATCAAAGATTTTTATTTAAACAAAAATGAAAAGTTATGGCTATAAATTCATAAATTATGTATTTTCCGTTGTGTTTACGATCTCCTCCCATCTCTCGACCAATTTGTCGATGCCGTTCCGCCAAAAATCCCCGGGTCCCCGGGTATCGAAAAAATTGTTGACCCAGTTTTTAAGGTCCTTCTAAGTTGTAAGTTGTTGGACTACTGTTAGCATGCACAAAATCTATTAGAGGTATATTTTTAAAACTTTCCCACCACTACATAATAAACACTCATGCCATAGTTATGATAGTCTCAAAAAATAATAAATTTGTTAAAATATATTTTACCAGAATTAAAAACTTAAATGACTGAATAGGTAGGCTACTATCACAGACAAAAATCTGATCTTTTTTTTAGCAGTAAAAACAAATTTGCACTGATTACATAGCAACAACAACAAAAACAATATATATATATATATCAAATTAAGTATAAACACTGCAGTTTTATCTGCAGTGTTAATACATAATTTGATAATTTTGCTGATCTTCAAGTCATTGAGCACTGTCAAAAGTGAATTGTCAGCACTGTCCCTTATATATATATATAACAATAACAATTAAGCCAGTCGAGTAAGCCAGTCGAGTAAGCCAGTCGAGCAAAACAATGTTAAATCTCAAGAATTACGCCGATTTGACAACAAGTTGGTACAACAAGTTTTATCATAAAAATCGAAAAATCTATGGCCTAAAACATTATTAGAGAAGCTTTAGTTATGGTTTTTTTTTTAACACAAAAAATATTAATAAATCCTGGCAATATGAACCTTTGTGAAATATGAATACCTCAATTTTTACAAAAAAAATTTAAATTACATTTGAAAGCTAATAAAGTTTGTAAAAAAATAAAAATTATGTTTGCTTTTAGCAAATGTGTCAAAAAAATACTAACCAAAAAACAAATTTGTTGATGTATTAACATATTATAAAACAGCCATTTATTTATTTAATATCTTCAGCTTATGCTGCTTTAATAAAATTTTCTCAAGATTTTTGTCTTGAAGGAATAGAAATATACAATACAAACTTGCAATAATGCTAGGTTTAAACTAAAATTGTTAAAATGATTAAAGTGTTGTGAAATATTGTCAAAATCATTTGATGTTATGATTATTTGTGCAAGATAGACTAACTGATAATCACAATTAAATTTAATATAAGGAGCCATTTAGCTTATTTTATGTTAGGTTACCTTTTAAGGTTGTCATTTAAAATCTATTCAATTTTTTCAGAATGACAATATATAAAATTTTAACTTTAATAGAGATTCCGCGCAGCTCGCACAAATTGGTGTCTAGATCTTAGTCTCTCTTGGCGAGCATGTAAGGACCAACCTAAAAAACCAAGCAGCATATGTTCAGGGTCCAGGGATACACGGTAATCCAGCCAAGGTATAATAACCATGGTATATAAGGTTGTTTAGTTTCCACGCCGAAAGGAGTTTTGGTATAAGCCTTTTAATTTGTATTATTTCCACTCTCTTGTTTTTTTCCAATCTTAAGATGGATTTAAATAGGGTCAATTTTTTATAGTTCTTATAAATTGTTACCTTAAACCTCTAATGGTGGCACTGGGTTTGAGAGACCCGGCAGTTTTTTTGTTTTTTTTTGTTTTTTTAAAAGTTTTTATGATAATTTTTTTTAAATGATTGATTTAAAATTTATGTAATTAATTATTAAGAATACATGAGTGGGTTCCAGAGACTCATGGCTAACATTAATGTCACATTTATATACATACATATACGTATATATATACAGTATATGTTAGAAATATTAATTTTGGATTTTTTCATTGCAGTTGTGATTGATAAAAGTTACTAGTAAACCAAATGCTTGAATGACGATTTTTGTAGCAGCTTATTTATGTTTATAAATATCTTGCCAAATTTAGAGCTGCATTCTTTTTCACTCTATATAATAAGTGTAAGGCTGACAAAAGTAAGCATTTAATATATGTTTTATTTCATCTCTATATTAATCTTTCTGATTTGCAGAAAAGCGACAAAGGCGCTGTACAAGGGTAAGCAAATAATCCTTACCTGGCTTCCGTAGGATGCAAAGATAATGCTACCCGTTGGAAATTTTTTCATTAATTTTTTTAATATTAAACAGATATAACTAAAATTTAGAACTAATTACCAAGACCGCCGAACGGATGATACTGCCGTAAAGTGTCTTTTCCAAGGGCACAACAAAATGGTTTTGAATCACAAATAATTTGATCACAATCAAGCCGCTCTTAACCACTCGACCATGCAGCCGACTATTTTAGATATTTGATCAGGTTAACATGATTAATAAAAAATTTATCTTATGGGTATAAAAAATACTTAGATGTTAATACCCCTTAGATGCATTATAAAATATTTAACATTTTATTATGCATCTAGAGGGGGTGTTGATAGTGTTGACCAAATCTGTTCAACTTTTAACTGTGCTTGGAATTCCCAAAAATGGCCTATGGTAAATGTTACTGAAATAAATGACTGTATTGTCTACCATGAAAATAAATATTAAAAGACGCAAGCTGAGTTTTCAAAGAAATTGTGCATAGAATTAGAATATTGCCATATGAATATAAAAGCAAATCATGACTCCTTGTCTGTGGAACAGACATGTCAATCTCTCTGGACGCAAAGTTCTTTAAAACACTTTTTTGTTTTCAGCAGATGCTCAATACAAAATCAAAAATAATAATCGATTTCAAACTGGGTTGGGTCTACGCAAACATCTGATTAGATATGCAGATATGAAAAAAACTTGCGGTCACTTTTCCTTACTTGGTGGTCTTGGCAAACAATTCTAAATTTCAGTTATATTTCTGTTAAAAAAATAAATAAAAAATAAAAAATTTCAAGCGGAAAGCAATATCTAGGCAGTTGGCATCTCCGGAAGCAGGTATGGGTAATTACTTGTTTTATGTAGTAGCACCTCCGTCGCTTTCCTGCAAGTCTAGAGGATAAATATAGATCTCATTTGGTTTTACATTAACTTTGTGTTAATGTATCTATTTTTGTATAAAATTATAAATACAAATAAACAAATAAAAATTGTTTTTAAATCGGATTATACGAGTCTAATATGAGGCTTTTCTTAATGTCATTTGGATTAAAAAAATCTCGTTATAAAAAGCATTAGATTAAAAATCTTTGTAAGTCTGTCAGATCCTGCGCCACTATTCTTTTTGCAAACCTTACGCCACCTATGATAGGTCAACGTATAAAGTGAAAACTTTTTTTTATCTTAAACCATATTTTTTATCAAAATTCTGGCTGTGACATTTATATTAAAGCAAAAACAAAAAAATTCTTTACTTTAATATAGATGTTTATTTTATTGAATAACTTCATGTATAGCCAAACTTCTTCTTCCTTCTCTGTCGGCTTTTCCCTTTAATCGAGGGTTGCCACGCGGATCATGCTCTTCCATAGCGTCCCGTTTTTAACGTCTGTCTTTTTCGCAACAACCTCTTTCATATTTTTCTTCACTGCATCCAGAAACTTTCTCTTCGGCCTAACTCATTTCTTCTTTCCCGGTAGCTCCATTTCTATAACCCTTCTTCCGACATACTCCTGGTCTCCCCTCATGACATGTCCATACCAACTCAGCCTGCTCTCCCTCAACTTCATTTCTAACCGTTCTATCTTAACTGTCCCCTGATGTACTCATTTCTAATCTTATCTCATCTTATTTTGTCACTCCCATAGCAAACCTCAACATTCTCATCTCTACAACTTCCATCTCTTCTTGCCAACCGCTATCGTCTCAAGTCCATACACCATTGCTGGTCTCACCACGGTACTGTACACTTTTCTTTTTACTCTAGCTGGTAACCTCCTGACACAGATTACTCCCGACATCTTTCTCCATTCGTACCATCCTGCTGACACTCTCTTCTTTACCTCCATCTCACAATTACCACTTTCTTGCAACGTTGATCACAAGTACTTAAAATCACAAATCACAATATCATCAGCAAACAACATCTTCCTCTGTGGTTCTCTCTTCACTTCGTCAGTTAATTTATCCATAATCATAGCAAACAGAAACTATGATTTAATTCAAACAAATTAACCGATAAATTTGAGAGGAGAGATTTAGCCTTATAGTAAACACATTATTTTGAGCCAGTTAAGTCATATTTTTGTAAAACGGACGATTTTTCTAAATATATGCAAGTGGCAGAAAGTGGAGCCACTACCTTTTATTTGCAGAAAATTTGTTTTTTTTTGCTAAAGTCAACCAACAGTGAGGGTGAAATATTGAATTGTTTTTCGGCCCACCCTACTGTATAGCCAAACTGTGATCACAAATACGATTGAAGACTAAAAAAAGGTCTTTGATTTATTGTAAAAACTTTTAACCCCTGTCATGATTCAACATTAAAGGATATGCCTATTTTTTTTGGTTCAACCTACTTTGTACTCAGATTCCCAAATTTCTCCCCAATTTCTTCCTTAACAATTTTTCTTTATAAAAATTTCAAGTTTTTTCTTAGGAAATCAAGTGGTTCACTTTGAGAAACACTAACTTTTAGGCTGTGGTACTTTTTTAATAACAGAGTGTGATAACAACTGGTAAATAAAAAAACAGTTGCAATTAAGTGCATTTGTTTTAAAATGCAGAAAACAAACTTAGGCTTGTTTGCCGGCTGATAAGGTTTTTTTTCAAATTTCTGCGTAAATAATACTAAAAAATAATAGCTTAAAGTAACTTTTTGTAAAAGTAAAGCAGAGCCTGATCAAAGAATTTACACAAAATGTAATGACCAGGTCAAACACTTGTGCAACTAACATATCGAGAGCTTACATCATTGGTCAGGAAAAGGTTTATTAATATTTGAATGGAATCCATTTCATAGAACTCGGGCAGTTTCCTTAACTGAAAAACCCTGGTGACCAGACTACTCAAAACCCAAAAAAAAGCGGAAGAAAGCTATTTATCACAATGAAGGTAATGAAAATTTTAAGAGCAATTCTTTGTCCTCATCATTATTATCATGTTTATTTGTCTTCTTGTCTTGTAGGACAATGTTACGGATGATCAGCTGGAAACAACCGAACAAGACTATCCTGACCTGCTGGAAAAATGTCACCAACAAAATACTGTCCAATCCCAAAAAATTTATTTTCAGTTTTCGTAAAAAAATGGCTGTGAAGTTTCTTTTAAATAGTGGCGTGCGGTGACCTCTGAGGCTGGTAATGCAATTGGTATACCTATTCATTTAATGTATAAAAAAAATATTTAAAAGGGCTTTAAGGAAAATGGTAAAGATCCTTTTTCATATCTATCATAGTTTTTAAAATTCTACTTGTCTAGTGATCTCATCCTTAACTATGTTATATAAACTCCTCCTAAACAAACTTAAAATAAAATGTTTAAAAACTATAAAATTAAGCTGTAAAAGATATATCTATAGTTTGTTGAAACACTTGTCCAGTTCATGGGGATAACGGTTCACTGTTCAGTACATCAAAAATTATGAATTTAAAAATAAAAGATTTACTTACATTATTTATAAATTAATTCTATTATTCAACCTTTTTCGGCAAAAAGATTTATCACTATTTCATAAAATCTGTATGCAATTAGAGAATTGCATGCCGGAGCGAGTATAAAAGGGTGCTTAAAATGACATCATGATGAAGCTCATTTATACGAGTAAAGTAATGCAATTCCTTTGGTGCATGTATGTTTAATTAAACTTTGCTTTCGAGTTGTGATGACTTAAAATATGCGTTTCTCAGAATTTGCAATTTACTAAATTTAATATATAATGAATCTCCTTAATCTATTTAAATTGTTTACTGTATATAATTATTTTTTTGTATATAGGAAAGTTCGTTGGTCATGCATTGCATGGTTTGTATGCCCTGACTGCACGCCACTGCTTTTGAAAGCAAAACAGAATGACCAGATCAAGAATTAAACCTTAACCGTATCGATTGAGTTTGTTGGCAATACTATACCATTTACAAGTCTATTTGGCAAAAATGAAAATCAATTTGGCACAAATGAAATCCAATGTGGCACAAATGAAATTGAAATTGACATTAATGAAACTATGTCCTGTTTCTTACTTGCTATTTTCATATTTTCGCATAATTTAAAAAAATTTTCTTTTTTAAATTCTTATAATATGCATGTATATAGTTTTATTATATATTAGAAAAAAATAATATAAATATGTACAACGACCCCATCGGAGACCCTATATTTAGACCCAATATTATGAAGATTTAAAATATATTATAGAGACCTAAAATTATGGAGACTATATACATATATTATAGAAACCTAGTTATGGAGACTATATATATTATGGAGACCTAATTTGGAGACCTAATATTATGGAGATTTAATATATGTAGAGACCCTATGTTATCTCTATATGAATACATGCATACTGTAATATTGTCATAAATATGACTTTTTTGCATAAAAGCATATAAATATATACAAATCAATAATAAGGTCTCCAAATTAGGTCTCCGAAATATATATACAGTATATAGTCTCCAAGATTAAGTTTCTATAATATAGTACATATTCTCCATAATTTTAGGTCTCCATTATTAGGTCTCTATAATATATATTAGGTCTCCATAATATTGGGTCTAAATATAGGGTTTCCGATGGGGTCACTATATATGTACATATTTATATTATTTTTTACTACATAATAAAACTGTATACATGTATATTACATTTATAAGAATTTAAAAAAGAAAATTTGTTAAAATTGTGCCGAAATATGAAAATAGCAAGTAAGAAACAGGATATAGTTTCATTTTAACGCCCTTGATCCCATTTTGGGATCAGGCGCATGTTACCCTATATTCACCTAACTGCAAAAGTAGAAGGTCTGTATATGCAACAGCTATGTGTACTTTGTTAGTGGTGCTTTTTTATTTACACCAGCAAAAGGAAAATTACCGAATGATGGGGGCTTTTACAAGAAAAAATCTTGTAAAAGTAGAAAGAAAAAGAAAAAAAAATTTGGGCTTTTATGGGTTAATGTCAATTTGAATTTTATTTCTGCCACATTGATTTTCATTTGGGCCACATTGAATTTCATTTGTGCCAAATAGACTTATAAATGGTATAAAGTGCTACCAAATTGGTCACGCTGCCAACTTGTTGTCATTTAAAAGCGGACCTTTCCTTGTGGCATAAATCTTCTGATTCTTGGCAAATTTCTTTGATTTGCTTTTCAAAATAACTTGCCTTTATATCTACAACATCACCTTTCTTTTGCTGCATGATTTTCTTTCTCTTTAAAAGTTTCACATGATTTTCTCTTTAAAAGTGTACATTTTAGTCAATTGACAGATAGCAACTATCTAAAAAAAACTGCTTCTATAATTTTGCCAAAATAAAAACAAAAACTTGCGTTTTTTCAGCGATTTTCGTCGTTCAACAGGGGTTTGGTTGGGAGAAATATCGGATAACGCATCTTCAGAACTTTCGTCAAAATCGTCACTGCTTTCGCCTGCAAATACACTTTTTTCATGCAACATGCAAACAGCGTTTTTAAGTTTTTTGGAAAGCAGGTTTTAATTTCAGATAAACCAACTTTTGGTTTTTGGCAAGTCTTTACACCAACTTTTGGTTTATAAGTAAACAACTCTACTCTGATTTAACTCTGGAAAAGACTTTATATAAACGTGGTACATGATGTAAAGAATTATTATCCAGTTTAACTTAGATTTACGCAAAAGTTGGAATATAGCCGCAAAAAGCGAGTCAACTAAAAAACTAAGACAACTTTAACATCAACTCCGTCACTTATAGGTTATTATCTATTATTTCAAATATTGTGCTGCACCCAAAATTTTCTTGTTTGGCACCTATTGGTAAAGAGAACATAAGCAAAAAGAAATCTCTTACTTTGTTCGGCTTCCAAGTTTATTGCATAATGCCAGTTGCAATTCCTCTGAATTTTTGGCTCAATTTCACCTTTAAAGAATTGATTTTTATTCATTTACTTTATATATAAAATATTCAAATTGAGACACGTGTTTTCCCACTATTTTAGTCTGCAAAATGTGCTTGTTTAACTTTATTGTTTTACGAGTGTGGCTTAAATTTTAAAAAGTTAACGCATGTAATGACTTCAAAATTTTACAAAACGTTTGGATTCTTTGAAAATGTTTAGAATAAGGTTGGAAGATCATTAAAAAAATTGCTTTTTTTCCACGTTCACAACATGGGTAAAATTTATCTGGTAATATCATACTATCTAAACTAAACTATTTCTTTAAAGTTAAAGAACAGTTTTCTAAAGTAGCTTTGAAAAAACACATAAAAGTTTACATATTAAAAGTAATTTACCTATGCCGATTTTGAAAGCAAGTTTTCCTGCAAATCCTTTTTTCTTTTGTTTGAACGAGCGCATTGCTTTGGGTGGTGCCCGCCTTAAATATTTCTTGCCAGCCACACGCTTTCCATATTCACCTACAAATGAGGCTGCATTTGTCTGAGGAGCTAGACCAGGGGTGGGGAACCTTTTACTCTATGAAGGCCGCACTAACAATCATAATTAAGCAGATGGCCGCAAGGAGACTGAGAAAAAAAGTCTAAAGGTTAACTTTGACAACAATTTAGCTAAGTTCATGTAAAATATAAAATTTAATGTTATCCTTTCTCAAAACTTAGTGCAGGGGTGGGAACCTTTCTAAAAATAAAGGCCACACCAGCACTATCCGCTCTCCCTTGAGGCCACAGACAATAAATGTGCGAACTTCTATATAATACTAATACTGCAGTTATTAATGATATAATTATGCCTATAATCAGCATGAAAATTTAAAGATTATTGAAAAAAAGAAACAGAAAATGTATTGTTCACTTATCTTTTAATCGTTTAATGACTTTTCTGCGGTTGCTTCTGTTGAACCAGCATTGAGATATTTGGTTCCAATGAAGACGTTTTGAGCTTTAGTTGGTTTTCAAGATGTACGTCTGTTATCTGAGTTCTCAAATCATTTTTTATTTGTCTCATGTAAGAGAATGATGATTCACAAAGATATGTTGAACAGAAACACGATATCAACTTACGTGCGTGTTCACGAAGACGAGGATACTCTGTTGCTCCCTTCCATATTCTTGCGGGATCTTCTTTATTGTCGAATTGTGCTTTAACAATGTTATCTTCAGATAACTCAATAAGCTCCATCTGGAACTTTTCTGGTGCTTCAGAAAAATCAAGTACGTGTGGCTGAAAAGCCAGCTTTAATGTCATTTCATGCTTCTCAAAATCCTTGAATCTACCGTTATATTCTTCGATCAGGTTATCTAAAACTGTGACGTATCTTACAACACATTCACTAGTGTCGTCGCTCCTTCCATTCATTAACTTTGCTAACTCGGGAAAATAATTTTCTGAAAGATTTGATTTTTCAAGTAGTGATCGGAAAAAAGACAACTTCTTCCGAAATACCTGAATTTTTTGCCACATCTCGAAAACAGATTTATTTTTACCTTGCAGAGAGACATTTAATTCGTTCTGTTTTGCCATGATATCACACAAAAAAGCAGTGTCTTGAAGAAAATTAGCATCTGATAATACGCAGTTTTGATTGTTCTCATTATACAGTTGAATTATTTTCTCACGTAAAGACAAAATTTTCACTAAAACTTGACCTTGCGATAACCATCGCACTTTCGAATGGTAGGGCAAATCTGCACTGATGATTTTCTCATCCAACATGAGCATTTCTCGAAAATGGCGATGTCTTGTAGAATTTGCGCGAATATAGTTTACTATGGCCACAATATTCTTCAGAGTGTCATCGAGAATGACAGATTTGGAACAGAGGTTTTGCTGATGTAATATACAATGAAAGGAAATAAAATCTTGATTTACAAATTCCTTTTTGAGATGTGCTACGAATCCTTCATTTTTACCAGTCATAGATGGGGCACCATCTGTGCACACGCTCACTATATTCGCAAAATTCAGACTTTTTTCAATAAATTTTTCTTTGAAGTCGTTGAAAACATCAATTCCTCGTGTCCTCCCTTTAAGGGTGCCTAAAGCAAACAATTCTTCGTATACTTCAAATCTTCAGTTACTGCTCGAACAAAATACAAGACTTGTGCGGAATCTGTTGCATCTGTTGATTCGTCAAGTGCTACTGAATAATAGGTAGTGTTTTTATTCATAACATTCGTTAACTGCTCTGTTATGTTTTGAGCCAATTCCTGCTGCCGATCAGTATTTGTTCTTCTTGATAAAGGTATGTTCTTATATTTGTTGATCTTGTCTGGATCTAAGCATCCTACAACTTCAATGATACAGTCCTTTATCAGTTGTGAATCGCTGAAAGGTTTACCTTGTTTTCCAAGAAGATATGCAACTTTGTAGCTGGCCTCAGTAACAGCTTTATCCTGATGTATTATTCTATGAAAAAATTGCTGTTGTTTTTGTCTTCCTTCTTTCAACTTCTTTAATGCAATACTTCGAGATTCACCTTCTAATTTAGCATGCTTGTTGTCCTTATGAGTACTATAATGCTGATGCGCATTGTATTTCTTTATTGTTGCAATTGTTGTTTCACAGAGCAAGCATTGCATTTTGCCATTATCTGACACAACGAAATATTGCAACTCCCACTCTTCATTGAAGACTCTGTGTTCATCTTTTAATGTTCTTTTCAATTTCTTGGACATGATATGGGTAGAATGAACTAATTTACCTCAAAATGAGCTAAAAATGCGATAGCTGTTTTATAAGTTCAAGTTATATGATAAATATCAATAACTGTTCAATAACACTGTATTTGGCACCAATGCACTACTTATTGCTAGCAAAATTTATAAATTAAAGGACTTATCAAAGTAAAATTGTTTTTAATATGTTGTACACAAAAATATATATAATTCAGTGCAATCACTGTAATGCAACACTCAAAATAAAACTATCAGCAAATATTTTTATGAATTCAAACAAATATGACGACACCTTCACTGCTAATACCGAACTGATCTGCAGCCTTTTTTCTCTCTCTCTCGTATTGGTGGCAGAGTCACGTTCACGTGATCTCGCACACGTTATATCTTGAACGTGTGCAAAAATACTTATTGCCACCGACTTCTGATTTATACAGAGGTAAACGTGTTCATTTTTGGCAGTTTTATTCGATTGTAAAAACTAGTTCATATATGCATATGATAACATAGTGATAATAAGGATGATGTTGAAAAAAATCTGAAAATGGCAAAATAATGACAAATCGTGTATGACATTATGATATATTTATTCGATGCCAAACACGCTCCAATAATGCCAATTGACATTAAATGGTCATACCTGGCAACACTGTTTAACACTGCCACCGATCAGAGTTTTTGTTGCATATGTAACCAATAACGAGCGCGTTTACATCCTTTGTAGCACGATCTGACGAACCAACGGCGAGTAAGGTATGACGTGTGCTGTTTAATTTTTCTAATGGAAGCTGTACCACTACCTTTTACTGTACTGTGACACTACTACGAAGCTATCTGAAACAAATAGAGGCGGGAAGCAGTGGGCTAAACAACAACCGAACAAGAATGTAGCATGAGTAAAACATAGTGAGCGGCACTAGTACACAAACTATACATGAAAGAACTGCTCTTACTGCTATAAATAGTACGTTTTTGCTTTGCTTGAAATGTAGATTTCACAAATGCCAAATTTAAAGTGATAATAGATAACTAATAGTGTCAAATTATACATAAATGACAGAAAAGAAATATCTAGCGTTTACAGAACTGGTATTTGCTACTCTTAGGTGTCAGATGTATAATTCTGGGTTTAAGTTTTAAAGAACTTCCATAAGCCACGGAAGGCCGCACTTCATGACTCAGAAGGCCGCATGTGGCCTTAAGGCCGCAGGTTCCCCACCCCTGAGCTAGACAGTAGACGTTACGACCAATCAGACTGTCAAATGGCTTACAAGCGTTACATACAAATCAAAAAAAGTGCGTGCATTGGTAAAACCACCGTTCAGGTTTTAAAATTTTATATTCTACAAAAGTTAAAATATTATTTTAACGATCTTCTTATGGTTAAGAGTTAGGGCTACATATTCAGTGGCTGTATTAACGCAGCTCCATCATTTACAACTCACGTTCTGTTTTGAAAGTTTCTTGCATCAGAAAATAATGATGGACGGTAAGTGGGCAATTATCGCAGGACATTCTTCGAAGGAACTTGTTTGAACAGAAATCAATTTATCAAAATCAATTACGACTGTGGCTCTCAACAAGGCTTAAAAATTTTCTTTTTTTAAACTTAAAATAACTTTTAAATGACAACTATCTGTAAGCAAAATGAAGAGTGTTTCAGTTATACTATTTTATCAACAATATTTCCTTGTGTTTTCATAAAATTCACTTACTGATTTATACATGCAAATTAGCTTAGCCTACATAAAACAGGTGGTGTGTCGTAGAAAAGATGAACTTTTTTTTTAAAAACTAAATCACCAACTCAAATGAATCTCCAGGATCATTCGCAAAACATTTGTAAAATTTTGATTTTAAACTATAGTGTCTACGGGCAAACTTATACATCAAAGTTTGTCGCTATGACCACAAGAGAACTTGGAAAAAAAGAGTGCTATTCTGTTTTGAGGGGCATGAAAAATTTTGAGGAGCATAAAAATTTTTAAGAAATTTATGAAACTCAGAACCTGACGTATTAAAAAAACACAAGAACAAGTCTTAATTATAACCTAGACACTTACTATTATGTCACAATTTTATTAAAACATCACAGATCTCAACTTAAAACAACCACGTTTTACTTAAGCAATGAACTACAGTCCTAATTCTAACCTAGACACTTACAATTTCATTAAAACATCACAGTTTAAATTATAACAAAAAAACAAAAATTTCATATACATTATAAATTATTGATCTGTCAGGTTAAAATAATTTTTATATCCCTCAAAATTTTTGGTATTTTTATAGATAAGGTTCAGCACGATTTTATGCTTCAAACCTTGACTTTCTATTCGTAATTTTGCCTGCTGAATAACATGGTGATACTTATTTTTGTCGCAAATTAATCATTTTTGAGATATTTGATGTTTTATGCATACCTCCTCCTCCACCCCATTTCTGCGCATGCGCGCAATCGAGTTACTCGTTTTGCACTCGTTTTGAATTTTGCATTTTCATTCATTTATTCATTGTCGTCATGGAAAGAGGCCTGTGATTCGTGTGATTCAAATTATTTTCTAACCAGTAGTTCTTTTTATAACAACGAAGACGCTGCTGTGGACTTCTTAAAACACCACGGTGTCATTTCCTCTTCTGTCAAGTGTCCCCGGTGTGGTGCTTTGTGTAATTTTTCTAAAGACAGAAATTTGTGGCGTTGTGGGACCAAAGTGATTTTTAGGCCTTCCTAAAATTCGGGGTGGGGGTTCAGGGGGTCTCCCCTCTGAAACACTTTTAAAAAACTATTTGCGACGCTTCTAAGTGCCAAAATCGTTCTCAGCACACAAAAAAACGGAGAATTAGTCTCGAAAAATGGCCTAAAGTAGTGCTGGACCTTATCTATAAATTTACCAAATTTTTCATGCCCCCTTGTTACGGTGAACACTTTAACTAAGATGATTCTAAGAATTTAGCTGGAAGGCCTAGTTTTTCAATTCTCGCACGCGTTCTCAACACGAACGTTAGCCGAGGGAGTGTATTTGATAACCACAGACGAACTAACAACGTTATAAGAATTTATCCGAATAAAAAAGAGAATTAAAAACTGCTTTAGACCTGCCTGTAAAAATAGAATATTGTTTAGAATTACCATTAAAATTATCAGCACATTACGAATTTCAGATAATATGAACTAACCAACAAAGAAAACTATACCACGAGAATTTAAATACACGACCCACGGTAAAACGTTCTTTGATTAACTGCACGTGACAGGCGAACAAAGAAAAGCGATCAGATAGATCCAAAGCAGCCACGAAGCAAAGGAAAAGTCAACAAATATAAGTACACGTGGCATTTTCCCAAAACCAGAGTATTTCTCACCTTAACACCCCTTAAAACAGATCGTCGCCAAAAAAAGCAACTTCAAACGTAAATTGTTTTTATAAAACTTTATTCATAAATGCAACGAAGAAATACTTTTATTTTTTTGCATTAGCTAATGATGGGGATCTACCCGAAGAGTCGTTCGGTCAATTAACATTTCAAACCGTTTGCTTACTCGGGATTTGTCGCAGAGGAAGCAGACTGTCCCTGATGAGAGTTTAAACTCAAAACTATGGTCGGGCAGTGAGCTCGGGTTCGGCGTGCATCATGCACAATGCCACAGATAGTGGTTTTTAGTGCCATTTGTTCTCTAACTCGCTAAATGCAAAGGTGTTTTATTTTTATTTTTTCTCTAAAAGGTTAAAAAAATCACTAATTAAATTTTTATCAAATTTTGCTATTTAATACTAACCTACGTTCTCGATAATTTTTTGTTTAAACTAACTTATTCTATTAAGTTTATATGTTAGCATTCACCATGTTATGCAAAACAAAATTACATTTTAAGTACGTGCTTATCTAGCCTATTAAATTTATCTATTCCACTTTTAGTATAAATTACTCAACAATTTGACTATGTACTGTAATATAACATTAAACTTTAATTACTAAATGCAAGGACCAATATTAAACTGCAATTACTCGACTTAACATTTGCAAAAAATGTTTAAGTTCTTTAAAACTTTTTTGTCATAACTTTATCATTGCTTAACAACCAATTTTTTAAAATATTTATCATGAATCAATAAAAATTAAAGAGCTCAATACTTTAGGCCCATTTTTGGTTAAAAGGTTACATCACAAAAAGAGCCTACTTTTTACTAGCTATAATCATTAATGGATTAGAGAAGCGTTATTTTGAAAAATAATCTTTTTTTTACAGTCAACTAAAAGCAAAACCAATCAACTACTTTGTTTAAACTATCATGATGCAATTTTATAAAAAAGTCAAAAAACTAACTTAAAGTTTTTTTCGTCGTTGGCGGTGAAGAAATAAACGACCAAAATGCCGAACTAATTTTTGATTAAGTGGATTTTATAATGAAGACTAAGCAAGGTTCAAACAACTGTCAAAACACAAAGTTAACAATTTGAAGTACAAAGGTCCAAACACTAACTTAAAAGAAATTCTAATTACCACAACTAGATAGAGATTGTTAAATTTTTTTTATATTACAAAACTAAGTAGTTAAAGCTTTTAGTTAAAAAAATAATTTAAAACATTACTTCGGTACGTTAGCACAGCGTTCATTTTGTCTTTTTCAATCTGTCAATTAGAGATGAAGATAAGAATTTTTTACCCCTGCAATACAAAAAGTAAAAAGAGACAAGCATATATACTAAAATGGGAACATCTTGCAGACTAACACAGACTAAAAGTAACATTTAATTGTAGAAACACGGCATAAAAAAAACAGCAACAAGAAACAAAAATTTTTATTGTTAAATTCTAGAACACAACACTGATGAAAAAAACTCTTATCCGTCATTTGCTGGATGTGATCTACAATAAGAATTGAAATTATTTTTTAAAACTTTATTTATTAGAAAGCAGTACTGTATTAACCCAGACTCTGATCAACATAATCTCAGTTCAACTCCTGGTCTCGTCGTACTGTAATGTTCCTCAAAAATGTGCTTCGACACCTAATTCTGATGGTAGTTTTTTTTACCACAAGCTTGTCAATTTTCATAGAAACAGTTGCTGGGACTTAATCGGTTATGTGGCGTTATGGTTGACTAAACATAACTCTACTAATCTGGTAGTCAAATTATATTCAAAAAATGCAAAACCATGAAGATCTAAAATATAAGAATTATAACTCGTGTGCGTGATGCAAATCTCCATTTGAAATTTCTGCGAGTGTGCACCACGGCTAACACTCAACAAATTTAACGTGGTAACATGTTGTTCCAAGTTTTATTTACAATATTTTGACGTCTCTTTGCAGCAGATAGCTTTTCTAAATACAGGATGTTACAAAAAATTTGACATCATTTGACATGTAAATAGTACAGAAACTATATAGTCGAATCAAATGAAATTTAACAGGTTTAATGTTGACCAAAACAAGATTTAATGACCATATTTCACAAATGTTCAATATGCGCGCCGCCTGTTAACCGGCACACGTCAAGTCGGTAGTCTAGCTCCTTTCCAACACGATGCAGCATGTCTTGGGTAACTGTGATAGTGATTCTTTGTTGGAGCTCGTTTAGATTTGCAGGAAGAGGGGGACATAAACCAAGTTCTTCACATATCCCTAGAGAAAAAAATCGCAAGGATTAGGTCAGGTAAACGTGGAGGCCATTTCAACATCAGAATTTCTTCACCACCAGCACGCTCGATCCATCTCCTTGGAAAATTGTATAGAGATAAGCCCGCACAGTGAGCTTCCAGTGAGGTGGAGCACCGTCCTGTTGATAAATGAAATTTTCATGTTCATTTGCAATAAGCTCATCTGTTATCCAGTTTTGAAGCATCTGGAGATAAACATCGCCAGTCACATTTCCCTCAAAGAAAAACAGGCCATGAACATGGTTTTTCGAGATGGCACAAAACACATTCACTTTTGGTGAGTCTCTTTCGTGCTCAATAGTGGCATGGGGATTTTCTTCGCCCCAAATGCGAACATTATGCCTATTGACTTTGCCATTCGTATGAAATGTGGCCTCATCACTGAACACAAGGCGTTCATTGAACTCGTCTTCTTTAAGCTTCTCTTGCATATCAATACAGAATTGTTTACGCTTTCGCTTGTCATCTGCAGTTTTGGCCTGCACGAGCTGCAGTTCGTAGGGTTTCTTTACCAAGCGTTTCCTTACTACCCGACAAACTGTCGTTGGAGGTATCAGGGTCTTCATACTTGTTCTTTTTATGAACTTTTTGGAGTGCTTGACGAATCCGCTCGACCTTCCGTTCTGCTGTTGCTGGTCGTCCAGATCCTTTTGTGGATCCTTTCGCCTTGTTTGTTTACATAAAGTTGGACGCGACGTCATTTGTTTTGATAAGTGGTTTGACCATTCGCGCTTATTCGCGCGGAACTAATGATAAGTCGATTGACCGTTTTGATATTTTCGCTTCGGGCAAAATCATGTAACGAAAAACGCTGCGTCAGCTCGCCTTAAATAGATTGGTTCTGAAGAATCGATAGCAAAAGCAAAAACTGGTCTGTTGAAATATTGAAGTATTGTTTTGTAATTTGGCCGCAAAAGGTTGGTGAGTTTGTTTTTTATTGAAAAAATTTGTATAATTGTGTTGTTTTTTATATATTTAATTGCAAAATTAAATGATAGCTCAGTAAAGAGTATTTTATAATTAGTAGCTTGAAATACATATTATAACTGTTTCCCGGCTTAATAGTAAATCTGAAATTTGTGTATTAAGCTTTTAACGTTCGTCTCGCTTAATGTATCACTGCTTACAAATTAAAATGTCGATTTTAGAAAACCGTTATTCATCAATTGTTCGTTACCATATTGGAAATTTGTTGAATAAATTTTTTTGTGGCTTGCGTTTTGCGGTGGATAACGCGTTCTGATCCTCAACAATTATAAGGCCATTTCAGTATTTAAAAATTCTGTGCGAGAGCCGCGTGGCGTGGTGGTGCACACTTTGCTCTGCACAGACAGCCTTTGTCTTCGAATTTCTTTTTTTCAGCTCCATATCTGCTTTGCTTTTGGTGACTTCTTAGAAAACTTTCTCAGAAACGCATGCTGCACAGTCTTGTTTGAGTTAGTTCGAGCATACTCCAACACAAAAAACGCCTTTTCTCTGCTAGTGAATACCATTTAAACACACAGGTTTGAACGCAGTACAAATAATTTATCAATTAAAAATTTTTACACCAGAAGAAATAAACATATCAAATATTAAGCACAAAATTTTGGCCTGTTTCTACACATGCTGTGTAAATTAAAGTTATTTAAACAGAAACTGCCAAAGTTATTATAGCAAAATGATGTCAAAATTTTTGAAACACCTTCTATAACTTTGATAATTACTTCGTTTGATCGAAGTTTAACACTTTTTGTATTGTTCTGCATTTCAGAAGAGTTTATGTTGATGAGTTTGTAATGCGGAATTTATTATTTTGTTGTATTTTTAGAAATACTTCTTTTACACGAGGAGCACAACAACTCATATAAAAATATTATTCTCAAGTTATTTAAGTGATACCTAAACTTTCGGGTAACGTGTTAATCCAACTTGGCCGCATGCTTGTAGTGTCGGTGTTTGACTTAAAAAATGCCAAAAATATTTGTAACAATCTAATCAATGAGTCTGCGCAATTGTAAGTTCGAGCTGGGCATTTACTGCCATAAATTTTGTAGTCGGTATTAATCCAATAGATAAAAAGTAAAAACCAATGTCAAAACTTTCCAGATAACAAGGAATATTTTACAATCTTACAACACAATTACTAGAGGTGTCAAGCAATTTTCGTTACTGACTCATTTTCTTGCGGGTCTATATTATCACTTGGAGTTTAAAGAAGTTTAAAAAATTGGGGACGAAATACTTTTTTATTTGATGGATCAAAACGTAGCCTCACAAACCCTAGAAGAATGCACTTGTCTTGCCTTTCCTTTGCGTACCTTGTTATGCACGAAGCCCGTCTGCATCGATGCAAAAAAATATGCACAGAATACTGTCAATTGGCATTTATCTGGCTGTCGAACGGTTTATACAAGAGATGTTTTGTCATACTTAGAGTCTTGACGAAGTTTGATTCCGGTCTGTTTGTCGAACAGTTTATAGAAGAGATCTGTGACCACGTTTTGTGCGGCACTTTATACACAAATTTAACTATGGATGAAACTGAAAATAAGGCAATTCAGTCATTTTCACGAATTTTTGTTTCTTGTTGTTATTTTTTTTATGCCGTGTTTTTACAATTAAATGTTACTTTTTGTCTGTGTTAGTATGCAAGATGTTCCCATTTTAGTATATATGCTTGTCTCTTTTTTACTTTTTGTATTGCAGGGGTAAAAAATTCTTATCTTCATCTCTAATTCAGTGGTTTTCAACCTTTTTGGTGGAGCGGAACCCCAATGAAACATTCCAGAGGCTTGAGGAACCCTTGTGCAATAATTTGATTTCTTATGCAAAAAACATCATTTGATTATACAAACCTTTGGCCTAGGCTATATTATTTTTATTCTTGCTAAATACACCATAATATCTTGTTCTTTCATTGGATCCATATTAATCTTTTTGCAGTTTAACAAGACTAGCTATAACAGCACCTCAAAAATGAAAAATAGCATTGTTTTAAATTTTTTGAAAGCTAGACGCATTTTATAATGGAATAATTGTAAACGGTACAAAACTTAGGTTATCAAAAGTTTAACTTTTATTATTAAAAACAATTTTGCGTTATCAAGAAAGGCGAGATACGCCAATTTACTGCTGTGAATCGGTCAAGCGTGAAATACGTTTTACAGAAAGTAACAACTTTGCAATGCTTACGATTTCATATTAAATTAACCTGGCAGAAAGGAAAATACTTTGCTGACTGGAAAAAAATTACGCGGATCGTTGCTGGTCCGCGGACCGGCGGTTGAGAACCATTGTTACAGACGACTTCAGATGAAACACACAGCATGTCATAATGCGAATTGATTATTATCAATTATGCAACATCATAATGCCAACTAACTAATACTGTAATGATACTGTAATGAACAGAGAATTATAGTACAGTACAGTAGCCTACTTTTCTGTAATTCATCCCTGTTCATTACCAGTTAGTTTGCATCGTGATGTAGCATAATTGATAATTTTCAATTGGCATTATGACGTGCTGTGTGTTTTAGCCAAAGTCGTCTGTACTATTAAAAATATAATACTATAAAAACTACCACAGACTTAATTGAATGCAACAGAAACTTATATGATTGCAATGAGACTTAATAGATCAAAAATCACTGTCTATTTAAATATGCGTACAATACAATAATAAAATAGACTCTTGGATTTGAATGTGCACTTGCGGAACCCCGGGACTGTTCTGGCGTTACCCTGGTTGAAAATCATTGCTCTAATTGACAGATTGAAAAAGACAAAATGAACGCTGTGCTAACGTACCGAAGTAATGTTTTAAATTATTTTTTTAACTAAAAGCTTTAACTATTTAGTTTTGTAATATAAAAAAAATTTAACAATCTCTATCTAGTTGTGGTAATTAGAATTTCTTTTAAGTTAGTGTTTGGACCTTTGTACTTCAAATTGTTAACTTTGTGTTTTGACAGTTGTTTGAACCTTGCTTAGTCTTCATTATAAAATCCACTTAATCAAAAATTGGTTTGGCATTTTGGTCGTTTATTTCTTCACCGCCAACGACGAAAAAAACTTTAAGTTAGTTTTTTGACTTTTTTATAAAATTGCATCATGATAGTTTAAATAAAGTAGTTGATTGGTTTTGCTTTTAGTTGACTGTAAAAAAAAGATTATTTTTCAAAATAATGCTTCTCTAATCCATTAATGATTATAGCTAGTAAAAAGTAGGCTCTTTTTGTAATGTAGGGGAAACCGGGTCTGTGTCACAGTGTTTGTTCGGGAATCGATACCTGCGCTGAAACAAAGCTGTGTCTAAATTTTATTTTATTCCGGCTCAAGAAGTAGTCTTGCTATGAGCCTGACGGTTTACATAGTTGGTTTAACGAAAGCTCGGATTGGTTTCGTTAAAGACTCTTCTCACTTCACAACAAACAGAGACCACTGTCTCTAATAAGAACGAATGTATTACAAAAATTCACGACCGACGAAACTTCTATTCCACGCTTTGCCATACTGCAAAGCGAAAATCAACACTATAACTTGATTCAATCAACACAACTAATTCTACCTCTGTAGAACACAACTCCCTGCCACTGGCACAAAATAAATTCAACACTCGACGACCTATACAAAAATTAACGGGCCATCCGCGCCCAACCAATTACTTCCACTTGAGTCGTCTCCAAATCACATCTAATCAAAATTTGCTACGCATCGGCTTTACATCAAAAACAAGATCACGTGACCTAAACTTGCACGTAAATTCAAGATTTAGCCACAACTCCCTGGAGAGATCGTTACGCTCGAATCAAGCAGCATATACGCGAAGATTCTACTATCTTCGAAATAGCAAAGCTTCAACAAAACATATTACGTCATACTGTCGGCGCAGAGAGAAAAGAAGATACATGTAACGAGCAATAGAACAAATCGGACGTATATCGCATAATACAAGAGCAGCGATCAAGAGACTCAATTACTCTCTTATAACGAAACTATGAATTACTTTTAACGGGGAAAAATTACATCGCTATGATTAAAATTATAATGAAGTGTGACAGTTTGGTTGTCACCAATTTCAAACTTTATAATCTAGCAAGTAGTTGGTGGATTTGCAAAAATTTTTTTGTTTTTTTCTTTAGTTAAAGTCTTCAGCTATAACTTTAGAGTTTTTTCTTTGGTTTTTCAGCAACAATAAACCTGGAAAAATCTGTCCTGGTTGTCACAAACATTGGGGTAAAATGTCACAGCTATTTGTGAGTCGACACTCACTCAGTTGCTATTAAATTTTGCTATACGTCAAGATCAAACGAACAATTTATTGATAAAAACAATACAAAAATATTATATACATGTCAAGTAAAAATAGCACTGTATTTCTTGTCCAGTTAGCTGTTTACAAAGATATTTTATTTTAGCTTCACAATTGAGTGCTGGATACAATTAGATAAATATCTGAGTTACACTAGCTATGTTTGAGGAAGGATAAGTAACCAAATAGGCATGCAATCTGCACATTTAGTTGCACAAAATAGCTTGATTTTTTTTTTTTTAATAAAAAAATCAAATGTTTTTACGCTCATCATAAAATGTTTTTACACAAGTTACACTGAGGTATTAATTTCTTTTTGGTTCTTCATCGGCATCACAGTTATGACACATATAACTTTGAGAAAATAAAATACATTTTTTAAGTGCCCAGTTTCTGCATGAGAAACACTGCACCCAAATCTCTTTTGACTTGCTATTGGAATAGGAGTCCATACATACCAGGCAATACCATTCTTGTTTAGCAAGGGCAGTTGATTTTCTCTTCTGTTTTTGTCTTGTGGGCGAACTATTTTTATAAAACAAATTGTATTGTACATTCTTAGGTAATCGCACCTTTTTGCTGGACTTTGCTTGTGCGATTGCTGTTTTAACTGGGGTGTCAGTCAGGATTGCTGACTTTCGTTTTCGCCACCTTTTTCTTTTGTTATTGTTGCGCGGTTGAGCTTTTGGAATCGGACGAACTTGAACTGGCGATATACGCGTACTTTCTGATCTACTAAACAACGGACTGCTCAGCGCTTCCGATCCTTGCTTGGAAGGATTTACAGCTGCATCTGATGATGTAGAAGGTTGCTTTATCAGCAGCAGTGCTATTTGAAATCTCGTTATTTCCAAAGAGCTGATCTTTTAATAAGTTTTCCGGAGTTTTGTTAGAAGTCGTTCCTGCTTCTCCAGCTGCTGGCAATAAAAGGTCTTGATCAGTTACATATCCTGGCAAAAAGTCCGAGTCAGAAAATATTTGGTTTTTAAAAGGATATATCCCAGTCGATTTAAAGCCTGCTTGAATATTTGATGGTGTTACAGCATTTGTATATGCAATTGCAACCAAAGCTGGCAAATCATAGATGGTCAAAAAAAAAGGTCTTCACTTCGATTTCGTCTCCGGTTTCGCTATTTTTTTCCCAAAAACATGGTGATCTCTAAAGAATCGATCTTGTATTTGCCACTTTTCGTCCCAACTTCATAATAATCTCTAAAAAACATCTGCAGCAAACTCAAACTATAAGTGTTATTTTTGAGGGGGCCCTAAAATCCAGAAGGGGCTCCCAAAAAAGGGGGACCCGAGGCAACTGCCTCATTTGCCTCACCCAATATCCATCACTGATTACAGGTTATGGGATTAGTTAAAAATTGGAGCGGAGTAGAAAAGAAAGTGTACCTCGAAATAGCAAAGGCTGATATAAATCTAAATGTATAACTGCATTTCACCCGACTGTAGTTAACTCAAACATTATAGGTATTTACATATATTAATGTTTTGTTTAAAGAGATATGAGAACATGTTTTGATTTCAAAAATTCTGCTAATATCTTTAGAAGTACAAAAATGTCAGGTATGCGGAAACAATGTGTCTAATAATAGCGAAGATAAACGCAATGCCCATATCCACAACGGTGTCTCATACGTATAGTTGGCAGAATAGCACAGTGCAATAACACTCTGACTTGTGAGAAGAAGGGTGCAAGTTCGATGCCCAGTCTATGAGTCTACTAAAGTAATTTCTGTTGATCCCTTTTGAAAAGCACTTCAATTCAAATTCCTGAATGGGCTGAGATTGCATACTTCAATAATATCAGTGCTTACAAAGCAAGCAGCAATTGGAATTTAAGTGTTAACGTAGATTCCATAAATTTTACGTGGTGTATTTTTGGGTTATTTGTTACCTGTTCTCGAAATAAAAAAGAGTTTTATTAATTTATTATACAGTTTACTATATTTTAATTGATTTACATTGGAGTGGGAAATCTTATTGTACTCTCGGGCCAGATCCAAAAATTAAAAAATTTTTGCGGGCCTCATAAAAGTTTGGGGCGCAATATAATTTTTCGTCTCCAAAATATAGAGAACTCTAAAAAAAGGTTCATTGCTTAGAACCTATCTCTGATTTTTCAATTTTTGTCTCAACACAGTAATCTCTAAAAAAAGAAAGTAGTACCTGTTTTATTTGCACCTAGCCACACACGGTCCGCAGGTTCCCATCCTGCTTTGCAATACGTTCATCGTCGTCGTTTGTAGAGGTATCCACTCCAGGTCAAACACAAACAGGACTGGGGCCGAGGGTTTATCCTTTTACTACCCCAGGCTGCTGTACTTCCTGAATCAGATGCTGGCAGTGATGTTATTAAGCCAGCATCGAGTTTCTACATCCAAAAGCGTCAAACCTCGTGTTCTATGTAGTGCCCGATGTATAGGGCACGCTGTTAGAACATGGTCTGCGGTTTGTTCACAGGCGCCACACTTGCAATTCGGTGAAGTCGCAAGGAGCGAGACCCTATTTGTGCATGGACGAATGGAATTGCCCATCATTAGTCCGCAGACGGTTGAGCTTAACCCAAGATGCTCAGGGGTAAGGCCATCCCAACAGGCCTGGCACCGGTCCCGGGTACAAAAGCAGGAAGCCTGGAAGCATTTTCGCAGTACTCCGTTTTCCATTTGTGATTTGTCCATTCTAAAGCGCGGATGCCAAGTCTGGCAAGGTTGTCCAAAAGATTCCGTGCACCTGGCACAAACGGGCGTCTGGATCTTAGTCTCTCTTGGCGATTATCTGAGGACTTACTTAAAAGATCATACAAGATATGATCAGGGTCCAGAGATCCACAGTGAGCCAAGAAAAGTGTCACTCTCATTCGGCAAAGCTCAGCTGGCTGGATGCCTGAAAGTATAGGTAGGTGGTCCGTTGGAGTGTGACGCAGGCATCCAGTGACTATGTGCAAGGCGTCATTCAAGATACTGTCGATGAGGCGAGTGTGAGCACTGCGACACCAGACTGCCGCGCAATACTCAGCTGCTGAGTAGACTAGAGATAAGGTAGTTATGCGTGGTGTTTTAGCACCAGCACCCCATCCTGAGCCCAAAGTCGCCTCAGCAGTGTGACGTGCGAGGATAATTTTTTGAGCAATGCCACAAGATGATGAACGTGAGCGATCTATCCAGTTTTACCCCAAGATAAGAAGGTTTTGACAGAACAGTAAAACTCTATTGTTGTTGTAGATTTTTAGCTCACGTTTGGCCTTCTATGATGTTGCGCTCTTCATACCTAGTACTTTTAGTTTGCTAACCCGAATAACAATACGATACTAGAGGAGAACCCTACGTGAATTTCGCAGAAAATCACTAGCCTGTTGAATGAAGCTTATACGAGTATTGAACTGGCGGGCCCCAGCGAAATAGATAGACAGGCGGGTATTATATTACATGTATTAAATAATTATATTAGAGAAACGAAGACGTAACGATTAAATGAAAATAAAAATATGCGCCAAAATTATATATAAGATGCTACGATTTACAAATAGATTAAATACTTCACAAATTGCCTAACAGAATTTACAGAGCCGCAAAAGAATATTATGAATTTTATAAATTTTTCCCCCAAAGCTTAATGCCAACTTGCAGTCATGACAGATACAATTGACACACTAAATTGTACACAAAATACGTTCGTCAAACACTAACATCTAGAATCTGAATCTGCATCTGAATCTGAATAATCTCATCTCGCTGCTGCCTATATATATATATAAATCTTTTTAGCGACCACGTGCGAAGGAACACTCTGTACTCGTTTTTTGTGAAGTTGTACCTCGTTAACAGTGCCACCTTTAACACATCATATTCCATCGCATCTTCTTGCGATAACCTGGAGTAGACTTCAAGAGCTCTTCCCAATAACAATGCGCTTAGCTGATTGGCCCATATCTGCTTTTCCCATCCAGCAACACCGGCGTATCTCTCAAATCTCAGCAAATAATTGTCTAAGTCATCATGACTGTCAGCAAAAGGTGGTAACTCCGGAGAACAACCCCATTTCCGTATTCCGCTTGCTACGGTTCTCTGCTCCCTCTCGCGGAATGTAACTTCAAGGCGCTTAGTTTCTAATTCTATTCTTAACCGTTCTATTTCTCGTTCGGCTTCCCTCTCAGCCTTCTTCTCTTCAGCGTCCCTCTAGCCCTTCTTCTCCTCGGCTTCCCTCATTTTACGCCATTCTTCCATCAGGAACTTACCCTTTTGCTTGTCATCTAAACCCCACGCTTCAACCTGCCTCTTCAACTCCTCGAAAGCTGCCGAATCAAATGCACCAGCCATATTGATTTTTCTACGATTAAAATCCCGGACCCAGATGTCGATTAAAGACTGAATCGTGGGCTAGTTCTATTACGCTCTTTTTTAACGCATCTGGAGTCATAACTTGTCTCACATACTCCCCATCTCCATCTTTCCTTCGTCTGGTTCTGTACAACATTCCTTTCTGCCATTCGTAAGTGACTTCAAAATCCCTTCGTACTATTATATCCTTCATATCTCCATACTTCCTTAGGCTTTCGTCCTCTTGTTGCATCGAACACAGTCTCTCTTTCGTCACCACTCTATCGGACGCAATTTTCTTCACTTTTAAGGGAGGGTCCACTATATCCTTACGAGCCTGTGATCTGGTTACAACTGCGGCTGCCACATCCCTCTTCACATCCGGATCGTCTGGTTCTCTTGCTCCCTGTATATTTCCCACAATCAGATCGAACAAAGGATCCTGTAAACTTAAGGCCTCCACTCGGCCAGTGTAATATGGCGTGTCTATATTTACCATGCCTGCGGGTGCCCTTCTGACAGTCCTATCTACTGTCAACATATACTCGGTCCGGTTTGTAATCTCCTCCTCTTTTACCAGGTCCCGTCTAACTATGACACCACTGCATCCCGTGTCTCGTAAGACTTCAACAGTCTTTCTTTCGACCCTTCCGGTAACGACAGGCATCTTGTCTTTTAATTCTGCATTAACACCGGCACCATTTAAAACCTTAATTGTTTCTCCGTTCTTCAGCTCAAGTACTCCCATTTTCTCGCCTGTTTCTTCTTCTGACCCAGTGCTTACTTTCACCGCACACCCAACCTTATGCGATGACACGGGCCTACTACTTTCTGCCAGTTTTTGAGGAAATCGACAATCTCTAGCAATGTGCCCAGTCTTCCCACACCTGTAGCATCGCTTTCTATCTGTTCCTCATTCATTGGTCCAAACAGCGAAATAACTTGTTCTGCTGAGACACTGACTTTCGAGCGAAAGATTGCGAGTTTTAATCTCATTCTACCCTAGTAATCTATTTCCGTAGTGCACTGGGGAAAAGTACTTCATGAAAAATTTATTAATGGAGTCACGCTGTTTACTTACAATGATGATTTTGCTTAAAACAGAAGGAAATAAGGAGGAAAATTCTGGCGAAGTTGTACTGCATAATTTAAAGTTAAAAGAAAAGCACTTTTTTTGTGTTACTAAACTTTTCAAGTATTTTAGGAAAAAATAAACTTCTGTTTCCGCCGAAACAAGTAATACTTGACAGTAAGTACGAATTGTTTAATTGGTTTTAAAAAAAATGTTTTGATAGCTAAGACATTCTATAAAATATCTCACAATAATATCTTACGTATTTGATATTTTAAGGGAGTGCTTACCAACTCACCAACAAAAACTCTGTCTTTTTTTAATATTTTGTTTTTATCGGAAAAAATTTTGCTTTTTATTGATTTTTTAAGGTTTATGAAGCCAAACTTGTGACCGAAAAATGAAAAAAATCCACAAAAATCATTTTTCGAGAATTTCACGTATTAACCCTATTTAGACTGGGCTTTTTGGAAACTTTGTACGACTCGGGGGGCCTGAAAATGCCCACGCTCTTTGCTTGCTTATATCTCAACAATTATTAGCGCTAGAATTGTCATTCAAGTTTGTATAGAAAGGAAATTTTATACAATTTTAATATAGATACTTAAATGTTGCATTTAAACACCATTTGGTATTGAAAAAGCGAGTTTTCAAAGGGTGGTCAATTTTTGCAAATTGGCTGAAAACGAGAGAGCGATTTGAGAGAATTAACGACTTCAGCTATTTGTCGATGGTCATTAATCCGTAAAATTAGAAGTAAGAATGTTGACAGCTGAAATCCACTTGGCAAGATTATTACTGTTTACAGAGAAAGAAATTCTACACAAGCAAATCTGCTAAAAGCTGATTTTATTAGTGTTTACAACGCTTCGATCTTTGCTATTGATCAAATAATTTTTTAAATTCACTCCCTTTTGTGAACATTTAGGCAAGAAATTTTATAACATAAAAATAAAGCAAATTATTGCACAAAAAATTGTGTTTGTAGTTCCACATCGCAGGAACTCACCTTAATTTTTTTCACTATAAAAGAATATTTCGACTTGACTAATTTATTTAGAAATGATTGCCTTTTATCACATCGATTTTTTTAATTTTACAGAAATCCTTTTTTGTTTCGAATGCTTTTTTCCTTTGGTTAAATACACTAATTCATTAATAAAATATATGTTTATAAAATTTTGCTAACGTTTTCTGACGTAATTGTTTAACTTTTAATTGTTGCATGACTTGTTTAATTAGTTAGGTCTAGTTTTCGTAAGAGTTACAAAAAATTAAAATGTTTTAAAAAAGTCATTTAATTACCAACAACTTATATTTCAACTGTGACAAGTAACGTAACTTTGTTCAAAACTTACGAAACCGATATTTTTTTGCGATAAAAATTATTAAATTGATAATCCTGATTTAATATTATTGTTTGAAAAACAAAAACACCAGTACAATCATAGAATAATATTGCACTCAAGAACAGCTCAATGTATTTCGTTTGAATATTTTTTGAGTTTGTTTATATGAATTTTTGAAAACTGTTACCAGGCTGAACAAAAGATTGGAAGCGTCATTTTAATGCCTTTTTTTTTTTTTTCATTTCGGACCTGATATTTCTGATATACATATTTCACACCGACGTTTTCTTCTGTTTGAGAAGGAAATATCGATAACAAAGCGGTATAAATACTTGGTTTCACGTCATTTTTGCTAAGTATCAACTTTATTGTAGAATTTCACTGGTTAGACCAGTGGTTCTCCAACGGGGTGCCGCGGCACCCTAGAGTGCCATTTGCATTTTGCTAGGGCGCTGCAAGCTATTGCACATTATTCACTAGTCCAGGAAAACGGTTGAGTGTTGTAATTTTATTTTGAATAATCAGCTTTAATGTTACTACTTATATCTGTGTTTCTCAACCTATGTGCAGCAAAAGATTTCGGAAAAAAATTAGCTAGGGACGTCGAATATTGCGCTTTTTACATGTGAAATATGTAATACTCGGACCGAAGACCGTTTTTATTTAGAAAGAACTGATTTAGGAAAGGAAATTCACTAGAGAGACCGTGAATGCAGGTGAAGAGCTTTTTTTTAGAGATTACATAATTTTGGGGGCGGAAATTAAGGCTCCTAGCTAAAGTGCGCCGCAAACTTCAAAAGATACCAAGTTTGTGCCGCGACCAAAGCAATGGTATTTTTAGAATATAACTGATTTTAGGGACAAAAGCTAGACATCTGAGCCCAATTCTGGGTAAAAACTTTTTTTTAGTGATCACCTGATTTTGGAAACAAAATTTAATAAAAATAGTCTAAAGGTGCCGCGATTTTTGAAAGATTTCAAAAATGTGCCGCAATCGGAAAAAGGTTGAGAAACACTGGGTTAGACCTTGCCTTGGATGAAAGGTTTTACTAATTTTAAAACAAGACTAAACCCAACTTGAAACAAATTCTGTTTGCGCCGCTCCGCGTGTTTATTGATTGCTAATACATTTGCTGCATTTATGCGACAAATTTCAAGCAAATACGAAAATGCAATTGTGGTCCATTTTCGAGACTTGGTTTTACTCGAATAGAAAGTAATTTTTTGGTCTACAATGTCTGTACCTTCTTTCGTATAATCTCATAACTTGTATAAAGCGGATTTTTTCTTTTAAATTTTTGAAATTTAAAAAATTGGGTGCATTGTTGATAAGATTGCAATAATTCGTTTTTTTGTGGTTTTAGAGTTTACACTAAAAGAATTGAAGTTGATATTTTTTTCAGATTCGTTCCAAAAAACTTTTTAGAAACCAATATCTCTATTACACACTTGCTTTATTTTGTTTGATATTTCTTTGCGCTTAGCTTGAATAGTTCCGATGGTAGTAATATTCCGTTCCAATAGCCATTATACCAAAGGTATTGAAGTGTATGATCGATTGTAAGATCAACTTTTATAATAAAGCCATATCAAGTGGTCGGGATTTTATCAGAATTTGTTAGAAAATTTTATACGAAAAGAAATCTAAATCTACAGTTACTTCTTTTTCTACCGTACATAAACAACTTCCCTTGGAAAGTGAGATTGATACCGTTTTATTGCCTCGTAAAGTGCTTGAGTAAACATAGTTAATGAACAGTTCAGTTTTAATTGTTTTGATAAACAGATTACAATTTGCCTTTTTCTCGCTTTTGACTACTTTTTTCTCAAGTTTTATGAAATAGTCAAAAACTACTGACTAGGTGTCACCAAACTATTAATAACTCCAAAAATGCTTGAGCGATTTTTTCAAAAATTCACCAACTTTTAGATGAATAAAAATCAAGAAAAGTCATAAAATTTGAAAAAATTCGTGCAAGTAGTTTTTGAGCAGCACACAGCATTTTAACACCGCGGGCAGTTTCAGCTTCCCGCCCCCCAGTCTTATGACTAGAACAACCAAGAGCGTCAATTGACACATTTCAAGTAGTCAATTTCCCGTATCTCCGCCGAATATCACTCTTTTCTGCTGAAACTTCTTGACAATTATTTTTTTGTATAACGCTTAGTTTTGTGTCAATTTTAAAGTTTTTAATAATAAAACAAAGAATTTAGTTATATATCTACCTAGAATGACCAATCGCGTCAATTGACGCACACACCTGTAAATTTCACGTAGAGCAGAGGTTCCCAACCGGGGGTACTCGTACCCCTTGGGGGTACGAGATCAGATGTCAAGGGGTAAGAAGATCATTAGCCACAGAGCAGCTATTTGAACGGTTTTTTTAAAGAATTCGCTATCCTTTAAAATAATGATTATGTGCAAATATTAATTATTAGCAAGAAACTTCATTGTCTCATAATAATCAAATTTTTACCTGGATTGTGTTAGAGACTGATAGTTTAGACTTCAAATTGTAGTAAAGCTTCCTAAAATTTAGACGGTCAAAACAAGACTCTTTTTCTAAGTATGCCCTAAATCAAGTTCTAGAGTTAGATAGAACCAATTAATCTTTGTTAGTCCAGATGAATTTTAATTTGATAGTTTTTTAAATAAAAATTTTTAGACAAAGTTTTTTAATCAATATTAGGTAAGCCTATGGTTAAATCTTCAGTAACTAAGAAAAGAAAGTGGAGAGAAGAGTACACACGTTTTGTATTTTTCTGACAATGTAATTTACCTAACTCTAAGACTTAAGATAAAACAAATTAATCTTTGTTAAACCAAATGAATTTAAATTTGATGGTTTTTTAGCTAAAGATTTTTAGACATTAGGTAAGCCTATGGCTAAATCTTCAGTAACTAAGTAAAGAAAGTGAAGTAGAGAAGTACATACGTTTTGAGTTTACCATGACAAAAGGCAGTGATGGAGAAAAAAAGCCGCAATGCGTTCTTTGCAGGGTTACATAGTGCTATGCGAACATGAAGCCTTCAAGACCTAAAAAAAAATTTCAAAAATATGTATGGAGGAGTCAAAGCTGGTCAAGATTCGTAATCACTAAAGAATAAAAGAGTTCGTTTCGATTCGAGTGGAACTCTTCAAAAGATGGGATTTGTATCTGAAGATAAGCCGCTCCTCCATACATATTGTTATATATACATAGAAGGCCAAGATGGTAGGTGCTTTCACGCAGCCTGGGCCGTGAGTAAGTCTGCTCATTGATTTTAAAATGACAGACCGAAACCGAACCTACCAAAACGGATGGGTATCCACCCATTCCGATGTTCAGTGTGGGTCTGCTAATTGGCAAACGTCCTTTTCAGGACGAGGCAATGCCAGGATAAAACTGCCCTTTTCAGGGCACATTGCCAACAAGTTCCGAAGACGCAATATTCTTCAGCTGAACATCGAAGGCCTCACTGCAAGCAAGATGAATGTTCTTCATCACCTCGCTATGCAGTCTGAGGCACTCGTCATCCCACTGCAGGAGACCCATTGCACTGATGCAGAGAAGTTGGTGCTACCACACTACCAACTAGCTGGGTCTTCTTTAAGCAGGAAGCATGGCCTTGCCACGTTTGTCCACGAGCGACTGAGATACACGCTTTTGGACCAATCTCCACCGACATCGGAGATCGAGTGGCTGTGTGTGGACGTTGAAGATTATAAAATAGTCAACGTCTACAAACCACCGCCAACGCGATTGCGAACCCTGGATCTCCCAGTGTTTCCTCACCCCTGTCTGTACGCTGGCGATTTTAACTGTCGTCATCCTGACTGGGGTTATGACGACAACAGTCCGGATGGTGAGTGCTTGGCTGGCTGGGCAAGTATTAATTGTCTTGCCCTGCTATATAATTCCAAGGACGCTGCCAGTTTTTATTCCGGCCGCTGGAACACTGGTACCAATCCAGACCTAGTTTTCGCTAGCGTAGGTCCAAACAGTCGCTTACCGGATAGACGTGTCCTTGAGAAGTTTCCCAGGTCACAACATCGACCTTCGCTTATTACACCACCAAGGTTTGCTATGGCAGTGCCAAGCATGCCTGTTAAGCGATGGAACTTCCGCAAGGCCAAATGGAGTCATTACATTGCTTTGACGAATAAATTCGCAAAGACTTTGTTGCCGCCTGATTCACTTGATGTGGATGCGGCTTACCAGGACTTCTGTAACACCATTAAGAAAGCAGCCAAAAAGACTATCCCACACGGGTATCGAAACAACTATATTCCGTGTTGGGATGCAGAGTGTGAATGCCTCTATAAAACCTTTCTGCAGTCTCCTCAAGGAGACGAATCAAGTTTGGCTGCTACAGCTCTGCTTGCCAAGCTTGACAGAAGGCGGAGGGATCGATGGTCCAAAGCAGTTCGGAGCATTGACTTCTCACACTCTAGTCGAAAAGTGTGAAGTATTTTGAACAACCTTACTGGTAGGTCACGACACTCTCCTCGTCACTGTCCCGTTTCAGCCGATGCTATTGCATCTCAGCTGGTTAGAAATGGGAAATACGAGGCTGTTGATCGCAAGTCATCTCGACTTGTCTTTCAAGAAGTGTCTGATCTTTGGAGGGCTACAACACCAGACGCAGTAAATATCTCTGACAATTTTTCACAGAGAGAATTTGCTGCTGCCCTTCAGCACTTAAAACCAGGTAAAGCTCCAGGACCTGATTCCATCTGCCCCGAGCTTATACTCCATGCCGGAGCTGCTTTGAAGTCCTGGTTACGTAATTTCCTTTCTTCTGTTTGCGCCGACTCAAAATTCCCAAGATCTGGAGAAGAGCGCTTGTGGTTGCGATCCCAAAACCAGGAAAACCCGTGGGGGATCCAAAGAGTTGTCGACCAATATCTCTGTTCTGTGTCCCCTACAAGATCCTCGAGAGGCTTATCTACGCCCGCGTTGAACCATTAATCGATCCACTGCTCCCTAAAGAGCAGGCTGTGTTCCGACGCGGGAAGTCAACCGTAGATCAAATTGTTCTGCTAACCCAGAACATCGAGGATTCTTTCGAGGCTAAAAAGAAGGCCGGTGCCGTATTTATCAATCTGACAGCTGCTTATGACACTGTCTGGCACCGTGGCCTTACCTGCAAGCTGCTGAGACTACTTCCGGATAAGCACATGGTCAAAATGATCATGGAGCTTGTCCGAAATCGGAGTTTCACCCTTGCCCCCGGTGACAGCAAGCAAAGCAGGCTACGCCGTCTTAAAAACGGCGTTCCTCAGGAATCGGTCTTGGCTCCCCTCCTATTTAACATCTATACATACGATCTTCCTTCCATGATTTCCAGAAAGTTTGCTTATGCTGATGATTTAGCATTGTTGCATTCTTCTGGAAACTGGAAGGACTTGGAGGGGACCTTAAGCCAAGACATGTCCACACTTTCAGCGTATCTCCAGACTTGGAGGTTGAAGCTCAGTCACACTAAGACGGTGACGGCAGCCTTTCACTTAAATAAACGAGAGGCCAAACGTGAGCTAAAGGTCTACAACAATAATAGACTTTTACCGTTCTGTACAAACCCTACATACCTTGGGGTAAAACTGGACAGATCGCTCACGTTTCGTCACCATTTAGTGGCATTGCGCAAAAAATTATCCTCGCGCGTCACACTGCTGAGGCGACTCGTGGGCTCGGGATGGGGTGCTGGTGCTAAAACACTACGTATAGCCACCTTGTCTCTAGTCTACTCAGAGCTGAGTACTGTGCGCCAGTCTGGTGTCGCAGTGCTCACACTCGTCTCATTGACAGTGTCTTGAATGACGCCTTGCGCATAGTTACTGGATGCCTGCGTCCCACTCCAACGGACCACCTACCTGTACTTTCAGGCATCCAGCCAGCTGAGCTTCGCCGAATGGGAGCGACACTCTCCTTGGCTCACCGTGGATCTCTGGACCCCAATCATATCTTGCATGGTCTTTTAATGGGTCCTCAGATACTGGCCAAGTGAGACTAAGATCCAGACGCCCGTTTGTGCCAGGTGCGCGGAATCTCTTGGACAATCTTGCCAGACTTGGCATCCGCGCCTCTGAATGGACGAATCACAAATGGAACGCGGAGTACTATGAAAGTGCTTCCAGGCTCCGTGCTTTTGTGCCCGGGATCAGTGCCAGGCCTGTTGGGATGGGCTTACCCCGAGCAGCTTGGATTAAGCTCAACCGCCTGCGTACTGGTGTTGGGCGATTCCATTCGTCCATGCACAAATGGGGTCTCGATCCTTCACCGAATTGCGAGTGTGGCGCCTCAGAGCAAACTGCAGACCATGTACTAACAGTGTGCCCTATACATCGGGCACCACATGGAGCACGCGGTCTGACGGTTTTGGATGACGAAACTCGATACTGGCTTAATGACATCACTGCCAGCATCTGATCCAGGCAGTACAGCAGTCTGGGGTAGTAAAAGGATAAACCCTCGGCCCCAGTTCTGTTTGTGTCTGACCTGGAGTGGATGCCCTTCAAACGACGACGACGACGACAACGACGACGAGCCGCTCCTACTTGCCTCCTAAAAAGTAGCATATTAAAATCGCCAAAAACAAAAAAACACAAAACATTGTTACCATTGCTGAGTTATAAAATCGTGGTCTGTGAAAACGGCTAGCATAGTTTTGGGAAAAAAAGCAAAACGAAAATTAGAACAAAAGTCTTTTTTTGACAATTTGATATCGAGCAGGATTTCGGACATGAGTAATGACATGCTAAATCAGGTAATTCTTCTTCTTCTTCTTCTTCTTCTTCTTTCGGCTTCTCCCTACTCGGGGTCGCCACAGCGCGACAGTAATCTCCATTTCACTCGGTCTACTTCGTCTCCTTCCCTAGCTCCAACCCTTTCCATATCTTCTCTCACCAAATCCATCCACCATCTCCTTGGCCTTCCTCTTTTCCTTCTGCCTGGCACCGCCATTTCTATCATCCTTTTCCCCACGTAGTCTTCTTCTTTCCTTTTTACATGTCCATACCAACGTAGCCTCGCATTTCGAAGTTTGTCTCCCAGCTTTGCAATTTTCGCAGTCCCTCTTACGTATTCTTTTCTTATCTTGTCCTTTCTTGTTACTCCTAATGCCCATCTCACCATTTTCAACTCTGCAACTTCCATTTTTCCCATTTGTCTTTCAGTCACTGGCACCGTTTCCAATGCTAAATCAGGTAATTATCGACGTAAAAAACAGCCAAATAAAAATCTCAATTCAATAGGATGAATCCACAGGTATTGTCAAATGCTGTCAGCTTTTAACTATGGTTAAGTATGTAAAAGACGAAACCATCCGGGAAGAATCTCTGCTCTGCACGCCACTACAAATAACAATAACATTTGCAAGCAATATCTTTAATTTGGTGAAAGATTTTTTTTATCGAACATGACTTACAATTCAATTCAATTCAATTCAATTTATTTATTTAGGCTTTTTCACAAAACAATAAATCAGGAAAAGAAAACACAAAACAAATCAAGAAGCCATGGTTCAGTAAAAAGACCAAAGCTGGTCATCTAGTTACTGGACCTCAAAATAAAAATAATGCACAATTTGGCATAAGTTAAGAAACACATTAAAAATAAAAAATAACAATAATAATAATAATAATAACAATAATAAATGGCTTAGAGGTAAAGATGCTTGCTAATTACAAATACTGTTAAATAAAACAAGTTGTTACATTATAATTTAATAGCAAATTCACAGTTTATACTTAAATTTAATCATCAAAATATGAAAACAATATCACAAAGGTTTAACAATAGGCACTTAGAAGAAATATCGAAGTATTTCAGATTATTTTAAGCATTATAACTACTGATTAAGCTATGTTTGAATTTACATTTGAACAGATTAAACTCTAATGTCTTTATTGAAGCTGGTACTTTTGACCATATCAGTGCTCCTTGGTATCTTAAAGAGTGTTTTCCTAAGGTAGTATTTAGCCGTGGCAAAAATATATTTTTTGATGAAAATGATCTTGTAGAATAATGGTGAACTTCATTTTGCAATAGGAAAAAATTTGTGAAAGAATCAGGATTTTTTTTTGACAAACAATTATGAATTAGCTTAGCTACTTCAAGTGTATAAATATCCGGTATTTTAAGGGTATTGCATTTGAAAAACAGTGGTGTTGACGGAGCTGTGAAATCAGAAAAATTCATAATTCTTAGTATTTTTTTATGTAATATATGTAATGGTTGGAGAGCTGTAGAATAAGCTCTACCCCAATTGATTATGGAGTATTGTATATATGAATAAACAATACTATTATATACAGCTATTAATGTTTTTAAATCAACATAATGTCTCAGTTTTATGAGTAAATAAATAGCAGCAGACAATTTTGTACATAAATATTCAATGTGGGGCTTCCATGTTAGATTATTATCCAAATAAACTCCTAAATATTTGACATTTCTTTTTTTTTGTAATATATTATCATCAATAGTCAAAATAAAGTCAGAAGTGTTAGTATTTTTGTTTACATTTGAGTTTAATTGGTTCTATCTATCGACGAAGCACCCGCTATGTTAGGTAATCGTTTTGGGTTTGCTGCTCTCTTGAAGAAGGAAATACCAACACTAAAAGTTACGCCTTGTATGATTCACAGCCAAGCTCTTGCCTCAAAAAGTATGCCAAAAACTTTGAAAAAATTAGAATAAATTATACGAGTCGCAGGATTTTCTAATCTTTTTGTGCTGCAGTCGAAAATAAGCAAAACATTTTGCTGTACCATACTGATGTACGGTGGCATTCTTGAGGTCGAGTAATGACACGATTTTTTGAACTTTTGAGATACGCTCAAGTTGTATTTATATTTACAACACTGAACTTCTGATCTGGCTGCTTCACTTGAAAATAACTAATTCATTCAAAGCGTGGCCTATATTGCCGATTGTCACATTTCATTACTTATAATTTTGATTATAACGATGTAGTTTATCCCCATTAAAAGTGATTCATAGTTTTGTTATAAGAGAGTAATTGCGTCTCTTGATCGCTGCTCTTGTATTATGCGATATACGTCCAATTTGTTCTATTGCTCGATACATGTATCTTTTTTCTCTTTCGCTCAACAATATGACGTAATATATTTTTCAAGCTTTACTACAGCTCGCATATTGTAGAATATTCTGGCGCACTTGAGCTCAGCGATCTCTGCAGGGAGTTCTGGCTAAATCTCGAATTTACGAGCAAGTTTACGTCACGTGATCTTGTTTCTATATAAAGCCGATGCGTAGCGAATTTTGATTAGATGTGATTTGGAGACGACTCAAGTAAAAGTTATTGGTTGGGCGTGGAAGGCCCGTTAGTTTTTGTATAGGTCGTCGAGTGTTGAATTTATTTTGTGCCAGTGGTTAGCAGTTTTGTTCTACAGAGGTGGAATTAGTTGTGTTGATTGAATCAAGTTATAGTGTTGATTTTCGCTTTGCAGTGTGGCAAAGCGTGGAATAGAAGTTTCGTCGGTCGTGAATTTTTGTAATACATTCGTTCTTATTAGAGACAGTGGTCTCTGTTTGTTGTGAAGAAGAGTCTTCAACGAAATCAATCCGAGCTTTCGTTAAACCAACTGTATAAACAGTCAGGCTCATAGCAAGACTACTTCTTGAGCCGGAATAAAATAAAATTTAGACACAGCTTTGTTTCAGCGCAGGTATTCGGGTTACCTAGCTCAACTGGTCCTTTGCGATTCCCGAACAAAGACTGTGACACCGATGTTATGCATTACTGAAACGAGCTAAATCTCTTATTTCAATGTCAACAAACGAACGTGATTATAGTTTTGGCCAAGTATTTCGATTAATACTTTTCAGCTGGTGAACTGAATTGATTCCAGCAATGAATTATAAATCGATATATTTTTGATTTGTTGAAAACGCTTGATAATGATAATTTGAAAGAAGACGTCAACGAAATGAAAAGCTGCCGAAGATTACAACTGTTATTTAGCAAATTAAAGTTAGAGGATTTTTGGTGTGCTGAACTAAAGCCTTTCCAAGTCTTGGTACGAATGCCATGACAGTGGTACTTCCTTTTTAAACAACCTATTTTTGTGAAAGTAAGTTTTCGACAATGATGTATATCAAGAATAAGCATAGGAATTTTTTGCAATTTGGAGATGATTTAGAGATTGTATGGAGCAAAACTAAACCATCACTTGAAGGAATATTAAAGATCAAGCAACAGCAAAAGTTTCGCTAAATTAAACCATAAAACTATTGATAAATAAACAGCATTAAAATTTGATAACATTTAATTTGCTTTAAAAATACTGTTGCTAGGAAAAACAAGCTAAAAACAGTGTAAATAAACCATATGCAGAAAAATTTCATCAGACTGTTGGGGGTACGAAGAACACTCCAACTTGATAAAAGCGTACGACCAGCAAAAAAGGTTGAAAAACCCTGACGTAGAGTTTACAGAAAGTTTGATTACAGCCTGCAGAACCATTAAGAACATGAAAAATAAAACAACGTGATATTCAGCTTTGTCTGAGAAGTAATTAAGCATTGTGATGTCACAGCAGGATAGGATATTTTCTCCCCAGCATCCTAATGCGCTGTAGAAATTCGGGCTTACTTAGTGACTTTATTCAAGATTAGCACGTGCTTGTGAGTTGTGAAGATTTAAAAGGAAGAAAAGCAGGTACTAGTGTTGTCTAGTGACTTTGCTGTTATTAGCAATAAAAGCGTTCAACTCCCTGCGTATGTGCGAGCTTTTATGAAACGTTTCAGGTGTTGACTTACCACTGTTTTTTTTGCTTTTGATTTTGAAACGTGTTTTGCTGGTCATAGTGTATCCAATATGCTGAGACGTGTTATTGCGCAGCAGGCTTTGTTGCGGTTACAAGACATTTCAGCAGACTGCTCAGATAGTAAATACTCTGAAAGCGAGCTAGATGACGCATTGACAAATGATGCACAAGCGGAGCTTGATTCAAGTGAGGAAGAATCAGACGTCGATAGTCCTAGAAGACGATGACAGCGATTTACAGAATCAAGTGCAGGTTAATAAAGACTTGATCGGAAAAGACGGAACAGCTTGGCAAGCTTTGGCTATTTCCCATGTGCAACGAGGGCGCTTGCAACAAAAAAACATATACTGAGCTTCAAACCTGGCCCAATGGTATTTGCAACAAGTAGAATCACTGAAAACAGTCCACTGTCATCGTTTCGCGTTTCGTTTGACGAGGCAATGCTTAAAAATATAAAAAAATGCACTGTAACTAAAGCCCATCGCTTACTGGCAGAATGAACTGAAATATGACACTTGATGAGCTGGACAAATTTATTGGACTGGTTATTGCAAGAAGGATTTTAGGACAGAGAGGTCTACCAATGGAAAGTTTGTGGGATACAACCTGGGTGTCGAAAGTTTGTGGGATACAACGGGTAGTTGAAGAATCTAGTGGGACAACTCCAGGTGAAAATACTGGAAAAAATGCAGTTACACAAAGAAACCTTATCAAAACTGACGAACCTTCTGAAAAAAAGCGAAAAACATGTAAAATAATAAAGTGCCGTAATAGAACAACGAATTTGTGCAATAGCTGCCGGGCATGGTATGTGGAAAATGCACTATAAAAATTTGCCCAAACTATGTTGATTAAATGTAACAACAATCCCTTACCTTCGTAAACCGTTGCAGTTATTATTTTACAAACACTAAACTTGTTTTTATATTTTTTTGCCTTCAAATGCCGCTAAACTGCAAAATTTTTGGTTTATGCCGAGCAGGTTCAATTTTTAATTGTTCTGTTTCTTCCTCAAAAAAAAGTATCATGTAGGTGTTTGGTTATTTTTAAGAGTGCAATAAATAGCGTTTAATGCCATTACCACTTTAAGAATGTTTTTTGACCAAATAAATGAAGAAATTGCAGCTTTTGTGCATTATGCGTCAATTGACGCACTTGGTCGTTCAAGGTAGTTTGAAAGCGCGGTCGTTCTAGTGTTAATAGGGTTAAAGAAAGGCTAATAAATAACTGTAGATTGCTAACAATCATTGATTAAAAATTAAATTTCGTCGCGATATTCAACAACTGTTGTTCATCTGTTATGCTATGAAACCGTAAACAAAGTTTGTATAAAGATCGGTGAACACTAACACTTAATTTTTTAGGAGAGAAAATTGATTCTTATCCGATTTTTATTGAAGTTGAATCCGGTAATTTGCTTTCGGCTTTATGTTTTATTTTTTGCTAAAACAAGTTTTATTTTTCAGATGATCCAAGGATTTCGGATATTTCATGTAAGACCAATTATATAAACAAAGTTTTTCTTCAAAAATTGTTTCAATGCGTTGTTGCATTTCTTTATCAAATGAATTGTTACACAAATAATAAAAAAATTTAAAAAAGTTATTTTAATTGCAAACACAAAATGTAATTACATTATGGTTACGATAAGACAGCAGTGTGTGCACCGCAAGGCTTTCCAGTAGAGAAACTTTTGTTGTTTTAAACTTTCCCTAAAATGCTAAAAGTCAAGCAGTTTGTTAAATGTACTTTGATTCAAACCTATCACATTAGAGTCATAGTCTAACACTTGAGTCAGAAGCTAACTTTGTGATATAAAAAAGCCTTAACCACCCAGATTGCTAAACTGCGTAGAACATATACAGGCGGCGGTGAGATTGAACCAGCATCAAGTTTGTCATTTAAATCGTCATATGACTTGAGGCAGATTACAACTTATTGACTTATAAGCTTACTTAGACTCGTTAAAACTCATTTATTTTTAGCCTATAGTAGCAACTTCATTTAGTATTTCGATTCTCTGCCTATCCCATCTCTTTTTCCCACTTTTTTGTCTTTCAGAATTAGCTGAATTAATTTTTCGTAGTATTTTTCGACTGGTCAATTTATCCTACCATCGTATCCGTAATAGTCTTCTCCTTATTTACCTTTTAAAGCACACCAAAGATTTGTCTTTTTCTTCAGCCGTAAATATCTATATTTTAATTTAGGAAGAGAGGTAATTTTTAAAATCCATTTGTAAATAATAGCAAGCAAAATCCAACATTTCATTAGTTTGCAAAGTTTATTAAAAAAGCTGAACGTTTTCGACCATCATCAGTCCTTATCAAAGCATCTAAAATATTTAGCACAATTTAACAATTAACTATAAACGACAAATACTGTACATTCAATTAAAATATAAACAACAATTTTCTCAAGTTTATGCTATCATTGTTATTACTAATTCAATTGAAAAGCAATGACAATCACACAAAAACAACGTCAGAATTCACACAGCAAAAAAGAGAAAAAGAGAAAAAATAATACGAATTACATGACTAAAAGAAAAACGAGCCGTTTTCATATAGTTGTTTATTTAATTTTGGTTAATGTTTTTTAATTAGTAAAGCTTCATTAATTTTACAATCGTAATCTGATGAACATTTCTTTATAACAATAAAACCATGTATTAAACTATTCGTATCTTTTTTATTACACAAATTGCATTCTTTAATATATTCTTTTATTTTGCTTGTGACCGAAGAACCTAAATTTAAGTGCTCTTTTGCTTTCGCGATGCGGGTCTGACTTACATCGGTAAGTCAACACGTCATTTAATGACAAGAGCAAAGGAACACTTAAATTCAGGTTCTTCGGTATTTATATTAAGCACTTATTCTCCAAAATTTGTTTTTATCTTAATTGCATTCCACAACAACCAGGCGCATCAAGGCATTTTAATCTAACTACCAATATGCACACGCACCAAAAACTTTTGAATTATGATAATTAATAGTTATATCTATTAAAAACAAAACTACCACCACCATCTCAAGCAGACCTATTTATATATGCGCTTGTAAAATAAAGCAAGATTAATGTAGATTCTATAACAAAATTTGCTTAATTAGATTAAATTTAAAAATTAAATTAACAAAATCTTTTTACCATAATACTGTTACAAAATAGTTTGGTCATCAACCTAATTTTGGTTTTAAATTTAATTTATCTAACATTGGACTTAAATAAATTTTTAAAAAAAATGACCGCGAGTTGCGATGTAAAAAATGTTCAGAAAATTTTTTTAAATAAATAACTAAGGTATCTGACTACATGCAAAGTCTAGCCTAATAATTGCAATAACTTAGTTTTCATTATATAACAAACAGATTGTAAAATTTGAACTAATTTTAAAATTCCAACCCAAATTTAAATCATTGTTAATTTTTTTTTTTATTTATTATTATTTTTTTTATCTACAAATTCTTGTTCATCTGTACTTAATAATCTTTCAGTGAAATCTTAAATCATTTCTAGTAATAATTCTTTTCTTTTTAACTTTTTTTTGGGGTGGCAGCTGACTTAGATGACCTGATGGTCTTTTGCTGTCTCCTCGTCAAGTGATTGGTTGCTCAATTACTAAACTGTTTCTTAAAAAAGTGCTCTGCAAATTATCGTGTCATTCATATAAATTTATTTGTATTTCATTTTTAATTTTGAGTGATGTACCAGTATTACTTGACAAATAATAAACTGAACTGAACTGAACTGAACCAAAATATGCTGTCCGCTTCATGATTTGGTTGTTAAAACAAACTACATAAAGCCAAGGTTTGGAATAGTTAGCAACAGTTGCCGTGTTCACCTGGTGACTGAAGAAAGGCTTATTCGGCTGGCGCGAATCACAATATTTTATGTAAAAAACACTAATTAAGTTTGCGTTATGCGGTGAAATTACTACAATAAAGAAGAAATATTTTTTGACAAATTTTTATTTACTGTATATTCAAAGTACATAACAATCACATCATCAAATGTAGAACCATTTATTGATTCGCTTTAAATTATTCTGGATCATATATAAAATATCAAATTTAGATCATATCTTTGGGAGTGCCGAAAGAATATAGCTTAAAATTATTCTGAGAATATTTTATGCTTGATGACTTCAATAATGATTTATCAAAAGTTTTAAAAACCACAAGTGTCTGACTTCATTAAAACTATATTAAATCATTTTACCAAAATTACTCGTATATTAAAATTATATTAAATCATTAAAATTATATTAAATTTAATTCGCTGATAAACAAACCAGTTGAATCGAATCATAAGGAGAATGTCATAGAATAAGATCATATTTTGATAAACTCTTACTATCCATAAACGGTGGAATTATTGTACACCCGGTATCTGATCATACGCCGGCAATTAATTATGTTCACTGATATAAATAATGATCAGTGATCGCTTTAATAGGATGCCAATGGAGCGGCCGCATCAAACCCCCTCTAAAATACATCAAAAAGTGGCCCCCTACACAAGAAATTTCTCTATTTCTTCATACTAGCACCAGGACGTCGATGGCAGGTCCAAAAGAAACAAAAAAATTTTGAAGATCAGCAGCATGCTCCCATTAGGTTGTTGTCACTTGTGCTTGTGGAAATGTGTGGAAAAATACAGACCTTTTTTTTAGAGATCACAATGTCTTAGATAGTAAAAAGCGCCTTTCCATGCTTTGGAACACCCAATAGTTGCCCTTCCTAATTTGATAACCTTTTTTTTAGTAATCACTTTGTCTATCCATGCTTTGGATCACTCAAATCACTTAATAATGGCCCCCCTAAATTGAAGATTCTTTTTTTAGTGATCACTTTTTCTATCCATGCTTTGGATCACTCAAATCACTTAATAATGGTATCCTCTAAATTAAAGATTCTTTTTTTAGAGATCACTTTTTCTATTCATGCTTTGGATCACTCAAATCACTCAATAATGGCCCCCCTAAATTGAAGATCCTTTTTTTAGAGATCACTTTTTCTATTCATGCTTTAGATCACTCAAATCACTCAATAATGGCCCCTCCTAAATTGAAGATCCTTTTTTTTAGAGATCACTTTTTCTATCCATGCTTTAGATTACTCAAATCATTCAATAATGGCCCCTCCTAAATTGAAGACCTTTTTTTAGAAATTACTTTTTCTATCCATGCTTTAGATTACTCAAATCACTTAATAATATCCCCTTCTAAATTGAAGATCCTTTTTTTAGAGATTACTTTTTCTATCCATGTTTTAGATCACTCAAATCACTCAATAATGGCCCCTCCTAAATTGAAGACATTTTTTTTAGAAGTTACTTTGCTTTCATACATTAAAAATGGCTTTAGCCACCTTTTTTTAGTACACTAAATAGTGTCCCTCCTTACGTTTCTTGCACCAGGCCCCTCTTTTTGTAAGGCACTGATAACGATACAATTTACACTAATACAAATAACGATATACTGAAAAAACGATAACAGTTTAATTCAATAAAACTCATAAAAAAATATTTAATTGTAAATATGTCATAAATTTAATTAAAAATTAGAAAACAATTGAAAAGAAATTATTAAGAGCGTTGTGTTTGAGTCATAAATTTAATTAAAAATTGGAAAACAATTGAAAAGAAATTATTAAAAGCGTTGTGTTTGAGTCTTGAAGCTAGTTTCCGATACAAGCATACAAATAGAGCAATTTTTGTTTTTTATTGATTATTTTTGCTTTCATTAGCGCTTAAACTTAGAAAGAAATAAAAATACTAGTAAATCAAACAAAGAATACTCTATTTCACGTTCGTAGTGGAAACGAGCCCTAATTGTTTACTTTCAGTTCAGAAAAGTAACCACTAACTTGATTTTACGTATTTACATTTATTCACTTATTTAAATAGCTTTAAAATTAAAAAATTAGGGGTAATGTCGCGTGTTCGTGCGATATGGAGTGACAGGATGGAGCGACAGGATGTGAAATTCAAAAATGTAAAGATATATTGTAGAGTAGAGTATGAGATTTAACAAAATTTTCTTTTTAAATTTTAAATTGTATTTATGACTCTGCAGTGCATTGCTACATGCGTAAGCCCAATAACTAACTAAAATACAATAGAACCAATGCCTCATTAAAAATGTTTATTAAACAGTGCTTAAAAATTTTGGACCAAGTATTTCCTCAAACTTTACTCAAACTCGCCCAAACAACGCTTTCGGGACTTGCCGGAGTAATTTACACAAATAAGTATAAGTTTTGTTCTATTTACGAGTTTACATCAAGATTTTGCTCAATGCGAAATCTTTTTATTTTTCTCCAGGACTTAAAATTTTTTATATTTTTACCAAACATTCACATAAACGAATAAAATTTTTTCTCGTTTTCAGTGCAAGCGAGATTTGTAGAACTTCTTAGTTGTGAAAACGATATTGTAAAAAAAAAACGTTAAATTCGTCCCTCACTTTATTTCTTGAAGAGAAGACAAAACGAGAAATGAGATAAAATTAAGCAAACCTTTGCTTATATCTTATTAATTTTCACCACAGCTGCAAATGTGAATTATTTCCACAGATGAAGTTATACCTATTTAACTTGTGAGGCAACTCACACCTTAAACATTTTCCACGCATGCCACGTTTTCAACACATATGGAGATTATGATCTATCTATTTCCGTATTATAACCTATCAAACTTTCTCTGTTTATTATAAAATTAGAATCATTACTCTTTCTAACTTAAAGTTAAGACTGCAATTTTATACCAAGAAAAGATTAGTCGCATAGATTATTTTTTATAAACCTGAATGACACATTTTACAGCTAAATGCACCAATAGAAAAACCAGAAAAAAGATTGCCTTTCGTTACGAATGCTGCTGCGAAAGAACACGAGAGGGTAGAAATGTACCGGACGCACATTTAAATTAGCCAATTGTTACATTTTATTCAAACTGAAAGTTCAAGCATGTATAAGAACAGCGTTTAGCGGAAGAGTTTCAAAAAAGTTTGTTTAGTTGAAATATTAATTCATCTTTTTCCAATCAATAATTAAGCAAAAAAGTCTTGCATGGCAATGTATACTAAAACTCAATATATTCAGATGTTCGATTCTAAAATCATTTTAAAACAGTTTTTTTTTACGGTAGTTGTGATATGGTTAAATCTAATTTGTCAACAGCTGCAATTATCGGACAATAAAACTTTAGTATAGATGGAAGAAAATTGGTTTTTGAAAATCTTAGCAGATAGGATGATCTTACCAATATAGGTTGGGAGATCTTAGCAAATAGATTAGTTTATAAATTAAGTTGCAATTATGCCACAAGTTTATCTGTGCAATTAAAGAAAAAAAATTAGGGCCAGATCGTACTTAAATTATTCATAAACGTATAATGTCGTAAGTGTAAATTAAAAAAAGTTTGAGAGAATCTACGAGCATGATTCGGCCTGTGACGTTTGTTTCTTTCTCGTTACTATGGCCCGTTAAAGTCAACAAAAATTTCGAAGGGGCCGTTGCACATCGTCAAACTAACATTAACGGTGGTTTCGGTTGCTCAGAACTCATTTTGATAAGTTTTTTAAGTCATGATAAAGTTAACGTATTCTCTAATTCAATTTACTCAAAATTTGCTTCATAATGTTGATAATCGTGTATCACGTGTTAAAATATTTATCTAACTCAGTGCTTTCCAAACTTTTTGTGTACGTGACACACTTTTAAAACAAAAATAAATTGGCGACCAACGTTCCCTCTAAGTTAAAAAAAAGGTCTTAACTTCGATTTTCATCTCTGATTTGCCTATTTTGTTCCCGAAATCAAGATGTTCTCAAAAAAAAAAAGAAAAAAAGGTTCGAAAAGTCGGGTCAAAATATGGGAAATACAGAGATTGATTCTAGGTGAAGACCTTTTTTTATTTTTTTTAGAGAACAACTCGGTTTCGGAACAAAATAGGGAATTCAGAGATGAAATCGAAGTGAAGATTTTTTTTTTTTAGTGAACACCTCAATTTCGGGAATAAAATAGGCAAATCAGAGATGAAATCCTTGCTTCGGGTCCCTAAATTTGAATATCCAACGCTGCTCACACGGCCTTTCATTCCGCGCACATTAATCAAGCTCTTAGAGGGAACGTTGTTGGCGATACCTCTTAATTTAATTTTAGTCAAAAAGCTTTTACAGCAAATTCTCAACTTACAATTTTAATAAGATATACGTATGAGCTTGCTTGCAAAAACCTTAAAAATAATAAGGGAAAAATTTTTTATTATATATTGTTGCTTTCAAAAAATATATTATTGGTCAAAAGCCCCTATAACATAATTTGTTGAACTGTAAATAGCTAGTGTCAAATATTGCTTCAAGTCCAGTTGGCGACACACCACTGTACTAAAAGCGACACACTAATGTGTCGCGACACACAGTTTGGAAAACACTGATCTAACTGTTCTAACAAAATGCGATTATGGTTTCTTTGTTATTCATGCAACACCTTAAAAAATATATCGATAAAAGTTTTAATTGGCAAAATCATTAAAACAAAACTTATCAAAAATAACGTCGAAAATAATTTTCTTAGATCAACATAATAAAGTTCCTTATTATTACGTAAGTCCTAGCTTCAAGCGCCACCTGCCTAACAATGTAAAGAATTGACTGCACTTGATAATTGATTAATGAAACATTTACTTGCTTTCACTGACGTTATCAATAATCGAAGGATTGGAAGGAATAAGAATTAGGGAAGCCGTCTCCACTATTGAAATCAATCTGAAAAGAACAAAAAATGGGCGCAAAAGTTGACTTAGTTTTTATTAATGGCACGAGCTTTCGTAAGCAACTGCTCACTTCTTCAAATGCAATGGAATAAAAATGATATTGCAATCAAAACAAAATTATAATTTAATAAAAAAACGTTGGTGCAAATTATGTTTTGATTGCATTGTTATTTTTATTCCGTTGCACCAGAAGAATGAGCAGTTGCTCACGAAAGCTTGTGCCAATAATAAAAACTAAGTCAAATTTAGTGCACAATTTTTGTTCTTTTCTGATTGCTATCAATAATGTAAGCTTTCATTTGTGAAAAGTAATTATTGGCGAGTAAGTAACAGCGGTTGTCTTCATGAACAACTTGCTGTATTTTAATTTTTTATCTCCAGTTAATGAATAAAACAATTCGCTGAAAACAGATAAGATGTTTATCTTGCATTGTCGGTTATTGGTTCATAAAACTAACATAACCGAGGAGTATCAATCCAATTGACAACCTCTCATGTTGTTATTCGATCCGGGTGCGGATCATTAACAACATAGTTAAAGAAATCAACCGCATAAAGTTCCTCTTGCAGTTTTTTGCATTTCCCATTTCGTGCATGAATGAACCTCAACTGGACAGTTCGGGCAGAGCAAGAGCTTTATCTTTTTTCTTTTATTTTGACGTCAAGAAAAAACGTGTCGTGACGATACAACAAAAGAAAATGCAAATAATTAAAATTAGCTGTTGATATGGTTGCAGAGCCTTTCTTATTGCATTGCTTTTGCCATAATTACTTTAACTTCTGATCGATTCTTCATCATGTCATATTTTTGTTTGTTTGAAGTAGATTCGTTACAATTTGAACACGCTTTTTCAGGCTTCTTCAAACTAAAACTTAACTTTTATTCATCGTCGAAATCTGACCTAAACATGCCCTCGTAATTGATATGTTTAAACAGTGTTATATCAAATTAATTTAAGATAACATTTTCAAACAATTACTTGGTGATTTAGTTGCACGATTTAATATTATAGCATTTAATACAGTAATCAGAAAGATGCAAATGTATCTGCATTATGTAACAACATCACCTAAAACGTGATCAACTGACCATTGACTTTTATTCGCTGTTTGCTTATCAAGTTCACCGAGACATTTTCTTTTTTTTCCCAGTTTCTCGTGACGAGTAGTTAGTAAGCAAAATCGGCGTAATTTTTAAGAACGAATAGGTTGCTTTCGGTTGATCAGTATTCCATACCTGAACTTTCAGACAATAATAATCTAAAATTTACCATGTTCAACGTGCTGCGTGTGAGCAGGCAATAAAAGATATATACAGTATTTGCATCACACGTCAACAATTAAGGATTTTAGAAAATAAAAACAATGGAAAAAACCTAATTTTTAAGGTTTAGATCCAGATAACATCACCGTACCTACAAGCATTAATAAGTGATACATCATATTCGGAAGTTACAAGCCTAAATTATACATTGGAAGTTTAGGAAGTTTTAATATATAAAAAAAAGCCAAAATGTTACCATCACTTTCATTCATTTTAAAACTATTTAATTTTCATTGTGCTTCCAAGTTTTTTGAAACTTTTACGTCACTGCAACGAAATCGTGCTAGCTATTATAAAAAATTGTCCTGCACCGCCTGACCACGTGACTGCTACACGTGAAAGAGAACTGAGGGTTTACTGATAGTACGTTTCAACTACTTAAGTTGTTTTGATGTGCGCTAGAGATTTATCCAAGCCAGTAATTAATCAATAAAATATTTTTTTCGGATACAGATGTAGGACAGACAGTTGGCACCATGAGCTGAGCAAAGATACTACACAGCTTCGTTGACACGCTTATTTTAGCACAGCTTCTCAGCAGCACTGCAAACACGAAGTGAGCAGACAAAGCGTCATTGGCCTAATAATTAACACGGCATTAAACTCGAAAAACCTTTAAATGTACTTTCTGAGTCTGTTTTGAAATTAAAATTTTCTATGAGCTTTTGAGGTTGAGGAAATTATGTCTTCAATTGGTGTTTCACGATTGCCATAACTCTGACGTCCACAACATTGTTCTGAAAGTTAAGAGAATAATTTGAGATGTTGATGATTTTTATGTAGTTAGTTAACTTTAAAAAGCTTGTTGATTTTTTTCCAATAATAGAAAACTGGGTATCAGCTCTGTACAATCAACGCAAACTAGCTTCAATTCTTCTTATCGACCTTCTGTGGTATCCTTGAAAAATACATATTCCGGCACTTTTCTGCGCTTTACTATCTTAACCAACCGCTTGACGTTCAGTCATATGAAACAAAAATATGAATTAACAAAAGATTTTTGATTTGACAGCAATATCGTGGCATCTTCAAAAGCAAGTTGAGGTAATCGGTTGAGATTGCGCTGAGTTTAATGTCCCCGATTTTTCCCGACGAGTCAGAAGAATAAATATATGACATGACACAGAACGCTGATAAAGAGCAAGCTTTACAGGTTACATTTGTTGCAAGGGCTGGTGACTGCAAATTCAAAAGTGGCGATATGCCGCTGAATTTTTTGCTTATATGTGATCTTTCATAATTGGTTTCGTCAAAAAGTTTTCTAGCGCTTTAAAAGGGTCTGCTATAGCAGAAAGATAAATCTATAGTAAAGTATTGGGTTTCGTAGAGCCTTAGTTTATCTGGATGCAGCTTCATGGAGGCCTGACTTGGGGAGTTTCACTTGTGAAACTACGTGAAGGGGAAAATTTTAAGCCCTGCTAAAAATAATACAAATATCCCAACTTAATAGAACAACATAAAGGAGCTTTACTTGTTTAAATATCAGGGTTAAATAGCAGCTTGAACTTAATAATAAATTCAATGTTTTTTTAGCGAAAACCCATCCAGAAGAACAGTTAACAGCGAGTAATAAAACACTAGATTGAACTGCTTTGCGTTTATTTTGCACTTTTTTTTATCTCATGACATTTAATTATAGTTATAAGCACACATACAATCAAAACAAACAAACAATCGAGAAAAAAAATTTAAAAACAGAACTGTATATTTAGGCTATTACAGCGAAGGATTACTGGATAAAAAAAAGATTAATGCGATGAGGCAATAATAATTTGATGATAATTAAGATATTTTATTACATTTTAAATACGATAGACACACAATAGATTAAAGAAAATATATTGCTAAACGAAAACGATAAAATACGGTTATAATATTTACATTTGTGGAATAGGTAATTGTTTATATTACAAAAAGAAAATAACATATAGGGTACAATATAGTAAAATGGACAATGAGGAAATAGCGGCATAAATATTTACAATGCATTTACAACTAAAAAAAGATATTTTTACACGATAATTTGGAAATATTTAAAATGATAATATATGTGATAAATAGCAAATAATAATAAATTTAGTAATCAATATTAAACTTAAAAGTCTAGTAATTTTTTTCAGTTGAATGATATGACAGTCTTGGTAAGTCTGAAGAAAAAAAGCATGTCAAATTACTAAAGGTAGATAATGTAAATGTTGGCGGTATAAGCCAAAACCGTTTGTAAAGGCCCGTTTTCATTATGAGCGTGGAATGAAGTATTTGTGGTTTGCTTATTGATTTTTTATTTCTTTCCGCACTTCAGCGCAAAGCCAAGCAAAAAAATTAATACAGTAAAAGGAACAAAGAATACTCCATTTCACGCTTGTAGTGAAAGCAGGCTTTACTCACAGAGTCGTAAATCGAAATTTTAAGAGAAAATTGAAAAGTTACACGAATTTTGCTTTCCACAATTTAGTCTCCAAAGCTTAGCCATAAATTTTTGTTTGACGTTTGGGTCAGCCCAAAAAAAGAATCACAAAACGTTATGTCTGAATTTAAAGGACTGACAAGTGGCTAGGTGTCATTTATTTCAACCAAAACTTTCATTCCTATGATTAATTGCAAGACGTTCTTAGGCAACCATCTCGTATTTATTTTAATCATCAACAAACTGCGCGAAGCAAGCCAAAAAACGTTCTCGAAGTAGTTTTTTTGTTTTTTATAAAATAATATTAAAGTTAATGTCAGAAAATGTTTGTAATTTCTATTTGGTTGGTTTTAATTTTTCGTCGGAAATGTTTTGTCAACAAAGAATTGCGAAATTGTAATTTTTTAGATTGATTGGATTTGAAGAAAACGATTTATTTAAATAATTCGTTTTTTTTACAGTATTCAAGATACGTTAAACCTTTGTTCTGGTATTTTTTCCGAAAAAGAGAGTAAAATTTTAATTTGCATGTAAATGATAAAAACATTGATATTTTTTTCAAGTTTATACAAAGTATCAATCTCAATAGGTCGCTATTTAAACTAGTGTTGTTAGGACATAAAACTTATTAGGCGCCAGGTGAATAAAAAGAGCGCAAAACTTTTTAATATTTATTATTGAAAAAAAGGTATACACAAAATATAAAAATTAACATTTTTTTGAAATAACAGTATGTCTTAAGTATTATGCAGTTGAGTGATAGCTTATATATTTGAGAGATTTATGTGCAGGTCAGAAAGGAAAATGGGTTGACTAAATTTACAGTAAGGCATTGATCATCAAAAATACAGTTGAAAATATACATTTGCAAAGTGATTTATGCATCATAAAACAGTGCGGATGTAAAATGTAAAATTCTTGATCGTGTAAGGTTAGACTTGTACATACTTTTAATAAGAATGTTAAGGCTAGATATTAATAAACCTGATACTCCACTGCCAGGTAAAATAAGGGCACAAATGATAGAAAATTTCATTTTTAAACTGCGCGTTTCGACAAAAAAACTTAGAAAAATCAAAAGCCCTTTAAACTGCATAATTAAAATTCTTATGTCGCATTCGTAATCAAAACGGTCCATTTTCGAACCAAGGTTTGTCGAGTTTTACCATTAAGTCTTTGGTTAATCGCTTTTAAGTCAACGCTTAGTTGAAGAAAATTAGATAAAAATGTCATTAATAACTTTTTGATCAGATCGTTTCTGCATTGATCCCAAACTTACCGCTCTTGTTCAAGCACATTTCAGACTTTTCAAAAGCGAAAAATATGAGAATAACCAGTCGACAAAAATTATCATCACGTAAGAGGTTTAGCTTTATTTCATAACGTTACTTGAATTATGCAGTTGGTAATTGTACCTATATCGTTCGATTAGCCTGCTTACTGTAGCACGTAATGTTATCGTTCTACTTGCAAAAGTGCAAAAAGATTTGTCAGCTTTTATAAAAGTGATTATGTGATTCAAAAAAAATTTTTAATTTATCTAATCAAAGCTTGTTTGCACTTTTAGCATTTTAAATTTTACTATTATTTAATAGAGATTGCTGAGACCACACCATGTAAAAATAAAAGAGCCAAATAGAGCCAAGTAAGCCTATATACCAAAAGACTTTAATATTTGTTTACTTTGTAGTTTATTAAGCTACGTTTTTTTAGTATGGATTTTGTAATACTGAAACAATTTTTCCAAAACTCATTAAGCCGTGGCACGAGTTTGATAAAATTCAGTTGCGTTTATGCGAAAATTGACTTTAACTTTGACCGGAAAGCATCTTGCTTCCGAACAATTCATGTGTTGATGAATAGCGCAGGCTGAATCATTCTATTTCATAAAATATTTCATATATGGCTGAGCTATTTCATAAAATATTTTAGTGTTAGGTCAAAAGCAAATATAACCTAATCACAGCTTTAATTGATCGCATGCTAGAAATTAGATGAATGAGCAAGTTTATAAATAAGTTCTACTAGTCTTCTGTATAAATAATTACTACACTAAAACTGAGAAGTTAACCTTTTTTTCAATTTTCATAAAACATATCGCAATAATTTTAAATTAATAACTGTTATTATTAGAATGTTAGCTGAGCGACTAGAAAATAATAAAAGATTTGTAGTCGAGAAACGAAAATTAAAAAAGTTATTTTTTTATTTAACTGAGTTTGGCCTGTTGTTCGCTAATAAATTAACTCAATTACTGTTGATCAAACCAAAGAATAAAAAAACAAAAAATGCCCCTCCCAATAAAATTTTTTTGCGATACAAAAAAACTTTGTGACGGTTAAACTTGCTTTTTTCCAGTTTAATTTAAAAAACCATCCCTGTAAGTCAGTGGTTCTCAACCTATGGTACGCGTACCACTAGTTGTAAGCTACTTTTGGTGGTACGCGAGACATTTGTTCAACTGTTAATTTTTAAAAATTATAATTAAGCTTAGCTGCACAACTGCATTCATTTAACAAAAACTTAATTTTAAAATTGGTATATTTAAAAATTTAATTTTAAAATCAGAGTGTAATTATTCCCATTAACTTATTTCGTCATAATCAGGGCATATATTCCCTTGTAATTTTGAAAAATTTGTTAGCCTGCCTAGCCTAGCCTGCCTAGCCCTGTAATATTAAAAAGTTAGTTATTGCTTGGCATACATTTTGTTATGTAGAGCTTATGTTAGCCGAAAACGTTCACTTTAATGATTTATTTGTAAATAAAAAATTTTTGCTAAATGAATGCAGTTGTGCTGCTAAGCTTAATTATAATATGGATAAAAAAAAGTTACTTCTCTACCTAAGTTGTAATTTTTAAAATGTATTTTACTATTTTCCGAAAAGCATTTTTTATAAATTTTTATAAATTTTAGCTGTGTAAACATGTCGAAGAGAAAGTATAATACGGAACGCATAAAATATGGTTTTGTTTCTGCACAACACAGAGGAAAATGCCTTCCTCAGTGTGTGATCTGCATGAAAACTCTGTCTAATTCAGCAATGAAACCCAGTCTTCTCAAGCGTCACCTTGAGTCAAACCACTCAGACAAGAAAGATCGAGATAAAAGTTACTTTCAAAAATTATGTGAAGACGTGAAGAGACAGCGTTTGGACCAGACGGGCCAGAGCTACCAGAAGAGTGCTGGGATTCTCCATGCTTCTTATGAAGTATCTTTACTAATTGCCAAAAATACGAAAGCTCACTCTATTGCCGAAAATCTTTTTCTATCAGCAGCAAAAATACTTGTTCGGAACTTAATTGGAGAAAAGGAGGCTGAAAAGTTGAATTCTGTGTCGCTTTCTAATGATACGGTGAAACGTCGGATCCATGACATGTCCGACGACGTTTCTGATGAAGTGACTACCGCGGTAAGAGCTTCAAAATACGGGTTCGCCATGCAACTCAATGAGTCGACCGATGTCAACAACTGCGGTCAATTGCTTGTCTATGTCAGGTTCAAAGAAAAATGACATAGTTAAAGCTGAACTGCTTATGAGTAAGGAGGTGTCTGGTACAACAAAGGGCAAAGATATTTTTAACATTGTGGATGAATTCTTCAAGAAAAATGATTGAGAATGGTCAAAATTGGTTGGCTGTACAACCGAAAGTGCTCCAGCTATGCTTGGGAAAAATCAGGATTTCAGTCTTACGTAAAAGCTGTTTCACCCGAGATCATTTTTACTCACTGTTTCATTTACAGATTCGCATTTTGTGCCAAGGTGTTACCTCATAAACTACTTTCATGCTTACAGCAAATCGTCAAGATCGTTAATTTTGTGAAAATCGTCCGTATGTTTCAAATCCGTTCTTTGTGGATCCATCCGTTCTATCTGTTGGAACAGGAGAACAAGAGGAAATCATTGACATTCCGTCTGATGAGGCAGCTAAAATAAAGCATAAAGAATGCTTTCTTATAAATTTCTGGCTAACGATGTCCTCTATATACCCTACTCTGGCTCAAAAAGCTATTTCTCAGTTTCTAGTATTCCCCAGTACATGGGAATGTGAGCATGGCTTCTCTGCTATGATGAGTACTAAAAGTAAAAGCAGGAATCGTCTTATTTCGACCTCTGACGAATTCCGATGTTCAGTATGCACTGTGGCTCTCCGCATAAATCAGCTTGTGCAAAAACAGATGCAATCATCACATTAAATGATACTGTGATATTTATTTAAGTTAATTTGAATAAATATATTTCTTATTGAATTCAGTGGTACGCAGGTGTAACAAAAAATCGCCAGGTGGTACGCGGTAGCGAAAAGGTTGAGAATCACTGCTGTAAGTCAAGTCACTTTCTGAAACTGCAATTCGATCTTTATTGGCAAAAGACAAAAAATGCAACTTCATAAAATTTAAATAATGCCCACGATTAATTTGTTTTAAAATAACTTAGTTATTTGTTATGGAGCATGAAAAAAAATTTAATAAAAGCATTGTAGCGAAGATGACGCAACAATTTCTAGTTCTTTATTCAATTTGGGGCTTTTTATATATTTAGCTGTAGTTTAGGATGTTTGGCTCTTTTACACGTAATAAAAATATTAAAATATTTTTTAAATATTTTCGAGATAAAGTGCAAGAGATTATCGATCTTTAAACTTCTCTCTCTGCAAGATTTGAGAATTCAAAATAATTTTTTTGGAAACGCTTTGGTATCCAAATGCTTTCTATCAAACAATCTCTTGTCTTTAGTGTTGCGCTTCTCAAACTGGTCGTTGTTTTAATTTACCAATGAAGGTTGCATGAAAGTAAACTTGAATGAGCTAATAACAGTAAAATGCAGTTCAATAAGCCTTTTTCCAGCCACCCAGTGGACTTGGCAACTGTTGCTAACCATTCCAAGCCTTGGCTTTATGTAGTTTGTTTTAACAGTTAAGTCATGAAGCGGATAGCATATTTTAGTGATTTAAATTTGAGTTGGGATTTTAAAATTAATTTAAATTTTACAATCTGTTCGCTATGTACGGAAAACTAAGTTTTTGCAATTATTCAGTTCAGATCAGTTCAGTTCAGTTTTCTTTTATTTCTGCTCCGCCACATGAATAAAATAACAAAATGTTGAAAAGTTTGTGAGTTGTTGAAAGACGGGGTTAGAAAAAGGAAGAAGCAACAAAACGAGTTGACGTTGTGACTTGCTAATTAGCAATGAAAAGTGTGACCTGTTGTATTATATAAAAGCAAGGTTAGACTTTGCATTATTAGGCTAGACTTTGCTTGTAGTCAGATACTATAGTTATTTATTTAAAAAATTTTTCTGAACATCTTTCACACTGTAACTATATTCTATTATAACTATATTATTGTATTATAAGTATATTTTATTAGATTTTCTGAACTGTTTGTATTATTATTCTTTTTAAATGTTTGGTTAATAAAAAAATGAAGAATCCAATACGGCTGTTTTTGCAATTGTTATGTAATTTACAAATATTAATCATTTATCTGTATGTGTCAACATTTTTTGTAGAAATAAATAGAATAATTACAATTTTTGTTTTAAATTATATAGTTGCATCTGGTCTGTTTCTAGCGATTACGTGCATTCTTTTAAGTTTTGATTAGTGCAGTCAAATTGCATGACATTATAAATTTCAGCTAATTTTTGTTAATATGTTCTGACACTTTTATCCATTCAATTACTTGGGAAAAATAAAGATAGCTTATTATAAAAATATTTATTCATTGCCTTTTCATAAGGTATAGCTTCTTGTAGCCTTTGTCTTATAGAGTTGCTTGTTAAAATTAATCAAAAAAATAATAATATTCTAATAATGAATAATTGTTTTTGGGATCATATTTTTCTATTTTTGAATAACTTGGTTTTTGCATTAAATACCATTTTAAGTTGATATGCAAGTATTTAAGCATTCAAGCTCATTGTAAATTATCAAACTATCTATTTTTTCATGATTTGATAATTTTAAAGTTTATTTGTTTGTTTTTCTTTTAAGCATTTGCAGTCATAATTAAGTGGCTGAATCACTTAGTTCAAAACAGAGCAACCAAACTATTTAATAAGTTTATTATGATAAGCAAATTTTGTTTTAAAATCCACATAAATCTTGCTTTGTTTTATAAGCCTATATATATTAGGTATGCCTGTGATGGTGATAGTAGTTTTGCTTTTAATAGATTTAACTATTAAATACATAATTCAAAAGTTTTTCGTGTATGTGCGTAGGCCTACTGGTAATTAGATTAAAGTGTCTCAATGTACGTGAGGGCAGTGCTTTTAATTTAAATTAAGCACTTATTCTCCAAAATTTGTTTTCATCTTGACTGCATTCCCACAGCCATGTGCATCAAAGCATTTTGATCTAACTGCCAGTATGCACATGCACCAAAAACTTTTAAATTTTGATATTTAATAGTTGAATTTATTAAAAGTAAAACTACTACCACCATCACAAGCATATCTAATTATATATTTAAAAATTGAATTAACAAAATCTGCTTACCATAATAAAGTTACAAAATAGTTTGGTCGTCTACCTAATTTTGGTTTTAAATTTAATCTATGTAACATGGATATAAATAAATTTTAAAAGAAAAATGACCGCAAGTTGCAGTGTGAAAGATGTTCAGAAAAAATTTTTAAGTAAATAACTATAGTATCTGACTACATGCAAAGTCTAGCCCAGTGATTCTCAACCTTTTCGCTACTGCGTACCACCTGGCGATTTTTTGTTACACCTGCGTACCACTGAATTCAATAAGAAATATATTTATTCAAATTAACTTAAATAAATATCACAGTATCATTTAATGTGATGATTGCATCTGTTTTTGCACAAGCTGATTTATGCGGAGAGCCACAGTGCATACTGCACATCGGAATTCGTCAGAGGTCGAAATAAGACGATTCCTGCTTTTACTTTTAGTACTCATCATAGCAGAGAAGCCATGCTCACATTCCCATGTACTGGGGAATACTAGAAACTGAGAAATAGCTTTTTGAGCCAGAGTAGGGTATATAGAGGACATCGTTAGCCAGAAATTTATAAGAAAGCATTCTTTATGCTTTATTTTAGCTGCCTCATCAGACGGAATGTCAATGATTTCCTCTTGTTCTCCTGTTCCAACAGATAGAACGGATGGATCCACAAAGAACGGATTTGAAACATACGGACGATTTTCACAAAATTAACGATCTTGACGATTTGCTGTAAGCATGAAAGTAGTTTATGAGGTAACACCTTGGCACAAAATGCGAATCTGTAAATGAAACAGTGAGTAAAAATGATCTCGGGTGAAACAGCTTTTACGTAAGACTGAAATCCTGATTTTTCCCAAGCATAGCTGGAGCACTTTCGGTTGTACAGCCAACCAATTTTGACCATTCTCAATCATTTTTCTTGAAGAATTCATCCACAATGTTAAAAATATCTTTGCCCTTTGTTGTACCAGACACCTCCTTACTCATAAGCAGTTCAGCTTTAACTATGTCATTTTTCTTTGAACCTGACATAGACAAGCAATTGACCGCAGTTGTTGACATCGGTCGACTCATTGAGTTGCATGGCGAACCCGTATTTTGAAGCTCTTACCGCGGTAGTCACTTCATCAGAAACGTCGTCGGACATGTCATGGATCCGACGTTTCACCGTATCATTAGAAAGCGACACAGAATTCAACTTTTCAGCCTCCTTTTCTCCAATTAAGTTCCGAACAAGTATTTTTGCTGCTGATAGAAAAAGATTTTCGGCAATAGAGTGAGCTTTCGTATTTTTGGCAATTAGTAAAGATACTTCATAAGAAGCATGGAGAATCCCAGCACTCTTCTGGTAGCTCTGGCCCGTCTGGTCCAAACGCTGTCTCTTCACGTCTTCACATAATTTTTGAAAGTAACTTTTATCTCGATCTTTCTTGTCTGAGTGGTTTGACTCAAGGTGACGCTTGAGAAGACTGGGTTTCATTGCTGAATTAGACAGAGTTTTCATGCAGATCACACACTGAGGAAGGCATTTTCCTCTGTGTTGTGCAGAAACAAAACCATATTTTATGCGTTCCGTATTATACTTTCTCTTCGACATGTTTACACAGCTAAAATTTATAAAAATTTATAAAAAATGCTTTTCGGAAAATAGTAAAATACATTTTAAAAATTACAACTTAGGTAGAGAAGTAACTTTTTTTTATCCATATTATAATTAAGCTTAGCAGCACAACTGCATTCATTTAGCAAAAATTTTTTATTTACAAATAAATCATTAAAGTGAACGTTTTCGGCTAACATAAGCTCTACATAACAAAATGTATGCCAAGCAATAACTAACTTTTTAATATTACAGGGCTAGGCAGGCTAGGCTAGGCAGGCTAACAAATTTTTCAAAATTACAAGGGAATATATGCCCTGATTATGACGAAATAAGTTAATGGGAATAATTACACTCTGATTTTAAAATTAAATTTTTAAATATACCAATTTTAAAATTAAGTTTTTGTTAAATGAATGCAGTTGTGCAGCTAAGCTTAATTATAATTTTTAAAAATTAACAGTTGAACAAATGTCTCGCGTACCACCAAAAATAGCTTACCACAGGTTAAGAACCATTGGTCTAGCCTAATAATTGCAAAAACTTAGTTTTTCCGTACATAGCAAACAGATTGTAAAATTTAAACTAATTTTAAAATCCTAACTTAAATTTAAATCACCAAAATATGCTATCCGCTTCATGACTTGGCTGCTAAAACAAACTACATTAAAGCTAAGGCTTGGAATGGTTAACAACAGTTGCCGAGTCCACTAGGTGGCTAGAAAAAGGCTTATTTCATAACTTTACTGAAGAAAAGAAATTATTCAAATGCATTTATACCAACAATAGGGTTTTCATTTATTATTTCGCGATTACATAACTGTAAATATTGTTTGTTTGCTAATAATTACAAGGCAGAATTACATTGATGGTGGCAATAATGACTACAGTAGTCAGTTATACAATAGACGAAAACAGTAAGCTATGTTGCAATTCAAAGGTAAATCGGGATTAAAAGTGACAAGCCCAAGTTGCAAAAGGATAACTACAGTTATTTAGATTTTAGATTTAAACCATAATTGACAGCAATTTCTCGGAAAGTGTTCGATAACTTTGTTAGAACAGGGTATCAAGAATTACAACTTACAGAATTAACGCAAAAAAGTTCATTACGGTAATTCTTTTTGACAGGCTGTTTCATCCATACATGGGATTATGAAATATTTTAAATTTACATACAGCTTGCAGCACCGCGAGAAAAAACCCCAATGTACCATTTGTAGCGCAAATCAAGGTATAAGCTGTTGAACCATATTACCTTATAAGCTTAGTTGTCATTAAACATCATCCACCCGCAATTTGGGAATACACCAGGAATGCGAACTCAAATTTGAACTCAAAAAAATCGATCAATTTTGAGTTTAATAATTAAGAAATTACGTCAATAATAATGGCGATAATGTTAGTTTTTGTTCTTTTAGCATTACACTATTTTGCAGGAACGACAATTTTGTTTCGCTTTGGTTTCACGATCAAACGATTTTTCGCTTGTATGATAACAACTCTAACTGTAGAATTTACTTAATTCGATTACTTTTTGTTCGTCTGTGTTCGAAATCATCACGGTTCATTTATAGGTTTCTTAATTGCAATATCGTGCATTGTTTAATATAGCTATTTGATATCTGTTTAATATAGCTGCTTACAGAAGTGATTGTTTAATTGTGGTAGATTTGATAATTGTTTGATTGATGGTAGACACTTGAATACTCGATGATAATTAACTTCATTCATTTGGCAGAATGGCTGCATGCGTTGAAGATTGTTTAATTGTCTTGGTAGGCATGCAAATTCATAATTAACTGTTATCAAACAACGAGAAATTGAAATTTCCGAGTCGTTTTTTTATGGTGGAGCAAATCTTTTTAATTAAAATATTTTTAGTGTGTCATAAAACAAGTAAAATAAAAACTGAAAAAATTTATAACGATGTTTGGAGATTATCAACTAAGCAAGATATCTAGAAGCAAATACCCAACGGTAATGTGGCCTAAACTTAAAATGCTACTATTGTATGGATAACAATTTGCTTTGCGCTTTTCAATTTTTCCCACTTTGTATTGTAGGCCCATTGTGTAGTTCAATTTATTCTTTTGTTTGTTTCTTTTTATTCATTCTTTAATTAACTGGCACTTATTAAATCTTCATAATAAAAATTGTTTCAAGTTTTTTTTAGATAGATATAAATGCGTATTTGTAATCAAAAAACTTCTCCTTTGGTCGAATTGCATAAATAACAATTTATTAAAGCAATGTTTTTGGTTTATCTGTTGTGTGTAAGCATCTTAAATGTCAAGGGATTCAATATTGAACAGCAATTGACAAAAGAAATTTCAGAGGAAAGTGCTTACAATGAGTTTTTTGGATACACATTTGCAATAAAAGGTCCTTCAAGTAAAACTAATTCAACAGCTAGGTAAGTAAGAAGTACATATTCACGAGACAGTTACTTACGAGGAAGTTAATTTTTTTTATTGTTAATTACTTCAAAGTTTATTAAATTATTCTACTATTTGAATTATCTATCGCAGTTGAATCTTATTTAACCTTAATCCTAATAAGTTTTTTTAAGTAATTAATTTTTGTGTGACTAAATTTTTGTAAATATATTGTAGAGACCAACAAACAAGGTCTTAAAAAATCAACATACTTCCTCTAATTTTTAATCAACTTTATAGCACTGTGTTTGCCCCACATTTTTATCCCAGTACCCACTTTTTAAAACACATTACAGACCTCCAAAAATAACATGACAAAATTAAGGGTCAAAAGTATTAGTTGATCACATTCAAGTAAACTAAAAATCCAGCCATCAAGAGGCACATTCATGTGTTTCTGTTTGGAGAAAGATAATACGTTGTGGCTACCCCTGATTGAAGGGAAAAGCCGAAAGAGAAAGAAGAAGAAGATCCAAGTAAATAAGAGGATTAAAAAATTAGTGGCCGAAAGTTGATTGTTAAGATGCAGTTCCGTTCAAATTCCCGAATAACAAAATCCCAAACGTTCATAATCCCAAATGACGAAATTTCGAAAGGCAAATATCCGAATGTTTTAATAAAAAATAAAGAAAAAAAAGCATAAAAGAAATTTTTATCAAGATATTTTTTGTATGTAGGAGGCGCTGAGTGGTTAGATAAGCTGACTAAAATGTAAACACGAAGAAGGCCGGAGAATAACTAGATACAAATATTAAGCTAAAGTCTATGTCATTTTTCCTACTTTAAATAACCTTGGACCCATAAGGTCTAAGTGCAACAATATTTTGAGGTTGTTATATATGTGTAAATATCTATCTTGTAATACATTTATTTGTCGCTTAAAATTAGAAATTTCAATTCAGGATTTCGTCATTCGGGATTCTAATTTTCGGGATTTTGTCGTTCCGGATTTCGTCATTTGGGATTGTAACCTACACCTGTTACTAGACACTCAACTAAACTTTTCCCGGTTTATTATTTGGGGTCTTGTTTTACGCTAAAAATCACAAACTATAACTTTTGCCAAACTTAGGAATCTACTATAAGCTTAAAAATTCGAGATGATGAAACAAAACACGGAATTCACGTAATGCAGAAGAAAAAATCGTTTATTTTTAATATTACAAGTATAAGTTTTTAAACTAAATATCAACATAAAAAGTTCATGACACAGCACGGTTTGCGTAACCACAACTTACTTTTCAGCTTAATAATTAGTTCTCCGAAAGGCGGAACCTCACCGGATAATCCTCTACTGGACAACGATGAATTTTTCCGGTACACCAAACCTGGAAAATTACAAAGATGCCTTTTCACTTTTGAATCAACTCGCAATCAATGCATCAACATCAACCCACCACCTGATCCTAGGGATGATGAAAAAGACATCGTTTCTGCGGAGAGTCTTGGGTTATCACTAGCTGTTCACCCGGAAAACGTTGATAAAACAATGGTCAGTCGGGTTCAAAAATAGCCAATTATAATTTAAAGGATTTTTTCTGCCAGCTCAGCATAATATTCTGACTTGACATTGCTATAAAGTATGAATAATTTGGAAAAATTAAAGCTTTTGATAATAGAATAATTTTTGCCCACTACTAATATGATAAAAAGCAAATGAAAACAAGAATTTTTTCACTTCAATATTGAAAGAACAAAAAATTAATTAACAACGCAAAAGTGTTTTTCAAAAAGCTTTAAAACGACGAATTAAAAAGAACAAATCACCCACCCATGAAAAACAATACCGTAATTTCTGCCTATTAGTTGTTCCATAAATGATGAAAGTTAAATAAATGTGATTTAATTGAACAAGAGAATTTTTAACGCGAATTTTTGATTTTTTAGCAACGTCACTATTGACGCTCAGTCCATTTATGAAAGATTAAGGAACCTACTTAAGTCGCGTATAGCTGTTTTTAAATGTTGAGTGTTTAAGTTTAAGCAATTGAGAACTAACGATTAATTTTTAGATGCATTGGCTTTTAACGATTAAATGCACAAGTTAATTACAATGCTGATATGATAAAATTTTTAATTGTCATAAGGTTTTATAATTTTTTTGGGTAGCTTTTATGCAAAGTTTAAGTCTAAATATGAAGCAACGTATGTAACCAATCAAATTAGCTTCGTTAAGAAAATGTTTAAATATCAACACAGTATTTTGAAAAAGATTAGCAAATATTTTTTATATTTGTCAAATGTTTTGTTCATAATATTTAAGACATTTAAACGAAAGCTTGCTGCAAAAAAAGTAATGAACGAATAAACAAACTTAGGCATAATTAGGATTTTGATTTTTTCCAGGTTTGTGCTCCACTACGGATAAGAAACTGTTTGTCAAATTACTTTGTTTACGGTTCTTGCAAGAATTCCAACAATTTTGGCAGCGAATGGTCGAGAACGCGGCTATCCCCAGAAACAAGTAACAAACTTTTCTGATTTCTGAGAAAATATTTTGTCACAAATTTTATTAGAGAAACATAAACTTTTTTTACGCTGGAAGTCAAATTTTTTCGGAAGTATCTCCTGGGATGCAATTGGTGCAGAATTACATTGATAAAATTTTTTTTGGTTTTTAATTTTAATGATTTTTTTAAATTATTGTCCATTTTAACTTGGATTAAATCCCTTTCCAGAAAGACTTACTATTTGATCCTATATATTGTATTTTTTTCCTAAATGAAGCAAACAAGTTCTTTTCTGTATGTAATAATTTGAACACCCTATACATATATTTATTTTTTATGGCCTGCAATTGTTTATAAAAGTGAAGAAGTGGTGACCCTTTGAGCTACAACGTTTGCCAACCCCTATAGTTTGTTTATTTTTTTATTGTCATTTTTATAATCATCCTTCTGTCTTGCAGAAAAGCGCAGGAGGCATAATATTAAGGACAAGCAATTACCCGATCCTCTTCCGAAGATGCCAAGATATTGCTGTTCGGTTGAAATTTTTATTTTGGTTTTTATTTTATAGAAATATGAATGAAAATTGAACTGCTTGCCAAAACCGCCAAGCAGGGAAAAGTGCCGTACAACGTCTTTTTTAAGGACACAGCAGAATTGTATGTTTGGTTTTCAATCGCGACCGTTTTGACCACGATCACCACGCTCTAAACACTCGACCACGTTGCCTATAACCAGTTTAGCAACCGGTTAAAAAGTTGTAATCAATGAATTTGTAGGTGCATGCCCTGAAGTGGGAGGGTTGAGGATTAAAAAACCTTTATGAAAAATGATGGTTAAAAGTTCATAGTAGCAGTAGGACAGCTTAAAAACTGTAGAAATAAAGTGAAGAATTTATTTAATTAAAGGAGAATTTGGGCTAGAAAAAAGTGAAGAGCAAAAAAAGATTTTCACCTAATTTTAGATTTATCGACAACGTGTTTGAATGGTTAAGAGCGCTGTGATTGATTTCAAAAGTGATCAAAATCGTTGCGGTTGGAAACCTACTGTCGCCATTCTGTTGTGTCCTTGAGAAAAACAGTTTGCGGCACTTTCCCTATTTGGTGGTCTTAGTAAGCAGTTCTAAATTTTGATCCTTCCTTTAAATATAAATTAAAATAAAAAATTTTAACCGGACAGCAAGATCTTGGCAGCTTCGAAAGGAGATCAATATGAAAGCTTGACAGTTGCTCCATGTATAGTGGCACCGACAATTTCCTGTCTGGGAGTCGAGTCTGGGAGTCAGGAAAATAAAAATAAAGATGATTTAATAATATCAAAGATAAATGAATAATTTTAAATGTTTTTTTAAGTGAATCTTTAAAAGTGGTTATTATTTTTTGTTGGACCAGGCTTTTTGTAAAAGGTATTACGAATTACAGTGATGTATTTTCGGTTCTCAACCGCCGCCCCCCCCCCCCCCATAACAAAATCTTGCCAACGCCATTGGATGAATCTAATTGCTTATAACAAAATGCTAAATTGCTAATAAGACGAAGTGGAAAAGGAGAAAAAATAACTAAAAACTACTCCGATTGACCTACAAACATACACAGAAAATTAACAGAGGTTATACAGAAAGAAAAATCAGCGAGTTGTACAGCAGTTTTTATTCGTTTGCATAATTCGTCACTATTTCTAACCTTTCTGAGATGATTAATTAGATAAATTCTATTTAATGTAAGACAAAAATAGCCAACAAATCCAAGAAATACAACACGACAACACAAATAACCGAGTTAATCAAATATATGGATGAAGGTTCAACCATTCCCGTGATAAGCGTGCCTTCAGCATTTTTGAGTTTCGAAAAAAAATTTTTAATGATGATTTATCAAAAATTTTTAATTGCTGTTTTAAACATCGTTGACCAGCGTGTCTTGTGTGTTTCGGTTTTCTTCTGCTCTAGTTGACTGGGTTTTTGAAGCGGGTTGTTTTATGATGCAGCCACATTGAATAAAGCTCTTTTCAACATGATAGAGATTCTTGTTCAATTAAAATATAATCGTAGATTTTTTTTGATATTGTTTTAGTAATAATTAAAAATGGACTACATTTTTGTAAAATTTTTCGGTCTCGATCTTGGTCTCGATTGTTTCTGTCTCGGTCTCAAACCTTAGATCTCAAAATTTGCCGGTGTCGAAAAATTTATCAAGTCTCGGTCTCGGTCTCGACGTTTGTGATCTCGACTACATCACCGCTTAATACAGGGTGGTCGCTAAAAAAGCATAAAATTTGTCAAACCGCTATTTATTTTTACAAAAAATAACTTTTACAAAGTTTTTTACAGGCATATGTTAAATTACACTCATAGATGTTCAAAATGCCGTTCGTGCACTTCAAAACAGTGTATTAACCTAGAAATCCAAGTTTGTGTAGCGTTTTTAAGAGTAACTTGTGGGATATTGTTCCAAGCTCTTCCCAAGCTCGTTTTCAAATCATCAATAGATTTTATGTCACGTCGACAGTTCTGAAGCTCTGTTAATAACAAGCTCCAAATGCAATAATCCATTACATTTAAGTTTGGACTTTTGTAAGGCCAATCTTCCGGTTCAATGAAATCAAAAGTAGATTGCTGAAGAAATTGAACTGAAGCCCTTGAAGAATAATCGCTTGTCTTTCAAAGTCTGAAAGCTGTTTCTTGCCTCCTTCCATGATTTGGGTGTCAAAATAGAAATCAAATAGAAACTAAAAAGTATCAACTTAAAACAACCTAATTTAAAACAACGTAAAAGAAAAGAACCTAGAACCTAAAAGAAATAAAAACGCATCAAATAGAAATGAGTAAGCACACATTTTATTTATGATTTAATTTGACCTTTAAATTTTATGCTTTTTTAGCGACCACCCTTTAGTTCGTCCGGTACACGAAGCAATTCTGTCTCTCTATAGAACAACTACGTCCACAAAGGAGCAAAACGATTCCAACTCTTGTCAATCAACTAGAATAACTCAACTAAATTTTCAATAGGAATGAATAAAAACAAAATGCGCGCTTATAATAAGATCACGTCACGTGACGCTAGATTACGGTAGAAATTACGAGAAAGTAGAAATTAAGGATTTAAATAGAGTTTACTGATTTGGTTCAAATTTAACAAATAGTAAAGATTCGAACGCGCGCTTGGTTTGCTTGTTTCTACAGTATCTAGATCGCGTCTTTCAAGTTGTTCTTTCTCTACACTACAAGCTCAATTAAAACGTGTAATTTTCTTGCGTCGACAACTCGAAGATAAATTGATTACTGTTATAGTCTCGCTGAGATACGCGGCAGCAACATTAAAAGCATCTTTTTGAAGTCGGATAGTGGTTGTTGAATCTGCAGTGATAATTTTTCTTGCTGTTTCAGAATTGTTAGTTATTATTTAATTTGTTCTAAACTAAATTTGGAAATAATTTTCGTAAGTTGACTATTTTTAAATCATTACTGTCGTGTTTTTTACGTTTTGTGCTTATGTTTGGAATTACGGAATAGCGCTTCAATAGATTTCAAACCGAACATGGATTGAGCGTTCCCGTCAATTAGACTATGCAGCTTAGCTATTAGAAAGAAAATAGATTAGATCAAATGATTTTCCATCAGTCATAGTTCACGTTTACCGAAAACTACCAATCAGAGAATTGCGACGGCAAAGGGATTAAGTAAGTAGAAGTCTTAGTGTTACATGAAAAAATTCCATTAGTGATTCTAGAATAATTCAGAGATAAAAAAGGAGATCCTAGAAGCTAAAAGTCACGTACTTTTAATCTGCTTGACACATGTTTAAGATAACAATTGATAAAATAAACAACAAGTAAAACAATCACAAAATAGCTTTAAATAAATAAGATAAATTAAGTGGGGGTTTACCGACTACGCAATAATTACTGGCCATTAAAAGATCACGTCACGCTAAAATTACTGAAAAAAACAGAAAATTAACAACAGATTTATGCGGTTAAGATTATGTTGTGAAAGAAGTATGACATATTTTTAGAATACAAACAATAAAAGGTGAGAAAATGCTGAAAAAGAAGACATTTCATTGAACATTTACATCATTATCATTTTAAAAGATTTTGCTCTGAGCGTTGTTTCTATGTAATTTGATGCTACAAACTTATTTTACTTTACTTTGGTGACAAAATTCAAATGAAGACTAAAATTCGTCACTACTTCAAAAAGCATAAAGTAATTTTTGTTGGCCTGGTCATAGCCCTACCACCGCCTTTTCCAATAACGACAGTTATAGAGCAAGTCGTTGTAATTACTTGATGGTCGGCCTTAGTTTAATATGCCCAAATGAAGTGAGTCAAAAGAATATACATTATAAAGCTATGATGATGTCGATGATAATAATAACCATAAGTAATTTCTTGAATTTTTGTTAAGTTTTTTTTTTGTGTCGATTTGATTTCTCTCAAAAATGATCTTCCATTAACAAAGAAATATGCTGCTACGACAGTTGATCGAACGACAGTTGATCGAACGACAGTTGATCGAACGAAAGTTGATCGAAACGACATTTGATGAATACGACACTTGATGAATACGACACTTGATCGAAGCGATGTTTAACCGAAAAGACACTTGATAGAACGACATTTGATCGAAACGACACTTGATCGAAACGACAATTGATAAAAAAAAAGATTTATTTTTGTATGTTTCTGCGATTGAACAATATCTTTGTTATTGTAAATTAGATTTATAAAATGCAGAGGTTATCAGTAATAAAACAGTGTGTTTTTCTTTTTCATAATTATTTGTCAATGCCAAGCTCATGGTTTTTTAGAAAAAGTTCCTGAGCAAAGCATTTTTAGGGGGAAAAGGTAGATCTCTTGTGATGGTTATGTTTCGTTAGATGCCTATTACTGCCGTTTTTTGCATTTTTTTTACATTGTAATCAGTTATTAGGGGAGGGGCATTATTTTAAGGCCCCACCCTTGTAGACCGCTTGCGGAAATCAGAGATAGATTCAAAGGAAAGACCGTTTTTTTACAGATTACTAAAAAAATTACAAAACCGAGATAGATTCAAAGTAAAGATCTTTTTTTTAGAGATTACAATGTTTTTGGGACAAAAAATTAACAAAACCGGGACAGATTCAAAAGTTGTAAATTTCTCTTTAATTATTCGATCAAGTGTCGTTCGATCAATTGTCGGGTCACAAAGAAATATATACTGTATAGATACGAAAAAGTACGCAATCTATCCCTGATTGAATTGTACTTACATAAATCTTTTCCGTTTTCAGAATGTCCGGTTGAACACCTTGATCTTATGTTTGTCTTGGATGGTTCTGGCTCCGTTAATAAATTGGATCCAAGAAACTTTCACCGGGTTAAATCCTGGGTCAAGAACGTCACAGAAAAGTTTGATATCGATAATTTTGCAAGTGTCGGGGTCATCCAATATTCTCATTATTATCAGGAGGAGTAAGTTGATTTTTATGTCGTGCAAAGGAAAACTCTTTAGGCCACAAAAGAGTAGGAAATTCGCACCCCAAAAGCAAGATATGATTGTAGAAAAGTTAAAAGGTTTTTGCTAAAGCTTGAAAACTAGCTATCATTTATGGATGCAGTTTACTAATGCCGTCAGAAAATTATTTAAACCTGGTTCCGGTATTTAAACATATTGCTGTAAATCGGTAAACATATGCGCAACTTTTACATTTTACTGCGGCCCAATGCATTGATCTGACGACCAACTGTTTGCGAACCTCGGATTTAGAAAATTGTCAATAAAAAATACAACAAACGTACTCTATAAATAATTGATGCTTTTATGGTTAAATTAATAAACCCTTTACAAGTGGCTAACAGTTCTCAATTAAATAAAAGTGTAAAGTTTTAATACTTTGTACCTTGTATGTTTATTAAGAAATGTATGTAGTTATTTTTTGCAGAACAAATATTTCTCATATTTTTTTGACCTGTTTCCAAAATGGGAACGTTGGCATTGATAGGATGCAAATAAAAGGACAAGTTGAAACAAGAAGTATTTGTTTTCTTGATCAAAATCAAAAAAATTGAAATTGAACTCACAAAGAACATATTCTTAAACAAAATAATAATAAACACAATTATTAGTCTTTTCAAAATGTAAGTAGAGAAAAATAAAAATTTAGTGTTAGACATCAAGCTTATCTAGATATTAATTAGTTCACTGTTTGATGTTAAAGATTACTGCAAGCTTTGTGAAGTCTCTTACAACACTTTGTGCATAAAAGCCTTGTGTTCTTTTTGCACAGAACACATCTGTTTTGAGTAGATGGGTTGAGAAAATAATTTACTCCATCCTATCTGAAAGCATCACATGGTGGAGCAGATGGTTCGCCTAGATGTTGTCTACTTTTTTCACTTTTCACCAAGGCCCTAGCTATTTCTCTTCTAAACTGCAAATAGCTGACAGGTTCATTTACCTTGCAATAAAACTTGAAAGCAATAACAACAGAAAGATTTAGAGCATGTGAAAAAAATTCCACCACCATTTCTTAAGATCGAAGCTTCGGTCTATAGAAGGTAAGCTACTTATCGCAAACGTGAACACCACCCATTCCTTTGTCATACATTTTTATGGTTGATCAACTGACTTGTTCTTTTCTTTCTTCATTCTTCTTTCAACAGTTTGAACAGGAGTTATGCCGTAGTAATTGCTAGCAACTGAAACGATACAGTTATCTTGCCACTTTACACATACAACTCTACCATCCGATCAAAAGTCATATGTTCCTCTTGGTTGCTTCTTTAAATACTTATTCGTTGATAGAGAACATAAATGTCTTTTGTTCTCTCTGATAGTTCTACATGCTCTAATATTTTGACTAGCAAAGTCATTTAGAAAATTGTAACTCGTAAAAAACTGTCAAAAAACACTACATGTTGATTTTTGTTTGACACTGGTTCCAACAGTGTTTGTACCAATGGGAACCCAAAGGAACTTTGCAATTCTCAGTTTTTTCACCGTATAATTTAAAGTAATATGAATAATCATTTGAATTGCAAAGCATCTGCGTCTTATTGCCAAATTTTACTGGCTTTCCTTTGATAAATTGTCTAGCACCATGAAGACAGCGGTATGTGATCATTCATTCATCAATGTTCAATAATTGATGAAAAATACCAAATTGCAACGATTGGCTTTTAATTTATCAAACAAAGAAAGGATTTTTGCCATCTTTGACTGAGCAAAGCTGTTATTGTCAGCTGAATAGAGGTACCTTTTTATTGCTCGAAATCGGTCTTTACCCATTGTACCTGAAAATATTGGTGCAACTATGTCTTTGGCAATACTCCAATAACTATTTTCTGAAGGTAAGCTATAATATCCACTAAAAATCAGCAGACCAAAAAATTTCATCATTTTCTCTCGGTCAGAGTTGAAATTGTGCACATTTTTGTCTCTTCTAACATATAAAATAGTTTGCTGGACAATAAGATCAATTATTTATTCGGAAAAGAATAAAAAAGTATTTCAAACATTGGCTTACCTCCATGTTGCATTATATATCATCGCATTTTTTGACATTCTGTACTTGGCTGAGAGATGTCTCCTCTGAACTTGTTTTGATTACAACTTCATTTTCAAAATCTCTTCCATACATTTCGACTTCGCCGACTGTTTCATCAGGAAAAGAATCTTATATGTTTTTATCCTCTTCTTCATCACTATCTGTAGCTTTATCACCTGATGCTCGGGGAAGTACAACTATTTCCAGACTATCATTGTTGCTGGTTTCAACAATTTGTTGGGAAGACTCCAAATGTCGTAAACGGTATGTAGAGGAAGTATCACCGTAAAACGTAGCAGCCTCCATGTTCAGTGTTTGGAACAGATTGAATGGTTGTGCAGTAGCCAGCAGCACAGCTATAAACGAACAGCAACAGGTTCATACGCGTTAAGATCTGAGATGTGGCGGACTCGGGCAGTTGAAAGCCAATCACTGCCAACGTTCCCAATTTCAGAACTCTTTAAAAATAAATTGTCAAGATAAATTTTGAATATTACAATATAGTATGATTTATATACTATTATACTTAAGTTACCAACCTAAAAGTAATAGAGAAGTTAATATAATTCTTATTTTTAATAATAGTTACATTATAATTATATCGCACAATTACTAACTTTGTGTTATGCTTATTATGATAATTATTCTGAATTTATGCTTAATCTGAGATTATCAGCAGGTATACCTTTAACTCAGTTTTGAAGTCACATAATGAAATTTCGTAACTATATCGGAAATTCATCAATTTTAAAATTGTTCCCATTTTGGAAACGTTTGACAATAAAGGGTTAAACTCAGTAAGTCAAACTCAGTAATAACTTTAGTATGGACCAAACAGAGCCACCGAATAAAGCTTCCCGTGAAAAACGCCATAAGAGCGTCCGTATCCTCACAGTAGTACCGTGACAGCTTAAAAAATGCTGTGCAAGCAAAGTGAAGAATTTTTTTTATATTAAATTTTTAAATTCATGTCCATTTAAAGATTTCTACTCCACTCCAAAGAAAAAAATCAAAAAAAATCTTTCCTTTAATTTTTTCGAAAAACTGAATCTTTAAAAGCTGTTCACCTTGCTCCAGAAACCCTTTTGTAAAACCATCATTTATTAAAATATCATTTTTTTAATGTTTGATGGTTGATTTCGTTCAAAAAAGAAAAAAAAAAAAAGTACCCCAAAGTTCACTGAATTTTTTTAATCATACCAGTTTTCATGAACTACTGCTCTATTTGTCAAGTATAACGGTAACCGACTCTTTATTAAAATTCCTGTTATTGTTTTCTCACCATTTTATTGCAGCTTTATTACTTGTTTTACAGGAACATATACGAACAACAATATGTCTATCGTGAAGTTCGTCTGGGTCAATACAACACGCACGACGCGTTTAACGTAAATGACGCTTTCACAGTTTTGTATCAAAAAAAGCTATTAAACAAGTATAGTTGTGGGATACATAATGTATTTTATTTTATGGCTAAACTATAAATTTTTTTATTTTATGACGATAGTTATTCCGAAATTTTTGTATAATGCTAACCAATTTTATTGTAAAGTTATCCTGAAGCATTTGTACAGGGTATTTCAAAAGTAATATACCACTATATTACTGAAATACATTATGGCAATAATTGTATATCTACAGGGAATAATGCTTACATTTATTGCCGCAAAATATATCTTTATAATTACAACAACAGTTTTTATTTCAAATGTGGTGAATTGTCACTTTATGACGTCATAATAGTACACCATGGCTGAAAACGGAGAGAGAGACAATTTGTCACACAGACAGACAATCGAAAGATATAAGAGACACAGAAACTCGCTAGATCTTTCTCTCTCTCTCTCTCTCTCTCTGGTCCTATTTGAACACCGACCGTGAGGGTATGGAGCCAGCTAAACTTCTCTCGCACAGAAGAGGTTACCCGACACAGTTTATATCAATATTGTAATTTAATAATGTTATCGTAACTGGTCCGGCGGTTTTAGACTAATACTTCACAGTCTGAAACAAGTACAATATAATATTAAAATATAAAGTTAATTTAGCAAATAGAACATCGGCTATTATCTTCCAAATTAATAGATTAAAATTGATACATAAAGAACACAAGCATATCTCAGCTAGCACCTCGCCATGTGCTTAGAAGAATTACGCCACAGTGTTGCCAACAAAAAGACAGGTGACAAATTAAAAGTTTAAGGGCGAAATAACACGTATATCGACAACAATGGCAACATAAATACTTGGCACTTGTAGTGAAAAGTGGAGGGAAAATTAATGATCTTAAGTCCAGTTTTCATGGCCATATAGGATGCCTTTGTCTTTAGAAGAGAAAATTTTTTTGGTTAAGGAAGTGTACAGTCATGGTGGAAAATATTCTAAAGAAGTTCCAAATATTTTCAAAGAAAAGTTTGGAGAGGAACGAGTTCCTGGTCGACATTATGTTAATGAAGAAATTTGATGAAGCAAAATGTTATGATTAGCTAATGTACCAAATATTCATAGGATATGTCTATGTATATGGTATATATTCCAAATTTTGGTTCTCTGTCATGTTATCTTTGATGAATAAATGTTATCGAATCTATATAGCTTGTATTGTATTCATTAATATGAGATATACTTTCGATATGTTACTTTTGAAACACCCTGTATAATGCTAACCTATTCGGTAAACGTATAAGGTATTACAACAATAATATATGATTTAAATTTTGGTGTTTCAAACTTTTTTGCTTGATGATCCCATTTCAGAAATAAAAATTTTGTGACTCCATACTTGATGATTAATTAAATCTGAAATCTTAACTTATACGTAGTAACTCAAAAACCTTTGCTGAATATTTGCGAAAAGAACAATCTTTGCTTAATATTTTGAATTGATATAAATAAATTGTCATATACTGTGGCGTTTTTAACAAAAACATTTCATTAAACAAATTTTTTTTAATATAATAGCTTCTACTGTAATTTGTTTAAATTCACGACGCAAAAAAGTCTAAAAATTACACGAACGATACTTTTTCCCGAAAACATTTTCGAGCCAGAGATTTAAAAAAATGGTTTTTTACCATTAGCTAACTGTTTGATAAATTTATTTCAAAAGTTAATTGGAAACCAACGAAAAGGTCTAAAGTTTTTTCAAAAAAGTCTGATAAGCCCAGTTCTTTATTCTGTTATATTACGATGCTCTCATAGTTTTAAAATAACACGACAGGACATCGCGACGCATCACTTAGTAAACTCTGCCTTAGGGAATCATTTTTTAGAAAAAAAATTCACTAGTAGTGTGCCAAGATATTTATCATGTGGATCGTAAACTAATTTACTTTTATCATGACATTTTCATATCTTTGTATTAAATATTTTGTTTTTTATTGGGTGGTTGCTTTTTTGTCTTTAGTCATCCCTGATTAAAAAAACATGGTTTTTAGTTAGATTAGACAACAAAATGTAACCTTTTCCAGAGTGGTTATTAAAATAGATGGTTGCAGCAAGTTGTGATATTTTGTATTAAGGATTTAAAAATTTTAACCAGCAAATTAGGAATACCGAGGTTAAAATTTGAAAGTTTATTGTTGTAGTGGATATTCGAGGTTTGTCCAAAAGTATCCGATCTTTGAGCATAAAACACAGAACACAATGAATATAAAATCTCCTTCAAATTACTTCCCTTGCAAGTGCACACATTTTTTCTAGCGCCTCTGCACTTTTGGAAATACCTCTTGAACTCCTCCTCCGGAATGCTCCTAAGTTCCGCCGTTATTTTTTCTCTAATGTCCTTGCGTGACTGCAATCGCGTCCCTTTTAGCGTAGTTTTTAACATGGGAAATAGCCAAAAGTCGCATGGTGCAAAATCAGCAGTGTAAGGAGGCTGTCGCACAAGTGCCGCATTGTTTTTGGCCAAAAAACCTTTGATTACATGGGCGGAATGAGCGAGTGCATTGTCATGGTGAATTTTCCAGTTCTTCCTTGTCCACATGTCTGGCCGCTTTCTTCGCACAGCATTACGAAGGCGACGTAAAACCGCCTACTAGTACTCTTTATTAATTTTTTGGTCTTTTGGTCTGTATTCGTGATACATTATGCCGCGGGAATCGAAGAAACAGGTCAGCATTACTTTCATATTGCTGCGAACTTGTCGTGCTTTTTTGGGCCTTGGTGATTCTGGATTTGTGAAAATTGAAACTTGCTTTCTGGATTGTAACCATAAACCCAGGTCTCATCACCAGTTATGATAGTCTTCGTAAATTCTAGGTCATTGTTTGCACAATCCAGCATGTAATGGGCGATTTCCACACGGAGCGTCTTCTGTTTTTCCGTCAGCAGCTTGGGAATGAATTTGACCGACACTCTCCGCATGCACAAATCTTCAGTTAAAATGGAGTGAACTGATCCTCTGCTTATTCTTACTTAAACAATTTTCCTGAGTGTTAGACGGCGATCTTCCATCACAATTTGGCGAACCTTCTCTATCAACTCCTCGTTTCGGCTTGTGGATGGCCTGCCAGGACGTGTCTTAACTCTCTACTGAAATTCAACCGTTTTTGAAGCAATTAAATCATTCCTTTAATTTTAGTTTAACTTAAGGCCTCATCTTCGAAAGCTTGCTGAACCTTTTGAATTGTTTTACTTTAACTATTAGCTAGCTTTTGGCAGAACTTGATACAATATCATTGTTCGATGCTTTCTGTCATTACGCTTGCAAGCAAAAAATCAACGACCATGCACTACGATTACTGCTATACTAAATGCTTCAAAAAAAGAAAATGACACCAACTATCGGTTTAAAATTTTTCATTCGCGGCAGTAATTGTGACGTTACAATCCGCCAAAACCAGTTTTCTGGCGTGATATTATTTTTGGCGGGAGAAGATAAGGTCGGATACTTTTTGGACAGACCTCGTATATCAGAAACGTTTGTGACAACAACTCGCGATATTTGAGAAAAGTTGTTTTGGTTCGAGAGAGGCGCAATTGTTTTAGAGAAGTTTTAAAGTTTTTTTGACAAATTAAGCCATCAAACTCTATATGTTGTTTTGCGAAATCCGATAAATTCTGGGTTTTTTCAGCTTGCTGTTGACAAAATCAAACATCAGGGTTATACAACATATACAGCCGCTGCTTTGCGATTGGCCACTCTGGAAATCATGAATTCAACTTATTTCAATAAAAGCTCAACGGAAAAAGTCATTCTTTTACTGACTGATGGGAGGTATTTTTATATAACTTGACTATTAATTGCTATTATTGTAGTTTAAAAACTGTCGCTTCCTCTATTCACGACATAAAAATTAATTTTTTAAAAACTGAAGCAGACCTCTTCTGTTTTTTTAACTATACTGAATTATATAAATTTTAGGGTGTTGCGACAACGATTGATAAGTGATAAAGTTTAATTGAACAAAAACAGCTTCTTTTTTTTAAGTTCTCCAATGCAATCGCGTGTATAGAGTTTTATTACTTCTGTGCAGTTTTACATGACTGATCTTCAGAACCGTTAATATTTTCGAGAAGTTTTATAAAATTAAATATTTCCATAAATTAGTTATCTTTAGTTGTTGTAGTACGCCGTCTAAAAAATGGCCTTCCTAATGGATCGGTCTTGGCCCCTTTTTTCTTACAAACACTCCGTTAAGTTCTAGGGAAAAACACTTTACCGGATTTTTTCCTGCTTGGTGGTCTTTGCAAGCAGTTCTAAACTTCAGTCATATCTCTATTAAATTTCAACCGGACAGCAATATCTTGGCATCTCCGTAAGCAGTTCGGGAAAATTGCTTACTTTATGCATTAGCACCGCCGTCGCTTTCCTGCGAGTCAGGAAGATAAATATAGAGATAAAATAAATAAATAACGGAGAGGCCGAATTTGAGCTAAAAATCTACAACAACAATAGACTTTTACCGTTTTGTCCGACCCCTTCTTGTGGTTAAACTGGACAGACCGCTGACGTTTCGTCATCATCTAGTGGCTTGGCGTAAAAACTATCTTCGGGCGTCACACATCAAGCGATTTGTAGCAACATGAAGCATCGGTGCTTCTCAGTGGACAAATTACAGATGGAGAACGGATTGCTTTGAGAGTACATCCAAGCTTCCTGCTTTCATACCCATAACTAGTACCAGGCATTTTGGAATGAGCTTGCCTCGACAAGCTCGGCTATGCTCAATCGCCTGAGAGCTGGTGTCGGGCGATTTTATTCGTCCATGCACAAATAGGGTCTCGCTCCTTCACGGAATTGCAAGTGTAGTGCCTCTGAACAAACCGCAAATTACGTTCTAATGGCGTGCCCCATACATTGGGCACTACATGGAGCACGAGCTCTGCCGGTTTTGGATGACAAAACTCGATGCTGACTCAACACTATCATTTCCAGCATCTGATCCGGGAAGTACAGCAGTTTGGCGTAGTAAAAAAATAGACTGTTGGCCCCAGTCCTGTTTGTTACTGACTCGGAGTGGATGCCCTTCCAAACGACGACGACGAGTTACTAATGAGCAATTTACGTCAAACATCATTATCATATCCTCTTTGTGCACGCCCCTAAAAAAAAACGAAAAAAAAAATATTTTTTGTTTTTATGAAAAGAATATGGTTACCGATACATGAAACAACTACTTTTTTGGATGTAAAGTTATTCATATGCAAATCAATTGATGTGTACAATTGTTCACATTTTGTACAAACCGATGCATTTTATGCAATTTTTGGCTTTTTTATGTTTGCTGCAATGTCACTTACAGCCTGGGACAAAAGTTTAAGACCACCTTTGGAAAAAGGCACATTTTAGAAAAAAGCTTCTTAATCACCTAATACTAAATATTCTTGTGTCAAAATGCATATTTAGTTTTTGGATATAAACCTTATCACACATTAATTTTTAATTTTTACTTTCGTTCAATTTTTTAAATGTTTAGCTTAAAAATACAAAATTTTGAACCACGAAAATTGGCAAAAAATCTAGCAGTTAACGTTGAAAAACGTATTCAATTTACCGGTCGTTGCACAATGAAGGTCTCAGAACGTGAAATATCAAGGCAGATGAAAGTTAGAAAAACTGCTGTACCTAACACTATCAAAAAAATTTCAAAAAATAAGTACTTTCAAGGACAGTAAAAAACAGGCCGTCCGAGCATTTTTAGTAGTGGAAATAAACGTTTTATTAGGAAGAGAGCGAGTCAATTTCCTTAGAGTTCTGCTAAAAAAATACAAGCTAAAATGGCACAAGGAAGCTTCAAAAGTAGTAAAAAAACAATTTTACTAATTTTGAAGCTTCCTTGTGCCATTTTAGCTTGTATTTTTTTCAGCGGAGCTCTAAGGAAATTGACTCACTCTCTTCCTAATAAAACGTTTATTTCCACTACTAAAAATGCTCGGACGGCCTGTTTTTTACTGTCCTTGAAAGTACTTTTTTTGTGAAATTTTTGATAGTGTTAGGTACAGCAGTTTTTCTAACTTTCATCTGCCTTGATATTTCACGTTCTGAGACCTTCATTGTGCAACGACCGGTAAATTGAATACGTTTTTCAACGTTAACTGCTAGATTTTTTGCCAATTTTCGTGGTTCAAAATTTTGTATTTTTAAGCTAAACATTTAAAAAATTGAACGAAAGTAAAAATTAAAAATTAATGTGTGATAAGGTTCATATCCAAAAACTAAATATGCATTTTGACACAAGAATATTTAGTATTAGGTGATTAAGAAGCTTTTTTCTAAAATGTGCCTTTTTCCAAAGGTGGTCTTAAACTTTTGTCCCAGGCTGTAATTTAAAAAATTCACATTGTTGAAGCACTAATTTAATAATATTACATTTAAGAACTGTAAACATCGGTGTTTACAGAAATTGAACAAAGTTATCAGAAGAAAAGTTTTTTTTAGGAGTCATTTAATATAAAAGCTTTGAAGCAATTTTGTTATTTTGTCAAGCACAAAAACACATCATAGTTTTCGCATTCAACGCGACTTCGTTCTTTGTAGTTTTCCATCTCACACCGTTGGCCCAAAGCATCAATTGCATTGGAAAAAGGCGAAATTGATCAAATTGTACATCCGAGTTTGGACGAAGCCTCTTGGTTGATGGCCTATTGCCTCTTTGCAGATTCTTCGATTTTTCAGAACTGGCTATACAAAGGCGAGAGCATCCAATAGAAATCGGTACTTCGACAGATGGTGGATGTAACTTTGCTTTAAGCAAAGTATCGGCAACTTCATTTCTAAATAATAACTGTCACACTTCATTTCAAATGTAACTTTGCTTTAAGCAAAGTATCGGCAACTTCATTTCTAAATGATAACTGTCACACTTCATTTCAAATAGTTTTAACTAATGGCAATATAGTTTTCCGTCTTAAAGCAATTTAAAGTTTTATTACGACGTAGAAATCGCTTGGGCAAGTTACAATCGCTTTTGTGCTATGTGAGTTAAACATTCGCTTCTGTTCGAATGCATCTCTCTCTTTTTTCTTTTGCCAGACGGTGATGACGTAATGCACTTTGTTTTCAACGAATGACCGAATTAATTGTAGTACTGAGATGTTCTCGCTTACCATGGAAAAAGCGTTCTTATTTTAATGCACGTGAGCGAAGCGTTTTCAAGATAACTCGAGCCGATTTGTCGTCATGTGACCTTTTGTCTATATACAGGGTGTTCATAAAGTCTTTAGACAATTTAAAAAATTTATTACAAAAGTAGTTGATGAGATATCTTATATAGCTTTGTTTTATATTAATCAGTATTTATTAAAGTTTTTAGTCGAACTAAAATTTTGTGTTTCAGATTAAATTTTTGTGTTTAATAATTGTGTTAATAAAGCCGTGCAAAATGGCTGCTCCCCAAGAGAAGGCACAATTTTCCCATATGTTCTTGGTGACCCACTTCTAACTGTATCCAACACTAACCCTGTCTCTATAAATTTCTTTTGCCATCGATAAATTGAAGGACATGATGGTGGATTTCACCCATACTCAGCTCTGTATTTTCGCTGAGTCTGAACATCCAATTTTGTCTCAATAAATCAGGATACACATCCCAGCCAACAATGCTATGCAGGGCCCATGCGGGGCCTGCGAGGGCTGCCCGTACGGGACCCGCATCGATTTGGCCGCGGGTGTTGTAGTGGCCCTGCATGGGCTAACTGCACTGGTTTAATCTGGCTTTCAGTTTTAAGTCGTAATCAAAAATTAAGACATACTAATAAGCTAACCTTTTCAATTATTTTGAAAACGGAACAATTTGCATAAATAATTGAACCAAATGAATCTTATGCGGTAAGCCTTTGCGGGGCCACTGCAGCGCCCGCGGCCAAATCGGTACGGGTCCTGTACGGGCAGCCCTCGCAGGGTCCACAAGGGCTCTGCAAAGTATTGTTGGCTGGGATGTGTATCCTGATTTATTGAGACAAAATTGGATGTTCAGACTCAGCAAAAATACAGAGCTGAGTATGGGTGAAATCCACCATCATGTCCTTCAATTTATCGATGGCAAAAGAAATTTATAGAGACAGGGTTAGTGTTGGATACAGTTAGAAGTGGGTCACCAAGAACATATGGGAAAATTGTGCCTTCTCTTGGGGAGCAGCCATTTTGCACGGCTTTATTAACACAATTATTAAACACAAAAATTTAATCTGAAACACAAATTTTAGTATGACTAAAAACTTTAATAAACACTGATTAATATAAAACAAATCTACATGTATATAAGATATCTCATCAACTGCCTCTGCAATAAATTTTTTAAATTGTCTAAAGACTTTATGAACACCCTGTATATGTACGCTCGCTCGATTGAAAAGAATAAGACGAAAGACGATGAAGACGATAGAAAAGACAAAAACGAGAACGACGAGAGAGAGTAGCGTAATCTGGTTGATTGTTGGTTTGGCCGCAGAGCGTGGGCGAAGGACCCTTTTTTGATCGTATTGCATCGCTAAGTGTTATAATTGTTTTTGTGCCAGTATTTGGAGATTGGTTCTACGGAGGTAGAATTATTTGCATTAAACGAATTAAGTTTCAGCGCTGATTTTCGCTTTGCAGTGGCAGAACGCAGAAGAGAATTTTCGTCGGTCGTGAGTCGTGATTTTTATAATACATTCGTTTTAGTTAGAGACAGTGATCTCTGTTTGTTTGCGGAGAAAAGTCTTCAACGAATCAATCAGAAATTAGCCGAAACCAACTGTATAAAAGCTTCAGGCTCATAGCAAACTACTTCTTGAGCCGGAATAAAATAAAATTAGACACAGCTTTGTTACAGCGCAGGTATTCGGGTTACCTTGCTCAACTGGTCCCTCAGGATTCCCAAACAAAGTCTGTAACAATAATAAATCATCAAATTTTCTGTTAGCATTCAATATTTCATTGTCTCTGTATGCAAGCAATGGGTTAGCTAATGCAAAATCCACAAAATGATAAATAACCCTAAGAGGCTATTTTTTAGTTTTGCCTCTTACGCGGTAGTAAGAAATTAAACTATCAAGTTTGCCCACCCCACGTATAAATTCATAATAGACTTGCACACATGCTGGACGGCAAACCATAAGATATTCTTTTTCCGCTGCACTCCATCGCTTAACATGATCAATTGGCTCCACACCAACAAAGCTGGAAGCCACGGTCACAGCAGAATTGTCAAACCAACCTACAACACAAATATCTTTTTTCCTGGAAATTTTACAGTCGATAGCTTCGCGATCTTCTTTTTTCAAATATTTAGCATCTTTTAAGCATCTTTAGTATTTTTTGTTTTTACAATTCCAAGTCAATGTATTCCTTCCTTTTTCCATTCTCGAATGAGAGGTATCCCAGTAAAACAATTATCTAATACCAATTTTGGGTAAGTCGTTTTGATACTGCTTCGGATAACCTATGCATAATTGATGCCTCTAGGCCAAGAGCAAGTTTTTTGTACTTTTCAGGGATACCTGTACCAGCACCTTAATACAACTCAAAGTCCAGTGCTCTTCCAGATTTTTGACAAAAGACAAAGTTTTCTAATCCAATTGGAATGGGCTTATTCGCAAAAAAATGTTTAGCAGGGCTCTTCCTTTGAAAGAAATCATTTGTTCATTTACAGAACAATATTCTTTTGGCAATTCTAGGCAACGTCTGCAGATGCACCCTACCAAAGGCTGAATTTTCCAAAATTTGTTACAATCATCAAGATCTGCATCTGCAGATGAGTTGATGTAAATGTTACTGCAAATCTTTTGAAATCCGTTAATAAATATTACCGTAGCTATTTTGTCAACTCTTGTAATATGGTGCCAATGCGTTTGTCTCGGAAACTTCAAATTTGACATTATTATGGAGATTCCAAAAAATCTATGTATTTGTTGAGATGAAGTTCGTAAATTTTGTCCAGTTGTTCTAAAGTAATATTAGTTTGTTTCCTCTGAAAATCTTTAAAGCAATGCTGGTATGAAATATTTTATGAAGTATTGAGCATGTGTATCGAGTGGTTCACCAAGGTCTGCATGACCCAGCCATTTAAGTCACCCAGGTTCTGAATTACGTCTTTCATTAATTTTGCGCCATTGCATTGCAGGATGGGAATTTTTTTCTGCACAGGTATTGCTTTTTGTGTTTGAATGGGTCTTGTTGAAGTAAAAAGATGAGAAACAGTAATATTCTTATCCAAAGAAATTTCCTCGTCATCACTTGAACTGACTGGCTCCACATGCCTGTTTGTACAAGAAAGTGTCCATGTTTTATCAGCCCCTTCATCTTCAAAGTCATTCGATTAATTTAAAATTCATCAAATTTCATCTAGGCCAGCAGGCTACTGACATATGAACTGCATTTTCTGAATGCTCACTATTGCTTATGAGTTTTGTTGCTTAGGCCTCAAATACTAATAGTTTTAATTAATTTCTTTTACTCTCTGTATAAAACACGCTTAAAAAAAATTGCAATTTTTTTAATTAAATTCTGTAAACGTAAAGCATACTCAATTTTAAATAATATAATCAATTAATTCGAATCGAAATTGCACAGAAAAAAACATTTTCATGGCTTGATGCACTACGCGTATAATAAATGACGCTTAAACTTAAAAAATTTTTGCCACTTGTAAAACACTTTTTCATCCAAAAAAGAGCTTTAATATCGCTTTAAACAAAGTCGATTTTATTGGAGCCATAAGCTTTTCGTGACGCTCTCATCAGTGGCAATCGCGTCAAAATGGGACGAACCAGAGAAAATCAAGGTATTTATAGTCTCAACAGTTGGGAGAAAGGTGCTGCAGTCTCGGAAAGGAGAAAGGCACAATTGTGCAGTGTGGTGCAATACAGTGTAATCTCGGAAAGGAGAAACGCACTATGTGCAATTACCCAGGAGAAACACTGTTACTCGCAACTTAGGTTATTGAAAAAAAGAGCTTCCAAATAAAAATATTAAGCCTTTTCAACATATTTTTGACAAGCTATCTGACTTTTTTTTACTTTTAACCCTTTATGTACTGACGGTACTTTGAAGTACCACCTCTCAAAATTGCTCATAACTTTTACGATAAGCGATTATTCCTGACGAGACTTTAAAGTACCAAAGAAAAACAATTTTAAAAGCATCTGGCAACTCTCGTTACATCAAAAATCAGCAAAATGTTTTTTTTTTCTTAATTTCTTACCAAAATGTCTTATAAGTGTCAGAAAATCTGTATAAAAAAATCGTATAAAATTACATGAATTAAATAATTTAGGACATAAAGGGTTAAAAAGGTGTACCAGAGATATCAAATGCACCCCTATTTTAGTACAAAATGTAACCTAAATAGAACCTTGAAAATCAAACTTTTTAAGAATAAATTTTCAACTTAGTAAGGATGCTGGTAACGTTGGTGCTACGACACTTGATCAAAACGATACTTGATCAAAACGACACTTGATAAAAAAAAAAGATTTATTTTTGTATGTTTCTGCGAATAAATAATCTCTTTGTTATTGTAAATTGGATTCATTAAAAGTAGAGGCATCAGTAAGGAGACAGTTTGTTTTTATTTTTTATAATTTTTTGTCAATGTCAAGGTCAGAATATTTTAACAAAGTTCCTGGAGAAAGCATTTTTAGAGAGGAACAAGTAGATATCTTGTCATGGTTATGTTTTATCAGATGTTTATTGCTGCAATTTTCTTGCATTCTTTTCACATTTTTCTCTGTTATTTAGGGAAAACATTGCGCCGTAGTCCTACCCTTGTAGACTCTTTATAGAAACCAGAGACAAATTACTATGTTTTTGGGACAAAAAATTAAAAAAACAGGGTCAGATTCAATGTTGTAAATTTTCTCTCATTATTCTATCAAGTGTCGTTTTGATCAAGTGTCGTTTCGATCAAAAGCCGTTTCGATGAAATGCCGTTTCGATCAAGTGTCGTTTCGATCAAGTGTCGTTTCGATCAAGTGTCGCTTAGATCAAGTGTCGCTTCGATCAAGTGTCGCTTCGATCAAATGTCGTTCGATCAACTGTCGGGTCACGGGTAACCTTAACTTCAGGAACATTTACATGCGGTACCAAGGCAATAATTGCTTTGCTGATTTAGATAAAACGCAATTAAGTTAAATGAGTATAATTGGACCTATTGTGTGCGAAGGAAACCCACGATCTATTTTTAAAGAAAACAAAAATTAAAATTTTTGAAGTCAGAAAAAAATTATGCTTTTTTGTTGCTGAAAATATTTGTTGAAAGTATTATTAACTGATCTTGCTCGAATATTTTCCAGATCAAGTGATCCCAATTCCCTTGAGAGTAGCGCTGTTAATGCTCGAGCGATGGGAATAAAAATAATTGTAGTTGGTGTGGCTAATAGTTCTGAAGAAGAATTGTTAGTAAGTTGTCGTTCAGTTCGTTCAGTTATCGTTTTACATCTCTAACCCTCCATGCCGCTGCAATGTTTTACGATTGAGATCATTTTCAAAATTAATCCCTTTCTTCCATTTTAACATAACGACTTTTTTTGCGACTTTAAAGTTTATTGAACGAATACGATCCTATCTCTCAGATCGCCGTTTAAAAAGTCCGTATCTGTAATTCTCTCATACGTCCTTTCCGTATTTGTGGAGGTGCCCCTCAAGGGTCGGGCCGGTTCTTTTTTCTCTTTTTAATAATGATCTTCCTGCCTCTCTTTCTTAAACTATACATGTCTGTTTTAATATGATGATTTTGCCCTATGGCCTCCTCCCAAAAGTTTAGCAAGAAACTGTGGTTGTCCAGAATGCTCTCATCAAATTGATGGAGCGATTCTTTAAGTCTTGGTTCAAATCGTTCGACCTTTTAGACATCCTTTAAGACTCAACACGGTCTCGGTTCAAAACTCATTCGCGCCATTCTGTTGCGTCCTTGGGAAAGACACTTTATCGCACTTTCCCCTGCTTGGTGGTCATGGCAAGCAGTTCTAAATTAAAGTCATATCTCTATTAAAATTTCAAGCGGACAGCAATATCTTGGCATCTTCGGAAGTAGGTCGGGATAATTGTTTTCCCTATGTATCGCGCCTCCGGCGCTTTCTTGCAAGTCACAAGGATAAATATAGAAATACAATTAAATAAAAAATAAAATAAATAAGTGGTGTTTACCTCTTAGCCCCCTAAAAATTTAATAACTTTTCTTCAGCCTAGACTTCTACCAATCTCCCTTTGCCCACTCTCTCCATTCTTAACACCCCAATATGCTTTAATCTAAAACCGACCTTTTTTGGTGTAACCTTTGACCGAACCCACTCTTCAAACATTACGTTCCATTTTAGTGGAAGAAGTTTTACAACCAATTCCGTGACTTACTCTGTAATGCCTCAACTTCTTGGGACTTGCCCCACTTTTCCCAGGATGGTTTTCTTTCTTATTTCTCTACAATATCACTTCCGTGGATAAAACGCACAGGTTTTTTTGTAAAATCATCACAGGTTATCTGTCATCTCCGATTCCTCATCTACACCTAGAAGCACTTTTCCCCCCACTGCGTGTTACCTTTATCTATCAATGTCTTTCTTACTTTGAACGTGCCTTGAGATTATTTCCATTCTTTTACCTAGCTTTTCTTGCTCACCGTAATCCTCGTACTCGTCTCAAGAATGAAGCATTCTTTACCAAATCCCAACCGTATTTTCTGAGGACCTTACTCTCCCTTGCTTCGCTCGCCGTGCCCTTTCTTGTTTACACTGCAACCAGCACAGCACTCTTTTTTCTACATATCTCTACTGGAATGGTCAAACCGAGACTTCTTCTTGCAGTAATTGTAATTCCGTATCACAAGACATCTTCCATCTCATGTTAAACTGCTCTACCTCTTCATTCTCCAGCCTGGCCATCTTTGGCCACTCCCTCACTACCTTGAACCTCTAGTCTTGTCCTTGAGGAGTTGCCCAATTATTGGGACTTCACGTCGTTCTCATCTTGTAAAATTTGTTGACTTTACCGGCATAATGATATTTGAGATATATTTAAGTTTAGGATTATTTTATGCAACGCTGTTCCGATAAAGCTGCTTCTTGGTAAATAATATCTTTTAAAGTTTAATTTTCCTCATTTTAAATATTTTTTAATAATAATTTATTAGTGGTGAAACTGTCTTTTTCTTAGTAAATCGATTTAATTCGTTTTAATGTTCTTGAAACGTTTTATTGATTACAGTCTATCGATGTATTGTTAATAACGGTTTAATTACGTCATCTGCTTATTGTTGCATGATTCATTAAAAGAAACATTAACTGACTCTTGGATTGGTAAAAAAATAAGTTAAATAAATATTTTTTTGCTTTGACGGGTTTAGATTATTGCTGGCAATCAAGAAAATATTTTTGAACTTTCGGACTTTTCGCAACTCGACGAAATAGTCGGAAAGTTACAGCGCTCTATCACCAGTGCGCTTGAAGGTAGGTAGTTTTATTGTCAGTTATATTACTAAAAAAATTAAATATTTTTGCTCTCAATTCAGAAATTTTATGATTCAAAATTTTGCATTTATTTTTATTCAATCATTTATCAATGAATTTCATTGAGGAAGATCACAACCTGAAGTAAATTTTAACTATTCTGAGATATTTCATGGAGTGAGATCATGTCCTGAAGTAACTTTTGCTTATCCGCACATAATTCATCGAGTGAGATCGCACGCCGAAGTAGCACTTACAATCAACGTGAACTATTTCTTTTGAAATCAGAAAATTTTTATTTACTTAGGAAACTCGCTTTCAAACGACACGAACAAACTGCAGCACGCAGAAGCAGGCATACAAGCGACTATCACTCACGTGAGTAAATGGGAGTGATGCGTTATTTGTCTTTTCATATTCTCAAGTGCCGATTTTGCGATGTATCGTTATCAAACGCGGCAGCTTACTGATGTTATTGCATAATTTTTCGTGGTCTGCTGGTTTTGTTTCGATTACATCAATGTACCGCTTGCCCTCTCGCGAAATCGTCTAAGAAAAAAAGGCAAGAAATGGAATTGAGCAAACTGTTGGGTTTGTACTTCGTCACCAGGTGAGCTTTGTTCAATTAATATTTTTAAATTAAACTACCCATTAAAACTTATTATTTTTTTTATGTTGCCATAATCTTGATGGAATCAAACTTGTTGTCTTCTCATAAACTTTGACTTCAGCAAATTACAATCAACAGCAAGTAATAATAATTGCCAGTTTTTGTTGTTGTTTTTGTCGTTGTTGTTATTGCTGTTGTTGTTGTTTGTTTCAAAAGATAAGCCTACCAAAAAATATTTATGGGTCACATCGAAACGGGACAGGGGATGAGGGTTTACTTTTGGTCTTTTAAGCTATTCTTTAAAATTGTATACAATATACTTAAAGATGCTTCATCAGGCTATATTTAGTCGATCTTTTGCCAGCTCTTGGATATTGATATTTGTTGTGAATAAAAAAAATTTACTTCTGTTTCATCTCGAGCTTATGCATCTGAATGCATATCTGTATAAGTATATCTGTGTTCTTTGCATTGAATGGAATGACCGTCAACTTTCCAGATCATTCTATGACAGGGGTATCTTGCTTTCCTTTATTTTCGTCCAGGCATTGACGCCTTGTTTTCTTAGGGGTGAAGACCCACAATTTAATGAAAGATTGAAACTCCATTTGTGCTTCGTTTGTGTTTTTAAAAAAAACTTTAAAAAAGTAAAATTTGTCTTTCTGTTAATCAACAGAGAATATGCGGGACTGCGCCGCCGTCGCCTTCGTTGTCGTTCTGACATTGTCGGACAATAAATCGAAGTAAACGATAACAGCGCATCAACACGAAAAACAAATGTTTCCTTGTCGTTTAGCAATTGGTTCAGAATAGAAACTTAATCGATTCTTTTTTTTATTCAACTTGTCTATTTTTTTCTGCTCATTCAATTTGTGACGAACGCGAGACACGCAGAATTTGGCATAATTTCAAAAATTGCTAAAGGTTTGATAAGGCGGTCGTCAAAGTTTCGGTTTTAATGGATGCTCCTGATACAAAATAAACTTAAATGAAAAACTTGAACAAAATGCCATTTCGGGACTTCTTGAAAAAATACATCGTTCTTCAAAGTGAAGGCTCAGGATTCTTATGAAAATGTTTCATAAATTCTAAAAACAAAAGAAATCCTCGTATGCGTCTTACCCAGAGTAAAAAATTTTAAATGTTCTCATAATTGTCGGCAGCGTGATTGAGTGGTTAGAGCACCGGAATTGTGATTGACACGGTCTATGTTCAAAACCTACTCGCGACATTCTGTTGTGTTCTTGGGAAAGACACTTTGCGGCACTTTTCTCTGCTTGGTGGTCTTTGCAAACAGTTCTAAATTTCAGTCATATCTCTATTAAATTTCAACCCGAAAGCAATACCTTGGCATTTCCGTAAGCAAGTCGGGGTAATTGCTTGTCCTATGTATTAGCGCCTCCGTCGCTTTAGTAAGGAGGATAAATTGAGAGATAAAATAAAATAAATAAATAAAATAATCCGGAAAAAGGTCAAACCCGCGTCGGTTGAACCAGGATTATTCAAACTTTTAAAAATTTAAGGCTGGCTGACTTCTGTTTGGGTTTGCAATTTGATCTTTTGTGGCCCGCTGAACAACTTTTAAACATTTAAATCTTGTCGATTAAAAGCAACGCCAGCCTTTTATAAAAATTTGAGCAAAGGATTTTGGAAGGTTGCGGAAGTGTTTAAATCTAAAGACTGTTTTCACTTCAAAATCAATAAAAAACGATCTATGTATGTTTGCGCCGTGCTCATTGCTCTGTTTATATTATATTCTGCGTTTCAAAATTTTTTATTAATATTGCTTTGTATATTTGCATATTTTTGCTTTTGCGACGAAATAAACTAAAATGGAAACTTCACTTGAGGTTTGAGGTAAAATAAGACACTTTTGGGTTTTCTATTTAGACAATATTAAATCAGCTGCGGTCCGTAAGTTCTAACAACTTTGAAAAGAAGCCAGCAAGAGTAAAAAATTCTGACCACGTTGCAATCTAATAAAGTGGTTTGTTTAAAGAGTTGTGGATCTATTAATAAGCCTTCATTGCATCGAAAGATGGGAGCAGCAAGTCAATCTTGTGACACCTTTTTGGGTCTCATCCACTCTTCACCGTTACTAATCTCGCAGACTTGGGAATTTCCTAAAATTTAAAAAATAATAAACTAAACTCGACGCATAATGAACGAGATCCGCTTTTTCTTGCTTTTACGAAAAACGCTACATCATATGTGCGATTCAGAAGTTCTAAGAAATTTTATCCAATACCGTAGGCCTGTATAAACAGAAACAATTAACCAATCAAGCAATTCCAACACTCCAACACCAAAAGACAAGCTTATCAAATATTTTACAAAGTTTCAACCATGACCGGCCATCAAATATTTTTAATTTTTGCAAGAAAAACTTAAACATCTATTTCGTTCTTTTAAAAAAGTATAATCCATATAACGAGTTTGTTTAATGATCATTTTCATTATGTATGTTCATGAAACATAAATGATGACCTATTTTTTCTGCAAACGATCGAAATAAAGTAGTCCAGCTGTTAAACACTAATTGACATTCGCTGATCTTGAATAGATTACTTCTTTTAAAAAAGTTTAAAGCAATAAAATTATTGAAAGTTTTAAGATTTCAAAATATTGATTATTTTGGTATTATGCATTTACTCGGAACTGAATAGAATAAGTTTATTTTTTGATGCGAATGCAAAAAACAAAGGTAATAGACAATAATGTTGTGAACAGCAATATGCGAAAGATTTTTCATGCCAAAAAGCTGGTTGTCGCATCTGTACACTCTTCAAAATGTTAACATTATATTAACCAATAAATAATTTAAAAATGTTCAACTCATGCAAACTATTTGGACGAGGCGCCTTTAGTTTGAAGACTTCATTTAAAAAAACAAACAAAGCTTGCAACCATTGCTAAATAATTGAAGTTGAAGGGTAAAAGTAATAATTCTTTTTTGAGACGTATTTTTTTTCAGACTGGTTTTTTAACAATAATGTATTGCAGCCTACAAAGATTCACTTTTAGGCTATACGCCTAAAAATCTTCTTTAATTGGAAGATGATTTGCTAATCGATTTGAGCAAATTATCATATGAAAATAAAAATAGAATAACAAAACAACAACTATTTCACCAAAATATAGCCATAGCCTTCACCGAATTGCGAGTGTGGCGCCTCAGAGCAAACCGCAGACCATGTACTAACAATGTGCCCCATACATCGGGCACCACATGGAGCACGCGGTCTGACGGTTTTGGATGACGAAACTCGATGCTGGCTTAATAACATCACTGCCAGCATCTGATCCAGGCAGTGCAGCAGTCTGGGGTAGTAAAAGGATAAACCCTCGGCCCCAGTTCTGTTTGTGTCTGGCCTGGAGTGGATGCCCTTCAAACGACGACGACGACCAAAATATATTTTTATTTTAACTGATAACAGTGTAAATCTACACTTGAAAATTTTTAAACAAAATAATCAACCTTTCTACTATTGAAAATTTTTTAAGAGTTTTCGACTTTTCCTGAAATTTATGTATTTGTTCTTAAGTTTTTACAGTAACGGATTTTGTTTGTTTTAGTGCAATTATGCATCTGTGAGAAGCAACCTATCAGAGATAGTTTTAGCATTAAAAAAATTTTCGCATTTTAATCAATGATTTACTTTTTTTATCATTTTAATATTCGCAAAAACTATTAATGGCATTGGCAAACATATGAAATAATCACATTAGGTGTCAATAATTGACTAATAAAACAATTTAAGTAAAATTATTGCATTAGTGTAATTAATAGATAAAACTAAAATCATTTTTTAAAAAGGCCTTCAGCATATCCTAAATTTTGTCTAAACTAAATTTACTGAAGACTACAGATTAACTTCATAACATCTAGAAAGACTACTGATATTGCCTATAAAATTTTGGCATTTCTCATAGTTTCATAGATAAGGAAAAAAATTTTGTTTAATTTGACATCCTCCTAGACTTTAGAGTCCACTTAAAAATGAGCATATAATATTTCCAAAAGGGCAAACCGAGACACTCGATAATAGAAAAAGTTCTTGCCTAAAAAGTAGTGCTCTCTAAAAAAAAGGTTTTCACTTCAAATCATTCTAGGATTTCATAATTTTTGTCCCCAAAAAGAAGTGATATCTAAACAAAAAAGATCTTCATTTTAAATTTATCTCGGATTTTAAGATTTTTGTTCCTAAAAGTAGTGTTCTCTAAGAAAAAGAAAGACTTTACTTCAAACCTGTCTTGGATTTCTGGCGGGATTTCAAACAAATCAGCCGGGACAAAGTCCAGAAAACGGGATGTATGGTAAGCCTACTTAAAAGCCCAATTAGATCACAAACACCTAAATTGCAATTAGAATAATCTAGCGAGTAGCTTAAAAAACTGAACAAGTAATTTTGGTTGAAGTAACGTTTGTGTTGTGTAGTATTGAATTCAATCGTAAAGGGTAATTAATCTAAAGCAGAAAATTTCCCAGAAATATTAAAAAGGTGGTCTACGATAATGCTTTAATCAAAAAGTCATTCAGATTTGCAAAAAGTCTACTTGGATGCAAAAAGAAATAACAAAATATGCACTTGCCTCTACTGCGTGCTATACAATGAGTAGAAGAGCCAAAATTTTCTCTCACTACGACAGCGACGGACAAATGCTTTTTTATACGCGAAAAAACTTTTACTTTTTTAAAATTTGACCGGTATAAATTCAAGGCAATTCTCAATTTAAACCCTGGCCTAGGTATATTCCTAGGTATATTCCAGGCCTAGGTATATTCCTGGCCTAGGTATATTCCTGGCTAACCCTGACTCGGTTTACCGGGTCGGAATATACTGGTCACCTTAAACCCTTGCTAAACTTCCTATGCTCAAAATTTTTCAAAACTGACGGCAAACCGTGTGCTATCAGATCTGATCCGACCTGTCAATCAGCAATGCTTTGTAAACTTGTTCGTTCTGGTGTCTTTCTTATCTCAAATAAAAAGCTAAGTTAATGAAGAGCTAAGATCAAAAAGCTAAGTTAAATAGATAAATTGCAATAAATCGATAAGTGCATGGTAAAAAAAATGCCCTGTCAGCAAAAAGCATTCAGTTTGTTTAGGCACAATTTACATAATCTTATGCTTTTTCGGGACCGTTGAAACTTATTTTCATTCTCACAATCATCATCTTTACTTGTCCTCCGGAATCGCAGAACAAAGGTATGAGAAGTTATTCTTTGGGCAACTTTTAGGCGGTTACCTGATGGTTGCCAAAGCAATCAAGCTTCATCAAACTTCAAAGTAATTAACAGCGCCAATAACTTTGAGGTTCTTTCGCCATATATCGATTGCAGCGATAACTTCGCCCATCAGTTGTGATAGCGTTTCGTCGTTTATTGTTTTATCTAGGAGCAAATCACAACAATTTAACACCATGACTGTTGTAAATCGAATTTTTTATTTATTTATTTTTTATTGAATATAAGAATATAAAACAATTTGAGATTTTTTTCAAGTATTTTAAATTAAAGTTTGTATATGTTTTTTCATGTTTGTAATTATAGTTATGTCAAGGTCTTTAGATTTGTTTACATACTCGTATTTTTTGGTATGAACGGAATCTTTTTAGCTTACCTGTTGTGTGCAAGCATCTTATATGTAAGGAATTTAATCTTGAACAGCGATTTCGCAGAGAAATTTCAGAACCAAGTGGTTCAACGAATAACTTGTTTGGATATACATTTGCAGCAAAAGGTTCATCAACTAATTCGATAGTCAAGTAAGTATAGATAAAAATGCATATTTTTTAGACCAGGATCGTTCAATCTGTGATTCAAGTGGTATTTCCTAAATGAATTAAACTAAATTGGGTAATCATGTTACGAAAAAAAATATCTACACTTGTGTCCGCAGGTAAAAAATTCTATTATGACAAGGAATTAAATAAAGTCTCGTCGTGATTTGTGCATGCAAAAGGCTCATCTTATACTCATTACTTCATCAATCTTACCATATTTTCTATTACAGTTATCCTGTGATTTCCGTATAATTGTATTTTTGATTTTTAAATTTTGTTTGAATTTCAACATAAAAAAATTTAAAGCTACCTATATTCATGTTTGCTCAAGTTCAACATAATTAACAGGTGACGTGAATGTTCTCACCGACACTTATTATTAATTAAGATTAGTTGCGGGTATTTTAATCAGTTAGTTTGATTGATTCTACGTATTTGACTTTAATATTATAATTTACTGTATTTAGTAAAAAACCGCTTATTTGCCAAACAGTATTAGGTTTAGTTTTCCCAACAATTTCCTTATCCAAACAGCCTTCACTTTTAAAATTTAGCAGCAGTGTTTTATTTACTTGGTTTCGAATATTTTTGATAAGCGTGAATAAGCTTAAGTGGACTCAGATTGAAAAAGGTTGAACGCCCCTGTTTTAAACAACCAGGCATATTGTTTTGTAGTGTTTAAAGCAACTACGATTTTGAAAAAGGGTATGTATGACCAGGGGAAGATTAAGAACATGATAAACCTGGGGCTCTGTAGTATTTAGAGGCTTATATTTTTTTTGTTCATTGCATCAACAACAACGAAAATAAAATAGTAAATATGCAAGAAGTATTTTACGATTAAACTCATTTAAATGAGATGTTTTCAGGACTTGAAAAAAACATAGCTCTGAATAATATCACTTCCAACATTTTGTTTTCAAAAGGAATTTTATTAATTTGTAAAGAAAATGAATTTTATCCTTTTTCTGGCTCATCGATGAACACGAGTGATTCTTTACTTTTATAAGCAAAGAAAATAAGCGTTTGCCTGAACAAATAGAAATTACCAAACAAAGATACATTCTTAACAAAACTGATACGTTAGGAAACGCATGCATGAACTCATTTTCCTTGATGAATTTAAAACAGTGGTTCTTAACTTTTTTAAAATATTTTACGCATTTATCAAATAATGTTTATAGATTTACCCCCCATACAAAAATAATTATAAGAATGCAACCACGGAAATAAAGTAAGAACCAAATGGCCTTACAAAAGGGGAAACCCAATGCAAGAAAAATAAGGCGGTACTTTTTAGTGTGCCGAATTTTTTTCTTCCCAAAATAAAGTAATCTCTAAAAAAATAAGGTCATCACATTTAATCAATGTCAAAAGTTTTTATTTTTGTCCCAAATATATAGTGATTTTTAAAAAATTGGTCATCATTTTCAATCAATGTCCAAAATCTTCATTTTTGCCCTATTACTTTATCCCTACTTTTGTTTTAAAATTAAGATGCAGACAAGGGGGCCACCGATATAGTGCTATCAAGAAGAAATAGAGCAATATTTTGTTTAGGGGGGCTACTTTTTGACTTTTTCAAGGGGGAGGGGGCGGTACAACCTCTCCATTCGCTCCGTAGTAAAGCCATCACTGGTAAAAACTAAAAAATAGTCGTCGCTTGCGGATATTTTTTTACCTATAAAAAAACATCAAATGAAGCCAAAAAAAGGTTTATATGTAAACGTGCTAAGGTTTGTGTAAGCCTATGTAAATTAGCTTATTGCCAACTTTAAAAAGTTTTTCTTTTTTAGATTTGCAATCAGAAAATTATCTTGCTTCATGTAAATATAATTCTGAAGTGCACCAGTCTGCCTGTACATTCATTTGTTAACACGTGCGTCCAGTTTCCATGATGTTTTTGCTTGCAATTTCATAGCTTACCCTACAACTAGGCCCCTATGAAGTCAGCTTAGGCCAAGCTTATTTTAGTTTGGTAAAATTCCAGTGCAATACTCCGCGCGGTGACAAAACCGTTGTGGTAAAACCACACACGTGACGTGGTTGAAATCACTATTGTCTCGTACTGGTGGACAACTGGACATGATAACTCTAATTTACACCTTCAAGGTTTTTTCTACCAAAATCTCATCAATTAATCATAGCTTTTTGTAATCGGTGGGCCTATTTTTATGAGGGGCATAGGGCTGCAGCCCCATTAGCCCTCGCCTTGGTCCGATACTGTCTATAACAAAACTTTCTGAGACACTGCAAAAAAAGTTAGACATTTAAAAATTTGAAAATCAAAAAAAGCATTTTTATTAGAGATTTATCAAAAACACTTTATTGGCAGTGTTTTTGATAGTGCAATCGAATAACTATCCTTCCTCGTATCCCCAGCCGCCGGGTAACTCTTAGCATTTATTTGCACTTATTTATTTAACGCAAAATTACCATTATGCGCTTGTTTGACAATCGTCATCTTTCTGTTTATTCAAACGAAAACACAAACGCTACCTTGTTACTGTTTAAGAATACAACGAACTTTTAACAGGTCTGACTCAAACATAACTTTCCATCAACTCAAAAACTTCAAAATCTAAAAAGTAATTTTCTTTTTGACGTTCTTAACTTCGCAAAATTCCAGCAGTGAGCACTATCGCGTCAAGGTAGTGCGAACAGAAGCAATGTGCTATAATACAATAGTATAATGCCCTATTGCGAGCACAATATGCTCGTAATGTAATGTGTTCGCAATAGGAACAAATGTTATTCCAAAAAATTAATATTTCTCGTTTTTATTGACCTTTGACATCCGCGAATATTTAGTTATTTCAATGGTTTCCAAAAACCTAAAAAAGTTATTTAGCTTCAAAATAGAAAAAATTATGAAATGGATCGATATTATTTTAAGATATTGATCTTTCATATCTAACATCCTAAATGTTTTTTAAAATCATTATGCAAACTATAACTTGGCCTACCGTGGTCCGACATAAGTTTTGGCCCAGAATAAGCAATTAATATGCGATAAAATCTCTTCTTTCAGACCTTATGTCATTGTGACTAAAGACTCATTTCTACTACGAGCGTGGAATGGAGCATTCTGTTTTTGCTTTATTGATTTTTTTTACTTCTTTTCACGCTTAAGAGCTAAGCAAGCGCTAAGCAAAGCAAAATAAATCAAGAAGAAAACCTAAAAATCTCCGTAGTGAAAACGAGCCTTAACGCACAAAAGCATTTTGATATTTAAGGAATAGTTTTTGAACTTTGCAGCTTTACCACAACTTTTTAGTTGATTGATTAGTTCTCCGAAAGTAGGAAACCCTCTGGATAATCCTTTATGGGACAACGATGAATTTTTCCGGAACACCAAACCTGGAAAATTACAAAGATGCTGTTACGGTGAGATTCATTATAATTTCTATTTGGAAATTACCCTATCTTTATTTGACGCTCATTACGTATGTGCCTTTTCTATTATACATGCGGAAACCTTAAAACTTCAATTTACGTCATAATGTATCAGATTGAGTCATTCGCAAAAACGTGGTCAGTTAAGCTTTAGCTAGTTTAGGGTTAGGAAGTGTTTTTTTTTATGTTTAAATATGCCGTTGCTTAGTTAGAGTAGGGTTAGGTTTGCTTCATAATTAAAGTAATTAATTGCGGTAAGTCATACCTGTTATTTTTACCTCTTTGATTTATTTGAATACTGTAGTTAATTTAATATGTTTCAATTACAGAATACGCACAAGTTACACTTAACGCTTTTAAGAATTAATGTCTAAGTAATACTGAAATGACATTATGGTAATTAACTGATGTCGATGGTCTGTGTTCCCGTAATAAATATTCGTTTGTGAAGTTATTTAGTGCGACACCCCGCATCAGGCGTTTAAGTGCTCGTGGGACTTGTTCAAATAGAATTACGGTAGGTGCGTTACAGGAAAGCGTATCGCACCATTCTCAACGCTACATTTCTTAAGTGTAACAGATGCTTTTTCACTTTTGAATCAACTCGCAATGAATGCATCAACATCGACCCATTACCTGATCCTAGGGATGATGCAAAAGACATCATTTCTGTGAAAAGTCTTGGGTTATCATTAGCTGTTCATCCGGAAAACGTTGACGTTAATAGCTATGCCAGTGGTTTTCAAACTTTCATGGTTCGTGGTCCCTTTTCAAAAACTCTCTATACCCGTAGCCCTCTACTTAAAATATTGTACCAAAAGATTAGTAAAGAATAAAAAAGGCCATCACTTTGAAATTGCTTTGATTTTTTCATTTTTCTCCCAAAAGTCAAGTAAAGACTACAAAAAATAAATAAAATGTAAAAAAAGGTCATCACTTTGAAACTGTCTCTGACTTCTTCATTTTTGTTTCAAAAGTCAAGTGAAGACTAAAAAAGACTTCTGTTCGTGGTCCCTTTGAGAAACCCCAGTTCAAGGATGGGGAACTTTTTTGTACTCGCAGGCCAGTTTCAAAAATTGGAAGTTGGTGCCGGCCGCACAAAAGTTTGGGGATTAATATAATTTTTTATCCCAAAAAATAGTGATCTTTAAAAAAAAGGCTTCCACTTGAAAGCAGTCTCAGATTTTCCACTTTTTATCTCAAAATCATAGTGTTCTCTAATAAAAAAGAAAAAAAGGCTTCGGTTTATATCAGCCTCAGGTTTTTCTTATATCGTCTCAAAACAATGGTGTTCTTTGTCCAGTAGAAAAAAATTCATCACGCAAAAGTTCCCTGGTCATCCAAAGGCCGCAGGTTTCCCGCCCCTGCCCTAGCCTATGCGTTAGCAAACAGGCATTAAAACCATCAGATGATATTAATTAAGTGAAAACTGTACAAAATCCAAACTCGGTTTAATTGTGTAAGGCTCGACATTTAAATTGCTTTAAATTGACTGCGTGATGGAATTCGGCTTTTTTTTCTAAAAAAAGATACTGGAACAAAAGTATGGTAGCAGAGAACAACTCGATCATTTCCAGTTATTTTTCTATAAGCAATGTTGATGTTGTTGACCACGAATTATTACTTGATTTATTTGGCTTATAATATATATATTGAGATTTTTTAAAAAAATATAGAAGTGATAAACTAAGTTTTAAATCTACAGCATTAATTAGATTGCTAAATTTAAAATTTTAAAACAGAAGTTTTTAACCTAAAGGCACAAGATTTTAGTCTACTTTTTGGGGGAGTCTCGTTGAAATTCTAATACATCCAGTTTTTTGCCCGGCTACAAACCTCAAAAAAAAGCTCTTTCCAGCATTCTCTTTCAACTAAAGATTTTTTTAGTTATTAGTACATTTTTTGAAATTACTATTCTATAGATGTTTATCAGGCTGATTTTGTTAAAAGAAACGTGCAATTCATAAGTTTAAAAACTAAAACATTTGGTAAAGCTACTCTATCATACGCCATTGTGTGTCATTTGCTTGTAGTGCCTGGTTTCGCAAAGTCATATCGTCGCATAAAATTCATGTCAACATTGTGTTAGAATTTATCAGACCCAGAAATCAAACCCAGACCTCCAGCCCAGAGCCAATAAATAGAATAAATAAACAAAAAATTGTCAGGGATAAATTTCAGAAATGTTTTAGCGTCCAGTTGTTTTCGTTTTGGTTTTCCGCGCTGAACAACCTCTCTTTTCTAAATGTTACACGTGTTTTGTCGCATTATTTTGTTTATGAATTTCCTTTGGAGGAAAATGACCGATACTTTCACTAAACGCGTCGCAGCGATAACTTTGCTGATCTGTCGTAAGTGGGTTTCTTTGTTTATTATTTACAAAGAAAAAAAATATTATGGCAGTTTAATACTGTTGTAAATTAACTTTTTTTTTTCAAATGTGACTTTTTAAAACAAAAATTGCAAAATAAAAAACGATTTGATATTTTTTTAGGTGGTTAGTATGGGTAGCTAAGTTAAGGCTCGTATTTTCGTGTTTGTGATTATAGCCAAGTCAAGGTCTTTCAATTAGTTTAAATATTGTTTGCTATGAACGAAATTTTTTCAGTTTACCTGTTGTGTGTCAGCATCTTACATGTCGACGGATTTAATCTTGAACAGCGATTGCCTAAAGAAATTTCAGAACCAAGTGGTTCAATAGATGAGTTTTTTGGATACACATTTGCAGTAAAAAGTCCATCAACCAAGGCTGATCCGCAAATCAAGTAAGTATAAGTAAAAAATACATTTTTTACCATTAAGTACAGTATATTGTGCTGCATGGTTTGTAAAAACTAAGCCTATTTATAACAGGGCTTTCAAAGCGACTGCTAAAAAAAAATATTTAAACTATTGAAAACTTCAAAATCAGCCAAAGCATTTCCAGACATTCATCAAAAACAACAAATCAACAGTACTGTCCTGTCGTGAGCACAGCATGTTTATAAAATGCTTTGCAGAAATTTTTTAAGATATTGTTCTTTCATATTAAATATCATAAGTTTTTCTTAACTATGAAACAGATAAAGAACAGAAGTGATTTTAATTATGAAACAGATTGATATTATTTTAAGATATTGTTCTTTCATATTAACTATCATCAGTTTTTGTTAAAACCATTATGCAAACTGTAACCTGGCCAACTGCAATCCGACATAAGTTTTGGCACTGAATAAGCAACTAATTATACGATAAAATTCTTTCCAGCAGACCGTACGTCATTGTGATAGCACACGCAAAAACATATTGATATTTAAGGAACAGTTTTTGAACTTTGCAGCTTCACCACAACTTGCTTTTCAGCTTAATAATTAGTTCTCCGAAAGGCGGAACCTCACCGGATAATCCTTTACTGGACAGCGATGAATTTTTCCAGAACACCAAACCTGGAAAATTACAAAGATGCCTTTTCACTTTTGAATCAACTCGCAATCAATGCAGCAACATCGACCCACCACCTGATCCTAGGGATGATGCAAAAGACATCGTTTCTGCGGAAAGTCTTGGATTATCACTAGCTGTTCATCCGGAAAACGTCGATAAAACAATGGTCAGTCGGCTTTGCAACGAAATATTATAAAGAGAAGTTCAAAAAACATTTTTTACGCATGAACATCTATTGTTTAATTGCTACTTCATTTATAAATTATTTCTTTTTTAAAACTTAAAGGAATCTAATTAAACCGAACAATTTTAATTAAATACAGCAAATAAATTTTTCGCTTTCAAATTTTCAATTTTTCAATTTTTAATTCAAATTTTTTATCTTCTAGCAACACTATTATTGGCCTTGTGCCAAAGTATAAATGCTTGACTCAACCGGTTTAAATCGTGTTTGATTCCTGCTAAAGTTGCATGTTCATGTTGGTTTCCTGTCAAGTTTGAAAATAAACCATTCATCAAACAATTAATAGGTTGCATTAAACTTTTAAGCAGAGTGAGCAACTACGACCAGAGGACCGCGTGGTGTCTTTCTCTATTTCTTGTTCAGCCCGTCTTTTTTTTTCAGCTATTTCATCCTATATAAAATTTTATGAGTATTTATAATGTTGAATTTTTTGCTATTATAATTTCCTGTTGAAATGCAATTAGTATTTGGCAACACTGGTGCAGCGATAGATCACTGTCTGCTCACAAAACGAAACTAAATTAAATCTCTCGATGGCGAAAGCCTGCATAATTATTACCTTTTTTCTAGTTTGGAATGAGGTGAAGGGTCAAAGCTATTGAGAACTGAATGTTGAAAAACTTACTCTTTCGTGGGGTTTTTTATTGCTGCTTGTGTACAGTAATTTCGAAGTTCGCTAATAACAACAGACTTTGCTTCAATAAGCAAGCCTACATCTCGCCTCTCCGAGCACATTCGCTAACGATCAGAAAACTGTCGAGTTAGCCAAGTAGGCTGTTGTACGTAGGTCGCCATTTATTACTTATTTTATGGACAATCGTAGAGAATTTTTTGTGTTTATTTTGGAGTTTAGAGCTTTTTAAAAAAAAGTTTTTATTTTGCTGGCAACGTCAGGTGAAGGATCTTCATTTCATGTTTGAATAAAAAATAATTTTTTGGTTTAAACATCAAGTGAAGGCTTTTTTTAAGTCTTGTGAGTTTCTTGTGTGGAAAACACAATTTAGGCTACAAATTTTGGTAAATTGAGGCGTAGGCTACTGACTTTAAAATTGCTGTATGTTTTTCTCTTTTATTAGCTTTTGTTTTGTATGAAAATTGACACGTTTTTTATGGAAACTAACAGTCAAACAAACTAGAGCATAAATAAAATTTTGATTTTTTTTTAGGTTTGTGCCCCACTACGGATAAGAAACTGCTCATCAAATTATTTTCTTTATGGTTCTTGCAGAGACTCCAGTAATTTCGGCAGTGAATGGTCAGAAGAGCGATTAGCTTCAAAAACAAGTAAACGACTTTTAATAAAAATGACTAAACAGAAATATTGCTAAAAAATCAGTATAACGTTTCACTATACACTTAGGCCTACATCAATGTCAATTTAGACATTTCATTTGAGGGTTGCTCTTGCATTTGAGCAAGAACCAATGGCGTTGACGTAATTCAAATAACTGTTTTGTTTGTTTTTATCATTATATCAATGAGCTTTCTTTCTATGTCCTAGTAATTGTAATTAAGTTTTTATTTTGCAATAATGCCAGTTTCCATTGCAAGATATATTGGGCTTTTTCATCATATCAAGCTGTATGCGCGACAAGTTTTTTCCTTATTGATGAAAGATATTTTTCTTATATTTATTAATAGTTTAATTGATGCGTCCAAGTAAAATACTTAATTAAATATTTCATCAATAAAATTATGAAGCAAAGATTGTAAACGCTTATTAGATCCGTAGCTTTAATCCTTGAGCCGGCCAAAGTTGACATAATGTTGCCAATGGCATGTCAGCGCTCCGTCTGACCCAGTTTTGCTTAAATGGCTTGTTGCTTCGGCGCATGTTTCCTACTGAATGAGTGCAAATATTTGACAGGCTTTGACATTTGAAACAAGTATGGTGTCCATACAGGGCCATTTTAAACGCTCCCTAAACCCCCAGTCGGGGCGACAAGCGTCGTATAGGGACCCACTCATTTACGTGAAAATAATTATGTTTTTCAGGTTTTGAAATATAATTATCATAATGGCCTAGATGTTTGGTCCAATTGATGTTTTAACAAGAAAAACATTATCTAATATGTCGTCATAGACATTTGATTTTCTCCTCTTGATTCAGTTATTGTAAAATTAGTTAGTTAGTAAAGATGTTGCGTTTAAGCAGCTAGCAATGTAACAATATACTGTTCAAGTTTTTATCCACGTTTTTCAATCGAATAAGATAGATGAACCTCAACTTTAATCGTTTCAGCCTAATTTGACTTAGTTATTTCTGGTTTACAAAGTTTTTTCTCTGATTTATGAAGTTTTGACTTATTTGAACTAGTTAGGTTAGGCTAAGTAATTTGCTGTTGCAAAGTAAACAGGCATTAGAGTACAATACAATTTGTGACCGTCAGAATCCATGTTTCAATTGTCAACTTTACATTGTAACGTCTTCGCTTTTTCATATGATATTTGCTGATTTGCTCAATGTATTTTTTACAATTTTTTATTGTTTTCTACAGATCTAGTTAACTATTTCCATTTGTATTTTTTCTAAATTTTCTGTGGGAGCACTGCAATCTAATTTTAGCTGTGAAGAAATATAAGAGTGGAGCGTAGCAGTGTAAAGAAACAACTTTTCCCAAAGAGTCTACCCCAAAATTAATCTGGTTAACACACTATTTTTCGGCTGTATCTTCAGAAGAGATATTAATCAGAATAAAACAACAACCATTGATAATGTTGAAGCACAACCACTTGAAAATAGCAGCGAAATTTGCCCGAAACGTAAATATCACTTCCACAACCTTGTTTCATCCCTCTCTCTAGCGATCCAGTATTCTGGGGTACTACTATCTCAGACGCGCAGCAATGCGATACCATTAAAAGGGGTCACTAGCAAATTAACATAATATTTTTATACAATTCAGCAAAACGGCAATTTTCATCCGTTTATTATGAACGTACTATGATTAATGGTGAAATTGTTCAGCCATGGCTTCTTACACTAATCGGATTGAATTTTCTCTTTTTATTGCTAGCTTTTTGGTTACACGGCCAGTCCATTTTGTTCTGGTATGAATACTTGGGAGGGAATTTCCAAAAAACTAAAAGATCATGAAAATGGCAGTTTTCTCGAAAAGTGCTTTAGTGAATGAATGTTACTGAAAGAGGGGATTCGAAAGCAATCTACCATTGACATGCAAGAAATGCTGTTATTTCTTCTTAGTGCGTTTTGCGCTGAAAGAAAACAAAAAAACATTAAAAACAGAGAAAGATTTTTTAAAGTATACTTGCATAAAACATTCGATAAAAGTATACCCTAACTTATTTATTGCTCTGAGGGTACTGTTGACGTTCCCACTTTTCATACCCGGTGCTGAAAGAAGTTTAAGTTAAGTTAATTAAACGGTTCCGTCAATCAACAATGATGGATAATAGGCTATCATCATTAGCAGTTATTTCCATTGAAATTGCTTGCGCACGGTTCTGAGATTACAACCACGTAATTGATGTGTTTCCGGAAGAGAAAGCTCGTAATAAATCGTTTTAATATTTTCGTGCTTAATACTGTACTTTTGCTGTAAAAATCTTTACTTTTAAGTGATTTCTTAAGTTTGTGTATATTTGCTACATTGTCAAGTTTAAAAATGCAAAATGCTTTGTTATTAACTTTTCGTATATTGCTTTTAAATCGAAATAGAGCCAAGAGTCTTTTCTGCATATCGGAAGGGCATGCTATGGAATGGAATCGAATAGAAATTTTCTATATTCCATATGCTTCAAAACCTTCCTTTCCTACTTAAAAATTTTCCATTCCATAGTAAAATTCTTCCATTCCATAAGTGATAGATCTATAATTTTAGAGTAGTTTTTATTTCTAATATGTACATTTAAATCATCAATACTTAATTAGATCTAACAATTTTATTGCTTTTTTTGTAGTTTTTATGGTGTTTTTCATTCGTGTTCAACCGATCTGAGACTATATGAACTTTTAAGTATAGAGCGGTTCATAAATATATCTTATTAATGCTATTTAAACTTAAATGCTCCAATGGAGCAACCTGACAAGTTACCTATCTCTACATTTCCTAAAGGAGACACACACGGCAAGCAAACTAGGCATTCAAACTTGAATGTTAACCCGTGAAGTGCTGAATAAATTTTACCTATCCGAGTTACAGTGTGTATTTAATTTTGCGTCTCGCTTTTTTTTTCGTCTCGATTGATTACACCGGGAAAGTTTCCGACGTCGAATCAGCTTGCCGCGTATATTTTTTTACAACAACGCTTTGCAAAAAAATCACTCAATACTAATTTACGAATCGCAAGATAAAAATACGAATAAGTGGTTTAATTTAAAAAATTACGGAGTCTAGAAGGAAGAGATGCAAGCAGCATTTCTTCTAAGAAAACTGGATACTGCGCAAACACTTTTTTTTAGCGAGCATGAATAATTAGAACAATTAAAAAAAGGTCTTTACTTTGAATCTGACTCGAATTTCTTGATTTTTTTCCGTATCGCGATCTTTGTATCAGTGATAAAATTGAACTTTTTTAGTGCGCAAACCGAGATTTTGTTGCGCAAATGGATTGAGGCACTGCGCATTGTGCACATTGCACACCTTAGAAGGAACACTGCATGCAAGCGAAATACAAATCCAAACAAATAGACAAAAAAGAAATGCGAAAATAAAACAAATTTTAGTTATCAATATTTTAAATCTGGAAATAATATCTAAAATTCTGAGAGCGATTCAATCAAATATATTTTCTGCATTTTCGTCAGTTCGCACGCTAAGGGCTCGTTTCTACTACAAGCATGAAATGGAGTGTTTTTTTGTTTCTATAATTTATTTTTTGCTTCGCTTAGCACTTAAGCGCGAAAAGAAGTAAAAAATCAATGAAACAAACAAAGAATGCTCTATTCCACGCTTGTAGTAAAAACGGACCTTAAAGCTAGGCTATAAAGTACAGCATGAGACACAAACTATCTAAACCAGAGGTTTTCAACCAGTAAACCATGGCCCACTGGTGGGCCACAACAAGTTTTTCTAGATGGGCTACAAAGAGATGGTGTGAAGAAGTGTTAAAAGCATGTGTTAGGAGGCTGGTTTTTGTTGGCAAGAAACGAGTTAATGAAATTGGGTTGGGAATGAAAGTGAAAACTTTTTTTTGAGATCAATCCTTTTTAGGGACAGAACCAAGAAATCTGAGACAGATTTAAAGTGAAGATTTTTTGGTCTTCACCTCTAATTTAGAAATGATTTCGTGAAATTGGTTGCTGAATGAAAGTGAAAACTAGGCACATTGGGTCACAACAATTGCGTTTCAAGTTTCTTGGGCCATGGTGTTAAAAGGATTGAGAACCCCTGATCTAAATCAAACTTCGAAAAATGTTCAGCTAATTTAGATAAAAAACTAAAAATAAAATAGATGACATTTTGTTTGGCAGGAACTTTGTTTTTATTATAAACAATGTTTTCCTGTTTGTTCAAATAGTAGCGTGGAGACAATAGCGAGTGCGAGTAGCGAAATAATCTGCGCTGTTTACAACTGCGACGATCAAGACGTGTATTTCCGTCATACACACTGAGAGAGCGCCTGGCTGTGACAGATATACACGTCATGCGCACTTAACGGGTTAAAATTAGCCCCATAGCGAAGTTGAAAACTGTTTAAACACCAATGTTGAAATATCACTAATCTGGTCGTAACCTTCATTTTTTTTCCTACATTATTCGTTCGAGCAGACGTTTGGCTACTACTTTTTTCTTTTATCATTTTGTGCATCTAATCAAAGGTGGCTTTATTGACTGCACTTAATCCATTACATTAATGAAATCTTCCATTCCATATTTTAACAATTCCATATTCCATACAGAAATTTTCTTTCCGTTCCATTCTATTCCATTTGATAGCATGCCCTGTTTACCAGTGACGCGCAATTATATAATTGGCATTAAAATGTATAGTTCAGCGGTTTTTAACCTTTTTGGTAGTTCACCTCCCTTGAGCGATGATTTCCCGCTTCACGCCTCCTATGCTTATAAATAAATTGAAAAGAAATGTTGTGATTGCAATTTATTTATTAATTACGATTTAGTGAGACACTTGACAGTGTTTCTTTGCACTAGCTCATTAATGCGTAGTTTAATCTCAGACAGCGCACACCGTTGCTCCTTCAACATCCGGCTTGCTTCTGTTATGGTTTGACGACAACTAGTGTAGAAAATGCGGCTTCACAAAGATAAGTCCAACCAAACATAATCAGAACACGAAGGGCCTGGGTTGAAATAAGAGGGTAAACAGGAAGGTATTTGGCCCTAAACGCTACAAGGTCCAGTTCTTTGAAGTTGTCCTTGGTTGTAGAGTTAAATTTTAACTCAAAAAATTCTTCTTGTGCTTCATCAAAAATGTCGCCTACTTAACACTTAAATGAGTTTCTGATAAACTTCTAGGTTTCTTGCTTTTCATCTGTATCAGGAAAGTATCTGACAAATTCTTCTTTTAAGTCAAATATGTGAGTTTTTATTTGTGTCTTTAATTCAGATTCACGGTTACCTTTTGTGAGAGCAGAATCCAGATTAAAAAAGCTTGCTGGATTTCCTTGTACAATTCGATTCTTCCAGAAGTTAAGTTTTGACATGAAAGACCGCACAATATCATGATGCATAATGATATTGATGTTTTTCCTTGAAGTTAAAGGTTGAGAGTATTCAACGCTTGAAATATGTCCACAAGATAAGCCAGTGATTGTTGAAAGCCTTGGGATAGAAACTTGTCCAATAAATTTTTCTTCTTCCTAGAATAGAGAAATATTGCTACTTCTTCTTCTAATTTGTGAAGCCGTTTTAGCATATTCCCCTTAGACCAGTGGTTCTCAACCTTTATAATTTCATGGACCCCTTTAACCGATATTCAAAACTAAATTCCCCCCACCAGAAATTTAGTTTCTAGCCTAATTAGTATGTTTATATCAGCATGCAAAAAAGAGAAACTAAGTACAGTACTTACAATTTAACCTAAATTCTATAAATTTTTAGTGAAAACATCCAGGATTTTTTTGTCGATTTGTCAATATGACGGCAGCATATGATTCTGTCTGGCACCGTGGCCTTACATGCAAGCTGCTTGAGACTTGTGCCAGATAAGCACATGGTCAGAATAATCATGAAACTTGTCCGAAACCCAAGTTTTCATACTTACTACTGGTGACAGCAAACAAAGTTGGATTCGCTGCCTGAAAAACAGCGTTGCTCAGAGATCGGTTTTGACTCTCCTTCTTTTCAACCTCTTTATATATACGTCTACATCGCCCCCTACAATTTCCAGAAAGTTTACCTATGCAAATGCTCTAGAATTTTTGCACTCCAATGGAAACTGGAAGGTTTTTGAGGAAACTTTAAGTCAAGACATGACTAAACATCTTGTGCATCTTTAGACGTGGAAGCTGAAACTCAGTCGCACTAAGATGATGACAGCAGCCTTTCATTTAAGTAACGAAGAGGCCCAACGAGAGCTAAATGTTTTGTACAACCTTTAGAATTTTACCATTCTGTACAACCCCACTTATTTGGGGAAAATCGCTCATGTTTCGTCATCATCTCGTGGAGCAAAAAACTATATTAGCGCGTTAAACTGCTGAGGCAACTTGCAGGCTCAGGTTGGGGTGCTGGAGCCAAAACACTGCGCATAGCTGCCTTACCTACGGTCTACTTAACAGCTGAGTACTAGACACCAATCTGGTGCCGCAACGCTTTTTATCGCTAAATAGACAATGTCCTGTATGACGCCTTGCGCAGTGTAACTGGATGCTTGCGTCCCGCTCCAATTGACCACCAACCAATACTTTCAGGCATCCAGCCAGCTGAGCTTCGCCGACTAGGAGCAGCACTTTCCTTGACTAACGATGCAACCCTGGACCCTGACCGTATGTTAAATTCCTAGATTGGACCTAATATCTCTAAAAACATCTGATCCTCTTTCCACCCTCCTAGTAAATCTACATGATTTCCTTTTTTACCAAAAGCAGTATTGCTGCTACTACTGTAATCTTATTCCAAATCACTCCGCATTGGTTCAATGTTGCTTTCGCTGCTACCACCAAAGTCATTAACTAACTATCACTTGATATTGTAAAAAATGTTTAGAAATAACACATTCAATATTGATTTAATCGCAAAACAATATGAATAATGAAAATGATGCTACAGGGGCCAATGTCTTTATGACAAGTTCCGCCCAGAAAAGTTTTCATAGATCATTTTATAAGACTTCACTTCGCAAAGCAATCAACTAATCTATTCACTTTGTTTCCCTATACGTTACTATGACAGCAGTGACATCGAATTTGATAAAGTTATAAAAATATAACTAAAATTTGAGTAAGCAGTAGGCTGCATAAAAAATTAAATGGGCCGCAGTTGGACATTCCTTTTTTAGATTAAGCTTTGTTACAATACTAAGACAATTAGTATTGTATTAATAAATGAAAAAAGTACAAGAATAATAGTTTTATGTAATACAAAAACCATAGCTATTATCAAAAAATTAATAGAAGAATCATCAATCAAAAAGCAACAATTAACCATTATGATGCAGAAAAGCAAAAAAACAATTTACTCAATACGATCGCTTACATGAAAGTCAAATTTACCAAAATGAATCAAACTTTTGAAATGTTCTTCACATAAATAGTCTATAAACTATTCTAAAACGTTCAATTACATTTAAAAAAATTCCCCCCTCGAAAATACAAAATTCCCCCCCGGTTGAGAACCACTGCCTTAGACAACCATCGAACATTCGTGTGAAACAACAGGGCTACATGTTAAGATTGCACATTTTGACACAGGAGCTTGAATAGACGGCTATTAAGAGATCCCGCCTTCATATAGTTAGCGATCTCAATAGACAAGTCCAAAACCTCTTTCATTTCAGGAGGAAAACTTCTGGATGCTAAAGCTTCACGATGAAGTACGCAATGCGTACCTATTACAGAAGGATTTTTTCTTTTACCCTTTGAATGAAGCCAAATTGCAGACCAAGCATAGCTGGAGCTCCATTCGTCCGCGCTCCTGTTAATGATTCCCACAACAGTTGGTTTTCCTTAAAAAAGTTTGCACAATGTTAAAAATATCCGCTGATGTTGCATAACTTTTTATTGGGTGGCAGAATAGCATTTCTTCTTTTACCCTGTTACCTGACAAGGAACGAGAATAAAGCAGAAGCTGAGAACAATTTTTCTAAAATGATGACTTTTTTTAGAGATTACTTTGTTTTGGAATACAAAAAAGGACTCCCCTATTTTTCTTTCACCGGGCTCCCTCTTTCATAAGATTATCACTGATCATAATTTTATGAAAGCAGACGATTTCGTTGTCAAGAAAACGATTTGATACAATTTAATAAAAAAACTGTATTAGTCGATGAAAGCAAAGAATAATAAAACCAGTCAAACACATTTAATTAAGGTTAATGTGGTTTTTTTTTGCTGCGCTTCTTTACCAGCTTTTTTAACACTCTTTTACAGAACTATAAGCAATTCTAATTTCACTTTCTGATAAATGCAATATTTTATTTTTGAAAAAAATTGTTTGCAACAATAAGTATTTCTAAAAAGTGAAATGGCTAATCACGCAAACGGCCGATTCACTTTGCTAAATAACCAAATACTTTACAAACCATTTATTGTTAAAGACTCGACTTTCATCATTAAGTTTTTATTTTTTACTCATCATAAAATTGTTTTGAATTAGACTAAATATATTTTATTTAGCTTTCACCTATCTGCAAAAAATAAATAAAATGACATTTGCAATTGTTAATAAAAAAAGTTTAAAGAAGCCAACTAAAACTGAAATAGCATTGATCAATCTCTATCTTTTTAGCAGGCAATTTTATATTTATGCTGCTAACCTAGGCACCGTAAAACTGTAAAAAAACCTTTGCAGCTTGACTGCAATATATCACAGATAGCACAAAAATTTATATTCGCTTTGATGTGGACCACATGAAAGACTACTGTATCACTGTTTCAGCTATTTCGAAATACTTTGCGAGCTACTAACTTTCTATCCTAAATCGGCTCACTGTAAAAAATGCTGCGAATCACACTTTGATCATTGCAGAGGGCGCTGTTGATGTTTGCAGAATTTCGCAAAATTTCTTTGAGTTTGATTCAAACATTTTTGCTGCGTATCTCTAATTATGATACAAATTTTTGTACTGTGAATTATTACGAGGGCCGCGGGTTGCACATGTCTGGGCTACATGCAACTGTAAATTATCAAAATAAAGTTAAGACGATTGATACTTTAGTTGTATTATCATATCATAAATTATTCGGTTTACAAAACAGGATTACCATATAACGGTTCAACACCCACGTAAGCACTAAGAATAACTATACTATACGCAAAAATACCTTAATCTCAAAATTATTGAAGAATGCTTTGTAAAACACGTTAAGGCTCGCGTGCCCTTGAAATTTATGTACGCCCCTCAGGGGAGGCGTGCCCCCAGGATAAAAACCACTGGTCTAGTTACTACCACACGTAACTGCTATCCAACAAAAGTTGGCAAAAAAAATAGGGTCCCACCTGTGAGTTTTGGGGGTAAAAGTAAACTCACACGCCACTGTGTCCATAGTTTGGTTAACAAAGAGTTTAATTGTCTTGGTACTTTTACGAAATTATAATTTGGTTAAGTGCGTACATTCCTAATGCTAAGCTAATTTAAGACAAATGCTTTAATTTAAAAGAAGTATTATTGAAAAAATTTTGTTTAATTAAATATCCATGTTCACATAGTACGCTTTAAAAATACAATGACATTAAAGACTGAAACCAAGCGACCATCATTTTGGTTTCTTTCCAGACAAAGGTTCACTTTTTCTCAGTTGTTTTCTTAGTATTATTGCTTCAATACTTTTTTCGTGCTGTAAGTTGAAAGTTTCAACCGTGGCCAGCTTGCCTTAGCATCACTTCATCCGAAAAACTGATTCTTTTAACCTTTTAAAGGCCAATGTGCTATTCTTTAAACAAAAGATAAAAAACCGAATTTTTTCCAGAATCTAAAGTGTTATCAATAAATTTAATCCACGCTAAATGATTTTATATTGTGTTGGTGTGACAACGAATTGATAGACACTTTGGATAGCGGTAGTACTTGTTCATATTCTAATAGGCCGTGATAACTTTTAGATCTAAGAAATTATTTTCTTAATCAAAATCAGGGCACTCTACAAGTTAATGAGAGGAGGCCTAGAATCCACTAGGCTTGTTGTGGACCGATTAGAATTAATAGAATCGGAGATTATAAATCTTCTAATGAGAGATTATAAAGATTATAAATATCCGATTCTATTAATTCTATTCGGTCCACAACAAGCCTAGTGGATTCTAGGCCTCCTCTCATTAACTTATAGAGTGCCCTGATTCTGATTAATTAAAATTGGACCAAACTAAGCCTGGTGGATTACAGGCTGCCTCCCATTAATTTGTGGAGTGCCTCTGATTTTATTCTTTTTTGATTATTGTGTTTTGTGTATTATTGTAGTTACCTGATGAGTCCCATGAGGACGAAACAGGCGCTTATCGTGGCAAAAATGTTTTTACTAATCCCAACATTAAAACACGTGATCTATTCCTGATTTAATTTTCTTTTATTCTAGAATGTGCTGTTGAACACCTTGATCTTATGTTTGTCTTGGATGGTTCCGCCTCCGTTAATAGAATGGATTCAAAAAATTTCGACCGGGTGAAATCCTGGGTCAAGAACGTCACAAAAAAGTTTGATATCAATGATTTTGCAAATGTTGGGGTCATCCAATATTCACATTTTTATCCAGGAGTGTAAGTCATTATTATATCGTGCAAACGAAAACTTTTCAGGCGGCAGAAAATTAGGGATTTCGTGCCCTTAGGACAAGACATTATTGTAAAAAACTTTAAAAAGACGTTTTGGTTAAAGCTTAAAAAACTAGCTATCATTAAAAGATCCAGTTTATTGATGCCGTCAAAAAATTATTATTTAAACCTGGTTCCAGAGTTTACAAAAAAGTTAGTAATTTTGCGGTTCTTTCAATATGAAAATCTAATTTTGATCAATTGATGATAAATAGTTGAAGTCGTGTTTTTGTTATTTTGTCATGCTTTTATTAAACTTTTTTTTTTGTTTTTTTGAAGGGACATATACAATCAAGATTTTATAACTCGGGAAATTCTTCTTGGTCAATACAACTCACACGACTCATTTGACGTAAACTTTTTTATAACAAAATATTGTATGATAAATCAGTGGTCACCAAACTTTTTTTTAACACGAATTCAATTTTCGAAAACGTTAAGATTTGTGACTTGTCGCAACTCTGAGATACTAAGCTTGCGGATCAAATCTGGCCTCTTTTACTTATCAATCCGGCCCAACAAATAATTTATCTTAATTATAAAGTCATTTGATAGAATTCTTTTCAAATACGTCTTTAAAAAAATTAGCTAATACTCCACGTGTAGTGGCTTCACATCGGGCCCGTTCGTTAAAGTTTTAAAAAAATGGGTGAGCAAAATAAAAAGCTTGCACACCCTTGGGGTAAATTATAAAATATTGATCAGGAAAAGCCGTTTCCAAAAATTAAAAAGTTTCTTTATCATCAATTTTGCAATTTTTATATAGAATAAGCAAATGGCTAAATAAAGAAAAAGCACTCCAACCAGCAGACAACTCAAAAAAATTTTCGAGCAACTCCATTAGGGGTCATAACCGACAGTTTGACGACCACTGCAATATGTGCTCTTATCATTTATCAAATTTTGCTTGTTTTTTATTTCCGCCACTTGTCAAACAAATATTTATGTCAACGTATTTACATTACGGAAAAAGGGACATGCAACAAAATGAAAACAACGTTGGAACTTGCAAATTAATTAAATTAAAATAGCTATAAAATTTACAAATTAATTAACTTAAAAAATAAAAAAAGATAAAAGATTTGCGTGGTTTCATCGCCTAGAGAAAAATAAAAGAAAAAATAAAACAAAACAAAGAAATACAGACACAAGATTAACGCAGCCTGAATTATTTTTGCGATATTATTTAATAACAGTAACAACAGTAGTACCAAAACAGTAAAAAAGTATTGCTAAGCGCAAAATTGCAATGTTCGTCAATGGTGCAATTGCAGCTGAGTATTGTTTACTCTTAAAAAAACAGTCGGATGAGTATGTTTTTAGTATTTAATATTACTCTTGGTTATAGTGAAAGCTAAAAGTTATGTTTATGACAATAGTTATTCAAAGCTTTTCTTATAGATTTCTTTTGAAAAAACAATATTTCATTTTGCATTGAAAGTGGTTTGAATCGATAATTTATAACAAAAACACAGGAGTTAAATAGCTGAACTACTGCAATGTAGTATTCTGAAAAATATCTGCTGATGCAACAATAAAATTGTGATTGTTATTGACCTCTATACTCGCTGATGCAGAGCTTCTTAAAGTTTGTTGCTACGTCCAGCAGCGTTATTGACTTTAAATTTTGGGGTTATTTAGTTTATACATTCTAAAAAGGAAAGAATGGAAAAGAAAAGAATTCTAAAAAGGAAAGAATCGTAAATTACATAAAATTAATGAATCAAATAGAGTTTTTTTCTGGAACGTCACGATTTCAATATTACTATTTTGTGAGAAAAAAAGGAAATATTGTTTGGTAGATTAAGAATCTTACGTCTTCAGGCGTTTTAATTTTTTCCAATTATCAATAAAATTAACCTTATTTATTAAGAAATGACGACAGAAAGATATTCGTATTGCATTTTGGTCTTTGAAAAGGGAGGTTAGGGTATGTGACATAATAAATGTAAATACTTAATTAAAAATGGTGAATTGAAAAACTTTAAAATTTACTGTTCTGGTTAATCTTGATCGAAAACAAGTTGAACGACAACGATGCGCGATGTAGAGAAAAACATCGCTTCGATTCGAAGTCGGTTCTGGAACTTGGCCGCTTTGTTTTGCTGAAAATATTCTCACAAAAAACTTTTTGTTGGTTGAACACATCAAGCACCAAACTACGAAGCTTTGTTATATCCGATTAATATTGTTTTTCAGCGTGCCGTTGACCAAATTGAATATCACGGTCACATAACATATACAGCTGCTGCTTTGCGATTGGCCACACGGGAAATCATGAATTCAACTTATTTCAACGAAAGCTCAACGGAAAAAGTCATTCTTTTACTCACTGATGGAAGGTATTTCAATATGAATTGGTTGATATTGGTATTATATTAGTTCAACAAACACTGTTTCCTTTATTCAAGACCCAAACTTTACTTTTTTAAAGACTAGCACTCTAACCTGATTTACTTTTTTCCAATCTAAATGATTATGAAGTTGTGACAATTCATTTTTTTCCAGTTTTCTACTGCAATGGTGGATTTATGGTTTTTATTATTATTGTGCAGTTCTGTATAATTGATCTTAAAAACAATTAGTTATTGCGACTAAAATAAATTTGAATATCCCCATAATATTTGCTCACTAAACGCCTCGCATTAGTTTATATACAAAATCACATAACTTCAACTACTTTCGAATGAAGGCAAACATTAAAATTTTGAACAGTTGGAAAACAATTATACTTTTTTTGTAGCTGAAATTACTCAATGAAAATATAATCGATCTTTCTCGAATATTCTCTAGATCAAACGACCCTGATTACATTGAGAGCAGCGCCGCTAATGCTCGATCGATGGGAATAAAATTAATTGCAGTTGGTGTGGCAGATTATTCTGAAGAAGAACTGCTGGTAAGTTGATGCCTAGTTTGTGACCATAGTGTCACGTCCCCCCAATCCACCCATGCCCTGCCACGGTTTACTTTTGATTCTGGGTTTCTGTATTTTTCTTTTCTTCCATTTTAATATTAGCCCCTGACTGTGCGTTGTTTCCATTTTACAAACAACACCCTTGGCAACTCAAAAAACTTAATGATGCAGTTCTTTTCGCTGTACGATTTATCGCATTTCTAGTGTTTTTAGAATAGTAAGTAAAACAAAAGAGTTATATTAAGATTAATACAATAAATTTTTTGAATTTTACCTTTAGGCTACGCATTGTATTTGCTATTTCTTGAGTAGCCATTAAAACAAACCTTCAAAGGGTTTCAGATTTTGTTAAATGTGAGAAAAACCTCACATCAAACGGATTGGAAGACTTTTGAAACAAATAAAAATTAAAAAATTTTTATAATAAATGCTGCTTGAATAAGTTGTTTCTTTACGAATAATGTTTTTAGTTTGCAGAATTCAATCGATATTTTTAACTTTTAATTTAAGCTAAAATCTTATTTTTTTAAGTAAACCGATTTCGTCGTGCTAAAGTCCTTGAAACTGTTTTTATTGATTACAGTCAGTGATGGCTTTAGTACGGTGCAAACGGAGTGGCTGAATTGGCCCCCTCTAAAAAACGTCAAAAATTGATCTATTTCTTTATAGTAGGATTGTGGTGGTGCCCCCCCATGTCTGCACCTTAAATTTAGAACGAAAGCAGGTATGTATTCGATTGATAGTGAGGACCTTTTTTTACAGATCACTTTAAGTTTGGGACAAAAATGAAGGTTTACGACAGCAATAAAAAGTGAAAACTCATTTTTTGGTTAGAGATCACATCAATTTGGGACAAAAAAAAATTGGCGCAGTAAAAAGTGGCCCCACCCTATTTTTCTTTTACCGGGTCCCACATTTGGTAAAGCCAACATTGATTATCGTCTATCAATACGTGATGAAAGTCTAACTACATTAATTGCTTATTGTAAATCTATTGCACTAGTCAAGTATGAAATAGTTACAAAAATATTTTTTGCTTTGACTGATTTAGACCATTACTGACAATCAAGAAAATATCTTTGAATTGTCTGACTTTTCGCAACTAAACGAAATAGTGGGAGAGTTACAGCGCTCTATCACCAGTGCGCTTGAAGGTACGTAACTTTCATTTTCAACTTTCATTGCTAATCTTATAACTATGATGTATGCGTAGTCATGTAAAATTTTGCCCTTATTTCATAAATCAAGAATAGAAATCATTTTACAATTTTAACAATTTTAAAAAAGCTGATGTATTAAACAATTTCACTATTTTGAAACGGTGCGCCTCGGTTGAAATTTTTCAAATTTTTCTTATCTTTTGGTAATTTTTCATAATCGTAACGTTTTTCTTTTGAAGAACCATTAAAAACATAAGTTTACTTATGAGTAGTCCCTATTTATTTGGGGTTTGAGAAGCAAGAGATAAAATTTTGAGAGAACCGACAACTAACAGTAAACTACTTGTTTTTATATTGGTTTTTTGTTTGGCTAAATCAGTTTGTTAGAGCCGGGGGCCGGATTCAGATTTGTCGGACCTCCCCGGGTCAAAGCGAGAGAAAAAAGTCTTCACTTATAAGGTGTTGCAACCATGCACCATTCTTATAACTACTATATCAAATATTACTGTCTGCATGCTATAACGTTTAACGTTTTGTTGCTTCTTCCTTTTTCTTCTTCTGCTATAGTCCTATATGTTTGTTTATTTCTTTCTGTTTTTCTTGTGGCGGAGCAGAAATAAAAGATACTGATACTGATACTGATACACTTCGAATCGATTTCTGATTTCGCTATTATTTCTCCCAAAATTGTAGTGACTTTTAAAAAAAAAAAAAGGTCTCCACTTCGGTTCGAGCTCTAGTTTCGCTATTTTTCTCCTAAAATCTTGGCGTGTTCTCCAAAGGAAAAAACAAGGTAAAAACCTGAAACTAGGGTGTTCCCGATATAATTCTATCCAACTGTGGCTCAAAGTGAGTGCATACGTTTTTTAAAAAGAGCTCCGCAAGCTGGATGAAAAACCTTAGCGGGCCGTAGTTTGGTGAGCACTGGGCTAAATATTCCGAGCATACATAAAAATTAAGTCAACTTTCAGACCCGCTGCAAACCGATAAAAAAATTGTGCAACTGTTCCCAATTGCGACGTTTATTCCTCTTCTTGAGAGTGGCTGATTTTCTGCTTGGATAATCCAGACACTTTTCACTTCGCGTCTTAGGATCACGAGAATTCTTTTGTCTCCCGTGCGTTGCATAACTATTCTTCACTCCCATTTCCTCACCAACTTCTATACCTCAACCTGGAGACGCGCGTGCCGCTCCGACCTCTTTCAACACGAAGTCCCAACTTGACGAACTGTCTCGCTCTCGTCTACGCTTCAACAGGTATCAATTCCTCCCCAATCATAACTGCATAGCTAGGATTCTTTAATCAGAGATTTCTTTGAACAGTAACTATGATTCTAATAGGCATTTTCTTGTGTCATAACTGCATTATGTGTCATATCTTTAGTATTAAACTCACTAGATCAAGCGAGGTTGGGCTATTCTCTTACTGTGTTTCGGATATTTAGTCCATTTCGCTGAGTTACGCTATCTTGTTGAGACTGCAAAGTTGATTTAAGAAAAGATTAGTCTTAAGAATTAACCTTATCAATGCTAGATCACCCACTAAATAGCGCAGCTTGTTACATTGATTTTTTTTATAATATGTTGCTTCATTTAAAATGATTTACTTAGGAAACTCGCTTTCAAACGACACGAACAAACTGCAGCACGCAGAAGCAGGCATACAAGCGACTATCACTCACGTGAGTAAATGGGAGTGATGTGCTTTTTGTCTTTTCATATTCTTAAGTGCCGATTTTGCGATGTATCGTTATCAAATACGGCAGGTTACTGATGTTATTATATAATTTTTCGTGGTCTGCTGCTTTTGTTTTGATTACATCAATGTACCGCTTGCCCTCTCGCGAAATCGTCTAAGAAAAAACGGCAAGAAATGGAATTGAGCAAATTGTTGGGTTTGTACCCATGACCAGGTGAGTTTTGTTTCTTTACTGTTTTTAAATTAATCCTGTGACTGAAACTTATATTTTTTTCTAGTTTTCACAACCTCTCGTGGAATTGAACTCTCGTGGAATTGAACTCGTTTTATTCTTATTTATCGAACTTTGACCTCGATGGCTTAAATGAAGCGGAAGTAAGAATGATTCGCTTTATTTGCGTTTTCAAAAAGGCTTTACAAAAGCAAAACGTGTTTTTGTTTATAAGCAAAGAACATACGAGGAGACAGCGCGGCCGCCATCGTCGTCGCTCCGTCAGTGTCAGACAATCAGATGGAGGAAACGACAACAGCGTGTCAACAGGACGAAACATAAACTATCTTGTCATTCAGCAATTGGTTCAGAATATAAACTTGTTCTTTTATCCGACATTAAGCTTCTTAAAAAAACAGTCGATTAAAAGCTTACAATCGTCTTTAAACTAAAAGAGAAAATGCAATCGCATAGTTAAGAGAAACTCGCTGCAAACAAAATACGGGAGACATACGGTGACATTACAAACACAGCACAAGTAACAAACGGTAATTATGTTTTGTAGAAAAGCGATTTTCTACCTATTTGCAAGTGAAAAATGATGGAAGTATTTGTTTGTTTGTTTTTTTATATAGCCATTCTTGTGTACATACAAATGAACAAGGTAAATAACAAATTACGATGTTTAAAAGCGAGAAGAATCTAAAGGCAATTTACAATTGCATTTCGACTTGGCCTCGAAAAGAAACAAAGCAAATCAAAAATGAACATTAGTTAAAGAGAGAGAGAGAGAGAGAGAGAGAGAGAGTGAAAAAGTCCAGAGATAAAAAAATATTTCAGTGAGTGCCGAGAAAAGATCGAATTGAAACACCAACTAAAAGATGGTGACACTCGGGGACAGAGTGCAGTATCACGTGATCAAAGCACCTGTATGACAAACAATCCGACTAAATCAATACCCTTGAAGTCGAGTTTTCACGGTCACTCGATTAGTGACGACTGCAAAACACTCAAAATTGGTCTAACGTAAAACAAAATGGCAGCTCGAATGACGAAACAATAACAAAAGTACCCAGTCATGTTTCGATACGATACAAACAAAAAAGAGAGTGGAGTCGATCACGGCGCTCGACGTCCGGAGACAAAGAGACGGAAAAATATTGCAACTCGAGTGATTCCGTTCAGGAAGAAGCAAAAACGGATCACGAACCGCGAAAAAAACCCGCCGGGATTTTTCCGACACAAAATAAATTTAATTTAAAACCCGTTCAATCAAATGGCCTTGCGTGTGCACTTGAAGAGGAATACTTCGTCATTCGAAGTCAAGGTACAAAACAAGTACTTCGATTTAAGACTTGACAAGTTAATTGCAAATAAATTGCTAAAAATAATATAGTCGGCTTTCAAAAACAACATCAAGTTGGTTTCCTTTGTTCTGTATATTTATAATGGTGTTATTCATCTCTCTATCAATTAATTTAATGGAATTTGGTCTACATAAGTTCTAGCGTTTAGAAACGTATAGAAAACATAAAATACAATTAAATGATTGTCGAAAAATCATCCTATTATCATCAAAGCGACTTCCTTTTTTGGAATTTTTTTTCGAACGTTTTCAAACAATTAAAGATATTGGGATGACAGAGTTTTGTTTAAACATTGGTCGATAAATAATTAGCAGTAGAACAGAACAGTGGACCTTACGACGGACTTTTTTTTGCTTAAATCACGAAAAATGTAAATTTCTTTTTTCGTCGTCTAATGACACAACAAGAAATACAAGCGAAGCGTGGTGCCGCTATTGCTTCGTACATATAAATATTATAAGGCAACTGCAATTCATAAACAAGGTCCTCACGTCGGGGTCACGTGTCCTCGATCACAGTAGGTTCTCCTCGAATTTCTTCATTATATCAGACTGCTGGTTCATATCGATCTGACCCGACATCTGTTTGCGCCGTAGTCGCTGTTGCTCGCGCATCTCTGCGATCTTGTTCTGACGGGCCGTGTCGGTTCCGTCGCTAGGCGGAGGTAAGTGGGGGCGGGCAGCTTGCTGGCGTGCGTTCTTCATCTCCTCTTCCATTCGCTCTCTGTTCGAAACAAAAATCAGGTTGAGTTAGGCAAAATGTAAACGGGTGAAGCAGCTGGGGCGTGGCAGTAGTTCGGTTTTCAATTGAAACAAGTTGAACGCCATTTTGATTTATTTTCAATAAAATATCTGTTAATTTGTGTTAAATCGAATATAACTTTTAAATATAAAAGAGCAAATTTTTGTTTTAAACCAAAGCCGTTATTAAACTCGCAACAAGATTTAAGCAAATACACAGTCAGCAGCATGGCTGAGTGGTTAAGAGCGCCGCGATTGTGATCGACTTGGTTTCGGTTCAAAACCTATTCGCGCTATTCTGTTGTGTCCTTGGAAAGACACTTTACGGTACTTGCCCCTGCTTGACGGTATTGGCAAGCAGTTCTAAATTTCAGTCATATCTCTACAAAACTAAATAACTAAAAGAAAACTTTAACCGAACAGCAGTATTTTCGGCATCTCCGAAAGCAGGTCGAAATAATTGCTTGTCCTAGGTATTTGCGCCTCCATCGCTTTCCTGCGACTCCAAGAATGAATAAAAAATGAAAATGAACGTTATTGTGCCATCTTGCATACCTTTGTTTCGCTTGTTCCATCTTTAGCCTTTCTTTTTCTTGCTGTTCCTTTTCAAGACGCCTTTGCTCTTCCAAAAGAGTACTCATCCTCTTTCTTTCTTCAGCTTGCTTTTTAAAAGTCTCGAAACTTAAGGCGGCATTGGTGGGGCGGGGAAGTTGTGTGGCGCCACCTTGCGATAACGGACCGGAGGGCACGTGTTTTGAGCCCCAACCAAGCTTTCTCCAAGGAAGGTGCGATTTGACTTTGACATCAGCGGACTGCAAGCAAGATGATAATAACAGATGTCAAAAAACCTAATCAATAAAGCAAGTCTTGCATATGTTGAATTGAGAATTCACTAAATCATTGGTTTCCAACCTAGGGGTCGCGACCCCACGTGGGTTGTTTGACTTTCTTCTGAGGGTTGCAAAAGCTTTTGATAAACGATATAAAACGTAAAAGTTTTAATGAAACCATTTATAATTATTAGTTAATTAGTTAAAAGTTATAAGTTTACTTAAAATTATTAATTGATATTTGATTTATGGCGAATAATATCGGAATCTTAAACAAAAAACTTACTTTAAACTTGTGAAAAAAATTCTAAACATTAGTATTAAATACAAATAGTTTATAACGTTATTATACAGAAGAGAACAAGCTTAGCACAATGTTCATTGCGCGGCGTAGGCAAACAAAAGTTTAAAAAGGCACCAAAATTGTTGAGCACACACAGGCAAAAGCAAGCATGCAAAAAAAAAATCAACTGTGTCACAAAACAGTTCTTAAGACAGTCTATTGCCGTACAGGAAGTTCGTATGCTATTAACAGTGAATGAGATGGATTAATTTCAAGAACTTTTTATGTAGGTAAAAATACTTTTTAGATCAGGACGTCGCAGATTAAATTGGTGCAAGAAAGATTGAAAAGGCTATCGCCACTTTCGGCTAACTTAGACTCATTTCTTTTGCTGAAAGTCGCACCCTTTTCCAGTGATAGGTGAAATAGCACTCTCGGTTAGAGAAAGCGCTGGGCTGTAAGTAAAGAGGTACAGTGTAGTTGTCAAGATAAGACTTAAGCTGCCGTGAGAGAGAGAAGTTTGTGTAAAAGCTTTTATCCGTCATAATATTTCATTGGCCTCTTGCTATATCATTAATCCTGTTCATGCTTGTAGGTGCACCTGCCTATACAAATGTAATCCAGGTCTTACAATATCGTTAATTTAGCAAGTAAAGTTTAATTAAGCTTTTCTTTAATAGTTGAATAAAATTTTAAACGTTTGAACCTATAAAGGGTGGTAAACAAGGGGAGAACAAGGGGAGAACAAGGGGTGAACCAGCAAAGGTAGAGTTACCATTAGAACACCCCAAAAAATAAACACAGCTAACTACCAAAAGTGAAGGGGCACCAGAACTTGCAAGCTGTAGCTGTATTAAATCTGTTTTTCTGACAACGTCAAGTGAAGACAAAAATAAATAAATAATAAAAGATCTTTACCTTGTGTCCAAAAAAAGGTCGTATTTATTTTTCGCATATAAATTGAAGTCCTTTTTCGGTGGAATGACATGTCAGTGAATAAAATAAAATGTTAGGGGTAAACAAGACCAAAAAAAGTTTAAGAAGCACTGCCTTTCGTTTAAATGTCAGCAACGTGCCTGAGAAGGAGGAAGGTCGTATTTATAAAAAATGCAATCAGATATCTTATCACGTATCAGCATGTTCTATAAAGATGATGCTATACTTAGGAGCAGTTAATAGCCCTATAAAATGACTCAACTACGAAAGAGAAAACTTTGTCTGCATATTGGTCAATAATCAGCCATTTGATTTTTTTGCCTTTTCCATCGACATGGCTGTGTGAAAATAGCTTCTCTGCATTGCTGGGAATAAAGGACAGGACCAGGATTAAACGAATTGTATGCCAGATCTATCGTGTGTTTAGAAACAAGGCCACGCATAAACAAACTTATGCCCAAGATGCAAGTCTAGTCATTAGTTTTCATTTAACAGAGTTGATTATTTTTATTTATTTTTTTCTTTTAATAGGCTACTACAAATGTATTAAATAGTCTACATATGCCACTATACCTAAAAAAATTATTTTTAAAAGAGGTCGTTAAGTTACATTGGGTGGCTAAAATGGGTCGTGGTATAAAAAAATGGTTGAAAACCACCGCACTAAATAAATTCGAAAATGGGATGTCAGTCGAAAGATAATATTGGCACGAAGTGAAATTGTTCCAAGCTGAAAATTCTCGTACGTCATGACGTCAGGCAGGATACTTCAATGCTTACATGACGAAACAGCAAGTGTAATTTCGCAAACGGCGCGAACGTGGCATCAAAGCAGATCATTAACAAACCCTAACTGATGAAGCACCGCAAAAAAGTATAAAAATAACTTGTACAAAAACAAGTTTAAGCAACGAAAGTAATGAAACAAAACTCCCACCTTCTTTTCAGCACTTTGAGTTTCGTTGAGGGATGGAAGAGCAGGTTTTACGGGAGCCTCGGCGTCATTTGCTTGGGTTTGATTCTCGGTGGCGAGATCGATTCTCGACAAGTAATTATCAGTAACGACTGCAGCAGCTGCAGGGGGTGCAAGGGAGGACGGAGGTTTTTCAATCTGCAAGAAAAACGTATCAAGTAGCAGTTGTTGTAACAAACAAGCGAACCTGACACTTACCACAGGTGCGCCTAAAAGGACGCTGTTGGCTTGGGGGGGAGGCGCAACATCGACGGGGGCAGCGACGGATCGCTGTTGCTGGGGTAAGGCGGGGGCCATAGCAGTTGGGGGTGCAAGAGTCTGGAAAACGAGAAAAGACGAGAATACAGAATGTAAAAATCATCAAATGTGTAATAGCACGTCAACCGTGCACATTACAAACCTGGGCTGATTTTGGGGCCGCCGGCATCTGAACGGAAGAATCGCCTGGCCCGTGTTTATTGTGATATGAGGGGGGTAACTGAAAACAAGCTTGTGATTAATATTCAATCGAAATTATGGTTAATATTCAAAAGACATAAATTATAAACTTTGAAGAAAGTTAATATTCAAAACCAGGCGAAATAAGTCTGACCTAAGCAATCAAAATTTCGAGTAAACTTGAAGACATCGAAGTGAAACGCTTACCACAGTAGATTGAAGCGGCTGTTGCTGCGATGGGATAGGGTGGTGGTTGTTTTGATTATCGAGCTTTTCTGTTTCTATAAAATTATATGTAAATAGTCTACGAATTTTAAAAGCTGATTTTAAACGTGCGCAATTATAACCAGGAGCAAAACAAGCGCTGCTAACTGATGCCGACTTTATACCGCCGCTTCTAGCGCCACCCATGTAGTGTAATGGAGCCGGATTGCAAAAAACCTTGCATTGCGGTTTTATTGATAAAACTAAACGAATGTCTGCAAAGTTTAGCAAAAATTTCATTTCGTGAAGCACTTGCAAACGAAGGGAATTTCCCGCTTAACACTTTTGTATTTTAAATAGGTAATTGCCGCCGAAGCAGAGGCAAAAACAATCGCAAACTGTTTGTATGTGAAATGTCACGACACTTCGTGGCTCAGACGAAAAAGCAATCGTAAAATCGTATAGTTTACTCTTAAAAAACTGCACAGAAGAAGCAAAGCAATACCTGAATCGCTCGAAGCCGATGAACTGGAGGAAGAGGAATCGCCCGTGTCCGATCGCTCTCCTCCGGAGGAGCTGCTCGATGTATCCGACAATCGACTTCCAGAAGATGGATTTGTTTTATCTGAACAAATTTCTCAGTTGCTCGCAAAAGCAAAAAATTAAAATACAGGGTGTTCCAAAATGGTTGACCCCATTCTAAATATCCATATCTCGGAAACTACTTGATGGATCATAATGAAACTAAATACATTTTATGTTGAAGGTCATAAGTTTTATTGGTTAAATTTACAAAGAAAAGTACAAATATTTGTTGGTTCTATGACAGATTTTTATAAATGTTCAATATGAGAGCCGCCTGTGACTCTGCACACGTCGAGTCGGTATTCGAGCTCGTGCCAAACTCGCTGTAGCATGTCTTCGGTAACAGTTTCCAGTGCAGCTGTAATTATCTGTTTCATTTCTTCAATTCACCTCACTGGAAGCTCACTGTACGAGCCTAGCTCAATGAGGTTCTGCCAGAGAGATGGATTGGTCGAGGTAGTGAAGAAGACGATTTGCTTCTGAAATGGCCACCACGATCACCCGACCTTTCTCCGTGTGATTTTTTCCTCTGGGGTTATGTGAATGGACTAGTCTTCGTACATATGCTTCCAGCTAACATTGAAAAAATGAAACAGAGAATTACAGCTGCACTGGAAACTGTTACCGAAGACATGCTACAGCGAGTTTGGCACGAGCTCGAATACCGACTCGACGTGTGCAGAGTCACAGGCGGCGCTCATATTGAACATTTATGAAAATCTGTCATAGAACCAACAAATATTTGTACTTTTTGTAAATTTAACCAATAAAACTTATGACCTTCAACATAAAATGTATTTAGTTTCATTATGATCCATCAAGTAGTTTCCGAGATATGGGTATTTAGAATGGGGTCAACCATTTTGGAACACCCTGTACAATGGGTCGCGATAGGGCTGGAAACTCACTTTTTTTCGGCTTTTTCGTTGAACCAAGCTTACTACTGACATCTTCTAGCCTTTTTTCGAGTTCTTCCTTTTTCTTCTGAGTAACTTGTTGCTTTGTGGTCTTTTTTGCTGCAAATAAATCGACTAAAAGAAGGAGCAAAGGAAAAGCTATCAACGCAAATTAAGCTAAACTTAACAAACTGCAACTGACAAATCAAAGCAACTCAGGGCAACACCGCGGCAAAGCCTCTTCGCAGCGGGTCACTTACTATAAGGCTTACGAGGTTTTTTCTTCAAGCAGGTGCTCACGTATTTCTCCAGTTCGCGCAGAGTCGACGGCTTCAAAGTCTCAAAATCGATTTCAATCTCATCCGGGTTCGAATCCTTCAGCGACGGCTCGCGAGTCTGCATCGCGACACGAAAGTTATCACATGCTGGTGTTTCCAGTCAAAAACTTACAAAAAAGCCCACCGTCTATTAATCGACACTCGTAACATCAACTAAATAATTCGAACTGAACCTGTATGATGTGGACCACCCTCCCCAGCTTGTCTCCGGGAAGCTTGTTTATGTCGAGCGACAGCTGACGCTTCTCGTCGTACGTCATCGGCTTGGCAACTTCGCTGTCGTCGTCGAACTCATCGCTTTCGTACCGGTAAACGTCGGCTGGTTTGTCGCCTGTCGGCTGCGGTTGGGCCGGGTTCGGTTGAGCCGGTTGCTTCGTCGATTTTCTAAAGAAAATCACTTTGTTCCAAGATTTTATAAATAACATGGGGTATTTTGGATAATACTAGAAACCAAACTGATATAATACAATCATACAGGTGCAGTTTGGTTTCTAGTACTTTGTTCTAAACTGGAAACGTTGACTGGTGCGAGTTGCATTGAATCGAACGCAACGCGAAACACTTTTCTTCATTTAACTAATGTTTTTCAGTTCTGTTTTTTTTTTATGAAGACAAGAACTTGCAACGCTCTAAATCAATTTGACCAACACGTCAACTTGGGTGAAGGGCCAGTAGCTTGTAGACGTAGCTAAAATATATCAACAGTAGAATCCAACAACAAAAAAAGCCTACTTTTTTCTTCCCTTGGTTAAAGGCTCTGATGCAACACTGGATGCGACAGGCAAAGTTGCAGGAGGAGCAGGAGGAGCAGGAGTGGGAGGCATTGCCGAACTTGCTCCGACTTTATTCTTCCGTTTCGTTTTCTCTACTTTAGGCTGAAAAGCAGTTTAGAAGTTAAGTCCAAACCCAAAACTTACGCTCGTAAGCACAAATGTATAATATTACACGAGTATTTACTCAAAAACAGTCTTTAAATAGGGAGTTCAAAATGGTGCATGCGAAAGAATTGTTAAGTGACGACCGATTGGAAAAAAAACAAAAGCAACAATAGCAAATGTTACACGATGCATCAGTAGGGGCAATGAGGTACAGACCATATTACTGAATGAGTGAAAAAAGCAACGGAAACATTGAACAGCAAACCTGCTTGTGCTTTTTCTTTTCCTTCTTCTTCTTCTTTTTTTTCGTCTCATCGCACAGAAGAGCTTCTTGCTGCTGAGTAAGCTGGGAGAGTTGAGCGTGCACCATTTTCAACTGCAACAACAAACATTGGGTCACTACCTGACTCAAGTGGGAAAGTTTGGTGCGGGGCCACACGTAGCAAAAGACGACTTACTTGCTCCTGAAGAGCCGCGAGTTTTGTCGTTCTTTCGTCATCTTCGCTTTCCGATGATGACGAAGATGAGGAGGATGAGGAAGAGGATGGCAAGGCTGACTCTTCCGGCTCCGTGTGATGCTTTTTCCTGCGCTTCTTTTTTGACTTTTCGGACGAAGTGTCCTTCGGAATGGAAGCAGCAGGAGGAAGAACTACAAGAGGAGGACCACTGGAGGACTTAGGCTCATCGGGCATCTTAGCGTACCTAAGACAAAACAATTCAACGTAAAGAAACGGAGAGTGACAGCGCTATTAGAGTGGGCACTTAATAGCATGGTGAGTTTAAGAATTTATAAAAGCGCAACCTGACCAATGCGACTGCTTTACTTACCGCGTTTCAAAGAGGTCGGAGAGTTTTTTTGCCATTGCGACCACGTCGTGATCCGGCGGGTTGTACTTGTAACAATTGGTAATTATTAAACGCATGTCAAACGCGAACTCGCTGGCCGTCTCGTATCTCCTGCAAAACAATTCAACTTCACTGCAAATCACCGCTGATTACTTCCTTCGAAGCTGAGCGAGAATGTTGCGGCGCTCAAACGATCGAAGAATCGAACGCGACGCTCACCTTTCTTCCAGCTTCGTTTTTATCGTGCCAAGATCCATGGGATGCTTGATGACGTCATAGTAGTCGTGCAAGCCCAACGTCTCGGCGTCTACTGCTTTGTAAAAAGGCCAGCAGAAGCTCTATGAAACCAGTATCGTCGATTGTCAAACTATTCGGCAAGAGTTAGCGAACATTCAACAAACTTACGGCGTGCTTCTTGGAAAATAATTCCTTCAGGAGAGTACTGCAGTATTTTAATTGCTCGTTTAACTTTGTTCCCTTGGTTTTTTTCGGCTGGGACTCGCCCTGAAAACATACGAAAAAAACTTAATCCAAACTCAAAACACTGTATTATTTCTCAACCATATTCAGCTTTTAAGCAATAAATATTTTAATTGCACGTGTGCTATCAACCAGGCGTTAAAGTTAAGTAAAGTCACGGCCTGTACGAAACGTAAAACATTGGGAGCCGACCGTATTAAACTCTTCAATTTAATTTTTTTTTCAAAAAAACACAAGCGCAATAACTTAAAAAAAAGGTATCACTTGTGATGGGCATAACATGCATTTTATCAACAACTTATCCTAAAAAACAAACGCGATAATTAAAACACGACGCTTTATATCAATCGCTACACAAGTCCCCGGTAATCCACTTCTGCTATAAATGAACTTGCTTACGAACGCAAATAGGCGCTTTTTAAAAAGTCCCGAACAATGCGAATATCTGCTCGACGGAGCACAAGTCAAGTTATTCATGCAAAGTAAACTTCGCTTCTAACGAATACAATCATGCAAACGCTTTGACATCGAAGTTTGTTCGAATTGTTAGTTTCTACGGCTACGTCTTTATTTATGCAAAAACTCGCAAGACGCAAGTGGTCTGAAATTTTAGGCCTAAATAAATTAGTGACAACCAAAAAAAAATTTTATCATATACGAAAAGTGCGTTATGGCAGCATCTATGCACTAAAGCCTTCACTTTCAATCAATTGACTGCATGTGTCAACCGGTAACCGAAAAAGGTATCTCAGTTTGTCAAAATTTGTTCGAAAACATTCGTGAAGACTTAAGAAGTACAAATAGACAAGATCAAGAATGTTTAAATTAGTTTAGCATCCTGGTTTACACGAAATGAAATCTGCCAAAATATTGCGTCAAGGACAAGTCGACTCCACAATCCGCTAAATGTTTCGCAGCTTTGTCTCCAACATTTTGATAGAAAAAAAAAAAAAGAAAACACTCAATCGCTACAATTACTTATCACTAGGGCAACCAAAAGTCAATAAAGTCAAATTTTTTCTGCCTTGTTTAGAAGTGATGAAACGCCCACAAACTAAATTTCAGGTTGATGCGATGAGAGGTTTCAAAGTTATTAAGTCAAGAAAAAGTCAAAATTCAGGGTTAGGTCAAAAAAAATTTTAGCACATTTTCTTTTCGACATTAATTATTTAAGTGTCACGACTCACGAATAAATTAGGTAGGTTGTGCTAGGCTAGATTTTGCCGTTTGGATTGATTGATTTACCACAATTGTTTTCACATGTCTCAGCCTTCAGTTGGTCTATTGTGCAAATTGTGACGTAATAGTTTTGTATTACCAACTAATGGGCGATTGAATATTAAGTAGACTAGGCGTGGAAGGCAGGTAATGTGGTCTTTCTTCTAGGTTAGTTAAATACTCAACTCATTTTGCATACAGTGTTAAGTTTTAGTTTATTGGTGTTTTCGTTTGCTTTTAGCTATCATGCCTAAGGTTAAGCAATTATATTCTTCCAAAGTTCGTAGTATACTGCATGAATACGCTTCTGAGTTTACCTCAACACCTTAAAGTGAACTCTTTCGCAAAAGTCTGTGATAGCATAGTGAAATGCGACAAAAAGTTTATGGTGGATTCACACCGCGGCAGTGCAAAACACCAAAGAGGCTTCTTACATGAAAAGGCAGGTACGCAAACATTTCTTAAAACTCCTATACCGGATTTTGCAAAAAAAGTTATTAAGGCGTTTCTTTGTGCTGACATACCATTGCACAAGTTGAGAAATAGCCACCTGTCATCTTTGTTTAAACAGCTTGGTAATCCGTTACCTTCCGAGGGAAAATGTCGTTCGAAAGTTGAGAAGTTAGCTGAAGAAGAAGCATTACGATTGAAAGATTATTTGAAAGACCAAGAAATGTTTATGGTTGTGGATGAGAGTGACATAAATGGCAAAGAGTTCTTAAATATGTCTTAGTTGGTAAGTTGACAGCTCCTGAAAAAACGTTACTATTCAACTGTAAGACTCTTCGCAGTCTGTAAACAGTAACATCGTAACTCGAGAAATTGACGATGCAGTTCACTTTCTTGGTGTTGCACGAAAAAACTTTTGCTTGTTGTTAACTGACGGAGTGAGATACATGAAAGTGAGAGCTAACTACCCTGCTGTTGATGAGTTGGTTGCCAGGGTAAAAGCAGTGACCATTAAGAACAGGTCAAGAAGAGTTTTTTTTACTTCCATTGGCCAACCTACACAGCCAGTTGTAACTAGATGGGGCAGTTTGTTGACGGCTGCTTTCTATTACTCAAGAAATCTTCCAGAAGTAAGAAAAATTCTGAAAGGCTTCCATGATGATGGTGTCCTCGTACGGCGTGCTCACGAGGCTGTAAAAGCTCCCAACATAGCTACTTAACTTGTAGAAATAGAGGAGCAGTACAGTGCACTAGTTGACACAATTCAGAAGATGGAAGATAGCCGTTGCACCATTCGATAAGCTTACCAAAAAATGACGTCCCTTGACTTTGGTGTTGCTGGCTGCAAAATTGGAAGATATATACAAGAATGTCAAGGAATGACATCAACTGCATTGTGAAAATGGGACGAGGTGATATTTCGCCACATTTGTACAGCCTGCTAAGCAACTCCCAAGCAACCTCTGCGTCAGTAGAGAGAAGCCTCTCTATTTTACAAAAACTTCTGGCGAGAGACAGAAACTTTAAAGACGATAAGGTGAGGCACTACTTGATGCTGAAGTACAACACCGCGTAATCCTGTCAGTGACTTCAGGATAGTGAAAGATACTGCATACTCATCTCTTGTTCTTTTTCGAGCAACTTTCGTTATCTGTTTCTTACCTGTATAGTAGTTTGCTTGAGTCTTTCATGTTTTTTCGTTTTTATGTTATTTCATTGGAAACAAGAAGACTTTCTTACTAAAAGTTTGATTTCTAATAAAATTTTTGCATTTTGCACCGTTGCAAGCGCATAAATTTATTGGTCAAAATAAGGTCAAAATTTGTAAAATTTTAAGTCAAAATTTCAAGATTTTTTGGTTAAAAATTGGTTGCCCTATTCATCACTCACCGCTTCACCCGAGTCCAAATCACGTGATCGCGGCGGCCGAATCATCCGGCCTGAGCTCTCTCGGCGGCCAACCGACTGAAGCCGGCCGGGGAGACGATTCGAGGCGTCGGTCGACTCCCCCTCTTCGAAAACAACCGATGAGTCGTTGTGGAAAGTACTGTTTTCGTGAGGAAGAGCGGCTGACGGAATTTTGCCAGGAGCAGTTGCAATGGCTGGAGTGGTAGTATCCGCTTTTCTTTTAACTCCTCTTTTTATTTTGGAATGTGACGCGTTCGCACCGGATGAAGACTGAAGCAAAAAATCGATTGAGGTTGAAATGCGCGTTTGATAGTTTTTTAAAAACTCGTCACCATCGAAAAATGATTCAAATCAAAAATAGAAAATATTATATGATAAAAAGTGGGGAAATCTAACCTGCGCGTGAGAGTTGTTGATTTGTACTATCGGTGAAGTGGTTAAGGTGGGAGCTGCAGTACCGCTTTCGTCGTTTGCAGGGGCATGAAGCGATTGAGGTTCTTCGAGGGGGATCGCGTTGCCTCGAGGCGTGTCATTGCTCGACGACACTGTCTGGTTAATGTTTAAGTCGCTGGTTCGCTTCCGAGTGACGGTTCCGCCGCCGCGAACCGCTTTGCCTTTTGCCTTCTTTCCTTTGGTCGGAACATCGATTTCGACCTCGGAAACAGGCATGTCTTTCAATTTCTCAAGGAAAAGCTTTTCCAAGGTCCTAGCCATCAAAACGACGTCGTCAGTCGGCTGCAAAGCAACGATAGAGATTGGAGTTATTTTTTTTCTTTTACTGTTAACGTGGGTATGCACTGACGGCAACAGTTTCATGGGGGTTCACACAGGCTACAACAGTTTTGCTGTGGTTCATCCCCAAACGTTACAGTTTTATGCGGGTTCACATTGATTTCAACTGCTTTAAACCAACTTGTATGGTTTCAGAGCTAAATGTCGCTTTTTTTCTTTTTATAAACGTCACCCATCAAATTTGTATTAACGTGGTTTGACGGTAGCCAAATAACTAAATATTAAAGAGTAATAGCAGCCAACACTTAATCAAGATAAGTCTATTATATCATCTAACCTTGAAAATATTTTAAATTAAAATTGAAATTGAAATTGAAAACGCATGGATATTGGACAAGCACTTTTCAAACACATACGTTTCAACAGCAAACGAAACCAAACATTTATGAAGTAAGTTTATAAAAATCAAAAGTAAAACATAGGCAATTAAAACAAAAGTTATTTTGATACTAAAATATTAAACCATACATTACCTTGTTGTATATATAGCAGTTGGAAAACATGAGATTGAAATCTTGAATACATTCTTTTCCGGCAGTATATTGATATAAATCAAGTTTTTTCTTTATTAAAGACAAATCCATTGGATGTTTGATAATATCAAAATAATCCTAAAAACATTAATATGTAAATGACAGATACAGCAGGTTTAGCAACAACAAATAAAAATATGCTACTTTTTAAAAAACAATTTTTATATCAAAGAAAACAATATATACTAATTATCAATTCATAAAAATTATTTTGAAAAATATATGTATTAGTGTTAAATGCATGTATGGGATAATTTTACTAAAACACTTTAATAAACTTTGACTAAAATAAAATAAACAAGTTGACCAATTACTAATCAAAAACTCAAACAAAGGCAAAAGATTTTGGTCAATAAACCAGTCAAATAAACATAAAAAATCAACAATGAAAGCTGCCATCAAGTGTAAGAAATATAAAAATTACACAAACACAAAAATTGAATTAATGTAAAATCAATATGCAAATATCTTCCTTAAAAATCTTCATTATTTAGTAGGTTGTAATGAATTTTATAAAGACATTTTTTTGTATAGCACTCATGTCAAATATATGAGTGAAGTTATTGTTTCTTTTTTTCAACACTAGTAACTAACCGGCAAATTCAATTCAACAGGGTCTACAGGAGAGCGAAAAGGCCAAGAAAAGTGATGCTTCAATAAAGCAGGATAAACAGTTTTTTTTAGATAGAGCAACTGATTTGTTAACCGACGAGATTGAGGTGCCTGGTTGGCTCCATCTTCTGTCAACGCTTCAACAGAAACCTCAGTCTGAAAAAAAACACAATGTTTAACGACTTTTCCAAATGATATCTTCAAATTGAATTGAACTACATGTATTCAATTGTTAGATGAAAAAACCCATAGCCCCCCACATAGTAAAAATTCAAAAAACATCTTAGTACAAAACAATTTTTTTGTATTCAATACATGTATTTATTTGTTAGATGAAAAACCCATAACCCACATAGTAAAAATTCAAAAAACATCTTAGTACTAAACACATTGTTAATAACATATTTACAATATGTATATTATACATAGATATACTGTGTATGTATATTTGTTTAGGTTAAAACTTTTGTTGAAGCTATAAAACTTAGTTTTGCATTGCAACAACATTGAAAATACTTTACATAAAATTTGCAACTCAGTTAATGTAAAATTGATTTTTAAAACTATAAATGTATAAAAGTGAACAAAAGCAAGAATAACTTTCAACAATTTGGACAATATTTTAATCACAAGATCTTTCATATTTTTTAATAACCCTAAACATTAATTTATCTCAAAGCAGGCTTTTTAAAGATTTGTTTTGCAAGCCTAATAGACTTTTAACAACCTAGATTTCGAACAAAAACTTTTCAGGATTTTTTAAAGATCAATTAATCAAAAGTGTCAACAATATAGTGGAGTTATAAGAGTGTCATGATTGTGATTAACATAGTCTTAGTTCAAAACCTACTCATGCCATTCTGTTATGACCTTGGGAAAGACAATTTACAGCACTTTCCCCTGCTTGGTGGTCTTGGCAAGCAGTTCTAAATTTTAACCATATCTCTGTTAAATTTCAACCAGACAGCAATATCTTGACATTTCCAGCAGCAGGTAGGGGTAATTGCTTGCCTTATGTATTAGCGCCTCCATTGCTTTCCTGCTAGTCTAGAGATAAATATAGCAATAAAAGATGAATAAAGTCTCAATCTCAAATAGGTCTAAAATAAAAGTTTATTTAAGGATAAAACAAATTTTAATTAAATAAATACTTTACTAATAATATAATAATTTGACTAATGACTAAAAAAACCAAACGACAATTTTGATGAAACAGACAAATTTTGTTTAATTCAAATCAGATAATAATGCTATCAGTTTTACTGCATATCTCAGCATATCATACTTCATTATTTTTTTAAAAAATCACAATCTGAAAAAAATTGTATAAATTACTCTTGTCTTTTAAATTGGCATCTAAGGATCAAGCCTCAAAACAATTGGAAGACATATAAATCAAATACTGCTAGTGTACTTTTAATTCTCTATGGCAGCAGTTCCCAAAATATGACTTGTCATCATTTATAAACTAGTAAAATGCAAAAGTTTGAATTGAGCAAAAATTATCAATATAATCATTAACTTCATTCCAAAATAAACTCTTCAAGGTTTGGATCACAAGACACTTACCAAACTTAGATTTGGGTCAAACTCAAAATACTTAGAGAACCACTGGTCTACGACAATATTATAAATATAAACAATATTAAATGTTTTGTGAATGTCAATTTCATTAACTGCTGTGCATTCACTTCACTAGAGTCAAAGCCATGGCAAGCTGCTTGTAAATGTAAACTGAACAAATGAAGATTAAAAAAACTTTGCAAGCCACAGTTCACAATCAAATAAATATGGTATGTAACAAATGAAATTATCTGTATTTGTTTCCTCATAAGTACTAAAATATAATTTATATGGATGCTGAGGCTTCAGGCTAAAATATTACATTTATGATTATGTTTTATGAAGACTGTGTTAAAGAGGTTGCAACCCACACTTTAAGAAGCCTTGATTTAAAAGGCTTGGAGACATATGAAAGAATTAAGACATTGATGCTCACCCTTCAAATTTTAATTAGGTCTAACTGCACATGATATCTATTGCCATCATAAAATAAGTCATCAGAAAAGCTTCATGATGAAAAACACCTCAAATTTGTAGCATTTATAAATAACAGCATCAAATTTTTAATCATTTGGCCATGAAATTGCTAGTGTTTGTTTGTACTTTGATACCTTCTTCCTTGAAAAGTAGGCAACATGCAGCAACCCAATTTTCATTTCTATTTAATTAGATTCAGATGCTGAGATGATAAAATGCAATTTTTTTATAGTATTTTATAGGTGAATGAAGTTAATTTCAATGTTAACGGTAAATAATAAATAAATAATTCGCCCAATTTATGATATTATATCATATATTATTTATGTATAGATACTGTATATATTAACTCTTGTTGAATACAAGGCTTTCATATGCTTTTTCAATGATTATTAGTTCTGAATTCATAGCAACACTTAGCCTTACATAAAGGGGCATACACATTTGCTTTGGCATTGTTATATAAACAATAGAAATACAGGGCTTTTCAAGAAGCTTTAAAAAAATAAATCTATATAGCATTACAGGGTGATTCAGCAAAGTGTGCACAAATACTTTTCTTAGTTTTATGTACATGTATTTCGTCCATTATTAATTTTCAATTATTAACATTTCAGTTTCTTATTATTTAAGAGTTAAAATTTAAAATCTGGTATTATTTGAAGTAAAAATAAACGATGTCGTTGTAAATAGTAAAAATAAAAATAAACGAAGTAAAAATTGTCGGAGGCCACTAAGAAGAAAAGGCTCGATAGAACAAAGGTTTTGGTCAAGAAACTTGTCGATGGCACGCAGCCTCAAGTTTTATGGACAGACGAAAAACTTTTCACTGTTCAAGCTGTCCATAACCATCAAAATGACAGGATTTGGCTTCCAGACATAAACATGGTCCCAGTTGAGTGTCGCAGCTCTTTCAGAAGACAAAAACCCGCCTCCGTAATGGTATGGGCAGGCGCAACATCAAAAGGGCTGAAAACTACTCTCATATTCATTGAAGAAGGGGTCAAGATAAACCAGACTGTCTATAGGCAAATGCTGGAGGAGAAAGTCCTTCCCTGGGTCCAAGAAGTAGTCAGAGAACAAGGAGTTACTCTTCAACAGGACGGTGCAACCTCCCACACAGCCAACTCAGTTCAAGCTTGGTGTCGATGCAATTTCAAAGGTTTTTGGGAGAAAGAGCTTTGGCTGCCGTCTTCACCAGACTTGAACCCTATGGATTTTGGGTTATGGTCTATTTTAGAGACAAAAGCCTGCCGTACTTCTCATCCAAATCTGGACTCTCTAAAGCGAAAATTGACATCGGCATGGGACGAAATTGACCTAGAAGTGGTGCGTGCCACATGTGCCCAGGTTCTGCCACGACTTCGGAAAGTAATCAAAAACAAAGGGGGTTATATTGAATAACTTGTATATTTTCTGAAAGCTTATTAAATTTACTATCTTCACAGCATATAACTTGTTTCATTTGACCTAATTATAAGTCCGAAAGATGAGTTTTTATTTGTGCACACTTTGCTGAATCACCCTGTATATATTAAAGTGCAAATATGAAAGCAATTACTGTTATAAGCAACACTGCTATGAGCCATGATTGAAAAAGCTGTGATTGTCTCATGACCCAAACCTTAAACATTGAACATCAATGTGTTAAAAAGTCAAAAATAATACTGAGCCGACTTGTAAAATTGACAATCAACAAAATATACTGACAACAATTACAGGGTGATTCACCAAAGTGTTGACAAATACTTTATGTGATTCACCGAAGTGTTGACAAATACTTTATTCCATTATTAACTTCGCATTACCTCTTCAGATTGTTATTATATATTCTAGAGTAAGTTTTCAATATCAATAAGAATATTTAATCTAGAAAAGTAAAATGGCAAAGACAGTAAATGACATCGTTGAAGGGTATTGCAAGAAAGGACTTCCACCTGCAAAAATTTTCCGGTTGATGAAGCGATTTGTGAGTCGTGGAGGTGTTTACAAGGCTGTGAAGAGGTTCAGGGAGACTGGAAGTTGTGCTCCAAGAATCAGAAGTACTCCTGAAAAACCCATCAGGACAAAGGAACTGATTAAGAAGGTCAGGGAGAGGTTGAGGCGGAACCCTTCAAGGAGCGCAAGAAAACTGGCTAAGGACACCTCTGTAAGCGTGAGCACCATGCAAAGGCTTCTCAAGGATGATCTCCACGTCTACCCGTACAAATTTACCAAGAGGCAGCTCCTGTCAAACGCCACTAAGAAGAAAAGGCTTGATAGAGCTAAGGTTTTGATCAAGAGACTTGTTGTTGGCATGTGGCCTCAAGTGCTTTGGACAGATGAGAAGCTTTTCACTGTCCAAGCTATCCACAACCACCAAAATGACAGGATTTGGATTCCAAACAAGGACATGGTGCCAGTTGAATGTTGCAGTTCATTTAGGAGGCAGAAACCTTCTTCCGTGATGGTTTGGGCAGGAGTCACTTCAACAGGCCTGAAAATACCTCTAATCTTTATTGACAAAGGCGTGAAAATTAACCAAACTATCTATTGTCGGATGTTGGAAGAAAAAGTCATTCCCTGGGTTCAAGAAACAGTGGGAGAGGAAGGAATTATGCTTCAAGAAGATGGGGCAACCTCCCACACAGCCAAAGCAGTCCAGCATTGGTGCAAGACCAATTTTAAAGGGTTTTGGGAGAAGGAAGTATGGCCCCCTTCTTCACCCGATTTGAACCCAATGGACTTTGGGATTTGGTCCATTCTGGAGCAAAAAGCCTGCTCAACATCCCATCCAAATATCGAAACCCTTAAACGAAAACTGAAGGCGTCATGGGAAGAAATTGACCCAGAAGTGGTGCGTGCCACGTGCGCCCAAGTACTTCCACGTCTTAGGCGCCTTGTGAAAAACAAAGGGGGCTACATTGAATAATTTGAATTTTATGTGAAAGCCCATTAAATTTCCATTCTATCTATTAAAAACTTGTTTCTTTTGCCCTTATAGTAAGTTGGATAATTCAGTTTTAATTTGTCAACACTTCGGTGAATCACCCTGTACATTATAATTGGGTAAATTAAATTATTGTACAAAAATTTATAAACAGTAATTTATTTGACCTACACAAGTGAAATGAAAAGCTTACTTCTTAATTTACATTTTTTTTTATAAAACATTTTATTTACATTTAAACATCTTACCAAAAAAATTATTTATTTGGTGGATACCCTTTGTAAAAATGACAAAAGTAAAAAAATGAGTTAAACCAATAATTTTATTGCTTATCTATAGTTATTACATTGGCAGTGTGTTCCAGTGGTCAGAGTACCATTATTGTAATCAACATGATCTCAGTTCAAAACCTACTTGTGCCATTCCATTGTGTTATTGGGAAATACACTTTACAGCACTTTTGCCTGCTTTGTGGTCTTAGCAAGATAAGAAAAATTTCAAGATCAAAACAAAAAATTTCAAGCAAACAGCATTATCTTAGCATCTCCAAATGCAGATTAAGGTAATTGCTAGCCCTATGTATTAGTGCCTCAATCACTTTCCTGTAAGTCAGGAGGATAAATATAAAGATAAAATAAATTATTATATTAGCTTTGACAAAAATTGAATTTATTTTTTTTGAATAAAACAAAGTCAATGCATACTTCAGCAATGATTAAAACTACATTATACAAAGCAGTTAACTGATACAATATGTTGATAATATCATACTTATTTGAACAAAAGGAGCACATACTGCTATTTCTTGTAAATTTGTATGAAATTTAAGGTACACTATTTTTTACAATAGCTCATTTTTGGTCATTTTACTATTATACATACATATTATTACTATATAAAGTGAAAGCCAAAGCTACATTTGTTAAAGTGCATGTGGCATTTTTCTAAAATATAAAACACATTTATCATATTGTTGTAACAATAATAATTTTAAACTATCAAAAGTCTCAATCTGACCACCTTGTTTACATGCATTTTATTTAAAGCAACACTTCGATGTTTTTTTAAATAAAATTTTTCATGGTTATAAAAAAAAACCCATTTTAATTAGAAAAATATTGTAATCAAAAAGGCATTTGATTGAACTGCAAAAACAAGCTTAAGCTACTTACAAGCTATTTATAACAAATTTTAAAAAATTGACAAATTATCTTTATTAATTATTAATAAAGAAATCTAATTATCTTACATTCATTTTTAATATACATTTATTCCAACTTAAAAACTGTTTATTGATATTTATAAAACAGAAAAATTGGGTCTTTTCAAAAAGTCACCATAAATGATTTTTTTTGATGAAACTAACCCGGAATACCCCTTTTAGCACCAGGGTGAAATAAAGAAGAAACCAAGAAAAAAAGGATCTCACAAGAAGCAATAGTAACCACAAGGGCATCCAGGTTAGTTTTAGGAACAAAAATTGCTTACGATGACTTCTTGAAGAGACTTGAAAATTTTAGGGTTTTGCAGCACCAGGCTAGAATAAAGAAGAAACAAAGAGAAAAAGGATCTCGCAAGAAGCAATAGTAATTGCAGAGGCATCCGAGTTTGTTTCACAAACAAAAATTGCCTACAGTAATTTCTTGGAGACCAAAATTCATACTCTTTCAAAAATTAAAATGATAAAAATAACATTAATCAATTATGAAAAAATTTAATCTCAGCCTGACAATTACAAATCTTGTTTACCAATTCAGCTAATGATATAATGTGTTAAAACAAAAACATTTTCTGTAAAAAATTTAATATAAACTTAATGGAAACATTAAAAAAATATATATATACAGGGTGGCAACGCAAAGTGTAGACTATTTTTCAAAGTTTGTTTGTCAGCTTAATTTTGGTTCTAACTCAACTCTGATTACAGATTCTGACAGGATTTTTTCTCTAGTTTAAGCCAATATATAGCTGTTATACTTAAGAAATTGTCTAAAGTCATAATGAGTGACAAAAGTGATGCGATCAGAGTACTTCATAAGAGTGGAAAGACTGCTAGCAAGATTTTCAAGATTTTGAAGCCAACTGTGAGCAGATTTGGGGTATATAAGGTCATTAAACATTTCAAAATGACTGGTAGTTATTCACCAAGAGTAAGGAGCACTCCTCCTCGACCTGTAAGGACCAAAAAGTTGGTGAACACCATCAGGATAAAATTCAGGGAAATCCTCAAAGAAGTGTTCGTGGGATTGCAAAGGCTATGAATATCAGCCATACAACAGTCCAAAATGTCCTTGAGAAAGACCTCAAGTGTTATCCCTAAAGAAAGTCAAGCGACAACTCCTATCTGGTCCTACCCGCGAGAAAAGACTAAAGAGAGCAAGACTGCTTTTGCATCGTCTGCAGGATTGCACGCAGCCACCAGTTCTGTAAACAGATGAGAAACTCTTCACCGTCCAGGCCGTCCACAATGCTCAGAATGATAGAGTTTGGGCTAGGAATGTCAAGGATATTCCCAAAGAATGTCGGATATCTTTCCGGCGCCAAAAACCGGCCTCAGTCATGGTCTGGGCTGGCGTCATGTCATGTGGTCTGAAAACACCCTTAATCTTCATTGAAGAGGGGGTGAAAATCAACCAACATGTTTACCTGGGCTTGTTGAGGGACCAAGTGGTTTCCTGGGTCCAAAGCACCATTGGAGATGGCGGCCTGGCTCTACAGCAAGATGGAGCGACCTCCCGCAGTGCAAAAATGGTTCAGAGCTTCTGCAAAGAGCATTGCAAAGGATTTTGGCCAAAGGACCTTTTGCCTCCTTCTTCTCCAGCTCTCTACCCAATGGACTTTGGAATCTGGTCCATCTTGGAGCAGAAGGCATGCACGATAACTCATAAGAGTGTTGCACGATAACTCTCACATGCACGATAACTCTCACAAGGCATGCACGATAACTCTCACGATAATCTCATAAAAGTGGACTCGCTAAAACGTGCCCTTGTCAAATCCTGGGACGAAATATGTGAAGAAACTGTGTGTGCAACTTGCTCTCAAGTGTCAAGCAGACTCCGACGTCTGATTCGGGTTAAAGGAAGTTATTTTGAATAAATGAGATATTCATTCTAATCGTCATTCCATGCCCTTTCATTTGAGTGTTTGTTCATAAAATTTGAAAAAATACAAGTAGAGTTATAAAGGTTTACATGAGTCTACACTTCGCGTTGCCACCCTGTATATATATATATAATCAATAAATCAATCAATCAATAAAGGTTTTATTTTTTTGTCCATTACACAGCAGATAATCATATTAAAATGCACACATGTGGTTGAAAAAAAACGTAATAATAGAATTTAATCAAGTTTACAAAAAACTTTACATCCAAAACATTGCAAGCTTTTTGCTCATAATAATAGAAGATATAAGATCCTTACCATTTTATCTATACTGCGACAGTCAGTTCTGTCTTTGCTGCTATACCAGCATGAGCAATGATGATTCTACTTGTTTTATAATCTTTTGTAAAGTAAAAGATCAATACGTTGCACAATATAATATAATTAACGCCTAAGTACCCTAATTTGTAAAAATGAAAAACACATGCATATTTCTTATTTGAAAATTATGGATTAAGATAAGTTGATTTGTTTTACAACCAAGACCAAAACACCTGTTTTTAAACGAATGTTTAATTTATTCAAATTTATGCAAATAAATTGAAAGAAAAAATGAATATAAATAGCATTTAAAAAAATAAAACATTATTCTACAATAAACATTAATACATTGTTAATCATGTTTATTTTAAATTGATTTTAAAAACTATCAACTTACGAAACAATATCAACTTATGAATAATATATAATAGATTACTAACTAAAAATTTTAAAAAGTATTTTTAAATGAAAATTTAAAAGTAGAATGAATTAAATGAAACATTACAGATAACTCTATTAATAAAAATTCAATAAAAATACAAAAGTTGGGTCTCTTCAAAAAGAAACCAAAGCTAACTATTGTTTGTCAATGAAACTAACTCAGAGTCCCCCCCCCCTAAGGGACTAAAAGGCAATAAAAAACAAACCAAGAGGAAAAGGATCTCATAAGAAATGACAGTAACCACAGGGATTCCAGGTTAGATTCACTAACAAAAATCACTCAGTCACTTATTGAAGAGACCCTAAAATTTCGACCGAATAGGTTTAAAAAATTGATTTAAAAATGTACTTATTACAATCCAACCAATTAATATCATAAAAGTTAACTTTTATAAGTACACTCAATTGTCACTCCTACAATAATCTCAAGATGAATAAAAAAAAAAGCAAAGCATTTACTTAAATAAAAAAGGGATGTTTTGATTAAATTACATTATTAAAAATTTGGTACGATTTAGTCAAAAATAAACAAAATTAAAAATAAATATTATTTGGTTATATATTCTGCCAAAAAATATTTAAATACAACTATTTTCTTAATCTAATGTTTGAAGCTTAGATGATGATTATACTTTTGTGACAAAAAAATTTTTAAAAATAGTAAAATTAGGCACCAGACACACACACATTTGATCATCCTCAACAACTTTAAATAAAATTTATGCTTTAAGAAATAAATGTTTTTTATCTTGTTTTTAAAATTTTAAAATTATAAAATACTGAAAAAACAAAAAATAAAAATTATATATTTATGATGTTTCACAATTTTTATAAAATTCTAATTCAAAAAAAAGGACATGACCCAAAAATTATTAAAAAAATAGAGACATGTATATTTTGCAGACTTTAAGGTAAAGTTATATTTTATTAACATAACCTTATTCTATTTCTAAAATGCAAGTTAACTCATTACTTTAACAGCAAAAAGCGCCTAAAATCAATCCTTTTTAAATTGCTTTTCTATTAGGAGACAAAACCAGTAACTAGGAAAAAAATTTTTGTCAAAAAACTCATCTTCCTAATTGAAAAAAATTTTCTAGTTTGGTTTTCAATTTTTTCTTATAAAGCATTTCAAAACTTTTTTAGTGCGGCAACTTATTAAAAAATATTAATCTAGCATTTTTTCTTTCCTCTTTCCTGCTAAGTTAACCACTTTTTTATCATAAGTTAATTACTAGCGGACAGCAATATCTTGGCATCTCCGGAAACAGGTCGGGGTAATTGCTTACTCTATGTATAGCGCCTCCGTCGCTTTCCTGCGAATCAGTAAAAGAACGTGACTCATTTTCGAAATGATATAAAATTTAATAACAAAACGAAAATGACGAAATCGTTCGTCTGCAAATAAAAGAAATAAATAATAACACGACTCAAAGCTAAACACTACTAAGCTTACTAAGTCTGAACACAACTGTACAGGCAAATGACAAGGCAAAACACAACTGTACAACAAACCCCATTGTTACGTAATAGTACGAACTATCAAGCATTTGTACGTCCCCCCCAAGTTCGTACTATTCCGGCCAGGTATAGTTATGTAGTTGATCCCTTGATCACCCATTGACCAGAGGTCGGATCCAATTCGACAGCAGGTCGTCGTAGGCGAGAGGACCGTCTAGGGATCATTGATTTGTTGTTTTCGTGGGTGTTAGGGTCAGTCTCCTGCGAATTAGTGTCCGTCACAAATGTGGAGTGTGTGGTTGTAGGTACGACATCATGGACGTCTTGTGGTTGCCCATGATCTATGGCCTCAGATGAAGTTGCATCAGCAACGTGGGTGGACGTGGAGGGTGGGTATTGAACGTGCGTTTCATGTTGGGGGGGCACTGTTGGTGGTGAAGAAGTTTGCTGGGACTCGGCAACATCAGGTATTATACGAAGGAATCGTCAATTGCGCCTGGTTATACGACCGGATCCTCCCACTTTAACATTATATTGGTCGAAGTCCATTGCTTCGACCACGGTGCCGACTTTGTCCCATTTACGTGGGTGTGTGCCTCCTTGATTTTGGATGAACACGCGATCACCACACCGCAGCGGGCGCAATGAGCGTGTACGCGCGCTCAATGCTTCATTGGTCCGTTTGGCTCGAACTCGAAGGGCATCTTCTTTAGCTCGCCATGCTTCGCGCCAAGTACGACGAATAAAGCGATTAGAAAAAGTAGCAAGCCGATTAACGAACGAAAAAGCGTCTCGCAAAGGGTGACCAAAGACGATTTCAGCTGGGGATAAATCGCAGTCAGGATCCGGGGTATTACGCAGTTGCAACAGGGCGCGCAGAAACGAATCATTGTTCAAATCCCCATTAGGGCTAATATTGGACATGAGAAGTCTTTTAGCGGTTTTGACTGCAACCTCCGTGCGGCCGTTAGATTGGGGGAAGTAGGCGGAAGAAACACGGTGTTTAATGTCCCACTTGCGCATAAAATCCTGTGTGACAAAGGCAGTAAACTCTGGGCCACCATCTGAGGAAATTTCTTCAGGCACTCCAAAAGTGGCAAAGTATGATCGAAGGAGGCGAACAAGTGCATTTGCGCCAGTGACGGTGGTCCCAGCTGGTGTACCAAACACATCTGACCAACCGGACAATCTGTCTCCAACGATCAAGAAGTGCCGTCCTGCGTAATCAAAATAATCCGCAAAAATTTTTTCGAAGGGCGTGGTAGGTGGGTGGGAGGGCAACGGGGGGGTTGCGGCTTGCGACGGCGCATTTCGGTTGCAATGAGCACAAGAATCGCGAATATTGTGAATATCTTGAGTCATCCCCGGCCAGAAAACGGTTGCTCGCGCACGCCGTTCCATGGCCGACACCCCTTGATGGGCGGCGTGCAATGTGCGTAATACTTGATAGCGGAGTTGCGGCGGAATCACAACACGATCATTGTATAAAATAACGCCGTCAGATATATAAAACCCATCGCGATATGGGAGGTATTGACGAATACCTCCTTCCGGCGGTAAGTTTACATCAAAGTTTGATTGTATGGCAGACAGTAGGTCATTGAGTGCAGCGTCACTGGCAGTGTGCCGGGCAATTTCATCCCAGTTTAAAGTCAACTGATCACGCGTATTTTGCCGCACCGAAGCAAGAAGGGCTTCTTCGAGAGAGTCTATAGAATCACGCTCGGCACCCGAAATGGTAGCAAAAAATTCTGATGTGGCTGGGTGTCGCGATGCAGCGTCCGCAGCAATATTAGTCGACCCCGGCAAGTATGCAATGTCAAAACGCCACATTAGAGTGCGCTGCTTTAATCGGAAGAGCCGGGTATTGCTGATTTCATCTAGAGTTCGATCCCCGAAAATTTTTGTTAGCGGCTTGTGGTCGGTAACAACTACTAAATTATCGCAGCCCTGCGTAAAGTATTTAGTCTGCTCGAGTCCCCAAGCTACAGCTAGGGCTTCTCCTTCAATAGGGGCGTAACGTTGTTCAGCCGACGAGAGAAAGCAAGAGCCTGCGAGAGTTACTCGCCATCCATTGGCACAGCAATCTGGAAGGGTGGACGGGCATGCACAGTGTTTTTGAAGCAGGAAGTATCCGATGCCCCGATTTGACCAGTCCGGCCTTAGGCAAGTACGTCGAGTCGGATTGAAAATTTCTACGCCGTGACGTATGGCGTCAATGATAGCATCTTTCGAACGCGCAAATGCTTTATCAAGATTGTCATTCCACTCGAACTTACGTTTCGGACTGAGAAACGGCTTGAATGGAGCCATCAAGTCTCAAATTTTGGCGTAATTGGCCACTTGATTAATGAGACCAAACCAACTTCTTATATCCTTGATGTTCTTAGGCGTAGGAAACTGTTGAATCGCATTCAAGTACTTGGGCAGGGGTTCTACACATGATTCAGAAATGCGGAATCCTGCAAAGTCAACTGACCGTTGGGCAAATTGAAATTTGCTGGGGTTGAGAACGATACCAGAGCGGCCCACGAGAGTAAGAAATTGGATGGTGCGCCACCAATGTTCCTCTAGGTTCTCGTCAAAAAACACGGTGTCATCCACACATCGCTCCTTTCGCATAAAATCAGACAAAATAGCGGCGAAGCGACGATTGTAGCCATCTCCCGAAGAAAGGAAACCTTGTGGTGCCCTTGTATATCGCCAGCGTCCAAATGGTGTAATGAAGGTGGTAAGATGACGGTCTGACTCGCGTAGTGGAACGCTATGGTATCCATTCCAAGCGTCGGTCACACTTTTCCAAGTATTACTTGGTACACGACGGGCTAGCTTGAAGGGTGTTTCCGACGCGAATGTTTCCCGACGACAGAATTTGTTCAGCGGCGATAAGTCTACAGTCCGTCGGGGTGTACCGTCATGTTTTCTGGTAATCACCATGCGATGGCACCATTGAGTAGGCTCTCCGTGCGGGACTTTTTCGAGAATTCCTAGGGCTTCATCCCGAAGGAGGTCTGCATGGACCTGTTGTTGCCAATGTAGAGGAATAGAAGCCGGGGTATGGAACGCTCTTGGTTTCGCTGAGGGGCTGACATGGATTTCGATGGGTGGTCCCGCCATGCAATGAAGAGGGCGATGCGGGCATGTGTTAAATGTGGAGGAAGCGTATCGCTCCAGTAGCCAAGTTTTCATTCGATCATTATTTTCGGGAGTACAGCGAAACGGTAGCGAACGTGGGGGTGGTGGCACGGCAGTACGTTGAGGGCAGGTGCAAGAATGATTTTGATCGCCCGGTGAGGCGCAGCCACCAGTAACAGTGCGCGTGAGGTGCGCATTAGTGATGGCAGCAGGTTCACCAGCGCATTCCTGCGTCTCAGCATAAGCATGTGCTCCCAATGATGGAAAACTGGGTGATAGGACCCCCAGGGTCGACAGTGTTCCGTGCGATAAAAAGAGGGTCTGAATGTCGGCGCTAATGTAGACCATGGCCCGGCATTGCACAACATAACCGTGACACGACAGTCCTTCAATGATGGCGAAGAACGCTCCCACAATTGATATGGAGGAATGATTGGCGGCCACCAGGTTGGATGCAGGGGTCAGGATGTCAGATGGGAAGCCATACTTTACAAATTCGTCCAGAGACCATACATTCACTTGGGCGCCGGTGTCAGCGATGGCGGTAACATTAGTAGCACGGACTGATGTAGATTCGCCATGAGCCTGAGCGCGATCGACTGAAATCGTTACGTGGACCTTGGGGTGCTCTCTCATACGTGCTGTTGCCCACTGTCCATCTTTGAATATATAATGGAGGCCTTGCATGGTGGCATTTCTATGTACTGCAGACAGAGGCGTGTTGCACTTGTTTGGCCTGTGATTTGTTCTTATCGAACTCAACTGAGGGTCAGCAGGCGACGTGACTTCAAGAGTTTGTAGACCTGGTTCCGGTGGTGAAGGACCCACTTTATGAGTGAGTTGACGTCTTCGGCGTTTCTGTGACCGGTAGCATTCAATACACAAGGTATAAGGTTTGGTATTCCAACCACGAGGTCCTTTTTTGTAGAGCTGAAAAAGTTGCTGGCAGAGAGGACAACGCGACTGTTTTGACCGATCAGGTAAATTGTGGGATTCCCTGCATGGGGTTGCATTACGACATGCTCTGTGGTCTGCGTCATGTAGGCGGCGAACGGCTGACACAGACGTGACCTCGGTCGGGGGGACGGCGTTGCGAGCCATTTCTTTGCTTTCAACAAGGGCAACGATCTCGTTGACGGCGCGTGTGAGTATATCCGCGCCGCCAAGAATTTCCCGGCGAATCTCATCGTCAGCAATGCCATTCAGCAAAGTATCCCGAATCATGTGGTCCGTATAATTGATTTTTAAACCACAAGTACAATCAATTGTGAATGCACATGTGTCTGCTTTGCCGCGCACTCTCGCTGCAAATGCGCGAAAAGGTTCGACTCTCAGTTGGCGCATCTGCATGAGATCGGATCGCAAGACGCCAGTAGCTACTGGGATAACTGCAAGTCGACGCATGGCGGATAGTAACTCCTGCAAAGGCTTAGAGACAATCTCTGCATCTGATTTCAACAAACTATCTCCTAAGCTCTGACTGGCACACTGAAAGAGTTGCGCGGTGGCTGAAGCTTCGTTGATGCCTGATCCTTGCCTAAACATTTGCCAGCGGCGAGTGAATACGTTCCACGCTTCTAAAGACACGCCTACGTCAATGCTGGGTCTTGTTAGTTTTGGTCCCTCTGAGGGAGCGCGAATGGAATTAGGCCCAGGAGTAGCATGACTAAATGCGTGGCTCTGTAAAATAGCGCAAGCTACAGCTTCTGGTGCGTCTTCGGATTGAAAAGCGCAACCCGGGTACGCACAATCTATAACAACCATTTTAACAAAAATTAACTAGCCTTAACGATTTCGTCATAAAAGAACGTGACTCATTTTCGAAATGATATAAAATTTAATAACAAAACGAAAATGACGAAATCGTTCGTCTGCAAATAAAAGAAATAAATAATAACACGACTCAAAGCTAAACACTACTAAGCTTACTAAGTCTGTACACAACTGTACAGGCAAATGACAAGGCAAAACACAACTGTACAACAAACCCCATTGTTACGTAATAGTACGAACTATCAAGCATTTGTACAATCAGGAGGATAAATATAGAGATAAAAATAAAAATAAATAAAAAAATAAGAAAATCCAAACCGCCCATTAAGTGATCGTTTTTTGTGATAATAAAGCAATTTTTAGCTTTTAAACTCTTAACAGCGTTTGCCACCATAATTTTTTTTTTATTTTTATCTCTATATTTATCCTCCTGACTCGCAGGAAAGCGACGGAGTCGCTATACATAAGGTAAGCAATTACCCCGACCTGCTTCCGGAGATGCCAAGACATTGCTGTCCGCTAGTAATTTAGTAGAGATATTACTGTAATTTACAACTGCTTGTCAAGACCACCAAGCAGGGGAAAGTGCCGTAAAGTGTCTTTCCCAAGAACACGACAAAATGGCACAAGTGGCCTTTGAACCGAGACCATGTTGATCATCAGTCCGGTACTTTAACCACTCGACCACGCTGCCGACTATAAATCAGTTTGATCATAATGATTTTATTTTTTCTCCCAACTTGCTATACAACCTCAGAGATGTTACACTTAGGGCAACCATCAAGCTACTAACCCAAGGGTGGGCAAAGTTCGGCCCGCGTGGTACTTCAAAAAAGAAAAAGGAATAAATTAGGGAAGGCCAAACTACGGCCGGCGGCCGTATGCCGTCCATTTTTAGGCTCAAAAATTGAGAAATTTAAAACAGATTCAAAGTAAACACTTTTTTTTAGAGATTAGTCAACTACATTTTAGGAACGAATGACATGTCATATTAACCCATAATTATTAAAATTTACCAATGTTAGTTTATGTGCAGCACACAAATTATTCCAAAAGCCCCAATGTGGCCCGAGATTGAAAATTATTGCCCACCCCTGGATTGACCCTACCTGACTATGGAGATGCCCAAAAATCGAAAAATTGTTGTCCAGCTGCTATTTTTTTATTTTATGTGTAATTATATCCATTTATTCTTTTGACTTGCCTCATATCATCAGAGTTATACTTAAAATAATTGTCGAGCGATTATCTCTAACCTGCTTCGGGAAATGCCAAAATTTTTCCGGTTAAATTATTGTTATTTGGTCTTTTAATCGTTTTGCTTAAAAATATAGATGGAATTGAGAGATGCTTTCTGAGACCGCCAAGCAAAAGTAAGTGCTTTGAAGTGTCTTTTCCAAGGACATAAAACAATTCGTGCGAGAAGATTTTAATCCGCGACCGTGTCGATCGCGTTCGTTTTCCGTACGGCGTTAAAAAAATTTAAGCAGGTATCACAACATTAAACATGGCGTTGTTTCACCTAAATTTACTTAGCACTTAAAAAATATTAGTTGAGTAATAAAACACTGTTTTAAAACATTAAGCTTGGTCAATATTCTTAACAATCTTTAATTTTTTGTAAATAGCAATTAAAATACATTTCAAAATTTGCAAACCAAAAGATAAAATTTTGCCTTCTAATTGCTATTAATCACAAGTGGATGTAAAAAAACCACCTTTCTTCCTAAACTCTTATTTAATTAGGCCAAGCATAATTCCTTTTTACCGCAGAAGAAAAAAATTTATCGCAAAGATCTTTCAGTCTCCTTTTCGAATATGTTTTTATGATAATATGAAGTAAATAAATGTATTACTTTATTTACCGTTTGTTGTTAGGCTTATGCTAGAGATTGTGTTTTCTTTCATTTTATTTGACTTGCAATTTTTAATACTTTTAAATTTCCAAAATAACCAAACATTTTTTTTTTTGATGCAAAACATTGCCGTAAGTTTAGTTCATTTCCAAGTAATTTACAATAAAAATAAATAAATAGAATGTACATAATAGATAAACGCTCGTATATTACAAATAAAAGTTAGATACCCAGTAGATTAGCTTAATCACCTGGCTATGAATAATTTGACAGAAGCAGCAGATCCAGCCTTTCAGCTCTATTTCTCCTGCATTTGCTTTGTCGTAATCTTCGGCCGAAACATTGGAATTACACGAGCGATGTTGCCATCGGGAACAACATTCACATTCAAGACCCTGGTCTTCAAACTTTACGTAATTTTTGCAAACCGTACAACAGTCCATTTCAGGAATTTGTTTTAAAATGTTCAATGGTAATTTTAAAATGTTTTTGGCTTTCTCAATTGATGAGATTTTTCAGGTCTTTCTGGTTTTCATGGTTTTTTTGTTTCAATCCGGATAAAAATTGAAACAGTTATTTCAACGCAACTTCTCAATCAGGTTTAGATAATTCCTTATTCGTACTGTCAAATTATACTTTGTATGAAATCTTTGAAACAAAAGAAAAGCTGCAACATTTTGCTTTGACGACCGCACGCAAGTAATTAACAGATTAAATTTGCTTTACAATCAAATTCAATGGAAAAAGAAAAAAACATTTGTTGGAGAATTTACAAGAACTCTTTTAAATCAAAACTATGAAGACCCTTAATTGTAAACGTCTTTTTACAATTATTTTTAAAAGTTGTTGGACACATTGTAACATTAACTAAAAAGTATAAAAATTAATCACAAAAAAAACGATAATAATTTAGTTGCCACAAATTTCAGAATTAAATCAAATAAAAAAACTATAATTTACTGTATTTCTTAACTATTAGTTGAAATTGTTTTCAATAGGCCATTTACGTTATCACGTATATTTAAAGCTTGGCGCAACAAATTTTAACAATAATATCAATATGTCCGCTTCAAATCTTCCAAACAAATGTTACGTTTATTCAAGCGTCTTGAAAAGTTTTTATTGTTTACAAGAATAGTAATTTTTTTCCATTACCCGTAATAATTTTATTTTATTTTCGTTACTTTTTATGTTAAGCAAATATTTTTTTAATTATTTTTTTTTAAATTGTACTAGCATAATAAAATATGCTTATGTTTTGCCATATTCTAATAAAAGTTACTTTTATACTATTTTTCTTGTTACCAGGTATATTCTTCATTATACTCTGTTGTTCTTCTGGTTACTTCTGCTACTAGAAGAACAACAGAGTATAATGAAAAAAGTTACTTTTTTCTAAATCAGTTCAAACAAAAATTATACAAACACATAGAAAACTCTATCAAACATTTCACGCAAATTGATCATTCCCGCATAGAACTTCTGACAGGTTTGAACATTAATACAATGCTACGTTCATTTTGAACTCTCTTATTTCACTTTTGCTTCAGTTTGCTTTCTAAAAGATTACATTAATTGATTCTGTGAATTAGTGCAAAAGCTTTTACCTTAAAAACAATCATCCTTTTTTTTACATTAAAGTGGGTCATAAACGTACGAAAAACTTTTTCTTACGAGGCAGCACATGAGCACAATGACGTACTGTTTTTTAAAGAAAGCTGTGAATCTTTTGTTCCTACAAAATTTTATTCAACTGTCATGTGTTTTAGAACGTCAAGTTTCTAAAATATGTATGTCTAAATAAGCAACAGGTTTAAATCAAAATAACATTTTATTTTTTTTTTTTAAATGCCAAGTCAAACCTTAAATTTTTCTTTCTAATGTAATTAATTGTCATTCTAATAAATAAAAGGGCAGCTGCTGATGCACGCGTGTCTGTTTGTCTCTGAACGCTACAATAGATCGCTGGCAAACTGTTCATTGTTTTGCTTTTTTTTCGTTTTCTTAAGATTTCATATAAATTTAAACATAACTTTTTCGTTACTCGTTATCGCAGCGTGGTCGAGTGGTTAAAGCACCGGACTGATGATCAACATGGTCTCTGTTCAAAACCCACTTGCGCCATTCTGTTGTGTCCTTGGGAAAGACACTTTACGGCACTTTCCTCTGCTTGGTGGTCTTGACAAGCAGTTCAAAATTACAGTAATATCTCTACTAAATTACTAGCGGACAGCAATATCTCGGCATCTCCAGAAGCACCCTATGTATAGCGTCTCCGTCGCTTTCCTGCGAGTCAGGAGGATAAATATAGAGATAAAAATTAAAAAAATTAAATAAAATATTTAGTAAAAATTTAGGTTTTATTTTTTTTCACCAGTTAATATTTAATCGTCCAGGGAAACCCTATCGAACAACATTTAAAAATTGTTTAGCGATAATTAAAACGCTGTTAAACAAATTTTAAAACTTAATTATGAAGACTTGATCGTGCATCAATTAGTAGGAAAGCGGGGCAAAACGGGACGCCTAAGAATTATTGCTAATATTTCCTAATACAAACAACAATTTCACCCATTTTAGTTATTGTTGCAATCACATGATGCAACAGCACCTACAAACAAACAATCAACACTGTTGTTAATAACCACTGGAAATGAGGGTTAAATAAAAATTTTTTTTAATAATTGTCCCGTTTTACCCCGCAGCTGGGGCATAATGGGACAGTGACATCAAAGTGATTAGCCTTAGCAATATCAAAGGCAAGCACACGCAATGATTCTGGTGTTAACCCAAAAAACATATCTTGTAATTTCTTGGCATGTTCAACAAGTTGATTTTCTAAAGATGGGCTTAAAGCTGGTTTAAAATTTCCCAAACTAGTGGTTCCTGGATTGTTAACTTTTGCATTCACATGTCTTTCCAGGGTGCTCTTTGGAACATTGTAGAAAGCAGCTGCTTTTCTGATTGAAAGGTTCTTCTTTTTAACTTCTCTCATTGCTTTGTTTAAATTACTTTCCAACCATTTTGACCTTTCAGTCTTTCTGACATAATTTCGTACCATGATACAATAATTTAACTAAAATACAACCTTAAAAAGTGTCAAAGTTGTATGACTAATAATATAAGCCTAGGTACTAAATTAATCTGCTTTAGATTAACATTTTAGCAACCAAAACAAAAAATTCAACATAGACTAATAAAGACAGACTGCAGCCTTAAACAAGCAAAAACAAGCCCACACAATTTTTTAAAATTTGATTTTTAGTTTTTCACTAGGGTGCTGTAGGTCTACAAACAAGATTGGCATAAATCGATTTGCATCAGAATTCAACTTCTAAACTTATCAATCGCTGAACAGACAAAAGCAGGCACTGTCCCATTATGCCCCATGACAGTAGGTTAGTTCACACCCCTCAAAATTTTTTATCTTAAAATTTTGTGACTCAACTAATGGCTTATATCTAACAGTAAGATAGTACATCACACTTGGAATCAATGACGAATTTAATACAAGCAACATCTTTTTTTGAGACTTCTTTATTTACTGAAAAATTTTATATCAACATATCAACTTTTACATTTTACCGAGCTCGACTTTGTTGCTTTACCTGCAGTCAAGCCGTTTCACCCGAAAATAGTCTTTGTGGTAACCTACCAAATATTTTCTTTTGGGAGCGCTAGAGTATTTATACAAGAAATAATTGCAAAGTCCCGTTTTGCCCCACGTCCCGTTTTACCCCGCTCTCCCCTAATTTAAAAAATAATTTTCGTTTTTATTTATTTTTTAACAAAGTTCTTGGGGGATTATAAAAAAACAACACTCTTACTTCAGTTACAAATCAGTAATAAAAAAGCACAAAAAAACAAGATATAAATAAATATAATCAAAAAAGCATATTCAAAATAATTTTTTTATACTAAATGGTTTCTTCGTATAATCAATTGATATCGACCTAGTTACTGCTTTCTATTTTAAGTGTTGTCACCATTGCATAGGTAAGCGCCATGACCCAATTTTTCAAATTTGCAATAGCCCATGAAATAAATTCCCTTTACCAAGACACCCCGGAAATAATTAAGATAAGCAAACATACATTTCGTGTTATTCTGTTCGGAAGTCGTAATGTTTGCACTGAGTCCATAAAACAACAATCTGAACATTGGGACCACCTGGATAAGGATGAAGATGTTGAAAAATGAGGGTTCTCAATATTTATTGGTTTAAATGGTCCCTTATGGTACCTTAATTTCTTATACGTAAATTTGAAATTCACTTGTGAGTATCTTTGAGATTCCTTGCAATAACCTTTGCAATCCGAAGAAGGATGGCGGCATTCGATTGAAAACATAGTTTGTCGTAAAATTTGACTTTGCCCGAAATTTCTACGTTGAATGCAATTTAATCATAAGCCATCTAACTGATTTTTGTTGGCCTAACAAGTTCATAAACGCATTAAAAGGTACTTTATAGCAACATAATGTTACAGAATATTTTTTAATAAAAAGCTTTCGGTAAAAATGGCAATAAAGTGTAACTGTTCTTGAATTCCGATAAAGAAACTTACAGAATTAAAATGTTGTCGAAATGCATAAACAAAAAATAACTTGAATTCCGTTAAAAAATTTTAAAGCTTAATTAAAAAACGCAATTTTCAGCAGTTTTTTTAGAAAATCATACTTTTTTTTAAACTAAAATAAAATGGCGGGTGCAATTAAAATCTTTGATTTTCTGTCGTAGGGCCGACAAGAATCTTCGTTATGCCCAAGCTGTAACACTGTTTCGTCGCAGAAATCGTGTTGATTCGCCCGATGTTTCACATTTGCTTCACAACTACGCATCTGCTAATTATGACATATCTACTTCTTAACAGAAAACTTTGAAGTCGTAATCATTAAAGAACAAAAAAGGAAGAATATTTTAGAAATTTAACTACAGTATAATACTTTTCTTTAATAAGAAATATATCGATGACAAGAAATTTTTTTCTAAAGTTTTGCAATAAATATCTTTGAAACGCTGTTTTTTTTGATAACAACCTAATTATATGCCATTTGATGAATGAATAGAGAAAAGTAAAAGTTTTTTTTTAAATCTTTTACTTTTCTCTATTCTTTCATCAAATAGCAAATTGTAATAACAAAATCAAATAACAAAATAACAAGCATTCTAAGCAAAAAATAATTAACAGTTTTCAACAACGTTGGAAGATATAGTTGCAGTTGCGCTGGTGGAACATTGTTTTCATTGTAACGTTGGAAGATTTTATCAACAACTCTAATTAAAAAAATAAAAGTTCTCTCTTTTGCTTGAGCAAGTGCTTTTACAATTTAGTAAATAATGCAAAAAAAACAGGTAAAATAAAAACTCAGATTTAAAAAAAAAACGAAACGAAATCGCAATTGCAAGCTTAGTTTTTAAAAATTGAAAAAATTTTTTACTCCCTTGCTGATCAACTAAAATAGTGGTTTGGCACTTTTGTCTTTAGTAAAAATTCATCAAACCCTTGCGTATGCATGGGCAAAGTATGACCGATATTTTTAATTAAGCCAACAAATATGAGTCTTTGTACCAATTAAAGATTATTTGCTGCCTTACAGAGCAGAGCTCTTTTTTATATTTCAGCACATTATTTTTTAACCGCTTTCTGTTTCTCTTCCACCACTTTTCGAATATTTTCCGATTCGTAACATCTTAATAAAGCAGTTTATAAAATTTAATCGTGCTAACATACGACTAAACGATTCAAAGATCGATTTTCGGCTAATTAGCATTGCAAATCATACGCAAGATTCCTGACTCAATTTTTTTTTTTATTACAAAATTAAAAAACAACATATAACATTAAAAAAAGAAATATTACAATATTTCAAAACTACCACATTAACTTTTATAGATCATTATACATTGGTTGAGCAAACAAATTGAAATAAAATTTAACAATTGAAATAAAATTTAACAATTTAAAATTTTGCATGGCAACTACTTTTCAAGTTTGACATGTTCTTTAGTAAACGTAATTTACATATAGAAAATAATATATTTTTAATTTTCATATAGAAAATAATTTTTTTTTTTCTCAATCTTCTTTGCCCCGTCGTAAACAAGACGGCTGTTTTTGCAGCTGTCCTTTTTAAACTCTTCATGAATGCAGGGCTTTTTTCATTAAATTTTCATTAAAATCATTGCATTCTCATTAAAATTAACTTCTAAACTCCCGAGATAGAAAAAAAGTGTTTTGGCGTGACTTAAAGTAAAAAGCAATACTTGTTTGTTTCTACAATATGACTATTAAAGTTGCGATTGGACAATTGTAAGATAAAAAAAATGTACTTTTTCCTCGTTTTTGTTTTTATGATGCCCCTAGATTACTGTAAAATTAAACAAAAGTTTTTCACTTTTAAATTCACTTTGACATCGAAAATAAGCAAACTTTTTTACAACAATCAAAGCACACAACAATTTGAACATAAATTTTTGTTCAAAGTATTGTTTTTCTCAAACAAAAATAGTATTTTACAAAGATTTGTACATTTTTATCTCAAGAATTTTGCTAAAATAAAAAAATTTTTTTCTTACTGTTTTTTTTTAAGTATGCAATACAATAATTAAATTTCTATATTGAAAGCTTAAATATAAATCCGGCTTCCACTTGTATGATTGTGAAAGGTTTTAGCTGAAACTAAAAACCTGACCTTGTACTTGAGCTCGAGAGTAAACAAGAGTGATAATATTATTACATTTTGTTGTGTTAAAAAGCTCTTTGAAAATTATATAAACAAATAAAATTTCATAAACAAATTTTGTAAAAATCAAAGCAAAAAAAAGCACACAAAGAAAACAAAAATATGTTTCTTTTATAAGTTTGAATAATATTTTCCTCCAAGCTACAAAGTAAAATTATATTTTACATTTTTTATATTATTACCTAAAATTAAATTAAATTACCTAACCCCATTTTTTTGGTTTATCATTAAGTAAACCGTCTGTTTAAGCGTTTTATCAGACACAAAGTTTTGATCATTGTACAGATTATTTGTAAATCCAATCGAAAGTTTGAATTATTTAGTCAACTGACATATTCTCTTTAAAAAAGAGTTATTCCTGCTTTTTTGTTATAAAAAATGTTTCTAGTAAATAAACTACTTTTGAAAACTAGCGTTGGGGAATTAAAAAAGAAAACAAAAAAAGATTTATACTTTTTTTATTACACTGCTTTTCCGGAAAATAAATTGTGTCCAATATCATAATATAGATGAAAAGTCGGGTAAAACAAAATGGCGGTTAGCGACGGGGCTTCATCAAGTCGTGTGCTTTTTAGTTCGGCATAATCAAATGATTTTTTCATACGCTTTGAGTTGAAAAATAAATCCATTTAAACAATTTTTTAACTCTTTCGCGACGGGGCTTTTGTCCGGAAAAATAAGACTTTTTAGAGATCACCATGTTTTCAGGTTTTTAGAAGAAAAATCGAAAAATCAGAAACGGTGATTCCAAGTGAAGACCTTCTTTTTAGAGATAAGTACTTTTCGGCTCGCACGCTTATGTTTCTGACAATTTTTTAAACTTTTAACTTTGAAAATGTTGTGACGCTAGCATTAGATAGGCTCCAAACTCCTAAATTAAAATTTGTTCACCGAAGTGGGTCGTCAAGTTATCTTGGGTTGCCAAGTTGGGTCGTGATATAAAAAATGTTGAAAACCACTGTGTTAAATAATAATTCTTATTCTTAATGATTCAAACTCGCATCAGACAAAGAAACTTTGCTTTTTTGAAAAAATTACACTTTAAAGTTTCTTTATTTTTCTTTATTATATTTTTCTTTCAATTCGCAAGAAAGCGTTGGAAATGCTGTTGGAAATACATACAGTAACTGTCAAGCAATTACCCCGACCTGATTCTGAAGATGCAGAGACATCGCTGTCTAGTGAAATATTTTTCGTTTGATATATTTATTAGATATATATATGATATTAAAACTGCTTATGAAGAACCAGAGAAAAGTTCTTAAAGTTTATTTAGGATTTGAACCGAGAATGTGTCAATCACTTTTGCCATTAAAACGGCGAGCATACCCACTCAGCCAGCCACCCTGCCGACTAAACAATTATTATTGACATTTTTCATTCAAATTTTATAATTAAGCAACAAGTCGCACCGTTATTACCCTTGTTTGGTTGTTTTTCAAAAGTGATTTTAAAAAATTGCTTTGCCACAGAATTATAACGTTGCTCCGTTAGAAGGCGCACCTTTTTATAACAGGAAATGTGCGTTTTATCGCTGGTCGCCAGCGTGGCCGAGTGGTTAAGAGCACCATATTGATGGCGAACATGATCGACACGGTTGATGTTCAAAATTTACTTATTCGGTTGTTTTCTTGAGAAAAACACCTAACGGCAACGGTACTTATTCTTGCTTGGTTGTCTTGGCAAGCAGTTCTAATAGTTACTCATACCTTTAAATAAATAAAAAATAGAAAATTTATTTCAGAAATTGAAAGTAAAAATGTCATGAAAGCAATGTGTATTGGCATTTTCAAAGCAGGTCAGGTTTATTTGCGTTGTTCTGATAAAGAACTCAAGCCAAAGTATTAAAACGTGCTTGTTAGACATCAAAGGTTCTGTAAATTTATGAATTAGGTCTACTTTGTCGCATAAGCGTTCCAACAAGGGAGTTTTGGGGATCAATCCTCCTTTAAGAACGAACGTAGACCACTCAAAAAAATTAGAAATAGAAATGCTTACTCTAAAAAAAATGTTCACTTTATTTTAAGTCTTAGCAATCGTGTTTTTGGCTCGCAAAGCCCCTCCCCATAGCAAATTTTTGCGTACGTCAATACTTTGTTTGTTTTTTTGCTAGAATAATTTTTTCCTTGCATGATTTTACCTCTCTCTCAGTAATTAGCTATTAACTAAAAAATTTAAAATTATTTTTAGGGGCACCAAAAGCGGGGGGCATGAGTAGCAATCCCTTGCTCTTTTGCTCTTTTTAAATTTTTCCTTGCCCTTCTTAAAAAGGGAGTATACAGGAGGGCAGATTTACAGAATACAGGAATGCTCTTACTATAATCATAAAAACTTGAACAAAATGTCAAATCTTCGCATTGATTGAAAGTTTCTTTTATTTTTATTTATTTATTTCACTTTTTTAATCTTCTTCTTTTATTTTTTTGTCTTCACCTTGATTAAGGACGAAAACAAGGATTTTGGACACTGAACAAAAGTGATAACCTGTTTTTAGTCTTTACCTTAAATTTGAGAAGAAAAGGGGGATTTTGGACACTGATTGAAAGTGATGACTTTTTTTAGTCTTCACTAGATTTTTGCGCTAAAAACGGTTCCAGGTTCCAAGTGGCAACTCCGTAAAATAAAACAAAATCATGATTCGTTGAAGGTCATTAAAATTTGGAAACATTGTATTGGCCCCCCAAAACTTTTTTCGGCTATTATAGCTATGAACCTTAACTAAAAAATTTAATAAAAAGATACTTTTATTTTACTTAATTTAATAAATTTTGCCCACCTCTGCCAAAAAATTTTTCGGCGCCCCTGATTATTATATCTTTTATGCTATATGTATTTTGTTTAGTTGTTTAATGTAAAGCCTATTATTAAGCAATTTTTCATTATAAAAAATATTTTTCTAAGCATCTGAGGAAGATTTCTAAGCTAAGCATCTGAGGAGGATCTCTAAAAAACACTCTATTATACTCTGGAAAACATGATAAAAAAATTAAAAATATGCGCAAGTTTAATAAAAACAGTTCTTCGCTTTTACAAAAATAATTTTATATTAATTCATTTTTACAAAATAATTATTGTATAAATTATTTCAATATGCTGGTGGATTAGTGGTTCTCAATTTGTTCCCTTTTAAGTAATTCTTATTCTTTCCTCAATTAAGTCGTGTTCTTCCTTTTCAAGACTAAGCTACAGCCATTCCCCAAAAGTATACGAAAAAACGTTTTCAGAAAAATTCTTTTTTGTTATTCAATAAAAAAACTTTTTTGGTTTTTGTTATAAAGTAAAGCACCGTGGTCTTACCTACAAGCTGCTGAAACTTCTGTTCGATAATCATATGATTAAAATGATCATGTAGCTTGTCCGGACAGAAGATTCACTCATATTACTTGACAGCAACCAAAGCAAGCTCCGCCGTCAAAAAAATGGCCCAATTTCTCGGAGATCGGTATTGGCTCTTCTTCTTTCTAATATTTATACGTGTGACTTGCCTTTCGCAATCACGATGTTTGCTTTTGCAGCCGATCTAGCATTCTTGCACTATTCTGGAGACTGAAAGGACTTGGAAGTTAAGACCTGATTACATTTTCTGCATATTCCCTGACCAATTGAAGTTAAAGTTCAGTCTTTCAAAGACAGTCAGAGCAGCTTTTTATTTTTAATAATCGAGAACACAAATTTGAGCTAAAGTTTTATGACAGCAATAAACTTTCACCATTCTGTCGATCCCGAGACTTGTTTTGGTTAAAACTACATAGATCGCTTTGCGTATCTTCTCGCTTCACACTGTTGAGAAGACTAGCGAAGATGGGGTGCTGGACCAAAATTGTGTACAGCTGCCCTTTGTGTAGCCTATCATCAGCCGAATACTGTTCGCCAGTGTGGTATTACCAAGTGGACCACTCATTGATGGAACGCGAAGTAGGCTACTGTGAGAATACATTAAGGTTTTGTGCTTTTATATCCATGATTAATACCAGGCCTGTTGGAATGGGCTTGCTCAAACAGCTTGGGTTAAGTTTAATCACCTGCAGACTAGTGTTCCATTGGTCCATGCACATAGGGGTCTTGCTCCTTTACTAAATTGTGAGTGTGGTGCTATTAAACAAACAGCAGAACATGTCTGAACAGCGTGCCCCACAGACTGCATTCGGTATGACATGGATTAGGCTACGTGGTCTAATGGTTCGTGATGACAAAAACCGGTCCTGGCTCAGCACCATCGCTGCCAGCATTTGTAGGGAGCCTTTTTTTTCTTTGTAGGGAGCCAAGTCGCTCACTACGAGAAACATGTGCTAAATATAGTTGATTTTAGTTGCAAATACAGAGTGCTCGATAAGACAGTTTGAGCTGAATATTTCTAAATCAAATATAAACCCACTAGTCTGTTTCACCCCATTGCGATCATCATCTTGTGCAAATAGAATTCAATATGTGGCTACGAGTACACACGGTGAATTACACTGGACAACAAAAAAATTTTTTTTTCTGTTGTGCAACTAACAAAATAGTGATTTTGAGTAATTTGGGGTCCCTTATTTCAAAAATGATATTAGTTTTCTTTTATCACGTCACGTTTTTAAGATAACCACATATCCCAATTTTCTCTGATTCCATACAATGCACATAGTCAAAATTTATCATTTCGCAGTAAAGAGACGACTGCAACAGACAACAAATGTAGTTTATTTCCCAATATAACTTGTGAAATGGCTTTAGAAATATTTAATGCATTTGGCTTTTCTTTTATATGACGAGCCTTTGCTTTCACGTCATAGGTACCAGCAGAAATCTCCCATCATATTGGCATCAAAACGGCCCTGGTATTGCCCTTCTATGACGGATATATCCTGGTGGAATCTCTCTCCTTGTTCATCACTTACTTTGCCAAGGTTAGGGGGAAATAAATCCAAATGGGAATGCAGAAAGTGCATTTTTAAAGACATACGAGCTCCTAATTGCTGATATGCTTTCAGCATGTCATCAACCATATCAGCATATTGTTCATGACGGTGATTTCCCAAGAAGTTAGCAACAACTGATTTCAAAGCATTCCAAGCAGCCAGTTCTACCGGATTGAGTCGTGAATCAAACTCTTCATTCAGCATCAGTTTTCTAATTTCAGGACCCACAAAAATTCCAGATTTTAATTTTGCATCACTTTTATGAGCTCCAAAGAAATCTTTGAGAAATTTGAAGCTATCGCCTTCCTGGTCCATCGCTTTTACAAAATTTTTCATTAAGCCAAGTTTGATATGAAGAGGAGGTAAAAAGACATTTGCAGAGCTAACCAAAGGCTGGTGATGAACATTATGTCTTCCGATTTGGGGGCTCTGTCGAGTAGGCCATACTTTAACTGCGTAGTGACTGCTGTCTTCCCGACTGTTCCATAGACATAAAAAAACATATATGTTTTGTGTACCCTAACTGCAATCCAAGGAGGAGAGAAAGAACTTTCAGATCACCACAAATTTTCCAGTTATACTCGGGATATTCCAAGATATCAAGTAGAATCTTCATTGTATCATAGGTCTCCTTTCTGAAAATGCTGTAGCCCACGAAGATTGATGGTTTGATGTTACCATTGTGCAACAACACGGCTTTAAGGCATGTTTTCAGTGTTGTAAACTTTGCCTTTATTACGAGTCCGAGTCCCAGTGCGAGTCCCTAACTTACGACTCCGAGTTCAGCAAAAAAATATTTCTTCGTGTTCGAGTCCGAGTTCTTGATGCACGAGTCCGAGTTCAGAAAAAAATCTACCAGCCGAGTGCGAGTCCGAGTCCACAAGTCATAAAATTTGCATTTTTAAAAAAAATCTGAATGTCAAAAATCAACAATTCGCGATCTTAGTAGTCTATAGCAGGGTTTCCCAAACTGTGTGCCGCGGCACACTGGTGTGCCATGAAAGGGATTGAAGTGTGCCGCGAAATTTTCGTGTTTTGACAAAAAGCCATAGATAGAGTCTTGGTCCATCTTTTTTTCTTTTTTTTTTACAGAACACTTGATTTTAGAGACAAAAATCAAGAAATTGCAGCGAGATTCTGCATGACAAGCTTTTTGCGGCCCAGCGACTTTGGCTTGATTTAAAATTTGGCCAAATTAAAATAAGTTTGGACACAGTGACGGATATTCAAAGTTAGGGGCTCGAGGCAAGGATTTCCAAAAAATGGTGTTCTTCAAAAAAAGGGGAACTTTGATCTCGTATTTCCCTTATTTTTCCCAAAATCATGGTGATCTCTAAAAAAAATAAAAAAAAGGTCTTCATTTCTATTTGATCTCATATTTCGTCATTTTTCTCCCAAATCATGGTGATCTCTAAAAAATATACTGCAAAATGAAACTATATGCGGTATTTTTAAGGGGGCCGCTGCGTCATTCGCCTCACCCAATATCCACCACTGGTTGGACATCCCTGATGTACCCTGTATTAAAACAATTTCTGTAGGCACACCCTTTCATTAGGTGTTACTGTTATATCTTAAATATAATTTTTGTATGTAAACTTGAAGAGTGTATTTAGTATTGTAAGTGTGCCGCAGCTTTCGTCTTTATAATGTAAGTGGGCCGCAGGAAAATTCAGAGTTTATTAGTGTGCCGTAGTGAAAAAAAGTTTGAAAAGCACTGGTCTATAGCTTGGGCCTATGTTATAAAAGCTTTTACTTTTGAATAAAAGCATGCTTATTGCTTATATTGCTAAAATGCATTAAATGTTAATTCTTTTAAATAAATAATGACGCCCGCTTGAGTTTTTATATAAATCTTAGCAAGTTGAAGTTACGTTTTAAGCTCTTCTTTTCACCCTGTAATTTTTTGCACACAATGTCCTTTCTTACCTTCCATCGATTTATCCAACTCGTATTTAATTTCTTGGGATTTTTACAACCGCAAACTTCTGAATATTCTTTCAGCTTTCAACAGCAACATTTCCCCACTGACTGGAATTTTTTTGTCTCTTGCTTGACGAAACCATTTCATCAAAGGCTCATCTCATTAACGATTTCATATTTTTTCCATAACCGTAATGATGTTCTTTTGTTAGACATCTTTCTGCTACTGTATATTCGGTACTGTACTTTTTTGTTTAAATACAGTACACAGTAGAGCAAAGTCGGACTTTTTATTAGGTCAACAGTGGTCTTGTATACGCGCTGTTACGCCATCGCTTTTATTTTAGATGCAGACGCTTGACACCTAAAAGGAGAATAGAGCTGCTAATTCCAGTTACGCATTTAAACAAAAGGCAAGAACTGTCGCAAAATAAGATAATTTTTCTCGCGAGGATAAGAAGTGGCGTCGTTATTGAATATTAAGGGAAATATTAATGATGCTAACAACTTTCGTCCTATTGCTATAGCTACCATCTTATCTAAATTGTTTGAACATATTATACTTGATATCTGCTCTAAGGTTTTTAAAACATCTGATAATCAATTTGGTTTTAAAGCTAAAGTTTTAAGTGATATGTGTGTATTCACTTTAAAGCAATTAATATCATATTATCATAATATCATAAACAAGGTAGCCCAGTGTATTGTGCTTTTTTAGATGCTTCAAAGGCTTTTGATCTGGTTAACCATTATATGTTATTTAAAAAACTAATAGAGAGAAATATACCTACTTGTTTTGTTAGAATTTTATACTATTGGTATAGTAAACAAAATATGAAAGTAAAATGGGGTAACTGTTTATCTAGTCCTTTTTCTGTATCAAATAGTGTTAGACAGGGTGGTGTGCTTAGTTCATACCTGTTTGCTTTATATATTGATGACTTATCAGTTAAATTAAATTGTGTAAAAACTGGTTGCTTTCTTGGCAACTCGCGGCTTAATCATATTATTTATGCTGATGATTTATGTTGCTTTTCTCCTAGTTTAGATGGTCTACAAGATTTACTTAATGTGTGTAGTAACTACGCCGTTGAACATAATATTACATTTAATTGTAGTAAATCAGTTGGTGTATTATTTTTACCTAAATATCTTTCGCTTTCAAATCTTCCAAAAGTATTTCTTTGCAACAATGTAGTAAAATTTAAAAATAACGTAAAATATCTGGGTGTTTTTCTTAATAATAATCTTAAAGATGATGATGATATTTGTCGGCAAGTTCGTTATTTATATGGAAAATCATATGAACTAAAAACAACTTTTTCAAAATGTTCGCGTACTATAAAAAATATACTATTTAATTATCACTGTACTTCGTTTTATGCTAGTCATTTATTGTCTAAATATCTATGCTCTTCATTAAATCACTTACGAGTTGCATACAATGATTCCTTTCGGTTAATTCATGGGCTCAAGCGTAATGTTAGTGCAAGAGAACTACAAGTAAAAGCAAATATTCCCACTTTTGATTCACTACATAGAAAACTTATTTATCGATTTATGGAACGATACTGCCTTTCTAGTAATGTATATGTTAACTATACGGTGTATAGCAATTTCTTCTACCAGAGTGACTATTATAAACATTGTCTTCAATTGTTGATGTTCAAATGTTCTTCTTTTCTTTCCGGCTTGTTTTCTTTTTTTTTGTTGTTGTTGTGAGTGTTTTTTCTCTTTTCTATGGACTTTGTGTCTGACTCAAATAAATAAATAAAATAAACAAAAGCGAATTGTCGTAAAAGCGAGTGTCGCTAAAGCCGAAGTCAAATGTACATAAAAGATAGGAATTCTGCCGGGACGAAAAAAAATGCTTTGTTAAAAGCGAATTATCGTTATAGCCGGTGTTGTAATAGCTAGTTTTCTACAGTATGTTTGTTTTTATAAATTTAATGCTTACGCGTCCGCTGACAGCCATAGCTGCTTAGTGTAGCACATCCGCTGGCATTCTGGAATGCCAACCAATAATGTACACTGCTTGATTTTATTTACTAAAATTTCCAAAAAAAAACTTTGTGACGTCACAATACTCAAGCAATTGCGCAAGTCTACTTATATACGCTTGCGCTTTGATGCGAAGTCTGAATTTTAATTGTCAGCTAAAAAGCTTTTAAAAGCCCAGCAACGAACAGCCTGAAGATTAATTTTAAGTGAAGACTTTTTTTTATAGATGATTAAGTTTCACCCTAAAACCTTTTTCATTTGCAAACTACAGATTCGTCCACGAAATCAATTCTAATTAACTAATATTTCGTTTGATGATCGCAACGAAGTTTTGCAGACAGCTGTTTTTCACAGACAAATCTGGTTGTTTCAGTGGTAATCCGTCTACCTTTTGTTTTCCAAGAAGCTTAACAATTCAGCAACTGGCAATCAAATGTCTGGCTGCCAGTGGATGGCTGCTTTTCTTTTCGTACTTCCTGAGTAAAACCATCGAACTTCTTTTATTAGAATTATTTTTTCTACTCGGTAAACGCTGTTTTTTTAACGAGTTCGAGTCCGAGTTTTAACAAAAAAAATCTACGAGTCCGAGTTCGAGTCCGAGTTCTTGATGCACGAGTCCGAGTCCTCAAAAATCGAACTCGAGTCTTTACAACACTGCTTGTTTTTCTGGAGTCGACGAACAACCTCCAGTGAGCAGAATTACGTCGTATGTTCACACCCCAGTTCAGTCATCAACCTTCAATATCTTTGCAATAGCATATATTTTCTGCACTTGCATAATAACAAGCAAGGCTTTGATTCCGGATACGAAAAGAAGAAATGGTTGTTCTTGGTTCCAATAGATTCCACTGTTGGAGCCTAGACCCTAAAACTTCTACATTCTACATTCTTCCTTTTCTGTGGGAGGCTGAGATACAGGCAGATCTGGGTCATGGGGAACAGGTTTAATTGCTGACCTGCATACGGGGTAAGAAATTTTGGACTTATTTTTTCAAGAAAATCCTTTTATGTTCATCATGCAAAAGTAACAATCAGTAACGTGATCACTCTGCTCACGCCATACCATGGGAACAGCAAAAGGCATTTGCTTCCGTTTACCATCCAGACAAAACAGAAGACTTGTTCTGCAACGGTTGCAGCAAATATGTGGGGCTCATTTTTTATCTTGGTCGCCTACTTGGCATGCAAAATAGTGCTTATATGCATATCTTATTTTGCTATTCAGCTTTACATGGTGAGCAGGAGGAGTGTATTCGCCGCAGACATAACAAAAGTTGTCAGGGTGATTGATACAACCACATTTGGAGCTTGAAAGCATCATTGTAACCAGGGTTGCGGAGTCGGAAGACTATGATCCGATACCGACTCCGACTCCTGAAATTTCTAAAATGCCGACTCCGACTCCCGACTTTCTGCACCAACGACAAGCCACCTCAACGTGGTGGTGCAGTCCCGTTCCCTGCACTGGGGAGGGTCGAAATGGCTTGTCGATTCCCTGAGGGTCTCATTCTCGGGCGATTCTCCTTCGGACAACTCCTCTCATTTTTTATCCCTGCTGTCCAATGCGCGGTCACATGGTTTTAGAATGGTTTTAGGACGACTAACCTATTTTCTCGAACAACAAGACATTCTCTCACCCGTGCAAGCTGGTTTTAGACCTGGTAGATCGACTGTAGACCAGGTTCTCCTTCTCTCACAGTCAATCGCAGATTCCTTCCACCAATCTAAGCCAGGCGCACGTACAGTTCTTGCCACTGTGGATTTTGCGAAAGCTTTTGACTCAGTTTGGCATTCTGCCCTTCTCCCTAAACTCCTCTCATTAGATCTTCCTCTTTGCTTTGTCGAATGGATACGATCCTACCTCTCAGATCGCCGTTCGAAAGTCCGTATCTGTAATTCTTACAGTCGTTCTTTCCGTCTCCGAAGAAAAGTTCCCCAAGGTTCAGTTCTAGGACCAGTTCTCTTCTCTTTATATATCAATGACCTTCCCATTTTCCATCCTACATGTGTCAAGACCTCTTTCTATGCAGATGACCTAGCCATCTGGGCCTCCTCCCCGAGTGTTGAGTGTGCAACCTCTGTAGTACAAGCTGCCCTCAACAGACTGGTGGAATGGTCCTCAAAATGGCGCCTTCCTCTCAACCCCCTCAAATGTGAAACATCCTTCTTCAGCTTATACCCCTACCAATCACGTATACAACCCTCTCTATACATTCTTAACACCCCTCTCAAATTCAACCCTCATCCAACCTTTCTCGGTGTAACCTTCGACCGCACTCTCTCTTTCAAATACCATGTCTTATCCTTACGAAAAAAGTTTCATAGCCGATTCCGTGCTTTCCGCTCCATTGCTTCTGCCTCCTGGGGTCCATCAAAAGAATTCTTATGTACCCTATACAAAGCCTTCATTCGCCCCATCCTTACCTACGCTTCCCCAGGCTGGTTTACCTTCTCATCTTTTACTCACATCACCTCCGTGGAGAGGATGCATAGATCTTCCTGTAGAGTAATCACAGGTTGTCTATCGTCCACTCCCATTCCTCTACTTCATATAGAAGCACTTCTACCTCCACTACGAGTCACCCTCACCCACCAATCCCTCTCCTTCTTTGAACGAGCCCTCTGTTTACCTTCCACCTTTTCCATAGCCTCTCTTGCGAACTCTAACCCCCGTACACGTCTCAAGAAGAGCTCATGGAGACCTTTCTCCAGATCACATAACCTTATCCCTAACCTACATCTTACTCGTGAACCTCTAATCCTCTTCCCTCCTAAACCCCCCTGGTCTGCCCCATCTAGTTACACAATCTCACTCCACCTCTTATCCCCATGCTCTCGCAAAGACCCCCCTCCCTTCGCAATACCGCAGCTACCACCCACCTTTCCATTCTATCTCACAGCGATATCTCTGCCTGGACTGACGGTTCGGTTCCTGGCGGGCTGGGGCAGGGTGGTGCAGGGATACACATCAAGTGTACAAAGTGTGTCACTGCTACCTCGCTCTCCTTCTCGACTGGTCTCTGGGCTACCAGTTATAGTGCTGAAACCTTCGCTATCCTACATGCTCTTGAATGGTGCATCTCTCACTCCAAGACATGTAATTTTAAATCTATCACCTTCTTTTCCGACTCTTTATCTCTCCTATCAACTCTCTCTACCCCCCTACCATATTTAACCCCCAAATCCCTATCCAATACACAATCTCTTCTCAATTCTCTATCCCAATCCAAGGTAGTCCATCTACAATGGATACCGGGTCACTCTTCCCTCCCAGGTAACGACTTAGCTGATTCTCTAGCTAAAGCCCGTGCCTCTCTCGATCCCTCCAGTATATCAGTGTCCCTTGCACACCTTATTTCCTCCCAACGACTATCCCTCTACACCAGTTGGAGACGCAGTGTCCAATCTGGTTTCTTTCCACACCAAATCCCTTCAGTATCTCCCGAGGAGCTTACTCTCCCTCGCTCCGCTCGCTGTGCTCTCTCCCGTTTACGCTGCAACGGGCACAGCACTCTCCTCAACTCTTATCTCCACAGGGTTGGTCGAGCCGAGACTCCTTCATGCAGCAACTGTGGTTCTGAACCACAGAATCTCTCACATCTCGTGCTCGACTGCCCTGTATTAGACCCTCTGCGTCGGGCCATTTTCGGCTCTACCCTTTCTCTTCTGGACCTCTGGTCCCGTCCGTGGGGAGTTGCCCGATTATTGAGATTGCGCGAAATTGATCCGCGCCCCCATCCCCAGGAATGGGTCGGGTAAAACCACCACCACCACCACCACCTTCGACTTTAACTTTGACTCCGACTCCGACTCCGACTCCCGATTCCGACTCCCGACTCCCTAGTATGGGCAAAGTATTTATTTTAAATTAGATTTAACTAAGCAAAAATCATCCTTTTGAGTTGACAGTTGCACAAAATAAGTCAGGTTTTTTAAATACAATAAAAGATATTTACTTTAAAAAATTATGTATATCAGTGTATATACATGTATAACTGCAAATTACTGGTGCTGTTCAGAAGAGTGCTCAATGGCTTCAATAGTCAGAACGATTATTCCTGATTATCAAAGCACAAATATTTAAAAAAATTGATTAAAATAGTCTCCACAGACTGTTTCACCTGTAAGGTTCATCAGAGGACACAGTTAAAATAAATTTTTACGCTTCAGGTGAAAACTTGCATCTTAGAAAAATAACGCTATCAAAAGTTTGGGTTTAAACAATTATTTTACTAAAGTAAGTGATTGATTAGCAAATAATTACTTTTGTCACGAGATATTAAAAGAAAACATACTGTAATGTTGCGCATAGATGTATTCTTAAACTTGGCTGAGCTGCCGAAAAGATTACCGGTAAAGCGTAAAAAGTTTATGGATCATTAGTTAAAAGAAGATTCTTTTTATAAAAAAAGTTTTTATAACACTCTCTCTTAACGAATGATCCGTATTAATGCTTTATGCGGTATAAAAAAATTTTTTACAGCACTTGCTCTTAAGTAATGATCCATAAACTTTTCTACACTTTAAACTTTTCGGCAGCTTGGCCAAGTTTAATACATCTACGAGTATGCGCAACATTACAGCATGTTTTCTTTTAATATTTCGTGACAAAAGTAATTATTTAATAATTAATCAATCACTAACTTGAGTAAAATAATTGTTTAAACCCAAACTTTTGGTAGCGCTTTTTTCTAAGATGCTAATTTTCATCTGAAGCCTAAAAATTTATTTTAACTTTTAATTTTTGCTTATTTTATTTGTTTCAACGTAAATAATATTGCTTTGTCTGTTGGGACTATTTTAATACAACATGTTTTTTTTGTTATATTTATGTTTTGATAAATACTTATATACATATAATTATATTATATACACAACCCATTAACTATAATTCTTACTGTGTTTAAATAAAACATTAATACAAATCACATTTAGAAAACTAACTCAAAATGGCATACATAACTCGAAACTAAATATGTGTTCTACACTTAATGCTTATCACATTTTCTAAACATCAAAGTATTTTATGGATAATCATAATGTTATCTCTAGTCTATTTTACAGTTATTATTTTTCCCATGGTAAATCGAACCCACGACAAATCTTAAAGTTAATACTATTAATGACTTATGTAGGCCCTGGGTGTAGGACTAGACGCTGAGTGTTGTCTCCTGCGTGTAGGACTACATCTAGTCGGTTCGAAACTCAATGAGGTATGCATCACTGACGAACTTTAACAAGAGCAAAACTCGAGTCTGTTGCTTTTTGTGTTTAGGTGGCTTAGTTTCGTTTTTATCAGTAGTGTTCCGTTCCTAAAAATCCCCCAAATTATGTAGATTCACAATCTCATAAAAAATCTCTTTGATTTCTCTTTGGTCCGGCTCAAATAGCCGAAGAAATAACAGTTTTGTAAGTAATTTAAATATTTATATTTATTTACAAGAAAATATGGCAACACTGCATAATTTCGCTTTATTGAGAACATTCTGGATTTCCGCTTGACTTGTTTTTGCATGTGACGCAATAATGCTTATTTGTGATTGGCTTCATTGAGATAATTTCAGAACATTCGAGTAACCTTACCGACTGGTATAAATAAGGTTAGCTGAAAAGCAGTATTATTAATTCGATGTTTCGTTGTGGTAACTTAAAATTGGAAAATTATTAACTGTGTAAAGTCATAGTTTCTTGGCCGCAAGTCTTTGGTTGTCTACGTGATTGTGAAGAATTAAGCTATTGAGTTTTAACCTGTTGCTTTGATTTATACTATTCGGGCTCCTAAGTGGATTGGAGCATATTTCTTAATAAAGAAGATATTGTGGTAGTCTGAGCTGTGATTTAGCTAGACTATATTTTTGCTGTCGCTGGTTCGAAGGTCAGATCCAGCAAGAAGATTAAGAAATTTATCGTTTAGTAGACACCTAGATTGCGTTATTGGCGAAGCCTTCTTTACAGGCGCCAAAAAGGTAGACGATTAAATAACGTAATAAATTACCGAATAAATTTGCTACAAAATTTCAAAAGCTTTTTATCATCGGAATAAAATTTTCAAAAACTATTTACTAAATTCTACAAGTAGGTAATGAGGTTAAAACGTAAATATAAATATTTTATAATTATAAAAATTTTTATAAATGTAAGTAATAACTTTGGAATTTATAAACAATGAAAATTTGAAAACAAAAGTTTATAAAAGCAAAAGAAACAAAAAATCATATGTAAAAGAATTAAAAATTTAAACCCACAATTATAGACTACAAGAAAAACAATAAAATGCGACTAAATTTAGAATTTCCTGAATCACCCACTACATATAAGGAAAATTCAGAGAAAAATGTTGACATTTCCATACCAATAATAAGCTCATACTTATTTCTCTCAAATAAACTTTAGCCATTAGTTTGATGGCATGGAGTCCATCTTCACAGTAATTCATGGTTATATATTGATAGTAAGAATATATATGTGAATTTTGTCGGATTTTGTAAACAAAATAAAAGGGGGCCTGTAGTTTCTATCTCATGAATATTTCAATTATTGCAATTTTGTACGAGATTGAACATGCAGGCTCCCTGCCGTTTATCAACATTCATATTACGAGATTATTAAAAAATTTACCTTGGTTCTAAACTTTGGTTGATATTTCTTTGAAAGAATAGAGCAAGAAGAGTAAGTTTTAATTTTCAAAAATTTTAATTTAATAATTTGCTCGTAAAAATAAAATTGCTACTGTGAGTTTCTCCTTTATCGCAGCCATTTGGTGTGCTCTGATGAGCCTTAGTGATGAAAACAGACATTGAACACTTGCTTCTGTTGGAGGAAGTACTTATTTAAAGACACGCCAAAACTAAAAAATGGGGGGCATTTTGCAGGCTGAAACGGATTAATGGCATTTAAATTAATTTCAATGGCAAAATTGGCTTTGTCATGCGAATAAATTGAGGTACGAGCTTGGTCACGGAACCAATTAAACTCGTATGTCAAGGTACCACTATACTATAGAAAAAGGCTGCTTAGGGTAGTAATTGATTATGCACCTAGCATTTGCTTTCTTGTCATTCGAATGAAGAAAGAAAAGCAACTAAATCGGCTGCCCGAGCATAGCATTACCCAAAATACTGTTTGCTTACAAATTAAAATGTAAACTTTTTATGAGTCGCGGGCTGTGTCGCGCTATACGCGGCAAGGTTCTCTTAAAAAGATTACTGCAAAGCACTCCACTGGCGCACGCGGCCGCGTAAGTTGCGCGGTTAACATCACTAATATGTAAAGAAATTGGACATAAGGAGTCGGAGTCGGATAAAATATTCCGACTCCGACTCCGACTTTGACTCCTAGTCCTCTTAACAGTCCGACTCCGAGTCCGACTCCGACTCCGCAACCCTGATTGTAACAAGTTGATTTAAATCAATATGCTAATTTCAATAATTATATATCAAATCTAAGCAAAAAATACAACTAAAATTAAACACTTTTTTAAAATTACTACCTGCAGGAAATTGAACTGAAACCCAGTACAGTAGTTAAAAACAAAGTTCCTATAAAGTATAATCATATACTTTATAGGAACTTTGGTTAAAACTATCTTGCTAAATTAAAAGGCTGTGGCTAAAGTTACGAGACCGAAACTTTTTTCGCCATTATTAAATCATATTTTAAGCCTAACTAACCTTAACCCTAACTTTAATCCTAAACTCAAGCCCTAACACAAAACATAAAAAAGTTGGTCAAGATGAGCACAAAAATTTACAAACCCTAAAACTTAATCCTAACTACTCATTTAACCTTAGTCCAGAAACGGGCCTGCTTCTAAGGTTTCGGTCACGTATGCTGTAACCTTAGCTACTTTAAAATTGAAAGAGCATAGACTACTAGCATTAATACTACAAATATTTAAGCATTTTGTTATGAAGCATTAAATCAATTGTTGCATCGCAAAGAGATTAGAGTGACGTTTAAATTTTAATTTGTTTATCAATAATTGACCTCTTTATTGCAACTGGATTTTAAAGTAGACCCGGATCGGAATGGAAGTAAGTGGAATAAATTGGAGATATCTCAATTTCTAGACGTGATAGAAAAGATCCGACTGCAGATTTGGGCTCAGCACACCTGAAACACTGGGAAATAATTGTTTTTTGCGGCATAACATTTTGCTGTTAACCAGTTATCGTTATACTTTTGAAGCAATGTTTTGTGACTGTAGCCATTATAAAAATTGGGTTCAATTTGAGCTAAATTAATTCAATTATATCAGTGAGCTAAACTGGTGAAAATTTTTACTGATATTTAATAGTTGCATTTACGGTTAGGCAAAAAAACTCATGTGGCTGCAAGAAGCTCTAAAAAGTACTGTATAGTAGGCATACTCTAATTTAGAATGTAAGTTTGGAAACGTTTTTCGCCCATGTCCAGGACCACTTTTAGTAATTGTGTTTTGACTTCCAACCACTCTCTTTTGACAAATTTCTTCGTAGGTCACTAAATTTTCATATAATTAAAGTTTTTAAGAGTAATTCTATTTCAATCACGTAGTTATTCAAGTCTGGTCTAAAGCGCACAATATCTGTGCTGCATTCAGTGATAACGGCAGAAGGTGCCTCTATTAGGTAAAACCCTCAGCGAAAAGTCGATCTATTATTCTAAATCTGCAAAATCTAAATAATAATAAAAAAAAAGAAACAGAAAACTAACCATACCAATACTAACTTTAAGTGAGAAATCAAGTGAACATAGCGATAAAAAGAGTAGCATGATTTAGGAAGATTAAAAAATTTGTCGGAATTAAGGATAAACGATGGTCTATAGTGGCAGCGTGACACAATCACAACAATCGTGAACATCATCGCTTCTATTTATCCTCCAGACTCGCAGGCAACAGCGTATTTAGAGGGTAGCATGTGGACGAAAATCGAGAAATCAGAGACAGATTCCAAGTCAAGACTTTTTTTAGCTCCCACTTGAAAAAAATTTTGACTAAGCTTATTTGATTGTGTTGTATGCCTCTTCCCCTTTCAAAACTTCTCGGTATGCCACTGCTCGCAGGAAAGCGTCGGAGGCACTATATATTAGATAAATGTCAAGCAATTACCCCGACCTGCTTCTGGAGATGCCAAGATATTGCTGTCCACCAGTTGAAATTTTTTATTTTTATTTTTTAGTTTCATGAAGATATGACTGAAATTTGGAGCTGCTTACCAAGACCAATCAGAGAAAGTGCGGTAAAATGTTTTTCTTAAGAACACAACAGAATAGCCCGAGTAGGTTTTGAACCAAGACCGAGTCGATTATAATCACGGTGCTTAACACCAGAACATGCTGACATATATGACGTTTGATTCATATAGGATGTTTGTGAGTGATATATCGTGAAATTAGGATCGATAACGGATATATTTGTTTCGAAAAACTGCGAACTAATAATTCAAGCATTTTTGTGGTAACATATTGCCGCATGCAAAAAACATTATACACAAGAAAAATTTTCGGCGACAACATATTCACCGAAAAAATAAAAAAATAAGAGACTTAAATTATTATGTTGGCTTTTATTGTATGTTGACAACACCCTTGGCAACTCAAAAAACTTAATGATGCAGTTCTTTTCGCTGTACGATTTATCGCATTTCTAGTGTTTTTAGAATAGTGAGTAAAACAAAAGAGTTATATTAAAATTAATACAATAAATTTTTTTTCTGAATTTTACCTTTAGGCTACGCATTGTATTTGCTATTTCTTGAGTAGCCATTAAAACAAATCTTCAAAGGGTTTCAGATTTTGTTGAATGTGAGAAAAACCTCACATCAAACGGATTGGAAGACTTTTGAAACCGATAAAAATTTAAAAAATTTTATAATAAATGCTGCTTGAATAAGTTGTTTCTTTACAAATAAAGTTTTTATTTTGCAGAATTCAATCGATATTTTTAACTTTTAAGTTAAGCTAAAATCTTATTTTTTTAAGTAAACCGATTTCGTCGTGCTAAAGTCCTTGAAACTGTTTTTATTGATTACAGTCAGTGATGGCTTTAGTACGGTGCAAACGGAGTGGCTAAACTGCCCCCTCTAAAAAACGTCAAAAATTGATCTATTTCTTTATAGTAGGATCGTGGTGGTGCCCCCCCATGTCTGCACCTTAAATTTAGAACGAAAGCAGGTATGTATTCGATTGATAGTGAGGACCTTTTTTTATAGATCACTTTAAGTTTGGGACAAAAATGAAGGTATAGGACAGCAATAAAAAGTAAAAACTCATTTTTTGGTTAGAGATCACATCAATTTGGGACAAAAAAAACTGGGCGCAGTAAAAAGTGGCCCACCCTATTTTTCTTGCACCGGGTCCCACATTTGGTAAAGCCAACATTGATTATCGTCTATCAATACTTGATGAAAGTCTAACTACATTAATTGCTTATTGTAAATCTATTGCACTAGTCAAGTATGAAATAGTTACAAAAATATTTTTTGCTTTGACTGATTTAGACCATTACTGACAATCAAGAAAATATCTTTGAACTGTCTGACTTTTCGCAACTAAACGAAATAGTGGGAGAGTTATAGCGCTCTATCACCAGTGCGCTTGAAGGTACGTAACTTTCATTTTCAACTTTCATTGCTAATCTTATAATTATGATGTATGCGTAGTCATGTAAAATTTTGCCCTTATTTCATAAATCAAGAATAGAAATCATTTTACAATTTTAACAATTTTAAAAAAGCTGATGTATTAAACAATTTCACTATTTTGAAACGGTGCGCCTCGGTTGAAATTTTTCAAATTTTTCTAATCTTTTGGTAATTTTTCATAATCGTAACGTTTTTCTTTTGAAGAACCATAAAAAGCATAAGTTTACTTATGAGTAGTCCCTATTTATTTGGGGTTTGAGAAGCAAGAGATAAAATTTTGAGAAAACCGACAACTAACAGTAAACTACTTCTTTTTATATTAGTTTTTTGTTTGGCTAAATCAGTTTGTTAGAGCCGGGGGCCGGATTCAGATTTGTCGGACCTCCCCGGGTCAAAGCGAGAGAAAAAAAGTCTTCACTTCGAATCGATTTCTGATTTCGCTATTATTTCTCCCAAAATTGTAGTGACTTTTAAAAAAAAAAAGGTCTCCACTTCGGTTCGAGCTCTAGTTTCGCTATTTTTCTCCTAAAATCTTGGTGTGTTCTCCAAAGGAAAAAACAAGGTAAAAACCTGAAACTAGGGTGTTCCCGATATAATTCTATCCAACTGTGGCTCAAAGTGAGTGCATACGTTTTTTAAAAAGAGCTTCGCAAGCTGGATGAAAAACCTTAGCGGTCCGTAGTTTGGTGAGCACTGGGCTAAATATTCCGAGCATACATAAAAACTAAGTCAACTTTCAGACCCGCTGCAAACCGATAAAAAAATTGTGCAACTGTTCCCAATTGTGACGTTTATTCCTCTTCTTGAGAGTGGCTGATTTTCTGCTTGGATAATCCAGACACTTTTCACTTCGCGTCTTAGGATCACGAGAATTCTTTTGTCTCCCGTGCGTTGCATAACTATTCTTCACTCCCATTTCCTCACCAACTTCTATACCTCAACCTGGAGACGCGCGTGCCGCTCCGACCTCTTTCAACACGAAGTCCCAACTTGACGAACTGTCTCGCTCTCGTCTACGCTGCAACAGCTATCAATTCCTCCCCAATCATAACTGCATAGCTAGGATTCTTTAATCAGAGATTTCTTTGAACAGTAACTATGATTCTAATAGGCATTTTCTTGTGTCATAACTGCATTATGTGTCATATCTTTAGTATTAAACTAACTAGATCAAGCGAGGTTGGGCTATTCTCTTTTTACTGTGTTTCGGATATTTAGTCCATTTCGCTGAGTTACGCTATCTTGTTGAGACTGCAAAGTTGATTTAAGAAAAGATTAGTTGAACCTAGCACCGCTGCCGTGTTCAGCGCATGATCTTAAGAATTAACCTTATCAATGCTAGATCACCCACTAAATAGCGCAGCTTGTTACATTGATTTTTTTTTATTATATGTTGCTTCATTTAAAATGATTTACTTAGGAAACTCGCTTTCAAACGACACGAACAAACTGCAGCACGCAGAAGCAGGCATACAAGCGACTATCACTCACGTGAGTAAATGGGAGTGATGTGCTTTTTGTCTTTTCATATTCTTAAGTGCCGATTTTGCGATGTATCGTTATCAAATGCGGCAGGTTACTGATGTTATTATATAATTTTTCGTGGTCTGCTGCTTTTGTTTCGATTACATCAATGTACCTCTCGCGAAATCGTCTAAGAAAAAATGGCAAGAAATGGAATTGAGCAAATTGTTGGGTTTGTACCCATGACCAGGTGAGTTTTGTTTCTTTACTATTTTTAATTAATCCTGTGACTAAAACTTATATTTTTTTCTAGTTTTCACAACCTCTCGTGGAATTGAACTCGTTTTATTCTTATTTATCGAACTTTGACCTCGATGGCTTAAATGAAGCGGAAGTAAGAATGATTCGCTTTATTTGCGTTTTCAAAAAGGCTTTACAAAAGCAAAACGTGTTTTTGTTTATAAGCAAAGAACATACGAGGAGACAGCGCGGCCGCCATCGTCGTCGCTCCATCAGTGTCAGACAATCAGATGGAGGAAACGACAACAGCGTGTCAACAGGACGAACATAAACTATCTTGTCATTCAGCAATTGGTTCAGAATATAAACTTGTTCTTTTATCCGACATTAAGCTTCTTAAAAAAACAGTCGATTAAAAGCTTACAATCGTCTTTAAACTAAAAGAGAAAATGCAATCGCATAGTTAAGAGAAACTCGCTGCAAACAAAATACGGGAGACATACGGTGACATTACAAACACAGCACAAGTAACAAACGGTAATTATGTTTTGTAGAAAAGCGGTTTTCTACCTATTTGCAAGTGAAAAATGATGTAAGTATTTGTTTGTTTGTTTTTTTATATAGCCATTCTTGTGTACATACAAATGAACAAGGTAAATAACAAATTACGATGTTTAAAAGCGAGAAGAATCTAAAGGCAATTTACAATTGCATTTCGACTTGGCCTCGAAAAGAAACAAAGCAAATCAAAAATGAACATTAGTTAAAGAGAGAGAGAGAGAGAGAGAGAGAGAGAGTGAAAAAGTCCAGAGATAAAAAAATATTTCAGTGAGTGCCGAGAAAAGATCGAATTGAAACACCAACTAAAAGATGGTGACACTCGGGGACAGAGTGCAGTATCACGTGATCAAAGCACCTGTATGACAAACAATCCGACTAAATCAATACCCTTGAAGTCGAGTTTTCACGGTCACTCGATTAGTGACGACTGCAAAACACTCAAAATTGGTCTAACGTAAAACAAAATGGCAGCTCGAATGACGAAACAATAACAAAAGTACCCAGTCATGTTTCGATACGATACAAACAAAAAAGAGAGTGGAGTCGATCACGGCGCTCGACGTCCGGAGACAAAGAGACGGAAAAATATTGCAACTCGAGTGATTCCGTTCAGGAAGAAGCAAAAACGGATCATGAACCGCGAAAAAAACCCGCCGAGATTTTTCCGACACAAAATAAATTTAATTTAAAACCCGTTCAATCAAATGGCCTTGCGTGTGCACTTGAAGAGGAATACTTCGTCATTCGAAGTCAAGGCACAAAACAAGTACTTCGATTTAAGACTTGATAAGTTAATTGCAAATAAATTGCTAAAAATAATATAGTCGGCTTTCAAAAACAACATCAAGTTGGTTTCCTTTGTTCTGTATATTTATGATGGTGTTATTCATCTCTCTATCAATTAATTTAATGGAATTTGGTCTACATAAGTTCTAGCGTTTAGAAACGTATAGAAAACATAAAACACAATTAAATGATTGTCGAAAAATCATCCTATTATCATCAAAGCGACTTCCTTTTTTGGAATTTTTTTTCGAACGTTTTCAAACAATTAAAGATATTGGGATGACAGAGTTTTGTTTAAACATTGGTCGATAAATAATTAGCAGTAGAACAGAACACTGGACCTTACGACGGACTTTTTTTTGCTTAAATCACGAAAAATGTAAATTTCTTTTTTCGTCGTCTAATGACACAACAAGAAATACAAGCGAAGCGTGGTGCCGCTATTGCATCGTACATATAAATATTATAAGGCAACTGCAATTCATAAACAAGGTCCTCACGTCGGGGTCACGTGTCCTCGATCACAGTAGGTTCTCCTCGAATCTCTTCATTATATCAGACTGCTGGTTCATATCGATCTGACCCGACATCTGTTTGCGCCGTAGTCGCTGTTGCTCGCGCATCTCTGCGATCTTGTTCTGACGGGCCGTGTCGGTTCCGTCGCTAGGCGGAGGTAAGTGGGGGCGGGCAGCTTGCTGGCGTGCGTTCTTCATCTCCTCTTCCATTCGCTCTCTGTTCGAAACAAAAATCAGGTTGAGTTAGGCAAAATGTAAACGGGTGAAGCAGCTGGGGCGTGGCAGTAGTTCGGTTTTCAATTGAAACAAGTTGAACGCCATTTTGATTTATTTTCAATAAAATATCTGTTAATTTGTGTTAAATCGAATATAACTTTTAAATATAAAAAAGCAAATTTTTCTTTTAAACCAAAGCCGTTATTAAACTCGCAACAAGATTTAAGCAAATACACAGTCAGCAGCATGGCTGAGTGGTTAAGAGCGCCGGGATTGTGATCGACTTGGTTTCGGTTCAAAACCTATTCGCGCTATTCTGTTGTGTCCTTGGAAAGACACTTTACGGTACTTGCCCCTGCTTGACGGTATTGGCAAGCAGTTCTAAATTTCTGTCATATCTCTACAAAACTAAATAACTAAAAGAAAACTTTAACCGAACAGCAGTATTTTCGGCATCTCCGAAAGCAGGTCGAAATAATTGCTTGTCCTAGGTATTAGCGCCTCCATCGCTTTCCTGCGACTCCAAGAATGAATAAAAACTGAAAATGAACGTTATTGTGCCATCTTGCATACCTTTGTTTCGCTTGTTCCATCTTTAGCCTTTCTTTTTCTTGCTGTTCCTTTTCAAGACGCCTTTGCTCTTCCAAAAGAGTACTCATCCTCTTTCTTTCTTCAGCTTGCTTTTTAAAAGTCTCGAAACTTAAGGCGGCATTGGTGGCGCGGGGAAGTTGTGTGGCGCCACCTTGCAATAACGGACCGGCGGGCACGTGTTTTGAGCCCCAACCAAGCTTTATCCAAGCAAGGTGCGATTTGACTTTGACGTCAGCGGACTGCAAGCAAGATGATAATAAACAAATGTCAAAAAACCTAATCAATAAAGCAAGTCTTGCATATGTTGAATTGAGAATTCACTAAATCATTGGTTTCCAACCTAGGGGTCGCGACCCCACGTGGGTTGTTTGACTTTCTTCTGGGGGTTGCAAAAGCTTTTGATAAACGATATAAAACGTAAAAGTTTTAATGAAAACATTTATAATTATTAGTTAATTAATTAAAAGTTATAAGTTTACTTAAAATTATTAATTGATATTTGATTTATGGCTAATAATATCGGAATCTTAAACAAAAAACTTACTTTAAACTTGTTGTGAAAAAAATTCTAAACATTACTATTAAATACAAATAGTTTATAACGTTATTATACAGAAGAGAACAAGCTTCGCACAATGTTCATTGCGCGGCGTAGGCAAACAAAAGTTTGAAAAGGCACCAAAATTGTTGAGCACACACAGGCAAAAGCAAGCATACAAAAAAATTCTGCTGTGTCACAAAACAGTTCTTAAGACAGTCTATTGCCGTACAGGAAGTTCGTATGCTATTAACAGTGAATGAGATGGATTAATTTCAAGAATTTTTACGTAGGTAAAAATGCTTTTTAGATTAAGGACGCCAGCAGGAAGTCGCAGATTAAATTTTTGCACGAAAGATTGGAAAGGCTATCGCCTCTTTCGGCTAACTTAGACTCATTTCTTTTGCTGAAAGTCGCACCCTTTTCCAGTGATAGGTGAAAGAGCGATCTCGGTTAGAGAAGCGCTGGGATGTAAGTAAAGAGGTACAGTGTAGTTGTCAAGATAAGACTTAAGTTGCCGTGAGAGAGAGAAGTTTGTGTAAAAGCTTTTATCCGTCATAATATTTCATTGGCCTCTTGCTATATCATTAATCCTGTTCATGCTTGTAGGTGCACCTGCCTATACAAATGTAATCCAGGTCTTACAATATCGTTAATTTAGCAAGTGAAGTTTAATTCAGCGTTTCTTTAACAGTTCAATAAAATTTTAAACGTTTGAACCTATAAAGGGTGGTAAACAAGGGGAGAACAAGGGGTGAACTAGCAAAGGCAGAGTTACCATTAGAACACCCCAAAAAATAAACACAGCTAACTAATCAAAGTGAAGGGGCATCAGAACTTGCAAGCTGTAGCTGTATTAAATCTGTTTTTCTGACAACGTCAAGTGAAGACATAAATAAATAAATAATAAAAGACCTTTACCTTGTGTCCAAAAAAAGGTCGTATTTATTTTTCGAAAATAAAGTTTAGTCCTTTTTTGGTGGAATGACATGTCAGTAAATAAAATAAAATTTAAGAAGCACCAAAAAAAGGGGTAAACAAAACCAAAAAAAGTTTAAAAAGCACTGCCTTTAGTTTAAACATCAGCAACGTGCCTGAGAAGGAGGAAGGTCGTATTGATAAAAAATGCGATCAGATATCTTATCACGTATCAGCATGTTCTATAAAGATGATGCTATACTTAGGAGCAGTCAATAGCCCTATAAAATGACTCAACTACGAAAGAGAAAACTTTGTCTGCATGTTGGTCAATAATCAGCCATTTGATTTTTTGCCTTTTCCATCGACATGGCTGTGTGAAAATAGCTTCTCTGCATTGCTGGGAATAAAGGACAGGACCAGGATTAAACAAATTGTATGCCAGATCTATCGTGTGCTTTGATAACAACAAGGCCACGCATAATTAAACTTATGCCCAAGATGCAAGCCTAGTCATTAGTTTTCATTTAACAGAGTTGATTATTTTTATTTATTTTTTTCTTTTAATAGGCTACTACAAATGTATTAAATAGTCTACATATGCCACTATACCTAAAAAAATTATTTTTAAAAGAGGTCGTTAAGTTACATTGGATGGCTAAAATGGGTCGTGGTATAAAAAAATGGTTGAAAATCACTGCACTAAATAAATTCGATAATGGGATGTCAGTCGAAAGATAATATTGACACGAAGTGAAATTGTTCCAAGCTGAAAATTCTTGTACATCATGACGTCAGGCAGGATACTTCAATGCTTACATGACGAAACAGTAAGTGTAATTTCGCAAACGGCGCGAACGTGGCATCAAAGCAGATCATTAACAAACCCTAACTGATGAAGTACCGCAAAAAAGTATAAAAATAACTTGTACAAAAACAAGTTTAAGCAACGAAAGTAATGAAACAAAACTCCCACCTTCTTTTCAGCACTTTGAGTTTCGTTGAGGGATGGAAGAGCAGGTTTTACGGGAGCCTCGGGGTCATTCGCTTGGGTTTGATTCTCGGTGGCGAGATCGATTCTCGACAAGTAATTATCAGTAACGACTGCAGCAGCTGCAGGGGGTGCAAAGGAGGACGGAGGTTTTCCCATCTGCAAGGAAAACGTATAAGTAGCGGTTGTTGTAACAAACAAGCGAACCTGACACTTACCGCAGGTGTGCCTAAAAGGACGCTGTTGGCTTGGGGAGGAGGCGCAACATCGACGGGGGCAGCGACGGATCGCTGTTGCTGGGGTAAGGCGGGGGCCATAGGAGTTGGGGGTGCAAGAGTCTGGAAACGAGAAAAGACGAGAATACAGAATGTAAAAATCATCAAATGTGTAATAGCACGTCAACCGTGCACATTACAAACCTGGGCTGATTTTGGGGCCGCCGGCATCTGAACGGAAGAATCGCCCGGCCCGTGTTTATTGTGATATGAGGGGGGTAACTGAAAACAAGCTTGTGATTAATATTCAATCGAAATTATGGTTAATATTCAATAGACATAAATTATAAACTTTGAAGAAAGTTAATATTCAAAACCAGCCGAAATAAGTCTGACCTAAGCAATCAAAATTTCGAGTAAACTTGAAGACATCGAAGTGAAACGCTTACCACAGTAGATTGAAGCGGCTGTTGCTGCGATGGGATAGGGTGGTGGTTGTTTTGATTATCGAGCTTTTCTGTTTCTATAAAATTATATGTAAATAGTCTACGAATTTTAAAAGTTGATTTTAAACGTGCGCAATTATAACCAGGAGCAAAACAAGCGCTGCTAACTGATGCCGATTTATACCGCCGCTGCTAGCGCCACCCATGTAGTGTAATGGAGCCGGATTGCAAAAAACCTTGCATTGCGGTTTTACTGATAAAACTAAACGAATGTCTGCGAAGTTTAGCAAAAATTTCATTTCGTGAAGCACTTGCAAACGAAGGGAATTTCCCGCTTAACACTTTTGTATTTTAAATAGGTAATTGCCGCCGAAGCAGAGGCAAAAAAACAATCGCAAACTGTTTATATGTGAAACGTCACGACACTTCGTGGCTCAGACGAAAAAACAATTGTAAAATCGTATAGTTTACTCTTAAAAAACTGCACAGAAGAAGCAAAGCGTTACCTGAATCACTCGAAGCCGATGAACTGGAGGAAGAGGAATCGCCCGTGTCCGATCGCTCTCCTCCGGAGGAGCTGCTCGATGTATCCGACAATCGACTTCCAGAAGATGGATTTGTTTTATCTGAACAAATTTTTCAATTGCTCGCAAAAGCAAAAAATTAAAATACAATGGGTCGCGATAGGGCTGGAAACTCACTTTTTTTCGGCTTTTTCGTTGAACCAAGCTTACTATTGACATCTTCTAGCCTTTTTTCGAGCTCTTCCTTTTTCTTCTGAGTAACTTGTTGCTTTGTGGTCTGTTTTGCTGCAAATAAATCGACTAAAAGAAGGAGCAAAGGAAAAGCTATCAACGCAAATTAAGCTAAACTTAACAAACTGCAACTGACAAATCAAAGCAACTCAGGGCAACACCGCGGCAAAGCCTCTTCGCAGCGGGTCACTTACTATAAGGCTTACGAGGTTTTTTCTTCAAGCAGGTGCTCACGTATTTCTCCAGTTCGCGCAGAGTCGACGGCTTCAAAGTCTCAAAATCGATTTCAATCTCATCCGGGTTCGAATCCTTCAGCGACGGCTCGCGAGTCTGCATCGCGACACGAAAGTTATCACATGCTGGTGTTTCCAGTCAAAAACTTACAAAAAAGCCCACCGTCTATTAATCGACACTCGTAACATCAACTAAATAATTCGAACTGAACCTGTATGAAGTGGAACACCCTCCACAGCTTGTCTCCGGGAAGCTTGTTTATGTCGAGCGACAGCTGACGCTTCTCGTCGTACGTCATCGGCTTGGCAACTTCGCTGTCGTCGTCGAACTCATCGCTCTCGTACCGGTAAACGTCGGCTGGTTTGTCGCCTGTCGGCTGCGGTTGGGCCGGGTTCGGTTGAGCCGGTTGCTTCGTCGATTTTCTAAAGAAAATCACTTTGTTCCAAGATTTTATAAATAACATGGGGTATTTTGGATAATACTAGAGACCAAACTGATATACTGTAATACAATCATACAGGTGCAGTTTGGTTTCTAGTACTTTGTTCTAAACTGGAAACGTTGACTGGTGCGAGTTGCATTGAATCGAACGCAACGCGAAACACTTTTCTTCATTTAACTAATGTTTTTCAGTTCTGTTTTTTTTATGAAGACAAGAACTTGCAACGCTCTAAATCAATTTGACCAACACGTCAACTTGGGTAAAGGGCCAGTAGCTTGTAGACGTAGCTAAAATATATCAACAGTAGAATCCAACAAAAAAAAAGCCTACTTTTTTCTTCCCTTGGTTAAAGGCTCTGATGCAACACTGGATGCGACAGGCAAAGTTGCAGGAGGAGCAGGAGGAGCAGGAGTGGGAGGCATTGCCGAACTTGCTCCGACTTTATTCTTCCGTTTCGTTTTCTCTACTTTAGGCTGAAAAGCAGTTTAGAAGTTAAGTCCAAACCCAAAACTTACGCTCGTAAGCACAAATGTATAGTATTACACGAGTATTTACTTAAAAACAGTCTTTAAATAGGGGGTTTAAAATGGTGCATGCGAAAGAATTGTTAAGTGACGACCGATTGGAAAAAAATAAAAGCAAAAATAGCAAATGTTACACCTGCTTGTGCTTTTTCTTCTTTTTTTTCGTCTCATCGCACAGAAGAGCTTGCTGCTGAGTAAGCTGGGAGAGTTGAGCGTGCACCATTTTCAACTGTAACAACAAACATTGGGTCACTACCTGACCCAAGTGGGAAAGTTTGGTACGGGGCCACACGTAGCAAAAGACGACTTACTTGCTCCTGAAGAGCCGCGAGTTTTATCGTTCTTTCGTCATCTTCGCTTTCCGATGATGACGAAGATGAGGAGGATGAGGAAGAGGATCGCGAGGCTGACTCTTCCGGCTCCGTGTGATGCTTTTTCCTGAGCTTCTTTTTTGACTTTTCGTACGAAGTATCCTTCGGAATGGAAGCAGTAGGAGGAAGAACTACAAGAGGAGGACCACTGGAGGACTTAGGCTCATCGGGCATCTTAGCGTACCTAAGACAAAACAATTCAACGTAAAGAAACGGAGAGTGACAGGGCCCTTAATAGCATGGTGAGTTTAAGAATTTATAAAAGCGCAACCTGACCAATGCGACTGCTTTACTTACCGCGTTTCAAAGAGGTCGGAGAGTTTTTTTGCCATTGCGACCACGTCGTGATCCGGGGAGCTATACTTGTAACAATTGGTAATTATTAAACGCATGTCAAACGCGAACTCGCCGGCCGTCTCGTATCTCCTGCAAACCAATTCAACTTCACTGCAAATCACCGCTGATTGCTTCCTTCGAAGCTGAGCGAGAATGCTGCGGCGCTCAAACGATCAAAGAATCGAACGCGACGCTCACCTTTCTTCCAGCTTCGTTTTTATCGTGCCAAGATCCATGGGATGCTTGATGACGTCATAGTAGTCGTGCAAGCTCAACGTCTCGGCGTCCACTGCTTTGTAAAAGGGCCAGCAGAAGCTCTATGAAATTAGTATCGTCGATTGTCAAACTAATCGGCAAGAGTTAGCGAACATTCAACAAACTCACGGCGTGTCTCTTGGAAAATAATTCCTTCAGGAGAGTACTGCAGTATTTTAATTGCTCGTTTAACTTTGTTCCCTTGGTTTTTTTCGGCTGAGACTCGCCCTGAAAACATACGAAAAAAACTTAATCCAAACTCAAAACACTGTATTATTTCTCAACCATATTCAGCTTTTAAGCAATAAATATTTTAATTGTACGTGTGCTATCAACCAGGCGCTAAAGTTAAGTAAAGTCACGGCCTGTACGAAACGTAAAACATTGGGAGCCAACCGTATTAAACTCTAATAAACACAAGAGCAATAACTTAAAAGGTATCACTTGTGATGGGCATAACATGCATTTTATCAACAACTTATCCCCAAAAAACAAACGCGATAATTAAAACACGACGCTTTATACTGTATCAATCGCTACACAAGTCGCTGGTAATCCACTTCTGCTATAAATGAAGTTGCTTACGAACTACTAACGCAAATATGCGCTTTTTAAAAAGTCTCGAACAATGCGAATATCTGCTCGACGCCGCAAAAGTCAAGTTATTCATGCAAAGTAAACTTCGCTTCTAACGAATACAATCATGCAAACGCTTTGACATCGAAGTTTGTTCGAATTGTTAGTTTCTGCGGTTACGTCTTTATTTATGCAAAAACTCGCAAGACGCAAGTGGTCTGAAACTTTAGGCCTAAATAAATTAGTGACGACCAAAAAAAATTATTATATTCGAAAATTGCGTTATGGCAGCATCTACGGTATGCACTGAAGCCTTCAATTTCAATCAATTGACTGCATGTGTCAACCGGTAACCAAAAAAGGTACCTCAGTTTGTCAAAATTTGTTCGAAAACATTCGTGAAGACTTAAGAAGTACAAATAGACAAGATCAAGAATATTTGGATTAGTTTAGCATCCTGGTTTACGTGAAATGAAATCTGCCAATATATTGCGTCAAGGACAAGTCGACTCCACAATCCGCTAAATGTTTCGCAGCTTTGTCTCCAACATTTTGATAGAAAAAAAAAGCGAAAACACTAATCGCTACAATTACTTATCACTAGGACAACCAAAAGTCAATAAAGTCAAATTTTTTCTGCCTTGTTTAGAAGTGATGAAACGCCCACAAACTAAATTTCAGGTTGATGCGATGAGAGGTTTCAAAGTTATTAAGTCAAGAAAAAGTCAAAATTCAGGGTTAGGTCAAAAAAAAAGTTTGGCACATTTTCTTTTCGACATTAATTATTTAAGTGTCACGACTCACGAATAAATTAGGTAGGTTGTGCTAGGCTAGATTTTCCCATTTGGATTAATTGATTTACCACAATTGTTTTCACATGTCTCAGCCTTCAGTTGGTCTATTGTGCAAATTGTGACGTAATAGTTTTGTATTGCCAACTAATGGGCGATTGAATATTAAGTAGACTAGGCGTGGAAGGCAGGTAATGTGGTCTTCCTTCTAGGTTAGTTAAATACTCAAGTCATTTTGCATACAGTGTTGAGTTTTAGTTTACTAGTGTTTTCGTTTGCTTTTAGCTATCATGCCTAAGGTTAAGCAATTATATTCTTCCAAAGTTCGTAGTATACTGCATGAATAAGCTTCTGAGTTTACCTCAACACCTAAAGGTAAACTCTTTTGCAAAGTCTGTGATAGCATAGTGAAATGCGACAAAAAGTTTATGGTGGATTCACACCGCGGCAGTGCAAAACACCAAAGAGGCTTCTTACATGAAAAGGCAGGTACGCAAACATTTCTTATAACTCCTATACCGGATTTTGCAAAAAAAGTTATTAAGGCGTTTCTTTGTGCTGACATACCATTGCACAAGTTGAGAAATAGCCACCTGTCATCTTTGTTTAAACAGCTTGGTAATCCGTTACCTTCCGAGGGAAAATGTCGTTCGAAAGTTGAGAAGTTAGCTGAAGAAGAAGCATTACGATTGAAAGATTATTTGAAAGACCAAGAAATGTTTATGGTTGTGGATGAGAGTGACATAAATGGCAAAGACTTCTTGAATATCTTAGTTGGCAAGTTGACAGCTCCCGAAAAACGTTACTATTCAACTGTAAGACTCTTTCGCAGTCTGCGAACAGTAACATCGTAACTCGAAAAATTGACGATGCAGTTCACTTTCTTGGTGTTGCACGACAAAACTTTTGCTTGTTGTTAACCGACAGAGCGAGATACATGACTGCTGCTGGAGTCCTGTTAAAAACACTATATCCCAGGCTCTTCCAAGTAACATGCATGGCTCATCTTCTGCATAATTGTGCTATGAAAGTGAGAGCTAACTACCCTGCTGTTGACAAGTTGGTTGCCAGGGTAAAAGCAGTGACCACTAAGAACAGGTCAAGAAGAGTTTTTTTTACTTCTATTGGCCAACCTACACAGCCAGTTATAACTAGATGGGGCAGTTTGTTGACGGCTGCTTTCTATTACTCAAGAAATCTTCCAGAAGTAAGAAAAATTTTGGAAGGCTTCCATGATGGTGGTGTCCTCGTGCGGCGTGCTCAAGAGGCTGTAAAAGCTCCCAACTTAGCTACTCAACTTGTAGAAATAGAGGAGCAGTACAGTGCACTAGTTGACACAATTCAGAAGATGGAAGATAGCCGTTGCACCATTCGATAAGCTTACCAAAAAATGACGTCCCTTGACTTTGGTGTTGATGGCTGCAAAATTGGAAGATATATTCAAGAAAGAATGTCAAGGAATGACATCAACTGCATTGTGAAAATGGGACGAGGTGATATTTCGCGACATTTGTACAGTCTTTTAAGCAACTCCCAAGCAACCTCTGCGTCAGTAGAGAGAAGCTTCTCTATTTTACGAAAACTTCTGGCGAGAGACAGAAACTTTAAAGACGATAAGGTGAGGCACTACTTGATGCTGAAGTACAACACCGCGTAATCCTGTCATTGACTTCAGGATAGTGAAAGATACTGCATACTCATCTCTTGTTCTTTTTCGAACAACTTTCGTTGCCTGTTTCTTACCTGTATAGTAGTTTGCTTGAGTCTTTCGTGTTTTTTCGTTTTTATGTTATTTCATTGGAAACAAGAAGACTTTCTTACTAAAAGTTTGATTTCTAATAAAATTTTTGCATTTTGCACAGTTGCAAGCGCATGAACTTATTGGCCAAAATAAGGTCAAAATTTGTAAAATTTTAAGTCAAAATTTCAAGATTTTTTGGTTAAAAATTGGTTTCCCTACTCATCACTCACCGCTTCACCCGAGTCCAAATCACGTGATCGCGGCGGCCGAATCATCCGGCCTGAGCTCTCTCGGCGGCCGACCGACTGAAGCCGGCCGGGGAGACGATTCGAGGCGTCGGTCGACTCCCCCTCTTCGAAAACAACCAATGAGTGGTTGTGGAAAGTACTGTTTTCGTGAGGAAGAGCGGCTGACGGAATTTTGCCAGGAGCAGTTGCAATGGCTGGAGTGGTAGTATTCGCTTTTCTTTTAACTCCTCTTTTTATTTTGGAATGTGACGCGTTCGCACCGGATGAAGACTGAAGCAAAAAAATCGATTGAGGTTGAAATGCGCGTTTGACAGTTTTTTAAAAACTCGTCACCATCGAAAAATGATTCAAATCAAAAATAGAAAATATTATATGATAAAAAGTGGGGAAATCTAACCTGCGCGTGAGAGTTGTTGATTTGTACTATCGGTGAAGCGGTTAAGATGGGAGCTGCAGTACCGCTTTCGTCGTTTGCAGGGGCATGAAGCGATTGAGGTTCTTCGAGGGGGATCGCGTTGCCTCGAGGCGTGTCATTGCTCGACGACACTCTCTGGTTAATGGTTAAGTCGCTGGTTCGCTTCCGAGTGACGGTTCCGCCGCCGCGAACCGCTTTGCCTTTTGCCTTCTTTCCTTTGGTCGGAACATCGATTTCGACCTCGGAAACAGGCATGTCTTTCAATTTCTCAAGGAAAAGCTTTTCCAAGGTCCTAGCCATCAAAACGACGTCGTCAGTCGGCTGCAAAGCAACGATAGAGATTGGAGTTATTTTTTTTCTTTTACTGTTAACGTGGGTATGCACTGACGGCAACAGTTTCATGGGGGTTCACACAGGCTACAACAGTTTTGCTGTGGTTAATCCCCAAACGTTACAGTTTTATGTGGGTTCACATTGATTTCAACTGCTTTAAACCAACTTGTATGGTTTCAGAGCTAAATGTCGCTTTTTTTCTTTTTATAAAAGTCACCCATCAAATTCGTATTAACGTGGTTTGACGGTAGCCAAATAACTAAATATTAAAGAGTAATAGCAGCCAACACTTAATCAAGATAAGTCTATTATATCATCTAACCTTAAAAATATTTTAAATTAAAATTGAAATTGAAATTGAAAACGCATGGATATTGGACAAGCACTTTTCAAACACATACGTTTCAACAGCAAACGAAACCAAACATTTATGAAGTAAGTTCATAAAAATTAAAAGTAAAACAAAGGCAAATAAAACAAAAGTTATTTTGATACTAAAATATTAAACCATACATTACCATGTTGTATATATAGCAGTTGGAAAACATGAGATTGAAATCTTGAATACATTCTATCCCAGCAGTATATTGATATGAATCAAGTTTTTTCTTTATTAAAGACAAATCCATTGGATGTTTGATAATATCAAAATAATCCTAAAAACATTAATATGTAAATGATAGATACAGCAGGTTTAGCAACAAACAAGTAAAAATAAGCTACTTTTTAAAAAACAATTTTTATATCAAAGAAAACAATGTAGGCCTATACTAATTATCAATTCATAAAAATTATTTTGAAAAATATATGTATTAGTGTTAAATGCATGTATGGGATAATTTTACTAAAACACTTTAATAAACTTTGACTAAAATAAAATAAACAAGTTGACCAATTACTAATCAAAAATTCAAACAAAAGCAAAAGATTTTGGTCAATAAACCAGTCAAATAAACATAAAAAATCAACAATGAAAGCTGCCATCAAGTGTAAGAAATATAAAAATTACACAAACACAAAAATTGAATTAATGTAAAATCAATATGCAAATATCTTCCTTAAAAATCTTCATTATTTAGTAGGTTGTAATGAATTTTATAAAGATGTTTTTTTGTATAACACTCATGTCAAATATATGAGTGAAATTATTGTTTCTTTTTTTCAACACTAGTAACTTACCGACAAATTCAATTCAACAGGGTCTACAGGAGAGCGAAAAGGCCAAGAAAAGTGATTCTTCAATAAAGCAGGATAAACAGTTTTTTTTAGATAGAGCAACTGATTTGTTAACCGACGAGATTGAGGTGCCTGGTTGGCTCCATCTTCTGTCATCGCTTCAACAGAAACCTCAGTCTGAAAAAAAACAAAATGTCTACCAACTTTTCCAAAATGATACTCCTACAATGGTCTCAAGATGAATAAAAAAAAAAGCAAAGCATTTACTTAAATAAAAAAGGGATGTTTTAATTAAATTACATTATTAAAAATTTGGTCCGATTTAGTCAAAAATAAACAAAATTAAAAATAAATATTATTTGGTCATATATTCTTCCAAAAAATATTTAAACACAACTATTTTCTTAATCTGATATTTGAAGCTTAGATGATGATTATACAGATGATGCAAATTGAACCTGATGAAGTGAGCAGTAGCCCACAAAAGCTTGTGCCCAAATAAAAAATAGTCAACTTTAATGCACAATTTTCTGTTTCTCTCATTTGATTTGAAAAGTTGACACGGCTCCCCCAATTCTATTTCTTGTAATTCTTCGATGCTAGAGATTGTGTTTTCTTTCATTTTATTTGACTTGCAATTTTTAATACTTTTAAATTTCCAAAATAACCAAACATTTTTTTTTTTTTTTTTTTTTTTTTTGATGCAAAACATTGCCGTAAGTTTAGTTCATTTCCAAGTAATTTACAATAAAAATAAATAAATAGAATGTAATAGATAAACGCTCGTATATTACAATTAAAAGTTAGATACCCAGTAGATTAGCTTAATCACCTGGCTATGAATAATTTGACAGAAGCAGCAGATCCAGCCTTTCAGCTCTATTTCTCCTGCATTTGCTTTGTCGTAATCTTCGGCCGAAACATTGGAATTACACGAGCGATGTTGCCATCGGGAACAACATTCACATTCAAGACCCTGGTCTTCAAACTTTACGTAATTTTTGCAAACCGTACAACAGTCCATTTCAGGAATTTGTTTTAAAATGTTCAACGGAAATTTTAAAATGTTTTTGGCTTTCTCAATTGATGAGATTTTTCAGATCTTTCTGGTTTCAAGGTTTTTCAATCCGGATAAAAATTGAAAAAGTTATTTCAACGCAACTTCTCAATCAGGTTTAGATAATTCCTTATTCTTACTGTTAAATTATACTTTGTTTGAAATCTTTGAAACAAAAGAAAAGCTGCAACATTTTGCTTTGGCGACCGCACGCAAGTAATTAACAGATTAAATTTGCTTTACAATCAAATTCAATAGAAAAAGAAAAAAACATTTGTTGAAGAATTTACAAGAACTCTTTTAAATCAAAACTAATAAGACCCTTAATTGTAAACGTCTTTTTACAATTATTTTTAAAAGTTGTTGGACACATTGTAACATTAACTAAAAAGTATAAAAATTAATCACAAAAAAGCGATAATAATTTAGTTGCCACAAATTTCAGAATTAAATCAAATAAAAAAACTATAATTTACTGTATTTCTTAACTATTAGTTGAAATTGTTTTCAATAGGCCATTTACGTTATCACGTATATTTAAAGCTTGGCGCAACATATTTTAACAATAATATCAATATGTCCGCTTCAAATCTTCCAAACAAATGTTACGTTTATTCAAGCGTCTTGAAAAGTTTTTATTGTTTACAAGAATAGTAATTTTTTCCATTACCCGTAATAATTTTATTTTATTTTCGTTACTTTTTATGTTAAGCAAATATGTTTTTAATTATTTTTTTTTAAATTGTACTAGCATAATAAAATATGCTTATGTTTTGCCATATTCTAATAAAAGTTACTTTTTTCTAAAACAGTTCAAACAAAAATTATACAAACACATAGAAAACTCTATCAAAAATTTCACGCAAATTGATCATTCCCGCATAGAACTTCTGACAGGTTTGAACATTAATACAATGCTACGTTCATTTTGAACTCTCTTATTTCACTTTTGCTTCAGTTTGCTTTCTAAAAGATTACATTAATTGATTCTGTGAATTAGTGCAAAAGCTTTTACCTTAAAAACAATCATCCTTTTTTTTACATTAAAGTGGGTCATAAACGTACGAAAAACTTTTTCTCACGAGGCAGCACATGAGCACAATGACGTACTGTTTTTTAAAGAAAGCTGTGAATTTTTTGTTCCTACAAAATTTTATTCAACTGTCATGTGTTTTAGAACGTCAAGTTTCTAAAATATGTATGTCTAAATGAGCAACAGGTTTAAATCAAAATAACATTTTATTTTATTTTTGAAAATGCCAAGTCAAACCTTAAATTTATCTTTCTAATGTAATTAATTGTCATTTTAATAAATAAAAGGGCAGCTGCTGATGCACGCGTGTCTGTTTGTTTTTGAGCGCTTCAATAGATCGCTGGCAAACTGTTCATTGTTTTGCTTTTTTTTGCTTTTCTTAAGATTTCAGATAAATTTAAACATAATTTTTTCGTTACTCGTTATTGCAGCGTGGTCGAGTGGTTAAAGCACCGGACTGATAATCAACATGGTCTCGGTTCAAAACCCACTTGCGCCATTCTGTTGTGTCCTTAGGAAAGACACTTTACGGCACTTTCCTCTGCTTGGTGGTCTTGACAAGCAGTTTTAAATTACAGTAATATCTCTACTAAATTACTAGCGGACAGCAATATCTCGGCATCTCCGGAAGCACCCTATGTATAGCGTCTCCGTCGCTTTCCTGCGAGTCAGGAGGATAAATATAGAGATAAAAATTAAATAAATAAAATACTTAGTAAAACTTTAGGTTTTATTTTTTTTCACCAGTTAATATTTAATCGTCCAGGGAAACCCTATTAAACAACATTTAAAAATTGTTTAGCGATAATTAAAACGCTGTTAAACAAATTTTAAAACTTAATTATGAAGACTTGATTGTGCATCAATTAGTAATTTAAAAAATAATTTTCGTTTTTATTTATTTTTTACCAAAGTTCTTGGGGGATTATAAAAAAACAACACTCTTACTTCAGTTACAAATCAGTAATAAAAAAGCACAAAAAAAACAAGACATAAATAAATATAATCAAAAAAGCATATTCAAAATAATTTTTTTATACTAAATGGTTTCTTCGTATAATCATTTGTTATCGACCTAGTTACTGCTTTATATTTTAAGTGTTGTCACCATTGCATAGGTAAGCGCCATGACACAATTTTTTAAATTTGCAATAGCCCATGAAATAAATTCCCTTTACCAAGACACCCCGGAAATAATTCAGATAAGCAAACATACATTTCGTGTTATTCTGTTCGGAAGTCGTAATGTTTGCACTGAGTCCATAAAACAACAATCTGAACATTGGGACCACCTGGATAAGGATGAAGATGTTGAAAAATGAGGGTTCTCAATATTTATCGGTTTAAATGGTCCCTTATGGTACCTTAATTTCTTATACGTAAATTTGAAATTCACTTATGAGTATCTTTGAGATTCCTTGCAATAACCTTTGCAATCCGAAGAAGGATGGCGGCATTCGATTGAAAACATAGTTTGACGTAAAATTTGACTTTGACCGAAATTTCTACGTTGAATGCAATTTAATCGTAAGCCATCTAACTGATTTTTGTTGGCCTAACAAGTTCATAAACGCATTAAAAGGTACTTTATAGCAACATAATGTTATAGAATATTTTTTAATAAAAAGCTTTCGGTAAAAATGGCAATAAAGTATAACTGTTTTTGAATTCCGATAAAGAAACTTACAGAATTAAAATGTTGTCGAAATGCATAAACAAAAAATAACTTGAATTCCGTTAAAAATTTTTAAAGCTTAATTAAAAAACGCAATTTTCAGCAGTTTTTTTAGAAAATCATACTTTTTTTTAAACTAAAATAAAATGCGGGTGCAATTGATTTTCTATCGTGGGACCGACAAGAATCTTCGTTATGCCCAAGCTGTAACACTGTTTCGTCGGAAAAATCGTGTTGATTCGCCCGATGTTTCACATTTGCTTCACAACTACGCATTTGCTAATTATGACATATCTACTTCTTAACAGAAAACTTTGAAGTCGTAATCATTAAAGAACAAAAAAGGAAGAATATTTTAGAAATTTAACTACAGTATAATACTTTTCTTTAATAAGAAATATATCGATAACAAGAAATTTTTTTTTCTAAAGTTTTGCAATAAATATCTTTGGAACGCTGTTTTTTTGATAACAACCTAATTATTTGCCATTTGATAAATGAATAGAGAAAAGTAAAAGTTTTTTTTAAATCTTTTACTTTTCTCTATTCTTTCATCAAAGAGCAAATTGTAATAACAAAATCAAATAACAAAATAACAAGCATTCTAGGCAAAAAATAATTAACAGTTTTCAACAACGTTGGAAGATTTTATCAACAACTCTAATTAAAAAAATAAAAGTTCTCTCTTTTGCTTGAGCAAGTGCTTTTACAATTTAGTAAATAATGCAAAAAAACAGGTAAAATAAAAACTCAGACTTAAAAAAAACGAAACGAAATCGCAATTGCAAGCTTAGTTTTTAAAAATTGAGAAAATTTTTTACTCCCTTGCTGATCAACTAAAATAGTGGTTTGGCACTTTTGTCTTTAGTAAAAATTCACCAAACCCTTGCGTATGCATGGGCAAAGTATGACCGATATTTTTAATTAAGCCAACAAATATGAGTCTTTGTACCAACTAAAGATTATTTGCTGCCTTACAGAGCAGAGTTCTTTTTTATATTTCAGCACATTATTTTTTAACCGCTTTCTGTTTCTCTTCCACCACTTTTCAAATATTTTCCGATTCGTAACATCTAAATAAAGCAGTTTATAAAATTTAACCGTGCTAACATACGACTAAACGATTCAAAGATCGATTTTCAGCTAATTAGCATTGCAAATCATACGCAAGATTCCTGACTCAATCTTCTCTGCCCCGTCGTAAACAAGACGGCTGTTTTTGCAGCTCTCCTTTTTAAACTCTTCATGAGTGCAGGGCTTTTTGCATTAAACTTTCATTAAAATCATTGCATTCTCATTAAAATTAACTTCTAAACTCCCGAGAAAGAAAAAAAGTGTTTTGGCGTGACTTAAAGTAAAAAGCAATACTTGTTTGTTTCTTCAATATGGCTATTAAAGTTGCGATTGGATAATTGTAAGATAAAAAAAACTGTACTTTTTCCTCGTTTTTGTTTTTATGATGCCCCTAGATTACTGTAAAATTAATCAAAAGATTTTCACTTTTAAATTCACTTTGACATCGAAAATATGCAAACTTTTTTTACAACAATCAAATCACACAACAATTTGAACATAAATTTTTGTTCAAAGTATTGTTTTTCTCAAACAAAAATAGTATTTTACAAAGATTTGTACATTTTTATCTCAAGAATTTTGCTAAAATAAAAAAATTTTTTTCTTACTGTTTTTTTTTAAGTATGCAATACAATAATTAAATTTCTATATTGAAAGCTTAAATATAAATCCGGCTTCCACTTGTATGATTGTGAAAGGTTTTAGCTGAAACTAAAAACCTGACCTTGTACTTGAGCTCGAGAGTAAACAAGAGTGATAATATTATTACATTTTGTTGTGTTCAAAAGCTCTTTGAAAATTATATAAACAAATAAAATTTCATAAACAAATTTTGTAAAAATCAAAGCAAAAAAAAGCACACAAAGAAAACAAAAAATATGTTTCTTTTATAAGTCTGAATAATATTTTCCTCCAAGCTACAAAGTAAAATTATATTTTACATTTTTTATATTATTATTTAAAATTATGCTTATGCTGATGATCTAGCATTGTTGCATTCTTCTGGAAACTGGAAGGACTTGGAGGGGACCTTAAGTCAAGACATGTCCACACTGTCAGCGTATCTCCAGACTTGGAGGTTGAAGCTCAGTCACACTAAGACGGTTACGACAGCCTTTCATTTAAACAACCGAGAGGCCAAACGTGAGCTAAAGGTCTACAACAACGGTGGACTTTTACCGTTCTGTCCAACCCCTACTTATCTTGGGGTAAAACTGAACAGATCGCTCACGTTTCGTCACCATTTAGTGGCATTGCGCAAAAAACTATCTTCGCGCGTCACACTGCTGAGGCGACTCGTGGGCTCGGGATGGGGTGCTGGTGCTAAAACACTACGCATAGCCATTTTGTCTCTTGTCTACTCAACAGCTGAGTACTGGTGTTGGGCGATTCCATTCGTCCATGCACAAATGGGGTCTCGCTCCTTCACCGAATTGCGAGTGTGGCGCCTTTGAGCAAACCGCAGACCATGTACTAACAGCGTGCCCTATTCATCGGGCACCACATGGAGCACGAGGTCTGACGGTTTTGGATGACGAAACTTGATGCTGGCTTAATGACATCATTGCCAGCGTCTGATCCAGGCAGTGCAGCAGTCTGGGGTAGTAAAAGGATAAACCATCGGCCCCAGTCCTGTTTGTGTCTGACCTGGAGTGGATACCTCTTCAAACGACGACGACGACGACGACCTAAAATTAAATTAAATTAAATTACCTAACCCCATTTTTTTGGTTTATCATTAAGTAAACCGTCTGTTTAAGCGTTTTATCAGTCACAAAGTTTTGATCCTTGTACAGATTATTTGTAAATCCAATCGAAAGTTTCAGTTATTTAGTCAACTGACATATTCTCTTTAAAAAAGAGTTATTCCTGCTTTTTTGTTATAAAAAATGTTTCGATGCGACGTTTGATCACTGAAAAATTGGTTTTTACTTTTCTTCATTCATTTTTTCCTTTTCGAAGAAACTAAAGTATTTTCATTTGAAGTTACTCCCAAGTAGCTTTATATTGGTAAATGCTATTGCCTTAAAAACACGGCCGGCGGTGCTCATGCGGCCAACAAAAATAATAATCAATATTGCCAACAGTATATTTTAAAATTGTTTAATTAAATCTTAATCAATTTTGGGGGCGATATGCACTTTTTTATAACAAAAACGCACAATTTGCATTTAAATGTTTTTTTTCGAGTGTATCAGAGTGCATTCATTGGGTTTTGCATTGTTTTAAAGCATTTTCCCCAAAAAAAATTTTTGCGTAACAACATATTTCTGTTATTTTGGGAAAGAACGATCACTTGATCGCCAAAGTATTGACATGGTAACTTCGTGCAGACATTTCTGCAGGGTGGTCAAGTGGTTAGAACGCCAGGATTGTGATCGACATGGTCCTGGTTCAAAACCTACTCGCATCATTCTGTTGTGTCCTTGGGAAAGACACTTAACGGCACTTTGCCCTGTTTGGTGATCTTGGCAAGCAGTTCTAAATTAAAGTCATATCTCTATCAAAGTACAAGCGGACTGCAATATCTTGGCATCTCCGGACGCTGGTCGGGGTAATTGCTTACCCTATGTATAGCGCCTCCGTCGCTTCCCTGCAAGTCAGGAGGATAAATATAGAGATAAAATAAAATAAAAAATAAAAATAAAAATTTCTAAACAAGGATGAAGCGAGACAAAAAACCTACTCAGAAAAAGTTGGAAGGAAAGAATGAGAAAACTGAAACTTCAGCATTGTTTTGTCATTTGCATCATTTTGTTAAGGCATTGCCAGTAAAAGCTTATTTTCAATATTTTATGATCCAAAAAGATTCTGTAAAAGTAATTTTGGCTCGGTGTAAAAAAAGAGCAACAATTTTCATGTTAAAATATGTCAATGTGAACTATTTAAAGTTAAGCTACGTTAACTGCATATGTTCATGAACCTTTCTGATAAGATTATTTTAACCAATTTCGAAACTTTGGCGTCAAAATTTTTAATAACAACTTCTTGACAAAAAAGCAAATTTTTGTTTAAACTACTGTAACCAAACAGTTTGATAAACACTTTGAATTATAAAGATCTTCAGTTTTATGGCAAGCAAGAAATTTACTATAAAAAAGATGAGTATAGGGAATCACTCCTAACTCTGCCATTGCTTTAATGAATATAACCAAAATCACTTTTGGCCTGCAATATATTCAATAGATCGAGAAAATGCACACACAGGGGTAATTTGACCTCTTACCATCGAGGCAAATGACACATTACTGTGCAAAAGTACAAAGACTCATTCGATTTCGACCAATATCACATTGGTACTTCGCTGTTTACGACCGCATTGCGCTAATTTTCAACAGCCAGGACAATTACTGGTGAAAATTGACTTGGTAAAGTGCAAACAATAATCAAGCTAGCTAATTTGAGGAAAAAAAATTTTTTTATCTAGACACAAATATTAGAAGATTGAAAGCATAGTTTGGGGGGCTCAATTTGTAAAAAAGAAAAGGTAATCTTGTCATAAAACAATCACTTTGAATTATATCTAGAAATTTTGCTGTAAATTGGCTGCATAGGGCTGGGAGAGAAGCGCCTTTTTAAAGGCGACAATACACTCGGCCTGGCCTTCCATTCAGTTTTTTTTATTGCAATCGTGGAAAAGATGTTTTACGTTAATTCAATTGCTTGGAGTTTTAAAATTAAACTTTAAAATACAGTTATATTATTTAACAAATTATTCAATTAAAAATAAAGAAAAAATTTTAACGAAATAACAATATTCTGTAATCTTCCAAAGCTGGTCGGGAAAAATTGCTTAACAGTTGTTTTAAATGTAGCACTTTAAATCTTGTCCTGAAAAATGTGAGAAGAAATAGATGATGCATGATGATTTGCAAATGATTGTAAATAAGCTTTCGTTTTAAACTGTTATTCAGTAAAAATATTTTTCACAAATTTTTTTAAAAAAAATTTCAAACTTTACTGTTTGGTCATAAAAGAAGTCGTGTAATGCTTGAGAGCAAATTGGAGAAATTATGGTGTAACAGGTCCATGAACTTTGAATCTTCCGCTTTCTTAAGCCATCGTTGTAAAAATACAATGTAATAAACTTAGAATTTAGATAAAGCTTATAGACATACATTTAGAAAAGCAACAAATGATAAGTAAACAATTAGAGATTTCGTTTTTATTTTTGGTTAGATCGTTTTACTTCGCATACGTAGAGAAAAATCCGCCTAACAGTTGGGACAAAATGAATAATATTTTCAAAAATATTGTTAAGTGGTCATATATCTGCGCATAATCTAGATGAAAATAATTTTATTTTTGTCGAATATTATTTTGTAAACCATTTTTGATTTATTGACTCGTCAACTTGGTATTCCAGAGCCAATTGGCGAAGTCGATAGGCGAAGCTTGACGATTCACGACAAGAAACTTCGGCAGCGTGGCCGAGTAGTTATGAAGAGCGCTATGATTGTGATCGACATAACTTCGCTTCAAAATCTACTCGCGCTATTCTGCAGTGTCGTGGGGAAAGACACTTTACGGCAGTTTTCTCTGCGAGGCGGACTGGGCAAGCAGTTGTGAATTTCATTCATATCTCTGTAAAACTAAAAAACCAAAGTATAAAAACATTTTAACCGGTCAGCAATATCTCGGCATCTCTAGAAGCATTTTGTGGTAATTGCCTGTCCTATGTATAGTGCCTCCATAGTTTTCTTGGAAGTCAGGAGGATAAAAATAGAGAGAAAATGAAATGAAATGTGATGAATATTTTATTTCATGACAAAGTGCAATCTGATTACTGGTACGAGTCTGCTTCGGAGCACGAAAAATTAAATACAATACCTTTATTTGTTTTTTTATTTATAATATTCCTTATCAGCAAAAACAAAATGGAATCAAACGCAATTTTTTTTATTTGCTTAAAAACCAAAAGAACCAGATGCAAATTTTTTTTATTTGTTTAAAAAACCAAAATCAAAATGAAACCACATGAAAGTTCTAAGAAGTAATTAAACAAAGACAAATAAGAAATAATTAAACAAAGGCAAATAGGATTAAGTTTAATGGACGCTATCAACTTCTTCAAAACGTTGATAACTGATGCAGCTGGTAAAGTTTGAAACACGTTGACTACATTTTTTAGCTTAATCCTTTTCACCTTTGTTTAATTACTTAGAACTTTCCATGTGGTTTCATTTTGTTTTTAGCTTTTAAGCAAATAAAAAAAAATTTGCATTTCCTTCCATTTTGTTTTTGGTTTTCAAGCAAATAAAAAAATTTGCATTTGGTTTCATTTTGTTTTGGCTAATAAGGAATATTAAAAATAAAGAAACAAACAAAAGCTTATCATAAATAATTAGAAAGAAACAAACATTAGTTTAATTACCTCTTAGAACTTTCCATTTGGTTCCATTTTGTTTTTGGTTTTTTAAGCGAATAATGATAAAAAATTACTTGATTTTTTTAGCTTTACGACATATTAACTGTAGTTTTAAAATTTGGCCTTAGATAGCAATTTAAACTTTTTATTATAATTTATTTGAACAGCGGAAAAATTAAGCAAATTTAGTGTTTAGTGGCCACTTTAATTTTTACCTTTAGGCATTTTCTATCAAACTTGAAACACAATTACAGTAGGTTATAATGGATGGGTTGTTGTGAAACTCACATACTTAACCGAAACTTGTGTATTAAAGCGCGCACAATTATATCAAAGTTTTTTTTACGCTGAAGCGAACTCTAGTTAGGTCATGCAATAAAATGTAAAGTTGAAATTTGTTACTCAGCTGCAATTATGCAAAAATTCAAAAATTTGCTAAAAATGCTCTTTTTTACTCGTGATCTAGGGTTAAAAAAAATTGATTTGATTTGATTTCATTCCGTTGTTGAATTGAGAAAAAAATCAAGAAATTAAAGAATTCCATTTCAAAAAATTAAAGTAATTACACACTTTTGCAAACGTGAGCTGTAGATGTCCAGCCGTTAAGAAGAATAGGGTGAAATAATACTTCGAAAATTGTTTAATTTTTTACTGGAATTTATGAGTAAAAATGATTCTACGATCCAAATTAGAATTTGTTTTGGGGGGTTGTTGCCAGGTCGGTTTACGGCGTGTACCGACTTTTTATCCGACGACAATTCGTCCAACAACACTTTGTCCATGTCTTTTTGTCCAATAGGGTTTAGGGTTAGGGTTCCCTTAACAAGACTTTTTTCTTTGAAATTGGACCGAAAGTCGTTGAATAAAAAAATGTACGACAAAAAGACGTGGACGTAGTGTCGTTGGACGAATTGTCGTCGGACGAAAAGACCACCCATCGGTTTACCAAACAGTTTAGCTTCTGCTAAATTAAAGCATTCATCTATTCAAATGTTGTTGTAGTGCTATTATTACTCCTTGTTTTTTTTATATTTACTTATTTCTCCAATTTTGTAAATGTTAAATCAGTGGTTTTCAAACTGGGGTCGTCTGGTTACTTCCTGAGTGTCCCGGAAGATTTTGAGACACAGAATTTTTAATTGAAAACTAAGATTTTTTAGAGATCACCATGTTTTCAGGTTTTTAGAAGAAAAATCGAAAAATCAGAAACGGTGATTCCAAGTGAAGACCTTCTTTTAAGAGATCAGTACTTTTCGGCTCGCACGCTTATGTTTCTGACAATTTTTTAAACTTTTAACTTTGAAAATGTTGTGACGCTAGCATTAGATAGGCTCCAAACTCCTAAATTAAAATTTGTTCACCGAAGTGGGTCGTCAAGTTATCTTGGGTTCCCAAGTTGGGTCGTGATATGAAAAATGTTGAAAACCACTGTGTAGAAAATTACCAACGCACGTGTTTTATTTTATTTCTCTTGAGTTTCTAATCATAATTTGCGCGAGCACTCGCTGCCAGCGCCTTTTTTGTTTTACGCTTTATTTTTAATTAATCTCACCTTGAAGCATAGTTGTGTCTGCAGCGCGTTGATTTTAGAGCTGGCTTTTTTGCGTTTGTTCACACTTCTCAATTTGTGAGGCGACCAGCTGCAGTGTTTGTGGGCGGCTGGTTGAAGTCTGAGTAGACTTAGCGTGCTGTTTAAGATAATTCCCGTTTTCCCCGTGAGTCAGCACCGAAGTGAACTGCTCGGTAAGACACCTACGCGTTTTCTTTTTGTGTTTAATTTTTAGTTTGTTTTTATTTATTTACAGATTACCGTTTCCGCTTTCGTTTTCGCTTTCATTTCCACGTTTCAACGTTTCAGTTATTACTTGTTTTCAATTAAATTATTTTCCTTAGTTATTATTTCCTTTTAATTTGTCGAAGCCGGAAGCGCGTTGATCGACACTTCACTTTGCGGTAATCGGCAACTTCAGCGCCGTTTACCGTTACACACTGTGTTAAATAATAATTCTTATAAAGAAACTTTGCTTTTTTGAAAAAATTACACTTAAAATTATTATATTTTTCTTTCAATTCGCAAGAAAGCGTTGGAAATGCTGTTGGAAATACATACAGTAACTGTCAAGCAATTACCCCGACCTGCTTCTGAAGATGCAGAGACATCGCTGTCTAGTGAAATATTTTTCATTTGATATATTTATTAGATATATATATGATATTAAAACTGCTTAAAGTTTATTTCCTAACGACCCAACAGAATGAGAGGAGTAGGATTTGAACCGAGAATGTGTCAATCACTTTTGCCATTAAAACGGCGAGCATACCCACTCAGCCAGCCACCCTGCTAAGTAACAAGTCGCACCGTCATTACCCTTGTTTGGTTGTTTTTCAAAAGTGATTTTAAAAAATTGCTTTGCCACAGAATTATAACGTTGCTCCGTTAGAAGGCGCACCTTTTTATAACAGGAAGTGTGCGTTTTATCGCTGGTCGCCAGCGTGGCCGAGTGGTTAAGAGCACCATATTAATGGCGAACATGATCGACACGGTTGATGTTCAAAATTTACTTATTCGGTTGTTTTCTTGAGAAAAACACCTAACGGCAACGGTACTTATTCTTGCTTGGCTGTCTTGGCAAGCAGTTCTAATAGTTACTCATACCTTTAAATAAATAAAAAATAGAAATTTTATTTCATGAAATTGAAAGTAAAAATGTCATGAAAGCAATGTTTATTGGCATTTCCAAAGCAGGTCAGGTTTATTTGCGTTGTTTTGATAAAGAACTCAAGCCAAAGTATTAAAACGTGCTTGTTAGACATCAAAGGTTCTGTAAATTTATGAATTAGGTCTACTTTGTCGCATAAGCGTTCCAACACGGGAGTTTTGGGGATCAATCCTCCTTTAAGAACGAACGTAGACCACTCAAAAAAAATTTGAAAAAGAAATGCTTACTCTAAAGAAAATGTTCACTTTATTTTAAGTCTTAGCAATCGTGTTTTTGGCTCGCGAAGCCCCTCCCCATAGCAAATTTTTGCGTACGTCAATACTTTGTTTGTTTTTTTGCTAGAATAATTTTTTCCTTGCATGATTTTACCTCTCTCTCAGTAATTAGCTATTAACTAAAAAATTTAAAATTATTTTCAGGGGCACCAAAAGCGGGGAACATGAGTAGCATCCCTTGCTCTTTTGCTCTTTTTAAATTTTTCCTTGCCCTTCTTAAAAAGGGAGTATACAGGAGGGCAGATTTACAGAATACAGGAATGCTCTTACTATAATCATAAAAACTTGACCAAAATGTCAAATCTTCACATTGATTGAAAGTTTCTTTTATTTTTATTTATTTATTTCACTTTTTTAATCTTCTTCTTTTATTTTTTTGTCTTCACCCTGATTAAGGACGAAAACAAGGATTTTGGACACTGAACAAAAGTGATACCCTTTTTTTAGTCTTTACCTTGAATTGGAGAAGAAAAGGGGGATTTTGGACACTGATTGAAAGTGATGACTTTTTTTAGTCTTCACTAGATTTTTGCGCTGAAAACGGTTCCAGGTTCCAAGTGGCAACTCCGTAAAATAAAAGAAAATCATGATTCGTTGAAGGTCATTAAAATTTGGAAACATTGTATTGGCCCCCCAAAACTTTTTTCGGCTATTATAGCTATGAACCTTAACTAAAAAATTTAATAAAAAGATACTTTTATTTTACTTAATTCAATAAATTTTGCCCACCTCTGCCAAAAAATTTTTCGTCGCCCCTGATTATTATATCTTTTATGCTATATGTATTTTGCTTAGTTGTTTAATGTATAGCCCAGCGGTTCCCAAACTGTGCGCCGCGAGACTTTGTCAGGGGCGCCGCGAAAGTATGCGAAAGTTGTTGTACTTACTGCTTTTCTCACAATAATTGCATTGTGAATGTTGTTAGCAGCAACTTCCCTTCAGAGAACGATTCCGATTGAGGACCTTTTCTAAACAGCCTGATTTTGGGAGGGTAATAGTGAAATCAGAGATGAAATCGAAGTGAAGACCTTTTTTTTTTTTTTTTAAAAGAACACCCTGATTTTCAAAGAAAAATAAAGAAATCGGATATAAAATCGAAGTGAAAACCTTTTTTTTTTTTTTTAGAGAACACCCTGATTTTCAGAGAAAGATAAGGAAATCGGATATAAAATCGAAGTGAAGACTTTTTTTTTTTTTTTCAGAGAACACCCTGATTTTCGGAGAAAAAAAGGTTGTTCAAAGAAGTAATGGAACTGAATACCTTTTTTTCATTAAGGCGCCGTGAAAAAAAAGTTTGGGAACCGCTGGTATAGCCTATTATTAAGCAATTTTTCATTATAAAAAATATTTTTCACGTTATTGTCGTTCGGCTAGTCGTTATTTAAAATTAAACGTCAGCCAAGAAATTTTACGTAAAAGTTTTAGAAAAGAAAAGTTTTATTCGATAATTTTTACTGCTACAAAAGCACAAAAGTTATTTTCATTTCATTTCTCTGCCTGGACTGACGGTTCGGTACCTGGCGGGCTGAAGTGTGTCACTGCTACCTCGCTCTCCTTCTCGACTGGTCTCTGGGCTACCAGTTATAGTGCCGAAACCTTCGCTATCCTACATGCTCTTGAATGGTGCATCTCTCACTCCAAGACATGTAATTTTAAATCTATCACCTTCTTTTCCGACTCTTTATCTGTCCTATCAACTCTCTCTACCCCCCTACCATATTTAACCCCCAAATCCCTATCCAATACACAATCTCTTCTCAATTCTCTATCCCAATCCAAGGTAGTCCATCTACAATGGATACCGGGTCACTCTTCCCTCCCAGGTAACGACTTAGCTGATTCTCTAGCTAAAGCCGGTGCCTCTCTCGATCCCTCCAGTATATCAGTGTCCCTTGCACCCCTTATTTCCTCCCAAAGACTATCCCTCTACACCAGTTGGAGACGCAGCGTCCAATCTGGTTTCTTTCCACACCAAATCCCTTCAGTATCTCCCGAGGAGCTTACTCTCCCTCGTTCCGCTCGCTGTGCTCTCTCCCGTTTACGCTGCAACGGGCACAGCACTCTCCTCAACTCTTATCTCCACAGGGTTGGTCGAGCCAAGACTCCTTTATGCAGCAACTGTGGTTCTGAACCACAGAATCTCTCACATCTCGTGCTCGACTGCCCTGTATTAGACCCTCTGCATCGGGCCATTTTCGGCTCTACCCTTTCTCTTCTGGACCTCTGGTCCCGTCCGTGGGGAGTCGCCCGATTATTGGGATTCCGCGGAATTGATCCGCGCCCCCATCCCCAGGAATGGGTCGGGTAAAACCACCACCACCACCACTATCGATTTTAACTTTGACTTCGACTCCGACTCCGACTCCCTAGTATGGGCAAAGTATTTATCTTAAATTAGATTTAACTAAGCAAAAATCATCCTTTTGAGTTGACAGTTGCACAAAATAAGTCAGGTTTTTTAAATACAATAAAAGATATTTACTTTAAAAAATTATGTATATCAGTGTATATACATGTATAACTGCAAATTACTGGTGCTGTTCAGAAGAGTGCTCAATGGCTTCAATAGTCAGAACGATTATTCCTGATTATCAATGCACAAATATTAAAAAAAAATTGATTAAAATAGTCTCAACAGACTGTTTCACCTGTAAGGTTCATCAGAGGACACAGTTAAAATAAATTTTTACGCTTCAGGTGAAAACCTGCATCTTAGAAAAATAACGCTATCAAAAGTTTGGGTTTAAACAATTATTTTACTAAAGTAAGTGATTGATTAGCAAATAATTACTTATACAGATATTAAAAGAAAACATACTGTAATGTTGCGCATAGATGTATTCTTAAACTTGGCCGAGCTGCCGAAAAGATTACCGGTAAAGCGTAAAAAAGTTTATGGATCATTAGTTAAAAGAAGATTCTTTTTATAAAAAAAGTTTTTATAACACTCTCTCTTAACGAATGATCCGTATTAATGCTTTATGCGGTATAAAAAATTTTTACAACACTTGCTCTTAAGTAATGATCCATAAACTTTTCGGCAGCTTGGCCAAGTTTAATACATCTACGAGTATGCGCAACATTACAGCATGTTTTCTTTTAATATTTCGTGACAAAAGTAATTATTTAATAATTAATCAATCACTAACTTGAGTAAAATAATTGTTTAAACCCAAACTTTTGGTAGCGCTATTTTTCTAAGATGCTAATTTTCATCTGAAGCCTAAAAATTTATTTTAACTTTTAATTTTTGCTTATTTTATTTGTTTCAACGTAAATAATATTGCTTTGTCTGTTGGGACTATTTTAATACAACATGTTTTTTTTGTTATATTTATGTTTTGATAAATACTTATATACATATAATTATATTATATACACAACCCATTAACTATAATTCTTACTGTGTTTAAATAAAACATTAATACAAATCACATTTAGAAAACTAACTCAAAATGGCATACATAACTCGAAACTAAATATGTGTTCTACACTTAATGCTTATCACATTTTCTAAACATCAAAGTATTTTATGGATAATCATAATGTTATCTCTAGTCTATTTTACAGTTATTATTTTTCCCATGGTAAATTGAACCCACGACAAACCTTAAAGTTAATACTATTAATGACTTATGTAGGCTCTAGGTGTAGGACTAGACGCTGAGTGTTGTCTCCTGCGTGTAGGACTACATCTAGTCGGTTCGAAACTCAATGAGGTATGCATCACTGACGAACTTTAACAAGAGCAAAACTGGAGTCTGTTGCTTTTTGTGTTTAGGTGGCTTAGTTTCGTTTTTATCAGTAGGTAATGAGGTTAAAACGTAAATATAAATATTTTATAAATGTAAAAATTTTTATAAATGTAAGTAATAACTTTGGAAATTATAAACAATGAAAATTTGAAAACAAAAGTTTATAAAAGCAAAAGAAACAAAAAATCATATGTAAAAGAATTAAAAATTTAAACCCACAATTATAGACTACAAGAAAAACAATAAAATGCGACTAAATTTAGAATTTTCCTGAATCACCCACTACATATAAGGAAAATTCAGAGAAAAATGTTGACATTTCCATACCAATAATAAGCTCATACTTATTTCTCTCAAATAAACTTTAGCCATTAGTTTGATGGCATGGAGTCCATCTTCACAGTAATTCATGGTTATATATTGATAGTAAGAATATATATGTGAATTTTGTCGGATTTTGTAAACAAAATAAAAGAGGGCCTATAGTTTCTATCTCATGAATATTTCAATTATTGCAATTTTGTACGAGATTGAACATGCAGGCTCCCTGCCGTTTATCGACATTCATATTACGAGATTATTAAAAAATTTACCTTGGTTCTAAACTTTGGTTGATATTTCTTTGAAAGAATAGAGCAAGAAGAGTAAGTTTTAATTTTCAAAAATTTTAATTTAATAATTTGCTCGTAAAAATAAAATTGCTACTGTGAGTTTCTCCTTTATCGCAGCCATTTGGTGTGCTCTGATGAGCCTTAGTGATGAAAACAGACATTGAACACTCGCTTCTGTTGGAGGAAGTACTTATTTAAAGACACGCCAAAAATAAAAAATGGGGGGCATTTTGCAGGCTGAAACGGATTAATGGCATTTAAATTAATTTCAATGGCAAAATTGGCTTTGTCATGCGAATAAATTGAGGTACGAGCTTGGTCACGGAACCAATTAAACTCGTATGTCAAGGTACCACTATACTGTAGAAAAAGGCTGCTTAGGGTAGTAATTGATTATGCCCTAGCATTTGCTTTCTTGTCATTCGAATGAAGAAAGAAAAGCAACTAAATCGGCTGCCCAAGCATAGCATTACCCAAAATACTGTTTGCTTACAAATTAAAATGTAAACTTTTTATGAGTCGCGGGCTGTGTCGCGCGATACGCGGCAAGGTTCTCTTAAAAAGTTTACTGCAAAGCACTCCACTGGCGCACGCGGCCGCGTAAGTTGCGCGGTTAACATCACTAATATGTAAAGAAATTGGACATAAGGAGTCGGAGTCGGATAAAATATTCCGACTCCGACTCCGACTTTGACTCCTAGTCCTCTTAACAGTCCGACTCCGACTCCGCAACCCTGATTGTAACAAGTTGTTTTAAATCAATATGCTAATTTCAATAATTATACTATATCAAATCTAAGCAAAAAATACAACTAAAATTAAACACTTTTTTAAAATTACTATCTGCAGGAAATTCAACTGAAACCCAGTACAGTAGTTAAAACCAAAGTTCCTATAAAGTATAATCATATACTTTATAGGAACTTTGGTTAAAACTATCTTGCTAAATTAAAAGACTGTGGCTAAAGTTACGAGACCGAAACTTTTTTCGCCATTATTAAATCATATTTTAAGCCTAACTAACCTTAACCCTAACTTTAATCCTAAACTCAAGCCCTAACACAAAACATAAAAAAGTTGGTCAAGATGAGCACAAAAATTTACAAACCCTAAAACTTAATCCTAACTACTCATTTAACCTTAGTCCAGAAACGGGCCTGCTTCTAAGGTTTCGGTCACGTATGCTGTAACCTTAGCTACTTTAAAATTGAAAGAGCATAGACTACTAGCATTAATACTACAAATATTTAAGCATTTTGTTATGAAGCATTAAATCAATTGTTGCATCGCAAAGAGATTAGAGTGACGTTTTAAATTTTAATTTGTTTATCAATAATTAACCTCTTTATTGCAACTGGATTTTAAAGTAGACCCGGATCGGAATGGAAGTAAGTGGAATAAATTGGAGATATCTCAATTTCTAGACGTGATAGAAAAGATCCGACTGCAGATTTGGGCTCAGCACACCTGAAACACTGGGAAATAATTGTTTTTTGCGGCATAACATTTTGCTGTTAACCAGTTATCGTTATACTTTTGAAGCAATGTTTTGTGACTGTAGCCATTATAAAAATTGGGTTCAATTTGAGCTAAATTAATTCAATTATATCAGTGAGCTAAACTGGTGAAAATTTTTACTGATATTTAATAGTTGCATTTACGGTTAGGCAAAAAAACTCATGTGGCTGCAAGAAGCTCTAAAAAGTACTGTATAGTAGGCATACTCTAATTTAAAATGTAAGTTTGGAAACGTTTTTCGCCCATGTCCAGGACCACTTTTAGTAATTGTGTTTTGACTTGCAACCACTCTCTTTTGACAAATTTCTTCGTAGGTCACTGAATTTTCATATAATTAAAGTTTTTAAGAGTAATTCTATTTCAATCACGTAGTTATTCAAGTCTGGTCTAAAGCGCACAATATCTGTGCTGCATTCAGTGATAACGGCAGAAGGTGCCTCTATTAGGTAAAACCCTCAGCAAAAAGTCGATCTATTATTCTAAATCTGCAAAATCTAAATAATAATAAAAAAAAAGAAACAGAAAACTAACCATACCAATACTAACTTTAAGTGAGAAATCAAGTGAACATAGCGATAAAAAGAGTAGCATGATTTAGGAAGATTAAAAAATTTGTCGGAATTAAGAATAAACGATGGTCTATAGTGGCAGCGTGACACAATCACAACAATCGTGAACATCATCGCTTCTATTTATCCTCCAGACTCGCAGGCAACAGCGTATTTAGGGGGGAGCATGTGGACGAAAATCGAGAAATCAGAGACAGATTCCAATTGAAGACTTTTTTTTTAGCTCCTACTTGAAAAAAAATTTTGACTAAGCTTATTTGATTGTGTTGTATGCCTCTTCCCCTTTCGAAACTTCTCGGTATGCCACTGCTCGCAGGAAAGCATCGGAGGCACTATATATTAGAAAAATGTCAAGCAATTACCCCGACCTGCTTCTGGAGATGCCAAGATATTGCTGTCCATCAGTTGAAATTTTTTATTTTTATTTTTTAGTTTCATGAAGATATGACTGAAATTTGGAGCTGCTTACCAAGACCAATCAGAGAAAGTGCGGTAAAATGTTTTTCTTAAGAACACAACAGAATAGCCCGAGTAGGTTTTGAACCAAGACCGAGTCGATTATAATCACGGTGCCTAACACCAGAACATGCTGACATATATGACGTTTGATTCATATAGGATGTTTGTGAGTGATATATCGTGAAATTAGGATCGATAACGGATATATTTGTTTCGAAAAACTGCGAACTAATAATTCAAGCATTTTTGTGGTAACATATTGCCGCATGCAAAAAACATTATACACAAGAAAAATTTTCGGCGCCAACATATTCACCGAAAAAATAAAAAAATAAGAGACTTAAATTATTATGTTGGCTTTTATTGTATGTTGACAACACCTTTGGCAACTCAAAAAACTTAATGATGCAGTTCTTTTCGCTGTACGATTTAGCGCATTTCTAGTGTTTTTAGAATAGTGAGTAAAACAAAAGAGTTATATTAAAATTAATACAATAAATTTTTTTTCTGAATTTTACCTTTAGGCTACGCATTGTATTTGCTATTTCTTGAGTAGCCATTAAAACAAACCTTCAAAGGGTTTCAGATTTTGTTGAATGTGAGAAAAACCTCACATCAAACGGATTGGAAGACTTTTGAAACAGATAAAAATTTAAAAATTGTTATAATAAATGCTGCTTGAATAAGTTGTTTCTTTACGAATAATGTTTTTAGTTTGCAGAATTCAATCGATATTTTTAACTTTTAATTTAAGCTAAAATCTTATTTTTTTAAGTAAACCGATTTTGTCGTGCTAAAGTCCTTGAAACTGTTTTTATTGATTACAGTCAGTGATGGCTTTAGTACGGTGCAAACGGAGTGGCTAAACTGCCCCCCTCTAAAAAACGTCAAAAATTGATCTATTTCTTTATAGTAGGATCGTGGTGGTGCCCCCCCATGTCTGCATCTTAAATTTAGAACGAAAGCAGGTATGTATTCGATTGATAGTAAGGACCTTTTTTTACAGATCACTTTAAGTTTGGGACAAAAATGAAGGTATAGGACAGCAATAAAAAGTGAAAACTCATTTTTTGGTTAGAGATCACATCAATTTGGGACAAAAAAAACTTGGCGCAGTAAAAAGTGGCCCACCCTATTTTTCTTTTACCCGGTCCCACATTTGGTAAAGCCAACATTGATTATCCTCTATCAATACGTGATGAAAGTCTAACTACATTAATTGCTTATTGTAAATCTATTGCACTAGTCAAGTATGAAATAGTTACAAAAATATTTTTTGCTTTGACTGATTTAGACCATTACTGACAATCAAGAAAATATCTTTGAACTGTCTGACTTTTCGCAACTAAACGAAATAGTGGGAGAGTTACAGCGCTCTATCACCAGTGCGCTTGAAGGTACGTAACTTTCATTTTCAACTTTCATTGCTAATCTTATAACTATGATGTATGCGTAGTCATGTAAAATTTTGCCCTTATTTCATAAATCAAGAATAGAAATCATATTACAATTTTAACAATTTTAAAAAAGCTGATGTATTAAACAATTTCACTATTTTGAAACGGTGCGCCTCGGTTGAAATTTTTCAAATTTTTCTTATCTTTTGGTAATTTTTCATAACCGTAACGTTTTTCTTTTGAAGAACCATAAAAAGCATAAGTTTACTTATGAGTAGTCCCTATTTATTTGGGGTTTGAGAAGCAAGAGATAAAATTTTGAGAGAACCGACAACTAACAGTAAACTACTTGTTTTTATATTGCTTTTTTGTTTGGCTAAATCAGTTTGTTAGAGCCGGGGGCCGGATTCAGATTTCTCGGACCTCCCCGGGTCAAAGCGAGAGAAAAAAGTCTTCACTTCGAATCGATTTCTGATTTCGCTATTATTTCTCTCAAAATTGTAGTGACTTTTTAAAAAAATAAAAGGTTCCACTTCGGTTCGAGCTCTAGTTTCGCTATTTTTCTCCTAAAATCTTAATGTGTTCTCCAAAGGAAAAAACAAGGTAAAAACCTGAAACTAGGGTGTTCCCGATATAATTCTATCCAACTGTGGCTCAAAGTGAGTGCATACGTTTTTTAAAAAGAGCTCCGCAAGCCGGATTAAAAACCTTAGCGGGCCGTAGTTTGGTGAGCACTGGGCTAAATATTCTGAGCATACATAAAAACTAAGTCAACTTTCAGACCCGCTGCAAACCGATAAAAAAATTGTGCAACTGTTCCCAATTGTGACGTTTATTTCTCTTCTTGAGAGTGGCTGATTTTCTGCTTGGATAATCCAGACACTTTTCACTTCGCGTCTTAGGATCACGAGAATTCTTTTGTCTCCCGTGCGTTGCATAACTATTCTTCACTCCCATTTCCTCACCAACTTCTATACCTCAACTTGGAGACGCGCGTGCCGCTCCGACCTCTTTCAACACGAAGTCCCAACTTGACGAACTGTCTCGCTCTCGTCTACGCTGCAACAGCTATCAATTCCTCCCCAATCATAACTGCATAGCTAGGATTCTTTAATCAGAGATTTCTTTGAACAGTAACTATGATTCTAATAGGCATTTTCTTGTGTCATAACTGCATTATGTGTCATATCTTTAGTATTAAACTCACTAGATCAAGCGAGGTTGGGCTATTCTCTTTTTACTGTGTTTCCGATATTTAGTCCATTTCGCTGAGTTACGCTATCTTGTTGAGACTGCAAAGTTGATTTAAGAAAAGATTAGTTGAACCTAGCACCGCTGCCGTGTTCAATGCATGATCTTAAGAATTAACCTTATTAATGCTAGATCACCCACTAAATAGCGCAGCTTGTTACATTGATTTTTTTTTATTATATGTTGCTTCATTTAAAATGATTTACTTAGGAAACTCGCTTTCAAACAACATGAACAAACTGCAGCACGCAGAAGCAGGCATACAAGCGACTATCACTCAAAATTGGTCTGCTGCAAAACACTCAAAATTGGTCTAACGTAAAACAAAATGGCAGCTCGAATGACGAAACAATAACAAAAGTACCCAGTCATGTTTCGATACGATACAAACAAAAAAGAGAGTGGAGTCGATCACGGCGCTCGACGTCCGGAGACAAAGAGACGGGAAAATATTGCAACTCGAGTGATTCCGTTCAGGAAAAAGCAAAAACGGATCATGAACCGCGACAAAAACCCGCCGGGATTTTTCGTACACAAAATAAATTTAATTTAAAACCCGTTCAATCAAATGGCCTTGCGTGTGCACTTGAAGAGGAATACTTCGTCATTCGAAGTCAAGGTACAAAACAAGTACTTCCATTTAAGACTTAACAAGTTAATTGCAAATAAATTGCTAAAAATAATATAGTCGGCTTTCAAAAACAACATCAAGTTGGTTTCCTTTGTTCTGTATATTTATAATGGTGTTATTCATCTTTCTATCAATTAATTTAATGGAATTTGGTCTATATCAGTTTTAGCGTTTAGAAACGTATAGAAAACATAAAATACAATTAAATGATTGTCGAAAAATCATCCTATTATCATCAAAGCGACTTCCTTTTTTGGAATTTTTTTTCGAACGTTTTCAAACAATTAAAGATATTGGGATGACAGAATTTTGTTTAAACATTGGTCGATAAATAATTAATAGAACAGTAGACCTTATGACGGACTTTTTTTTGCTTAAATCACGAAAAATGTAAATTTCTTTTTTCGTCGTCTAATGACACAACAAGAAATACAAGCGAAGCGTGGTGCCGCTATTGCTTCGTACATATAAATATTATAAGGCAACTGCAATTCATAAACAAGGTCCTCACGTCGGGGTCACGTGTCCTCGATCACAGTAGGTTCTCCTCGAATTTCTTCATTATATCAGACTGCTGGTATATATCGATCTGACCCGACATCTGTTTGCGCCGTAGTCGCTGTTGCTCGCGCATCTCTGCGATCTTGTTCTGACGGGCCGTGTCGGTTCCGTCGCTAGGCGGAGGTAAGTGGGGGCGGGCAGCTTGCTGGCGTGCGTTCTTCATCTCCTCTTCCATTCGCTCTCTGTTCGAAACAAAAATCAGGTTGAGTTAGGCAAAATGTAAACGGGTGAAGCAGCTGGAGCGTGGCAGTAGTTCGGTTTTCAATTAAAACAAGTTGAACGCCATTTTGATTTATTTTCAATAAAATATCTGTTAATTTGTGTTAAATCGAATATAACTTTTAAATATAAAAAAGCAAATTTTTCTTTTAAACCAAAGCCGTTATTAAACTCGCAACAAGATTTAAGCAAATACACAGTCAGCAGCATGGCTGAGTGGTTAAGAGCGCCGTGATTGTGATCGACTTGGTTTCGGTTCAAAACCTATTCGCGCTATTCTGTTGTGTCCTTGGAAAGACACTTTACGGTACTTGCCCCTGCTTGACGGTATTGGCAAGCAGTTCTAAATTTCAGTCATATCTCTACAAAACTAAATAACTAAAAGAAAACTTTAACCGAACAGCAGTATTTTTGGCATCTCCGAAAGCAGGTCGAAATAATTGCTTGTCCTAGGTATTTGCGCCTCCATCGCTTTCCTGCGACTCCAAGAATGAATAAAAAATGAAAATGAACGTTATTGTGCCATCTTGCATACCTTTGTTTCGCTTGTTCCATCTTTAGCCTTTCTTTTTCTTGCTGTTCCTTTTCAAGACGCCTTTGCTCTTCCAAAAGAGTACTCATCCTCTTTCTTTCTTCAGCTTGCTTTTTAAAAGTCTCGAAACTTAAGGCGGCATTGGTGGCGCGGGGAAGTTGTGTGGCGCCACCTTGCGATAACGGACCGGCGGGCACGTGTTTTGAGCCCCAACCAAGCTTTATCCAAGCAAGGTGCGATTTGACTTTGACGTCAGCGGACTGCAAGCAAGATGATAATAAACAAATGTCAAAAAACCTAATCAATAAAGCAAGTCTTGCATATGTTGAATTGAGAATTCACTAAATCATTGGTTTCCAACCTAGGGGTCGCGACCCCACGTGGGTTGTTTGACTTTCTTCTGGGGGTTGCAAAAGCTTTTGATAAACGATATAAAACGTAAAAGTTTTAATAAAAACATTTATAATTATTAGTTAATTAATTAAAAGTTATAAGTTTACTTAAAATTATTAATTGATATTTGATTTATGGCTAATAATATCGGAATCTTAAACAAAAAACTTACTTTAAACTTGTTGTGAAAAAAATTCTAAACATTACTATTAAATACAAATAGTTTATAACGTTATTATACAGAAGAGAACAAGCTTCGCACAATGTTCATTGCGCGGCGTAGGCAAACAAAATTTTAAAAAGGCACCAAAATTGTTGAGCACACACAGGCAAAAGCAAGCATACAAAAAAATTCTGCTGTGTCACAAAACAGTTCTTAAGACAGTCTATTGCCGTACAGGAAGTTCGTATGCTATTAACAGTGAATGAGATGGATTAATTTCAAGAATTTTTACGTAGGTAAAAATGCTTTTTAGATTAAGGACGCCAGCAGGAAGTCGCAGATTAAATTTTTGCACGAAAGATTGAAAAGGCTATCGCCTCTTTCGGCTAACTTAGACTCATTTCTTTTGCTGAAAGTCGCACCCTTTTCCAGTGATAGGTGAAAGAGCGATCTCGGTTAGAGAAGCGCTGGGCTGTAAGTAAAGAGGTACAGTGTAGTTGTCAAGATAAGACTTAAGTTGCCGTGAGAGAGAGAAGTTTGTGTAAAAGCTTTTATCCGTCATAATATTTCATTGGCCTCTTGCTATATCATTAATCCTGTTCATGCTTGTAGGTGCACCTGCCTATACAAATGTAATCCAGGTCTTGCAATATCGTTAATTTAGCAAGTGAAGTTTAATTCAGCGTTTCTTTAACAGTTAAATAAAATTTTAAACGTTTGAACCTATAAAGGGTGGTAAACAAGGGGAGAATAAGGGGTGAACTAGCAAAGGCAGAGTTACCATTAGAACACCCCAAAAAATAAACACAGCTAACTAATCAAAGTGAGGGGGCATCAGAACTTGCAAGCTGTAGCTGTATTAAAATCTGTTTTTCGGACAACGTCAAGTGAAGACAAAAATAAATAAATAATAAAAGACCTTTACCTTGTGTCCAAAAAAAGGTCGTATTTATTTTTCGAAAATAAAGTGAAGTTCTTTTTTGGTGGAATGACATGTCAGTGAATAAAATAAAATTAAAGAAGCACCAAAAAAAGGGGTAAACAAAACCAAAAAAAAGTTTAAGAAGCACTGCCTTTAGTTTAAATATCAGCAACGTGCCTGAGAAGGAGGAAGGTCGTATTTATAAAAAATGCAATCAGCTATCTTATCACGTATCAGCATGTTCTATAAAGATGATGCTACACTTAAGAGCAGTCAATAGCCCTATAAAATGACTCAACTACGAAAGAGAAAACTTTGTCTGCATATTGGTCAATAATCAGCCATTTGATTTTTTTGCCTTTTCCATCGACATGGCTGTGTGAAAATAGCTTCTCTGCATTGCTGGGAATAAAGGACAGGACCAGGATTAAACAAATTGTATACCAGATTTATCGTGTGCTTTGATAACAACAAGGCCACGCATAAATAAACTTATGCCCAAGATGCAAGCCTAGTCATTAGTTTTCATTTAACAGAGTTGATTATTTTTATTTATTTTTTTCTTTTAATAGGCTACTACAAATGTATTAAATAGTCTACATATGCCACTATACCTAAAAAAATTATTTTTAAAAGAGGTCATTAAGTTACATTGGATGGCTAAAATGGGTCGTGGTATAAAAAAATAGTTGAAAACCACTGCACTAAATAAATTCGAAAATGGGATGTCAGTCGAAAGATAATATTGGCACGAAGTGAAATTGTTCCAAGCTGAAAATTCTCGTACGTCATGACGTCAGGCAGGATACTTCAATGCTTACATGACGAAACAGTAAGTGTAATTTCGCAAACGGCGCGAACGTGCCATCAAAGCAGATCATTAACAAACCCTAACTGATGAAGCACCGCAAAAAAGTATAAAAATAACTTGTACAAAAACAAGTTTAAGCAACGAAAGTAATGAAACAAAACTCCCACCTTCTTTTCAGCACTTTGAGTTTCGTTGAGGGATGGAAGAGTAGGTTTTACGGGAGCCTCGGCGTCATTCGCTTGAGTTTGATTCTCGGTGGCTAGATCGATTCTCGACAAGTAATTATCAGTAACGACTGCAGCAGCTGCAGGGGGTGCAAGGGAGGACGGAGGTTTTCCCATCTGCAAGGAAAACGTATAAGTAGCGGTTGTTGTAACAAACAAGCGAACCTGACACTTACCGCAGGTGTGCCTAAAAGGACGCTGTTGGCTTGGGGGGGAGGCGCAACATCGACGGGGGCAGCGACGAGTCGCTGTTGCTGGGGTAAGGCGGGGGACATAGCAGTTGGGGATGCAAGAGTCTGGAAAACGAGAAAAGACGAGAATACAGAATGTAAAAATCATCAAATGTGTAATAGCACGTCAACCGTGCACATTACAAACCTGGGCTGATTTTGGGGCCGCCGGCATCTGTACGGAAGAATCGCCTGGCCCGTGTTTATTGTGATATGAGGGGGGTAACTGAAAACAAGCTTGTGATTAATATTCAATCGAAATTATGGTTAATATTCAATAGACATAAATTATAAACTTTGAAGAAAGTTAATATTCAAAACCAGCCGAAATAAGTCTGACCTAATCAATCAAAATTTCGAGTAAACTTGAAGACATCGAAGTGAAACGCTTACCACAGTAGATTGAAGCGGCTGTTGCTGCGATGGGATAGGGTGGTGGTTGTTTTGATTATCGAGCTTTTCTGTTTCTATAAAATTATATGTAAATAGTCTACGAATTTTAAAAGTTGATTTTAAACGTGCGCAATTATAACCAGGAGCAAAACAAGCGCTGCTAACTGATGCCGACTTTATACCGCCGCTGCTAGCGCCACCCATGTAGTGTAATGGAGCCGGATTGCAAAAAACCTTGCATTGCGTTTTTACTGATAAACTAAACGAATGTCTGCGAAGTTTAGCAAAAATTTCATTTCGTGAAGCACTTGCAAACGAAGGGAATTTCCCGCTTAACACTTTTGTATTTTAAATAGGTAATTGCCGCCGAAGCAGAGGCAAAACAACAATTGCAAACTGTTTATATGTGAAACGTCACGACACTTCGTGGCTCAGACGAAAAAACAATCGTAAAATCGTATAGTTCACTCTTAAAAAACTGCACAGAAGAAGCAAAGCGATACCTGAATCACTCGAAGCCGATGAACTGGAGGAAGAGGAATCGCCCGTGTCCGATCGCTCTCCTCCGGAGGAGCTGCTCGATGTATCCGACAATCGACTTCCAGAAGATGGATTTGTTTTATCTGAACAAATTTTTCAATTGCTCGCAAAAGCAAAAAATTAAAATACAATGGGTCGCGATAGGGCTGGAAACTCACTTTTTTCGGCTTTTTCGTTGAACCAAGCTTACTACTGACATCTTCTAGCCTTTTTTCGAGCTCTTCCTTTTTCTTCTGAGTAACTTGTTGCTTTGTGGTCTTTTTTGCTGCAAATAAATCGACTAAAAGAAGGAGCAAAGGAAAAGCTATCAACGCAAATTAAGCTAAACTTAACAAACTGCAACTGACAAATCAAAGCAACTCAGGGCAACACCGCGGCAAAGCCTCTTCGCAGCGGGTCACTTACTATAAGGCTTACGAGGTTTTTTCTTCAAGCAGGTGCTCACGTATTTCTCCAGTTCGCGCAGAGTCGACGGCTTCAAAGTCTCAAAATCGATTTCAATCTCATCCGGGTTCGAATCCTTCAGCGACGGCTCGCGAGTCTGCATCGCGACACGAAAGTTATCACATGCTGGTGTTTCCAGTCAAAAACTTACAAAAAAGCCCACCGTCTATTAATCGACACTCGTAACATCAACTAAATAATTCGAACTGAACCTGTATGAAGTGAAACATCCTCCACAGCTTGTCTCCGGGAAGCTTGTTTATGTCGAGCGACAGCTGACGCTTCTCGTCGTACGTCATCGGCTTGGCAACTTCGCTGTCGTCGTCGAACTCATCGCTTTCGTACCGGTAAACGTCGGCTGGTTTGTCGCCTGTCGGCTGCGGTTGGGCAGGGTTCGGTTGAGCCGGTTGCTTCGTCGATTTTCTAAAGAAAATCACTTTGTTCCAAGATTTTATAAATAACATGGGGTATTTTGGATAATACTAGAGACCAAACTGATATAATACAATCATACAGGTGCAGTTTGGTTTCTAGTACTTTGTTCTAAACTGGAAACGTTGACTGGTGCGAGTTGCATTGAATCGAACGCAACGCGAAACACTTTTCTTCATTTAACTAATGTTTTTCAGTTTTTTTTTTTTTTATGAAGACAAGAACTTGCAACGCTCTAAATCAATTTGACCAACACGTCAACTTGGGTAAAGGGCCAGTAGCTTGTAGACGTAGCTAAAATATATCAACAGTAGAATCCAACAACAAAAAAAGCCTACTTTTTTCTTCCCTTGGTTAAAGGCTCTGATGCAACACTGGATGCGACAGGCAAAGTTGCAGGAGGAGCAGGAGGAGCAGGAGTGGGAGGCATTGCCGAACTTGCTCCGACTTTATTCTTCCATTTTGTTTTCTCTACTTTAGGCTGAAAAGCAGTTTAGAAGTTAAGTCCAAACCCAAAACTTACGCTCGTAAGCACAAATGTATAGTATTACACGAGTGTTTACTCAAAAACAGTCTTTATATAGGGTGTTCAAAATGGTGCATGCGAAAGAATTGTTAAGTGACGACCGATTGGAAAAAAACAAAAGCAACAATAGCAAATGTTACACTTGCTTGTGCTTTTTCTTCTTTTTTTTCGTCTCATCGCACAGAAGAGCTTCTTGCTGCTGAGTAAGCTGGGAGAGTTGAGCGTGCACCATTTTCAACTGTAATAACAAACATTGGGTCACTACCTGACCCAAGTGGGAAAGTTTGGTACGGGGCCACACGTAGCAAAAGACGACTTACTTGCTCCTGAAGAGCCGCGAGTTTTATCGTTCTTTCGTCATCTTCGCTTTCCGATGATGACGAAGATGAGGAGGATGAGGAAGAGGATCGCGAGGCTGACTCTTCCGGCTCCGTGTGATGCTTTTTCCTGCGCTTCTTTTTGGACTTTTCGTACGAAGTGTCCTTCGGAATGGAAGCAGCAGGAGGAAGAACTACAAGAGGAGGACCACTGGAGGACTTAGGCTCATCGGGCATCTTAGCGTACCTAAGACAAAACAAGTCAACGTAAAGAAACGGAGAGTGACAGGGCCCTTAATAGCATGGTGAGTTTAAGAATTTATAAAAGCGCAACCTGACCAATGCGACTGCTTTACTTACCGCGTTTCAAAGAGGTCGGAGAGTTTTTTTGCCATTGCGACCACGTCGTGATCCGGGGAGCTATACTTGTAACAATTGGTAATTATTAAACGCATGTCAAACGCGAACTCGCCGGCCGTCTCGTATCTCCTGCAAACCAATTCAACTTCACTGCAAATCACCGCTGATTGCTTCCTTCGAAGCTGAGCGAGAATGCTGTGGCGCTCAAACGATCAAAGAATCGAACGCAACGCTCACCTTTCTTCCAGCTTCGTTTTTATCGTGCCAAGATCCATGGGATGCTTGATGACGTCATAGTAGTTGTGCAAGCCCAACGCCTCGGCGTCCACTGCTTTGTAAAAGGGCCAGCAGAAGCTCTATGAAACCAGTATCGTCGATTGTCAAACTATTCGGCAAGAGTTAGCGAACATTCAACAAACTCACGGCGTGTCTCTTGGAAAATAATTCCTTCAGGAGAGTACTGCAGTATTTTAATTGCTCGTTTAACTTTGTTCCCTTGGTTTTTTTCGGCTGAGACTCGCCCTGAAAACATACGAAAAAAACTTAATCCAAACTCAAAACACTGTATTGTTTCTCAACCATATTCAACTATTAAGCAATAAATATTTTAATTGTACGTGTGCTATCAACCAGGCGTTAAAGTTAAGTAAAGTCACGGCCTGTACGAAACGTAAAACATTAGGAGCCAACCGTATTAAACTCTAAAAACACAAAAGCAATAACTTAAAAGGTATCACTTGTGATGGGCATAACATGCATTTTATCAACAACTTATCCAAAAAAAACAAACGCGATAATTAAAACACGACGCTTTATACTGTATCAATTGCTACACAAGTCGCCGGTAATCCACTTCTGCTATAAATGAAGTTGCTTACGAACTACTAACGCAAATATGCGCTTTTTAAAAAGTCCCGAACAATGCGAATATCTGCTCGACGCCGCAAAAGTCAAGTTATTCATGCAAAGTAAACTTCGCTTCTAACGAATACAATCATGCAAACGCTTTGACATCGAAGTTTGTTCAAATTGTTAGTTTCTGCGGTTACGTCTTTATTTATGCAAAAACTCGCAAGACGCAAGTGGTCTGAAACTTTAGGCCTAAATAAATTAGTGACGACCAAAAAAAATTATTATATTCGTAAAGTGCGTTATGGCAGCATCTACGGTATGCACTGAAGCCTTCACTTTCAATCAATTGACTGCATGTGTCAACTGGTAACCAAAAAAGGTACCTCAGTTTGTCAAAATTTGTTCGAAAACATTCGTGAAGACTTAAGAAGTACAAATAGACAAGATCAAGAATATTTGGATTAGTTTAGCATCCTGGTTTACGTGAAATGAAATCTGCCAATATATTGCGTCAAGGACAAGTCAACTCCACAATCCGCTAAATGTTTCGCAGCTTTGTCTCCAACATTTTGATAGAAAAAAAAAGCAAAAACACTAATCGCTACAATTACTTATCACTAGGACAACCAAAAGTCAATAAAGTCAAATTTTTTCTGCCTTGTTTAGAAGTGATGAAATGCCCACAAACTAAATTTCAGGTTGATGCGATGAGAGGTTTCAAAGTTATTAAGTCAAGAAAAATTAAAAATTCAGGGTTAGGTCAAAAAAAAGTTTGGCACATTTTCTTTTCGACATTAATTATTTAAGTGTCACGACTCACGAATAAATTAGGTAGGTTGTGCTAGGCTAGATTTTGCCGTTTGGATTAATTGATTTACCACAATTGTTTTCACATGTCTCAGCCTTCAGTTGGTCTATTGTGCAAATTGTGACGTAATAGTTTTGTATTGCCAACTAATGGGCGATTGAATTAAGTAGACTAGGCGTGGAAGGCAGTAATGTGTACTTCCTTCTAGGTTAGTTAAATGCTCAAGTCATTTTGCATACAGTGTTGAGTTTTAGTTTACTAGTGTTTTCGTTTGCTTTTAGCTATCATGCCTAAGGTTAAGCAATTATATTCTTCCAAAGTTCGTGGTATACTGCATGAATAAGCTTCTGAGTTTACCTCAACACCTAAAGGTAAACTTTTTTGCAAAGTCTGTGATAGCATAGTGAAATGCGACAAAAAGTTTATGGTGGATTCACGCCGCGGCAGTGCAAAACACCAAAGAGGCTTCTTACATGAAAAGGCAGGTACGCAAACATTTCTTAAAACTCCTATACCGGATTTTGCAAAAAAAGTTATTAAGGCGTTTCTTTGTGCTGACATACCATTGCACAAGTTGAGAAATAGCCACCTGTCATCTTTGTTTAAACAGCTTGGTAATCCGTTACCTTCCGAGGGAAAATGTCGTTCGAAAGTTGGGAAGTTAGCTGAAGAAGAAGCCTTACGATTGAATGATTATTTGAAAGACCAAGAAATGTTTATGGTTGTGGATGAGAGTGACATAAATGGCAAAGACTTCTTTAATATCTTAGTTGGCAAGTTGACAGCTCCTGAAAAACGTTACTATTCAACTGTAAGACTCTTTCGCAGTCTGCGAACAGTAACATCGTAACTCGAAAAATTGACGATGCAGTTCACTTTCTTGGTGTTGCACGATAAAACTTTTGCTTGTTGTTAACCGACAGAGCGAGATACATGACTGCTGCTGGAGTCCTGTTAAAAACACTATATCCCAGGCTCTTCCAAGTAACATGCATGGCTCATCTTCTGCATAATTGTGCTATGAAAGTGAGAGCTAACTACCCTGCTGTTGATGAGTTGGTTGCCAGGGTAAAAGCAGTGACCACTAAGAACAGGTCAAGAAGAGTTTTTTTTTACTTCCATTGGCCAACCTTCACAGCCAATTATAACTAGATGGGGCAGTTTGTTGACGGCTGCTTTCTATTACTCAAGAAATCTTCCAGAAGTAAGAAAAATTTTGGAAGGCTTCCATGATGGTGGTGTCCTCGTGCGGCGTGCTCAAGAGGCTGTAAAAGCTCCCAACTTAGCTACTCAACTTGTAGAAATAGAGGAGCAGTACAGTGCACTAGTTGACACAATTCAGAAGATGGAAGATAGCCGTTGCACCATTCGATAAGCTTACCAAAAAATGACGTCCCTTGACTTTGGTGTTGATGGCTGCCAAATTGGAAGATATATTCAAGAAAGAATGTCAAGGAATGACATCAACTGCATTGTGAAAATGGGACGAGGTGATATTTCGCGACATTTGTACAGTCTTTTAAGCAACTCCCAAGCAACCTCTGCGTCAGTAGAGAGAAGCTTCTCTATTTTACGAAAACTTTTGGCGAGAGACAGAAACTTTAAAGACGATAAGGTGAGGCACTACTTGATGCTGAAGTACAACACCGCGTAATCCTGTCATTGACTTCAGGATAGTGAAAGATACTGCATACTCATCTCTTGTTCTTTTTCGAACAACTTTCGTTGCCTGTTTCTTACCTGTATAGTAGTTTGCTTGAGTCTTTCGTGTTTTTTCGCTTTTATGTTATTTCATTGGAAACAAGAAGACTTTCTTACTAAAAGTTTGATTTCTAATAAAATTTTTGCATTTTGCACAGTTGCAAGCGCATGAACTTATTGGCCAAAATAAGGTCAAAATTTGTAAAATTTTAAGTCAAAATTTCAAGATTTTTTGGTTAAAAATTGGTTGCCCTACTCATCACTCACCGCTTCACCCGAGTCCAAATCACGTGATCGCGGCGGCCGAATCATCCGGCCTGAGCTCTCTCGGCGGCCGACCGACTGAAGCCGGCCGGGGAGACGATTCGAGGCGTCGGTCGACTCCCCCTCTTCAAAAACAGCCGATGAGTCGTTGTGGAAAGTACTGTTTTCGTGAGGAAGAGCGGCTGACGGAATTTTGCCAGGAGCAGTTGCAATGGCTGGAGTGGTAGTATTCGCTTTTCTTTTAACTCCTCTTTTTATTTTGGAATGCGAAGCGTTCGCACCGGATGAAGACTGAAGCAAAAAATCGATTGAGGTTGAAATGCGCGTTTGACAGTTTTTTAAAAACTCGTCACCATCGAAAAATGATTCAAATCAAAAATAGAAAATATTATATGATAAAAAGTGGGGAAATCTAACCTGCGCGTGAGAGTTGTTGATTTGTACTATCGGTGAAGCGGTTAAGATGGGAGCTGCAGTACCGCTTTCGTCGTTTGCAGGGGCATGAAGCGATTGAGGTTCTTCGAGGGGGATCGCGTTGCCTCGAGGCGTGTCATTGCTCGACGACACTGTCTGGTTAATGCTTAAGTCGCTGGTTCGTTTCCGAGTGACGGTTCCGCCGCCGCGAACCGCTTTGCCTTTTGCCTTCTTTCCTTTGGTCGGCACATCGATTTCGACCTCGGAAACAAACATGTCTTTCAATTTCTCAAGGAAAAGCTTTTCCAAGGTCCTAGCCATCAAAACGACGTCGTCAGTCGGCTGCAAAGCAACGATCGAGATTGGAGTTATTTTTTTTCTTTTACTGTTAACGTGGGTATGCACTGACGGCAACAGTTTCATGGGGGTTCACACAGGCTACAACAGTTTTGCTGTGGTTATTCCCCAAACGTTACAGTTTTATGCGGGTTCACATTGATTTCAACTGCTTCAAACCAATTTGTATGGTTTCAGAGCTAAATGTCGCTTTTTTTCTTTTTATAAACGTCACCCATCAAATTCGTATTGACGTGGTTTGACGGTAGCCAAATAACTAAATATTAAAGAGTAATAGCAGCCAACACTTAATCAAGATAAGTCTATTATATCATCTAACCTTAAAAATATTTTAAATTAAAATTGAAATTGAAATTGAAAACGCATGGATATTGGACAAGCACTTTTCAAACACATACGTTTCAACAGCAAACGAAACCAAACATTTATAAAGTAAGTTTATAAAAATTAAAAGTAAAACAAAGGCAAATAAAACAAAAGTTATTTTGATACTAAAATATTAAACCATACATTACCTTGTTGTATATATAGCAGTTGGAAAACATGAGATTGAAATCTTGAATACATTCTTTCCCAGCAGTATATTGATATGAATCAAGTTTTTTCTTTATTAAAGACAAATCCATTGGATGTTTGATAATATCAAAATAATCCTAAAAACATTAATATGTAAATGACAGATACAGCAGGTTTAGCAACAAACAAGTAAAAATATGCTACTTTTTAAAAAACAATTTTTATATCAAAGAAAACAATATATACTAATTATCAATTCATAAAAATTATTTTGAAAAATATATGTATTAGTGTTAAATGCATGTATGGGATAATTTTACTAAAACACTTTAATAAACTTTGACTAAAATAAAATAAACAAGTTGACCAATTACTAATCAAAAATTCAAACAAAAGCAAAAGATTTTGGTCAGTAAACCAGTCAAATAAACATAAAAAATCAACAATGAAAGCTGCCATCAAGTGTAAGAAATATAAAAATTACACAAACACAAAAATTGAATTAATGTAAAATCAATATGCAAATATCTTCCTTAAAAATCTTCATTATTTAGTAGGTTGTAATGAATTTTATAAAGATGTTTTTTTGTATAACACTCATGTCAAATATATGAGTGAAGTTATTGTTTCTTTTTTTCAACACTAGTAACTTACCGACAAATTCAATTCAACAGGGTCTACAGGAGAGCGAAAAGGCCAAGAAAATTGATGCTTCAATAAAGCAGGATAAACAGTTTTTTTTAGATAGAGCAACTGATTTGTTAACCGACGAGATTGAGGTGCCTGGTTGGCTCCATCTTCTGTCATCGCTTCAACAGAAACCTCAGTCTGAAAAAAAAACAAAATGTCTACCAACTTTTCCAAAATGATACTCCTACAATGGTCTCAAGATGAATAAAAAAAAAAGCAAAGCATTTACTTAAATAAAAAAGGGATGTTTTAATTAAATTACATTATTAAAAATTTGGTACGATTTAGTCAAAAATAAACAAAATTAAAAATAAATATTATTTGGTCATATATTCTTCCAAAAAATATTTAAATACAACTATTTTCTTAATCTGATGTTTGAAGCTTAGATGATGATTATACTTTTGTGACAAAAAGATTTTAAAAAATAGTAAAATTAGGCACTAGACACTCTTAATTAGGCCAAGCATAATTTCTTTTTACCGCAGAAGAAAAAAATTTATCGCAAAGATCTTTCAGTTTCCTTTTCGAATATGTTTTTATCATAATATGAAGTAAATAAATGTATTATTTTATTTACCGTTTGTTGTTAGGCTTATGCTAGAGATTGTGAGAGAAACAGAAAATTGTGCATTAAAGTTGACTATTTTTTATTTGGGCACAAGCTTTTGTGGGCTACTGCTCACTTCATCAGGTGCAATTTGCATTTTGCATACCCATACCCAATTCTATTCCTTGTAATTCTTTGATGCTAGAGATTGTGTTTTCTTTCATTTTATTTGACTTGCAATTTTTAATACTTTTAAATTTCCAAAATAACCAAACATTTTTTTTTTTTTTTTTTTGATGCAAAACATTGCCGTAAGTTTAGTTCATTTCCAAGTAATTTACAATAAAAATAAATAAATAGAATGTAATAGATAAACGCTCGTATATTACAAATAAAAGTTAGATACCCAGTAGATTAGCTTAATCACCTGGCTATGAATAATTTGACAGAAGCAGCAGATCCAGCCTTTCAGCTCTATTTCTCCTGCATTTGCTTTGTCGTAATCTTCGGCCGAAACATTGGAATTACACGAGCGATGTTGCCATCGGGAACAACATTCACATTCAAGACCCTGGTCTTCAAACTTTACGTAATTTTTGCAAACCGTACAACAGTCCATTTCAGAAATTTGTTTTAAAATGTTCAACGGAAATTTTAAAATGTTTTTGGCTTTCTCAATTGATGAGATTTTTCAGATCTTTCTGGTTTCAGGGTTTTTTTGTTTCAATCCGGATAAAAATTGAAACAGTTATTTCAACGCAACTTCTCAATCAGGTTTAGATAATTCCTTATTCGTACTGTTAAATTATACTTTGTTTGGAATCTTTGAAACAAAAGAAAAGCTGCAACATTTTGCTTTGGCGACCGCACGCAAGTAATTAACAGATTAAATTTGCTTTACAATCAAATTCAATGGAAAAAGAAAAAAAACAGTTGTTGAAGAATTTACAAGAACTCTTTTAAATCAAAACTAAGAAGACCCTTAATTGTAAACGTCTTTTTACAATTATTTTTAAAAGTTGTTGGACACATTGTAACATTAACTAAAAAGTATAAAAATTAATCACAAAAAAACGATAATAATTTAGTTGCCACAAATTTCAGAATTAAATCAAATAAAAAAACTATAATTTACTGTATTTCTTAACTATTAGTTGAAATTGTTTTCAATAGGCCATTTACGTTATCACGTATATTTAAAGCTTGGCGCAACATATTTTAACAATAATATCAATATGTCCGCTTCAAATCTTCCAAACAAATGTTACGTTTATTCAAGCGTCTTGAAAAGTTTTTATTGTTTACAAGAATAGTAATTTTTTCCATTACCCGTAATAATTTTATTTTATTTTCGTTACTTTTTATGTTAAGCAAATATTTTTCTAATTCTTTTTTTTAAATTGTACTAGCATAATAAAATATGCTTATGTTTTGCCATATTCTAATAAAAGTTACTTTTTTCTAAATCAGTTCAAACAAAAATTATACAAACACATAGAAAACTCTATCAAACATTTCACGCAAATTGATCATTCCCGCGTAGAACTTCTGACAAGTTTGAACATTGATACAATGCTACGTTCATTTTGAACTCTCTTATTTCACTTTTGCTTCAGTTTGCTTTCTAAAAGATTACATTAATTGATTCTGTGAATTAGTGCAAAAGCTTTTACCTTAAAAACAATCATCCTTTTTTTTACATTAAAGTGGGTCATAAACGTACGAAAAACTTTTTCTCACGAGGCAGCACATGAGCACAATGACGTACTGTTTTTTAAAGAAAGCTGTGAATTTTTTGTTCCTACAAAATTTTATTCAACTGTCATGTGTTTTAGAACGTCAAGTTTCTAAAATATGTATGTCTAAATGAGCAACAGGTTTAAATCAAAATAACATTTTATTTTATTTTTGAAAATGCCAAGTCAAACCTTAAGTTTTTCTTTCTAATGTAATTAATTGTCATTTTAATAAATAAAAGGGCAGCTGCTGATGCACGCGTGTCTGTTTGTTTTTGAGCGCTTCAATAGATCGCTGGCAAACTGTTCATTGTTTTGCTTTTGTTTCGTTTTCTTAAGATTTCAGATAAATTTAAACATAACTTTTTCGTTACTCGTTATCGCAGCGTGGTCGAGTGGTTAAAGCACCGGACTGATATCAACATGGTCTCGGTTCAAAACCCACTTGCGCCATTCTGTTGTGTCCTTAGGAAAGACACTTTACGGCACTTTCCCCTGCTTGGTGGTCTTGACAAGCAGTTCTAAATTACAGTAATATCTCTACTAAATTACTAGCGGACAGCAATATCTTGGCATCTCCGAAAGCACCCTATGTATAGCGTCTCCTTCGCTTTCCTGCGAGTCAGGAGGATAAATATAGAGATAAAAATTAAATAAATAAAATACTTAGTAAAACTTCAGGTTTTATTTTTTTTCACCAGTTAATATTTAATCGTCCAGGGAAACCCTATTAAACAACATTTAAAAATTGTTTAGCGATAATTAAAACGCTGTTAAACAAATTTTAAAACTTAATTATGCAGACTTGATTGTGCATCAATTAGTAATTTAAAAAATAATTTTCGTTTTTATTTATTTTTTACCAAAGTTCTTGGGGGATTATAAAAAAACAACACTCTTACTTCAGTTACAAATCAGTAATAAAAAAGCACAAAAAAAAACAAGACATAAATAAATATAATCAAAAAAGCATATTCAAAATAATTTTTTTATACTAAATGGTTTCTTCGTATAATCAATTGATATCGACCTAGTTACTGCTTTCTATTTTAAGTGTTGTCACCATTGCATAGGTAAGCGCCATGACCCAATTTTTCAAATTTGCAATAGCCCATGAAATAAATTTCCTTTACCAAGACACCCCGGAAATAATTCAGATAAGCAAACATACATTTCGTGTTATTCTGTTCGGAAGTCGTAATGTTTGCACTGAGTCCATAAAACAACAATCTGAACATTGGGACCACCTGGATAAGGATGAAGATGTTAAAAAATGAGGGTTTTCAATATTTATCGGTTTAAATGGTCCCTTATGGTACCTTAATTTCTTATACGTAAATTTGAAATTCACTTATGAGTATCTTTGAGATTCCTTGCAATAATCTTTGCAATCCGAAGAAGGATGGCGGCATTCGATTGAAAACATAGTTTGACGTAAAATTTGACTTTGACCGAAATTTCTACGTTGAATGCAATTTAATCGTAAGCCATCTAACTGATTTTTGTTGACCTAACAAGTTCATAAACGCATTAAAAGGTACTTTATAGCAACATAATGTTATAGAATATTTTTTAATAGAAAGCTTTCGGTAAAAATGGCAATAAAGTATAACTGTTTTTGAATTCCGATAAAGAAACTTACAGAATTAAAATGTTGTCGAAATGCATAAACAAAAAATAACTTGAAGTCCGTTAAAAAATTTTAAAGCTTAATTAAAAAACGCAATTTTCAGCAGTTTTTTTAGAAAATCATACTTTTTTTTAAACTAAAATAAAATGCGGGTGCAATTGATTTTCTATCGTAGGACCGACAAGAATCTTCGTTATGCCCAAGCTGTAACACTGTTTCGTCGGAGAAATCGTGTTGATTCGCCCGATGTTTCACATTTGCTTCACAACTACGCATTTGCTAATTATGACATATCTACTTCTTAACAGAAAACTTTGAAGTCGTAATCATTAAAGAACAAAAAAGGAAGAATATTTTAGAAATTTAACTATAATACTTTTCTTTAATAAGAAATATATCGATGACAAGAAATTTTTTTTTCTAAAGTTTTGCAATAAATATCTTTGGAACGCTGTTTTTTTGATAACAACCTAATTATTTGCCATTTGATGAATGAATAGAGAAAAGTAAAAGTTTTTTTTTAAATCTTTTACTTTTCTCTATTCTTTCATCAAAGAGCAAATTGTAATAACAAAATCAAATAACAAAATAACAAGCATTCTAGGCAAAAAATAATTAACAGTTTTCAACAACGTTGGAAGATTTTATTAACAACTCTAATTAAAAAAATAAAAGTTCTCTCTTTTGCTTGAGCAAGTGCTTTTACAATTTAGTAAATAATGCAAAAAAACAGGTAAAATAAAAACTCAGACTTAAAAAAAACGAAACGAAATCGCAATTGCAAGCTTAGTTTTTAAAAATTGAGAAAATTTTTTACTCCCTTGCTGATCAACTAAAATAGTGGTTTGGCACTTTTGTCTTTAGTAAAAATTCACCAAACCCTTGCGTATGCATGGGCAAAGTATGACCGATATTTTTAATTAAGCCAACAAATATGAGTCTTTGTACCAACTAAAGATTATTTGCTGCCTTACAGAGCAGAGTTCTTTTTTTGTATTTCAGCACATTATTTTTTAACCGCTTTCTGTTTCTCTTATACCACTTTTCAAATATTTTCCGATTCGTAACATCTAAATAAAGCAGTTTATAAAATTTAACCGTGCTAACATACGACTAAACGATTCAAAGATCGATTTTCAGCTAATTAGCATTGCAAATCATACGCAAGATTCCTGACTCAATCTTCTCTGCCCCGTCGTAAACAAGACGGCTGTTTTTGCAGCTCTCCTTTTTAAACTCTTCATGAGTGCAGGGCTTTTTGCATTAAATTCTCATTAAAATCATTGCATTCTCATTAAAATTAACTTCTAAACTCCCGAGATAGAAAAAAAGTGTTTTGGCGTGACTTAAAGTAAAAAGCAATACTTGTTTGTTTCTTCAATATGGCTATTAAAGTTGCGATTGGATAATTGTAAGATAAAAAAAAATGTACTTTTTCCTCGTTTTTGTTTTTATGATGCCCCTAGATTACTGTAAAATTAATCAAAAGTTTTTCACTTTTAAATTTACTTTGACATCGAAAATAAGCAAACTTTTTTTACAACAATCAAAGCACACAACAATTTGAACATAAATTTTTGTTCAAAGTATTGTTTTTCTCAAACAAAAATAGTATTTTACAAAGATTTGTACATTTTCATCTCAAGAATTTTGCTAAAATAAAAAATTTTTTTCTTACTGTTTTTTTTTAAGTATGCAATACAATAATTAAATTTCTATATTGAAAGCTTAAATATAAATCCGGCTTCCACTTGTATGATTGTAAAAGGTTTTAGCTGAAACTAAAAACCTGACCTTGTACTTGAGCTCGAGAGTAAACAAGAGTGATAATATTATTACATTTTGTTGTGTTCAAAAGCTCTTTGAAAATTATATAAACAAATAAAATTTCATAAACAAATTTTGTAAAAATCAAAGCAAAAAAAAGCACACAAAGAAAACAAAAAATATGTTTCTTTTATAAGTCTGAATAATATTTTCCTCCAAACTACAAAGTAAAATTATATTTTACATTTTTTATATTATTATTTAAAATTATGCTTATGCTGATGATCTAGCATTGTTGCACTCTTCTGGAAACTGGAAGGACTTGGAGGGGACCTTAAGTCAAGACATGTCCACACTGTCAGCGTATCTCCAGACTTAAAGGTTGAAGCTCAGTCACACTAAGACGGTTACGACAGCCTTTCATTTAAACAACCGAGAGGCCAAACGTGAGCTAAAGGTCTACAACAACGGTGGACTTTTACCGTTCTGTCCAACCCCTACTTATCTTGGGGTAAAACTGAACAGATCGCTCACGTTTCGTCACCATTTAGTGGCATTGCGCAAAAAACTATCTTCGAGCGTCACACTGCTGAGGCGACTCGTGGGCTCGGGATGGGGTGCTGGTGCTAAAACACTACGCATAGCCACTTTGTCTCTTGTCTACTCAACAGCTGAGTACTGGTGTTGGGCGATTCCATTCGTCCATGCACAAATGGGGTCTCGCTCCTTCACCGAATTGCGAGTGTGGCGCCTTTGAGCAAACCGCAGATCATGTACTAACAACGTGCCTTATACATCGGGCACACATGGAGCACGAGGTCTGACGGTTTTGGATGACGAAACTCGATGCTGGCTTAATGACATCACTGCCAGCGTCTGATCCAGGCAGTGCAGCAGTCTGGGGTAGTAAAAGGATAAACCCTCGGCCCCAGTCCTGTTTGTGTCTGACCTGAAGTGGATACCTCTTCAAACGACGACGACGACGACGACCTAAAATTAAATTAAATTACCTAACCCCATTTTTTTGGTATATCATTAAGTAAACCGTCTGTTTAAGCGTTTTATCAGTCACAAAGTTTTGATCCTTGTACAGATTATTTGTAAATCCAATCGAAAGTTTCAGTTATTTAGTCAACTGACATATTCTCTTTAAAAAAGAGTTATTCCTGCTTTTTTGTTATAAAAAATGTTTCTAGTAAATATACTACTTTTGAAAACTAGCGTTGGGGAATTAAAAAAGAAAACAAAAAAAGATTTACACTTTTTTTATTACACTGCTTTTCCGGAAAATAAATTGTGTCCAATATCATAATATCAGACGAAAAGTCGGGTAAAACAAAATGGCGGTTAGCGACGGGGCTTCATCAAGTCGTGTGCTTTTTAGTTCGGCATAATCAAATGATTGTTTTATACGCTTTGAGTTGAAAAATAAATCCATTTAAACAATTTTTTAAAAAGTAAAGAAGAAAGATTTTTGCCGCTCGTCGTTTCTCCGCTTTAAACACGTTTGATCACTAAAAAATTGGTTTTTACTTTTCTTCATTCATTTTTTCCTTTTCGAAGAAACTAAAGTATTTTCATTTGAAGTTACTCCCAAGTAGCTTTATATTGGTAAATGCTATTGCCTTAAAAACACGGCCGGCGGTGCTCATGCGGCCAACAAAAATAATAATCAATATTGCCAACAATATATTTTAAAATTGTTTAATTAAATTTTAATCAATTTTGGGGGCGATATGCACTTTTTTATAACAAAAACGCACAATTTGCATTTAAATTTTTTTTTTAATCAAAGTGCATTCATTTGGTTTTGCATTGTTTTAAAGCATTTTCCCCAAAAAAGTTTTTTCGCAACAACATATTTCTGTTATTTTGGGAAAGAACGATCACTTGATCGCCAAAGTATTGACATGGTAACTTCGTACAGACATTTCTGCAGGGTGTTCAAGTGGTTAGAGCGCCAGGATTGTGATCGATATGGTCCTGGTTCAAAACCTACTCGCATCATTCTGTTGTGTCCTTGGGAAAGACACTTAACGGCACTTTGCCCTGTTTGGTGATCTTGGCAAGCAGTTCTAAATTAAAGTCATATCTCTATCAAAGTACAAGCGGACTGCAATATCTTGGCATCTCCGGACGCTGGTAGGGGTAATTGCTTACCCTATGTATAGCGCCTCCGTCGCTTCCCTGCAAGTCAGGAGGATAAATATAGCGATAAAATAAAATAAAAAATAAAAATAAAAATTTCTAAACAAGGATGAAGCGAGACAAAAAACCTACTCAGAAAAAGTTGGAAGGAAAGAATGAGAAAACTGAAACTTCAGCATTGTTTTGTCATTTGCATCATTTTGTTAAGGCATTGCCAGTAAAAGCTTATTTTCAATATTTTATGATCCAAAAAGATTCTGTAAAAGTAATTTTGGCTCGGTCTAAAAAAAGAGCAACAATTTTCATGTTAAAATATGTCAATGTGAACTATTTAAAGTTAAGCTACGTTAACTGCATATGTTCATGAACCTTTCTGATAAGATTATTTTAACCAATTTCGAAACTTTGGCGTCAAAATTTTTAATAACAATTTCTTGACAAAAAAGCAAATTTTTGTTTAATCTACTGTAACCAAACAGTTTGATAAACACTTTGAATTATAAAGATCTTCAGTTTTATGGCAAGCAAGAAATTTACTATAAAAAAGATGAGTATAGGGAATCACTCCTAACTCTGCCACTGCTTTAATGAATATAACCAAAATCACTTTTGGCCTGCAATATATTCAATAGATCGAGAAAATGCACACACAGGGGTAATTTAACCTCTTACCATCGAGGCAAATGACACATTACTGTGCAAAAGTACAAAGACTCATTCGATTTCGACCAATATCACATTGGTACTTCGCTGTTTACGACCGCATTGCGCTAATTTTCAACAGCCAGGACAATTACTGGTGAAAATTGACTTGGTAAAGTGCAAACAATAATCAAGCTAGCTAATTTGAGGAAAAAAATTTTTTTATCTAGACACAAATATTAGAAGATTGAAACCATAGTTTGGGGGGCTCAATTTGTAAAAAAGAAAAGGTAATCTTGTCATAAAACAATCACTTTGAATTATATCTAGAAATTTTGCTGTAGTTGGCTGCATAGGACTGGGAGAGAAGCGCAATTTTAAAGGCGAGAATACACTCGGCCTGGCCTTCCATTCAGTTTTTTTTATTGCAATCGTGGAAAAGATGTTTTACGTTAATTCAATTGCTTGGAGTTTTAAAATTAAACTTTAAAATACAGTTATATTATTTAACAATTTATTCAATTAAAAATAAAGAAAAAATTTTAACGAAATAACAATATTCTGTTATCTTCCAAAGCTGGTCGGGAAAAATTGCTTAACAGTTGTTTTAAATGTAGCACTTTAAATCTTGTCCTGAAAAATGTGAGAAGAAATAGATGATGCATGATGATTTGCAAATGATTGTAAATAAGCTTTCGTTTTAAACTGTTATTCAGTAAAAATATTTTTCACAATTTTTTTTAAAAAAATTTCAAACTTTACTGTTTGGTCATAAAAGAAGTCGTGTAATGCTTGAGAGCAAATTGGAGAAATTATAGTGTAACAGGTCCATCAACTTTGAATCTTCCGCTTTCCTAAGCCATCGTTGTAAAAATACAATGTAATAAACTTAGAATTTAGATAAAGCTTATAGACATACATTTAGAAAAGCAACAAATGGTAAGCAAACAATTAGAGATTTCGTTTTTATTTTTGGTTAGATCGTTTTACTTCGCATACGTAGAGAAAAATCCGCCTAACAGTTGGGACAAAATGAAAAATATTTTCAAAAATATTGTTAAGTGGTCATATATCTGCGCATAATCTAGATGAAAATAATTTTACTTTTGTCGAATATTATTTTGTAAACCATTTTTGATTTATTGACTCGTCAACTTGGTATTCCAGAGCCAATTGGCGAAGTCGATAGGCGAAGCTTGACGATTCACGGCAAGAAACTTCGGCAGCGTGGCCGAGTAGTTATGAAGAGCGCTATGATTGTGATCGACATAACTTCGGTTTAAAATCTACTCGCACTATTCTGCAGTGTCGTGGGGAAAGACACTTTACGGCAGTTTTCTCTGCGAGGCGGACTGGGCAAGCAGTTGTGAATTTCATTCATATCTCTGTAAAACTAAAAAACCAAAGTATAAAAACATTTTAACCGGTCAGCAATATCTCGGCATCTCTAGAAGCATTTTGTGGTAATTGCCTGTCCTATGTATAGTGCCTCCATAGTTTTCTTGGAAGTCAGGAGGATAAAAATAGAGAGAAAATGAAATGAAATGTGATGAATATTTTATTTCATGACAAAGTGCAATCTGATTACTGGTACGAGTCTGCTTCGGAGCACGAAGCAATTAAATACAATACCTTTATTTGTTTTTTTATTTATAATATTCCTTATCAGCAAAAACAAAATGGAATCAAACGCGATTTTTTTTATTTGCTTAAAAACCAAAAGCAAAATGGAACCAGATGCAAATTTTTTTTATTTGTTTAAAAAACCAAAATCAAAATGAAACCACATGAAAGTTCTAAGAAGTAATTAAACAAAGACAAATAAGAAATAATTAAACAAAGGCAAATAGGATTAAGTTTAATGGACGCTATCAACTTCTTCAAAACGTTGATAACTGATGCAGCTGGTAAAGTTTGAAACACGTTGAATACATTTTTTTAGCTTAATCCTTTTCACCTTTGTTTAATTACTTAGAACTTTCCATGTGGTTTCATTTTGTTTTTAGCTTTTAAGCAAATAAAAAAAAATTTGCATTTCCTTCCATTTTGATTTTGGTTTTCAAGCAAATAAAAAAATTTGCATTTGGTTTCATTTTGTTTTGGCTAATAAGGAATATTAAAAATAAAGAAACAAACAAAAGCTTATCATAAATAATTAGAAAGAAACAAACATTAGTTTAATTACCTCTTAGAACTTTCCATTTGGTTCCATTTTGTTTTTGGTTTTTTAAGCGAATAATGATAAAAAATTACTTGATTTTTTTAGCTTTACGACATATTAACTGTAGTTTTAAAATTTGGCCTTAGATAGCAATTTAAACTTTTTATTATAATTTATTTGAACAGCGGAAAAATTAAGCAAATTTAGTGTTTAGTGGCCACTTTAATTTTTACCTTTAGGCATTTTCTATCAAACTTGAAACACAATTACAGTAGGTTATAATGGATGGGTTGTTGTGAAACTCACATACTTAACCGAAACTTGTGTATTAAAGCGCGCACAATTATATCAAAGTTTTTTTTACGCTGAAGCGAACTCTAGTTAGGTCATGCAATAAAATGTAAAGTTGAAATTTGTTACTCAGCTGCAATTATGCAAAAATTCAAAAATTTGCTAAAAATGTTCTTTTTTACTCGTGATCTAGGGTTATAAAAAATTGATTTGATTTGATTTCATTCCGTTGTTGAATTGAGAAAAAAATCAAGAAATTAAAGAATTCCATTTCAAAAAATTAAAGTAATTACACACTTTTGCAAACGTGAGCTGTAGATGTCCAGCCGTTAAGAAGAATAGGGTGAAATAATACTTCGAAAATTGTTTAACTTTTTACTGGAATTTATGAGTAAAAATGATTCTACGATCCAAATTAGAATTTGTTTTGGGGGGTTGTTGCCAGGTCGGTTTACGGCGTGTACCGACTTTTTATCCGACGACAATTCGTCCAACAACACTTTGTCCATGTCTTTTTGTCCAATAGGGTTTAGGGTTAGGGTTCCCTTAACAAGACTTTTTTCTTTGAAATTGGACCGAAAGTCGTTGGATAAAAAAATGTACGACAAAAAGACGTGGACGTAGTGTCGTTGGACGAATTGTCGTCGGACGAAAAGACCATTCATCGGTTTACCAAACAGTTTAGCTTCTGCTAAATTAAAGCATTCATCTATTCAAATGTTGTTGTAGTGCTATTATTACTCCTTGTTTTTTTTATATTTACTTATTTCTCCAATTTTGTAAATGTTAAATCAGTGGTTTTCAAACTGGGGTCGTCTGGTTACTTCCTGAGGGTCCCGGAAGATTTTGAGACACAGAATTTTTAATTGAAAACTAAGATCTTTTAGAGATCACCATGTTTTCAGGTTTTTAGAAGAAAAATCGAAAAATCAGAAACGGTGATTCCAAGTGAAGACCTTCTTTTAAGAGATCAGTACTTTTCGGCTCGCACGCTTATGTTTCTGACAATTTTTTAAACTTTTAACTTTGAAAATGTTGTGACGCTAGCATAAGATAGGCTCCAAACTCCTAAATTAAAGTTTGTTCACCGAAGTGGGTCGTCAAGTTATCTTGGGTTCCCAAGTTGGGTCGTGATATGAAAAATGTTGAAAACCACTGTGTAGAAAATTACCAACGCACGTATTTTATTTTATTTCTCTTGAGTTTCTAATCATAATTTGCGCGAGCACTCGCTGCCAGCGCTTTTTTTGTTTTACGCTTTATTTTTAATTAATCTCACCTTGAAGCATAGTTGTGTCCAGTGTTTTTTTTAAGGCGTTTTGAGGAACCGAAACGGTCTCTCAAAATTGTCCAGCGGTCTCTCAAAATCTGCTTCTACAATAGTGTAAACAAAGATAAGTACGCTCAGAAACAATAGGAAAAAAATTAGCGGTCGTTCAAAATTGCTTAAAGGTTCCTCAAGCCAAACCTTAAAAAAAACACTGGTTGTGTCTGCAGCGCGTTGATTTTAGAGCTGGCTTTTTTGCGTTTGTTCACTCTTCTCAATTTGTGAGGCGACCAGCTGCAGTGTTTGTGGGCGGCTGGTTGAAGTCTGAGTAGACTTAGCGTGCTGTTTAAGATAATTCCCGTTTTCCCCGTGAGTTAGCACCGAAGTGAACTGCTCGGTAAGACACCTATGCGTTTTCTTTTTGTGTTTAATTTTTAGTTTGTTTTTATTTATTTACAGATTACCGTTTCCGCTTTCGTTTTCGCTTTCATTTCCACGTTTCAACGTTTTAGTTATTACTTGTTTTCAATTAAATTATTTTCCTTGGTTATTATTTCCTTTTAATTTGTCGAAGCCGGAAGCGCGTTGATCGACACTTCACTTTGCGGTAATCGGCAACTTCAGCGCCGTTTACCGTTACACACTGTGTTAAATAATAATTCTTATTCTTAATGATTCAAACTCGCATCAGGCAAAGAAACTTTGCTTTTTTGAAAAAATTACACTTAAAAGTTTCTTTATTTTTCTTTATTATATTTTTCTTTCAATTCGCAAGAAAGCGTTGGAAATGCTGTTGGAAATACATACAGTAACTGTCAAGCAATTACCCCGACCTGATTCTGAAGATGCAGAGACATCGCTGTCTAGTGAAATATTTTTCATTTGATATATTTATTAGATATATATATGATATTAAAACTGCTTATGAAGAACCAGAGAAAAGTCCTTAAAGTTTATTTCCTAACGACCCAACAGAATGAGAGGAGTAGGATTTGAACCGAGAATGTGTCAATCACTTTTGCCATTAAAACGGCGAGCATACCCACTTAGCCAGCTACCCTGCCGTCTAAACAATTATTATTGACATTTTCCATTCAAATTTTATAATTAAGTAACAAGTCGCACCGTCATTACCCTTGTTTGGTTGTTTTTCAAAAGTGATTTTAAAAAATTGCTTTGCCACAGAATTATAACGTTGCTCCGTTAGAAGGCGCACCTTTTTATAACAGGAAGTGTGCGTTTTATCGCTGGTCGCCAGCGTGGCCGAGTGGTTAAGAGCACCATATTAATGGCGAACATGATCGACACGGTTGATGTTCAAAATTTACTTATTCGGTTGTTTTCTTGAGAAAAACACCTAACGGCAACGGTACTTATTCTTGCTTGGCTGTCTTGGCAAGCAGTTCTAATAGTTACTCATACCTTTAAATAAATAAAAAATAGAAATTTTATTTCATGAAATTGAAAGTAAAAATGTCATGAAAGCAATGTTTATTGGCATTTCCAAAGCAGGTCAGGTTTATTTGCGTTGTTCTGATAAAGAACTCAAGCCAAAGTAATAAAACGTGCTTGTTAGACATCAAAGGTTCTGTAAATTTATGAATTAGGTCTACTTTGTCGCATAAGCGTTCCAAGACGGGAGTTTTGGGGATCAATCCTCCTTTAAGAACGAACGTAGACCACTCAAAAAAAATTTGAAAAAGAAATGCTTACTCTAAAAAAAATGTTCACTTTATTTTAAGTCTTAGCAATCGTGTTTTTGGCTCGCAAAGCCCTTCCCCATAGCAAATTTTTGCGTACGTCAATACTTTGTTTGTTTTTTTGCTAGAATAATTTTTTCCTTGCATGATTTTACCTCTCTCTCAGTAATTAGCTATTAACTAAAAAATTTAAAATTATTTTCAGGGGCACCAAAAGCGGGGAACATGAGTAGCATCCCTTGCTCTTTTGCTCTTTTTAAATTTTTCCTTGCCCTTCTTAAAAAGGGAGTATACAGGAGGGCAGATTTACAGAATACAGGAATGCTCTTACTATAATCATAAAAACTTGACCAAAATGTCAAATCTTCACATTGATTGAAAGTTTCTTTTATTTTTATTTATTTATTTCACTTTTTTAATCTTCTTCTTTTATTTTTTTGTCTTCATCCTGATTAAGGACGAAAACAAGGATTTTGGACACTGAACAAAAGTGATAACCTTTTTTTAGTCTTTACCTTGAATTGGAGAAGAAAAGGGGGATTTTGGACACTGATTGAAAGTGATGACTTTTTTTAGTCTTCACTAGATTTTTGCGCTGAAAACGGTTCCAGGTTCCAAGTGGCAACTCCGTAAAATAAAAGAAAATCATGATTCGTTGAAGGTCATTAAAATTTGGAAACATTGTATTGGTCCCCCAAAACTTTTTTCGGCTATTATAGCTATGAACCTTAACTAAAAAATTTAATAAAAAGATACTTTTATTTTACTTAATTCAATAAATTTTGCCCACCTCTGCCAAAAAATTTTTCGGCGCCCCTGATTATTATATCTTTTATGCTATATGTATTTTGCTTAGTTGTTTAATGTATAGCCCAGCGGTTCCCAAACTGTGCGCCGCGAGACTTTGTCAGGGGCGCCGCGAAAGTATGCGAAAGTTGTTGTACTTACTGCTTTTCTCACAATAATTGCAGTGTGAATGTTGTTAGCAGCAACTTCCCTTCAGAGAACGATTCCGATTGAGGACCTTTTCTAAACAGCCTGATTTTGGGAGGGTAATAGGGAAATCAGAGATGAAATCGAAGTGAAGACCTTTTTTTTTTTTTTTTTTTTTTTTAAAAGAACACCCTGATTTTCAAAGAAAAATAAAGAAATCGGATATAAAATCGAAGTGAAAACCTTTTTTTTTTTTTTTTAGAGAACACCCTGATTTTCAGAGAAAGATAAGGAAATCGGATATAAAATCGAAGTGAAGATCTTTTTTTTTTTTTTTTAGAGAACACCCTGATTTTCGGAGAAAAAAAGGTTGTTCAAAGAAGTAATGGAACTGAATACCTTTTTTTCATTAAGGCGCCGTGAAAAAAAAAGTTTGGGAACCGCTGGTATAGCCTATTATTAAGCAATTTTTCATTATAAAAAATATTTTTCACGTTATTGTCGTTCGGCTAGTCGTTATTTAAAATTAAACGTCAGCCAAGAAATTTTACGTAAAAGTTTTAGAAAAGAAAAGTTTTATTCGATAATATTTACTGCTACAATAGCACAAAAGTTGTTTTCATTTCATTTCATCTCAATATTTATCTTCCTGACTTGCAGGAAAGCGACGGAGGTGCTATACAAAGGACTAGCAATTACCCCAACATGCTTCCGGAGATGCCAAAATATTGCTGTCCGGTTGAAATTTGTTCTATTTGATTTTTTAGTTTTATAGAGATATGACTGAAATTTAGAACAGCTTGCTGAGACCCCCAAGCAGGAGAAAGGGCTGTAAAATATCTTTCCCATGCACACAATAGAACGACGCGAGTAGATTTTGAACCGAGACTAAGTTGACCATAATCACGGTGCTCTTAACCGCTCAACCATGCTGCCGATATTTTAAAATTGTAAATGCTTGGGAGTCAACCAAACTATTTCTGTGAATAAATTTTAAATTACTAAAAATAAAGTTGCCAAACCTGCATCGTACTAGATTATTAATCTATTTTAAACAGTTTAATGTTCTAAGAAAAACAAGTTGTAATGGTCCAGAAAGTTCCTTAAATTTATGACGTTTATTAAGTGCCATCTAACTATTTCTGTACAATTGATTATTATTTAAACCAGAAATTTAATCTTGTAGCATGTAACTTTGTGATTTGTAATTTATTACAAATTTTTAAATTATTCTAATCGTAGTTCACACTTTGAAACATAAAATAGTTGTAATTATTACATAGGCGTATCCTGAAGGGGTTAGGGGGTCAACCCCTTTTGATAAAAGATGATCAGAGATATATGCTTATACGCAAATAACATATTAGCGACAAGTAGACTGTAATAGTATTGTAATAGTATGGTATAAGCTTTTATCGTTTTTTTCGCTTTATTCTTTGTGAACTTTATTTGTAAGTTTAATAAAAAGTTGTGCTTTATATCACCCCAATTGCCTCAAAGTTAGCTAATCTGTGTAAAACTTTCAAAACCGAAAATTATTTTAACATAAAGTCAGGTCTTCTGTGTTTCACTTTTGATGTCTATTGTTTTATCACAATGTTTGTCCATGAGATGTGAGCCTATTCTACTTCGCTATAAAATACATTGCTGCGAAAAGCGAAACAAGTGCTAAGCATCTGAGGAGGATCTCTAAAAAACACTTCTATTATACTCTGGAAAACATGATAAAAAAATTAAAAATATACGCAAGGTTAATAAAAACAATTCTTCATTTTTACAAAAATTATTTTATATTAATTCATTTTTACAAAATAATTATTGTATAAATTATTTCAATATGCTGTTGGATCAGTGGTTCTCAATTTGTTCCCTTTTAAGTAATTCTTATTCTTCCCTCAATTAAGTCGTGTTCTTCCTTTTCAAGACTAAGCTACAGCCATTCCCCAAAAGTATACGAAAAAACGTTTTGAGAAAAATTCTTTTTTGTTATTCAGTAGAAAAACTTTTTTGGTTTTTATTATAAAGTAAAGCACCGTGGCCTTACCTGCAAACTGCTGAAACTTCTGTCGGATAATCACATGATTAAAATGATCATGGAGCTTGTCCGGACAGAAGATTCACTCATACTACTTGACAGCAACCAAAGCAAGCTCCGCCGTCAAAAAAATTGCTCAATTTCTCGGAGATCGGTATTGGCTCTTCTTCTTTCTAATATTTATACGTGTGATCTGCCTTCCGCAATCAGAATGTTTGCTTTTGCAGCAGATCTAGCATTCTTGCACTATTCTGGAGACTGAAAGGACTTGGAAGTTAAGACCTGATTACATTTTCTGCATATTCCCTGACCAATTGAAGTTAAAGTTCAGTCTTTCAAAGACAGTCAGAGTAGCTTTTTATTTTTAATAATCGAGAACACAAATTTGAGCTAAAGGTTTATGACAGCAATAAACTTTCACCATTCTGTCGATCCCGAGACTTATTTTGGTTAAAACTACACAGATCGCTTTGCGTATCTTCTCGCTTCACACTGTTGAGAAGACTAGCGAAGATGGGGTGCTGGACCAAAATTGTGTGCAACTACCCTATGTCTAGCCTATCATCAGCCGAATACTGTTCGCCAGTGTGGTATCACCAAGTGGACCACTCATTGATGGAACGCGGAGTAGGCTACTGTGAGAATACACCAAGGTTTTGAGCTTTTATATCCATGATTAATACCAGGCCTGTTGGAATGGGCTTGCTTAAACAGCTTGGGTTAAGTTTAATCACCTGCAGACTAGTGTTGGGCAATTCCATTGGTCCATGCACATGGGGGTCTTGCTCCTTTACTAAATTGTGAGTGTGGTGCTATTAAACAAACAGCAGAACATGTCTGAACGGCGTGCCCCACAGACTGTATTCGGCATGACATGGATTAGGCTACGTGGTCTAATGGTTCGTGATGACAAAAACCGGTCCTGGCTCAATACCATCGCTGCCAGTATTTGATTCAGGCAGTGCAGCAGCCTGAAGTAGTAAAAGAATATACTACTGGCCCCAATCCTGTTTGTGTTTGACCCAAAATCGATGTCCTTTCTTATTACAACAACAACAACCTTTTTTGGTTTTCACTTCAGTGAAACAATTTTTATGAACTATTTAGACTCAACTATAAAGGACTTTCAATTTAAATGAACTTGTAATTTATTCAAATTCCCCCTTAAAGATTATTTCTATCAACTGATTACAAATTTCTTTGTAGGGAGCCAAGTCGCTCACTATGAGAAACATGTGCTAAATATAGTTGATTTTAGTTGCAAATACAGAGTGCTCGATAAGACGGTTTGAGCTGAATATTTCTAAATCAAATATAAACCCACTAGTCTGTTTCACCCCATTGCGATCATCATCTTATGCAAATAGAATTCAATATGTGGCTACGAGTACACACGAATACACACACGGTGAATTACACTGGACAACAAAAAAATTTTTTTTCTGTTGTGCAACTAACAAGATAGTGATTTTGAGTAATTTGGGGTCCCTTATTTCAAAAATGATATTAGTTTTCTTTTATCACGTCACGTTTTTAAGATAACCACATATCCCAATTTTCTCTGATTCCATACAATGCACATAGTCAAAATTTATCGTTTCGCAGTAAAGAGACAACTGCAACAGACAACAAATGTAGTTTATTTCCCAATATAACTTGTGAAATGGCTTTAGAAATATTTAATGCATTTGGCTTTTCTTTTATATGACGAGCCTTTGCTTTCACGTCATAGGTACCAGCAGAAATCTCCCATCATATTGGCATCAAAACGGCCCTGGTACCGCCCTTCTATGACGGATATATCCTGGTGGAATCTCTCTCCTTGTTCATCACTTACTTTGCCAAGTTTAGGGGAAATAAATCCAAATGGGAATGCAAAAAGTGCATTTTTAAAGACATACGAGCTCCTAATTGCTGATATGCTTTCAGCATGTCATCAACCATATCAGCATATTGTTCATGACGGTGATTTCCCAAGAAGTTAGCAACAACTGATTTCAAAGCATTCCAAGCAGCCAGTTCTACCGGATTGAGTCGTGAATCAAACTTTTCATTCAGCATCAGTTTTCTAATTTCAGGACCCACAAAAATTCCAGCTTTTAATTTTGCATCACTTTTATGAGCTCCAAAGAAATCTTTGAGAAATTTGAAGCCATCGCCTTCCTGGTCCATCGCTTTTACAAAATTTTTCATTAAGCCAAGTTTGATATGAAGAGGCGGTAAAAAGACATTTGCAGAGCTAACCAAAGGCTGGTGATGAACATTATGTCTTCCGATTTGGGGACTTTGTCGAGTAGGCCATACTTTAACTGCGTAGTGACTGCTGTCTTTCCGACTGTTCCATAGACATAAAAAAACACATATGTTTTGTGTACCCTAACTGCAATCCAAGGAGGAGAGAAAGAACTTTCAGATCACCACAAATTTTCCAGTTATACTCGGGATATTCCAAGATATCAAGTAGAATCTTCATTGTATCATAGGTCTCCTTTCTGAAAATGCTGTAGCCCACGAAGATTGATGGTTTGATGTTACCATTGTGCAACAACACGGCTTTAAGGCATGTTTTCAGTGTTTTAAACTTTGCCTTTATTACGAGTCCGAGTCCCAGTGCGAGTCCCTAACTTACGAGTCCGAGTTCGAGTCCGAGTTCAGCAAAAAATATTTCTTCCAGTTCGAGTCCGAGTTCTTGATGCACGAGTCCGAGTTCAGAAAAAAATCTACCAGCCGAGTGCGAGTCCGAGTCCGCAAGTCATAAAATTTGCATTTTAAAAAAAAATCTGAATGTCAAAAATCAACAATTCGCGATCTTAGTAGTCTATAGCTTAGGCCTATGTTGTAAAAGCTTTTACTTTTGAATAAAAGCATGCTTATTGCTTATATTGCTGAAATGCATTAAATGTTAATTCTTTTAAATAAATAATGACGCCCGCTTGAGTTTTTATATAAATCTTAGCAAGTTGAAGTTACGTTTTACGCTCTTCTTTTCACCCTGTAATTTTTTGCACACAATGTCCTTTTCTTACCTTCCATCGATTTATCCAACTCTTATTTAATTTCTTGAGATTTTTACAACCGCAAACTTCTGAATACTCTTTGAGCTTTCAACAGCAACATTTCCCCACTGACTGGAATTTTTTTGTCTCTTGCTTGACGAAACCATTTCATCAAAGGCTCATTTCATTAACGATTTCATATTTTTTCCATAACCGTAATGATGTACTTTTGTTAGACATCTTTCTGCTAATGTATATTCGGTACTGTACTTTTTTGTTTAAATACAGTACACAGTAGAGCAAAGTCGGACTTTTTATTAGGTTAACAGTGGTCTTGTATACGCGCTGTTACGCCATCGCTTTTATTTTAGATGCAGACGCTTGACACCTAAAAGGAGATTAGAGCTGCTAATTCCCGTCACGCATTTAATGTGTGTAGTAACTACGCCGTTAAACATGATATTATATTTTAAATGTCTACAAGATTTACTTAATGTGTGTAGTAACTACGCCGTTAAACATGGTATTATATTTAATTGTAGTAAATCAGTTGGTGTATTATTTTTACCTAAATATCTTTCGCTTTCAAATCTTCCAAAAGTCTTTCTTTGCAACAATGTAGTAAAATTTAAAAATAACGTAAAATATCTGGGTGTTTTTCTTAATAATAATCTTAAAGATGATGATGATATTTGTCGGCAAGTTTGTTATTTATATGGAAAATCATATAACCAAAAACAACTTTTTCAAAATGTTCGCGTACTATAAAAAATATACTATTTAATTATCACTGTACTTCGTTTTATGCTAGTCATTTATGGTCTAAATATCTATGCTCTTCATTAAATCACTTACGAGTTGCATACAATGATTCCTTTCGGTTAATTCATGGGCTCAAGCGTAATGTTAGTGCAAGAAAACTACAAGTAAAAGCAAATATTCCCATTTTTGATACACTACATAGAAAACTTATTTATCGATTTATGGAACGATGCTGCCTTTCTAGTAATGTATATGTTAACTATACGGTGTATAGCAATTTCTTCTACCAGAGTGACTATTATAAACATTGTCTTCAATTGTTGATGTAATTCAAATGTTCTACTTTTCTTTCCGGCTTGCTTTCTTTTTTTTTTATTGTTGTTGTGAGTGTTTTTTTCTCTTTTCTATGGACTTTGTGTCTGACTCAAATAAATAAATATAATAAATAAAAGTGAATTGTCGTAAAAGCGGGTGTCGCTAAAGCCGAAGTCAAATGTACATAAAAGATAGGAATTCTGCCGGGACGAAAAAAAATGCTTTGTTAAAAGCGAATTATCTATGCGACCTCACTCTATGCAGATGACCTAGCCATCTGGGCCTCCTCCCCGAGTGTTGAGTGTGCAACCTCTGTAGTACAAGCTGCCCTCAACAGACTGGTGGAATGGTCCTCAAAATGGCGCCTTCCTCTCAACTCCCTCAAATGTGAAACATCCTTCTTCAGCTTAGACCCCTACCAATCACGTATACAACCCTCTCTGCACATTCTTAACACCCCTCTCAAATTCAACCCTCATCCAACCTTTCCCGGGGTAACCTTTGACCGCACTCTCTCTTTCAAATACCATGTCTTATTCTTACAAAAAAAGTTTCACAGCCAATTCCGTGCTTTTCGCTCCATTGCCTCTGCCTCCTGGGGTCCATCAAAAGAATCCTTATGTACCCTATACAAAGCCTTCATTCGCCCCATCCTTACCTATGCTTCCCCAGGCTGGTTTCCCTTCTCATCTCCTACTCACATCACCTCCGTGGAGAGGATGCATAGATCTTCCTGTAGAGTAATCACAGGTTGTCTATCGTCCACTCCCATTCCTCTACTTCATATAGAAGCACTTCTACCTCCACTACGAGTCAACCTCACCCACCAATCCCTCTCCTTCTTTGAACGAGCCCTCCGTCTACCTCCCACCTTTCCCATAACCTCTCTTGCGAACTCTAACCCCCGTACACACAGCGTCCAATCTCTTCAGTATCGCACCACGCAGCGTCCAATCTGGTTTCTTTCCACACCAAATCCCTTCAGTATATCCCGAGGAGCTTACTCTCCATCGCTCCGCTCGCTGTGCTCTCTCCCGTTTACGCTGCAACGGGCACAGCACTCTCCTTAACTCTTATCTCCACAGGGTTGGTCGAGCCGAGACTCCTTCATGGAGCAACTGTGGTTCTGAACCACAGAATCTCTCACATCTCGTGCTCGATTGCCCTGTACTAGACCCTCTGCGTCGGGCCATTTTCGGCTCTACCCTTTCTCTTCTGGACCTCTGGTCCCGTCCGTGGGGAGTCGCCCGATTATTGGGATTCCGCGGAATTGATCCGCACCCTCATCCCCAGGAATGGGTCGGGTAAAACCACCACCACCACCACCTTCAACTTTAACTTTGACTCCGACTCCGACTCCGACTCCGACTCCGACTCCGGACTCCCTAGTATGGGCAAAGTATTTATCTTAAATTAGATTTAACTAAGCAAAAATCATCCCGTCCTTGGGGAGTCGCCCGATTATTGGGATTCCGCGGAATTGATCCGCACCCCCATCCCCAGGAATGGGTCGGGTAAAACCACCACCACCACCACCACCTTCGACTTTAACTTTGACTCCGACTCCGACTCCGACTCCCGACTCCGACTCCCGACTCCCTAGTATGGGCAAAGTATTTATCTTAAATTAGATTTAACTAAGCAAAAATCATCCCGTCCGTGGGGAGTCGCCCGATTATTGGGATTCCGCGGAATTGATCCGCACCCCCATCCCCAGGAATGGGTCGGGTAAAACCACCACCACCACCACCACCTTCAACTTTAACTTTAACTTTGACTCCGACTCCGACTCCCGACTCCGACTCCCGACTCCCTAGTATGGGCAAAGTATTTATCTTAAATTAGATTTAACTAAGCAAAACAATAAAATGCGACTAAATTTAGAATTTTCCTGAATCACCCACTACATATAAGGAAAATTCAGAGAAAAATGTTGACATTTCCATACCAATAATAAGCTCATACTTATTTCTCTCAAATAAACTTTAGCCATTAGTTTGATGGCATGGAGTCCTTCTTCACAGTAATTCATGGTTATATATTGATAGTAAGAATATATATGTAAATTTTGTCGGATTTTGTAAATAAAATAAAAGGGGGCCTGTAGTTTCTATCTCATGAATATTTCAATTATTGCAATTTTGTACGAGATTGAACATGCAGGCTCCCTGCCGTTTATCGACATTCATATTACGAGATTACTAAAAAATTTACCTTGGTTCTAAACTTTGGTTGATATTTCTTTGAAAGAATAGAGCAAGAAGAGTAAGTTTTAATTTTCAAAAATTTTAATTTAATAATTTGCTCGTAAAAATAAAATTGTTACGGTGAGTTTCTCCTTTATCGCAGCCATTTGGTGTGCTCTGATGAGCCTTAGTGATGAAAACAGACATTGAACACTCGCTTCTGTTGGAGGAAGTACTTATTTAAAGACACGCCAAAAATAAAAAATGGGGGGGCATTTTGCAGGCTGAAACGGATTAATGGCATTTAAATTAATTTCAATGGCAAAATTGGCTTTGTCATGCGAATAAATTGAGGTACGAGCTTGGTCACGGAACCAATTAAACTCGTATATCAAGGTACCACTATACTATAGAAAAAGGCTGCTTAGTGTAGTAATTGATTATGCACCTAGCATTTGCTTTCTTGTTATTCGAATGAAGAAAGAAAAGCAACTAAATCGGCTGCCCGAGCATAGCATTACCCAAAATACTGTTTGCTTACAAATTAAAATGTAAACTTTTTATGAGTCGCGGGCTGTGTCGCGCGATACGCGGCAAGGTTCTCTTAAAAAGATTACTGCAAAGCACTCCACTGGCGCACGCGGCCGCGTAAGTAGCGCGGTTAACATCACTAATATGTAAAGAAATTGGACATAGGAGTCGGAGTCGGATAAAATATTCCGACTCCGACTCCGACTTTGACTCCTAGTCCTCTTAACAGTCCGACTCCGACTCTGACTCCGACTCCGCAACCTTGATTGTAACAAGTTGTTTTAAATCAATATGCTAATTTCAATAATTATACATCAAATCTAAGCAAAAAATACAACTAAAATTAAACACTTCTTTAAAATTACTACCTGCAGGAAATTCAACTGAAACCCAGTACAGTAGTTAAAACCAAAGTTTCTATAAAGTATAATCATATACTTTATAGGAACTTTGGTTAAAACTATCTTGCTAAATTAAAAGGCTGTGGCTAAAGTTACGAGACCGAAACTTTTTTCGCCATTATTAAATCATATTTTAAGCCTAACTAACCTTAACCCTAACTTTAATCCTAAACTCAAGCCCTAACACAAAACATAAAAAAGTTGGTCAAGATGAGCACAAAAATTTACAAACCCTAAAACTTAATCCTAACTACTCATTTAACCTTAGTCCAGAAACGGGCCTGCTTCTAAGGTTTCGGTCACGTATGCTGTAACCTTAACTACTTTAAAATTGAAAGAGCATAGACTACTAGCATTAATACTACCAATCTTTAAGCATTTTAAAATTCATTGTTCTTCTGGTAAAATCAGAGGCAAGTAAAACTTCAACAAATACAAAAGGCGTAATATTTATTAAAGAACTCAACAAAGTTTCGTCCGTTGCATCGGGCGGACTTCTTCAGGTAAAAGCAGAACACAACGCGCACCGTATTTAAAAACCAAGAAATTAAAAACACAAACCAACAAACACAAGGTGAGAAGCGAACATACCGAACGATTTCATAATTACTTAGTGCAAAAGAAACAAATTTAACAGGTTGAAAACCCACATTAGTTGAGATTTTTTATATTGCTATATATTTTTGGAAAAACATTACGATCTTTATCATTTATTGAATTTTTTGTATTATTAATATACAGGTATAATGATTCTAAAAATTTGCGTTTATCATAGTCAATGTTATAATCCAATATTTCAAAATTACCAAAATCAATCCTATGTTCACAATTAAAACAATGCTTAACCAATGCAGTTTTTTTATTCAAATCGTCTTGTTTTAGTTTAGCCAAATTAATCGGTTTCAAATCACGTTTATGTTCCGATAAGCGAGTATTAAAACATCTGCCCGTTTCACCAACATATATTTTAATACTCGCTTATCGGAACATACTGTAAACCTGAAGAAGTCCGCCCGATGCAACGGACGAAACGTCGTTGAGTTCTTTAATAAATATTACGCCTTTTGTATTTGTTGAAGTTTTACTTGCCTCTGATTTTACCAAAAGAACAATGAATTTTAAAATAAGTAATATCCCTGGTAACAGTGTTTATATTAATTTAAGCATTTTGTTATGAAGCATTAAATCAATTGTTGCATCGCAAAGAGATTAGAGTGACGTTTAAATTTTAATTTGTTTATCAATAATTAACCTCTTTATTGCAACTGGATTTTAAAGTAGACCCGGATCGGAATGGAAGTAAGTGGAATAATTGGAGATATCTCAATTTTTAGACGTGATAGAAAAGATCCAACTGCAGATTTGGGCTCAGCACACCTGAAACACTGGGAAATAATTGTTTTTTGCGGCATAACATTTTGCTGTTGACCAGTTATCGTTATACTTTTGAAGCAATGTTTTGTGACTGTAGCCATTATAAAAATTGGGTTCAATTTGAGCTAAATTAATTCAATTATATCAGTGAGCTAAACTGGTGAAAATTTTTACTGATATTTAATAGTTGCATTTACGGTTAGGTAAAAAAACTCATGTGGCTGCAAGAAGCTCTAAAAAGTACTGTATAGTAGGCATACTCTAATTTAAAATGTAAGTTTGGAAACGTTTTTCGCCCATGTCCAGGACCACTTTTAGTAATTGTGTTTTGACTTGCAACCACTCTCTTTTGACAAATTTCTTCGTAGGTCACTAAATTTTCATATAATTAAAGTTTTGAAGAGTAATTCTATGTCAATCACGTAGTTATTCAAGTCTGGACTAAAGCGCACAATATCTGTGCTGCATTCAGTGATAACGGCAGAAGGTGCCTCTATTAGGTAAAACCCTCAGCAAAAAGTCGATCTATTATTCTAAATCTGCAAAATCTAAATAATAATAAAAAAAAAGAAACAGAAAACTAACCATACCAATACTAACTTTAAGTGAGAAATCAAGTGAACATAGCGATAAAAAGAGTAGCATGATTTAGGAAGATTAAAAAATTTGTCGGAATTAAGAATAAACGATGGTCTATAGTGGCAGCGTGACACAATCACAACAATCGTGAACATCATCGCTTCTATTTATCCTCCAGACTCGCAGGCAACAGCGTATTTAGGGGGGAGCATGTGGACGAAAATCGAGAAATCAGAGACAGATTCCAAGTCAAGACTTTTTTTAGCTCCCACTTGAAAAAAATTTTGACTAAGCTTATTTGATTGTGTTGTATGCCTCTTCCCCTTTCAAAACTCCACGGTATGCCACTGCTCGCAGGAAAGCGTCGGAGGCACTATATATTAGAAAAATGTCAAGCAATTACCCCGACCTGCTTCTGGAGATGCCAAGATATTGCTGTCCACCAGTTGAAATTTTTTATTTTTATTTTTTAGTTTCATGAAGATATGACTGAAATTTGGAGCTGCTTACCAAGACCAATCAGAGAAAGTGCGGTAAAATGTTTTTCTTAAGAACACAACAGAATAGCCCGAGTAGGTTTTGAATCAAGACCGAGTCGATTATAATCACGGTGCTTAACACCCGAACATGCTGACATATATGACGTTTGATTCATATAGGATGTTTGTGAGTGATATATCGTGAAATTAGGATCGATAACGGATATATTTGTTTCGAAAAACTGCGAACTAATAATTCAAGCATTTTTGTGGTAACATATTGCCGCATGCAAAAAACATTATACACAAGAAAAATTTTCGGCGCCAACATATTCACCGAAAAAATAAAAAAATAAGAGACTTAAATTATTATGTTGGCTTTTATTGTATGTTGACAACACCTTTGGCAACTCAAAAAACTTAATGATGCAGTTCTTTTCGCTGTACGATTTATCGCATTTCTAGTGTTTTTAGAATAGTGAGTAAAACAAAAGAGTTATATTAAAATTAATACAATAAATTTTTTTTCTGAATTTTATCTTTAGGATAAAAATTAAAAATTTTATATAATAAATGCTGCTTGAATAAGTTGTTTCTTTACAAATAATGTTTTTAGTTTGCAGAATTCAATCGATATTTTTAACTTTTAATTTAAGCTAAAATCTTATTTTTTTAAGTAAACCGATTTGGTCGTGCTAAAGTCCTTGAAACTGTTTTTATTGATTACAGCCAGTGATGGCTTTAGTACGGTGCAAACGGAGTGGCTAAACTGTCCCCCTCTAAAAAACGTCAAAAATTGATCTATTTCTTTATAGTAGGATCGTGGTGGTGCCCCCCCCCATGTCTGCACCTTAAATTTAGAACGAAAGCAGGTATGTATTCGATTGATAGTGAGGACCTTTTTTTACAGATCACTTTAAGTTTGGGACAAAAATGAAGGTTTAGGACAGCAATAAAAAGTGAAAACTCATTTTTTGGTTAGAGATCACATCAATTTGGGACAAAAAAAAACTTGGCGCAGTAAAAAGTGGCCCACTCTATTTTTCTTGCACCGGGTCCCACATTTGGTAAAGCCAACATTGATTATCGTCTATCAATACGTGATGAAAGTCTAACTACATTAATTGCTTATTGTAAATCTATTGCACTAGTCAATAATGAAATAGTTACAAAAATATTTTTTGCTTTGACTGATTTAGACCATTACTGACAATCAAGAAAATATCTTTGAACTGTCTGACTTTTCGCAACTAAACGAAATAGTGGGAGAGTTACAGCGCTCTATCACCAGTGCGCTTGAAGGTTCGTAACTTTCATTTTCAACTTTCATTGCTAATCTTATAATTATGATATATGCGTAGTCATGTAAAATTTTGCCCTTATTTCATAAATCAAGAATAGAAATCATTTTACAATTTTAACAATTTTAAAAAAGCTGATGTATTAAACAATTTCACTATTTTGAAACGGTGCACCTCGGTTGAAATTTTTCAAATTTTTCTAATCTTTTGGTAATTTTTCATAACCGTAACGTTTTTCTTTTGAAGAACCATTAAAAACATAAGTTTACTTATGAGTAGTCCCTATTTATTTGGGGTTTGAGAAGCAAGAGATAAAATTTTGAGAAAACCGACAACTAACAGTAAACTACTTGTTTTTATATTGGTTTTTTGTTTGGCTAAATCAGTTTGTTAGAGCCGGGGGCCGGATTCAGATTTCTCGGACCTCCCCGGGTCAAAGCGAGAGAAAAAAGTCTTCACTTCGAATCGATTTCTGATTTCGCTATTATTTCTCCCAAAATTGTAGTGACTTTTAAAAAAAAAAAGGTTCCACTTCGGTTCGAGCTCTAGTTTCGCTATTGTTCTCCTAAAATCTTGGTGTGTTCTCCAAAGGAAAGAACAAGGTAAAAACCTGAAACTAGGGTGTTCCCGATATAATTCTATCCAACTGTGGCTCAAAGTGAGTGCATACGTTTTTTAAAAAGAGCTCCGCAAGCCGGATTAAAAACCTTAGCGGGCCGTAGTTTGGTGAGCACTGGGTTAAATATTCCGAGCATACATAAAAACTAAGTCAACTTTCAGACCCGCTGCAAACCGATAAAAAAATTGTGCAATTGTTCCCAATTGCGACATTTATTCCTCTTCTTGAGAGTGGCTGATTTTCTGCTTGGATAATCCAGACACTTTTCACTTCGCGTCTTAGGATCACGAGAATTCTTTTGTCTCCCGTGCGTTGCATAACTATTCTTCACTCCCATTTCCTCACCAACTTCTATACCTCAACCTGGAGACGCGCGTGCCGCTCCGACCTCTTTCAACACCGAAGTCCCAACTTGACGAACTGTCTCGCTCTCGTCTACGCTGCAACAGCTATCAATTCCTCCCCAATCATAACTGCATAGCTAGGATTCTTTAATCAGAGATTTCTTTGAACAGTAACTATGACTCTAATAGGCATTTTCTTGTGTCATAACTGCATTATGTGTCATATCTTTAGTATTAAACTAACTAGATCAAGCGAGGTTGGACTATTCTCTTTTTACTGTGTTTCGGATATTTAGTCCATTTCGCTGAGTTACGCTATCTTGTTGAGACTGCAAAGTTGATTTAAGAAAAGATTAGTTGAACCTAGCACCGCTGCCGTGTTCAGCGCATGATCTTAAGAATTAACCTTATCAATGCTAGATCACCCACTAAATAGCGCAGCTTGTTACATTGATTTTTTTTTATTATATGTTGCTTCATTTAAAATGATTTACTTAGGAAACTCGCTTTCAAACAACACGAACAAACTGCAGCACGCAGAAGCAGGCATACAAGCGACTATCACTCACGTGAGTAAATGGGAGTGATGTGCTTTTTGTCTTTTCATATTCTTAAGTGCCGATTTTGCGATATATCGTTATCAAATGCGGCAGGTTACTGATGTTATTATATAATTTTTCGTGGTCTGCTGCTTTTGTTTCGATTACATCAATGTACCGCTTGCCCTCTCGCGAAATCGTCTAAGAAAAAATGGCAAGAAATGGAATTGAGCAAATTGTTGGGTTTGTACCCATGACCAGGTGAGTTTTGTTTCTTTACTATTTTTAATTAATCCTGTGACTGAAACTTATATTTTTTTCTAGTTTTCACAACCTCTCGTGGAGTTGAACTCGTTTTATTCTTATTTATCGAACTTTGACCTCGATGGCTTAAATGAAGCGGAAGTAAGAATGATTCGCTTTATTTGCGTTTTCAAAAAGGCTTTACAAAAGCAAAACTTGTTTTTGTTTATAAGCAAAGAACATACGAGGAGACAGCGCGGCCGCCATCGTCGTCGCTCCTTCAGTGTCAGACAATCAGATGGAGGAAACGACAACAGCGTGTCAACAGGACGAACATAAACTATCTTGTCATTCAGCAATTGGTTCAGAATATAAACTTGTTCTTTTATCCGACATTAAACTTCTTAAAAAAACAGTCGATTAAAAGCTTACAATCGTCTTTAATCTAAAAGAGAAAATGCAATCGCATAGTTAAGAGAAACTCGCTGCAAACAAAATACGGGAGACATACGGTGACATTACAAACACAGCACAAGTAACAAACTGTAATTATGTTTTGTAGAAAAGCGATTTTCTACCTATTTGCAAGTGAAAAATGATGGAAGTATTTTTTTTTTTTTTTTTTTATATAGCCATTCTTGTGTACATACAAATGAACAAGGTAAATAACAAATTACGATGTTTAAAAGCGAGAAGAATCTAAAGGCAATTTACAATTGCATTTCGACTTGGCCTCGAAAAGAAACAAAGCAAATCAAAAATGAACATTAGTTAAAGAGAGAGAGAGAGAGAGAGAGAGAGAGAGAGAGAGAGAGTGAAAAAGTCCAGAGATAGAAAAATATTTCAGTGAGTGCCGAGAAAAGATCGAATTGAAACACCAACTAAAAGATGGTGACACTCCGGGACAGAGTGCGGTATCACGTGATCAAAGCACCGGTATGACAAACAATCCGACTAAATCAATACCCTTGAAGTCGATTTTTCACGGTCACTCGATTAGTGACGACTGCAAAACACTCAAAATTGGTCTAACGTAAAACAAAATGGCAGCTCGAATGACGAAACAATAACAAAAGTACCCAGTCATGTTTCGATACGATACAAACAAAAAAGAGAGTGGAGTCGATCACGGCGCTCGACGTCCGGAGACAAAGAGACGGAAAAATATTGCAACTCGAGTGATTCCGTTCAGGAAGAAGCAAAAACGGATCATGAACCGCGACAAAAACCCGCCCGGATTTTTCGTACACAAAATAAATTTAATTTAAAACCCGTTCAATCAAATGGCCTTGCGTGTGCACTTGAAGAGGAATACTTCGTCATTCGAAGTCAAGGTACAAAACAAGTACTTCGATTTAAGACTTGACAAGTTAATTGCAAATAAATTGCTAAAAATAATATAGTCGGCTTTCAAAAACAACATCAAGTTGGTTTCCTTTGTTCTGTATATTTATGATGGTGTTATTCATCTTTCTATCAATTAATTTAATGGAATTTGGTCTATATCAGTTTTAGCGTTTAGAAACGTATAGAAAACATAAAATACAATTAAATGATTGTCGAAAAATCATCCTATTATCATCAAAGCGACTTCCTTTTTTGAAATTTTTTTTCGAACGTTTTCAAACAATTAAAGATATTGGGATGACAGAGTTTTGTTTGAACATTGGTCGATAAATAATTAGCAGTAGAACAGAACAGTGGACCTTACGACGGACTTTTTTTTGCTTAAATCACGAAAAATGTAAATTTCTTTTTTCGTCGTCTAATGACACAACAAGAAATACAAGCGAAGCGTGGTGCCGCTATTGCTTCGTACATATAAATATTATAAGGCAACTGCAATTCATAAACAAGGTCTTCACGTCGGGGTCACGTGTCCTCGATCACAGTAGGTTCTCCTCGAATCTCTTCATTATATCAGACTGCTGGTATATATCGATCTGACCCGACATCTGTTTGCGCCGTAGTCGCTGTTGCTCGCGCATCTCTGCGATCTTGTTCTGACGGGCCGTGTCGGTTCCGTCGCTAGGCGGAGGTAAGTGGGGGCGGGCAGCTTGCTGGCGTGCGTTCTTCATCTCCTCTTCCATTCGCTCTCTGTTCGAAACAAAAATCAGGTTGAGTTAGGCAAAATGTAAACGGGTGAAGCAGTTGGGGCGTGGCAGTAGTTCGGTTTTCAATTGAAACAAGTTGAACGCCATTTTGATTTATTTTCAATAAAATATCTGTTAATTTGTGTTAAATCGAATATAACTTTTAAATATATAAAAGCAAATTTTTGTTTTAAACCAAAGCCGTTATTAAACTCGCAACAAGATTTAAGCAAATACACAGTCAGCAGCATGGCTGAGTGGTTAAGAGCGCCGTGATTGTGATCGACTTGGTTTCGGTTCAAAACCTATTCGCGCTATTCTGTTGTGTCCTTGGAAAGACACTTTACGGTACTTGCCCCTGCTTGACGGTATTGGCAAGCAGTTCTAAATTTCAGTCATATCTCTACAAAACTAAATAACTAAAAGAAAACTTTAACTGAACAGCAGTATTTTTGGCATCTCCGAAAGCAGGTCGAAATAATTGCTTGTCCTAGGTATTTGCGCCTCCATCGCTTTCCTGCGACTCCAAGAATGAATAAAAACTGAAAATGAACGTTATTGTGCCATCTTGCATACCTTTGTTTCGCTTGTTCCATCTTTAGCCTTTCTTTTTCTTGCTGTTCCTTTTCAAGACGCCTTTGCTCTTCCAAAAGTGTACTCATCCTCTTTCTTTCTTCAGCTTGCTTTTTAAAAGTCTCGAAACTTAAGGCGGCATTGGTGGCGCGGGAAAGTTGTGTGGCGCCACCTTGCGATAACGGACCGGCGGGCACGTGTTTTGAGCCCCAACCAAGCTTTATCCAAGCAAGGTGCGATTTGACTTTGACGTCAGCGGACTGCAAGCAAGATGATAATAAACAAATGTCAAAAAACCTAATCAATAAAGCAAGTCTTGCATATGTTGAATTGAGAATTCACTAAATCATTGGTTTCCAACCTAGGGGTCGCGACCCCACGTGGGTTGTTTGACTTTCTTCTGGGGGTTGCAAAAGCTTTTGATAAACGATATAAAACGTAAAAGTTTTAATAAAAACATTTATAATTATTAGTTAATTAATTAAAAGTTATAAGTTTACTTAAAATTATTAATTGATATTTGATTTATGGCTAATAATATCGGAATCTTAAACAAAAAACTTACTTTAAACTTGTTGTGAAAAAAATTCTAAACATTACTATTAAATACAAATAGTTTATAACGTTATTATACAGAAGAGAACAAGCTTCGCACAATGTTCATTGCGTGGCGTAGGCAAACAAAAGTTTAAAAAGGCACCAAAATTGTTGAGCACACACAGGCAAAAGCAAGCATACAAAAAAATTCTGCTGTGTCACAAAACAGTTCTTAAGACAGTCTATTGCCGTACAGGAAGTTCGTATGCTATTAACAGTGAATGAGATGGATTAATTTCAAGAATTTTTACGTAGGTAAAAATGCTTTTTAGATTAAGGACGCCAGCAGGAAGTCGCAGATTAAATTTTTGCACGAAAGATTGAAAAGGCTATCGCCTCTTTCGGCTAACTTAGACTCATTTCTTTTGCTGAAAGTCGCACCCTTTTCCAGTGATAGGTGAAAGAGCGATCTCGGTTAGAGAAGCGCTGGGATGTAAGTAAAGAGGTACAGTGTAGTTGTCAAGATAAGACTTAAGTTGCCGTGAGAGAGAGAAGTTTGTGTAAAAGCTTTTATCCGTCATAATATTTCATTGGCCTCTTGCTATATCATTAATCCTGTTCATGCTTGTAGGTGCACCTGCCTATACAAATGTAATCCAGGTCTTGCAATATCGTTAATTTAGCAAGTGAAGTTTAATTCAGCGTTTCTTTAACAGTTGAATAAAATTTTAAACGTTTGAACCTATAAAGGGTGGTAAACAAGGGGAGAAGAAGGGGTGAACTAGCAAAGGCAGAGTTACCATTAGAACACCCCAAAAAATAAACACAGCTAACTCATCAAAATGAGGGGGCATCAGAACTTGCAAGCTGTAGCTGTATTAAATCTGTTTTTCTGACAACGTCAAGTGAAGACAAAAATAAATAAATAATAAAAGACCTTTACCTTGTGTCCAAAAAAAGGTCGTATTTATTTTTCGAAAATAAAGTTTAGTCCTTTTTTGGTGGAATGACATGTCAGTAAATAAAATAAAATTTAAGAAGCACCAAAAAAAGGGGTAAACAAAACCAAAAAAAGTTTAAGAAGCACTGCCTTTAGTTTAAACATCAGCCACGTGCCTGAGAAGGAGGAAGGTCGTATTGATAAAAAATGCGATCAGATATCTTATCACGTATCAGCATGTTCTATAAAGATGATGCTATACTTAGGAGCAGTCAATAGCCCTATAAAATGACTCAACTACGAAAGAGAAAACTTTGTCTGCATGTTGGTCAATAATCAGCCATTTGATTTTTTGCCTTTTCCATCAACATGGCTGTGTGAAAATAGCTTCTCTGCATTGCTGGGAATAAAGGACAGGACCAGGATTAAACAAATTGTATGCCAGATCTATCGTGTGCTTTGATAACAACAAGGCCACGCATAATTAAACTTATGCCCAAGATGCAAGCCTAGTCATTAGTTTTCATTTAACAGAGTTGATTATTTTTATTTATTTTTTTCTTTTAATAGGCTACTACAAATGTATTAAATAGTCTACATACGTATGCCACTATACCTAAAAAAATTATTTTTAAAAGAGGTCGTTAAGTTACATTGGATGGCTAAAATGGGTCGTGGTATAAAAAAATGGTTGAAAATCACTGCACTAAATAAATTCGAAAATGGGATGTCAGTCGAAAGATAATATTGGCACGAAGTGAAATTGTTCCAAGCTGAAAATTCTTGTACATCATGACGTCAGGCAGGATACTTCAATGCTTACATGACGAAACAGTAAGTGTAATTTCGCAAACGGCGCGAACGTGCCATCAAAGCAGATCATTAACAAACCCTAACTGATGAAGTACCGCAAAAAAGTATAAAAATAACTTGTACAAAAACAAGTTTAAGCAACGAAAGTAATGAAACAAAACTCCCACCTTCTTTTCAGCACTTTGAGTTTCGTTGAGGGATGGAAGAGCAGGTTTTACGGGAGCCTCGGGGTCATTCGCTTGGGTTTGATTCTCGGTGGCTAGATCGATTCTCGACAAGTAATTATCAGTAACGACTGCAGCAGCTGCAGGGGGTGCAAAGGAGGACGGAGGTTTTCCCATCTGCAAGGAAAACGTATAAGTAGCGGTTGTTGTAACAAACAAGCGAACCTGACACTTACCGCAGGTGTGCCTAAAAGGACGCTGTTGGCTTGGGGAGGAGGCGCAACATCGACGGGGGCAGCGACGGATCGCTGTTGCTGGGGTAAGGCGGGGGCCATAGGAGTTGGGGGTGCAAGAGTCTGGAAAACGAGAAAAGACGAGAATACAGAATGTAAAAATCATCAAATGTGTAATAGCACGTCAACCGTGCACATTACAAACCTGGGCTGATTTTGGGGCCGCCGGCATCTGAACGGAAGAATCGCCCGGCCCGTGTTTATTGTGATATGAGGGGGGTAACTGAAAACAAGCTTGTGATTAATATTCAATCGAAATTATGGTTAATATTCAATAGACATAAATTATAAACTTTGAAGAAAGTTAATATTCAAAACCAGCCGAAATAAGTCTGACCTAAGCAATCAAAATTTCGAGTAAACTTGAAGACATCGAAGTGAAACGCTTACCACAGTAGATTGAAGCGGCTGTTGCTGCGATGGGATAGGGTGGTGGTTGTTTTGATTATCGAGCTTTTCTGTTTCTATAAAATTATATGTAAATAGTCTACGAATTTTAAAAGTTGATTTTAAACGTGCGCAATTATAACCAGGAGCAAAACAAGCGCTGCTAACTGATGCCGACTTTATACCGCCGCTGCTAGCGCCACCCATGTAGTGTAATGGAGCCGGATTGCAAAAAACCTTGCATTGCGGTTTTACTGATAAAACTAAACGAATGTCTGCGAAGTTTAGCAAAAATTTCATTTCGTGAAGCACTTGCAAACGAAGGGAATTTCCCGCTTAACACTTTTGTATTTTAAATAGGTAATTGCCGCCGAAGCAGAGGCAAAAAAACAATCGCAAACTGTTTATATGTGAAACGTCACGACACTTCGTGGCTCAGACGAAAAAACAATCGTAAAATCGTATAGTTTACTCTTAAAAAAACTGCACAGAAGAAGCAAAGCGATACCTGAATCACTCGAAGCCGATGAACTGGAGGAAGAGGAATCGCCCGTGTCCGATCGCTCTCCTCCGGAGGAGCTGCTCGATGTATCCGACAATCGACTTCCAGAAGATGGATTTGTTTTATCTGAACAAATTTTTCAATTGCTCGCAAAAGCAAAAAATTAAAATACAATGGGTCGCGATAGGGCTGGAAACTCACTTTTTTTCGGCTTTTTCGTTGAACCAAGCTTACTATTGACATCTTCTAGCCTTTTTTCGAGCTCTTCCTTTTTCTTCTGAGTAACTTGTTGCTTTGTGGTCTGTTTTGCTGCAAATAAATCGACTAAAAGAAGGAGCAAAGGAAAAGCTATCAACGCAAATTAAGCTAAACTTAACAAACTGCAACTGACAAATCAAAGCAACTCAGGGCAACACCGCGGCAAAGCCTCTTCGCAGCGGGTCACTTACTATAAGGCTTACGAGGTTTTTTCTTCAAGCAGGTGCTCACGTATTTCTCCAGTTCGCGCAGAATCGACGGCTTCAAAGTCTCAAAATCGATTTCAATCTCATCCGGGTTCGAATCCTTCAGCGACGGCTCGCGAGTCTGCATCGCGACACGAAAGTTATCACATGCTGGTGTTTCCAGTCAAAAACTTACAAAAAAGCTCACCGTCTATTAATCGACACTCGTAACATCAACTAAACAATTCGAACTGAACCTGTATGAAGTGGAACACCCTCCACAGCTTGTCTCCGGGAAGCTTGTTTATGTCGAGCGACAGCTGACGCTTCTCGTCGTACGTCATCGGCTTGGCAACTTCGCTGTCGTCGTCGAACTCATCGCTTTCGTACCGGTAAACGTCGGCTGGTTTGTCGCCTGTCGGCTGCGGTTGGGCCGGGTTCGGTTGAGCCGGTTGCTTCGTCGATTTTCTAAAGAAAATCACTTTGTTCCAAGATTTTATAAATAACATGGGGTATTTTGGATAATACTAGAGACCAAACTGATATAATACAATCATACAGGTGCAGTTTGGTTTCTAGTACTTTGTTCTAAACTGGAAACGTTGACTGGTGCGAGTTGCATTGAATCGAACGCAACGCGAAACACTTTTCTTCATTTAACTAATGTTTTTCAGTTTTGTTTTTTTTATGAAGACAAGAACTTGCAACGCTCTAAATCAATTTGACCAACACGTCAACTTGGGTAAAGGGCCAGTAGCTTGTAGACGTAGCTAAAATATATCAACAGTAGAATCCAACAACAAAAAAAGCCTACTTTTTTCTTCCCTTGGTTAAAGGCTTTGATGCAACACTGGATGCGACAGGCAAAGTTGCAGGAGGAGCAGGAGGAGCAGGAGTGGGAGGCATTGCCGAACTTGCTCCGACTTTATTCTTCCGTTTCGTTTTCTCTACTTTAGGCTGAAAAGCAGTTTAGAAGTTAAGTCCAAACCCAAAACTTACGCTCGTAAGCACAAATGTATAGTATTACACGAGTATTTACTTAAAAACAGTCTTTAAATAGGGGGTTCAAAATGGTGCATGCGAAAGAATTGTTAAGTGACGACCGATTGGAAAAAAACAAAAGCAAAAATAGCAAATGTTACACCTGCTTGTGCTTTTTCTTCTTTTTTTTCGTCTCATCGCACAGAAGAGCTTCTTGCTGCTGAGTAAGCTGGGAGAGTTGAGCGTGCACCATTTTCAACTGTAACAACAAACATTGGGTCACTACCTGACCCAAGTGGGAAAGTTTGGTACGGGGCCACACGTAGCAAAAGACGACTTACTTGCTCCTGAAGAGCCGCGAGTTTTATCGTTCTTTCGTCATCTTCGCTTTCCGATGATGACGAAGATGAGGAGGATGAGGAAGAGGATCGCGAGGCTGACTCTTCCGGCTCCGTGTGATGCTTTTTCCTGTGCTTCTTTTTTGACTTTTCGTACGAAGTGTCCTTCGGAATGGAAGCAGCAGGAGGAAGAACTACAAGAGGAGGACCACTGGAGGACTTAGGCTCATCGGGCATCTTAGCGTACCTAAGACAAAACAATTCAACGTAAAGAAACGGAGAGTGACAGGGCCCTTAATAGCATGGTGAGTTTAAGAATTTATAAAAGCGCAACCTGACCAATGCGACTGCTTTACTTACCGCGTTTCAAAGAGGTCGGAGAGTTTTTTTGCCATTGCGACCACGTCGTGATCCGGGGAGCTATACTTGTAACAATTGGTAATTATTAAACGCATGTCAAACGCGAACTCGCCGGCCGTCTCGTATCTCCTGCAAACCAATTCAACTTCACTGCAAATCACCGCTGATTGCTTCCTTCGAAGCTGAGCGAGAATGCTGCGGCGCTCAAACGATCAAAGAATCGAACGCGACGCTCACCTTTCTTCCAGCTTCGTTTTTATCGTGCCAAGATCCATGGGATGCTTGATGACGTCATAATAGTCGTGCAAGCCCAACGTCTCGGCGTCCACTGCTTTGTAAAAGGGCCAGCAGAAGCTCTATGAAATTAGTATCGTCGATTGTCAAACTATTCGGCAAGAGTTAGCGAACATTCAACAAACTCACGGCGTGTCTCTTGGAAAATAATTCCTTCAGGAGAGTACTGCAGTATTTTAATTGCTCGTTTAACTTTGTTCCCTTGGTTTTTTTCGGCTGAGACTCGCCCTGAAAACATACGAAAAAAACTTAATCCAAACTCAAAACACTGTATTATTTCTCAACCATATTCAGCTTTTAAGCAATAAATATTTTAATTGTACGTGTGCTATCAACCAGGCGCTAAAGTTAAGTAAAGTCACGGCCTGTACGAAATGTAAAACATTGGGAGCCAACCGTATTAAACTCTAATAAACACAAGAGCAATAACTTAAAAGGTATCACTTGTGATGGGCATAACATGCATTTTATCAACAACTTATCCCCAAAAAACAAACGCGATAATTAAAACACGACGCTTTATACTGTATCAATCGCTACACAAGTCGCTGGTAATCCACTTCTGCTATAAATGAAGTTGCTTACGAACTACTAACGCAAATATGCGCTTTTTAAAAAGTCTCGAACAATGCGAATATCTGCTCGACGCCGCAAAAGTCAAGTTATTCATGCAAAGTAAACTTCGCTTCTAACGAATACAATCATGCAAACGCTTTGACATCGAAGTTTGTTCGAATTGTTAGTTTCTGCGGTTACGTCTTTATTTATGCAAAAACTCGCAAGACGCAAGTGGTCTGAAACTTTAGGCCTAAATAAATTAGTGACGACCAAAAAAAATTATTATATTCGAAAAGTGCGTTATGGCAGCATCTACGGTATGCACTGAAGCCTTCAATTTCAATCAATTGACTGCATGTGTCAACCGGTAACCAAAAAAGGTACCTCAGTTTGTCAAAATTTGTTCGAAAACATTCGTGAAGACTTAAGAAGTACAAATAGACAAGATCAAGAATATTTGGATTAGTTTAGCATCCTGGTTTACGTGAAATGAAATCTGCCAATATATTGCGTCAAGGACAAGTCAACTCCACAATCCGCTAAATGTTTCGCAGCTTTGTCTCCAACATTTTGATAGAAAAAAAAAGCGAAAACACTAATCGCTACAATTACTTATCACTAGGACAACCAAAAGTCAATAAAGTCAAATTTTTTCTGCCTTGTTTAGAAGTGATGAAACGCCCACAAACTAAATTTCAGGTTGATGCGATGAGAGGTTTCAAAGTTATTAAGTCAAGAAAAATTAAAAATTCAGGGTTAGGTCAAAAAAAAGTTTGGCACATTTTCTTTTCTACATTAATTATTTAAGTGTCACGACTCACGAATAAATTAGGTAGGTTGTGCTAGGCTAGATTTTGCCATTTGGATTAATTGATTTACCACAATTGTTTTCACATGTCTCAGCCTTCAGTTGGTCTATTGTGCAAATTGTGACGTAATAGTTTTGTATTGCCAACTAATGGGCGATTGAATATTAAGTAGACTAGGCGTGGAAGGCAGGTAATGTGGTCTTCCTTCTAGGTTAGTTAAATACTCAAGTCATTTTGCATAGAGTGTTGAGTTTTAGTTTACTAGTGTTTTCGTTTGCTTTTAGCTATCATGCCTAAGGTTAAGCAATTATATTCTTCCAAAGTTCGTAGTATACTGCATGAATAAGCTTCTGAGTTTACCTCAACACCTAAAGGTAAACTCTTTTGCAAAGTCTGTGATAGCATAGTGAAATGCGACAAAAAGTTTATGGTGGATTCACACCGCGGCAGTGCAAAACACCAAAGAGGCTTCTTACATGAAAAGGCAGGTACGCAAACATTTCTTAAAACTCCTATACCGGATTTTGCAAAAAAAGTTATTAAGGCGTTTCTTTGTGCTGACATACCATTGCACAAGTTGAGAAATAGCCACCTGTCATCTTTGTTTAAACAGCTTGGTAATCCGTTACCTTCCGAGGGAAAATGTCGTTCGAAAGTTGAGAAGTTAGCTGAAGAAGAAGCATTACGATTGAAAGATTATTTGAAAGACCAAGAAATGTTTATGGTTGTGGATGAGAGTGACATAAATAGCAAAGACTTCTTGAATATCTTAGTTGGCAAGTTGACAGCTCCCGAAAAACGTTACTATTCAACTGTAAGACTCTTTCGCAGTCTGCGAACAGTAACATCGTAACTCGAAAAATTGACGATGCAGTTCACTTTCTTGGTGTTGCACGATAAAACTTTTGCTTGTTGTTAACCGACAGAGCGAGATACATGACTGCTGCTGGAGTCCTGTTAAAAACACTATATCCCAGGCTCTTCCAAGTAACATGCATGGCTCATCTTCTGCATAATTGTGCTATGAAAGTGAGAGCTAACTACCCTGCTGTTGACAAGTTGGTTGCCAGGGTAAAAGCAGTGACCACTAAGAACAGGTCAAGAAGAGTTTTTTTTACTTCTATTGGCCAACCTCCACAGCCAGTTATAACTAGATGGGGCAGTTTGTTGACGGCTGCTTTCTATTACTCAAGAAATCTTCCAGAAGTAAGAAAAATTTTGGAAGGTTACCATGATGGTGGTGTCCTCGTGCGGCGTGCTCAAGAGGCTGTAAAAGCTCCCAACTTAGCTACTCAACTTGTAGAAATAGAGGAGCAGTACAGTGCACTAGTTGACACAATTCAGAAGATGGAAGATAGCCGTTGCACCATTCGATAAGCTTACCAAAAAATGACGTCCCTTGACTTTGGTGTTGATGGCTGCCAAATTGGAAGATATATTCAAGAAAGAATGTCAAGGAATGACATCAACTGCATTGTGAAAATGGGACGAGGTGATATTTCGCGACATTTGTACAGTCTTTTAAGCAACTCCCAAGCAACCTCTGCGTCAGTAGAGAGAAGCTTCTCTATTTTACGAAAACTTCTGGCGAGAGACAGAAACTTTAAAGACGATAAGGTGAGGCACTACTTGATGCTGAAGTACAACACCGCGTAATCCTGTCATTGAATTCAGGATAGTGAAAGATACTGCATACTCATCTCTTGTTCTTTTTCGAACAACTTTCGTTGCCTGTTTCTTACCTGTATAGTAGTTTGCTTGAGTCTTTCGTGTTTTTTCGCTTTTATGTTATTTCATTGGAAACAAGAAGACTTTCTTACTAAAAGTTTGATTTCTAATAAAATTTTTGCATTTTGCACAGTTGCAAGCGCATGAACTTATTGGCCAAAATAAGGTCAAAATTTGTAAAATTTTAAGTCAAAATTTCAAGATTTTTTGGTTAAAAATTGGTTTCCCTACTCATCACTCACCGCTTCACCCGAGTCCAAATCACGTGATCGCGGCGGCCGAATCATCCGGCCTGAGCTCTCTCGGCGGCCGACCGACTGAAGCCGGCCGGGGAGACGATTCGAGGCGTCGGTCGACTCCCCCTCTTCGAAAACAACCGATGAGTCGTTGTGGAAAGTACTGTTTTCGTGAGGAAGAGCGGCTGACGAAATTTTGCCAGGAGCAGTTGCAACGGCTGGAGTGGTAGTATTCGCTTTTCTTTTAACTCCTCTTTTTATTTTGGAATGTGACGCGTTCGCACCGGATGAAGACTGAAGCAAAAAAATCGATTGAGGTTGAAATGCGCGTTTGACAGTTTTTTAAAAACTCGTCACCATCGAAAAATGATTCAAATCAAAAATAGAAAATATTATATGATAAAAAGTGGGGAAATCTAACCTGCGCGTGAGAGTTGTTGATTTGTACTATCGGTGAAGCGGTTAAGGTGGGAGCTGCAGTACCGCTTTTGTCGTTTGCAGGGGCATGAAGCGATTGAGGTTCTTCGAGGGGGATCGCGTTGCCTCGAGGCGTGTCATTGCTCGACGACACTGTCTGGTTAATGCTTAAGTCGCTGGTTCGTTTCCGAGTGACGGTTCCGCCGCTGCGAACCGCTTTGCCTTTTGCCTTCTTTCCTTTGGTCGGCACATCGATTTCGACCTCGGAAACAGGCATGTCTTTCAATTTCTCAAGGAAAAGCTTTTCCAAGGTCCTAGCCATCAAAACGACGTCGTCAGTCGGCTGCAAAGCAACGATAGAGATTGGAGTTATTTTTTTTCTTTTACTGTTAACGTGGGTATGCACTGACGGCAACAGTTTCATGGGGGTTCACACAGGCTACAACAGTTTTGCTGTGGTTAATCCCCAAACGTTACAGTTTTATGCGGGTTCACATTGATTTCAACTGCTTTAAACCAACTTGTATGGTTTCAGAGCTAAATGTCGCTTTTTTTCTTTTTATAAAAGTCACCCATCAAATTCGTATTAACGTGGTTTGACAGTAGCCAAATAACTAAATATTAAAGAGTAATAGCAGCCAACACTTAATCAAGATAAGTCTATTATATCATCTGACCTTAAAAATATTTTAAATTAAAATTGAAATTGAAATTGAAAACGCATGGATATTGGACAAGCACTTTTCAAACACATACGTTTCAACAGCAAACGAAACCAAACATTTATGAAGTAAGTTTATAAAAATTAAAAGTAAAACAAAGGCAAATAAAACAAAAGTTATTTTGATACTAAAATATTAAACCATACATTACCATGTTGTATATATAGCAGTTGGAAAACATGAGATTGAAATCTTGAATACATTCTTTCGCAGCAGTATATTGATATGAATCAAGTTTTTTCTTTATTAAAGACAAATCCATTGGATGTTTGATAATATCAAAATAATCCTAAAAACATTAACATGTAAATGATAGATACAGCAGGTTTAGCAACAAACAAGTAAAAATATGCTACTTTTTAAAAAACAATTTTTATATCAAAGAAAACAATGTAGGCCTATACTAATTATCAATTCATAAAAATTATTTTGAAAAATATATGTATTAGTGTTAAATGCATGTATGGGATAATTTTACTAAAACACTTTAATAAACTTTGACTAAAATAAAATAAACAAGTTGACCAATTACTAATCAAAAATTCAAACAAAAGCAAAAGATTTTGGTCAATAAACCAGTCAAATAAACATAAAAAATCAACAATGAAAGCTGCCATCAAGTGTAAGAAATATAAAAATTACACAAACACAAAAATTGAATTAATGTAAAATCAATATGCAAATATCTTCCTTAAAAATCTTCATTATTTAGTAGGTTGTAATGAATTTTATAAAGATGTTTTTTTGTATAACACTCATGTCAAATATATGAGTGAAGTTATTGTTTCTTTTTTTCAACACTAGTAACTAACCGACAAATTCAATTCAACAGGGTCTACAGGAGAGCGAAAAGGCCAAGAAAAGTGATTCTTCAATAAAGCAGGATAAACAGTTTTTTTTAGATAGAGCAACTGATTTGTTAACCGTCGAGATTGAGGTGCCTGGTTGGCTCCATCTTCTGTCATCGCTTCAACAGAAACCTCAGTCTGAAAAAAAACAAAATGTCTACCAACTTTTCCAAAATGATACTCCTACAATGGTCTCAAGATGAATAAAAAAAAAAGCAAAGCATTTACTTAAATAAAAAAGGGATGTTTTGATTAAATTACATTATTAAAAATTTGGTACGATTTAGTCAAAAATAAACAAAATTAAAAATAAATATTATTTGGTCATATATTCTTCCAAAAAATATTTAAACACAACTATTTTCTTAATCTGATGTTTGAAGCTTAGATGATGATTATACAGATGATGCAAATTGAACCTGATGAAGTGAGCAGTAGCCCACAAAAGCTTGTGCCCAAATAAAAAATAGTCAACTTTAATGCACAATTTTCTGTTTCTCTCATTTGATTTGAAAAGTTGACACGGCTCCCCCAATTCTATTCCTTGTAATTCTTCGATGCTAGAGATTGTGTTTTCTTTCATTTTATTTGACTTGCAATTTTTAATACTTTTAAATTTCCAAAATAACCAAACATTTTTTTTTTTTTTTTTTTTTGATGCAAAACATTGCCGTAAGTTTAGTTCATTTCCAAGTAATTTACAATAAAAATAAATAAATAGAATGTAATAGATAAACGCTCGTATATTACAAATAAAAGTTAGATACCCAGTAGATTAGCTTAATCACCTGGCTATGAATAATTTGACAGAAGCAGCAGATCCAGCCTTTCAGCTCTATTTCTCCTGCATTTGCTTTGTCGTAATCTTCGGCCGAAACATTGGAATTACACGAGCGATGTTGCCATCGGGAACAACATTCACATTCAAGACCCTGGTCTTCAAACTTTACGTAATTTTTGCAAACCGTACAACAGTCCATTTCAGGAATTTGTTTTAAAATGTTCAACGGAAATTTTAAAATGTTTTTGGCTTTCTCAATTGATGAGATTTTTCAGATCTTTCTGGTTTCAAGGTTTTTCAATCCAGATAAAAATTGAAAAAGTTATTTCAACGCAACTTCTCAATCAGGTTTAGATAATTCCTTATTCTTACTGTTAAATTATACTTTGTTTGAAATCTTTGAAACAAAAGAAAAGCTGCAACATTTTGCTTTGGCGACCGCACGCAAGTAATTAACAGATTAAATTTGCTTTACAATCAAATTCAATAGAAAAAGAAAAAAACATTTGTTGAAGAATTTACAAGAACTCTTTTAAATCAAAACTAATAAGACCCTTAATTGTAAACGTCTTTTTACAATTATTTTTAAAAGTTGTTGGACACATTGTAACATTAACTAAAAAGTATAAAAATTAATCACAAAAAAGCGATAATAATTTAGTCGCCACAAATTTCAGAATTAAATCAAATAAAAAAACTATAATTTACTGTATTTCTTAACTATTAGTTGAAATTGTTTTCAATAGGCCATTTACGTTATCACGTATATTTAAAGCTTGGCGCAACATATTTTAACAATAATATCAATATGTCCGCTTCAAATCTTCCAAACAAATGTTACGTTTATTCAAGCGTCTTGAAAAGTTTTTATTGTTTACAAGAATAGTAATTTTTTCCATTACCCGTAATAATTTTATTTTATTTTCGTTACTTTTTATGTTAAGCAAATATGTTTTTAATTATTTTTTTTTAAATTGTACTAGCATAATAAAATATGCTTATGTTTTGCCATATTCTAATAAAAGTTACTTTTTTCTAAATCAGTTCAAACAAAAATTATACAAACACATAGAAAACTCTATCAAACATTTCACGCAAATTGATCATTCCCGCATAGAACTTCTGACAGGTTTGAACATTAATACAATGCTACGTTCATTTTGAACTCTCTTATTTCACTTTTGCTTCAGTTTGCTTTCTAAAAGATTACATTAATTGATTCTGTGAATTAGTGCAAAAGCTTTTACCTTAAAAACAATCATCCTTTTTTTTACATTAAAGTGGGTCATAAACTTACGAAAAACTTTTTCTCACGAGGCAGCACATGAGCACAATGACGTACTGTTTTTTAAAGAAAGCTGTGAATTTTTTGTTCCTACAAAATTTTATTCAACTGTCATGTGTTTTAGAACGTCAAGTTTCTAAAATATGTATGTCTAAATGAGCAACAGGTTTAAATCAAAATAACATTTTATTTTATTTTTGAAAATGCCAAGTCAAACCTTAAATTTATCTTTCTAATGTAATTAATTGTCATTCTAATAAATAAAAGGGCAGCTGCTGATGCACGCGTGTCTGTTTGTTTTTGAGCGCTTCAATAGATCGCTGGCAAACTGTTCATTGTTTTGCTTTTTTTTGCTTTTCTTAAGATTTCAGATAAATTTAAACATAATTTTTTCGTTACTCGTTATCGCAGCGTGGTCGAGTGGTTAAAGCACCGGACTGATATCAACATGGTCTCGGTTCAAAACCCACTTGCGCCATTCTGTTGTGTCCTTAGGAAAGACACTTTACGGCACTTTCCCCTGCTTGGTGATCTTGACAAGCAGTTTTAAATTACAGTAATATCTCTACTAAATTACTAGCGGACAGCAATATCTTGGCATCTCCGGAAGCACCCTATGTATAGCGTCTCCTTCGCTTTCCTGCGAGTCAGGAGGATAAATATAGAGATAAAAATTAAATAAATAAAATACTTAGTAAAACTTTAGGTTTTATTTTTTTTCACCAGTTAATATTTAATCGTTCAGGGAAACCTATTAAACAACATTTAAAAATTGTTTAGCGATAATTAAAACGCTGTTAAACAAATTTTAAAACTTAATTATGAAAACTTGATTGTGCATCAATTAGTAATTTAAAAAATAATTTTCGTTTTTATTTATTTTTTACCAAAGTTCTTGGGGGATTATAAAAAAACAACACTCTTACTTCAGTTACAAATCAGTAATAAAAAAGCACAAAAAAAACAAGACATAAATAAATATAATCAAAAAAGCATATTCAAAATAATTTTTTTATACTAAATGGTTTCTTCGTATAATCAATTGATATCGACCTAGTTACTGCTTTCTATTTTAAGTGTTGTCACCATTGCATAGGTAAGCGCCATGACCCAATTTTTCAAATTTGCAATAGCCCATGAAATAACTTCCCTTTACCAAGACACCCCGGAAATAATTCAGATAAACAAACATACATTTCGTGTTATTCTGTCCGGAGGTGGTAATGTTTGCACTGAGTCCATAAAACAACAATCTGAACATTGGGACCACCTGGATAAGGATGAAGATGTTGAAAAATGAGGGTTCTCAATATTTATCGGTTTAAATGGTCCCTTATGGTACCTTAATTTCTTATACGTAAATTTGAAATTCACTTGTGAGTATCTTTGAGATTCCTTGCAATGACCTTTGCAATCCGAAGAAGGATGGCGGCATTCGATTGAAAACATAGTTTGACGTAAAATTTGACTTTGCCCGAAATTTCTACGTTGAATGCAATTTAATCGTAAGCCATCTAACTAATTTTTGTTGGCCTAACAAGTTCATAAACGCATTAAAAGGTACTTTGTAACAACATAATGTTATAGAATATTTTTTAATAGAAAGCTTTCGGTAAAAATGGCAATAAAGTACGTATAACTGTTTTTGAATTCCGATAAAGAAACTTACAGAATTAAAATGTTGTCGAAATGCATAAACAAAAAATAACTTGAATTCCGTTAAAAAATTTTAAAGCTTAATTAAAAAACGCAATTTTCAGCAGTTTTTTTAGAAAATCATACTTTTTTTTAAACTAAAATAAAATGCAGGTGCAATTGATTTTCTATCGTAGGACCGACAAGAATCTTCGTTATGCCCAAGCTGTAACACTGTTTCGTCGGAGAAATCGTGTTGATTCGCCCGATGTTTCACATTTGCTTCACAACTACGCATTTGCTAATTATGACATATCTACTTCTTAACAGAAAACTTTGAAGTCGTAATCATTAAAGAACAAAAAAGGAAGAATATTTTAGAAATTTAACTATAATACTTTTCTTTAATAAGAAATATATCGATGACAAGAAATTTTTTTTTCTAAAGTTTTGCAATAAATATCTTTGGAACGCTGTTTTTTTGATAACAACCTAATTATTTGCCATTTGATAAATGAATAGAGAAAAGTAAAAGTTTTTTTTTAAATCTTTTACTTTTCTCTATTCTTTCATCAAATAGCAAATTGTAATAACAAAATCAAATAACAAAATAACAAGCATTCTAGGCAAAAAATAATTAACAGTTTTCAACAACGTTGGAAGATTTTATCAACAACTCTAATTAAAAAAATAAAAGTTCTCTCTTTTGCTTGAGCAAGTGCTTTTACAATTTAGTAAATAATGCAAAAAAACAGGTAAAATAAAAACTCAGACTTAAAAAAAACGAAACGAAATCGCAATTGCAAGCTTAGTTTTTAAAAATTGAGAAAATTTTTTACTCCCTTGCTGATCAACTAAAATAGTGGTTTGGCACTTTTGCCTTTAGTAAAAATTCACCAAACCCTTGCGTGTGCATGGGCAAAGTATGACCGATATTTTTAATTAAGCCAACAAATATGAGTCTTTGTACCAACTAAAGATTATTTGCTGCCTTACAGAGCAGAGCTCTTTTTTATATTTCAGCACATTATTTTTTAACCGCTTTCTGTTTCTCTTCCACCACTTTTCAAATATTTTCCGATTCGTAACATCTCAATAAAGCAGTTTATAAAATTTAACCGTGCTAACATACGACTAAACGATTCAAAGATCGATTTTCAGCTAATTAGCATTGCAAATCATACGCAAGATTCCTGACTCAATCTTCTCTGCCCTGTCGTAAACAAGACGGCTGTTTTTGCAGCTCTCCTTTTTAAACTCTTCATGAGTGCAGGGCTTTTTGCATTAAATTTTCATTAAAATCATTGCATTCTCATTAAAATTAACTTCTAAACTCCCGAGATAGAAAAAAAGTGTTTTGGCGTGACTTAAAGTAAAAAGCAATACTTGTTTGTTTCTTCAATATGGCTATTAAAGTTGCGATTGGATAATTGTAAGATAAAAAAAATGTATTTTTTCCTCGTTTTTGTTTTTATGATGCCCCTAGATTACTGTAAAATTAATCAAAAGATTTTCACTTTTAAATTCACTTTGACATCGAAAATATGCAAACTTTTTTTACAACAATCAAAGCACACAACAATTTGAACATAAATTTTTGTTCAAAGTATTGTTTTTCTCAAACAAAAATAGTATTTTACAAGGATTTGTACATTTTCATCTCAAGAATTTTGCTAAAATAAAAAATTTTTTTCTTACTGTTTTTTTTTAAGTATGCAATACAATAACTAAATTTCTATATTGAAAGCTTAAATATAAATCCGGCTTCCACTTGTATGATTGTAAAAGGTTTTAGCTGAAACTAAAAACCTGACCTTGTACTTGAGCTCGAGAGTAAACAAGAGTGATAATATTATTACATTTTGTTGTGTTCAAAAGCTCTTTGAAAATTATATAAACAAATAAAATTTCATAAACAAATTTTGTAAAAATCAAAGCAAAAAAAAGCACACAAAGAAAACAAAAAATATGTTTCTTTTATAAGTCTGAATAATATTTTCCTCCAAGCTACAAAGTAAAATTATATTTTACATTTTTTATATTATTATTTAAAATTATGCTTATGCTGATGATCTAGCATTGTTGCACTCTTCTGGAAACTGGAAGGACTTGGAGGGAACCTTAAGTCAAGACATGTCCACACTGTCAGCGTATCTCCAGACTTGGAGGTTGAAGCTCAGTCACACTAAGACGGTTACGACAGCCTTTCATTTAAACAACCGAGAGGCCAAACGTGAGCTAAAGGTCTACAACAACGATGGACTTTTACCGTTCTGTCCAACCCCTACTTATCTTGGGGTAAAACTGAACAGATCGCTCACGTTTCGTCACCATTTAGTGGCATTGCGCAAAAAACTATCTTCGCGCGTCACACTGCTGAGGCGACTCGTGGGCTCGGGATGGGGTGCTGGTGCTAAAACACTACGCATAGCCACTTTGTCTCTAGTCTACTCAACAGCTGAGTACTGGTGTTGGGCGATTCCATTCGTCCATGCACAAATGGGGTCTCGCTCCTTCACCGAATTGCGAGTGTGGCGCCTTTGAGCAAACCGCAGACCATGTACTAACAGCGTGCCCTATACATCGGGCACCACATGGAGCATGAGGTCTGACGGTTTTGTAGATTTTTGCCGCTCGTCGCTCTCCGCTTTAAACACGTTTGATCACTGAAAAATTGGTTTTTACTTTTTTTCATTCATTTTTTCCTTTTCGAAGAAACTAAAGTATTTTCATTTGAAGTTACTCCCAAGTAGCTTTATATTGGTAAATGCTATTGCCTTAAAAACACGGCCGGCGATGCTCATGCGGCCAACAAAAATAATAATCAATATTGCCAACAATATATTTTAAAATTGTTTAATTAAATCTTAATCAATTTTGGGGGCGATATGCATTTTTTTATAACAAAAACGCACAATTTGCATTTAAATTTTTTTTTAAATCAAAGTGCATTCATTGGGTTTTGCATTGTTTTAAAGCATTTTCCCCAAAAAAATTTTTGCGCAACAACATATTTCTGTTATTTTGGGAAAGAACGATCACTTGATCGCCAAAGTATTGACATGGTAACTTCGTACAGACATTTCTGCAGGGTGGTCAAGTGGTTAGAGCGCCAGGATTGTGATCGATATGGTCCTGGTTCAAAACCTACTCGCATCATTCTGTTGTGTCCTTGGGAAAGACACTTAACGGCACTTTGCCTTGTTTGGTGATCTTGGCAAGCAGTTCTAAATTAAAGTCATATCTCTATCAAAGTACAAGCGGACTGCAATATCTTGACATCTCCGGACGCTGGTAGGGGTAATTGCTTACCCTATGTATAGCGCCTCCGTCGCTTCCCTGCAAGTCAGGAGGATAAATATAGAGATAAAATAAAATAAAAAATAAAAATAAAAATTTCTAAACAAGGATGAAGCGAGACAAAAAACCTACTCAGAAAAAGTTGGAAGGAAAGAATGAGAAAACTGAAACTTCAGCATTGTTTTGTCATTTGCATCATTTTGTTAAGGCATTGCCAGTAAAAGCTTATTTTCAATATTTTATGATCCAAAAAGATTCTGTAAAAGTAATTTTGGCTCGGTCTAAAAAAAGAGCAACAATTTTCATGTTAAAATATGTCAATGTGAACTATTTAAAGTTAAGCTACGTTAACTGCATATGTTCATGAACCTTTCTGATAAGATTATTTTAACCAATTTCGAAACTTTGGCGTCAAAATTTTTAATAACAACTTCTTGACAAAAAAGCAAATTTTTGTTTAAACTACTGTAACCAAACAGTTTGATAAACACTTTGAATTATAAAAATCTTCAGTTTTATGGCAAGCAAGAAATTTACTATAAAAAACATGAGTATAGGGAATCACTCCTAACTCTGCCACTGCTTTAATGAATATAACCAAAATCACTTTTGGCCTGCAATATATTCAATAGATCGAGAAAATGCACACACAGGGGTAATTTGACCTCTTACCATCGAGGCAAATGACACATTACTGTGCAAAAGTACAAAGACTCATTCGATTTCGACCAATATCACATTGGTACTTCGCTGTTTACGACCGCATTGCGCTAATTTTCAACAGCCAGGACAATTACTGGTGAAAATTGACTTGGTAAAGTGCAAACAATAATCAAGCTAGCTAATTTGAGGAAAAAAAAATTTTTTTTATTTAGACACAAATATTAGAAGATTGAAAGCATACTTTGGGGGGCTCAATTTGTAAAAAAGAAAAGGTAATCTTGTCATAAAACAATCACTTTGAATTATATCTAGAAATTTTGCTGTAGTTGGCTGCATAGGGCTGGGAGAGAAGCGCCATTTTAAAGGCGACAATACACTCGGCCTGGCCTTCCATTCAGTTTTTTTTATTGCAATCGTGGAAAAGATGTTTTACGTTAATTCAATTGCTTGGAGTTTTAAAATTAAACTTTAAAATACAGTTATATTATTTAACAATTTATTCAATTAAAAATAAAGAAAAAATTTTAACGAAATAACAATATTCTGTTATCTTCCAAAGCTGGTCGGGAAAAATTGCTTAACAGTTGTTTTAAATGTATCACTTTAAATCTTGTCCTGAAAAATGTGAGAAGAAATAGATAATGCATGATGATTTGCAAATGATTGTAAATAAGCTTTAGTTTTAAACTGTTATTCAGTAAAAATATTTTTTACAATTTTTTTTAAAAAAATTTCAAACTTTACTGTTTGGTCATAAAAGAAGTCGTGTAATGCTTGAGAGCAAATTGGAAAAATTATGGTGTAACAGGTCCATCAACTTTGAATCTTCCGCTTTCCTAAGCCATCGTTGTAAAAATACAATGTAATAAACTTAGAATTTAGATAAAGCTTATAGACATACATTTAGAAAAGCAACAAATGGTAAGCAAACAATTAGAGAATTCGTTTTTATTTTTGGTTAGATCGTTTTACTTCGCATACGTAGAGAAAAATCCGCCTAACAGTTGGGACAAAATAAATAATATTTTCAAAAATATTGTTAAGTGGTCATATATCTGCGCATAATCTAGATGAAAATAATTTTACTTTTGTCGAATATTATTTTGTAAACCATTTTTGATTTATTGACTCGTCAACTTGGTATTCCAGAGCCAATTGGCGAAGTCGATAGGCGAAGCTTGACGATTCACGACAAGAAACTTCGGCAGCGTGGCCGAGTAGTTATGAAGAGCGCTATGATTGTGATCGACATAACTTCGCTTCAAAATCTACTCGCACTATTCTGCAGTGTCGTGGGGAAAGACACTTTACGGCAGTTTTCTCTGCGAGGCGGACTGGGCAAGCAGTTGTGAATTTCATTCATATCTCTGTAAAACTAAAAAACCAAAGTATAAAAACATTTTAACCGGTCAGCAATATCTCGGCATCTCTAGAAGCATTTTGTGGTAATTGCCTGTCCTATGTATAGTGCCTCCATAGTTTTCTTGGAAGTCAGGAGGATAAAAATAGAGAGAAAATGAAATGAAATGTGATGAATATTTTATTTCATGACAAAGTGCAATCTGATTACTGGTACGAGTCTGCTTCGGAGCACGAAAAATTAAATACAATACCTTTGTTTGTTTTTTTATTTATAATATTCCTTATCAGCAAAAACAAAATGGAATCAAACGCGATTTTTTTTATTTGCTTAAAAATCAAAAGCAAAATGGAACCAGATGCAAATTTTTTTTATTTGTTTAAAAAACCAAAATCAAAATGAAACCACATGAAAGTTCTAAGAAGTAATTAAACAAAGACAAATAAGAAATAATTAAACAAAGGCAAATAGGATTAAGTTTAATGGACGCTATCAACTTCTTCAAAACGTTGATAACTGATGCAGCTGGTAAAGTTTGAAACACGTTGAATACATTTTTTTAGCTTAATCCTTTTCACCTTTGTTTAATTACTTAGAACTTTCCATGTGGTTTCATTTTGTTTTTAGCTTTTAAGCAAATAAAAAAAAATTTGCATTTCCTTCCATTTTGATTTTGGTTTTCAAGCAAATAAAAAAATTTGCATTTGGTTTCATTTTGTTTTGGCTAATAAGGAATATTAAAAATAAAGAAACAAACAAAAGTTTATCATAAATAATTAGAAAGAAACAAACATTAGTTTAATTACCTCTTAGAACTTTCCATCTGGTTCCATTTTGTTTTTGGTTTTTTAAGCGAATAATGATAAAAAATTACTTGATTTTTTTAGCTTTACGACATATTAACTGTAGTTTTAAAATTTGGCCTTAGATAGCAATTTAAACTTTTTATTATAATTTATTTGAACAGCGGAAAAATTAAGCAAATTTAGTGTTTAGTGGCCACTTTAATTTTTACCTTTAGGCATTTTCTATCAAACTTGAAACACAATTACAGTAGGTTATAATGGATGGGTTGTTGTGAAACTCACATACTTAACCGAAACTTGTGTATTAAAGCGCGCACAATTATATCAAAGTTTTTTTTACGCTGAAGCGAACTATAGTTAGGTCATGCAATAAAATGTAAAGTTGAAATTTGTTACTCAGCTGCAATTATGCAAAAATTCAAAAATTTGCTAAAAATGTTCTTTTTTACTCGTGATCTAGGGTTATAAAAAATTGATTTGATTTGATTTCATTCCGTTGTTGAATTCAGAAAAAAATCAAGAAATTAAAGAATTCCATTTCAAAAAATTAAAGTAATTACACACTTTTGCAAACGTGAGCTGTAGATGTCCAGCCGTTAAGAAGAATAGGGTGAAATAATACTTCGAAAATTGTTTAATTTTTTACTGGAATTTATGAGTAAAAATCATTCTACGATCCAAATTAGAATTTGTTTTGGGGGGTTGTTGCCAGGTCGGTTTACGGCGTGTACCGACTTTTTATCCGACGACAATTCGTCCAACAACACTTTGTCCATGTCTTTTTGTCCAATAGGGTTTAGGGTTAGGGTTCCCTTAACAAGACTTTTTTCTTTGAAATTGGACCGAAAGTCGTTGGATAAAAAAATGTACGACAAAAAGACGTGGACGTAGTGTCGTTGGACGAATTGTCGTCGGACGAAAAGACCACCCATCGGTTTACCAAACAGTTTAGCTTCTGCTAAATTAAAGCATTCATCTATTCAAATGTTGTTGTAGTGCTATTATTACTCCTTGTTTTTTTATATTTACTTATTTCTCCAATTTTGTAAATGTTAAATCAGTGGTTTTCAAACTGGGGTCGTCTGGTTACTTCCTGAGGGTCCCGGAAGATTTTGAGACACAGAATTTTTAATTGAAAACTAAGATTTTTTAGAGATCACCATGTTTTCAGGTTTTTAGAAGAAAAATCGAAAAATCAGAAACGGTGATTCCAAGTGAAGACCTTCTTTTAAGAGATCAGTACTTTTCGGCTCGCACGCTTATGTTTCTGACAATTTTTTAAACTTTTAACTTTGAAAATGTTGTGACGCTAGCATTAGATAGGCTCTAAACTCCTCAATTAAAATTTGTTCACCGAAGTGGGTCGTCAAGTTATCTTGGGTTCCCAAGTTGGGTCGTGATATGAAAAATGTTGAAAACCACTGTGTAGAAAATTACCAACGCACGTGTTTTATTTTATTTCTCTTGAGTTTCTAATCATAATTTGCGCGAGCACTCGCTGCCAGCGCTTTTTTTGTTTTACGCTTTATTTTTAATTAATCTCACCTTGAAGCATAGTTGTGTCTGCAGCGCGTTGATTTTAGAGCTGGCTTTTTTGCGTTTGTTCACACTTCTCAATTTGTGAGGCGACCAGCTGCAGTGTTTGTGGGCGGCTGGTTGAAGTCTGAGTAGACTTAGCGTGCTGTTTAAGATAATTCCCGTTTTCCCCGTGAGTCAGCACCGAAGTGAACTGCTCGGTAAGACACCTATGCGTTTTCTTTTTGTGTTTAATTTTTAGTTTGTTTTTATTTATTTACAGATTACCGTTTCCGCTTTCGTTTTCGCTTTCATTTCCACGTTTCAACGTTTCAGTTATTACTTGTTTTCAATTAAATTATTTTCCTTGGTTATTATTTCCTTTTAATTTGTCGAAGCCGGAAGCGCGTTGATCGACACTTCACTTTGCGGTAATCGGCAACTTCAGCGCCGTTTACCGTTACACACTGTGTTAAATAATAATTCTTATTCTTAATGATTCAAACTCGCATCAGGCAAAGAAACTTTGCTTTTTTGAAAAAATTACACTTAAAAGTTTCTTTATTTTTCTTTATTATATTTTTCTTTCAATACGCAAGAAAGCGTTGGAAATGCTGTTGGAAATACATACAGTAACTGTCAAGCAATTACCCCGACCTGATTCTGAAGATGCAGAGACATCGCTGTCTAGTGAAATATTTTTCATTTGATATATTTATTAGATATATATATGATATTAAAACTGCTTAAAGTTTATTTCCTAACGACCCAACAGAATGAGAGGAGCAGGATTTGAACCGAGAATGTGTCAATCACTTTTGCCATTAAAACGGCGAGCATACCCACTCAGCCAGCCACCCTGCCGACTAAACAATTATTATTGACATTTTCCATTCAAATTTTATAATTAAGTAACAAGTCGCACCGTCATTACCCTTGTTTGGTTGTTTTTCAAAAGTGATTTTAAAAAATTGCTTTGCCACAGAATTATAACGTTGCTCCGTTAGAAGGCGCACCTTTTTATAACAGGAAGTGTGCGTTTTATTGCTGGTCGCCAGCGTGGCCGAGTGGTTAAGAGCACCATATTAATGGCGAACATGATCGACACGGTTGATGTTCAAAATTTACTTATTCGGTTGTTTTCTTGAGAAAAACACCTAACGGCAACGGTACTTATTCTTGCTTGGCTGTCTTGGCAAGCAGTTCTAATAGTTACTCATACCTTTAAATAAATAAAAAATAGAAATTTTATTTCATGAAATTGAAAGTAAAAATGTCATGAAAGCAATGTTTATTGGCATTTCCAAAGCAGGTCAGGTTTATTTGCGTTGTTTTGATAAAGAACTCAAGCCAAAGTATTAAAACGTGCTTGTTAGACATCAAAGGTTCTGTAAATTTATGAATTAGGTCTACTTTGTCGCATAAGCGTTCCAACAAGGGAGTTTTGGGGATCAATCCTCCTTTAAGAACGAACGTAGACCACTCAAAAAAATTTGAAAAAAAATGCTTACTCTTAAGTCTTAGCAATGAATTTGAGAGGAAAAGGAAGATTTTGGACACTGATTGAAAATGATGACTTTTTTTAGTCTTCACTAGATTTTTGCGCTGAAAACGGTTCCAGGTTCCAAGTGGCAACTCCGTAAAATAAAAGAAAATCATGATTCGTTGAAGGTCATTAAAATTTGGAAACATTGTATTGGCCCCCCAAAACTTTTTTCGGCTATTATAGCTATGAACCTTAACTAAAAAATTTAATAAAAAGATACTTTTATTTTACTTAATTCAATAAATTTTGCCCACCTCTGCCAAAAAATTTTTCGGCGCCCCTGATTATTATATCTTTTATGCTATATGGATTTTGCTTAGTTGTTTAATGTATAGCCCGGCGGTTCCCAAACTGTGCGCCGCGAGACTTTGTCAGGGGCGCCGCGAAAGTATGCGAAAGTTGTTGTACTTACTGCTTTTCTCACAATAATTGCATTGTGAATGTTGTTAGCAGCAACTTCCCTTCAGAGAACGATTCCGATTGAGGACCTTTTTTAAACAGCCTGATTTTGGGAGGGTAATAGGGAAATCAGAGATGAAATCGAAGTGAAGACCTTTTTTTTTTTTTTTTTTTTAAAAGAACACCCTGATCTTCAAAGAAAAATAAAGAAATCGGATATAAAATCGAAGTGAAAACCTTTTTTTTTTTTTTAGAGAACACCCTGATTTTCAGAGAAAGATAAGGAAATCGGATATAAAATCGAAGTGAAGACCTTTTTTTTTTTTTTTTTAGAGAACACCCTGATTTTCGGAGAAAAAAAGGTTGTTCAAAGAAGTAATGGAACTGAATACCTTTTTTTCATTAAGGCGCCGTGAAAAAAAAAGTTTGGGAACCGCTGGTATAGCCTATTATTAAGCAATTTTTCATTATGAAAAATATTTTTCACGTTATTGTCGTTCGGCTAGTCGTTATTTAAAATTAAACGTCAGTCAAGAAATTTTACGTAAAAGTTTTAGAAAAGAAAAGTTTTATTCGATAACTTTTACTGCTACAATAGCACAAAAGTTATTTTAATTTCATTTCATCTCAATATTTATCTTCCTGACTTGCAGGAAAGCGACGGAGGTGCTATACAAAGGACTAGCAATTACCCCAACATGCTTCCGGAGATGCCAAAATATTGCTGTCGGGTTGAAATTTGTTCTATTTGATTTTTTAGTTTTATAGAGATATGACTGAAATTTAGAACAGCTTGCTGAGACCCCCAAGCAGGAGAAAGGGCTGTAAAATATCTTTCCCAAGCACACAATAGAACGACGCGAGTAGATTTTGAACCGAGACTAAGTTGACCATAATCACGGTGCTCTTAACCGCTCAACCATGCTGCCGATATTTTAAAATTGTAAATGCTTGGGAGTCAACCAAACTATTTCTGTGAATAAATTTTAAATTACTAAAAATAAAATTGCCAAACCTGCATCGTACTAGATTATTAATCTATTTTAAACAGTTTAATGTTCTAAGAAAAACAAGTTGTAATGGTCCAGAAAGTTCCTTAAATTTATGACGTTTATTAAGTGCCATCTAACCATTTCTGTACAATTAATTATTATTTAAACCAGAAATTTAATCTTGTAGCATGTAACTTTGTGATTTGTAATTTATTACAAATTTTTAAATTATTCTAATCGTAGTTCACACTTTAAAACATAAAATAGTTGTAATTATTACATAGGCGTATCCTGAAGGGGTTAGGGGGTCAACCCCTTTTGATAAAAGATGATCAGAGATATATGCTTATACGCAAATAACATATTAGCGACAAGTAGACTGTAATAGTATTGTAATAGTATGGTATAAGCTTTTATCGTTTTTTTCGCTTTATTCTTTGTGAACTTTATTTGTAATTTTAATAAAAAGTTGTGCTTTATATCACCCCAATTGCCTCAAAGTTAGCTAATCTGTGTAAAACTTTCAAAACCGAAAATTATTTTAACATAAAGTCAGGTCTTCTGTGTTTCACTTTTGATGTCTATTGTTTTATCACAATGTTTGACCATGAGATGCGAGCCTATTCTACTTCGCTATAAAATACATTGCTACGAAAAGCGAAACAAGTGCTAAGCATCTGAGGAGGATCTCTAAAAAACACTCTATTATACTCTGGAAAACATGATAAAAAAATTAAAAATATACGCAAGTTTAATAAAAACAATTCTTCATTTTTACAAAAATTATTTTATATTAATTCATTTTTACAAAATAATTATTGTATAAATTATTTCAATATGCTGGTGGATCAGTGGTTCTCAATTTGTTCCCTTTTAAGTAATTCTTATTCTTCCCTCAATTAATTCGTGTTCTTCCTTTTCAAGACTAAGCTACAGCCATTCCCCAAAAGTATACGAAAAAACGTTTTGAGAAAAATTCTTTTCTGTTATTCAGTAGAAAAACTTTTTTGGTTTTTGTTATAAAGTAAAGCACCGTGGCCTTACCTCCAAGCTTCTGAAACTTCTGTCGGATAATCACATGATTAAAATGATCATGGAGCTTGTCCGGACAGAAGATTCACTCATACTACTTGACAGCAACCAAAGCAAGCTCCGCCGTCAAAAAAATGGCTCAATTTCTCGGAGATCGGTATTGGCTCTTCTTCTTTCTAATATTTATACGTGTGATCTGCCTTCCGCAATGAGAATGTTTGCTTTTGCAGCCGATCTAGCATTCTTGCACTATTCTGGAGACTGAAAGGACTTGGAAGTTAAGACCTGATTACATTTTCTGCATATTTCCTGACCAATTGAAGTTAAAGTTCAGTCTTTCAAAGACAGTCAGAGCAGCTTTTCATTTTTAATAATCGAGAACACAAATTTGAGCTAAAGGTTTATGAAAGCAATAAACTTTCACCATTCTGTCGATCCCGAGACTTATTTTGGTTAAAACTACACAGATCGCTTTGCGTATCTTCTCGCTTCACACTGTTGAGAAGACTAGCGAAGATGGGGTGCTGGACCAAAATTGTGTACAGCTGCCCTATGTCTAGCCTATCATCAGCCGATCACCAAGTGGACCACTCATTGATGGAACGCGGAGTAGGCTACTGTGAGAATGCACCAAGGTTTTGTGCTTTTATATCCATGATTAATACCAGGCCTGTTGGAATGGGTTTGCTCAAACAGCTTGGGTTAAGTTTAATCACCTGCAGACTAGTGTTGGGCAATTCCATTGGTCCATGCACATGGGGGTCTTGCTCCTTTACTAAATTGTGAGTGTGGTGCTATTAAACAAACAGCAGAACATGTCTGAACAGCGTGCATCACAGACTGCATTCGGCATGACATGGATTAGACTACGTGGTCTAATGGTTCGTGATGACAAAAACCGTTCCTGGCTCAGCACCATTGCTGCCAGCATTTGATTCAGGCAGTGCAGCAGCCTGAAGTAGTAAAAGAATATACTACTGGCCCCAATCCTGTTTGTGTTTGACCCAAAATTGATGTCCTTTCTTATTTCAATAACAACAACCTTTTTTGGTTTTCACTTCAGTGAAACAATTTTTATGAACTATCTAGACTCAACTATAAAGGACTTTCAATTTAAATGAACTTGCAATTTATTCAAATTCCCCCTTAAAGATTATTTCTATCAACTGATTACAAATTTCTTTGTAGGGAGCCAAGTCGCTCATTATGAGAAACATGTGCTAAATATAGTTGATTTTAGTTGCAAATACAGAGTGCTCGATAAGACGGTTTGAGCTGAATATTTCTAAATCAAATATAAACCCACTAGTCTGTTTCACCCCATTGCGATCATCATCTTATGCAAATAGAATTCAATATGTGGCTACGAGTACACACGGTGAATTACACTGGACAACAAAAAAATTTTTTTTTTCTGTTGTGCAACTAACAAGCTAGTGATTTTGAGTAATTTGGGGTCCCTGATTTCAAAAATGATATTAGTTTTCTTTTATCACGTCACGTTTTTAAGATAACCACATATCCCAATTTTCTCTGATTCCATACAATGCACGTAGTCAAAATTTATCGTTTCGCAGTAAAGAGACGACTGCAACAGACAACAAATGCAGTTTATTTCCCAATATAACTTGTGAAATGGCTTTAGAAATATTTAATGCATTTGGCTTTTCTTTTATATGACGAGCCTTTGCTTTCACGTCATAGGTACCAGCAGAAATCTCCCATCATATTGGCATCAAAACGGCCCTGGTACCGCCCTTCTATGACGGATATATCCTGGTGGAATCTCTCTCCTTGTTCATCACTTACTTTGCCAAGGTTAGGGGGAAATAAATCCAAATGGGATTGCAGAAAGTGCATTTTTAAAGACATACGAGCTCCTAATTGCTGACATGCTTTCAGCATGTCATCAACCATATCAGCATATTGTTCATGACGGTGATTTCCCAAGAAGTTAGCAACAACTGATTTCAAAGCATTCCAAGCAGCCAGTTCTACCGGATTGAGTCGTGAATCAAACTCTTCATTCAGCATCAGTTTTCTAATTTCAGGACCCACAAAAATTCCAGCTTTTAATTTTGCATCACTTTTATGAGCTCCAAAGAAATCTTTGAGAAATTTGAAGCCATCGCCATCGCTTTTACAAAATTTTTCATTAAGCCAAGTTTGATATGAAGAGGCGGTAAAAAGACATTTGCAGAGCTAACCAAAAGCTGGTGATGAACATTATGTCTTCCGATTTGGGGACTTTGTCGAGTAGGCCATACTTCTTACTTCAACTGCGTAGTGACTGCTGTCTTTCCGACTGTTCCATAGACATAAAAAAACACATATGTTTTGTGTACCCTAACTGCAATCCAAGGAGGAGAAAAAGAACTTTCAGATCACCACAAATTTTCCAGTTATACTCGGGATATTCCAAGATATCAAGTAGAATCTTCATTGTATCATAGGTCTCCTTTCTGAAAATGCTGTAGTCCACGAAGATTGATAGTTTGATGTTACCATTGTGCAACAACACGGCTTTAAGGCTTGTTTTCAGTGTTTTAAACTTTGCCTTTATTACGAGTCCGAGTCCCAGTGCGAGTCCCTAACTTACGAGTCCGAGTACGAGTCCGAGTTCAGCAAAAAATATTTCTTTGAGTTCGAGTCCGAGTTCTTGATGCACGAGTCCGAGTTCAGAAAAAAAATCTACCAGCCGAGTGCGAGGCCGAGTCCGCAAGTCATAAAATTTGCATTTTTAAAAAAAAATCTGAATGTCAAAAATCAACAATTCGCGATCTTAGTAGTCTATAGCTTAGGCCTATGTTGTAAAAGCTTTTACTTTTGAATAAAAGCATGCTTATTGCTTATATTGCTGAAATGCATTAAATGTTAATTCTTTTAAATAAATAATGACGCCCGCTTGAGTTTTTATATAAATCTTAGCAAGTTGAAGTTACGTTTTACGCTCTTCTTTTCACCCTGTAATTTTTTGCACACAATGTCCTTTCTTACCTTCCATCGATTTATCCAACTCGTATTTAATTTCTTGGAATTTTTACAACCGCAAACTTCTGAATACTCTTTGAGCTTTCAACAGCAACATTTCCCCACTGACTGGAATTTTTTTGTCTCTTGCTTGACGAAACCATTTCATCAAAGGCTCATCTCATTAACGATTTCATATTTTTTCCGTAACCGTAATGATGTTCTTTTGTTAGACATCTTTCTGCTAATGTATATTCGGTACTGTACTTTTTTGTTTGAATACAGTACACAGTAGAGCAAAGTCGGACTTTTTATTAGGTCAACAGTGGTCTTGTATACGCGCTGTTACGCCATCGCTTTTATTTTAGATGCAGACGCTTGACACCTAAAAGGAGATTAGAGCTGCTAATTCCTAGTTTAGATGGTTTACAAGATTTGCTTAACGTTGTGTAGTAACTACGCCGTTGAACATGATATTACATTTAATTGTAGTAAATCAGTTGGTGTATTATTTTTACCTAAATATATTTCGCTTTCAAATGTTCCAAAAGTCTTTCTTTGCAACAATGTAGTAAAATTTAAAAATAACGTAAAATATCTGGGTGTTTTTCTTAATAATAATCTTAAAGATGATGATGATATTTGTCGGCAAGTTCGTTATTTATATGGAAAATCATATAACCAAAAACAACTTTTTCAAAATGTTCGCGTACTATAAAAAATATACTATTTAATTATCACTGTACTTCGTTTTATGCTAGTCATTTATGGTCTAAATATCTATGCTCTTCATTAAATCACTTACGAGTTGCATACAATGATTCCTTTCGGTTAATTCATGGGCTCAAGCGTAATGTTAGTGCAAGAGAACTGTAAGTAAAAGCAAATATTCCCACTTTTTATACACTACATAGAAAACTTATTTATCGATTTATGGAACGATGCTGTCTTTCTAGTAATGTATATGTTAACTATACGGTGTATAGCAATTTCTTCTACGAGAGTGACTATTATAAACATTGTCTTCAATTGTTGATGTAATTCAAATGTTCTACTTTTCTTTCCGGCTTGTTTTCTTTTTTTGTTGTTGTTGTTGTGAGTGTTTTTTTCTCTTTTCTATGGACTTTGTGTCTGACTCAAATAAATAAATAAATATAATAAAATAAACGTAAAATCTCCCCTGGACGCTCTTGGACCTTCCCAATGTGCCCATCCTTCTCCTCTCAACCCCTTTCCTCCCTCTCACACTCTAATCCCATTTCTTCATCCTTTTCTGTATCTCTATCCTCTCACACTCCAAATCCCCCACCTCCACTCACAAACAACCACAAAACCATATCTTCAAAAACTAATCTCTCCCCCAAAACAACTTCGAATTACCCCACCTATCTTCCTAATCACCCCCAACTAATTTATACTTACCCTCCCTCAGCATTGACTACTCCCTCTCCTCAAACCCAATATACCACCTCTCCTCTCACATAATCCTCTTTCCATCCTTCCTCTCCCTCTTGAAATAACCTCCGAATCCTACAGTGGAATGCTAATGGGATTCGCCCACGACGTACTGAACTCCTACACTTTCTCTCTCATAATCAGTACGATCTCATCTTCATACAAGAGTCACATCTCTCCTCTGACTCCACCTTCCGTATACCCGGCTACAAAACCCTCCAGAAGAACCGTTTTATGACGAGGAGAGGAACCACCAACTCTACGGGAAACCAAGGAGGAGGTGTACTGATACTTGTCAAAACCGGTCTACCTTACACATCCCTCTCCACACAATCCCTCTCCTCCCTCGACCCCAGCTCCGATTATTTAGCTATCGCAGTTAAAATAAAAGAAGCCGCTCCCATACATCTTTTCAACGTCTATGTCCCTCCTATCCGCTCCTCTTCCTCCGACTCTCGCCCAAAATCCTTTCACCCTTTCTCCTACCATCATCTCCTACCACTTACATCTTTGGCGACTTTAACAGCCATCATTCATTCTGGGACTCCCACTCACCGGAAGACCAATCAGGCAAAGATCTGTTTGATTGGCTCCTCTCTTCTGATCTTTTACCTCTTAATAATATCGAACACCATACATTACTACACCGTGCCACCGGTAACCGCTCTTCCCCTGATCTTTCCCTAGTTCCTGCCCGAATAGCCTCTAAATGCACATGGCAGACTTTTCCGGACCTCGGCTCAGATCATCTTCCTATCTCCATCACTATTCCCACTTCCCCCTTAACTAACTCTTTCCACCGTTCCCCCTCATTTAACTATAATAAAGCTCGCTGTGACAATTACCTTACTTATATTGATACCCACTGCCCTACTCCCTCTAACTTTACAACACTTTCTCTTCCTGAAGCCACCCACACCTTTACCAAACTCCTCAATGATGCTGCCACTTCTGCCATTTCTTTCGGCAGCATCAACCGCCCTGCTAAAGCCTGGTGGTCTCCTGAAGTTACAGATGCTGTCGCAAAACGCCGAAAGGCATTTGCGAAGGCACACTGTTCCGAAGAAGACCGCCAGCACTATATTGCCACTTCCAGATATACCTCCACTGTGATTTCTAAGGCTAAAGCCAAGTCATGACAAAACACTTGCTCTAGCCTTTCTCCTAAAACCCGTCCCAGTGAAGTCTTTTCTCTACTTCGCTCCATCTCTGGCTCCCCCTCCCCAACTACTTCTGACCTTCACAATTTCCCAAATTGGCATACCCCTGTAGATTGTGCCAACCATCTCTCCTCACATCTACAGTCCCATTTCTCTACCCAAACCCCAAAACCTTTTCGAAGCACCGAGAAAGCTCAAATGAAGCATATCAGAACTGCACACTGCAACACCCTGCATTCCACTTTCTGTTCACCATTCTCCTCACTTGAACTCTCTACAGCTATCTCTCAACTCTCAACCTCAACCTCCTCAGGTCCTGATCAAATTACCTACCCTCTCCTATCCCTCTTTCCACAATCTGTGTTACATTTTCTTCTATACATCTTCAACCTTTCTTGGTCAATTCACACCTTCCCGTCTGCCTGGAAACAATCAACAATTATCCCCATTCTCAAACCCGGAAAACCCTCTGACTCACCTTCTTCATATAGACCCATTTCTCTCACTTCATGTACCTCTAAACTCTTCGAAAGAATGGTTTTAGGACGACTAACCTATTTTTCTCGAACAACAAGACATTCTCTCACCCGTGCAAGCTGGTTTTAAATCTGGTAGATCGACTGTAGACCAGGTTCTCCTTCTCTCACAGTCAATCGCAGATTCCTTCCACCAATCTAAGCCAGGCGCACGTACAGTCCTTGCCACTGTGGATTTTGCGAAAGCTTTTGACTCAGTTTGGCATTCTGCCCTTCTCTCTAAACTCCTCTCATTAAATCTTCCTTTTTGCTTTGTCGAATAGATACAATCCTACCTCTCAGATCGCTGTTCAAAAGTCCGTATCTGTAATTCATACAGTCGTCCTTTCCGTCTCCGAAGAGGAGTTCCCCAAGGTTCGGTTCTAGGACCAGTTCTCTTCTCTTTATACATCAACGACCTTCCCACTTTTCTTCCTGCATCTGTTAAGACCTCACTCTATGCAGATGACCTAGCCATCTGGGCCTCCTCCCCGAGTGTTGAGTGTGCAACCTCTGTAGTACAAGCTGCCCTCAACAGACTGGTGGAATGGTCCTCAAAATGGCGCCTTCCTCTCAACTCCCTCAAATGTGAAATATCCTTCTTCAGCTTAGACCCCTACCAATCAGTATACAACCCTCTCTGCACATTCTTAACACCCCTCTCAAATTCAACCCTCATCCAACCTTTCCCGGGGTAACCTTCGACAGCACTCTCTCTTTCAAATACCATGTCTTATTCTTACGGAAAAAGTTTCATAGCCGATTCCCTGCTTTCCGCTCCATTGCCTCTGCATCCTGGGGTCCATCAAAAGAATCCTTATGTACCCTATACAAAGCCTTCATTCGCCCCATCCTTACCTATGCTTCCCCAGGCTGGTTTCTCTTCTCATCTCCTACTCACATCACCTTCCTGGAGAGGATGCATAGATCTTTCTGTTGAGTAATCACAGGTTGTCTATCGTCCACTCCCATTCCTCTACTTTATATAGAAGCACTTCTACCTCCACTACGAGTCACCCTCACCCACCAATCCCTCTCCTTCTTTAAACGAGCCCTCCGTCTACCTCCCACCTTTCCCATAGCCTCTCTTGCGAACTCTAACCCCCGTACACGTCTCAAAAAGAGCTCATGGAGATCTTTCTCCATATCACATAACCTTATCCCTAACCTACATCTTACTCGTGAACCTCTAATCCTCTGCCCTCCTAAAACCCCCTGGTCTGCCCCATCTACTTACACAATCTCACTCCATCTCTCATCCCCATGCTCTCGCAAAGACCCCCTCACTTCGCAACACCGCAGCTACCACCCACTTTTCCACTCTATCTCACAGCGTATCTCTGCCTGGACTGGCGGTTTGGTACCTGGCGAGCTGGGGCAGGGTGGTGCAGAGATACACATCAAGTGTACAAAGTGTGTCACTGCTACCTCGCTTCTCCTTTTCGACTGGTCTCTGGGCTACCAGTTATAGTGCCGAAACCTTCGCTATCCTACATGTTCTTGAGTGGTGTATCTTTCACTCCAAGATATGTAATTTTGAATCTATCACCTTCTTTTCCGACTCTTTATCTGTCCTATCAACTCTCTCTACCCCCCTACCATATTTAACCCCCAAATCTCTATCCAATACACAATCTCTTCTCAGTTCTCTATCCCAATCCAAGGTAGTCCATCTATAATGGATACCGGGTCACTCTTCCCTCCCAGGTAACGACTTAGCTGACTCTCTAGCTAAAGTCGGTGCCTCTCTCGATCCGTCCAGTATATCAGTGTCCCTTGCACCCCTTATTTCCTCCCAACGACTATCCCTCTACACCAATTGGAGACGCAGCGTCCAATCTGGTTTCTTTCCACACCAAATCTCTTCAGTATCTCCCGAGGAGCTTACTCTCTCTCGCTCCGCTTGCTGTGCTCTCTCCCGTTTACGCTGCAACGGGCACAGCACTCTCCTTAACTCTTATCTCCACAGGGTTGGTCGAGCCAAGACTCCTTTATGAACCAACTGTGGTTCTGAACCACAGAATCTCTCACATCTCGTGCTCGACTGCCCTGTACTAGACCCTCTGCGTCGGGCCATTTTCGGCTCTACCCTTTCTCTTCTGGACCTCTGGTCCCGTCCCTGGGAAGTCGCCCGATTATTGAGATTCCGGGAAATTGATCCGCGCCCCCATCCCCAGGAATGGGTCGGGTAAAACCACCACCACCACCACCAGTCCCGACTTTAATTTTGACTCCGATTCCGACTCCGACTCCCGACTCCGACTCCGACTCCCTAGTATGGGCAAAGTATTTATCTTAAATTAGATTTAACTAAGCAAAAATCATCCTTTTGAGTTGACAGTTGCACAAAATAAGTCAGGTTTTTTAAATACAATAAAAGATATTTACTTCAAAAAATTATGTATTTGAGTGTACAGTATATACATGTATAACTGCAAATTACTGGTGCTGTTCAGAAGAGTGCTCAATGGCTTCAATAGTCAGAACGATTATTCCTGATTATCAATGCACAAATATTTAAAAAAATTTTATTAAAATAGTCTCAACAGACTGTTTCACCTGTAAGGTTCATCAGAGGACACAGTTAAAATAAATTTTTACGCTTCAGGTGAAAACCTGCATCTTAGAAAAATAACGCTATCAAAAGTTTGGGTTTAAACAATTATTTTACTAAAATAAGTGATTGATTAGCAAATAATTACTTATACAGATATTAAAAGAAAACATGCTGTAATGTTGCGCATAGATGTATTCTTAAACTTGGCCGAGCTGCCGAAAAGATTACCGGTAAAGCGTAAAAAAGTTTATGGATCATTAGTTAAAAGAAAGTGTTATAAAAGATTCTTTTTATAAAAAAAGTTTTTATAACACTCTCTCTTAACGAATGATCCGTATTAATGCTTTATGCGGTATAAAAAAATTTTTTACAACACTTGCTCTTAAGTAATGATCCATAAACTTTTCTACACTTTAAACTTTTCGGCAGCTTGGCCAAGTTTAATACATCTACGAGTATGCGCAACATTACAGCATGTTTTCTTTTAATATTTCGTGACAAAAGTAATTATTTAATAATTAATCAATCACTAACTTGAGTAAAATAATTGTTTAAACCCAAACTTTTGGTAGCGCTATTTTTCTAAGATGCTAATTTTCATCTGAAGCCTAAAAATTTATTTTAACTTTTAATTTTTGCTTATTTTATTGGTTTCAACGTAAATAATATTGCTTTGTCTGTTGGGACTATTTTAATACAACATGTTTTTTTTGTTATATTTATGTTTTGATAAATACTTATATACATATAATTATATTATATACACAACCCATTAACTATAATTCTAACTGTGTTTGAATAAAACATTAATACAAATCACATTTAGAAAACTAACTCAAAATGGCATACATAACTCGAAACTAAATATGTGTTCTACACTTAATGCTTATCACATTTTCTGAACATCAAAGTATTTTATGGATAATCATAATGTTATCTCTAGTCTATTTTACAATTATTATTTTTCCCATGGTAAATCGAACCCACGACAAACCTTAAAGTTAATACTATTAATGACTTGCGTAGGACTAGACGCTGAGTGTTGTCTCCTGCGTGTAAGACTACATCTAGTCGGTTCGAAACTCAATGAGGTATGCATCACTGACTAACTTTAACAAGAGCAAAACTCGAGTCTGGTGCTTTTTGTGTTTAGGTGGCTTAGTTTCGTTTTTATCAGTAGGTAATGAGGTTAAAACGTAAATATGAATATTTTATAATTGTAAAAATTTTTATAAATGTAAGTAATAACTTTGGAATTTATAAACAATGAAAATTTGAAAACAAAAGTTTATAAAAGCAAAAGAAACAAAAAATCATATGTAAAAGAATTAAAAACTTAAACCCACAATTATAGACTACAAGAAAAACAATAAAATGCGACTAAATTTAGAATTTTCCTGAATCACCCACTACATATAAGGAAAATTCAGAGAAAAATGTTGACATTTCCATACCAATAATAAGCTCATACTTATTTCTCTCAAATAAACTTTAGCCATTAATTTGATGGCATGGAGTCCATCTTCACAGTAATTCATGGTTATATATTGATAGTAAGAATATATATGTGAATTTTGTCGGATTTTGTAAACAAAATAAAAGGGGGCCTGTAGTTTCTATCTCATGAATATTTCAATTATTGCAATTTTGTACGAGATTGAACATGCAGGCTCTCTGCCGTTTATCGACATTCATATTACGAGATTACTAAAAAATTTACCTTGGTTCTAAACTTTGGTTGATATTTCTTTGAAAGAATAGAGCAAGAAGAGTAAGTTTTAATTTTCAAAAATTTTAATTTAATAATTTGCTCGTAAAAATAAAATTGCTACTGTGAGTTTCTCCTTTATCGCAGCCATTTGGTGTGCTCTGATGAGCCTTAGTGATGAAAACAGACATTGAACACTCGCTTCTGTTGGAGGAAGTACTTATTTAAAGACACGCCAAAAATAAAAAATGGGGGGCATTTTGCAGGCTGAAACGGATTAATGGCATTTAAATTAATTTCAATGGCAAAATTGGCTTTGTCATGCGAATAAATTGAGGTACGAGCTTGGTCACGGAACCAATTAAACTCGTATGTCAAGGTACCACTATACTATAGAAAAAGGCTGCTTAGGGTAGTAATTGATTATGCACCTAGCATTTGCTTTCTTGTCATTCGAATGAAGAAAGAAAAGCAACTAAATCGGCTGCCCAAGCATAGCATTACCCAAAATACTGTTTGCTTATAAATTAAAATGTAAACTTTTTATGAGTCGCAGGCTGTGTCGCGCGATACGCGGCAAGGTTCTCTTAAAAAGTTTACTGCAAAGCACTCCACTGGCGCACGCGGCCGCGTAAGTTGCGCGGTTAACATCACTAATATGTAAAGAAATTGGACATAAGGAGTCGGAGTCGGATAAAATATTCCGACTCCGACTCCGACTTTGACTCCTAGTCCTCTTAACAGTCCGACTCCGACTCCGACTCCGCAACCCTGATTGTAACAAGTTGTTTTAAATCAATATGCTAATTTCAATAATTATATATCAAATCTAAGCAAAAAATACAACTAAAATTAAACACTTCTTTAAAATTATTACCTGCAGGAAATTCAACTGAAACCCAGTACAGTAGTTAAAACCAAAGTTCCTATAAAGTATAATCATATACTTTATAGGAACTTTGGTTAAAACTATCTTGCTAAATTAAAAGGCTGTGGCTAAAGTTACGAGACCGAAACTTTTTTCGCCATTATTAAATCATATTTTAAGCCTAACTAACCTTAACCCTAACTTTAATCCTAAACTCAAGCCCTAACACAAAACATAAAAAAGTTGGTCAAGATTAGCACAAAAATTTACAAACCCTAAAACTAAATCCTAACTACTCATTTAACCTTAGTCCAGAAACGGGCCTGCTTCTAAGGTTTCGGTCACGTATGCTGTAACCTTAGCTACTTTAAAATTGAAAGAGCATAGACTACTAGCATTAATACTGCAAATATTTAAGCATTTTGTTATGAAGCATTAAATCAATTGTTGCATCGCAAAGAGATTAGAGTGACGTTTTAAATTTTAATTTGTTTATCAATAATTAACCTCTTTATTGCAACTGGATTTTAAAGTAGACCCGGATCGGAATGGAAGTAAGTGGAATAAATTGGAGATATCTCAATTTCTAGACGTGATAGAAAAGATCCGACTGCAGATTTGGGCTTAGCACACCTGCAACACTGGGAAATAATTGTTTTTTGCGGCATAACATTTTGCTGTTAACCAGTTATCGTTATACTTTTGAAGCAATGTTTTGTGACTGTAGCCATTATAAAAATTGGTTCAATTTGAGCTAAATTAATTCAATTATATCAGTGAGCTAAACTGGTGAAAATTTTTACTGATATTTAATAGTTGCATTTACGGTTAGGCAAAAAAACTCATGTGGCTGCAAGAAGCTCTAAAAAGTACTGTATAGTAGGCATACTCTAATTTAAAATGTAAGTTTGGAAACGTTTTTCGCCCATGTCCAGGACCACTTTTAGTAATTGTGTTTTGACTTGCAACCACTCTCTTTTGACAAATTTCTTCGTAGGTCACTGAATTTTCATATAATTAAAGTTTTTAAGAGTAATTCTATTTCAATCACGTAGTTATTCAAGTCTGGTCTAAAGCGCACAATATCTGTGCTGCATTCAGTGATAACGGCAGAAGGTGCCTCTATTAGGTAAAACCCTCAGCGAAAAGTCGATCTATTATTCTAAATCTACAAAATCTAAATAATAATAAAAAAAAGAAACAGAAAACTAACCATACCAATACTAACTTTAAGTGAGAAATCAAGTGAACATAGCGATAAAAAGAGTAGCATGATTTAGGAAGATTAAAAAATTTGTCGGAATTAAGAATAAACGATGGTCTATAGTGGCAGCGTGACACAATCACAACAATCGTGAACATCATCGCTTCTATTTATCCTCCAGACTCGCAGGCAACAGCGTATTTAGGGGGGAGCATGTGGACGAAAATCGAGAAATCAGAGACAGATTCCAAGTCAAGACTTTTTTTAGCTCCTACTTGAAAAAAAATTTTGACTAAGCTTATTTGATTGTGTTGTATGCCTCTTCCCCTTTCAAAACTTCTCGGTATGCCACTGCTCGCAGGAAAGCGTTGGAGGCACTATATATTAGAAAAATGTCAAGCAATTACCCCGACCTGCTTCTGGAGATGCCAAGATATTGCTGTCCACCAGTTGAAATTTTTTATTTTTATTTTTTAGTTTCATGAAGATATGACTGAAATTTGGAGCTGCTTACCAAGACCAATCAGAGAAAGTGCGGTAAAATGTTTTTCTTAAGAAAACAACAGAATAGCCCGAGTAGGTTTTGAACCAAGACCGAGTCGATTATAATCACGGTGCTTAACACCAGAACATGCTGACATATATGACGTTTGATTCATATAGGATGTTTGTGAGTAATATATCGTGAAATTAGGATCGATAACGGATATATTTGTTTCGAAAAACTGCGAACTAATAATTCAAGCATTTTTGTGGTAACATATTGCCGCATGCAAAAAACATTATACACAAGAAAAATTTTCGGCGCCAACATATTCACCGAAAAAATAAAAAAATAAGAGACTTAAATTATTATGTTGGCTTTTATTGTATGTTGACAACACCCTTGGCAACTCAAAAAACTTAATGATGCAGTTCTTTTCGCTGTACGATTTATCGCATTTCTAGTGTTTTTAGAATAGTGAGTAAAACAAAAGAGTTATATTAAAATTAATACAATAAATTTTTTTTCTGAATTTTACCTTTAGGCTACGCATTGTATTTGCTATTTCTTGAGTAGCCATTAAAACAAACCTTCAAAGGGTTTCAGATTTTATTGAATGTGAGAAAAACCTCACATCAAACGGATTGGAAGACTTTTGAAACAGATAAAAATTAAAAATTTTATAATAAATGCTGCTTGAATAAGTTGTTTCTTTACAAATAATGTTTTTAGTTTGCAGAATTCAATCGATATTTTTAACTTTTAATTTAAGCTAAAATCTTATTTTTTTAAGTAAACCGATTTTGTCGTGCTAAAGTCCTTGAAACTGTTTTTATTGATTACAGTCAGTGATGGCTTTAGTACGGTGCAAACGGAGTGGCTGAACTGCCCCCTCTAAAAAACGTCAAAAATTGATCTATTACTTTATAGTAGGATCGTGGTGGTGCCCCCCCCCCCATGTCTGCACCTTAAATTTAGAACGAGAGCAGGTATGTATTTGATTGATAGTGAGAACTTTTTTTTAGAGATTACCTTAAGTTTGGGACAAAAATGAAGGTATAGGACAGCAATAAAAAGTGAAAACTCATTTTTTGGTTAGAGATCACATCAATTTGGGAAAAAAAAAACTTGGCGCAGTAAAAAGTGGCCCTACCCTATTTTTCTTGCACCGGGTCCCACATTTGGTAAAGCCAACATTGATTATCGTCTATCAATACGTGATGAAAGTCTAACTACATTAATTGCTTATTGTAAATCTATTGCACTAGTCAAGTATGAAATAGTTACAAAAATATTTTTTGCTTTGACTGATTTAGACCATTACTGACAATCAAGAAAATATCTTTGAACTGTCTGACTTTTCGCAACTAAACGAAATAGTGGGAGAGTTACAGCGCTCTATCATCAGTGCGCTTGAAGGTACGTAACTTTCATTTTCAACTTTCATTGCTAATCTTATAACTATGATGTATGCGTAGTCATGTAAAATTTTGCCCTTATTTCATAAATCAAGAATAGAAATCATTTTACAATTTTAACAATTTTAAAAAAGCTGATGTATTAAACAATTTCACTATTTTGAAACGGTGCGCCTTGGTTGAAATTTTTCAAATTTTTCTAATCTTTTGGTAATTTTTCATAACCGTAACGTTTTTCTTTTGAAGAACCATTAAAAACATAAGTTTACTTATGAGTAGTCCCTATTTATTTGGGGTTTGAGAAGCAAGAGATAAAATTTTGAGAGAACCGACAACTAACAGTAAACTACTTGTTTTTATATTGGTTTTTTGTTTGGCTAAATCAGTTTGTTAGAGCCGGGGGCCGGATTCGGATTTCTCGGACCTCCCCGGGTCAAAGCGAGAGAAAAAAGTCTTCACTTCGAATCGATTTCTGATTTCGCTATTATTTCTCCCAAAATTGTAGTGACTTTTAAAAAAATAAAAGGTCTCCACTTCGGTTCGAGCTCTAGTTTCGCTATTGTTCTCCTAAAATCTTGGTGTGTTCTCCAAAGGAAAAAACAAGGTAAAAACCTGAAACTAGGGTGTTCCCGATATAATTCTATCCAACTGTGGCTCAAAGTGAGTGCATACGTTTTTTAAAAAGAGCTCCGCAAGCCGGATTAAAAACCTTAGCGGGCCGTAGTTTGGTGAGCACTGGGCTAAATATTCCGAGCATACATAAAAACTAAGTCAACTTTCAGACCCGCTGCAAACCGATAAAAAAATTGTGCAACTGTTCCCAATTGCGACGTTTATTCCTCTTCTTGAGAGTGGCTGATTTTCTGCTTGGATAATCCAGACACTTTTCACTTCGCGTCTTAGGATCACGAGAATTCTTTTGTCTCCCGTGCGTTGCATAACTATTCTTCACTCCCATTTCCTCACCAACTTCTATACCTCAACTTGGAGACGCGCGTGCCGCTCCGACCTCTTTCAACACGAAGTCCCAACTTGACGAACTGTCTCGCTCTCGTCTACGCTGCAACAGCTATCAATTCCTCCCCAATCATAACTGCATAGCTAGGATTCTTTAATCAGAGATTTCTTTGAACAGTAACTATGATTCTAATAGGCATTTTCTTGTGTCATAACTGCATTATGTATCATATCTTTAGTATTAAACTCACTAGATCAAGCGAGGTTGGGCTATTCTCTTTTTACTGTGTTTCGGATATTTAGTCCATTTCGCTGAGTTACGCTATCTTGTTGAGACTGCAAAGTTGATTTAAGAAAAGATTAGTTGAACCTAGCACCGCTGCCGTGTTCAGCGCATGATCTTAAGAATTAACCTTATCAATGCTAGATCACCCACTAAATAGCGCAGCTTGTTACATTGATTTTTTTTATTATATGTTGCTTCATTTAAAATGATTTACTTAGGAAACTCGCTTTCAAACGACACGAACAAACTGCAGCACGCAAAAGCAGGCATACAAGCGACTATCACTCACGTGAGTAAATGGGAGTGATGTGCTTTTTGTCTTTTCATATTCTTAAGTGCCGATTTTGCAATATATCGTTATCAAATGCGGCAGGTTACTGATGTTATTATATAATTTTTCGTGGTCTGCTGCTTTTGTTTCGATTACATCAATGTACCGCTTGCCCTTTCGCGAAATCGTCTAAGAAAAAATGGCAAGAAATGGAATTGAGCAAATTGTTGGGTTTGTACCCATGACCAGGTGAGTTTTGTTTCTTTACTATTTTTAATTAATCCTGTGACTGAAACTTATATTTTTTTCTAGTTCTCACAACCTCTCGTGGAATTGAACTCGTTTTATTCTTATTTATCGAACTTTGATCTCGATGGCTTAAATGAAGCGGAAGTAAGAATGATTCGCTTTATTTGCATTTTCAAAAAGGCTTTACAAGCAAATCGTGTTTTTGTTTATAAGCAAAGAACATACGAGGAGACAGCGCGGCCGCCATCGTCGTCGCTCCGTCAGTGTCAGACAATCAGATGGAGGAAGCGACAACAGCGTGTCAACAGGACGAACATAAACTATCTTGTCATTCAGCAATTGGTTCAGAATATAAACTTGTTCTTTTATCCGACATTAAGCTTCTTAAAAAAACAGTCGATTAAAAGCTTACAATCGTCTTTAATCTAAAAGAGAAAATGCAATCGCATAGTTAAGAGAAACTTGCTGGAAACAAAATACGGGAGACATACGGTGACATTACAAACACAGCACAAGTAACAAACTGTAATTATGTTTTGTAGAAAAGCGATTTTCTACCTATTTACAAGTGAAAAATGATGGAAGTATTTGTTTGTTTGTTTTTTTATATAGCCATTCTTGTGTACATACAAATGAACAAGGTAAATAACAAATTACGATGTTTAAAAGCGAGAAGAATCTAAAGGCAATTTACAATTGCATTTCGACTTGGCCTCGAAAAGAAACAAAGCAAATCAAAAATGAACATTAGTTAAAGAGAGAGAGAGAAAGTGAAAAAGTCCAGAGATAAAAAAATATTTCAGTGAGTGCCGAGAAAAGATCGAATTGAAACACCAACTAAAAGATGGTGACACTCGGGGACAGAGTGCGGTATCACGTGATCAAAGCACCGGTATGACAAACAATCCGACTAAATCAATACCCTTGAAGTCGATTTTTCACGGTCACTCGATTAGTGACGACTGCAAAACACTCAAAATTGGTCTAACGTAAAACAAAATGGCAGCTCGAATGACGAAACAATAACAAAAGTACCCAGTCATGTTTCGATACGATACAAACAAAAAAGAGAGTGGAGTCGATCACGGCGCTCGACGTCCGGAGACAAAGAGACGGGAAAATATTGCAACTCGAGTGATTCCGTTCAGGAAGAAGCAAAAACGGATCATGAACCGCGAAAAAAACCCGCCGGGATTTTTCCGACACAAAATAAATTTAATTTAAAACCCGTTCAATCAAATGGCCTTGCGTGTGCACTTGAAGAGGAATACTTCGTCATTCGAAGTCAAGGTACAAAACAAGTACTTCGATCTAAGACTTGACAAGTTAATTGCAAATAAATTGCTAAAAATAATATAGTCGGCTTTCAAAAACAACATCAAGTTGGTTTCCTTTGTTCTGTATATTTATGATGGTGTTATTCATCTTTCTATCAATTAATTTAATGGAATTTGGTCTATATCAGTTTTAGCGTTTAGAAACGTATAGAAAACATAAAATACAATTAAATGATTGTCGAAAAATCATCCTATTATCATCAAAGCGACTTCCTTTTTAGGAATTTTTTTTTCGAATGTTTTCAAACAATTAAAGATATTGGGATGACAGAGTTTTGTTTAAACATTGGTCGATAAATAATTAGCAGTAGAACAGAACAGTGGACCTTACGACGGACTTTTTTTTGCTTAAATCACGAAAAATGTAAATTTCTTTTTTCGTCGTCTAATGACACAACAAGAAATACAAGCGAAGCGTGGTGCCGCTATTGCTTCGTACATATAAATATTATAAGGCAACTGCAATTCATAAACAAGGTCCTCACGTCGGGGTCACGTGTCCTCGATCACAGTAGGTTCTCCTCGAATCTCTTCATTATATCAGACTGCTGGTTCATATCGATCTGACCCGACATCTGTTTGCGCCGTAGTCGCTGTTGCTCGCGCATCTCTGCGATCTTGTTCTGACGGGCCGTGTCGGTTCCGTCGCTAGGCGGAGGTAAGTGGGGGCGGGCAGCTTGCTGGCGTGCGTTCTTCATCTCCTCTTCCATTCGCTCTCTGTTCGAAACAAAAATCAGGTTGAGTTAGGCAAAATGTAAACGGGTGAAGCAGCTGGGGCGTGGCAGTAGTTCGGTTTTTAATTGAAACAAGTTGAACGCCATTTTGATTTATTTTCAATAAAATATCTGTTAATTTGTGTTAAATCGAATATAACCTTTATAAAAAATTATAAAAAAACAAAATATAAAAAAGCAAATTTTTCTTTTAAACCAAAGCCGTTATTAAACTCGCAACAAGATTTAAGCAAATACACAGTCAGCAGCATGGCTGAGTGGTTAAGAGCGCCGTGATTGTGATCGACTTGGTTTCGGTTCAAAACCTATTCGCGCTATTCTGTTGTGTCCTTGGAAAGACACTTTACGGTACTTGCCCCTGCTTGACGGTATTGGCAAGCAGTTCTAAATTTCTGTCATATCTCTACAAAACTAAATAACTAAAAGAAAACTTTAACTGAACAGCAGTATTTTTGGCATCTCCGAAAGCAGGTCGAAATAATTGCTTGTCCTAGGTATTTGCGCCTCCATCGCTTTCCTGCGACTCCAAGAATGAATAAAAAATGAAAATGAACGTTATTGTGCCATCTTGCATACCTTTGTTTCGCTTGTTCCATCTTTAGCCTTTCTTTTTCTTGCTGTTCCTTTTCAAGACGCCTTTGCTCTTCCAAAAGAGTACTCATCCTCTTTCTTTCTTCAGCTTGCTTTTTAAAAGTCTCGAAACTTAAGGCGGCATTGGTGGCGCGGGGAAGTTGTGTGGCGCCACCTTGCGATAACGGACCGGCGGGCACGTGTTTTGAGCCCCAACCAAGCTTTATCCAAGCAAGGTGCGATTTGACTTTGACGTCAGTGGACTGCAAGCAAGATGATAATAAACAAATGTCAAAAAACCTAATCAATAAAGCAAGTCTTGCATATGTTGAATTGAGAATTCACTAAATCATTGGTTTCCAACCTAGGGGTCGCGAACCCACGTGGGTTGTTTGACTTTCTTCTGGGGGTTGCAAAAGCTTTTGATAAACGATATAAAACGTAAAAGTTTTAATAAAAACGTTTATAATTATTAGTTAAAAGTTATAAGTTTACTTAAAATTATTAATTGATATTTGATTTATGGCTAATAATATCGGAATCTTAAACAAAAAACTTACTTTAAACTTGTTGTGAAAAAAATTCTAAACATTACTATTAAATACAAATAGTTTATAACGTTATTATACAGAAGAGAACAAGCTTCGCACAATGTTCATTGCGCGGCGTAGGCAAACAAAAGTTTGAAAAGGCACCAAAATTGTTGAGCACACACAGGCAAAAGCAAGCATACAAAAATATTCTGCTGTGTCACAAAACAGTTCTTAAGACAGTCTATTGCCGTACAGGAAGTTCGTATGCTATTAACAGTGAATGAGATGGATTAATTTCAAGAATTTTTATGTAGGTAAAAATGCTTTTTAGATTGAGGACGCCAGCAGGAAGTCGCAGATTAAATTTTTGCACGAAAGATTGAAAAGGCTATCGCCTCTTTCGGCTAACTTAGATTCATTTCTTTTGCTGAAAGTCGCACCCTTTTCCAGTGATAGGTGAAAGAGCGATCTCGGTTAGAGAAGCGCTGGGATGTAAGTAAAGAGGTACAGTGTAGTTGTCAAGATAAGACTTAAGTTGCCGTGAGAGAGAGAAGTTTGTGTAAAAGCTTTTATCCGTCATAATATTTCATTGGCCTCTTGCTATATCATTAATCCTGTTCATGCTTGTAGGTGCACCTGCCTATACAAATGTAATCCAGGTCTTGCAATATCGTTAATTTAGCAAGTGAAGTTTAATTCAGCGTTTCTTTAACAGTTGAATAAAATTTTAAACGTTTGAACCTATAAAGGGTGGTAAACAAGGGGAGAATAAGGGGTGAACTAGCAAAGGCAGAGTTACCATTAGAACACCCCAAAAAATAAACACAGCTAACTCATCAAAATGAGGGGGCATCAGAACTTGCAAGCTGTAGCTGTATTAAATCTGTTTTTCGGACAACGTCAAGTGAAGACAAAAATAAATAAATAATAAAAGACCTTTACCTTGTGTCCAAAAAAAGGTCGTATTTATTTTTCGAAAATAAAGTTTAGTCCTTTTTTGGTGGAATGACATGTCAGTAAATAAAATAAAATTTAAGAAGCACCAAAAAAGGGGTAAACAAAACCAAAAAAAGTTTAAGAAGCACTGCCTTTAGTTTAAACATCAGCAACGTGCCTGAGAAGGAGGAAGGTCGTATTGATAAAAAATGCGATCAGATATCTTATCACGTATCAGCATGTTCTATAAAGATGATGCTATACTTAGGAGCAGTCAATAGCCCTATAAAATGACTCAACTACGAAAGAGAAAACTTTGTCTGCATGTTGGTCAATAATCAGCCATTTGATTTTTTGCCTTTTCCATCAACATGGCTGTGTGAAAATAGCTTCTCTGCATTGCTGGGAATAAAGGACAGGACCAGGATTAAACAAATTGTATGCCAGATCTATCGTGTGCTTTGATAACAACAAGGCCACGCATAATTAAACTTATGCCCAAGATGCAAGCCTAGTCATTAGTTTTCATTTAACAGAGTTGATTATTTTTATTTATTTTTTTCTTTTAATAGGCTACTACAAATGTATTAAATAGTCTACATATGCCACTATACCTAAAAAAATTATTTTTAAAAGAGGTCGTTAAGTTCCATTGGATGGCTAAAATGGGTCGTGGTATAAAAAAATGGTTGAAAATCACTGCACTACATAAATTCGAAAATGGGATGTCAGTCGAAAGATAATATTGGCACGAAGTGAAATTGTTCCAAGCTGAAAATTCTTGTACATCATGACGTCAGGCAGGATACTTCAATGCTTACATGACGAAACAGTAAGTGTAATTTCGCAAACGGCGCGAACGTGGCATCAAAGCAGATCATTAACAAACCCTAACTGATGAAGTACCGCAAAAAAGTATAAAAATAACTTGTACAAAAACAAGTTTAAGCAACGAAAGTAATGAAACAAAACTCCCACCTTCTTTTCAGCACTTTGAGTTTCGTTGAGGGATGGAAGAGCAGGTTTTACGGGAGCCTCGGGGTCATTCGCTTGGGTTTGATTCTCGGTGGCTAGATCGATTCTCGACAAGTAATTATCAGTAACGACTGCAGCAGCTGCAGGGGGTGCAAAGGAGGACGGAGGTTTTCCCATCTGCAAGGAAAACGTATAAGTAGCGGTTGTTGTAACAAACAAGCGAACCTGACACTTACCGCAGGTGTGCCTAAAAGGACGCTGTTGGCTTTGGGAGGAGGCGCAACATCGACGGGGGCAGCGACAGATCGCTGTTGCTGGGGTAAGGCGGGGGCCATAGGAGTTGGGGGTGCAAGAGTCTGGAAAACGAGAAAAGACGAGAATACAGAATGTAAAAATCATCAAATGTGTAATAGCACGTCAACCGTGCACATTACAAACCTGGGCTGATTTTGGGGCCGCCGGCATCTGAACGGAAGAATCGCCCGGCCCGTGTTTATTGTGATATGAGGGGGGTAACTGAAAACAAGCTTGTGATTAATATTCAATCGAAATTATGGTTAATATTCAAAAGACATAAATTACAAACTTTGAAGAAAGTTAATATTCAAAACCAGCCGAAATAAGTCTGACCTAAGCAATCAAAATTTCGAGTAAACTTGAAGACATCGAAGTGAAACGCTTACCACAGTAGATTGAAGCGGCTGTTGCTGCGATGGGATAGGGTGGTGGTTGTTTTGATTATCGAGCTTTTCTGTTTCTATAAAATTATATGTAAATAGTCTACGAATTTTAAAAGTTGATTTTAAACGTGCGCAATTATAACCAGGAGCAAAACAAGCGCTGCTAACTGATGCCGACTTTATACCGCCGCTGCTAGCGCCACCCATGTAGTGTAATGGAGCCGGATTGCAAAAAACCTTGCATTGCGGTTTTACTGATAAAACTAAACGAATGTCTGCGAAGTTTAGCAAAAATTTCATTTCGTGAAGCACTTGCAAACGAAGGGAATTTCCCGCTTAACACTTTTGTATTTTAAATAGGTAATTGCCGCCGAAGCAGAGGCAAAAAAACAATCGCAAACTGTTTATATGTGAAATGTCACGACACTTCGTGGCTCAGACGAAAAAACAATCGTAAAATCGTATAGTTTACTCTTAAAAAACTGCACAGAAGAAGCAAAGCGATACCTGAATCACTCGAAGCCGATGAACTGGAGGAAGAGGAATCGCCCGTGTCCGATCGCTCTCCTCCGGAGGAGCTGCTCGATGTATCCGACAATCGACTTCCAGAAGATGGATTTGTTTTATCTGAACAAATTTTTCAATTGCTCGCAAAAGCAAAAAATTAAAATACAATGGGTCGCGATAGGGCTGGAAACTCACTTTTTTTCGGCTTTTTCGTTGAACCAAGCTTACTATTGACATCTTCTAGCCTTTTTTCGAGCTCTTCCTTTTTTTTCTGAGTAACTTGTTGCTTTGTGGTCTGTTTTGCTGCAAATAAATCGACTAAAAGAAGGAGCAAAGGAAAAGCTATCAACGCAAATTAAGCTAAACTTAACAAACTGCAACTGACAAATCAAAGCAACTCAGGGCAACACCGCGGCAAAGCCTCTTCGCAGCGGGTCACTTACTATAAGGCTTACGAGGTTTTTTCTTCAAGCAGGTGCTCACGTATTTCTCCAGTTCGCGCAGAATCGACGGCTTCAAAGTCTCAAAATCGATTTCAATCTCATCCGGGTTCGAATCCTTCAGCGACGGCTCGCGAGTCTGCATCGCGACACGAAAGTTATCACATGCTGGTGTTTCCAGTCAAAAACTTACAAAAAAGCTCACCGTCTATTAATCGACACTCGTAACATCAACTAAATAATTCGAACTGAACCTGTATGAAGTGGAACACCCTCCACAGCTTGTCTCCGGGAAGCTTGTTTATGTCGAGCGACAGCTGACGCTTCTCGTCGTACGTCATCGGCTTGGCAACTTCGCTGTCGTCGTCGAACTCATCGCTTTCGTACCGGTAAACGTCGGCTGGTTTGTCGCCTGTCGGCTGCGGTTGGGCCGGGTTCGGTTGAGCCGGTTGCTTCGTCGATTTTCTAAAGAAAATCACTTTGTTCCAAGATTTTATAAATAACATGGGGTATTTTGGATAATACTAGAGACCAAACTGATATACTGTAATACAATCATACAGGTGCAGTTTGGTTTCTAGTACTTTGTTCTAAACTGGAAACGTTGACTGGTGCGAGTTGCATTGAATCGAACGCAACGCGAAACACTTTTCTTCATTTAACTAATGTTTTTCAGTTCTGTTTTTTTTATGAAGACAAGAACTTGCAACGCTCTAAATCAATTTGACCAACACGTCAACTTGGGTAAAGGGCCAGTAGCTTGTAGACGTAGCTAAAATATATCAACAGTAGAATCCAACAACAAAAAAAGCCTACTTTTTTCTTCCCTTGGTTAAAGGCTTTGATGCAACACTGGATGCGACAGGCAAAGTTGCAGGAGGAGCAGGAGGAGCAGGAGTGGGAGGCATTGCCGAACTTGCTCCGACTTTATTCTTCCGTTTCGTTTTCTCTACTTTAGGCTGAAAAGCAGTTTAGAAGTTAAGTCCAAACCCAAAACTTACGCTCGTAAGCACAAATGTATAGTATTACACGAGTATTTACTTAAAAACAGTCTTTAAATAGGGGGTTCAAAATGGTGCATGCGAAAGAATTGTTAAGTGACGACCGATTGGAAAAAAACAAAAGCAAAAATAGCAAATGTTACACCTGCTTGTGCTTTTTCTTCTTTTTTTTCGTCTCATCGCACAGAAGAGCTTCTTGCTGCTGAGTAAGCTGGGAGAGTTGAGCGTGCACCATTTTCAACTGTAACAACAAACATTGGGTCACTACCTGACCCAAGTGGGAAAGTTTGGTACGGGGCCACACGTAGCAAAAGACGACTTACTTGCTCCTGAAGAGCCGCGAGTTTTATCGTTCTTTCGTCATCTTCGCTTTCCGATGATGACGAAGATGAGGAGGATGAGGAAGAGGATCGCGAGGCTGACTCTTCCGGCTCCGTGTGATGCTTTTTCCTGCGCTTCTTTTTGGACTTTTCGTACGAAGTGTCCTTCGGAATGGAAGCAGCAGGAGGAAGAACTACAAGAGGAGGACCACTGGAGGACTTAGGCTCATCGGGCATCTTAGCGTACCTAAGACAAAACAAGTCAACGTAAAGAAACGGAGAGTGACAGGGCCCTTAATAGCATGGTGAGTTTAAGAATTTATAAAAGCGCAACCTGACCAATGCGACTGCTTTACTTACCGCGTTTCAAAGAGGTCGGAGAGTTTTTTTGCCATTGCGACCACGTCGTGATCCGGGGAGCTATACTTGTAACAATTGGTAATTATTAAACGCATGTCAAACGCGAACTCGCCGGCCGTCTCGTATCTCCTGCAAACCAATTCAACTTCACTGCAAATCACCGCTGATTGCTTCCTTCGAAGCTGAGCGAGAATGCTGCGGCGCTCAAACGATCAAAGAATCGAACGCGACGCTCACCTTTCTTCCAGCTTCGTTTTTATCGTGCCAAGATCCATGGGATGCTTGATGACGTCATAGTAGTCGTGCAAGCCCAACGTCTCGGCGTCCACTGCTTTGTAAAAGGGCCAGCAGAAGCTCTATGAAATTAGTATCGTCGATTGTCAAACTAATCGGCAAGAGTTAGCGAACATTCAACAAACTCACGGCGTGTCTCTTGGAAAATAATTCCTTCAGGAGAGTACTGCAGTATTTTAATTGCTCGTTTAACTTTGTTCCCTTGGTTTTTTTCGGCTGAGACTCGCCCTGAAAACATACGAAAAAAACTTAATCCAAACTCAAAACACTGTATTATTTCTCAACCATATTCAGCTTTTAAGCAATAAATATTTTAATTGTACGTGTGCTATCAACCAGGCGCTAAAGTTAAGTAAAGTCACGGCCTGTACGAAACGTAAAACATTGGGAGCCAACCGTATTAAACTCTAATAAACACAAGAGCAATAACTTAAAAGGTATCACTTGTGATGGGCATAACATGCATTTTATCAACAACTTATCCCCAAAAAACAAACGCGATAATTAAAACACGACGCTTTATACTGTATCAATCGCTACACAAGTCGCTGGTAATCCACTTCTGCTATAAATGAAGTTGCTTACGAACTACTAACGCAAATATGCGCTTTTTAAAAAGTCTCGAACAATGCGAATATCTGCTCGACGCCGCAAAAGTCAAGTTATTCATGCAAAGTAAACTTCGCTTCTAACGAATACAATCATGCAAACGCTTTGACATCGAAGTTTGTTCGAATTGTTAGTTTCTGCGGTTACGTCTTTATTTATGCAAAAACTCGCAAGACGCAAGTGGTCTGAAACTTTAGGCCTAAATAAATTAGTGACGACCAAAAAAAATTATTATATTCGAAAAGTGCGTTATGGCAGCATCTACGGTATGCACTGAAGCCTTCAATTTCAATCAATTGACTGCATGTGTCAACCGGTAACCAAAAAAGGTACCTCAGTTTGTCAAAATTTGTTCGAAAACATTCGTGAAGACTTAAGAAGTACAAATAGACAAGATCAAGAATATTTGGATTAGTTTAGCATCCTGGTTTACGTGAAATGAAATCTGCCAATATATTGCGTCAAGGACAAGTCAACTCCACAATCCGCTAAATGTTTCGCAGCTTTGTCTCCAACATTTGATAGAAAAAAAAAGCGAAAACACTAATCGCTACAATTACTTATCACTAGGACAACCAAAAGTCAATAAAGTCAAATTTTTTCTGCTTTGTTTAGAAGTGATGAAACGCCCACAAACTAAATTTCAGGTTGATGCGATGAGAGGTTTCAAAGTTATTAAGTCAAGAAAAAGTCAAAATTCAGGGTTAGGTCAAAAAAAAAGTTTGGCACATTTTCTTTTCTACATTAATTATTTAAGTGTCACGACTCACAAATAAATTAGGTAGGTTGTGCTAGGCTAGATTTTGCCATTTGGATTAATTGATTTACCACAATTGTTTTCACATGTCTCAGCCTTCAGTTGGTCTATTGTGCAAATTGTGACGTAATAGTTTTGTATTGCCAACTAATGGGCGATTGAATATTAAGTAGACTAGGCGTGGAAGGCAGGTAATGTGGTCTTCCTTCTAGGTTAGTTAAATACTCAAGTCATTTTGCATACAGTGTTGAGTTTTTGTTTACTAGTGTTTTCGTTTGCTTTTAGCTATCATGCCTAAGGTTAAGCAATTATATTCTTCCAAAGTTCGTAGTATACTGCATGAATAAGCTTCTGAGTTTACCTCAACACCTAAAGGTAAACTCTTTTGCAAAGTCTGTGATAGCATAGTGAAATGCGACAAAAAGTTTATGGTGGATTCACACCGCGGCAGTGCAAAACACCAAAGAGGCTTCTTACATGAAAAGGCAGGTACGCAAACATTTCTTAAAACTCCTATACCGGATTTTGCAAAAAAAGTTATTAAGGCGTTTCTTTGTGCTGACATACCATTGCACAAGTTGAGAAATAGCCACCTGTCATCTTTGTTTAAACAGCTTGGTAATCCGTTACCTTCCGAGGGAAAATGTCGTTCGAAAGTTGAGAAGTTAGCTGAAGAAGAAGCCTTACGATTGAAAGATTATTTGAAAGACCAAGAAATGTTTATGGTTGTGGATGAGAGTGACATAAATGGCAAAGACTTCTTGAATATCTTAGTTGGCAAGTTGACAGCTCCCGAAAAACGTTACTATTCAACTGTAAGACTCTTTCGCAGTCTGCGAACAGTAACATCGTAACTCGAAAAATTGACGATGCAGTTCACTTTCTTGGTGTTGCACGATAAAACTTTTGCTTGTTGTTAACCGACAGAGCGAGATACATGACTGCTGCTGGAGTCCTGTTAAAAACACTATATCCCAGGCTCTTCCAAGTAACATGCATGGCTCATCTTCTGCATAATTGTGCTATGAAAGTGAGAGCTAACTACCCTGCTGTTGACAAGTTGGTTGCCAGGGTAAAAGCAGTGACCACTAAGAACAGGTCAAGAAGAGTTTTTTTTACTTCTATTGGCCAACCTCCACAGCCAGTTATAACTAGATGGGGCAGTTTGTTGACGGCTGCTTTCTATTACTCAAGAAATCTTCCAGAAGTAAGAAAAATTTTGGAAGGTTACCATGATGGTGGTGTCCTCGTGCGGCGTGCTCAAGAGGCTGTAAAAGCTCCCAACTTAGCTACTCAACTTGTAGAAATAGAGGAGCAGTACAGTGCACTAGTTGACACAATTCAGAAGATGGAAGATAGCCGTTGCACCATTCGATAAGCTTACCAAAAAATGACGTCCCTTGACTTTGGTGTTGATGGCTGCAAAATTGGAAGATACATTCAAGAAAGAATGTCAAGGAATGACATCAACACAACACCGCGTAATCCTGTCATTGACTTCAGGATAGTGAAAGATACTGCATACTCATCTCTTGTTCTTTTTCGAACAACTTTTGTTGCCTGTTTCTTACCTGTATAGTAGTTTGCTTGAGTCTTTCGTGTTTTTTCGTTTTTATGTTATTTCATTGGAAACAAGAAGACTTTCTTACTAAAAGTTTGATTTCTAATAAAATTTTTGCATTTTGCACAGTTGCAAGCGCATGAACTTATTGGCCAAAATAAGGTCAAAATTTGTAAAATTTTAAGTCAAAATTTCAAGATTTTTTGGTTAAAAATTGGTTTCCCTACTCATCACTCACCGCTTCACCCGAGTCCAAATCACGTGATCGCGGCGGCCGAATCATCCGGCCTGAGCTCTCTCGGCGGCCGACCGACTGAAGCCGGCCGGGGAGACGATTCGAGGCGTCGGTCGACTCCCCCTCTTCGAAAACAACCGATGAGTCGTTGTGGAAAGTACTGTTTTCGTGAGGAAGAGCGGCTGACCAAATTTTGCCAGGAGCAGTTGCAATGGCTGGAGTGGTAGTATTCGCTTTTCTTTTAACTCCTCTTTTTATTTTGGAATGTGACGCGTTCGCACCGGATGAAGACTGAAGCAAAAAAATCGATTGAGGTTGAAATGCGCGTTTGACAGTTTTTTAAAAACTCGTCACCATCGAAAAATGATTCAAATCAAAAATAGAAAATATTATATGATAAAAAGTGGGGAAATCTAACCTGCGCGTGAGAGTTGTTGATTTGTACTATCGGTGAAGCGGTTAAGGTGGGAGCTGCAGTACCGCTTTCGTCGTTTGCAGGGGCATGAAGCGATTGAGGTTCTTCGAGGGGGATCGCGTTGCCTCGAGGCGTGTCATTGCTCGACGACACTGTCTGGTTAATGCTTAAGTCGCTGGTTCGCTTCCGAGTGACGGTTCCGCCGCCGCGAACCGCTTTGCCTTTTGCCTTCTTTCCTTTGGTCGGAACATCGATTTCGACCTCGGAAACAGGCATGTCTTTCAATTTCTCAAGGAAAAGCTTTTCCAAGGTCCTAGCCATCAAAACGACGTCGTCAGTCGGCTGCAAAGCAACGATAGAGATTGGAGTTATTTTTTTTCTTTTACTGTTAACGTGGGTATGCACTGACGGCAACAGTTTCATGGGGGTTCACACAGGCTACAACAGTTTTGCTGTGGTTAATCCCCAAACGTTACAGTTTTATGCGGGTTCACATTGATTTCAACTGCTTCAAACCAACTTGTATGGTTTCAGAGCTAAATGTCGCTTTTTTTCTTTTTATAAAAGTCACCCATCAAATTCGTATTAACGTGGTTTGACAGTAGCCAAATAACTAAATATAAAAGAGTAATAGCAGCCAACACTTAATCAAGATAAGTCTATTATATCATCTGACCTTGAAAATATTTTAAATTAAAATTGAAATTGAAATTGAAAACGCATGGATATTGGACAAGCACTTTTCAAACACATACGTTTCAACAGCAAACGAAACCAAACATTTATGAAGTAAGTTCATAAAAATTAAAAGTAAAACAAAGGCAAATAAAACAAAAGTTATTTTGATACTAAAATATTAAACCATACATTACCATGTTGTATATATAGCAGTTGGAAAACATGAGATTGAAATCTTGAATACATTCTTTCGCAGCAGTATATTGATATGAATCAAGTTTTTTCTTTATTAAAGACAAATCCATTGGATGTTTGATAATATCAAAATAATCCTAAAAACATTAATATGTAAATGATAGATACAGCAGGTTTAGCAACAAACAAGTAAAAATATGCTACTTTTTAAAAAACAATTTTTATATCAAAGAAAACAATGTAGGCCTATACTAATTATCAATTCATAAAAATTATTTTGAAAAATATATGTATTAGTGTTAAATGCATGTATGGGATAATTTTACTAAAACATTTTAATAAACTTTGACTAAAATAAAATAAACAAGTTGACCAATTACTAATCAAAAATTCAAACAAAAGCAAAAGATTTTGGTCAATAAACCAGTCAAATAAACATAAAAAATCAACAATGAAAGCTGCCATCAAGTGTAAGAAATATAAAAATTACACAAACACAAAAATTGAATTAATGTAAAATCAATATGCAAATATCTTCCTTAAAAATCTTCATTATTTAGTAGGTTGTAATGAATTTTATAAAGATGTTTTTTTGTATAGCACTCATGTCAAATATATGAGTGAAATTATTGTTTATTTTTTTCAACACTAGTAACTTACCGACAAATTCAATTCAACAGGGTCTACAGGAGAGCGAAAAGGCCAAGAAAAGTGATTCTTCAATAAAGCAGGATAAACAGTTTTTTTTAGATAGAGCAACTGATTTGTTAACCGACGAGATTGAGGTGCCTGGTTGGCTCCATCTTCTGTCATCGCTTCAACAGAAACCTCAGTCTGAAAAAAAACAAAATGTCTACCAACTTTTCCAAAATGATACTCCTACAATGGTCTCAAGATGAATAAAAAAAAAAGCAAAGCATTTACTTAAATAAAAAAGGGATGTTTTGATTAAATTACATTATTAAAAATTTGGTACGATTTAGTCAAAAATAAACAAAATTAAAAATAAATATTATTTGGTCATATATTCTTCCAAAAAATATTTAAACACAACTATTTTCTTAATCTGATGTTTGAAGCTTAGATGATGATTATACAGATGATGCAAATTGAACCTGATGAAGTGAGCAGTAGCCCACAAAAGCTTGTGCCCAAATAAAAAATAGTCAACTTTAATGCACAATTTTCTGTTTCTCTCATTTGATTTGAAAAGTTGACACGGCTCCCCCAATTCTATTTCTTGTAATTCTTCGATGCTAGAGATTGTGTTTTCTTTCATTTTATTTGACTTGCAATTTTTAATACTTTTAAATTTCCAAAATAACCAAACATTTTTTTTTTTTTTTTTTTTTTGATGCAAAACATTGCCGTAAGTTTAGTTCATTTCCAAGTAATTTACAATAAAAATAAATAAATAGAATGTAATAGATAAACGCTCGTATATTACAAATAAAAGTTAGATACCCAGTAGATTAGCTTAATCACCTGGCTATGAATAATTTGACAGAAGCAGCAGATCCAGCCTTTCAGCTCTATTTCTCCTGCATTTGCTTTGTCGTAATCTTCGGCCGAAACATTGGAATTACACGAGCGATGTTGCCATCGGGAACAACATTCACATTCAAGACCCTGGTCTTCAAACTTTACGTAATTTTTGCAAACCGTACAACAGTCCATTTCAGGAATTTGTTTTAAAATGTTCAACGGAAATTTTAAAATGTTTTTGGCTTTCTCAATTGATGAGATTTTTCAGATCTTTCTGGTTTCAAGGTTTTTCAATCCGGATAAAAATTGAAAAAGTTATTTCAACGCAACTTCTCAATCAGGTTTAGATAATTCCTTATTCTTACTGTTAAATTATACTTTGTTTGAAATCTTTGAAACAAAAGAAAAGCTGCAACATTTTGCTTTGGCGACCGCACGCAAGTAATTAACAGATTAAATTTGCTTTACAATCAAATTCAATAGAAAAAGAAAAAAACATTTGTTGAAGAATTTACAAGAACTCTTTTAAATCAAAACTAATAAGACCCTTAATTGTAAACGTCTTTTTACAATTATTTTTAAAAGTTGTTGGACACATTGTAACATTAACTAAAAAGTATAAAAATTAATCACAAAAAAGCGATAATAATTTAGTTGCCACAAATTTCAGAATTAAATCAAATAAAAAAACTATAATTTACTGTATTTCTTAACTATTAGTTGAAATTGTTTTCAATAGGCCATTTACGTTATCACGTATATTTAAAGCTTGGCGCAACATATTTTAACAATAATATCAATATGTCCGCTTCAAATCTTCCAAACAAATGTTACGTTTATTCAAGCGTCTTGAAAAGTTTTTATTGTTTACAAGAATAGTAATTTTTTCCATTACCCGTAATAATTTTATTTTATTTTCGTTACTTTTTATGTTAAGCAAATATGTTTTTAATTATTTTTTTTTAAATTGTACTAGCATAATAAAATATGCTTATGTTTTGCCATATTCTAATAAAAGTTACTTTTTTCTAAATCAGTTCAAACAAAAATTATACAAACACATAGAAAACTCTATCAAACATTTCACGCAAATTGATCATTCCCGCATAGAACTTCTGACAGGTTTGAACATTAATACAATGCTACGTTCATTTTGAACTCTCTTATTTCACTTTTGCTTCAGTTTGCTTTCTAAAAGATTACATTAATTGATTCTGTGAATTAGTGCAAAAGCTTTTACCTTAAAAACAATCATCCTTTTTTTTACATTAAAGTGGGTCATAAACGTACGAAAAACTTTTTCTCACGAGGCAGCACATGAGCACAATGACGTACTGTTTTTTAAAGAAAGCTGTGAATTTTTTGTTCCTACAAAATTTTATTCAACTGTCATGTGTTTTAGAACGTCAAGTTTCTAAAATATGTATGTCTAAATGAGCAACAGGTTTAAATCAAAATAACATTTTATTTTATTTTTGAAAATGCCAAGTCAAACCTTAAATTTATCTTTCTAATGTAATTAATTGTCATTTTAATAAATAAAAGGGCAGCTGCTGATGCACGCGTGTCTGTTTGTTTTTGAGCGCTTCAATAGATCGCTGGCAAACTGTTCATTGTTTTGCTTTTTTTTGCTTTTCTTAAGATTTCAGATAAATTTAAACATAATTTTTTCGTTACTCGTTATCGCAGCGTGGTCGAGTGGTTAAAGCACCGGACTGATATCAACATGGTCTCGGTTCAAAACCCACTTGCGCCATTCTGTTGTGTCCTTAGGAAAGACACTTTACGGCACTTTCCTCTGCTTGGTGGTCTTGACAAGCAGTTTTAAATTACAGTAATATCTCTACTAAATTACTAGCGGACAGCAATATCTCGGCATCTCCAGAAGCACCCTATGTATAGCGTCTCCGTCGCTTTCCTGCGAGTCAGGAGGATAAATATAGAGATAAAAATTAAATAAATAAAATACTTAGTAAAACTTTAGGTTTTATTTTTTTTCACCAGTTAATATTTAATCGTCCAGGGAAACCCTATTAAACAACATTTAAAAATTGTTTAGCGATAATTAAAACGCTGTTAAACAAATTTTAAAACTTAATTATGAAGACTTGATTGTGCATCAATTAGTAATTTAAAAAATAATTTTCGTTTTTATTTATTTTTTACCAAAGTTCTTGGGGGATTATAAAAAAACAACACTCTTACTTCAGTTACAAATCAGTAATAAAAAAGCACAAAAAAAAACAAGACATAAATAAATATAATCAAAAAAGCATATTCAAAATAATTTTTTTATACTAAATGGTTTCTTCGTATAATCAATTGATATCGACCTAGTTACTGCTTTCTATTTTAAGTGTTGTCACCATTGCATAGGTAAGCGCCATGACACAATTTTTTAAATTTGCAATAGCTCATGAAATAAATTCCCTTTACCAAGACACCCCGGAAATAATTCAGATAAGCAAACATACATTTCGTGTTATTCTGTTCGGAAGTCGTAATGTTTGCACTGAGTCCATAAAACAACAATCTGAACATTGGGACCACCTGGATAAGGATGAAGATGTTGAAAAATGAGGGTTCTCAATATTTATCGGTTTAAATGGTCCCTTATGGTACCTTAATTTCTTATACGTAAATTTGAAATTCACTTATGAGTATCTTTGAGATTCCTTGCAATAACCTTTGCAATCCGAAGAAGGATGGCGGCATTCGATTGAAAACATAGTTTGACGTAAAATTTGACTTTGACCGAAATTTCTACGTTGAATGCAATTTAATCGTAAGCCATCTAACTGATTTTTGTTGGCCTAACAAGTTCATAAACGCATTAAAAGGTACTTTATAGCAACATAATGTTATAGAATATTTTTTAATAGAAAGCTTTCGGTAAAAATGGCAATAAAGTATAACTGTTTTTGAATTCCGATAAAGAAACTTACAGAATTAAAATGTTGTCGAAATGCATAAACAAAAAATAACTTGAATTCCGTTAAAAATTTTTAAAGCTTAATTAAAAAACGCAATTTTCAGCAGTTTTTTTAGAAAATCATACTTTTTTTTAAACTAAAATAAAATGCGGGTGCAATTGATTTTCTATCGTGGGACCGACAAGAATCTTCGTTATGCCCAAGCTGTAACACTGTTTCGTCGGAGAAATCGTGTTGATTCGCCCGATGTTTCACATTTGCTTCACAACTACGCATTTGCTAATTATGACATATATGTACTTCTTAACAGAAAACTTTGAAGTCGTAATCATTAAAGAACAAAAAAGGAAGAATATTTTAGAAATTTAACTACAGTATAATACTTTTCTTTAATAAGAAATATATCGATAACAAGAAATTTTTTTTTCTAAAGTTTTGCAATAAATATCTTTGGAACGCTGTTTTTTTGATAACAACCTAATTATTTGCCATTTGATAAATGAATAGAGAAAAGTAAAAGTTTTTTTTAAATCTTTTACTTTTCTCTATTCTTTCATTAAAGAGCAAATTGTAATAACAAAATCAAATAACAAAATAACAAGCATTCTAGGCAAAAAATAATTAACAGTTTTCAACAACGTTGGAAGATTTTATCAACAACTCTAATTAAAAAAATAAAAGTTCTCTCTTTTGCTTGAGCAAGTGCTTTTACAATTTAGTAAATAATGCAAAAAAACAGGTAAAATAAAAACTCAGACTTAAAAAAAACGAAACGAAATCGCAATTGCAAGCTTAGTTTTTAAAAATTGAGAAAATTTTTTACTCCCTTGCTGATCAACTAAAATAGTGGTTTGGCACTTTTGTCTTTAGTAAAAATTCACCAAACCCTTGCGTATGCATGGGCAAAGTATGACCGATATTTTTAATTAAGCCAACAAATATGAGTCTTTGTACCAACTAAAGATTATTTGCTGCCTTACAGAGCAGAGTTCTTTTTTATATTTCAGCACATTATTTTTTAACCGCTTTCTGTTTCTCTTCCACCACTTTTCAAATATTTTCCGATTCGTAACATCTAAATAAAGCAGTTTATAAAATTTAACCGTGCTAACATACGACTAAACGATTCAAAGATCGATTTTCAGCTAATTAGCATTGCAAATCATACGCAAGATTCCTGACTCAATCTTCTCTGCCCCGTCGTAAACAAGACGGCTGTTTTTGCAGCTCTCCTTTTTAAACTCTTCATGAGTGCAGGGCTTTTTGCATTAAACTTTCATTAAAATCATTGCATTCTCATTAAAATTAACTTCTAAACTCCCGAGAAAGAAAAAAAGTGTTTTGGCGTGACTTAAAGTAAAAAGCAATACTTGTTTGTTTCTTCAATATGGCTATTAAAGTTGCGATTGGATAATTGTAAGATAAAAAAAACTGTACTTTTTCCTCGTTTTTGTTTTTATGATGCCCCTAGATTACTGTAAAATTAATCAAAAGTTTTTCACTTTTAAATTCACTTTGACATCGAAAATATGCAAACTTTTTTTACAACAATCAAATCACACAACAATTTGAACATAAATTTTTGTTCAAAGTATTGTTTTTCTCAAACAAAAATAGTATTTTACAAAGATTTGTACATTTTCATCTCAAGAATTTTGCTAAAATAAAAAATTTTTTTCTTACTGTTTTTTTTTAAGTATGCAATACAATAATTAAATTTCTATATTGAAAGCTTAAATATAAATCCGGCTTCCACTTGTATGATTGTAAAAGGTTTTAGCTGAAACTAAAAACCTGACCTTGTACTTGAGCTCGAGAGTAAACAAGAGTGATAATATTATTACATTTTGTTGTGTTAAAAAGCTCTTTGAAAATTAAATAAACAAATAAAATTTCATAAACAAATTTTGTAAAAATCAAAGCAAAAAAAAGCACACAAAGAAAACAAAAAATATGTTTCTTTTATAAGTCTGAATAATATTTTCCTCCAAGCTACAAAGTAAAATTATATTTTACATTTTTTATATTATTATTTAAAATTATGCTTATGCTGATGATCTAGCATTGTTGCATTCTTCTGGAAACTGGAAGGACTTGGAGGGGACCTTAAGTCAAGACATGTCCACACTGTCAGCGTATCTCCAGACTTAGAGGTTGAAGCTCAGTCACACTAAGACGGTTACGACAGCCTTTCATTTAAACAACCGAGAGGCCAAACGTGAGCTAAAGGTCTACAACAACAGTAGACTTTTACCGTTCTGTCCAACCCCTACTTATCTTGGGGTAAAACTGAACAGATCGCTCACGTTTCGTCACCATTTAGTGGCATTGCGCAAAAAACTATCTTCGCGCGTCACACTGCTGAGGCGACTCGTGGGCTCGGGATGGGGTGCTGGTGCTAAAACACTACGCATAGCCATTTTGTCTCTTGTCTACTCAACAGCTGAGTACTGGTGTTGGGCGATTCCATTCGTCCATGCACAAATGGGGTCTCGCTCCTTCACCGAATTGCGAGTGTGGCGCCTTTGAGCAAACCGCAGACCATGTACTAACAGCGTGCCCTATTCATCGGGCACCACATGGAGCACGAGGTCTGACGGTTTTGGATGACGAAACTTGATGCTGGCTTAATGACATCATTGCCAGCGTCTGATCCAGGCAGTGCAGCAGTCTGGGGTAGTAAAAGGATAAACCCTCGGCCCCAGTCCTGTTTGTGTCTGACCTGGAGTGGATACCTCTTCAAACGACGACGACGACGACGACCTAAAATTAAATTAAATTAAATTACCTAACCCCATTTTTTTGGTTTATCATTAAGTAAACCGTCTGTTTAAGCGTTTTATCAGTCACAAAGTTTTGATCCTTGTACAGATTATTTGTAAATCCAATCGAAAGTTTCAGTTATTTAGTCAACTGACATATTCTCTTTAAAAAAGAGTTATTCCTGCTTTTTTGTTATAAAAAATGTTTCGATGCGACGTTTGATCACTAAAAAATTGGTTTTTACTTTTCTTCATTCATTTTTTCCTTTTCGAAGAAACTAAAGTATTTTCATTTGAAGTTACTCCCAAGTAGCTTTATATTGGTAAATGCTATTGCCTTAAAAACACGGCCGGCGGTGCTCATGCGGCCAACAAAAATAATAATCAATATTGCCAACAGTATATTTTAAAATTGTTTAATTAAATCTTAATCAATTTTGGGGGCGATATGCACTTTTTTATAACAAAAACGCACAATTTGCATTTAAATGTTTTTTTTCGAGTGTATCAGAGTGCATTCATTGGGTTTTGCATTGTTTTAAAGCATTTTCCCCAAAAAAAATTTTTGCGTAACAACATATTTCTGTTATTTTGGGAAAGAACGATCACTTGATCGCCAAAGTATTGACATGGTAACTTCGTGCAGACATTTCTGCAGGGTGGTCAAGTGGTTAGAACGCCAGGATTGTGATCGACATGGTCCTGGTTCAAAACCTACTCGCATCATTCTGTTGTGTCCTTGGGAAAGACACTTAACGGCACTTTGCCCTGTTTGGTGATCTTGGCAAGCAGTTCTAAATTAAAGTCATATCTCTATCAAAGTACAAGCGGACTGCAATATCTTGGCATCTCCGGACGCTGGTCGGGGTAATTGCTTACCCTATGTATAGCGCCTCCGTCGCTTCCCTGCAAGTCAGGAGGATAAATATAGAGATAAAATAAAATAAAAAATAAAAATAAAAATTTCTAAACAAGGATGAAGCGAGACAAAAAACCTACTCAGAAAAAGTTGGAAGGAAAGAATGAGAAAACTGAAACTTCAGCATTGTTTTGTCATTTGCATCATTTTGTTAAGGCATTGCCAGTAAAAGCTTATTTTCAATATTTTATGATCCAAAAAGATTCTGTAAAAGTAATTTTGGCTCGGTGTAAAAAAAGAGCAACAATTTTCATGTTAAAATATGTCAATGTGAACTATTTAAAGTTAAGCTACGTTAACTGCATATGTTCATGAACCTTTCTGATAAGATTATTTTAACCAATTTCGAAACTTTGGCGTCAAAATTTTTAATAACAACTTCTTGACAAAAAAGCAAATTTTTGTTTAAACTACTGTAACCAAACAGTTTGATAAACACTTTGAATTATAAAGATCTTCAGTTTTATGGCAAGCAAGAAATTTACTATAAAAAAGATGAGTATAGGGAATCACTCCTAACTCTGCCATTGCTTTAATGAATATAACCAAAATCACTTTTGGCCTGCAATATATTCAATAGATCGAGAAAATGCACACACAGGGGTAATTTGACCTCTTACCATCGAGGCAAATGACACATTACTGTGCAAAAGTACAAAGACTCATTCGATTTCGACCAATATCACATTGGTACTTCGCTGTTTACGACCGCATTGCGCTAATTTTCAACAGCCAGGACAATTACTGGTGAAAATTGACTTGGTAAAGTGCAAACAATAATCAAGCTAGCTAATTTGAGGAAAAAAAAATTTTTTATCTAGACACAAGTATTAGAAGATTGAAAGCATAGTTTGGGGGGCTCAATTTGTAAAAAAGAAAAGGTAATCTTGTCATAAAACAATCACTTTGAATTATATCTAGAAATTTTGCTGTAAATTGGCTGCATAGGGCTGGGAGAGAAGCGCCTTTTTAAAGGCGACAATACACTCGGCCTGGCCTTCCATTCAGTTTTTTTTATTGCAATCGTGGAAAAGATGTTTTACGTTAATTCAATTGCTTGGAGTTTTAAAATTAAACTTTAAAATACAGTTATATTATTTAACAAATTATTCAATTAAAAATAAAGAAAAAATTTTAACGAAATAACAATATTCTGTAATCTTCCAAAGCTGGTCGGGAAAAATTGCTTAACAGTTGTTTTAAATGTAGCACTTTAAATCTTGTCCTGAAAAATGTGAGAAGAAATAGATGATGCATGATGATTTGCAAATGATTGTAAATAAGCTTTCGTTTTAAACTGTTATTCAGTAAAAATATTTTTCACAAATTTTTTTAAAAAAAATTTCAAACTTTACTGTTTGGTCATAAAAGAAGTCGTGTAATGCTTGAGAGCAAATTGGAGAAATTATGGTGTAACAGGTCCATCAACTTTGAATCTTCCGCTTTCTTAAGCCATCGTTGTAAAAATACAATGTAATAAACTTAGAATTTAGATAAAGCTTATAGACATACATTTAGAAAAGCAACAAATGATAAGTAAACAATTAGAGATTTCGTTTTTATTTTTGGTTAGATCGTTTTACTTCGCATACGTAGAGAAAAATCCGCCTAACAGTTGGGACAAAATTAATAATATTTTCAAAAATATTGTTAAGTGGTCATATATCTGCGCATAATCTAGATGAAAATAATTTTATTTTTGTCGAATATTATTTTGTAAACCATTTTTGATTTATTGACTCGTCAACTTGGTATTCCAGAGCCAATTGGCGAAGTCGATAGGCGAAGTCGATAGGCGAAGCTTGACGATTCACGACAAGAAACTTCGGCAGCGTGGCCGAGTAGTTATGAAGAGCGCTATGATTGTGATCGACATAACTTCGCTTCAAAATCTACTCGCACTATTCTGCAGTGTCGTGGGGAAAGACACTTTACGGCAGTTTTCTCTGCGAGGCGGACTGGGCAAGCAGTTGTGAATTTCATTCATATCTCTGTAAAACTAAAAAACCAAAGTATAAAAACATTTTAACCGGTCAGCAATATCTCGGCATCTCTAGAAGCATTTTGTGGTAATTGCCTGTCCTATGTATAGTGCCTCCATAGTTTTCTTGGAAGTCAGGAGGATAAAAATAGAGAGAAAATGAAATGAAATGTGATGAATATTTTATTTCATGACAAAGTGCAATCTGATTACTGGTACGAGTCTGCTTCGGAGCACGAAAAATTAAATACAATACCTTTATTTGTTATTTTATTTATAATATTCCTTATCAGCAAAAACAAAATGGAATCAAACGCAATTTTTTTTATTTGCTTAAAAACCAAAAGAACCAGATGCAAATTTTTTTTATTTGTTTAAAAAACCAAAATCAAAATGAAACCACATGAAAGTTCTAAGAAGTAATTAAACAAAGACAAATAAGAAATAATTAAACAAAGGCAAATAGGATTAAGTTTAATGGACGCTATCAACTTCTTCAAAACGTTGATAACTGATGCAGCTGGTAAAGTTTGAAACACGTTGACTACATTTTTTAGCTTAATCCTTTTCACCTTTGTTTAATTACTTAGAACTTTCCATGTGGTTTCATTTTGTTTTTAGCTTTTAAGCAAATAAAAAAAAATTTGCATTTCCTTCCATTTTGTTTTTGGTTTTCAAGCAAATAAAAAAATTTGCATTTGCTTTCATTTTGTTTTGGCTAATAAGGAATATTAAAAATAAAGAAACAAACAAAAGTTTATCATAAATAATTAGAAAGAAACAAACATTAGTTTAATTACCTCTTAGAACTTTCCATCTGGTTCCATTTTGTTTTTGGTTTTTTAAGCGAATAATGATAAAAAATTACTTGATTTTTTTAGCTTTACGACATATTAACTGTAGTTTTAAAATTTGGCCTTAGATAGCAATTTAAACTTTTTATTATAATTTATTTGAACAGCGGAAAAATTAAGCAAATTTAGTGTTTAGTGGCCACTTTAATTTTTACCTTTAGGCATTTTCTATCAAACTTGAAACACAATTACAGTAGGTTATAATGGATGGGTTGTTGTGAAACTCACATACTTAACCGAAACTTGTGTATTAAAGCGCGTACAATTATATCAAAGTTTTTTTTACGCTGAAGCGAACTCTAGTTAGGTCATGCAATAAAATGTAAAGTTGAAATTTGTTACTCAGCTGCAATTATGCAAAAATTCAAAAATTTGCTAAAAATGTTCTTTTTTACTCGTGATCTAGGGTTAAAAAAAATTGATTTGATTTGATTTCATTCCGTTGTTGAATTGAGAAAAAAATCAAGAAATTAAAGAATTCCATTTCAAAAAATTAAAGTAATTACACACTTTTGCAAACGTGAGCTGTAGATGTCCAGCCGTTAAGAAGAATAGGGTGAAATAATACTTCGAAAATTGTTTAATTTTTTACTGGAATTTATGAGTAAAAATGATTCTACGATCCAAATTAGAATTTGTTTTGGGGGGTTGTTGCCAGGTCGGTTTACGGCGTGTACCGACTTTTTATCCGACGACAATTCGTCCAACAACACTTTGTCCATGTCTTTTTGTCCAATAGGGTTTAGGGTTAGGGTTTCCTTAACAAGACTTTTTTCTTTGAAATTGGACCGAAAGTCGTTGGATAAAAAAATGTACGACAAAAAGACGTGGACGTAGTGTCGTTGGACGAATTGTCGTCGGACGAAAAGACCACCCATCGGTTTACCAAACAGTTTAGCTTCTGCTAAATTAAAGCATTCATCTATTCAAATGTTGTTGTAGTGCTATTATTACTCCTTGTTTTTTTTATATTTACTTATTTCTCCAATTTTGTAAATGTTAAATCAGTGGTTTTCAAACTGGGGTCGTCTGGTTACTTCCTGAGTGTCCCGGAAGATTTTGAGACACAGAATTTTTAATTGAAAACTAAGATTTTTTAGAGATCACCATGTTTTCAGGTTTTTAGAAGAAAAATCGAAAAATCAGAAACGGTGATTCCAAGTGAAGACCTTCTTTTAAGAGAACAGTACTTTTCGGCTCGCACGCTTATGTTTCTGACAATTTTTTAAACTTTTAACTTTGAAAATGTTGTGACGCTAGCATTAGATAGGCTCCAAACTCCTAAATTAAAATTTGTTCACCGAAGTGGGTCGTCAAGTTATCTTGGGTTCCCAAGTTGGGTCGTGATATGAAAAATGTTGAAAACCACTGTGTAGAAAATTACCAACGCACGTGTTTTATTTTATTTCTCTTGAGTTTCTAATCATAATTTGCGCGAGCACTCGCTGCCAGCGCCTTTTTTGTTTTACGCTTTATTTTTAATTAATCTCACCTTGAAGCATAGTTGTGTCTGCAGCGCGTTGATTTTAGAGCTGGCTTTTTTGCGTTTGTTCACACTTCTCAATTTGTGAGGCGACCAGCTGCAGTGTTTGTGGGCGGCTGGTTGAAGTCTGAGTAGACTTAGCGTGCTGTTTAAGATAATTCCCGTTTTCCCCGTGAGTCAGCACCGAAGTGAACTGCTCGGTAAGACACCTATGCGTTTTCTTTTTGTGTTTAATTTTTAGTTTGTTTTTATTTATTTACAGATTACCGTTTCCGCTTTCGTTTTCGCTTTCATTTCCACGTTTCAACGTTTCAGTTATTACTTGTTTTCAATTAAATTATTTTCCTTGGTTATTATTTCCTTTTAATTTGTCGAAGCCGGAAGCGCGTTGATCGACACTTCACTTTGCGGTAATCGGCAACTTCAGCGCCGTTTACCGTTACACACTGTGTTAAATAATAATTCTTATAAAGAAACTTTGCTTTTTTGAAAAAATTACACTTAAAATTATTATATTTTTCTTTTAATTCGCAAGAAAGCGTTGGAAATGCTGTTGGAAATACATACAGTAACTGTCAAGCAATTACCCCGACCTGCTTCTGAAGATGCAGAGACATCGCTGTCTAGTGAAATATTTTTCATTTGATATATTTATTAGATATATATATGATATTAAAACTGCTTAAAGTTTATTTCCTAACGACCCAACAGAATGAGAGGAGTAGGATTTGAACCGAGAATGTGTCAATCACTTTTGCCATTAAAACGGCGAGCATACCCACTCAGCCAGCCACCCTGCTAAGTAACAAGTCGCACCGTCATTACCCTTGTTTGGTTGTTTTTCAAAAGTGATTTTAAAAAATTGCTTTGCCACAGAATTATAACGTTGCTCCGTTAGAAGGCGCACCTTTTTATAACAGGAAGTGTGCGTTTTATCGCTGGTCGCCAGCGTGGCCGAGTGGTTAAGAGCACCATATTAATGGCGAACATGATCGACACGGTTGATGTTCAAAATTTACTTATTCGGTTGTTTTCTTGAGAAAAACACCTAACGGCAACGGTACTTATTCTTGCTTGGCTGTCTTGGCAAGCAGTTCTAATAGTTACTCATACCTTTAAATAAATAAAAAATAGAAATTTTATTTCATGAAATTGAAAGTAAAAATGTCATGAAAGCAATGTTTATTGGCATTTCCAAAGCAGGTCAGGTTTATTTGCGTTGTTTTGATAAAGAACTCAAGCCAAAGTAATAAAACGTGCTTGTTAGACATCAAAGGTTCTGTAAATTTATGAATTAGGTCTACTTTGTCGCATAAGCGTTTTAAGACGGGAGTTTTGGGGATCAATCCTCCTTTAAGAACGAACGTAGACCACTCAAAAAAAATTTGAAAAAGAAATGCTTACTCTAAAAAAAATGTTCACTTTATTTTAAGTCTTAGCAATCGTGTTTTTGGCTCGCAAAGCCCCTCCCCATAGCAAATTTTTGCGTACGTCAATACTTTGTTTGTTTTTTTGCTAGAATAATTTTTTCCTTGCATGATTTTACCTCTCTCTCAGTAATTAGCTATTAACTAAAAAATTTAAAATTATTTTCAGGGGCACCAAAAGCGGGGAACATGAGTAGCAATCCCCTGCTCTTTTGCTCTTTTTAAATTTTTCCTTGCCCTTCTTGAAAAGGGAGTATACAGGAGGGCAGATTTACAGAATACAGGAATGCTCTTACTATAATCATAAAAACTTGACCAAAATGTCAAATCTTCACATTGATTGAAAGTTTCTTTTATTTTTATTTATTTATTTCACTTTTTTAATCCTCTTCTTTTATTTTTTTGTCTTCACCCTGATTAAGGACGAAAACAAAGAATTTGGACACTGAACAAAAGTGATAACCTTTTTTTAGTCTTTACCTTGAATTTGAGAAGAAAAGGGGGATTTTGGACACTGATTGAAAGTGATGACTTTTTTTAGTCTTCACTAGATTTTTGCGCTGAAAACGGTTCCAGGTTCCAAGTGGCAACTCCGTAAAATAAAAGAAAATCATGATTCGTTGAAGGTCATTAAAATTTGGAAACATTGTATTGGCCCCCCAAAACTTTTTTCGGCTATTATAGCTATGAACCTTGACTAAAAAATTTAATAAAAAGATACTTTTATTTTACTTAATTCAATAAATTTTGCCCATCTCTGCCAAAAAATTTTTCGGCGCCCCTGATTATTATATCTTTTATGCTATATGTATTTTGCTTAGTTGTTTAATGTATAGCCCAGCGGTTCCCAAACTGTGCGCCGCGAGACTTTGTCAGGGGCGCCGCGAAAGTATGCGAAAGTTGTTGTACTTACTGCTTTTCTCACAATAATTGCAGTGTGAATGTTGTTAGCAGCAACTTCCCTTCAGAGAACGATTCCGATTGAGGACCTTTTCTAAACAGCCTGATTTTGGGAGGGTAATAGTGAAATCAGAGATGAAATCGAAGTGAAGACCTTTTTTTTTTTTTTTTTTAAAAGAACACCCTGATTTTCAAAGAAAAATAAAGAAATCGGATATAAAATCGAAGTGAAAACCTTTTTTTTTTTTTTAGAGAACACCCTGATTTTCGGAGAAAAAAAGGTTGTTCAAAGAAGTAATGGAACTGAATACCTTTTTTTCATTAAGGCGCCGTGAAAAAAAGTTTGGGAACCGCTGGTATAGCCTATTATTAAGCAATTTTTCATTATAAAAAATATTTTTCACGTTATTGTCGTTCGGCTAGTCGTTATTTAAAATTAAACGTCAGCCAAGAAATTTTACGTAAAAGTTTTAGAAAAGAAAAGTTTTATTCGATAATTTTTACTGCTACAATAGCACAAAAGTTATTTTCATTTCATTTCTCTGCCTGGACTGACGGTTCGGTACCTGGCGGGCTGGGGCAGGGTGGTGCAGAGATACACATCAAGTGTACAAAGTGTGTCACTGCTACCTCGCTCTCCTTCTCGACTGGTCTCTGGGCTACCAGTTATAGTGCCGAAACCTTCGCTATCCTACATGCTCTTGAATGGTGCATCTCTCACTCCAAGACATGTAATTTTAAATCTATCACCTTCTTTTCCGACTCTTTATCTGTCCTATCAACTCTCTCTACCCCCCTACCATATTTAACCCCCAAATCTCTATCCAATACACAATCTCTTCTCAATTCTCTATCCCAATCCAAGGTAGTCCATCTACAATGGATACCGGGTCACTCTTCCCTCCCAGGTAACGACTTAGCTGATTCTCTAGCTAAAGCCGGTGCCTCTCTCGATCCCTCCAGTATATCAGTGTCCCTTGCACCCCTTATTTCCTCCCAAAGACTATCCCTCTACACCAATTGGAGACGCAGCGTCCAATCTGGTTTCTTTCCACACCAAATCCCTTCAGTATCTCCCGAGGAGCTTACTCTCCCTCGCTCCGCTCGCTGTGCTCTCTCCCGTTTACGCTGCAACGGGCACAGCACTCTCCTCAACTCTTATCTCCACAGGGTTGGTCGAGCCGAGACTCCTTCATGGAGCAACTGTGGTTCTGAACCACAGAATCTCTCACATCTCGTGCTCGACTGCCCTGTACTAGACCCTCTGCGTCGGGCCATTTTCGGCTCTACCCTTTCTCTTCTGGACCTCTGGTCCCGTCCGTGGGGAGTTTCCCGATTATTGGGATTCCGCGGAATTGATCCGCGCCCCCATCCCCAGGAATGGGTCGGGTAAAACCACCACCACCACCACTATCGATTTTAACTTTGACTTCGACTCCGACTCCGACTCCCTAGTATGGGCAAAGTATTTATCTTAAATTAGATTTAACTAAGCAAAAATCATCCTTTTGAGTTGACAGTTGCACAAAATAAGTCAGGTTTTTTAAATACAATAAAAGATATTTACTTTAAAAAATTATGTATATCAGTGTATATACATGTATAACTGCAAATTACTGGTGCTGTTCAGAAGAGTGCTCAATGGCTTCAATAGTCAGAACGATTATTCCTGATTATCAAAGCACAAATATTAAAAAAAAATTGATTAAAATAGTCTCAACAGACTGTTTCACCTGTAAGGTTCATCAGAGGACACAGTTAAAATAAATTTTTACGCTTCAGGTGAAAACCTGCATCTTAGAAAAATAACGCTATCAAAAGTTTGGGTTTAAACAATTATTTTACTAAAGTAAGTGATTGATTAGCAAATAATTACTTTTCTCACGAGATATTAAAAGAAAACATGCTGTAATGTTGCGCATAGATGTATTCTTAAACTTGGCCGAGCTGCCGAAAAGATTACCGGTAAAGCGTAAAAAAGTTTATGGATCATTAGTTAAAAGAAGATTCTTTTTATAAAAAAAGTTTTTATAACACTCTCTCTTAACGAATGATCCGTATTAATGCTTTATGCGGTATAAAAAATTTTTACAACACTTGCTCTTAAGTAATGATCCATAAACTTTTCTACACTTTAAACTTTTCGGCAGCTTGGCCAAGTTTAATACATCTACGAGTATGCGCAACATTACAGCATGTTTTCTTTTAATATCTCGTGACAAAAGTAATTATTTAATAATTAATCAATCACTAACTTGAGTAAAATAATTGTTTAAACCCAAACTTTTGGTAGCGCTATTTTTCTAAGATGCTAATTTTCATCTGAAGCCTAAAAATTTATTTTAACTTTTAATTTTTGCTTATTTTATTTGTTTCAACGTAAATAATATTGTTTTGTCTGTTGGGACTATTTTAATACAACATGTTTTTTTTGTTATATTTATGTTTTGATAAATACTTATATACATATAATTAAATTACAAAAGCCACAAAAGAGATTTTATTAAAACCTCAACAGTCTGTTTCGCCTTTACGGCTCATCAGGAGGTGATTCTAAACGCAGACGAAAAGTTAAGAAAAAACGCACGAAAAAGCTAATTATTATAGTTAAGAGCCAAAAGTAATAATATTACGGATAAAGTGAATATAAGTAAAATAAAATAAAATTGAAAATTTAAAGTTTAAGATTTTTGAGTAAGCAAGCTAGTTGTAAGGCTCAAAATTTAGAATTTAGAATTTTGTAATCAAACTAATCTGACGCTGCAGAAAACTGACTGGCAATCAAATTACAAATGCGCGGTAGATAATTAATAAAATGAAATAAAATTGAAAATTTAAAGTTTAAAATTTAAAAATTTAAAAATTTAAAAATTTAAAATAAGCAAGCTAGCTGTAAGACTCAAAATTTAGAATTTAGAATTTTGTAATCAAACTAAACGTTTGCGTATCTGACGCTGCAAAAAACTGTCTGGCGATCAAAATTCAGTTTAATTATTCTCTAAAAAACATCCCCATTCCAAGCAGACGAATCTATCTCCAATCCCTGCTGGACAAGCTAGATAGTTTCATCAAACGCCTGAGATGGAAAGCCTTTTTCTTCGACACCGACAACCAAAACAAAGAAAACAACAAACCAACTTACGGCTTTAAGACCGAAGCTACCCCCCCTCAACACGAGGGCCTGAAAAATTTCGAACACGACATCTACGAAATGGTCCGGCGTATACAATTTAAACCTGTTAAAAACAAATTCCAATCGGAACTTTCCCAAGACGCTAAAAAAATTCGAAATTCCTCTAAAGTTTTTGTACCAGCTGACAAAACAACAAACCTATACACAATGCAAATATGTGAATACAAGAAACTTCTAAACGACAACATAACTGCAAAATACAAAAAAGCTAGCAATCAAGTGATCAAAAACATCAACAAAGAAGCTAAGTCAATCGCGACCAACCTGGAACTCGACAACCGCATCGAACAATACTCAAATAAAAGCGCCTTTATCACAATCAAGGACCACAAACCCAACTTTCCCAACAGCATCAAATGCCGCCTGATCAACCCAGCCAAATCACAAATTGGTATCATTAGCAAACAACTTCTAGACAATATCAACCGTACAATCCGCTCCAAAAAACACCTAAACCAATGGCGAAACTCATCTACCGTAATCAATTGGTTCCAAAATATCCCCGACAAAAAGAACTGCAAATTCCTCAAATTTGATATTGTCGACTTCTACCCCTCAATCACAGAAAAACTCCTATCTGCGGCCATCTCTTTTGCTAAATTATTCACCCAAATTGATGATGATGCTATCCAAATTATCGAACATTCAAGAAAATCACTTCTGTTCAACGAAAAAGAAGCTTGGATAAAAAACAACGATTCACTATTTGACGTCACTATGGGATCCTTCGATGGTGCGGAAATATGCGAACTAGTTGGACTATTTATTTTAAACAAACTAACAAATATCATCCCCACAAAAGACCTCGGTTTATACCGCGACGACGGACTCGCCGTCCTTAGAAATAAATCCGGACCTGAAATGGAACGAACCAAGAAAAACATAATCAAAGTCTTCAAAGAAATCGATCTAAACATCACGGTCGAAACCAACCTATTTCAAACAGACTTCCTAGATGTAACCTTCAACCTCAAATCAAACAAATTCTTCCCTTATCGAAAACCCAACGACCACCCTTTATACATCAACAACCAATCCAACCATCCACCATCAATCAGAAAACAACTACCAGACATGATCAATGATAGAATCTCAAAATTGTCACACAACCAAGAGTCATTCAACCAAGCATCCCCTTTATACACCGAAGCTCTAAAGAACAGTGGTTACAAAACTAACATGACATACAACAAACCAGTTTCAGCAGAATTAAAAAACGACGAACAGAGAAAAGAATGCGCATACAAAAATAAAAGAAAAAGAAACGTCATTTGGTTCAACCCCCCCTACAACGAAGAAGTACAGACCAATATAGGAAAAACATTTTTCAACCTCATAAACAAACATTTCCCCACACACCACAAACTCCACAAAATATGTAACAAATTTAACGTAAAATTAAGCTACAGTTGCATGCCAAACATGATGAACATTATCAACAATCACAATAGGAACCTCCTGCACCCCCACACCAGCGACAAAGATTTACCATGCAACTGCAAAAACCTTCATGACTGCCCACTCAATGGAAAATGCCGAACAAAATCTATTATTTACAAAGCATCCATCAGTGCTCCCAACTCACCGACCCAACACTATTTTGGCTGCTGCGAAACTGAATTCAAGACCCGTTTTTATAATCACCGACAATCCTTCAATCACCGAAACAAAGCAAACGCCACCGAACTCTCCAAAACATTATGGAAATATAAAGATAAAGGAATCAAACCACGGATAACTTGGTCAATTGTTTGCAAATCATTTGCATACACCAGCGGGGCCAAACGCTGCAATCTCTGCTTAGCAGAAAAACTCGCCATCTTGCAAGCCGACCAGCGCACGCTCTTGAACAAGCGATCCGAGTTTGTTTCCAAATGCCGACACCGGAACAAATTTAAATTAAAGAAAGCCTAGCCTGATTTAATATTTCCCAATTTTTTCCAAATTTTATTTAATTTTAATTTTAATTCGATTTTCCGATGTTTAAACTTTTAACTTTGCAATCCTTTACCCCCGTTTACGCCGTGTTTACTCATTGTTGTCGTGTTTCCACTATATGTATTCCTGCACCCCCCGATCTCCTCTATAGCCATTTCCTCGCTGTCCGTTCACGCCTCGCTACTTCCTTCCTTTACAACGTCCTTTCTCTCCCACTATCTACCGCGCATTTGTAATTTGATCGCCAGACAGTTTTTTGCAGCGTCAGATACGCAAACGTTTAGTTTGATTACAAAATTCTAAATTCTAAATTTTGAGTCTTACAGCTAGCTTGCTTATTTTAAATTTTTAAATTTTTAAATTTTTAAATTTTAAACTTTAAATTTTCAATTTTATTTCATTTTATTAATTATCTACCGCGCATTTGTAATTTGATTGCCAGTCAGTTTTCTGCAGCGTCAGATTAGTTTGATTACAAAATTCTAAATTCTAAATTTTGAGCCTTACAACTAGCTTGCTTACTCAAAAATCTTAAACTTTAAATTTTCAATTTTATTTTATTTTACTTATATTCACTTTATCCGTAATATTATTACTTTTGGCTCTTAACTATAATAATTAGCTTTTTCGTGCGTTTTTTCTTAACTTTTCGTCTGCGTTTAGAATCACCTCCTGATGAGCCGTAAAGGCGAAACAGACTGTTGAGGTTTTAATAAAATCTCTTTTGTGGCTTTTGTAATTTAATTTAATGCTCTGAGTTTTCATTGAGCTCTTTACTGACAGTCTTGCCACTTTTATTATTACATATAATTATATTATATACACAACCCATTAACTATAATTCTAACTGTGTTTAAATAAAACATTAATACAAATCACATTTAGAAAACTAACTCAAAATGGCATACATAACTCGAAACTAAATATGTGTTCTACACTTAATGCTTATCACATTTTCTAAACATCAAAGTATTTTATGGATAATCATAATGTTATCTCTAGTCTATTTTACAGTTATTATTTTTCCCATGGTAAATTGAACCCACGACAAGCCTTAAAGTTAATACTATTAATGACTTATGTAGGCTCTGGGTGTAGGACTAGACGCTGAGTGTTGTCTCCTGCGTGTAGGACTACATCTAGTCGGTTCGAAACTCAATGAGGTATGCATCACTGACGAACTTTAACAAGAGCAAAACTCGAGTCTGGTGCTTTTTGTGTTTAGGTGACTTAGTTTCGTTTTTATCAGTAGGTAATGAGGTTAAAACGTAAATATGAATATTTTATAATTGTAAAAATTTTTATAAATGTAAGTAATAACTTTGGAAATTATAAACAATGAAAATTTGAAAACAAAAGTTTATAAAAGCAAAAGAAACAAAAAATCATATGTAAAAGAATTAAAAATTTAAACCCACAATTATAGACTACAGGAAAAATAATAAAATGCGACTAAATTTAGAATTTTCCTGAATCACCCACTACATACAGTATAAGGAAAATTCAGAGAAAAATGTTGACATTTCCATACCAATAATAAGCTCATACTTATTTCTCTCAAATAAACTTTAGCCATTAGTTTGATGGCATGGAGTCCATCTTCACAGTAATTCATGGTTATATATTGATAGTAAGAATATATATGTGAATTTTGTCGGATTTTGTAAACAAAATAAAAGAGGGCCTGTAGTTTCTATCTCATGAATATTTCAATTATTGCAATTTTGTACGAGATTGAACATGCAGGCTCCCTGCCGTTTATCGACATTCATATTACGAGATTACTAAAAAATTTACCTTGGTTCTAAACTTTGGTTGATATTTCTTTGAAAGAATAGAGCAAGAAGAGTAAGTTTTAATTTTCAAAAATTTTAATTTAATAATTTGCTCGTAAAAATAAAATTGCTACTGTGAGTTTCTCCTTTATCGCAGCCATTTGGTGTGCTCTGATGAGCCTTAGTGATGAAAACAGACATTGAACATTCGCTTCTGTTGGAGGAAGTAGTTATTTAAAGACACGCCAAAACTAAAAAATGGGGGGGCATTTTGCAGGCTGAAACGAATTAATGGCATTTAAATTAATTTCAATGGCAAAATTGGCTTTGTCATGCGAATAAATTGAGGTACGAGCTTGGTCACGGAACCAATTAAACTCGTATGTCAAGGTACCACTATACTATAGAAAAAGGCTGCTTAGGGTAGTAATTGATTATGCACCTAGCATTTGCTTTCTTGTCATTCGAATGAAGAAAGAAAAGCAACTAAATCGGCTGCCCGAGCATAGCATTACCCAAAATACTGTTTGCTTACAAATTAAAATGTAAACTTTTTATGAGTCGCGGGCTGTGTCGCGCGATACGCGGCAAGGTTCTCTTAAAAAGTTTACTGCAAAGCACTCCACTGGCGCACGCGGCCGCGTAAGTTGCGCGGTTAACATCACTAATATGTAAAGAAATTGGACATAAGGAGTCGGAGTCGGATAAAATATTCCGACTCCGACTCCGACTTTGACTCCTAGTCCTCTTAACAGTCCGACTCCGACTCCGACTCCGCAACCCTGATTGTAACAAGTTGTTTTAAATCAATATGCTAATTTCAATAATTATACTATATCAAATCTAAGCAAAAAATACAACTAAAATTAAACACTTTTTTAAAATTACTATCTGCAGGAAATTCAACTGAAACCCAGTACAGTAGTTAAAACCAAAGTTCCTATAAAGTATAATCATATACTTTATAGGAACTTTGGTTAAAACTATCTTGCTAAATTAAAAGACTGTGGCTAAAGTTACGAGACCGAAACTTTTTTCGCCATTATTAAATCATATTTTAAGCCTAACTAACCTTAACCCTAACTTTAATCCTAAACTCAAGCCCTAACACAAAACATAAAAAAGTTGGTCAAGATGAGCACAAAAATTTACAAACCCTAAAACTTAATCCTAACTACTCATTTAACCTTAGTCCAGAAACGGGCCTGCTTCTAAGGTTTCGGTCACGTATGCTGTAACCTTAGCTACTTTAAAATTGAAAGAGCATAGACTACTAGCATTAATACTGCAAATATTTAAGCATTTTGTTATGAAGCATTAAATCAATTGTTGCATCGCAAAGAGATTAGAGTGACGTTTTAAATTTTAATTTGTTTATCAATAATTAACCTCTTTATTGCAACTGGATTTTAAAGTAGACCCGGATCGGAATGGAAGTAAGTGGAATAAATTGGAGATATCTCAATTTCTAGACGTGATAGAAAAGATCCGACTGCAGATTTGGGCTCAGCACACCTGAAACACTGGGAAATAATTGTTTTTTGCGGCATAACATTTTGCTGTTGACCAGTTATCGTTATACTTTTGAAGCAATGTTTTGTGACTGTAGCCATTATAAAAATTGGGTTCAATTTGAGATAAATTAATTCAATTATATCAGTGAGCTAAACTGGTGAAAATTTTTACTGATATTTAATAGTTGCATTTACGGTTAGGCAAAAAAACTCATGTGGCTGCAAGAAGCTCTAAAAAGTACTGTATAGTAGGCATACTCTAATTTAGAATGTAAGTTTGGAAACGTTTTTCGCCCATGTCCAGGACCACTTTTAGTAATTGTGTTTTGACTTGCAACCACTCTCTTTTGACAAATTTCTTCGTAGGTCACTGAATTTTCATATAATTAAAAGTTTTTAAGAGTAATTCTATTTCAATCACGTAGTTATTCAAGTCTGGTCTAAAGCGCACAATATCTGTGCTGCATTCAGTGATAACGGCAGAAGGTGCCTCTATTAGGTAAAACCCTCAGCAAAAAGTCGATCTATTATTCTAAATCTGCAAAATCTAAATAATAATAAAAAAAAAGAAACAGAAAACTAACCATACCAATACTAACTTTAAGTGAGAAATCAAGTGAACATAGCGATAAAAAGAGTAGCATGATTTAGGAAGATTAAAAAATTTGTCGGAATTAAGAATAAACGATGGTCTATAGTGGCAGCGTGACACAATCACAACAATCGTGAACATCATCGCTTCTATTTATCCTCCAGACTCGCAGGCAACAGCGTATTTAGGGGGGAGCATGTGGACGAAAATCGAGAAATCAGAGACAGATTCCAATTGAAGACTTTTTTTTTAGCTCCTACTTGAAAAAAAATTTTGACTAAGCTTATTTGATTGTGTTGTATGCCTCTTCCCCTTTCAAAACTTCTCGGTATGCCACTGCTCGCAGGAAAGCATCGGAGGCACTATATATTAGATAAATGTCAAGCAATTACCCCGACCTGCTTCTGGAGATGCCAAGATATTGCTGTCCACCAGTTGAAATTTTTTATTTTTATTTTTTAGTTTCATGAAGATATGACTGAAATTTGGAGCTGCTTACCAAGACCAATCAGAGAAAGTGCGGTAAAATGTTTTTCTTAAGAACACAACAGAATAGCCCGAGTAGGTTTTGAACCAAGACCGAGTCGATTATAATCACGGTGCTTAACACCCGAACATGCTGACATATATGACGTTTGATTCATATAGGATGTTTGTGAGTAATATATCGTGAAATTAGGATCGATAACGGATATATTTGTTTCGAAACACTGCGAACTAATAATTCAAGCATTTTTGTGGTAACATATTGCCGCATGCAAAAAACATTATACACAAGAAAAATTTTCGGCGCCAACATATTCACCGAAAAAATAAAAAAATAAGAGACTTAAATTATTATGTTGGCTTTTATTGTATGTTGACAACACCCTTGGCAACTCAAAAAACTTAATGATGCAGTTCTTTTCGCTGTACGATTTATCGCATTTCTAGTGTTTTTAGAATAGTGAGTAAAACAAAAGAGTTATATTAAAATTAATACAATAAATTTTTTTTCTGAATTTTACCTTTAGGCTACGCATTGTATTTGCTATTTCTTGAGTAGCCATTAAAACAAACCTTCAAAGGGTTTCAGATTTTGTTGAATGTGAGAAAAACCTCACATCAAACGGATTGGAATACTTTTGAAACAGATAAAAATTAAAAATTGTTATAATAAATGCTGCTTGAATAAGTTGTTTCTTTACGAATAATGTTTTTAGTTTGCAGAATTCAATCGATATTTTTAACTTTTAATTTAAGCTAAAATCTTATTTTTTTAAGTAAACCGATTTTGTCGTGCTAAAGTCCTTGAAACTGTTTTTATTGATTACAGTCAGTGATGGCTTTAGTACGGTGCAAACGGAGTGGCTAAACTGCCCCCCTCTAAAAAACGTCAAAAATTGATCTATTTCTTTATAGTAGGATCGTGGTGGTGCCCCCCCCATGTCTGCATCTTAAATTTAGAACGAAAGCAGGTATGTATTCGATTGATAGTGAGGACCTTTTTTTTATAGATCACTTTAAGTTTGGGACAAAAATGAAGGTATAGGACAGCAATAAAAAGTGAAAACTCATTTTTTGGTTAGAGATCACATCAATTTGGGACAAAAAAAACTTGGCGCAGTAAAAAGTGGCCCACCCTATTTTTCTTTTACCCGGTCCCACATTTGGTAAAGCCAACATTGATTATCCTCTATCAATACGTGATGAAAGTCTAACTACATTAATTGCTTATTGTAAATCTATTGCACTAGTCAAGTATGAAATAGTTACAAAAATATTTTTTGCTTTGACTGATTTAGACCATTACTGACAATCAAGAAAATATCTTTGAACTGTCTGACTTTTCGCAACTAAACGAAATAGTGGGAGAGTTACAGCGCTCTATCACCAGTGCGCTTGAAGGTACGTAACTTTCATTTCCAACTTTCATTGCTAATCTTATAACTATGATGTATGCGCAGTCATGTAAAATTTTGCCCTTATTTCATAAATCAAGAATAGAAATCATATTACAATTTTAACAATTTTAAAAAAGCTGATGTATTAAACAATTTCACTATTTTGAAACGGTGCGCCTCGGTTGAAATTTTTCAAATTTTTCTTATCTTTTGGTAATTTTTCATAACCGTAACGTTTTTCTTTTGAAGAACCATAAAAAGCATAAGTTTACTTATGAGTAGTCCCTATTTATTTGGGGTTTGAGAAGCAAGAGATAAAATTTTGAGAGAACCGACAACTAACAGTAAACTACTTGTTTTTATATTGGTTTTTTGTTTGGCTAAATCAGTTTGTTAGAGCCGGGGGCCGGATTCAGATTTCTCGGACCTCCCCGGGTCAAAGCGAGAGAAAAAAGTCTTCACTTCGAATCGATTTCTGATTTCGCTATTATTTCTCCCAAAATTGTAGTGACTTTTAAAAAAATAAAAGGTCTCCACTTCGGTTCGAGCTCTAGTTTCGCTATTTTTCTCCTAAAATCTTAATGTGTTCTCCAAAGGAAAAAACAAGGTAAAAACCTGAAACTAGGGTGTTCCCGATATAATTCTATCCAACTGTGGCTCAAAGTGAGTGCATACATTTTTTAAAAAGAGCTCCGCAAGCCGGATGAAAAACCTTAGCGGGCCGTAGTTTGGTGAGCACTGGGCTAAATATTCTGAGCATACATAAAAACTAAGTCAACTTTCAGACCCGCTGCAAACCGATAAAAAAATTGTGCAACTGTTCCCAATTGTGACGTTTATTTCTCTTCTTGAGAGTGGCTGATTTTCTGCTTGGATAATCCAGACACTTTTCACTTCGCGTCTTAGGATCACGAGAATTCTTTTGTCTCCCGTGCGTTGCATAACTATTCTTCACTCCCATTTCCTCACCAACTTCTATACCTCAACTTGGAGACGCGCGTGCCGCTCCGACCTCTTTCAACACCGAAGTCCCAACTTGACGAACTGTCTCGCTCTCGTCTACGCTGCAACAGCTATCAATTCCTCCCCAATCATAACTGCATAGCTAGGATTCTTTAATCAGAGATTTCTTTGAACAGTAACTATGATTCTAATAGGCATTTTCTTGTGTCATAACTGCATTATGTGTCATATCTTTAGTATTAAACTAACTAGATCAAGCGAGGTTGGGCTATTCTCTTTTTACTGTGTTTCCGATATTTAGTCCATTTCGCTGAGTTACGCTATCTTGTTGAGACTGCAAAGTTGATTTAAGAAAAGATTAGTTGAACCTAGCACCGCTGCCGTGTTCAATGCATGATCTTAAGAATTAACCTTATTAATGCTAGATCACCCACTAAATAGCGCAGCTTGTTACATTGATTTTTTTTTATTATATGTTGCTTCATTTAAAATGATTTACTTAGGAAACTCGCTTTCAAACAACATGAACAAACTGCAGCACGCAGAAGCAGGCATACAAGCGACTATCACTCAAAATTGGTCTGCTGCAAAACACTCAAAATTGGTCTAACGTAAAACAAAATGGCAGCTCGAATGACGAAACAATAACAAAAGTACCCAGTCATGTTTCGATACGATACAAACAAAAAAGAGAGTGGAGTCGATCACGGCGCTCGACGTCCGGAGACAAAGAGACGGGAAAATATTGCAACTCGAGTGATTCCGTTCAGGAAAAAGCAAAAACGGATCATGAACCGCGAAAAAAACCCGCCGGGATTTTTCGTACACAAAATAAATTTAATTTAAAACCCGTTCAATCAAATGACCTTGCGTGTGCACTTGAAGAGGAATACTTCGTCATTCGAAGTCAAGGTACAAAACAAGTACTTCCATTTAAGACTTAACAAGTTAATTGCAAATAAATTGCTAAAAATAATATAGTCGGCTTTCAAAAACAACATCAAGTTGGTTTCCTTTGTTCTGTATATTTATGATGGTGTTATTCATCTTTCTATCAATTAATTTAATGGAATTTGGTCTATATCAGTTTTAGCGTTTAGAAACGTATAGAAAACATAAAATACAATTAAATGATTGTCGAAAAATCATCCTATTATCATCAAAGCGACTTCCTTTTTAGGAATTTTTTTTCGAACGTTTTCAAACAATTAAAGATATTGGGATGACAGAGTTTTGTTTAAACATTGGTCGATAAATAATTAGCAGTAGAACAGAACAGTGGACCTTACGACGGACTTTTTTTTGCTTAAATCACGAAAAACATAAATTTCTTTTTTCGTCGTCTAATGACACAACAAGAAATACAAGCGAAGCGTGGTGCCGCTATTGCTTCGTACATATAAATATTATAAGGCAACTGCAATTCATAAACAAGGTCCTCACGTCGGGGTCACGTGTCCTCGATCACAGTAGGTTCTCCTCGAATCTCTTCATTATATCAGACTGCTGGTATATATCGATCTGACCCGACATCTGTTTGCGCCGTAGTCGCTGTTGCTCGCGCATCTCTGCGATCTTGTTCTGACGGGCCGTGTCGGTTCCGTCGCTAGGCGGAGGTAAGTGGGGGCGGGCAGCTTGCTGGCGTGCGTTCTTCATCTCCTCTTCCATTCGCTCTCTGTTCGAAACAAAAATCAGGTTGAGTTAGGCAAAATGTAAACGGGTGAAGCAGCTGGAGCGTGGCAGTAGTTCGGTTTTCAATTAAAACAAGTTGAACGCCATTTTGATTTATTTTCAATAAAATATCTGTTAATTTGTGTTAAATCGAATATAACTTTTAAATATAAAAAAGCAAATTTTTCTTTTAAACCAAAGCCGTTATTAAACTCGCAACAAGATTTAAGCAAATACACAGTCAGCAGCATGGCTGAGTGGTTAAGAGCGCCGTGATTGTGATCGACTTGGTTTCGGTTCAAAACCTATTCGCGCTATTCTGTTGTGTCCTTGGAAAGACACTTTACGGTACTTGCCCCTGCTTGACGGTATTGGCAAGCAGTTCTAAATTTCAGTCATATCTCTACAAAACTAAATAACTAAAAGAAAACTTTAACCGAACAGCAGTATTTTTGGCATCTCCGAAAGCAGGTCGAAATAATTGCTTGTCCTAGGTATTTGCGCCTCCATCGCTTTCCTGCGACTCCAAGAATGAATAATAAATGAAAATGAACGTTATTGTGCCATCTTGCATACCTTTGTTTCGCTTGTTCCATCTTTAGCCTTTCTTTTTCTTGCTGTTCCTTTTCAAGACGCCTTTGCTCTTCCAAAAGAGTACTCATCCTCTTTCTTTCTTCAGCTTGCTTTTTAAAAGTCTCGAAACTTAAGGCGGCATTGGTGGCGCGGGGAAGTTGTGTGGCGCCACCTTGCGATAACGGACCGGCGGGCACGTGTTTTGAGCCCCAACCAAGCTTTATCCAAGCAAGGTGCGATTTGACTTTGACGTCAGCGGACTGCAAGCAAGAAGATAATAAACAAATGTCAAAAAACCTAATCAATAAAGCAAGTCTTGCTTATGTTGAATTGAGAATTCACTAAATCATTGGTTTCCAACCTAGGGGTCGCGACCCCACGTGGGTTGTTTGACTTTCTTCTGGGGGTTGCAAAAGCTTTTGATAAACGATATAAAACGTAAACGTTTTAATAAAAACATTTATAATTATTAGTTAATTAATTAAAAGTTATAAGTTTACTTAAAATTATTAATTGATATTTGATTTATGGCTAATAATATCGGAATCTTAAACAAAAAACTTACTTTAAACTTGTTGTGAAAAAAATTCTAAACATTACTATTAAATACAAATAGTTTATAACGTTATTATACAGAAGAGAACAAGCTTCGCACAATGTTCATTGCGCGGCGTAGGCAAACAAAATTTTAAAAAGGCACCAAAATTGTTGAGCACACACAGGCAAAAGCAAGCATACAAAAAAATTCTGCTGTGTCACAAAACAGTTCTTAAGACAGTCTATTGCCGTACAGGAAGTTCGTATGCTATTAACAGTGAATGAGATGGATTAATTTCAAGAATTTTTATGAAGGTAAAAATGCTTTTTAGATTAAGGACGCCAGCAGGAAGTCGCAGATTAAATTTTTGCACGAAAGATTGAAAAGGCTATCGCCTCTTTCGGCTAACTTAGACTCATTTCTTTTGCTGAAAGTCGCACCCTTTTCCAGTGATAGGTGAAAGAGCGATCTCGGTTAGAGAAGCGCTGGGCTGTAAGTAAAGAGGTACAGTGTAGTTGTCAAGATAAGACTTAAGTTGCCGTGAGAGAGAGAAGTTTGTGTAAAAGCTTTTATCCGTCATAATATTTCATTGGCCTCTTGCTATATCATTAATCCTGTTCATGCTTGTAGGTGCACCTGCCTATACAAATGTAATCCAGGTCTTGCAATATCGTTAATTTAGCAAGTGAAGTTTAATTCAGCGTTTCTTTAACAGTTAAATAAAATTTTAAACGTTTGAACCTATAAAGGGTGGTAAACAAGGGGAGAATAAGGGGTGAACTAGCAAAGGCAGAGTTACCATTAGAACACCCCAAAAAATAAACACAGCTAACTAATCAAAGTGAGGGGGCATCAGAACTTGCAAGCTGTAGCTGTATTAAAATCTGTTTTTCGGAAAACGTCAAGTGAAGACAAAAATAAATAAATAATAAAAGACCTTTACCTTGTGTCCAAAAAAAGGTCGTATTTATTTTTCGAAAATAAAGTGAAGTTCTTTTTTGGTGGAATGACATGTCAGTGAATAAAATAAAATTTAAGAACCACCAAAAAAAGGGGTAAACAAAACCAAAAAAAGTTTAAGAAGCACTGCCTTTGGTTTAAATATCAGCAACGTGCCTGAGAAGGAGGAAGGTCGTATTTATAAAAAATGCAATCAGCTATCTTATCACGTATCAGCATGTTCTATAAAGATGATGCTACACTTAAGAGCAGTCAATAGCCCTATAAAATGACTCAACTACAAAAGAGAAAACTTTGTCTGCATATTGGTCAATAATCAGCCATTTGATTTTTTTGCCTTTTCCATCGACATGGCTGTGTGAAAATAGCTTCTCTGCATTGCTGGGAATAAAGGACAGGACCAGGATTAAACAAATTGTATACCAGATCTATCGTGTGCTTTGATAACAACAAGGCCACGCATAAATAAACTTATGCCCAAGATGCAAGCCTAGTCATTAGTTTTCATTTAACAGAGTTGATTATTTTTATTTTTTATTTTTTCTTTTAATAGGCTACTACATGTACAAATGTATTAAATAGTCTACATATGCCACTATACCTAAAAAAATTATTTTTAAAAGAGGTCGTTAAGTTCCATTGGATGGCTAAAATGGGTCGTGGTATAAAAAAATAGTTGAAAATCACTGCACTAAATAAATTCGAAAATGGGATGTCAGTCGAAAGATAATATTGGCACGAAGTGAAATTGTTACAAGCTGAAAATTCTCGTACGTCATGACGTCAGGCAGGATACTTCAATGCTTACATGACGAAACAGTAAGTGTAATTTCGCAAACGGCGCGAACGTGGCATCAAAGCAGATCATTAACAAACCCTAACTGATGAAGCACCGCAAAAAAGTATAAAAATAACTTGTACAAAAACAAGTTTAAGCAACGAAAGTAATGAAACAAAACTCCCACCTTCTTTTCAGCACTTTGAGTTTCGTTGAGGGATGGAAGAGTAGGTTTTACGGGAGCCTCGGCGTCATTCGCTTGGGTTTGATTCTCGGTGGCTAGATCGATTCTCGACAAGTAATTATCAGTAACGACTGCAGCAGCTGCAGGGGGTGCAACGGAGGACGGAGGTTTTCCCATCTGCAAGGAAAACGTATAAGTAGCGGTTGTTGTAACAAACAAGCGAACCTGACACTTACCGCAGGTGCGCCTAAAAGGACGCTGTTGGCTTGGGAGGGAGGCGCAACATCGACGGCGGCAGCGACGAGTCGCTGTTGCTGGGGTAAGGCGGGGGCCATAGGAGTTGGGGGTGCAAGAGTCTGGAAAACGAGAAAAGACGAGAATACAGAATGTAAAAATCATCAAATGTGTAATAACACGTCAACCGTGCACATTACAAACCTGGGCTGATTTTGGGGCCGCCGGCATCTGTACGGAAGAATCGCCTGGCCCGTGTTTATTGTGATATGAGGGGGGTAACTGAAAACAAGCTTGTGATTAATATTCAATCGAAATAATGGTTAATATTCAATAGACATAAATTACAAACTTTGAAGAAAGTTAATATTCAAAACCAGCCGAAATAAGTCTGACCTAATCAATCAAAATTTCGAGTAAACTTGAAGACATCGAAGTGAAACGCTTACCACAGTAGATTGAAGCGGCTGTTGCTGCGATGGGATAGGGTGGTGGTTGTTTTGATTATCGAGCTTTTCTGTTTCTATAAAATTATATGTAAATAGTCTACGAATTTTAAAAGTTGATTTTAAACGTGCGCAATTATAACCAGGAGCAAAACAAGCGCTGCTAACTGATGCCGACTTTATACCGCCGCTGCTAGCGCCACCCATGTAGTGTAATGGAGCCGGATTGCAAAAAACCTTGCATTGCGTTTTTACTGATAAACTAAACGAATGTCTGCGAAGTTTAGCAAAAATTTCATTTCGTGAAGCACTTGCAAACGAAGGGAATTTCCCGCTTAACACTTTTGTATTTTAAATAGGTAATTGCCGCCAAAGCAGAGGCAAAACAACAATTGCAAACTGTTTATATGTGAAACGTCACGACACTTCGTGGCTCAGACGAAAAAAAAATCGTAAAATCGTATAGTTCACTCTTAAAAAACTGCACAGAAGAAGCAAAGCGATACCTGAATCACTCGAAGCCGATGAACTGGAGGAAGAGGAATCGCCCGTGTCCGATCGCTCTCCTCCGGAGGAGCTGCTCGATGTATCCGACAATCGACTTCCAGAAGATGGATTTGTTTTATCTGAACAAATTTTTCAATTGCTCGCAAAAGCAAAAAATTAAAATACAATGGGTCGCGATAGGGCTGGAAACTCACTTTTTTTCGGCTTTTTCGTTGAACCAAGCTTACTACTGACATCTTCTAGCCTTTTTTCGAGCTCTTCCTTTTTCTTCTGAGTAACTTGTTGCTTTGTGGTCTTTTTTGCTGCTAATAAATCGACTAAAAGAAGGAGCAATGGAAAAGCTATCAACGCAAATTAAGCTAAACTTAACAAACTGCAACTGACAAATCAAAGCAACTCAGGGCAACACCGCGGCAAAGCCTCTTCGCAGCGGGTCACTTACTATAAGGCTTACGAGGTTTTTTCTTCAAGCAGGTGCTCACGTATTTCTCCAGTTCGCGCAGAATCGACGGCTTCAAAGTCTCAAAATCGATTTCAATCTCATCCGGGTTCGAATCCTTCAGCGACGGCTCGCGAGTCTGCATCGCGACACGAAAGTTATCACATGCTGGTGTTTCCAGTCAAAAACTTACAAAAAAGCCCACCGTCTATTAATCGACACTCGTAACATCAACTAAATAATTCGAACTGAACCTGTATGAAGTGGAACACCCTCCACAGCTTGTCTCCGGGAAGCTTGTTTATGTCGAGCGACAGCTGACGCTTCTCGTCGTACGTCATCGGCTTGGCAACTTCGCTGTCGTCGTCGAACTCATCGCTTTCGTACCGGTAAACGTCGGCTGGTTTGTCGCCTGTCGGCTGCGGTTGGGCCGGGTTCGGTTGAGCCGGTTGCTTCGTCGATTTTCTAAAGAAAATCACTTTGTTCCAAGATTTTATAAATAACATGGGGTATTTTGGATAATACTAGAAACCAAACTGATATAATACAATCATACAGGTGCAGTTTGGTTTCTAGTACTTTGTTCTAAACTGGAAACGTTGACTGGTGCGAGTTGCATTGAATCGAACGCAACGCGAAACACTTTTCTTCATTTAACTAATGTTTTTCAGTTTTTTTTTTTTTTATGAAGACAAGAACTTGCAACGCTCTAAATCAATTTGACCAACACGTCAACTTGGGTAAAGGGCCAGTAGCTTGTAGACGTAGCTAAAATATATCAACAGTAGAATCCAACAACAAAAAAAGCCTACTTTTTTCTTCCCTTGGTTAAAGGCTCTGATGCAACACTGGATGCGACAGGCAAAGTTGCAGGAGGAGCAGGAGTGGGAGGCATTGCCGAACTTGCTCCGACTTTATTCTTCCATTTTGTTTTCTCTACTTTAGGCTGAAAAGCAGTTTAGAAGTTAAGTCCAAACCCAAAACTTACGCTCGTAAGCACAAATGTATAGTATTACACGAGTATTTACTCAAAAACAGTCTTTAAATAGGGTGTTCAAAATGGTGCATGCGAAAGAATTGTTAAGTGACGACCGATTGGAAAAAAACAAAAGCAACAATAGCAAATGTTACACCTGCTTGTGCTTTTTCTTCTTTTTTTTCGTCTCATCGCACAGAAGAGCTTCTTGCTGCTGAGTAAGCTGGGAGAGTTGAGCGTGCACCATTTTCAATTGTAATAACAAACATTGGGTCACTACCTGACCCAAGTGGGAAAGTTTGGTACGGGGCCACACGTAGCAAAAGACGACTTACTTGCTCCTGAAGAGCCGCGAGTTTTATCGTTCTTTCGTCATCTTCGCTTTCCGATGATGACGAAGATGAGGAGGATGAGGAAGAGGATCGCGAGGCTGACTCTTCCGGCTCCGTGTGATGCTTTTTCTTGCGCTTCTTTTTGGACTTTTCGTACGAAGTGTCCTTCGGAATGGAAGCAGCAGGAGGAAGAACTACAAGAGGAGGACCACTGGAGGACTTAGGCTCATCGGGCATCTTAGCGTACCTAAGACAAAACAAGTCAACGTAAAGAAACGGAGAGTGACAGGGCCCTTAATAGCATGGTGAGTTTAAGAATTTATAAAAGCGCAACCTGACCAATGCGACTGCTTTACTTACCGCGTTTCAAAGAGGTCGGAGAGTTTTTTTGCCATTGCGACCACGTCGTGATCCGGGGGGTTATACTTGTAACAATTGGTAATTATTAAACGCATGTCAAACGCGAACTCGCCGGCCGTCTCGTATCTCCTGCAAACCAATTCAACTTCACTGCAAATCACCGCTGATTGCTTCCTTCGAAGCTGAGCGAGAATGCTGCGGCGCTCAAACGATCAAAGAATCGAACGCAACGCTCACCTTTCTTCCAGCTTCGTTTTTATCGTGCCAAGATCCATGGGATGCTTGATGACGTCATAGTAGTTGTGCAAGCCCAACGCCTCGGCGTCCACTGCTTTGTAAAAGGGCCAGCAGAAGCTCTATGAAACCAGTATCGTCGATTGTCAAACTATTCGGCAAGAGTTAGCGAACATTCAACAAACTCACGGCGTGTCTCTTGGAAAATAATTCCTTCAGGAGAGTACTGCAGTATTTTAATTGCTCGTTTAACTTTGTTCCCTTGGTTTTTTTCCGCTGGGACTCGCCCTGAAAACATACGAAAAAAACTTAATCCAAACTCAAAACACTGTATTGTTTCTCAACCATATTCAGCTTTTAAGCAATAAATATTTTAATTGTACGTGTGCTATCAACCAGGCGTTAAAGTTAAGTAAAGTCACGGCCTGTACGAAACGTAAAACATTAGGAGCCAACCGTATTAAACTCTAAAAACACAAAAGCAATAACTTAAAAGGTATTACTTGTGATGGGCATAACATGCATTTTATCAACAACTTATCCCCAAAAACCAAACGCGATAATTAAAACACGACGCTTTATACTGTATTAATCGCTACACAAGTCGCCGGTAATCCACTTCTGCTATAAATGAAGTTGCTTACGAACTACTAACGCAAATATGCGCTTTTTAAAAAGTCTCGAACAATGCGAATATCTGCTCGACGCCGCAAAAGTCAAGTTATTCATGCAAAGTAAACTTCGCTTCTAACGAATACAATCATGCAAACGCTTTGACATCGAAGTTTATTCGAATTGTTAGTTTCTGCGGTTACGTCTTTATTTATGCAAAAACTCGCAAGACGCAAGTGGTCTGAAACTTTAGGCCTAAATAAATTAGTGACGACCAAAAAAAATTATTATATTCGAAAATTGCGTTATGGCAGCATCTACGGTATGCACTGAAGCCTTCACTTTCAATCAATTGACTGCATGTGTCAACCGGTAATCAAAAAAGGTACCTCAGTTTGTCAAAATTTGTTCGAAAACATTCGTGAAGAAGTACAAATAGACAAGATCAAGAATATTTGGATTAGTTTAGCATCCTGGTTTACGTGAAATGAAATCTGCCAATATATTGCGTCAAGGACAAGTCAACTCCACAATCCGCTAAATGTTTCGCAGCTTTGTCTCCAACATTTTGATAGAAAAAAAAAGCGAAAACACTAATCGCTACAATTACTTATCACTAGGACAACCAAAAGTCAATAAAGTCAAATTTTTTCTGCCTTGTTTAGAAGTGATGAAACGCCCACAAACTAAATTTCAGGTTGATGCGATGAGAGGTTTCAAAGTTATTAAGTCAAGAAAAAGTCAAAATTCAGGGTTAGGTCAAAAAAAAGTTTGGCACATTTTCTTTTCGACATTAATTATTTAAGTGTCACGACTCACGAATAAATTAGGTAGGTTGTGCTAGGCTAGATTTTGCCGTTTGGATTAATTGATTTACCACAATTGTTTTCACATGTCTCAGCCTTCAGTTGGTCTATTGTGCAAATTGTGACGTAATAGTTTTGTATTGCCAACTAATGGGCGATTGAATATTAAGTAGACTAGGCGTGGAAGGCAGGTAATGTGGTCTTCCTTCTAGGTTAGTTAAATACTCAAGTCATTTTGCATACAGTGTTGAGTTTTAGTTTACTAGTGTTTTCGTTTGCTTTTAGCTATCATGCCTAAGGTTAAGCAATTATATTCTTCCAAAGTTCGTAGTATACTGCATGAATAAGCTTCTGAGTTTACCTCAACACCTAAAGGTAAACTCTTTTGCAAAGTCTGTGATAGCATAGTGAAATGCGACAAAAAGTTTATGGTGGATTCACACCGCGGCAGTGCAAAACACCAAAGAGGCTTCTTACATGAAAAGGCAGGTACGCAAACATTTCTTAAAACTCCTATACCGGATTTTGCAAAAAAAGTTATTAAGGCGTTTCTTTGTGCTGACATACCATTGCACAAGTTGAGAAATAGCCACCTGTCATCTTTGTTTAAACAGCTTGGTAATCCGTTACCTTCCGAGGGAAAATGTCGTTCGAAAGTTGAGAAGTTAGCTGAAGAAGAAGCCTTACGATTGAAAGATTATTTGAAAGACCAAGAAATGTTTATGGTTGTGGATGAGAGTGAAATAAATGGCAAAGACTTCTTGAATATCTTAGTTGGCAAGTTGACAGCTCCCGAAAAACGTTACTATTCAACTGTAAGACTCTTTCGCAGTCTGCCAACAGTAACATCGTAACTCGAAAAATTGACGATGCAGTTCACTTTCTTGGTGTTGCACGACAAAACTTTTGCTTGTTGTTAACCGACAGAGCGAGTACATGACTGCTGCTGGAGTCCTGTTAAAAACACTATATCCCAGGCTCTTCCAAGTAACATGCATGGCTCATCTTCTGCATAATTGTGCTATGAAAGTGAGAGCTAACTACCCTGCTGTTGATAAGTTGGTTGCCAGGGTAAAAGCAGTGACCACTAAGAACAGGTCAAGAAGAGTTTTTTTTACTTCCATTGGCCAACCTCCACAGCCAGTTATAACTAGATGGGGCAGTTTGTTGACGGCTGCTTTCTATTACTCAAGAAATCTTCCAGAAGTAAGAAAAATTTTGGAAGGCTTCCATGATGGTGGTGTCCTCGTGCGGCGTGCTCAAGAGGCTGTAAAAGCTCCCAACTTAGCTACTCAACTTGTAGAAATAGAGGAGCAGTACAGTGCACTAGTTGACACAATTCAGAAGATGGAAGATAGCCGTTGCACCATTCGATAAGCTTACCAAAAAATGACGTCCCTTGACTTTGGTGTTGATGGCTGCAAAATTGGAAGATACATTCAAGAAAGAATGTCAAGGAATGACATCAACTGCATTGTGAAAATGGGACAAGGTGATATTTCGCGACATTTGTACAGTCTTTTAAGCAACTCCCAAGCAACCTCTGCGTCAGTAGGGAGAAGCTACTCTATTTTACGAAAACTTCTGGTGAGAGACAGAAACTTTAAAGACGATAAGGTGAGGCACTACTTGATGCTGAAGTACAACACCGCGTAATCCTGTCATTGACTTCAGGATAGTGAAAGATACTGCATACTCATCTCTTGTTCTTTTTCGAACAACTTTCGTTGCCTGTTTCTTACCTGTATAGTAGTTTGCTTGAGTCTTTCGTGTTTTTTCGTTTTTATGTTATTTCATTGGAAACAAGAAGACTTTCTTACTAAAAGTTTGATTTCTAATAAAATTTTTGCATTTTGCACAGTTGCAAGCGCATGAACTTATTGGCCAAAATAAGGTCAAAATTTGTAAAATTTTAAGTCAAAATTTCAAGATTTTTTGGTTAAAAATTGGTTGCTCTACTCATCACTCACCGCTTCACCCGAGTCCAAATCACGTGATCGCGGCGGCCGAATCATCCGGCCTGAGCTCTCTCGGCGGCCGACCGACTGAAGCCGGCCGGGGAGACGATTCGAGGCGTCGGTCGACTCCCCCTCTTCGAAAACAACCAATGAGTCGTTGTGGAAAGTACTGTTTTCGTGAGGAAGAGCGGCTGACGGAATTTTGCCAGGAGCAGTTGCAACGGCTGGAGTGGTAGTATTCGCTTTTCTTTTAACTCCTCTTTTTATTTTGGAATGCGACGCGTTCGCACCGGATGAAGACTGAAGCAAAAAAATCGATTGAGGTTGAAATGCGCGTTTGACAGTTTTTTAAAAACTCGTCACCATCGAAAAATGATTCAAATCAAAAATAGAAAATATTATATGATAAAAAGTGGGGAAATCTAACCTGCGCGTGAGAGTTGTTGATTTGTACTATCGGTGAAGCGGTTAAGGTGGGAGCTGCAGTACCGCTTTCGTCGTTTGCAGGGGCATGAAGCGATTGAGGTTCTTCGAGGGGGATCGCGTTGCCTCGAGGCGTGTCATTGCTCGACGACACTATCCGGTTAATGCTTAAGTCGCTGGTTCGCTTCCGAGTGACGGTTCCGCCGCCGCGAACCGCTTTGCCTTTTGCCTTCTTTCCTTTGGTCGGCACATCGATTTCGACCTCGGAAACAGGCATGTCTTTCAATTTCTCAAGGAAAAGCTTTTCCAAGGTCCTAGCCATCAAAACGACGTCGTCAGTCGGCTGCAAAGCAACGATAGAGATTGGAGTTATTTTTTTTCTTTTACTGTTAACGTGGGTATGCACTGACGGCAACAGTTTCATGGGGGTTCACACAGGCTACAACAGTTTTGCTGTGGTTATTCCCCAAACGTTACAGTTTTATGTGGGTTCACATTGATTTCAACTGCTTCAAACCAACTTGTATGGTTTCAGAGCTAAATGTCGCTTTTTTTCTTTTTATAAAAGTCACCCATCAAATTCGTATTAACGTGGTTTGACGGTAGCCAAATAACTAAATATAAAAGAGTAATAGCACCCAACACTTAATCAAGATAAGTCTATTATATCATCTAACCTTAAAAATATTTTAAATTAAAATTGAAATTGAAATTGAAAACGCATGGATATTGGACAAGCACTTTTCAAACACATACGTTTCAACAGCAAACGAAACCAAACATTTATGAAGTAAGTTTATAAAAATTAAAAGTAAAACAAAGGCAAATAAAACAAAAGTTATTTTGATACTAAAATATTAAACCATACATTACCATGTTGTATATATAGCAGTTGGAAAACATGAGATTGAAATCTTGAATACATTCTTTCCCAGCAGTATATTGATATGAATCAAGTTTTTTCTTTATTAAAGACAAATCCATTGGATGTTTGATAATATCAAAATAATCCTAAAAACATTAATATGTAAATGACAGATACAGCAGGTTTAGCAACAAACAAGTAAAAATATACTACTTTTTAAAAAACAATTTTTATATCAAAGAAAACAATATATACTAATTATCAATTCATAAAAATTATTTTGAAAAATATATGTATTAGTGTTAAATGCATGTATGGGATAATTTTACTAAAACACTTTAATAAACTTTGACTAAAATAAAATAAACAAGTTGACCAATTACTAATCAAAAATTCAAACAAAAGCAAAAGATTTTGGTCAATAAACCAGTCAAATAAACATAAAAAATCAACAATGAAAGCTGCCATCAAGTGTAAGAAATATAAAAATTACACAAACACAAAAATTGAATTAATGTAAAATCAATATGCAAATATCTTCCTTAAAAACCTTCATTATTTAGTAGGTTGTAATGAATTTTATAAAGACGTTTTTTTGTATAGCACTCATGTCAAATATATGAGTGAAGTTATTGTTTCTTTATTTCAACACTAGTAACTTACCGACAAATTCAATTCAACAGGGTCTACAGGAGAGCGAAAAGGCCAAGAAAAGTGATTCTTCAATAAAGCAGGATAAACAGTTTTTTTTAGATAGAGCAACTGATTTGTTAACCGACGAGATTGAGGTTCCTGGTTGGCTCCATCTTCTGTCATCGCTTCAACAGAAACCTCAGTCTGAAAAAAAACAAAATGTCTACCAACTTTTCCAAAATGATACTCCTACAATGGTCTCAAGATGAATAAAAAAAAAGCAAAGCATTTACTTAAATAAAAAAGGGATGTTTTAATTAAATTACATTATTAAAAATTTGGTCCGATTTAGTCAAAAATAAACAAAATTAAAAATAAATATTATTTGGTCATATATTCTTCCAAAAACTATTTAAATACAACTATTTTCTTAATCTGATGTTTGAAGCTTAGATGATGATTATACTTTTGTGACAAAAAGATTTTAAAAAATAGTAAAATTAGGCACTAGACACTCTTAATTAGGCCAAGCATTATTCCTTTTTACCGCAGAAGAAAAAAATTTATCGCAAAGATCTTTCAGTCTCCTTTTCGAATATGTTTTTATCATAATATGAAGTAAATAAATGTATTATTTTATTTACCGTTTGTTGTTAGGCTTATGCTAGAGATTGTAAGAGAAACAGAAAATTGTGCACTAAAGCTGACTATTTTTTATTTGGGCACAAGCTTTTGTGGGCTACTGCTTTGTGGGCTACTCAGGCTACTACTACTTGAAGTGAGCAGTAGCCCACAAAAGCTTGTGCCCAAATAAAAAATAGTCAACTTTAGTGCACAATTTTCTGTTTCTCTCATTTGATTTGAAAAGTTGACACGGCTCCCCCAATTCTATTTCTTGTAATTCTTCGATGCTAGAGATTGTGTTTTCTTTCATTTTATTTGACTTGCAATTTTTAATACTTTTAAATTTCCAAAATAACCAAACATTTTTTTTTTTTTTTTTTTTTTGATGCAAAACATTGCCGTAAGTTTAGTTCATTTCCAAGTAATTTACAATAAAAATAAATAAATAGAATGTAATAGATAAACGCTCGTATATTACAAATAAAAGTTAGATACCCAGTAGATTAGCTTAATCACCTGGCTATGAATAATTTGACAGAAGCAGCAGATCCAGCCTTTCAGCTCTATTTCTCCTGCATTTGCTTTGTCGTAATCTTCGGCCGAAACATTGGAATTACACGAGCGATGTTGCCATCGGGAACAACATTCACATTCAAGACCCTGGTCTTCAAACTTTACGTAATTTTTGCAAACCGTACAACAGTCCATTTCAGGAATTTGTTTTAAAATGTTCAACGGAAATTTTAAAATGTTTTTGGCTTTCTCAATTGATGAGATTTTTCAATTCTTTCTGGTTTTCATGGTTTTTTTGTTTCAATCCGGATAAAAATTGAAAAAGTTATTTCAACGCAACTTCTCAATCAGGTTTAGATAATTCCTTATTCGTACTGTTAAATTATACTTTGTTTGAAATCTTTGAAACAAAAGAAAAGCTGCAACATTTTGCTTTGGCGACCGCACGCAAGTAATTAACAGATTAAATTTGCTTTGCAATCAAATTCAATGGAAAAAGAAAAAAACATTTGTTGAAGAATTTACAAGAACTCTTTTAAATCAAAACTATGAAGACCTTATAATTGTAAACGTCTTTTTAGAATTATTTTTAAAAGTTGTTGGACACATTGTAACATTAACTAAAAAGTATAAAAATTAATCACAAAAAAACGATAATAATTTAGTTGCCACAAATTTCAGAATTAAATCAAATAAAAAAACTATAATTTACTGTATTTCTTAACTATTAGTTGAAATTGTTTTCAATAGGCCATTTACGTTATCACGTATATTTAAAGCTTGGCGCAACATATTTTAACAATAATATCAATATGTCCGCTTCAAATCTTCCAAACAAATGTTACGTTTATTCAAGCGTCTTGAAAAGTTTTTATAGTTTACAAGAATAGTAATTTTTTTCCATTACCCGTAATAATTTTATTTTATTTTCGTTACTTTTTATGTTAAGCAAATATTTTTCTAATTCTTTTTTTTTAAATTGTACTAGCATAATAAAATATGCTTATGTTTTGCCATATTCTAATAAAAGTTACTTTTTTCTAAATCAGTTCAAACAAAAATTATACAAACACATAGAAAACTCTATCAAACATTTCACGCAAATTGATCATTCCCGCATAGAACTTCTGACAAGTTTGAACATTGATACAATGCTACGTTCATTTTGAACTCTCTTATTTCACTTTTGCTTCAGTTTGCTTTCTAAAAGATTACATTAATTGATTCTGTGAATTAGTGCAAAAGCTTTTACCTTAAAAACAATCATCCTTTTTTTTACATTAAAGTGGGTCATAAACGTACGAAAAACTTTTTCTCACGAGGCAGCACATGAGCACAATGAGGTACTGTTTTTTAAAGAAAGCTGTGAATTTTTTGTTCCTACAAAATTTTATTCAACTGTCATGTGTTTTAGAACGTCAAGTTTCTAAAATATGTATGTCTAAATGAGCAACAGGTTTAAATCAAAATAACATTTTATTTTATTTTTGAAAATGCCAAGTCAAACCTTAAATTTATCTTTCTAATGTAATTAATTGTCATTCTAATAAATAAAAGGGCAGCTGCTGATGCACGCGTGTCTGTTTGTTTTTGAGCGCTACAATAGATCGCTGGCAAACTGTTCATTGTTTTGCTTTTTTTTGCTTTTCTTAAGATTTCAGATAAATTTAAACATAATTTTTTCGTTATTCGTTATTGCAGCGTGGTCGAGTGGTTAAAGCACCGGACTGATAATCAACATGGTCTCGGTTCAAAACCCATTTGCGCCATTCTGTTGTGTCCTTAGGAAAGACACTTTACGGCACTTTCCTCTGCTTGGTGGTCTTGACAAGCAGTTTTAAATTACAGTAATATCTCTACTAAATTACTAGCGGACAGCAATATCTCGGCATCTCCAGAAGCACCCTATGTATAGCGCCTCCGTCGCTTTCCTGCGAGTCAGGAGGATAAATATAGAGATAAAAATTAAATAAATAAAATACTTAGTAAAACTTCAGGTTTTATTTTTTTTCACCAGTTAATATTTAATCGTCCAGGGAAACCCTATTAAACAACATTTAAAAATTGTTTAGCGATAATTAAAACGCTGTTAAACAAATTTTAAAACTTAATTATGAAGACTTGATCGTGCATCAATTAGTAATTTAAAAAATAATTTTCGTTTTTATTTATTTTTTACCAAAGTTCTTGGGGGATTATAAAAAAACAACACTCTTACTTCAGTTACAAATCAGTAATAAAAAAGCACAAAAAAAAACAAGACATAAATAAATATAATCAAAAAAGCATATTCAAAATAATTTTTTTATACTAAATGGTTTCTTCGTATAATCATTTGTTATCGACCTAGTTACTGCTTTCTATTTTAAGTGTTGTCACCATTGCATAGGTAAGCGCCATGACCCAATTTTTTAAATTTGCAATAGCCCATGAAATAAATTTCCTTTACCAAGACACCCCGGAAATAATTCAGATAAGCAAACATACATTTCGTGTTATTCTGTCCGGAGGTCGTAATGTTTGCACTGAGTCCATAAAACAACAATCTGAACATTGGGACCACCTGGATAAGGATGAAGATGTTGAAAAATGAGGGTTCTCAATATTTATTGGTTTAAATGGTCCCTTATGGTACCTTAATTTCTTATACGTAAATTTGAAATTCACTTATGAGTATCTTTGAGATTCCTTGCAATAACCTTTGCAATCCGAAGAAGGATGGCGGCATTCGATTGAAAACATAGTTTGACGTAAAATTTGACTTTGGCCGAAATTTCTACGTTGAATGCAATTTAATCGTAAGCCATCTAACTGATTTTTGTTGGCCTAACAAGTTCATAAACGCATTAAAAAGTACTTTATAGCAACATAATGTTATAGAATATTTTTTAATAAAAAGCTTTCGGTAAAAATGGCAATAAAGTATAACTGTTTTTGAATTCCGATAAAGAAACTTACAGAATTAAAATGTTGTCGAAATGCATAAACAAAAAATAACTTGAATTCCGTTAAAAATTTTTAAAGCTTAATTAAAAAACGCAATTTTCAGCAGTTTTTTTAGAAAATCATACTTTTTTTTAAACTAAAATAAAATGGCGGGTGCAATTGATTTTCTATCGTAGGACCGACAAGAATCTTCGTTATGCCCAAGCTGTAACACTGTTTCGTCGGAGAAATCGTGTTGATTCGCCCGATGTTTCACATTTGCTTCACAACTACGCATTTGCTAATTATGACATATCTACTTCTTAACAGAAAACTTTGAAGTCGTAATCATTAAAAAACAAAAAAGGAAGAATATTTTAGAAATTTAACTATAATACTTTTCTTTAATAAGAAATATATCGATGACAAGAAATTTTTTTTTCTAAAGTTTTGCAATAAATATCTTTGGAACGCTGTTTTTTGATAACAACCTAATTATTTGCCATTTGATGAATGAATAGAGAAAAGTAAAAGTTTTTTTTTAAATCTTTTACTTTTCTCTATTCTTTCATCAAATAGCAAATTGTAATATCAAAATCAAATAACAAAATAACAAGCATTCTAGGCAAAAAATAATTAACAGTTTTCAACAACGTTGGAAGATTTTATCAACAACTCTAATTAAAAAAATAAAAGTTCTCTCTTTTGCTTGAGCAAGTGCTTTTACAATTTAGTAAATAATGCAAAAAAACAGGTAAAATAAAAACTCAGACTTAAAAAAAACGAAACGAAATCGCAATTGCAAGCTTAGTTTTTAAAAATTGAGAAAATTTTTTACTCCCTTGCTGATCAACTAAAATAGTGGTTTGGCACTTTTGCTTTAGTAAAAATTCACCAAACCCTTGCGTATGCATGGGCAAAGTATGACCGATATTTTTAATTAAGCCAACAAATATGAGTCTTTGTACCAACTAAAGATTATTTGCTGCCTTACAGAGCAGTGCTCTTTTTTATATTTCAGCACATTATTTTTTAACCGCTTTCTGTTTCTCTTCCACCACTTTTCAAATATTTTCCGATTCGTAACATCTAAATAAAGCAGTTTATAAAAATTTAGTCGTGCTAACATACGACTAAACGATTCAAAGATCGATTTTCAGCTAATTAGCATTGCAAATCATACGCAAGATTCCTGACTCAATCTTCTCTGCCCCGTCGTAAACAAGACGGCTGCTTTTGCAGCTCTCCTTTTTAAACTCTTCATGAGTGCAGGCTTTTTGCATTAAATTTTCATTAAAATTATTGCATTCTCATTAAAATTAACTTCTAAACTCCCGAGAAAGAAAAAAAGTGTTTTGGCGTAACTTAAAGTAAAAAGCAATACTTGTTTGTTTTTTCAATATGGCTATTAAAGTTGCGATTGGATAATTGTAAGATAAAAAAAAACGTACTTTTTCCTCGTTTTTGTTTTTATGATGCCCCTAGATTACTGTAAAATTAATCAAAAGTTTTTCACTTTTAAATTCACTTTGACATCGAAAATATGCAAACTTTTTTTACAACAATCAAAGCACACAACAATTTGAACATAAATTTTTGTTCAAAGTATTGTTTTTCTCAAATAAAAATAGTATTTTACAAAGATTTGTACATTTTCATCTCAAGAATTTTGCTAAAATAAAAAATTTTTTTCTTACTGTTTTCTTTAAGTATGCAATACAATAATTAAATTTCTATATTGAAAGCTTAAATATAAATCCGGCTTCCACTTGTATGATTGTAAAAGGTTTTAGCTGAAACTAAAAACCTGACCTTGTACTTGAGCTCGAGAGTAAACAAGAGTGATAATATTATTACATTTTGTTGTGTTCAAAAGCTCTTTGAAAATTATATAAACAAATAAAATTTCATAAACAAATTTTGTAAAAATCAAAGCAAAAAAAAGCACACAAAGAAAACAAAAAATATGTTTCTTTTATAAGTCTGAATAATATTTTCCTCCAAGCTACAAAGTAAAATTATATTTTACATTTTTTATATTATTATTTAAAATTATGCTTATGCTGATGATCTAGCATTGTTGCATTCTTCTGGAAACTGGAAGGACTTGGAGGGGACCTTAAGTCAAGACATGTCCACACTGTCAGCGTATCTCCAGACTTGGAGGTTGAAGCTCAGTCACACTAAGACGGTGACGACAGCCTTTCATTTAAATAACCGAGAGGCCAAACGTGAGCTAAAGGTCTACAACAACAGTAGACTTTTACCGTTCTGTCCAACCCCTACTTATCTTGGGGTAAAACTGAACAGATCGCTCACGTTTCGTCACCATTTAGTGGCATTGCGCAAAAAACTATCTTCGCGCGTCACACTGCTGAGGCGACTCGTGGGCTCGGGATGGGGTGCTGGTGCTAAAACACTACGCATAGCCACTTTGTCTCTAGTCTACTCAACAGCTGAGTACTGGTGTTGGGCGATTCCATTCGTCCATGCACAAATGGGTCTCGCTCCTTCACCGAATTGCGAGTGTGGCGCCTTTGAGCAAACCGCAGACCATGTACTAACAGTGTGCCCCATACATCGGGCACCACATGGAGCACGAGGTCTGACGGTTTTGGATGACGAAACTCGATGCTGGCTTAATGACATCACTGCCAGCGTCTGATCCAGGCAGTGCAGCAGTCTGGGGTAGTAAAAGGATAAACCCTCGGCCCCAGTCCTGTTTGTGTCTGACCTGGAGTGGATACCTCTTCAAACGACGACGACGACGACGACCTAAAATTAAATTAAATTACCTAACCCCATTTTTTTGGTTTATCATTAAGTAAACCGTCTGTTTAAGCGTTTTATCAGTCACAAAGTTTTGATCCTTGTACAGATTATTTGTAAATCCAATCGAAAGTTTCAGTTATTTAGTCAACTGACATATTCTCTTTAAAAAAGAGTTATTCCTGCTTTTTTGTTATAAAAAATGTTTCTAGTAAATATACTACTTTTGAAAACTAGCGTTGGGGAATTAAAAAAGAAAACAAAAAAAGATTTATACTTTTTTTATTACACTGCTTTTCCGGAAAATAAATTGTGTCCAATATCATAATATCAGATGAAAAGTCGGGTAAAAAAATGGCGGTTAGCGACGGGGCTTCATCAAGTCGTGTGCTTTTTAGTTCGGCATAATCAAATGATTCTTTCATACGCTTTGAGTTGAAAAATAAATCCATTTAAACAATTTTTTAAAAAGTAAAGAAGAAAGATTTTTGCCGCTCGTCGTTTCTCCGCTTTAAACACGTTTGATCACTAAAAAATTGGTTTTTACTTTTCTTCATTCGTTTTTTCCTTTTCGAAGAAATTAAAGTATTTTCATTTGAAGTTACTCCCAAGTAGCTTTATATTGGTAAATGCTATTGCCTTAAAAACACGGCCGGCGGTGCTCATGCGGCCAACAAAAATAATAATCAATATTGCCAACAATATATTTTAAAATTGTTTAATTAAATCTTAATCAATTTTGGGGGCGATATGCACTTTTTTATAACAAAAACGCACAATTTGCATTTAAATTTTTTTTGAAATCAGAGTGCATTCATTGGGTTTTGCATTGTTTTAAAGCATTTTCCCCAAAAAAAATTTTTTCGCAACAACATATTTCTGTTATTTTGGGAAAGAACAATCACTTGATCGCCAAAGTATTGACATGGTGACTTCGTACAGACATTTCTGCAGGGTGGTCAAGTGGTTAGAGCGCCAGGATTGTGATCGATATGGTCCTGGTTCAAAACCTACTCGCATCATTCTGTTGTGTCCTTGGGAAAGACAATTAACGGCACTTTGCCCTGTTTGGTAATCTTGGCAAGCAGTTCTAAATTAAAGTCATATCTCTATCAAAGTACAAGCGGACTGCAATATCTTGGCATCTCCGGACGCTGGTTGGGGTAATTGCTTACCCTATGTATAGCGCCTCCGTCGCTTCCCTGCAAGTCAGGAGGATAAATATAGAGATAAAATAAAATAAAAAATAAAAATAAAAATTTCTAAACAAGGATGAAGCGAGACAAAAAACCTACTCAGAAAAAGTTGGAAGGAAAGAATGAGAAAACTGAAACTTCAGCATTGTTTTGTCATTTGCATCATTTTGTTAAGGCATTGCCAGTAAAAGCTTATTTTCAATATTTTATGATCCAAAAAGATTCTGTAAAAGTAATTTTGGCTCGGTCTAAAAAAAGAGCAACAATTTTCATGTTAAAATATGTCAATGTGAACTATTTAAAGTTAAGCTACGTTAACTGCATATGTTCATGAACCTTTCTGATAAGATTATTTTAACCAATTTCGAAACTTTGGCGTCAAAATTTTTAATAACAACTTTTTGACAAAAAAGCAAATTTTTGTTTAAACTACTGTAACCAAACAGTTTGATAAACACTTTGACTTATAAAGATCTTCAGTTTTATGGCAAGCAAGAAATTTACTATAAAAAAGATGAGTATAGGGAATCACTCTTAACTCTGCCACTGCTTTAATGAATATAACCAAAATCACTTTTGGCCTGCAATATATTCAATAGATCGAGAAAATGCACACACAGGGGTAATTTGACCTCTTACCATCGAGGCAAATGACACATTACTGTGCAAAAGTACAAAGACTCATTTGATTTCGACCAATATCACATTGGTACTTCGCTGTTTACGACCACATTGCGCTATTTTTCAACAGCCAGGACAATTACTGGTGAAAATTGACTTGGTAAAGTGCAAACAATAATCAAGCTAGCTAATTTGAGGAAAAAAAATTTTTTTATCTAGACACAAGTATTAGAAGATTGAAAGCATAGTTTGGGGGCTCAATTTGTAAAAAAGAAAAGGTAATCTTGTCATAAAACAATCACTTTGAATTATATCTAGAAATTTTGCTGTAGTTGGCTGCATAGGGCTGGGAGAGAAGCGCAATTTTAAAGGCGACAATACACTCGGCCTGGCCTTCCATTCAGTTTTTTTTATTGCAATCGTGGAAAAGATGTTTTACGTTAATTCAATTGCTTGGAGTTTTAAAATTAAACTTTAAAATACAGTTATATTATTTAACAATTTATTCAATTAAAAATAAAGAAAAAATTTTAACGAAATAACAATATTCTGTTATCTTCCAAAGCTGGTCGGGAAAAATTGCTTAACAGTTGTTTTAAAAGTAGCACTTTAAATCTTGTCCTGAAAAATGTGAGAAGAAATAGATGATGCATAATGATTTGCAAATGATTGTAAATAAGCTTTCGTGATAAACTGTTATTCAGTAAAAATATTTTTCACAATTTTTTTAAAAAAAATTTCAAACTTTACTGTTTGGTCATAAAAGAAGTCGTGTAATGCTTGAGAGCAAATTGGAGAAATTATGGTGTAACAGGTCCATGAACTTTGAATCTTCCGCTTTCCTAAGCCATCGTTGTAAAAATACAATGTAATAAACTTAGAATTTAGATAAAGCTTATAGACATACATTTAGAAAAGCAACAAATGGTAAGCAAACAATTAGAGATTTCGTTTTTATTTTTGGTTAGATCGTTTTACTTCGCATACGTAGAGAAAAATCCGCCTAACAGTTGGGACAAAATGAATAATATTTTCAAAAATATTGTTAAGTGGTCATATATCTGCGCATAATCTAGGTGAAAATAATTTTACTTTTGTCGAATATTATTTTGTAAACCATTTTTGATTTATTGACTCGTCAACTTGGTATTCCAGAGCCAATTGGCGAAGTCGATAGGCGAAGCTTGACGATTCACGACAAGAAACTTCGGCAGCGTGGCCGAGTAGTTATGAAGAGCGCTATGATTGTGATCGACATAACTTCGCTTCAAAATCTACTCGCGCTATTCTGCAGTGTCGTGGGGAAAGACACTTTACGGCAGTTTTCTCTGCGAGGCGGACTGGGCAAGCAGTTGTGAATTTCATTCATATCTCTGTAAAACTAAAAAACCAAAGTATAAAAACATTTTAACCGGTCAGCAATATCTCGGCATCTCTAGAAGCATTTTGTGGTAATTGCCTGTCCTATGTATAGTGCCTCCATAGTTTTCTTGGAAGTCAGGAGGATAAAAATAGAGAGAAAATGAAATGAAATGTGATGAATATTTTATTTCATGACAAAGTGCAATCTGATTACTGGTACGAGTCTGCTTCGGAGCACGAAGCAATTAAATACAATACCTTTATTTGTTTTTTTATTTATAATATTCCTTATCAGCAAAAACAAAATGGAATCAAACGCGATTTTTTTTATTTGCTTAAAAACCAAAAGCAAAATCGAACCAGATGCAAATTTTTTTTATTTGTTTAAAAAACCAAAATCAAAATGAAACCACATGAAAGTTCTAAGAAGTAATTAAACAAAGACAAATAAGAAATAATTAAACAAAGGCAAATAGGATTAAGTTTAATGGACGCTATCAACTTCTTCAAAACGTTGATAACTGATGCAGCTGGTAAAGTTTGAAACACGTTGACTACATTTTTTTAGTTTAATCCTTTTCACCTTTGTTTAATTACTTAGAACTTTCCATGTGGTTTCATTTTGTTTTTAGCTTTTAAGCAAATAAAAAAAAATTTGCATTTCCTTCCGTTTTGTTTTTGGTTTTCAAGCAAATAAAAAAATTTGCATTTGGTTTCATTTTGTTTTGGCTAATAAGGAATATTAAAAATAAAGAAACAAACAAAAGCTTATCATAAATAATTAGAAAGAAACAAACATTAGTTTAATTACCTCTTAGAACTTTCCGTCTGGTTCCATTTTGTTTTTGGTTTTTTAAGCGAATAATGATAAAAAATTACTTGATTTTTTTAGCTTTACGACATATTAACTGTAGTTTTAAAATTTGGCCTTAGATAGCAATTTAAACTTTTTATTATAATTTATTTGAACAGCGGAAAAATTAAGCAAATTTAGTGTTTAGTGGCCACTTTAATTTTTACCTTTAGGCATTTTCTATCAAACTTGAAACACAATTACAGTAGGTTATAATGGATGGGTTGTTGTGAAACTCACATACTTAACCGAAACTTGTGTATTAAAGCGCGCACAATTATATCAAAGTTTTTTTTACGCTGAAGCGAACTCTAGTTAGGTCATGCAATAAAATGTAAAGTTGAAATTTGTTACTCAGCTGCAATTATGCAAAAATTCAAAAATTTGCTAAAAATGTTCTTTTTTACTCGTGATCTAGGGTTATAAAAAATTGATTTGATTTGATTTCATTCCGTTGTTGAATTGAGAAAAAAATCAAGAAATTAAAGAATTCCATTTCAAAAAATTAAAGTAATTACACACTTTTGCAAACGTGAGCTGTAGATGTCCAGCCGTTAAGAAGAATAGGGTGAAATAATACTTCGAAAATTGTTTAATTTTTTACTGGAATTTATGAGTAAAAATGATTCTACGATCCAAATTAGAATTTGTTTTGGGGGGTTGTTGCCAGGTCGGTTTACGGCGTGTACCGACTTTTTATCCGACGACAATTCGTCCAACAACACTTTGTCCATGTCTTTTTGTCCAATAGGGTTTAGGGTTAGGGTTCTCTTAACAAGACTTTTTTCTTTGAAATTGGACCGAAAGTGGTTGGATAAAAAAATGTACGACAAAAAGACGTGGACGTAGTGTCGTTGGACGAATTGTCGTTGGACGAAAAGACCACCCATCGGTTTACCAAACAGTTTAGCTTCTGCTAAATTAAAGCATTCATCTATTCAAATGTTGTTGTAGTGCTATTATTACTCCTTGTTTTTTTTATATTTACTTATTTCTCCAATTTTGTAAATGTTAAATCAGTGGTTTTCAAACTGGGGTCGTCTGGTTACTTCCTGAGTGTTCCGGAAGATTTTGAGACACAGAATTTTTAATTGAAAACTAAGATTTTTTAGAGATCACCATGTTTTCAGGTTTTTAGAAGAAAAATCGAAAAATCAGAAACGGTGATTCCAAGTGAAGACCTTCTTTTAAGAGATCAGTACTTTTCGGCTCGCACGCTTATGTTTCTGACAATTTTTTAAACTTTTAACTTTGAAAATGTTGTGACGCTAGCATTAGATAGGCTCCAAACTCCTAAATTAAAATTTGTTCACCGAAGTGGGTCGTCAAGTTATCTTGGGTTCCCAAGTTGGGTCGTGATATGAAAAATGTTGAAAACCACTGTGTAGAAAATTACCAACGCACGTATTTTATTTTATTTCTCTTGAGTTTCTAATCATAATTTGCGCGAGCACTCGCTGCCAGCGCCTTTTTTGTTTTACGCTTTATTTTTAATTAATCTCACCTTGAAGCATAGTTGTGTCTGCAGCGCGTTGAATTTAGAGCTGGCTTTTTTGCGTTTGTTCACACTTCTCAATTTGTGAGGCGACCAGCTGCAGTGTTTGTGGGCGGCTGGTTGAAGTCTGAGTAGACTTAGCGTGCTGTTTAAGATAATTCCCGTTTTCCCCGTGAGTCAGCACCGAAGTGAACTGCTCGGTAAGACACCTATGCGTTTTCTTTTTGTGTTTAATTTTTAGTTTGTTTTTATTTATTTACAGATTACCGTTTCCGCTTTCGTTTTCGCTTTCATTTCCACGTTTCAACGTTTCAGTTATTACTTGTTTTCAATTAAATTATTTTCCTTGGTTATTATTTCCTTTTAATTTGTCGAAGCCGGAAGCGCGTTGATCGACACTTCACTTTGCGGTAATCGGCAACTTCAGCGCCGTTTACCGTTACACACTGTGTTAAATAATAATTCTTATTCTTAATGATTCAAACTCGCATCAGGCAAAGAAACTTTGCTTTTTTGAAAAAATTACACTTTAAAGTTTCTTTATTTTTCTTTATTATATTTTTCTTTCAATTCGCAAGAAAGCGTTGGAAATGCTGTTGGAAATACATACAGTAACTGTCAAGCAATTACCCCGACCTGATTCTGAAGATGCAGAGACATCGCTGTCTAGTGAAATATTTTTCATTTGATATATTTATTAGATATATATATGATATTAAAACTGCTTATGAAGAACCAGAGAAAAGTCCTTAAAGTTTATTTCCTAACGACCCAACAGAATGAGAGGAGTAGGATTTGAACCGAGAATGTGTCAATCACTTTTGCCATTAAAACGGCGAGCATACCCACTCAGCCAGCCACCCTGCCGACTAAACAATTATTATTGACATTTTCCATTCAAATTTTATAATTAAGTAACAAGTCGCACCGTCATTACCCTTGTTTGGTTGTTTTTCAAAAGTGATTTTAAAAAATTGCTTTGCCACAGAATTATAACGTTGCTCCGTTAGAAGGCGCACCTTTTTATAACAGGAAGTGTGCGTTTTATCGCTGGTCGCCAGCGTGGCCGAGTGGTTAAGAGCACCATATTAATGGCGAACATGATCGACACGGTTGATGTTCAAAATTTACTTATTCGGTTGTTTTCTTGAGAAAAACACCTAACGGCAACGGTACTTATTCTTGCTTGGCTGTCTTGGCAAGCAGTTCTAATAGTTACTCATACCTTTAAATAAATAAAAAATAGAAATTTTATTTCATGAAATTGAAAGTAAAAATGTCATGAAAGCAATGTTTATTGGCATTTCCAAAGCAGGTCAGGTTTATTTGCGTTGTTTTGATAAAGAACTCAAGCCAAAGTATTAAAACGTGCTTGTTAGACATCAAAGGTTCTGTAAATTTATGAATTAGGTCTACTTTGTCGCATAAGCGTTTTAAGACGGGAGTTTTGGGGATCAATCCTCCTTTAAGAACGAACGTAAACCACTCAAAAAAATTTGAAAAAGAAATGCTTACTCTAAAAAAAATGTTCACTTTATTTTAAGTCTTAGCAATCGTGTTTTTGGCTCGCAAAGCCTCTCCCCATAGCAAATTTTTGCGTATGTCAATACTTTGTTTGTTTTTTTGCTAGAATAATTTTTTCCTTGCATGATTTTACCTCTCTCTCAGTAATTAGCTATTAACTAAAAAATTTAAAATTATTTTCAGGGGCACCAAAAGCGGGGAACATGAGTAGCAATCCCTTGCTCTTTTGCTCTTTTTAAATTTTTCCTTGCCCTTCTTAAAAAGGGAGTATACAGGAGGGCAGATTTACAGAATACAGGAATGCTCTTACTATAATCATAAAAACTTGACCAAAATGTCAAATCTTCACATTGATTGAAAGTTTCTTTTATTTTTATTTATTTATTTCACTTTTTTAATCCTCTTCTTTTATTTTTTTGTCTTCACCCTGATTAAGGACGAAAACAAGGATTTTGGACACTGAACAAAAGTGATAACCTTTTTTTAGTCTTTACCTTAAATTTGAGAAGAAAAGGGGGATTTTGGACACTGATTGAAAGTGATGACTTTTTTTAGTCTTCACTAGATTTTTGCGCTGAAAACGGTTCCAGGTTCCAAGTGGCAACTCCGTAAAATAAAAGAAAATCATGGTTCGTTGAAGGTCATTAAAATTTGGAAACATTGTATTGGCCCCCCAAAACTTTTTACGGCTATTATAGCTATGAACCTTAACTAAAAAATTTAATAAAAGGATACTTTTATTTAACTTAATTCAATAAATTTTGCCCACCTCTGCCAAAAAATTTTTCGGCGCCCCTGATTATTATACCTTTTATGCTATATGTATTTTGCTTAGTTGTTTAATGTATAGCCCAGCGGTTCCCAAACTGTGCGCCGCGAGACTTTGTCAGGGGCGCCGCGAAAGTATGCGAAAGTTGTTGTACTTACTGCTTTTCTCACAATAATTGCAGTGTGAATGTTGTTAGCAGATTGAGGACCTTTTCTAAACAGCCTGATTTTGGGAGGGTAATAGGGAAATCAGAGATGAAATCGAAGTGAAGACCTTTTTTTTTTTTTTTTTTTTTTTAAAAGAACACCCTGATTTTCAAAGAAAAATAAAGAAATCGGATATAAAATCGAAGTGAAAACCTTTTTTTTTTTTTTTTAGAGAACACCCTGATTTTCAGAGAAAGATAAGGAAATCGGATATAAAATCGAAGTGAAAACCTTTTTTTTTTTTTTTAGAGAACACCCTGATTTTCAGAGAAAGATAAGGAAATCGGATATAAAATCGAAGTGAAGACCTTTTTTTTTTTTTTAGAGAACACCCTGATTTTCGGAGAAAAAAAGGTTGTTCAAAGAAGTAATGGAACTGAATACCTTTTTTTCATTAAGGCGCCGGGAAAAAAAAAGTTTGGGAACCGCTGGTATAGCCTATTATTAAGCAATTTTTCATTATAAAAAATATTTTTCACGTTGTTGTCGTTCAGCTAGTCGTTATTTAAAATTAAACGTCAGCCAAGAAATTTTACGTAAAAGTTTTAGAAAAGAAAAGTTTTATTCGATAATTTTTACTGCTACAATAGCACAAAAGTTATTTTCATTTCATTTCATCTCAATATTTATCTTCCTGACTTGCAAGAAAGCGACGGAGGTGCTATACAAAGGACTAGCAATTACCCCAACATGCTTCCGGAGATGCCAAAATATTGCTGTCCGGTTGAAATTTGTTCTATTTGATTTTTTAGTTTTATAGAGATATGACTGAAATTTAGAACAGCTTGCTGAGACCGCCAAGCAGGAGAAAGGGCTGTAAAATGTCTTTCCCAAGCACACAATAGAACGACGCGAGTAGATTTTGAACCGAGACTAAGTTGACCATAATCACAGTGCTCGTAACCGCTCAACCATGCTGCCGATATTTTAAAATTGTAAATGCTTGGAAGTCAACCAAACTATTTCTGTGAATAAATTTGAAATTACTAAAAATAAAGTTGCCAAACCTGCATCGTACTAGATTATTAATCTATTTTAAACAGTTTAATGTTCTAAGAAAAACAAGTTGTAATGGTTCAGAAAGTTCCTTAAATTTATGACGTTTATTAAGTGCCATCTAACCATTTCTGTACAATTGATTATTATTTAAACCAGAAATTTAATCTTGTAGCATGTAACTTTGTGATTTGTAATTTATTACAAATTTTTAAATTATTCTAATCGTAGTTCACACTTTAAAACATAAAATAGTTGTAATTATTACATAGGCGCAGTGGCGGCTCGTACATAGGGACCACAGGGGCCGGGCCCCACTAAAAATTTGACTAATTATATGTGAATTTCTAAAGAAAAACCCTATATCAAATATCAAAATGTTTACATGCATGCCAAGATAACAGTTAACAGAAAAACAACGAGAAATATTTTCAAATATTTCCTGAAGTCTCTTTAAAACGATCCAGAGGGGCCCACATATTTTGGCCCGTTTACTCCTATATATTTACACCTAAAGCCAACCAACTCACGCGCCGCGCTTTGTGAAGATTTTACTATGCTAGCAATAGCACAAAATTGGGCCAGCGATGTCTGGCCCAAACAGCAATCGTAACTTATAAGCAGACGTTAGCTGCGCCTGCCTTTTTTGGCTTAAGCATGATCAATTGTACAGTTTAATTTGCTTTAATTTTGTGAGTTTGAGTTCGTTTTCAATTCGACAGTTTAAATGTTTTATCTATTTGAATAAGGTATTTTAACTTCAACTTAAAATAAAGAAATAATTTGTTAAAGAATAATTTTGGTAAAACAAATATTTTGGTTTTCTATTTGAATAAGGAAACAAATTGGTTAGTAAGAAGTCTCTTCAAAACGATACAGAGAGGCCCACATATTTTGGCCCGTTTACTCCTACACATTTACACCTAAAGCCAACCAACTCACGCGCCGCGCTTTGTGAAGATTTTATTGTGCTGGCAATAGCACGAAATTGGGGCCAGCGATGTCTGGCCCAAACAGCAATCGTAACTTATAAACAGACGTTAGCTGCGCCAGCCCGTGTGCAGCCTTAGAAAATTAGTTGTTATTCAGTTGATATTGGGTGATGTGTTGCATTCTTTTGTGAGACAGCAGTTTCTGCTTCTCAGCACATGTTTTTTCACAGCTGTGGTTGTTTATCAGTTATTGGTAACGTGATTTATTGTTATTTTGCTGCGCTTACCTCTTTGGCGAAGGAAAAAAGGTTAAAAGGTTAAGACTATTAGCATTGTGATTCAATCACGTTACATGCGTTTGAATTTAGGTCGCTGCAACTCATAGAATTTAGGTCGCTGCAACTCTAGAAGAGCTGCAACTCATGCATCTGTTTCTCATTTGCAATTGCAATCATGTGTAACGGAAGCATGTGATACAATCACAGAGAAAGTTAAAGAAAACTTCGGATCTTCGGATAAATTTCGTTCATTTTCCGTAGTGAATCCAGCTGAATTTGAGCTTTATAGAAACTCTTCCCGACAATTATGTTAAAGAAATTGCTTCGAATTACGCAATGCTTAATAAAGATAAACTGAAGTGTGAATTGTCCGTTTTGTATGCAAATGATAATTTTAGTGGAATTTCCAATATTAGCGAGCTATTAAAATTCATAAATGAAAATGGACTTGATGAAATATTTTTTGAAGTGTCTAAACTGCTTGAAATTGTTCTTGTGACACCAATTTCAACTGCTGACTCAAAGAGAAGCTTCAGCACAATGAAGCGAATAAAAACGTATCTTCAAAACACCATGTTGCAAGACAAACTGAACAGCCTCGCTTGTCTGTCGATACATAAGGAGTATATTAGCAAAATCAGAGATTACAACAACAAAGTCATCAACATTTTCGGGCAGATAAAGGACCGAAGAGCTGGCTACTTATACAAATAAAGGCTAGAGTTGAATATTGCATTTTTTGTTAAAAATTTATTTACCCTGCCTTTGAATTTAGGTAGTCTATGAATGGAACTTTTTGACATTTCAAAAATTGTTTTGCTGGCCCCACCATTAATGAAAGCCACGAGCCGCCACTGCATAGGCGTATCCTGAAGGGGTTAGGGGGTCAACCCCTTTTGATAAAAGATGATCAGAGATATATGCTTATACGCAAATAACATATTAGCGACAAGTAGACTGTAATAGTATTGTAATAGTATGGTATAAGCTTTTATCGTTTTTTGCGCTTTATTCTTTGTGAACTTTATTTGTAATTTTAATAAAAAGTTGTGCTTTATATCATCCCAATTGCCTTAAAGTTAGCTAATCTGTGTAAAACTTTCAAAACCGAAAATTATTTTAACATAAAGTCAGGTCTTCTGTGTTTCACTTTTGATGTCTATTGTTTTATCACAATGTTTGTCCATGAGATGCGAGCCTATTCTACTTCGCTATAAAATACATTGCTGCGAAAAGCGAAACAAGTGCTAAGCACCTGAGGAGGATCTCTAAAAAACACTCTATTATACTCTGGAAAACATGATAAAAAATTAAAAATATACGCAAGTTTAATAAAAACAATTCTTCATTTTTACAAAAATTATTTTATATTAATTCATTTTTACAAAATAATTATTGTATAAATTATTTCAATATGCTGGTGGATCAGTGGTTCTCAATTTGTTCCCTTTTAAGTAATTCTTATTCTTCCCTCAATTAAGTCGTGTTCTTCCTTTTCAAGACTAAGCTACAGCCATTCCCCAAAAGTATACGAAAAAACGTTTTGAGAAAAATTCTTTTTTGTTATTCAGTAGAAAAACGTTTTTGGTTTTTGTTATAAAGTAAAGCACCGTGGCCTTACCTGCAAGCTGCTGAAACTTCTGTCGGATAATCACATGATTAAAATGATCATGGAGCTTGTCCGGACAGAAGATTCACTCATACTACTTGACAGCAACCAAAGCAAGCTCCGCCGTCAAAAAAATGGCCCAATTTCTCGGAGATCGGTATTGGCTCTTCTTCTTTCTAATATTTATACGTGTGATCTGCCTTCCGCAATCAGAATGTTTGCTTTTGCAGCCGATCTAGCATTCTTGCACTATTCTGGAGACTGAAAGGACTTGGAAGTTAAGACCTGATTACATTTTCTGCATATTCCCTGACCAATTGAAGTTAAAGTTCAGTCTTTCAAAGACAGTCAGAGCAGCTTTTTATTTTTAATAATCGAGAACACAAATTTGAGCTAAAGGTTTATGACAGCAATAAACTTTCACCATTCTCTCGATCCCGAGATTTATTTTGGTTAAAACTACATAGATCGCTTTGCGTATCTTCTCGCTTCACACTGTTGAGAAGACTAGCGAAGATGGGGTGCTGGACCAAAATTGTGTGCAGCTGCCCTATGTTTAGCCTATCATCAGCCGAATACTGTTCGCCAGTGTGGTATCACCAAGTGGACCACTCATTGATGGAACGCGGAGTAGGCTACTGTGAGAATACACCAAGGTTTTGTGCTTTTATATCCATGATTAATACCAGGCCTGTTGGAATGGGCTTGCTTAAACAGCTTGGGTTAAGTTTAATCACCTGCAGACTAGTGTTGGGCAATTCCATTGGTCCATGCACATGGGGATCTTGCTCCTTTACTAAATTGTGAGTGTGGTGCTATTAAACAAACAGCAGAACATGTCTGAACAGCGTGCATCACAGACTGCATTCGGCATGACATGGATTAGGCTATGTGGTCTAATGGTTCGTGATGACAAAAACCGGTCCTGGATCAGCATCATCGCTGCCAGTATTTGATTCAGGCAGTGCAGCAGCCTGAAGTAGTAAAAAAATATACTACTGGCCCCAATCCTGTTTGTGTTTGACCCAAAATCGATGTCCTTTCTTATTACAACAACAACAACCTTTTTTGGTTTTCACTTCAGTGAAACAATTTTTATTAACTATCTAGACTCAACTATAAAGGTCTTTCAATTTAAATAAACTTGCAATTTATTCAAATTCCCCCTTAAAGATTATTTCTATAATCTGATTACAAATTTCTTTGTAGGGAGCCAAGTCGCTCACTATGAGAAACATGTGCTAAATATAGTTGATTTTAGTTGCAAATACAGACTGCTCGATAAGACAGTTTGAGCTGAATATTTCTAAATCAAATATAAACCCACTAGTCTGTTTCACCCCGTTGCGATCATCATCTTATGCAAATAGAATTCAATATGTGGCTACGAGTACACACGGTGAATTACACTGGACAACAAAAAAATTTTTTTCTGTTGTGCAACTAACAAGATAGTGATTTTGAGTAATTTGGGGTCCCTTATTTCAAAAATGATATTAGTTTTCTTCTATCACGTCACGTTTTTAAGATAACCACATATCCCAATTTTTTCTGATTCCATACAATGCACATAGTCAAAATTTATCGTTTCGCAGTAAAGAGACGACTGCAACAGACAACAAATGCAGTTTATTTCCCAATATAACTTGTGAAATGGCTTTAGAAATATTTAATGCATTTGGCTTTTCTTTTATATGACGAGCCTTTGCTTTCACGTCATAGGTACCAGCAGAAATCTCCCATCATATTGGCATCAAAACGGCCCTGGTACCGCCCTTCTATGACGGATATATCCTGGTGGAATCTCTCTCCTTGTTCATCACTTACTTTGCCAAGGTTAGGAGGAAATAAATCCAAATGGGAATGCAGAAAGTGCATTTTTAAAGACATACGAGCTCCTAATTGCTGATATGCTTTCAGCATGTCATCAACCATATCAGCATATTGTTCATGAGGGTGATTTCCCAAGAAGTTAGCAACAACTGATTTCAAAGCATTCCAAGCAGCCAGTTCTACCGGATTGAGTCGTGAATCAAAATCTTCATTCAGCATCAGTTTTCTAATTTCAGGACCCACAAAAATTCCAGCTTTTAATTTTGCATCACTTTTATGAGCTCCAAAGAAATCTTTGAGAAATTTGAAGCCATCGCCTTCCTGGTCCATCGCTTTTACAAAATTTTTCATTAAGCCAAGTTTGATATGAAGAGGCGGTAAAAAGACATTTGCAGAGCTAACCAAAGGCTGATGATGAACATTATGTCTTCCGATTTGGGGACTTTGTCGAGTAGGCCATACCTCAACTGCGTAGTGACTGCTGTCTTCCCGTCTGTTCCATAGACATAAAAAAACACATATGTTTTGTGTACCCTAACTGCAATTTAAGGAGGAGAGAAAGAACTTTCAGATCACCACAAATTTTCCAGTTATACTCGGGATATTCCAAGATATCAAGTAGAATCTTCATTGTATCATAGGTCTCCTTTCTGAAAATGCTGTAGCCCACGAAGATTGATAGTTTGATGTTACCATTGTGCAACAACACGGCTTTAAGGCATGTTTTCAGTGTTGTAAACTTTGCCTTTATTACGAGTCCGAGTCCCAGTGCGAGTCCCTAACTTACGAGTCCGAGTACGAGTCCGAGTTCAGCAAAAAATATTTCTTTGAGTTCGAGTTCGAGTTCTTGATGCACGAGTCCGAGTTCAGAAAAAAATCTACCAGCCGAGTGCGAGGCCGAGTCCGCAAGTCATAAAATTTGCATTTTTAAAAAAAAATCTGAATGTCAAAAATCAACAATTCGCGATCTTAGTAGTCTATAGCTTAGGCCTAGGTTGTAAAAGCTTTTACTTTTGAATAAAAGCATGCTTATTGCTTATATTGCTGAAATGCATTAAATGTTAATTCTTTTAAATAAATAATGACGCCCGCTTGAGTTTTTATATAAATCTTAGCAAGTTGAAGTTACGTTTTACGCTCTTCTTTTCATCCTGTAATTTTTTGCACACAATGTCCTTTCTTACCTTCCATCGATTTATCCAACTCGTATTTAATTTCTTGGGATTTTACAACCGCAAACTTCTGAATACTCTTTGAGCTTTCAACAGCAACATTTCCCCACTGACTGGAATTTTTTTGTCTCTTGCTTGACGAAAGCATTTCATCAAAGGCTCATCTCATTAAGGATTTCATATTTTTTCCGTAACCGTAATGATGTTCTTTTGTTAGACATCTTTCTGCTAATGTATATTCGGTACTGTACTTTTTTGTTTAAATACAGTACACAGTAGAGCAAAGTCGGACTTTTTATTAGGTCAACAGTGGTCTTGTATACGCGCTGTTACGCCATCGCTTTTATTTTAGATGCAGACGCTTGACACCTAAAAGGAGATTAGAGCTGCTAATTCTCGTCACGTATTTAAACAAAAGGCAAGAACTGTCGCAAAATAAGATAATTTTTCTCGCGGGGATAAGAAGTGGCGTCGTTATTGAATATTAATGGAAATATTAATGATGCTAACAATTTTCGTCCTATTGCTATAGCTACCATCTTATCTAAATTGTTTGAACATATTATACTTGATATCTGCTCTAAGGTTTTTAAAACATCTGATAATCAATTTGGTTTTAAAGCTAAAGTTTCAAGTGATATGTGTGTATTCACTTTAAAGCAATTAATATCATATTAGCATAATATCATAAACAAGGTAGCCCAGTGTATTGTGCTTTTTTAGATGCTTCAAAGACTTGTGATCGGGTTAACCATTATATGTTATTTAAAAAACTAATAGAGAGAAATATACCTACTTGTTTTGTTAGAATTTTATACTATTGGTATAGTAAACAAAATATGAAAGTAAAATGGGGTAACTGTCTATCTAGTCCTTTTTCTGTATCAAATGGTGTTAGACAGGGTGGTGTGCTTAGTTTATACCTGTTTGCTTTATATATTGATGACTTATCAGTTAAATTAAATTGTGTAAAAGCTGGTTGCTTTCTTGGCAACTCGCGACATAATCATATTATTTATGCTGATGATTTATGTTGCTTTTCTCCTAGTTTAGATGGTCTACAAGATTTACTTAATGTGTGTAGTAACTACGCCGTTGAACATAATATTACATTTAATTGTAGTAAATCAGTTGGTATATTATTTTTACCTAAATATCTTTCGCTTTCAAATCTTCCAAAAGTATTTCTTTGCAACAATGTAGTAAAATTTAAAAATAACGTAAAATATCTGGGTGTTTTTCTTAATAATAATCTTAAAGATGATGATGATATTTGTCGGCAAGTTCGTTATTTATATGGAAAATCATATGAACTAAAAACAACTTTTTCAAAATGTTCGCGTACTATAAAAAATATACCATTTAATTATCACTGTACTTCGTTTTATGCTAATCATTTATGGTCTAAATATCTATGCTCTTCATTAAATCACTTACGAGTTGCATACAATGATTCCTTTCGGTTAATTCATGGGCTCAAGCGTAATGTTAGTGCAAGAGAACTACAAGTAAAAGCAAATATTCCCACTTTTGATTCACTACATAGAAAACTTATTTATCAATTTATGGAACGATGCTGCCTTTCTAGTAATGTATAAGTTAACTATACGGTGTATAGCAATTTCTTCTACCAGAGTGACTATTATAAACATTGTCTTCAATTGTTGATGTAATTCAAATGTTCTACTTTTCTTTCCGGCTTGTTTTCTTTTTTTTTGTTGTTGTTGTGAGTGTTTTTTTCTCTTTTCTATGGACTTTGTGTCTGACTCAAATAAATAAATAAAATAAACAAAAGCGAATTGTCGTAAAAGCGGGTGTCGCTAAACCCGAAGTCAAATGTACATAAAAGATAGGAATTCTGCCGGGACGAAAAAAAATGCTTTGTTAAAAGCGAATTATCGTTATAGCCGGTGTTGTAATAGCTAGTTTTCTACAGTATGTTTGTTTTTATAAATTTAATCCTTACGCGTCCGCTGACAGCCATAGCTGCTTAGTGTAGCACATCCGCTGGCATTCTGGAATGCCAACCAATAATGTACACGGCTTGATTTTATTTACTAAAATTTCCAAAAAAGACTCTGTGACGTCACAATACCCAAGCAATTGCGCAAGTCTACTTATACGAGGTCTGTTCAAAAAGTATCCGACCTTTTTCGCTCTCGCCAATAAGGTATGAGCAAACTGCCCGTGCAAAGCGTGGCTGCACACACACACATTCACGCGTAATCGTGAAGCGTTTCAGGCCGATTCGTCATTCGTATCTCTCTGTGTAAAGCATTTAGTGCAGGCGTGTAGTACGTGTTCATCGGTTTTTTAATTTTCAGAAAATTTCATTTCAATGACAGAACGCATCGAACAGAGGTATTGCATCAAGTTTTGTCAAAAACTTGGTGATACTCAAGTTGAAACAATTCGAAAGATTCAACAAGCTTTTGAAAATGAGGCCTTAAGCCCAACTCAGATAAAGCAATGGTTTAAACGCTTTAAAGATGGCCGTGCATCAGTGGAAAGTGATCCTCGCTCAGGAAGGCCATCCACAAGCCGAAACGAGGAGGCGATGGATCAGGTTCGTGAAAAAGTGTTGGAGGATCGTCGTTTAACAGTACGAGAGATTGCTGCAGAAATGGGAATAAGCACAGGCTCAGTTCATTCAATCCTAACTGAGGATTTGAACCTGCGGAGAGTGTCGGCTAAATTTGTCCCCAAGCTGCTGACGGAGCAACAGAAGGAACTCCGGAAGGAAATTTCGGAGGACATGCTGGATGTTGCAAATCATGACCCAGAATTTATCAAGACAATCATCACTGGTGATGAGACCTGGGTTTATGGTTATGACCCAGAAACCAAGTTTCAATCATCACAATGGAAGCATCCGGAATCACCACGCCCAAAAAGTCCGCAGCAATGTGAAAGTTATGCTGACCTGTTTTTTTGATTCCCGTGGCATCGTGCATCATGAATACGCACCAGAAGGTCAAACAATCAACAAAGAGTACTACCTGGAGATTCTACGTCGCCTTCGTGATGCTGTGCGAAGAAAGCGGCCAAACATGTGGGCAGCAAAGAATTTTCAGCTTCACCACGACAATGCTCCCGCTCATTCTGCACATGTGGTCCAAGCTTTTCTAGCCAAAAACAGCATGCCACTTATTAGACAGGCTCCTTACTCTCCCAACTTAGCACCGTGTGATTTCTGGCTGTTCCCTAAGCTAAAAACAACTCTGAAAGGGAGGCGATTTCAGTCAAGAGAAGACATTATGAAAAAAGCGACGGAGGAGCTTCAAAGCATTCCGGGGGAGGAGTTTATGAAGTGTTTTGAAAAGTGGCAGAAGCGCTGGGATAAGTGTGTGAACCACCAAGGGGAATATTTTGAAGGAGATTGAATAAAACTTGCAAAATTTATTGTGTTGTGTGCTTTATACAAAAAAGTCGGATACTTTTTGACAGACCTCGTATACGCTTGCGCTTTGATGCGAAGTCTGAATTTTAATTGTCAGCTAAAAAGCTTTTAAAAGCCCAGCAACCAACGGCCTGAAGACTAATTTTAAGTGAAGACTTTTTTTTATAGATGATTAAGTTTCACCCTAAAATCTTTTTCATTTGCAAACTACAGATTCGTCCACGAAATCAATTCTAATTAACTAAGATTTCGTTTGATGATCGCAACAAAGTTTTGCAGACAGCTGTTTTTCACAGACAAATCTGGTTGTTTCAGTGGTAATCCGTCTACCTTTTGTTTGCCAAGAAGCTTAACAATTCAGCAATTGGCAATCAAATGTCTGGCTGCCAGTGGCTGGCTGCTTTTCTTTTCGTACTTCCTGAGTAAAACCATCGAACTTCTTTTATTAGAATTATTTTTTCTACTCGGTAAACGCTGTTTTTTTAACGAGTCCGAGTCCGAGTTCCAACAAAAAAAAATCTACGAGTCCGAGTTCGAGTCCAAGTTCTTGATGCACGAGTCCGAGTCCTCAAAAATCGGACTCGAGTCTTTACAACACTGCTTGTTTTTCTGGAGTCGATGAACAACCTCCAGTGAGCAGAATTATGTTCACACCCCAGTTCAGTCATCAACCTTCAATATCTTTGCAATAGCATATATTTTCTGCACTTGCATAATAACAAGCAAGGCTTTGATTCCGGATACGAAAAGAAGAAATGGTTGTTCTTGGTTCCAATAGATTCCACTGTTGGAGCCTAGACCCTAAAACTTCTACATTCTCTTTTAACATACAGATCACGCACCAGGTCATTCAGGCGTTCCTGATTGATGAGAAGTGGGGCAGACTCATGTTGAAAAGATGGATCTGATTCAATAAGATCTTCCTCGGTTTCAGTACTGGTGCTCGAACCTTTATCAACAGACAAGGTATCTTCCTTTTCAGTGGGAGGCTGAGGTACAGGCAGATCTGGGTCATGGGGAACAGGTTTAATTGCTGACCTGCATACGGAGTAAGAAATTTTGGACTAATTTTTTCAAGAAAATCCTTTTATGTTCATCATGCAAAAGTAACAATCAGTAACGTGATCACTCTGCTTACGCCATACCATGGGAACAGCAAAAGGCATTTGCTTCCGTTTACCATCCAGACAAAACAGAAGACTTGTTCTGCAACGGTTGCAGCAAATATGTGGGGCTCATTTTTTATCTTGGTCGCCTACTTGGCATGCAAAATAGTGCTTATATGCATATCTTATTTTGCTATTCAGCCTTACATGGTGAGCAGGAGGAGTGTATTCGCCGCAGACATAACAAAAGTTGTCAGGGTGATTGATACAACCAGATTTGGAGCTTGAAAGCATCATTGTAACCAGGGTTGCGGAGTCGGAAGACTATGATCCGATACCGACTCCGACTCCGACTCCTGAAATTTCTGAAATGCCGACTCCGACTCCCGACTTTCTGCACCAACGACAAGCCACCTCAACGTGGTGGTGCAGTCCCGTTCCCTGCACTGGGGAGGGTCGAAATGGCTTGTCGATTCCCTGAGGGTCTCATTCTCGGGCGATTCTCCTTCAGACAACTCCTCTCATTTTTTATCCCTGCTGTCCAATGCGCGGTCACATATGGACAGCACTCTTAAACTCTATTGACCGCCCCCCTACCCCTTATATTTTCTTTCGGACATCTCTTCCTCGTCCCTCCTTCCACCCCAAACCTCTTCAATACTTATCCCATTCACCGCTGATTCTTATCTCTATGCTTCTCCTTATCAGCGGTGACATTCACCCCAACCCTGGCCCTATAGATCCCTGCTCTGTCTGCTCCCGTAGAGTCACCTGGGGAAACAGATCAATACAATGTACCAACTGTTCTCTCTGGGTACACCTCTCCTGCTCTAGTCTTTCTTCCGCTGACTTCCGTAAAATCTCCCCTGGACACTCTTGGACCTGCCCAATGTGCCCATCCTCCTCCTCTCAACCCCTTTCCTCCCTCTCACACTCTAATCCCATTTCTTCATCCTTTTCTGTATCTCCATTCTCTCACACTCCAAATCCCCCACCTCCACTCACAAACAACCACAAAACCATATCTTCAAAAATTAATCCCTCCCCCAAAACAACCTCGAATTACCCCACCTATCTTCCTAATCACCCCCAACTAATTTATACTTACCCTCCCTCAGCATTGACTACTCCCTCTGCTCAAACCCAATATACCACCTCTCCTCTCATATAATCCTCTTTTCATCCTTCCTCTCCCTCTCAAAATAACCTCCGAATCCTACAGTGGAATGCTAATGGGATTCGCCCACGACGTACTGAACTCCTACACTTTCTCTCTCATAATCAGTACGATCTCATCTTCATACAATAGTCACATCTCTCCTCTGACTCCACCTTCCGTATACCCGGCTACAAAACCCTCCAGAAGAACCGTTTTATGACGAGGAGAGGAACCACCAACTCTATGGGAAACCTAGGAGGAGGTGTACTGATACTTGTCAAAATCGGTCTATTTACACATCACTCTCCACACAATTTCTCTCCTCCCTCGACCCCAGCTCCGATTATTTAGCTATCGCAGTTAAAATAAAAGGAGCCGCTCCCATACATCTTTTCAACGTCTATGTCCCTCCTATCCGCTCCTCTTCCTCCGACTCTCGCCCAAAATCCTTTTACCCTTTCTCCTACCATCATCTCCTACCACTTACATCTTTGGCGACTTTAACAGCCATCATTCATCCTGGGACTCCCACTCAGCGGAAGACCAATCAGGCAAAGAGCTGTTTGATTGGCTTCTCTCTTCTGATCTTTTACCTCTTAATAACCCCGAACACCACACCTTACTACACCGTGCCACCGGTAACCGCTCTTCCCCTAATCTTTCCCTAGTTCCTGCCCGAATAGCCTCTAAATGCACATGGCAGACCCTTCCGGACCTCGTTTCAGATCATCTTCCTATCTCCATCACTATTCCCACTTCCCCCTTAATTAACTCTTTCCACCGCCCCCCTCATTTAACTATAATAAAGCTCGCTGGGACGATTACCTTACTTATATTGATACCCACTGCCCTACTCTCTCTAACTTTACAACACTTTCTCTTCCTAAAGCCACCCACACCTTTACCAAACTCCTCAATGATGCTGTCACTTCTGCCATTCCTTTCGGCAGCATCAACCGCCCTGCTAAAGCCTGGTGGTCTCCTGAAGTTGCAGATGCTGTCGCAAAACGCCGAAAGGCATTTGCAAAGACACACTGTTCCGAAGAAGACCGCCAGCACTATATCGCCACTTCCAGACATACCTCCACTGTGATTTCTAAGGCTAAAGCCAAGTCATGGCAGAACACTTGCTCTAGCCTTTCTCCTAAAACCCGTCCCAGTGAAGTCTTTTCTCTACTTCGCTCCATCTCTGGCTCCCCCTTCCCAACTACTTCTGACCTTCACAATTTCCCAAATTGCCATACTCCTGTAGATTGTGCCAACCATCTCTCCTCACATCTACAGTCCCATTTCTCTACCCAAACCCCAAAACCTTTTCGAAGCACCGAGAAAGCTCAAATGAAGCATATCAGAACTGCACATTGCAACACCCTGCATTCCACTTTCTGTTCATCATTCTCCTCACTTGAACTCTCTACAGCTATCTCTCAACTCTCAACCTCAACCTCCTCAGGTCCTGATCAAATTACCTACCCTCTCCTATCCCACCTATCACAATCTGCGTTACATTTTCTTCTATACATCTTCAACCTTTCTTGGTCAACTCACACCTTCCCGTCTGCCTGGAAACAATCAATAATCATCCCCATTTTCAAACCCGGAAAACCCTCTGACTCACTTTCTTCATATAGACCCATTTCTCTCATTTCATGTACCTCCAAACTCTTCGAAAGAATGGTTTTAGGACGACTAACCTATTTTCTCGAACAACAAGACACTCTCTCACCCGTGCAAGCTGGTTTTAGACCTGGTAGATCGACTGTAGACCAGGTTCTCCTTCTCTCACAGTCAATCGCAGATTCCTTCCACCAATCTAAGCCAGGCGCACGTACTGTCCTTGCCACTGTGGATTTTGCGAAAGCTTTTGACTCAGTTTGGCATTCTGCCCTTCTCTCTAAACTCCTCTCATTAGATCTTCCTCTTTGCTTTGTCGAATAGATACGATCCTATCTCTCAGATCGCTGTTCAAAAGTCCGTATCTGTAATTCATACAGTCGTCTTTTCCGTCTCCGAAGAGGAGTTCCCCAAGGTTCGGTTCTAGGACCAGTTCTCTTCTCTTTATACATCAACGACCTTCCCACTTTTCTTCCTGCATCTGTTAAGACCTCACTCTATGCAGATGACCTAGCCATCTGGGCCTCCTCCCCGAGTGTTGAGTGTGCAACCTCTGTAGTACAAGGTGTCCTCAACAGACTGGTGGAATGGTCCTCAAAATGGCGCCTTCCTCTCAACTCCCTCAAATGTGAAACATCCTTCTTCAGCTTAGACCCCTACCAATCACGTACACAACCCTCTCTGTACATTCTTAACACCCCTCTCAAATTCAACCCTCATCCAACCTTTCTCGGTGTAACCTTCGACCGCACTCTCTCTTTCAAATACCAAGTCTTATTTTTACGGAAAAAGTTTCACAGCCGATTCCGTGCTTTCCGCTCCATTGCCTCTGCCTCCTGGGGTCCATCAAAAGAATCCTTATGTACCCTATACAAAGCCTTCATTCGCCCCATCCTTACCTACGCTTCCCCAGGCTGGTTTCCCTTCTCATCTCCTACTCACATCACTTCCGTGGAGAGAATGCATAGATCTTCCTGTAGAGTAATCACAGGTTGTCTATCGTCCACTCCCATTCCTCTACTTCATATAGAAGCACTTCTACCTCCACTACGAGTTACCCTCACCCACCAATCCCTCTACTTCTTTGAACGAGCCCTCCGTCTACCTCCCACCTTTCCCATAGCCTCTTTTGCGAACTCTAACCCCCGTACACGTCTCAAGAAGAGCTCATGGAGATCTTTCTCCAGATCACATAACCTTATCCCTAACCTACATCTTACTCGTGAACCTCTAATCCTCTTCCCTCCTAAACCCTCCTGGACTGCCCCATCTAATTACACAATCTCACTCCACCTCTTATCCCCATGCTCTCGCAAAGACCCCCTCCCTTCGCAATACCGCAGCTACCACCCACCTTTCCATTCTATCTCACAGCGATATCTCTGCCTGGACTGACGGTTCGGTACCTGGCGGGCTGGGGCAGGGTGGTGCAGAGATACACATCAAGTGTACAAAGTGTGTCACTGCTACCTCGCTCTCCTTTTCGACTGGTCTCTGGGCTACCAGTTTAAGTGCCGAAACCTTCGCTATCCTACATGCTCTTGAATGGTGCATCTCTCACTCCAAGACATGTAATTTTAAATCTATCACCTTCTTTCCGACTCTTTATCTGTCCTATCAACTCTCTCTACCCCCCTACCATATTTAACCCCCAAATCTCTATCCAATACACAATCTCTTCTCAATTCTCTATCCCAATCCAAGGTAGTCCATCTATAATGGATACCGGGTCACTCTTCCCTCCCAGGTAACGACTTAGCTGATTCTCTAGCTAAAGCCGGTGCCTCTCTCGATCCCTCCAGTATATCAGTGTCCCTTGCACCCCTTATTTCCTCCCAACGACTATCCCTCTACACCAGTTGGAGACGCAGCGTCCAATCTGGTTTCTTTCCACACCAAATCCCTTCAGTATCTCCCGAGGAGCTTACTCTCCCTCGCTCCGCTCGCTGTGCTCTCTCCCGTTTACGCTGCAACGGGCACAGCACTCTCCTCAACTCTTATCTCCACAGGGTTGGTCGAGCCGAGACTCCTTCATGCAGCAACTGTGGTTCTGAACCACAGAATCTCTCACATCTCGTGCTCGACTGCCCTGTACTAGACCCTCTGCGTCGGGCCATTTTCGGCTCTACCCTTTCTCTTCTGGACCTCTGGTCCCGTCCGTGGGGAGTCGCCCGATTATTGGGATTCCGCGAAATTGATCCGCGCCCCCATCCCCAGGAATGGGTCGGGTAAAACCACCACCACCACCACTATCGATTTTAACTTTGACTTCGACTCCGACTCCGACTCCCTAGTATGGGCAAAGTATTTATCTTAAATTAGATTTAACTAAGCAAAAATCATCCTTTTGAGTTGACAGTTGCACAAAATAAGTCAGGTTTTTTAAATACAATAAAAGATATTTACTTTAAAAAATTATGTATTTGAGTATACAGTATATACATGTATAATTGCAAATTACTGGTGCTGTTCAGAAGAGTGCTCAATGGCTTCAATAGTCAGAACGATTATTCCTGATTATCAAAGCACAAATATTAAAAAAAAATTGATTAAAATAGTCTCAACAGACTGTTTCACCTGTAAGGTTCATCAGAGGACACAGTTAAAATAAATTTTTACGCTTCAGGTGAAAACCTGCATCTTAGAAAAATAACGCTATCAAAAGTTTGGGTTTAAACAATTATTTTACTAAAGTAAGTGATTGATTAGCAAATAATTACTTTTGTCACGAGATATTAAAAGAAAACATACTGTAATGTTGCGCATAGATGTATTCTTAAACTTGGCCGAGCTGCCGAAAAGATTACCGGTAAAGCGTAAAAAAGTTTATGGATCATTAGTTAAAAGAAGATTCTTTTTATAAAAAAAGTTTTTATAACACTCTCTCTTAACGAATGATCCGTATTAATGCTTTATGCGGTATAAAAAATTTTTACAACACTTGCTCTTAAGTAATGATCCATAAACTTTTCTACACTTTAAACTTTTCGGCAGCTTGGCCAAGTTTAATACATCTACGAGTATGCGCAACATTACAGCATGTTTTCTTTTAATATCTCGTGACAAAAGTAATTATTTAATAATTAATCAATCACTAACTTGAGTAAAATAATTGTTTAAACCCAAACTTTTGGTAGCGCTATTTTTCTAAGATGCTAATTTTCATCTGAAGCCTAAAAATTTATTTTAACTTTTAATTTTTGCTTATTTTATTTGTTTCAACGTAAATAATATTGCTTTGTCTGTTGGGACTATTTTAATACAACATGTTTTTTTTGTTATATTTATGTTTTGATAAATACTTATATACATATAATTATATTATATACACAACCCATTAACTATAATTCTTACTGTGTTTAAATAAAACATTAATACAAATCACATTTAGAAAACTAACTCAAAATGGCATACATAACTCGAAACTAAATATGTGTTCTACACTTAATGCTTATCACATTTTCTAAACATCAAAGTATTTTATGGATAATCATAATGTTATCTCTAGTCTATTTTACAGTTATTATTTTTCCCATGGTAAATTGAACCCACGACAAACCTTAAAGTTAATACTATTAATGACTTATGTAGGCTCTGGGTGTAGGACTAGACGCTGAGTGTTGTCTCATGCGTGTAGGACTACATCTAGTCGGTTCGAAACTCAATGAGGTATGCATCGCTGACGAACTTTAACAAGAGCAAAACTCGAGTCTGGTGCTTTTTGTGTTTAGGTGGCTTAGTTTCATTTTTATCAGTAGGTAATGAGGTTAAAACGTAAATATGAATATTTTATAAATGTAAAAATTTTTATAAATGTAAGTAATAACTTTGGAAATTATAAACAATGAAAATTTGAAAACAAAAGTTTATAAAAGCAAAAGAAACAAAAAATCATATGTAAAAGAATTAAAAATTTAAACCCACAATTATAGACTACAAGAAAAATAATAAAATGCGACTAAATTTAGAATTTTCCTGAATCACCCACTACATACAGTATAAGGAAAATTCAGAGAAAAATGTTGACATTTCCATACCAATAATAAGCTCATACTTATTTCTCTCAAACAAACTTTAGCCATTAGTTTGATGGCATGGAGTCCATCTTCACAGTAATTCATGATTATATATTGATAGTAAGAATATATATGTGAATTTTGTCGGATTTTGTAAACAAAATAAAAGGGGGCCTGTAGTTTCTATCTCATGAATATTTCAATTATTGCAATTTTGTACGAGATTGAACATGCAGGCTCCCTGCCGTTTATCAACATTCATATTACGAGATTATTAAAAAATTTACCTTGGTTCTAAACTTTGGTTGATATTTCTTTGAAAGAATAGAGCAAGAAGAGTAAGTTTTAATTTTCAAAAATTTTAATTTAATAATTTGCTCGTAAAAATAAAATTGCTACTGTGAGTTTCTCCTTTATCGCAGCCATTTGGTGTGCTCTGATGAGCCTTAGTGATGAAAACAGACATTGAACACTCGCTTCTGTTGGAGGAAGTACTTATTTAAAGACACGCCAAAAATAAAAAATGGGGGGCATTTTGCAGGCTGAAACGGATTAATGGCATTTAAATTAATTTCAATGGCAAAATTGGCTTTGTCATGCGAATAAATTGAGGTACGAGCTTGGTCACGGAACCAATTAAACTCGTATGTCAAGGTACCACTATACTGTAGAAAAAGGCTGCTTAGGGTAGTAATTGATTATGCACCTAGCATTTGCTTTCTTGTCATTCGAATGAAGAAAGAAAAGCAACTAAAACGGCTGCCCGAGCATAGCATTACCCAAAATACTGTTTGCTTACGAATTAAAATGTAAACTTTTTATGAGTCGCGGGCTGTGTCGCGCGATACGCGGCAAGGTTCTCTTAAAAAGTTTACTGCAAAGCACTCCACTGGCGCACGCGGCCGCGTAAGTTGCGCGGTTAACATCACTAATATGTAAAGAAATTGGACATAAGGAGTCGGAGTCGGATAAAATATTCCGACTCCGACTCCGACTTTGACTCCTAGTCCTCTTAACAGTCCGACTCCGACTCCGCAACCCTGATTGTAACAAGTTGTTTTAAATCAATATGCTAATTTCAATAATTATATATCAAATCTAAGCAAAAAATACAACTAAAATTAAACACTTCTTTAAAATTACTATCTGCAGGAAATTCAACTGAAACCCAGTACAGTAGTTAAAACCAAAGTTCCTATAAAGTATAATCATATACTTTATAGGAACTTTGGTTAAAACTATCTTGCTAACTTAAAAGGCTGCGGCTAAAGTTACGAGACCGAAACTTTTTTCGCCATTATTAAATCATATTTTAAGCCTAACTAACCTTAACCCTAACTTTAATCCTAAACTCAAGCCCTAACACAAAACATAAAAAAGTTGGTCAAGATAAGCACAAAAATTTACAAACCCTAAAACTTAATCCTAACTACTCATTTAACCTTAGTCCAGAAACGGGCCTGCTTCTAAGGTTTCGGTCACGTATGCTGTAACCTTAGCTACTTTAAAATTGAAAGAGCATAGACTACTAGCATTAATACTACAAATATTTAAGCATTTTGTTATGAAGCATTAAATCAATTGTTGCATCGCAAAGAGATTAGAGTGACGTTTTAAATTTTAATTTGTTTATCAATAATTGACCTCTTTATTGCAATTGGATTTTAAAGTAGACCCGGATCGGAATGGAAGTAAGTGGAATAAATTGGAGATATCTCAATTTCTAGACGTGATAGAAAAGATCCGACTGCAGATTTGGGCTCAGCACACCTGAAACACTGGGAAATAATTGTTTTTTGCGGCATAACATTTTGCTGTTGACCAGTTATCGTTATACTTTTGAAGCAATGTTTTGTGACTGTAGCCATTATAAAAATTGGGTTTAATTTGAGCTAAATTAATTCAATTATATCAGTGAGCTAAACTGGTGAAAATTTTTACTGATATTTAATAGTTGCATTTACGGTTAGGCAAAAAAACTCATGTGGCTGCAAGAAGCTCTAAAAAGTACCGATTTTGCGATATATCGTTATCAAATGCGGCAGGTTACTGATGTTATTATATAATTTTTCGTGGTCTGCTGCTTTTGTTTCGATTACATCAATGTACCGCTTGCCCTTTCGCGAAATCGTCTAAGAAAAAATGGCAAGAAATGGAATTGAGCAAATTGTTGGGTTTGTACCCATGACCAGGTGAGTTTTGTTTCTTTACTATTTTTAAATTAATCCTGTGACTGAAACTTATATTTTTTTCTAGTTCTCACAACCTCTCGTGGAATTGAACTCGTTTTATTCTTATTTATCGAACTTTGACCTCGATGGCTTAAATGAAGCGGAAGTAAGAATGATTCGCTTTATTTGCGTTTTTAAAAAGGCTTTACAAAAGCAAAACGTGTTTTTGTTTATAAGCAAAGAACATACAAAGAGACAGCGCGGCCGCCATCGTCGTCGCTCCGTCAGTGTCAGACAATCAGATGGAGGAAGCGACAACAGCGTGTCAACAGGACGAACATAAACTATCTTGTCATTCAGCAATTGGTTCAGAATATAAACTTGTTCTTTTATCCGACATTAAGCTTCTTAAAAAAACAGTCCATTAAAAGCTTACAATCGTCTTTAAACTAAAAGAGAAAATGCAATCGCATAGTTAAGAGAAACTCGCTGCAAACAAAATACGGGAGACATACGGTGACATTACAAACACAGTACAAGTAACAAACTGTAATTATGTTTTGTAGAAAAGCGATTTTCTACCTATTTGCAAGTGAAAAATGATGGAAGTATTTGTTTGTTTGTTTTTTTATATAGCCATTCTTGTGTACATACAAATGAACAAGGTAAATAACAAATTACGATATTTAAAAGCGAGAAGAATCTAAAGGCAATTTACAATTGCATTTCGACTTGGCCTCGAAAAGAAACAAAGCAAATCAAAAATGAACATTAGTTAAAGAGAGAGAGAAAGAGAGAGAGAGAGAGAGAGAGAGTGAAAAAGTCCAGAGATAAAAAAAATATTTCAGTGAGTGCCGAGAAAAGATCGAATTGAAACACCAACTAAAAGATGGTGACACTCCGGGACAGAGTGCGGTATCACGTGATCAAAGCCCCGGTATGACAAACAATCCGACTAAATCAATACCCTTGAAGTCGATTTTACACGGTCACTCGATTAGTGATGACTGCAAAACACTCAAAATTGGTCTAACGTAAAACAAAATGGCAGCTCGAATGACGAAACAATAACAAAAGTACCCAGTCATGTTTCGATACGATACAAACAAAAAAGAGAGTGGAGTCGATCACGGCGCTCGACGTCCGGAGACAAAGAGACGGGAAAATATTGCAAATCGAGTGATTCCGTTCAGGAAAAAGCAAAAACAGATCATGAACCGCGAAAAAAACCCGCCGGGATTTTTCGGACACAAAATAAATTTAATTTAAAACCCGTTCAATCAAATGGCCTTGCGTGTGCACTTGAAGAGGAATACTTCGTCATTCGAAGTCAAGGTACAAAACAAGTACTTCCATTTAAGACTTGATAAGTTAATTGCAAATAAATTGCTAAAAATAATATAGTCGGCTCTCAAAAACAACATCAAGTTGGTTTCCTTTGTTCTGTATATTTATGATGGTGTTATTCATCTTTCTATCAATTAATTTAATGGAATTTGGTCTATATCAGTTTTAGCGTTTAGAAACGTATAGAAAGCATAAAATACAATTAAATGATTGTCGAAAAATCATCCTATTATCATCAAAGCGACTTCCTTTTTTGAAATTTTTTTTTCGAACGTTTTCAAACAATTAAAGATATTGGGATGACAGAGTTTTGTTTAAACATTGGTCGATAAATAATTAGCAGTAGAACAGAACAGTGGACCTTACGACGGACTTTTTTTGCTTAAATCACGAAAAATGTAAATTTCTTTTTTCGTCGTCTAATGACACAACAAGAAATACAAGCGAAGCGTGGTGCCGCTATTGCTTCGTACATATAAATATTATAAGGCAACTGCAATTCATAAACAAGGTCCTCACGTCGGGGTCACGTGTCCTCGATCACAGTAGGTTCTCCTCGAATTTCTTCATTATATCAGACTGCTGGTATATATCGATCTGACCCGACATCTGTTTGCGCCGTAGTCGCTGTTGCTCGCGCATCTCTGCGATCTTGTTCTGACGGGCCGTGTCGGTTCCGTCGCTAGGCGGAGGTAAGTGGGGGAGGGCAGCTTGCTGGCGTGCGTTCTTCATCTCCTCTTCCATTCGCTCTCTGTTCGAAACAAAAATCAGGTTGAGTTAGGCAAAATGTAAACGGGTGAAGCAGCTGGAGCGTGGCAGTAGTTCGGTTTTCAATTGAAACAAGTTGAACGCCATTTTGATTTATTTTCAATAAAATATCTGTTAATTTGTGTTAAATCGAATATAACTTTTAAATATAAAAAAGCAAATTTTTCTTTTAAACCAAAGCCGTTATTAAACTCGCAACAAGATTTAAGCAAATACACAGTCAGCAGCATGGCTGAGTGGTTAAGAGCGCCGTGATTGTGATCGACTTGGTTTCGGTTCAAAACCTATTCGCGCTATTCTGTTGTGTCCTTGGAAAGACACTTTACGGTACTTGCCCCTGCTTGACGGTATTGGCAAGCAGTTCTAAATTTCAATCATATCTCTACAAAACTAAATAACTAAAAGAAAACTTTAACCGAATAGCAGTATTTTTGGCATCTCCGAAAGCATGTCGAAATAATTGCTTGTCCTAGGTATTTGCGCCTCCATCGCTTTCCTGCGTGTCCGAAGAATGAATAATAAATGAAAATGAACGTTATTGTGCCATCTTGCATACCTTTGTTTCGCTTGTTCCATCTTTAGCCTTTCTTTTTCTTGCTGTTCCTTTTCAAGACGCCTTTGCTCTTCCAAAAGAGTACTCATCCTCTTTCTTTCTTCAGCTTGCTTTTTAAAAGTCTCGAAACTTAAGGCGGCATTGGTGGCGTGGGGAAGTTGTGTGGCGCCACCTTGCGATAACGGACTGGCGGGCACGTGTTTTGAGCCCCAACCAAGCTTTATCCAAGCAAGGTGCGATTTGACTTTGACGTCAGCGGACTGCAAGCAAGATGATAATAAACAAATGTCAAAAAACCTAATCAATAAAGCAAGTCTTGCATATGTTGAATTGAGAATTCACTAAATCATTGGTTTCCAACCTAGGGGTCGCGACCCCACGTGGGTTGTTTGACTTTCTTCTGGGGGTTGCAAAAGCTTTTGATAAACGATATAAAACGTAAAAGTTTTAATAAAAACATTTATAATTATTAGTTAATTAATTAAAAGTTATAAGTTTACTTAAAATTATTAATTGATATTTGATTTATGGCTAATAATATCGGAATCTTAAACAAAAAACTTACTTTAAACTTGTTGTGAAAAAAATTCTAAACATTACTATTAAATACAAATAGTTTATAACGTTATTATACAGAAGAGAACAAGCTTCGCACAATGTTCATTGCGCGGCGTAGGCAAACAAAAGTTTAAAAAGGCACCAAAATTGTTGAGCACACACAGGCAAAAGCAAGCATACAAAAAAATTCTGCTGTGTCACAAAACAGTTCTTAAGACAGTCTATTGCCGTACAGGAAGTTCGTATGCTATTAACAGTGAATGAGATTGATTAATTTCAAGAATTTTTATGTAGGTAAAAATGCTTTTTAGATTAAGGACGCCAGCAGGAAGTCGCAGATTAAATTTTTGCACGAAAGATTGAAAAGGCTATCGCCTCTTTCGGCTAACTTAGACTCATTTCTTTTGCTGAAAGTCGCACCCTTTTCCAATGATAGGTGAAAGAGCGATCTCGGTTAGAGAAGCGCTGGGCTGTAAGTAAAGAGGTACAGTGTAGTTGTCAAGATAAGACTTAAGTTGCCGTGAGAGAGAGAAGTTTGTGTAAAAGCTTTTATCCGTCATAATATTTCATTGGCCTCTTGCTATATCATTAATCCTGTTCATGCTTGTAGGTGCACCTGCCTATACAAATGTAATCCAGGTCTTGCAATATCGTTAATTTAGCAAGTGAAGTTTAATTCAGCGTTTCTTTAACTGTTCAATAAAATTTTAAACGTTTGAACCTATAAAGGGTGGTAAACAAGGGGAGAACAAGGGGTGAACTAGCAAAGGCAGAGTTACCATTAGAACACCCCAAAAAATAAACACAGCTAACTAATCAAAGTGAGGGGGCATCAGAACTTGCAAGCTGTAGCTGTATTAAAATCTGTTTTTCGGAAAACGTCAAGTGAAGACAAAAATAAATAAATAATAAAAGACCTTTACCTTGTGTCCAAAAAAAGGTCGTATTCATTTTTCGAAAATAAAGTGAAGTTCTGTTTTGGTGGAATGACATGTCAGTGAATAAAATAAAATTAAAGAAGCACCAAAAAAAGGGGTAAACAAAACCAAAAAAAGTTTAAGAAGCACTGCCTTTAGTTTAAATATCAGCAACGTGCCTGAGAAGGAGGAAGGTCGTATTTATAAAAAATGCGATCAGATATCTTATCACGTATCAGCATGTTCTATAAAGATGATGCTACACTTAAGAGCAGTCAATATCCCTATAAAATGACTCAACTACAAAAGAGAAAACTTTGTCTGCATATTGGTCAATAATCAGCCATTTGATTTTTTTGCCTTTTCCATCGACATGGCTGTGTGAAAATAGCTTCTCTGCATTGCTGGGAATAAAGGACAGGACCAGGATTAAACAAATTGTATACCAGATCTATCGTGTGCTTTGATAACAACAAGGCCACGCATAAATAAACTTATGCCCAAGATGCAAGCCTAGTCATTAGTTTTCATTTAACAGAGTTGATTATTATTTTTTTTTTTTTCTTTTAATAGGCTACTACAAATGTATTAAATAGTCTACATATGCCACTATACCTAAAAAAATTATTTTTAAAAGAGGTCGTTAAGTTCCATTGGATGGCTAAAATGGGTCGTGGTATAAAAAAATGGTTGAAAATCACTGCACTAAATAAATTCGAAAATGGGATGTCAGTCGAAAGATAATATTGGCACGAAGTGAAATTGTTACAAGCTGAAAATTCTCGTACGTCATGACGTCAGGCAGGATACTTCAATGCTTACATGACGAAACAGTAAGTGTAATTTCGCAAACGGCGCGAACGTGCCATCAAAGCAGATCATTAACAAACCCTAACTGATGAAGCACCGCAAAAAAGTATAAAAATAACTTGTACAAAAACAAGTTTAAGCAACGAAAGTAATGAAACAAAACTCCCACCTTCTTTTCAGCACTTTGAGTTTCGTTGAGGGATGGAAGAGTAGGTTTTACGGGAGCCTCGGCGTCATTCGCTTGGGTTTGATTCTCGGTGGCTAGATCGATTCTCGACAAGTAATTATCAGTAACGACTGCAGCAGCTGCAGGGGGTGCAAGGGAGGACGGAGGTTTTCCCATCTGCAAGGAAAACGTATAAGTAGCGGTTGTTGTAACAAACAAGCGAACCTGACACTTACCGCAGGTGCGCCTAAAAGGACGCTGTTGGCTTGGGGGGGAGGCGCAACATCGACGGGGGCAGCGACGGATCGCTGTTGCTGGGGTAAGGCGGGGGCCATAGCAGTTGGGGGTGCAAGAGTCTGGAAAACGAGAAAAGACGAGAATACAGAATGTAAAAATCATCAAATGTGTAATAGCACGTCAACCGTGCACATTACAAACCTGGGCTGATTTTGGGGCCGCCGGCATCTGAACGGAAGAATCGCCCGGCCCGTGTTTATTGTGATATGAGGGGGGTAACTGAAAACAAGCTTGTGATTAATATTCAATCGAAATTATGGTTAATATTCAATAGACATAAATTATAAACTTTGAAGAAAGTTAATATTCAAAACCAGCCGAAATAAGTCTGACCTAAGCAATCAAAATTTCGAGTAAACTTGAAGACATCGAAGTGAAACGCTTACCAAAGTAGATTGAAGCGGCTGTTGCTGCGATGGGATAGGGTGGTGGTTGTTTTGATTATCGAGCTTTTCTGTTTCTATAAAATTATATGTAAATAGTCTACGAATTTTAAAAGTTGATTTTAAACGTGCGCAATTATAACCAGGAGCAAAACAAGCGCTGCTAACTGATGCCGACTTTATACCGCCGCTGCTAGCACCACCCATGTAGCGTAATGGAGCCGGATTGCAAAAAACCTTGCATTGCGGTTTTACTGATAAAACTAAACGAATGTCTGCGAAGTTTAGCAAAAATTTCATTTCGTGAAGCACTTGCAAACGAAGGGAATTTCCCGCTTAACACTTTTGTATTTTAAATAGGTAATTGCCGCCGAAGCAGAGGCAAAACAACAATCGCAAACTGTTTATATGTGAAACGTCACGACACTTCGTGGCTCAGACGAAAAAACAATTGTAAAATCGTATAGTTTACTCTTAAAAAACTGCACATAAGAAGCAAACCGATACCTGAATCACTCGAAGCCGATGAACTGGAGGAAGAGGAATCGCCCGTGTCCGATCGCTCTCCTCCGGAGGAGCTGCTCGATGTATCCGACAATCGACTTCCAGAAGATGGATTTGTTTTATCTGAACAAATTTTTCAATTGCTCGCAAAAGCAAAAAATTAAAATACAATGGGTCGCGATAGGGCTGGAAACTCACTTTTTTTCGGCTTTTTCGTTAAACCAAGCTTACTATTGACATCTTCTAGCCTTTTTTCGAGCTCTTCCTTTTTCTTCTGAGTAACTTGTTGCTTTGTGGTCTCTTTTGCTGCAAATAAATCGACTAAAAGAAGGAGCAATGAAAAGCTATCAACGCAAATTAAGCTAAACTTAACAAACTGCAACTGACAAATCAAAGCAACTCAGGGCAACACCGCGGCAAAGCCTCTTCGCAGTGGGTCACTTACTATAAGGCTTACGAGGTTTTTTCTTCAAGCAGGTGCTCACGTATTTCTCCAGTTCGCGCAGAATCGACGGCTTCAAAGTCTCAAAATCGATTTCAATCTCATCCGGGTTCGAATCCTTCAGCGACGGCTCGCGAGTCTGCATCGCGACACGAAAGTTATCACATGCTGGTGTTTCCAGTCAAAAACTTACAAAAAAGCCCACCGTCTATTAATCGACACTCGTAACATCAACTAAATAATTCGAACTGAACCTGTATGAAGTGGAACACCCTCCACAGCTTGTCTCCGGGAAGCTTGTTTATGTCGAGCGACAGCTGACGCTTCTCGTCGTACGTCATCGGCTTGGCAACTTCGCTGTCGTCGTCGAACTTATCGCTCTCGTACCGGTAAACGTCGGCTGGTTTGTCGCCTGTCGGCTGCGGTTGGGCAGGGTTCGGTTGAGCCGGTTGCTTCGTCGATTTTCTAAAGAAAATCACTTTGTTCCAAGATTTTATAAATAACATGGGGTATTTTGGATAATACTAGAAACCAAACTGATATAATACAATCATACAGGTGCAGTTTGGTTTCTAGTACTTTGTTTTAAACTGGAAACGTTGACTGGTGCGAGTTGCATTAAATCGAACGCAACGCGAAACACTTTTCTTCATTTAACTAATGTTTTTCAGTTTTGTTTTTTTTTATGAAGACAAGAACTTGCAACGCTCTAAATCAATTTGACCAACACGTCAACTTGGGTAAAGGGCCAGTAGCTTGTAGACGTAGCTAAAATATATCAATAGTAGAATCCAACAACAAAAAAAGCCTACTTTTTTCTTCCCTTGGTTAAAGGCTCTGATGCAACACTGGATGCGACAGGCAAAGTTGCAGGAGGAGCAGGATTGGGAGGCATTGCCGAACTTGCTCCGACTTTATTCTTCCGTTTCGTTTTCTCTACTTTAGGCTGAAAAGGAGTTTAGAAGTTAAGTCCAAACCCAAAACTTACGCTCGTAAGCACAAATGTATAGTATTACACGAGTATTTACTTAAAAACAGTCTTTAAATAAGGGGTTCAAAATGGTGCATGCGAAAGAATTGTTAAGTGACGACCGATTGGAAAAAAACAAAAGCAACAATAGCAAATGTTACACCTGCTTGTGCTTTTTCTTCTTTTTTTTCGTCTCATCGCACAGAAGAGCTTCTTGCTGCTGAGTAAGCTGGGAGAGTTGAGCGTGCACCATTTTCAACTGTAACAACAAACATTGGGTCACTACCTGACCCAAGTGGGAAAGTTTGGTACGGGGCCACACGTAGCAAAAGACGACTTACTTGCTCCTGAAGAGCCGCGAGTTTTATCGTTCTTTCGTCATCTTCGCTTTCCGATGATGACGAAGATGAGGAGGATGAGGAAGAGGATCGCGAGGCTGACTCTTCCGGCTCCGTGTGATGCTTGTGATCCTTCGGAATGGAAGCAGCAGGAGGAAGAACTACAAGAGGAGGACCACTGGAGGACTTAGGCTCATCGGGCATCTTAGCGTACCTAAGACAAAACAAGTCAACGTAAAGAAACGGAGAGTGACAGGGCCCTTAATAGCATGGTGAGTTTAAGAATTTATAAAAGCGCAACCTGACCAATACGACTGCTTTACTTACCACGTTTCAAAGAGGTCGGAGAGTTTTTTTGCCATTGCGACCACGTCGTGATCCGGGGGGCTATACTTGTAACAATTGGTAATTATTAAACGCATGTCAAACGCGAACTCGCCGGCCGTCTCGTATCTCCTGCAAACCAATTCAACTTCACTGCAAATCACCGCTGATTGCTTCCTTCGAAGCTGAGCGAGAATGCTGCGGCGCTCAAACGATCGAAGAATCGAACGCAACGCTCACCTTTCTTCCAGCTTCGTTTTTATCGTGCCAAGATCCATGGGATGCTTGATGACGTCATAGTAGTTGTGCAAGCCCAACGTCTCGGCGTCCACTGCTTTGTAAAAGGGCCAGCAGAAGCTCTATGAAACCAGTATCGTCGATTGTCAAACTATTCGGCAAGAGTTAGCGAACATTCAACAAACTCACGGCGTGTCTCTTGGAAAATAATTCCTTCAGGAGAGTACTGCAGTATTTTAATTGCTCGTTTAACTTTGTTCCCTTGGTTTTTTTCGGCTGGGACTCGCCCTGAAAACATACGAAAAAAACTTAATCCAAACTCAAAACACTGTATTATTTCTCAACCATATTCAGCTTTTAAGCAATAAATATTTTAATTGTACGTGTGCTATCAACCAGGCGTTAAAGTTAAGTAAAGTCACGGCCTGTACGAAACGTAAAACATTGGGAGCCAACCGTATTAAACTCTAAAAACACAAGAGCAATAACTTAAAAGCTATCACTTGTGATGGGCATAACATGCATTTTATCAACAACTTATCCAAAAAAACCAAACGCGATAATTAAAACACGACGCTTTATACTGTATCAATCGCTACACAAGTCGCCGGTAATCCACTTCTGCTATAAATGAAGTTGCTTACGAACTACTAACGCAAATATGCGCTTTTTAAAAAGTCTCGAACAATGCGAATATCTGCTCGACGCCGCAAAAGTCAAGTTATTCATGCAAAGTAAACTTCGCTTCTAACGAATACAATCATGCAAACGCTTTGAAATCGAAGTTTGTTCAAATTGTTAGTTTCTGCGGTTACGTCTTTATTTATGCAAAAACTTGCAAGACGCAAGTGGTCTGAAACTTTAGGCCTAAATAAATTAGTGACGACCAAAAAAAATTATTATATTCGAAAAGTGCGTTATGGCAGCATCTACGGTATGCACTGAAGCCTTCACTTTCAATCAATTGACTGCATGTGTCAACCGGTAACCAAAAAAGGTACCTCAGTTTGTCAAAATTTGTTCGAAAACATTCGTGAAGACTTAAGAAGTACAAATAGACAAGATCAAGAATATTTGGATTAGTTTAGCATCCTGGTTTACGTAAAATGAAATCTGCCAATATATTGCGTCAAGGACAAGTCAACTCCACAATCCGCTAAATGTTTCGCAGCTTTGTCTCCAACATTTTGATAGAAAAAAAAAGCAAAAACACTAATCGCTACAATTACTGATCACTAGGACAACCAAAAGTCAATAAAGTCAAATTTTTTCTGCCTTGTTTAGAAGTGATGAAACGCCCACAAACTAAATTTCAGGTTGATGCGATGAGAGGTTTCAAAGTTATTAAGTCAAGAAAAATTAAAAATTTAGGGTTAAGTCAAAAAAAAAGTTTGGCACATTTTCTTTTCGACATTAATTATTTAAGTGTCACGACTCACGAATAAATTAGGTAGGTTGTGCTAGGCTAGATTTTGCCGTTTGAATTAATTGATTTACCACAATTGTTTTCACATGTCTCAGCCTTCAGTTGGTCTATTGTGCAAATTGTGACGTAATAGTTTTGTATTGCCAACTAATGGGCGATTGAATATTAAGTAGACTAGGCGTGGAAGGCAGGTAATGTGGTCTTCCTTCTAGGTTAGTTAAATACTCAAGTCATTTTGCATACAGTGTTGAGTTTTAGTTTACTAGTGTTTTCGTTTGCTTTTAGCTATCATGCCTAAGGTTAAGCAATTATATTCTTCCAAAGTTCGTAGTATACTGCATGAATAAGCTTCTGAGTTTACCTCAACACCTAAAGGTAAACTTTTTTGCAAAGTCTGTGATAGCATAGTGAAATGCGACAAAAAGTTTATGGTGGATTCACACCGCGGCAGTGCAAAACACCAAAGAGGCTTCTTACATGAAAAGGCAGGTACGCAAACATTTCTTAAAACTCCTATACCGGATTTTGCAAAAAAAGTTATTAAGGCGTTTCTTTGTGCTGACATACCATTGCACAAGTTGAGAAATAGCCACCTGTCATCTTTGTTTAAACAGCTTGGTAATCCGTTACCTTCCGAGGGAAAATGTCGTTCGAAAGTTGAGAAGTTAGCTGAAGAAGAAGCCTTACGATTGAAAGATTATTTGAAAGACCAAGAAATGTTTATGGTTGTGGATGAGAGTGACATAAATGGCAAAGACTTCTTGAATATCTTAGTTGGCAAGTTGACAGCTCCTGAAAAACGTTACTATTCAACTGTAAGACTCTTTCGCAGTCTGCGAACAGTAACATCGTAACTCGAAAAATTGACGATGCAGTTCACTTTCTTGGTGTTGCACGACAAAACTTTTGCTTGTTGTTAACCGACAGAGCGAGATACATGACTGCTGCTGGAGTCCTGTTAAAAACACTATATCCCAGGCTCTTCCAAGTAACATGCATGGCTCATCTTCTGCATAATTGTGCTATGAAAGTGAGAGCTAACTATCCTGCTGTTGATGAGTTGGTTGCCAGGGTAAAAGCAGTGACCACTAAGAACAGGTCAAGAAGAGTTTTTTTTACTTCTATTGGCCAACCTCCACAGCCAGTTATAACTAGATGGGGCAGTTTGTTGACGGCTGCTTTCTATTACTCAAGAAATTTTCCAGAAGTAAGAAAAATTTTGGAAGGCTTCCATGATGGTGGTGTCCTCGTGCGGCGTGCTCAAGAGGCTGTAAAAGCTCCCAACTTAGCTACTCAACTTGTAGAAATAGAGGAGCAGTACAGTGCACTAGTTGACACAATTCAGAAGATGGAAGATAGCCGTTGCACCATTCGATAAGCTTACCAAAATATGACGTCCCTTGACTTTGGTGTTGATGGCTGCCAAATTGGAAGATATATTCAAGGAAGAATGTCAAGGAATGACATCAACTGCATTGTGAAAATGGGACAAGGTGATATTTCGCGACATTTGTACAGTCTTTTAAGCAACTCCCAAGCAACCTCTGCGTCAGTAGAGAGAAGGTTCTCTATTTTACGAAAACTTCTGGTGAGAGACAGAAACTTTAAAGACGATAAGGTGAGGCACTACTTGATGCTGAAGTACAACACCGCGTAATCCTGTCATTGACTTCAGGATAGTGAAAGATACTGCATACTCATCTCTTGTTCTTTTTCGAACAACTTTCGTTGCCTGTTTCTTACCTGTATAGTAGTTTGCTTGAGTCTTTCGTGTTTTTTCGTTTTTATGTTATTTCATTGGAAACAAAAAGACTTTCTTACTAAAAGTTTGATTTCTAATAAAATTTTTGTATTTTGCACAGTTGCAAGCGCATGAACTTATTGGCCAAAATAAGGTCAAAATTTGTAAAATTTTAAGTCAAAATTTCAAGATTTTTTGGTTAAAAATTGGTTGCCCTACTCATCACTCACCGCTTCACCCGAGTCCAAATCACGTGATCGCGGCGGCCGAATCATCCGGCCTGAGCTCTCTCGGCGGCCGACCGACTGAAGCCGGCCGGGGAGACGATTCGAGGCGTCGGTCGACTCCCCCTCTTCGAAAACAACCGATGAGTCGTTGTGGAAAGTACTGTTTTCGTGAGGAAGAGCGGCTGACGGAATTTTGCCAGGAGCAGTTGCAACGGCTGGAGTGGTAGTATTCGCTTTTCTTTTAACTCCTCTTTTTATTTTGGAATGCGACGCGTTCGCACCGGATGAAGACTGAAGCAAAAAAATCGATTGAGGTTGAAATGCGCGTTTGACAGTTTTTTAAAAACTCGTCACCATCGAAAAATGATTCAAATCAAAAAAAGAAAATATTATATGATAAAAAGTGGGGAAATCTAACCTGCGCGTGAGAGTTGTTGATTTGTACTATCGGTGAAGCAGTTAAGGTGGGAGCTGCAGTACCGCTTTCGTCGTTTGCAGGGGCATGAAGCGATTGAGGTTCTTCGAGGGGGATCGCGTTGCCTCGAGGCGTGTCATTGCTCGACGACACTGTCTGGTTAATGCTTAAGTCGCTGGTTCGCTTCCGAGTGACGGTTCCGCCGCCGCGAACCGCTTTGCCTTTTGCCTTCTTTCCTTTGGTCGGCACATCGATTTCGACCTCGGAAACAGGCATGTCTTTCAATTTCTCAAGGAAAAGCTTTTCCAAGGTCCTAGCCATCAAAACGACGTCGTCAGTCGGCTGCAAAGCAACGATAGAGATTGGAGTTATTTTTTTTCTTTTACTGTTAACGTGGGTATGCACTGACGGCAACAGTTTCATGGGGGTTCACACAGGCTACAACAGTTTTGCTGTGGTTATTCCCCAAACGTTACAGTTTTATGCGGGTTCACATTGATTTCAACTGCTTCAAACCAACTTGTATGGTTTCAGTGCTAAATGTCGCTTTTTTTCTTTTTATAAAAGTCACCCATCAAATTCGTATTAACGTGGTTTGACAGTAGCCAAATAACTAAATATTAAAGAGTAATAGCAGCCAACACTTAATCAAGATAAGTCTATTATATCATCTAACCTTGAAAATATTTTAAATTAAAATTGAAATTGAAATTGAAAACGCATGGATATTGGACAAGCACTTTTCAAACACATACGTTTCAACAGCAAACGAAACCAAACATTTATGAAGTAAGTTTATAAAAATTAAAAGTAAAACAAAGGCAAATAAAACAAAAGTTATTTTGATACTAAAATATTAAACCATACATTACCATGTTGTATATATAGCAGTTGGAAAACATGAGATTGAAATCTTGAATACATTCTATCCCAGCAGTATATTGATATGAATCAAGTTTTTTCTTTATTAAAGACAAATCCATTGGATGTTTGATAATATCAAAATAATCCTAAAAACATTAATATGTAAATGACAGATACAGCAGGTTTAGCAACAAACAAGTAAAAATATGCTACTTTTTAAAAAACAATTTTTATATCAAAGAAAACAATGTATACTAATTATCAATTCATAAAAATTATTTTGAAAAATATATGTATTAGTGTTAAATGCATGTATGGGATAATTTTACTAAAACACTTTAATAAACTTTGACTAAAATAAAATAAACAAGTTGACCAATTACTAATCAAAAACTCAAACAAAAGCAAAAGATTTTGGTCAATAAACCAGTCAAATAAACATAAAAAATCAACAATGAAAGCTGCCATCAAGTGTAAGAAATACGTATAAAAATTACACAAACACAAAAATTGAATTAATGTAAAATCAATATGCAAATATCTTCCTTAAAAATCTTCATTATTTAGTAGGTTGTAATGAATTTTATAAAGATGTTTTTTTGTATAGCACTCATGTCAAATATATGAGTGAAGTTATTGTTTCTTTTTTTCAACACTAGTAACTTACCGACAAATTCAATTCAACAGGGTCTACAGGAGAGCGAAAAGGCCAAGAAAAGTGATTCTTCAATAAAGCAGGATAAACAGTTTTTTTTAGATAGAGCAACTGATTTGTTAACCGACGAGATTGAGGTTCCTGGTTGGCTCCATCTTCTGTCATCGCTTCAACAGAAACCTCAGTCTGAAAAAAAACAAAATGTCTACCAACTTTTCCAAAATGATACTCCTACAATGGTCTCAAGATGAATAAAAAAAAAGCAAAGCATTTACTTAAATAAAAAAGGGATGTTTTAATTAAATTACATTATTAAAAATTTGGTACGATTTAGTCAAAAATAAACAAAATTAAAAATAAATATTATTTGGTCATATATTCTTCCAAAAACTATTTAAATACAACTATTTTCTTAATCTGATGTTTGAAGCTTAGATGATGATTATACTTTTGTGACAAAAAGATTTTAAAAAATAGTAAAATTAGGCACTAGACACTCTTAATTAGGCCAAGCATAATTCCTTTTTACCGCAGAAGAAAAAAATTTATCGCAAAGATCTTTCAGTCTCCTTTTCGAATATGTTTTTATCATAATATGAAGTAAATAAATGTATTATTTTATTTACCGTTTGTTGTTAGGCTTATGCTAGAGATTGTGAGAGAAACAGAAAATTGTGCACTAAAGTTGACTATTTTTTATTTGGGCACAAGCTTTTGTGGGCTACTGCTTTGTGGGCTACTCAGGCTACTACTACTTGAAGTGAGCAGTAGCCCACAAAAGCTTGTGCCCAAATAAAAAATAGTCAACTTTAATGCACAATTTTCTGTTTCTCTCATTTGATTTGAAAAGTTGACACGGCTCCCCCAATTCTATTTCTTGTAATTCTTCGATGCTAGAGATTGTGTTTTCTTTCATTTTATTTGACTTGCAATTTTTAATACTTTTAAATTTCCAAAATAACCAAACATTTTTTTTTTTTTTTTTTTTGATGCAAAACATTGCCGTAAGTTTAGTTCATTTCCAAGTAATTTACAATAAAAATAAATAAATAGAATGTAATAGATAAACGCTCGTATATTACAAATAAAAGTTAGATACCCAGTAGATTAGCTTAATCACCTGGCTATGAATAATTTGACAGAAGCAGCAGATCCAGCCTTTCAGCTCTATTTCTCCTGCATTTGCTTTGTCGTAATCTTCGGCCGAAACATTGGAATTACACGAGCGATGTTGCCATCGGGAACAACATTCACATTCAAGACCCTGGTCTTCAAACTTTACGTAATTTTTGCAAACCGTACAACAGTCCATTTCAGGAATTTGTTTTAAAATCTTCAACGGAAATTTTAAAATGTTTTTGGCTTTCTCAATTGATGAGATTTTTCAGATCTTTCTGGTTTTCATGGTTTTTTTGTTTCAATCCGGATAAAAATTGAAAAAGTTATTTCAACGCAACTTCTCAATCAAGTTTAGATAATTCCTTATTCGTACTGTTAAATTATACTTTGTTTGAAATCTTTGAAACAAAAGAAAAGCTGCAACATTTTGTTTTGACGACCGCACGCAAGTAATTAACAGATTAAATTTGCTTTGCAATCAAATTCAATGGAAAAAGAAAAAAACAGTTGTTGAAGAATTTACAAGAACTCTTTTAAATCAAAACTAAGAAGACCTTATAATTGTAAACGTCTTTTTACAATTATTTTTAAAAGTTGTTGGACACATTGTAACATTAACTAAAAAGTATAAAAATTAATCACAAAAAAACGATAATAATTTAGTTGCCACAAATTTCAGAATTAAATCAAATAAAAAAACTATAATTTACTGTATTTCTTAACTATTAGTTGAAATTGTTTTCAATAGGCCATTTACGTTATCACGTATATTTAAAGCTTGGCGCAACATATTTTAACAATAATATCAATATGTTCGCTTCAAATCTTCCAAACAAATGTTACGTTTATTCAAGCGTCTTGAAAAGTTTTTATTGTTTACAAGAATAGTAATTTTTTTCCATTACCCGTAATAATTTTATTTTATTTTTGTTACTTTTTATGTTAAGCAAATATTTTTCTAATTCTTTTTTTTTAAATTGTACTAGCATAATAAAATATGCTTATGCTTTGCCATATTCTAATAAAAGTTACTTTTTTCTAAATCAGTTCAAACAAAAATTATACAAACACATAGAAAACTCTATCAAACATTTCACGCAAATTGATCATTCCCGCATAGAACTTCTGACAAGTTTGAACATTGATACAATGCTACGTTCATTTTGAACTCTCTTATTTCACTTTTGCTTCAGTTTGCTTTCTAAAAGATTACATTAATTGATTCTGTGAATTAGTGCAAAAGCTTTTACCTTAAAAACAATCATCCTTTTTTTTACATTAAAGTGGGTCATAAACGTACGAAAAACTTTTTCTCACGAGGCAGCACATGAGCACAATGACGTACTGTTTTTTAAAAAAAGCTGTGGATTTTTTGTTCCTACAAAATTTTATTCAACTGTCATGTGTTTTAGAACGTCAAGTTTCTAAAATATGTATGTCTAAATGAGCAACAGGTTTAAATCAAAATAACATTTTATTTTATTTTTGAAAATGCCAAGTCAAACCTTAAATTTATCTTTCTAATGTAATTAATTGTCATTCTAATAAATAAAAGGGCAGCTGCTGATGCACGCGTGTCTGTTTGTTTTTGAGCGCTACAATAGATCGCTGGCAAACTGTTCATTGTTTTGCTTTTTTTTCGTTTTCTTATGATTTCAGATAAATTTAAACATAATTTTTTCGTTACTCGTTATCGCAGCGTGGTCGAGTGGTTAAAGCACCGGACTGATAATCAACATGGTCTCGGTTCAAAACCCACTTGCGCCATTCTGTTGTGTCCTTAGGAAAGACACTTTACGGCACTTTCCTCTGCTTGGTGGTCTTGACAAGCAGTTCTAAATTACAGTAATATCTCTACTAAATTACTAGCGGACAGCAATATCTTGGCATCTCCGAAAGCACCTATGTATAGCGTCTCCTTCGCTTTCCTGCGAGTCAGGAGGATAAATATAGAGATAAAAATTAAATAAATAAAATACTTAGTAAAACTTCAGGTTTTATTTTTTTTCACCAGTTAATATTTAATCGTCCAGGGAAACCCTATTAAACAACATTTAAAAATTGTTTAGCGATAATTAAAACGCTGTTAAACAAATTTTAAAACTTAATTATGAAGACTTGATTGTGCATCAATTAGTAATTTAAAAAATAATTTTCGTTTTTATTTATTTTTTACCAAAGTTCTTGGGGGATTATAAAAAAACAACACTCTTACTTCAGTTACAAATCAGTAATAAAAAAACAAAAAAAAAAACAAGACATAAATAAATATAATCAAAAAAGCATATTCAAAATAATTTTTTATACTAAATGGTTTCTTCGTATAATCATTTGATATCGACCTAGTTACTGCTTTCTATTTTAAGTGTTGTCACCATTGCATAGGTAAGCGCCATGACCCAATTTTTTAAATTTGCAATAGCCCATGAAATAAATTCCCTTTACCAAGACACCCCGGAAATAATTCAGATAAGCAAGCATACATTTCGTGTTATTCTGTTCGGAGGTCGTAATGTTTGCACTGAGTCCATAAAACAACAATCTGAACATTGGGACCACCTGGATAAGGATGAAGATGTTGAAAAATGAGGGTTCTCAATATTTATCGGTTTAAATGGTCCCTTATGGTACCTTAATTTTTTATACGTAAATTTGAAATTCACTTATGAGTATCTTTGGGATTCCTTGCAATAACCTTTGCAATCCGAAGAAGGATGGCGGCATTCGATTGAAAACATAGTTTGACGTAAAATTTGACTTTGCCCGAAATTTCTACGTTGAATGCAATTTAATCGTAAGCCATCTAACTGATTTTTGTTGACCTAACAAGTTCATAAACGCATTAAAAGGTACTTTATAGCAACATAATGTTAAAGAATATTTTTTAATAGAAAGCTTTCGGTAAAAATGGCAATAAAGTATAACTGTTTTTGAATTCCGATAAAGAAACTTACAGAATTAAAATGTTGTCGAAATGCATAAACAAAAAATAACTTGAATTCCGTTAAAAAATTTTAAAGCTTAATTAAAAAACGCAATTTTCAGCAGTTTTTTTAGAAAATCATACTTTTTTTTAAACTAAAATAAAATGCGGGTGCAATTGATTTTTCATCGTAGGACCGACAAGAATCTTCGTTATGCCCAAGCTGTAACACTGTTTCGTCGGAGAAATCGTGTTGATTCGCCCGATGTTTCACATTTGCTTCACAACTACGCATTTGCTAATTATGACATATCTACTTCTTAACAGAAAACTTTGAAGTCGTAATCATTAAAGAACAAAAAAGGAAGAATATTTTAGAAATTTAACTACAGTATAATACTTTTCTTTAATAAGAAATATATCGATAACAAGAAATTTTTTTTTCTAAAGTTTTGCAATAAATATCTTTGGAACGCTGTTTTTTTGATAACAACCTAATTATTTGCCATTTGATGAATGAATAGAGAAAAGTAAAAGTTTTTTTTTAAACCTTTATCTTTTCTCTATTCTTTCATCAAATAGCAAATTGTAATAACAAAATCAAATAACAAAATAACAAGCATTCTTGGCAAAAAATAATTAACAGTTTTCAACAACGTTGGAAGATTTTATCAACAACTCTAATTAAAAAAATAAAAGTTCTCTCTTTTTCTTGAGTAAGTGCTTTTACAATTTAGTAAATAATGCAAAAAAACAGGTAAAATAAAAACTCAGACTTAAAAAAAACGAAAGAAATCGCAATTGCAAGCTTAGTTTTTAAAAATTGAGAAAATTTTTTACTCCCTTGCTGATCAACTAAAATAGTGGTTTGGCACTTTTGTCTTTAGTAAAAATTCACCAAACCCTTGCGTATGCATGGGCAAAGTATGACCGATATTTTTAATTAAGCCAACAAATATGAGTCTTTGTACCAACTAAAGATTATTTGCTGCCTTACAGAGCAGAGCTCTTTTTTATATTTCAGCACATTATTTTTTAACCGCTTTCTGTTTCTCTTATACCACTTTTCAAATATTTTCCGATTCGTAACATCTAAATAAAGCAGTTTATAAAATTTAGTCGTGCTAACATACGACTAAACGATTCAAAGATCGATTTTCAGCTAATTAGCATTGCAAATCATACGCAAGATTCCTGACTCAATTTTCTCTGCCCCGTCGTAAACAAGACGGCTGTTTTTGCAGCTCTCCTTTTTAAACTCTTCATGAGTGCAGGGCTTTTTGCATTAAACTTTCATTAAAATCATTGCATTCTCATTAAAATTAACTTCTAAACTCCCGAGAAAGAAAAAAAGTGTTTTGGCGTGACTTAAAGTAAAAAGCAATACTTGTTTGTTTCTTCAATATGGCTATTAAAGTTGCGATTGGATAATTGTAAGATAAAAAAAAATGTACTTTTTCCTCGTTTTTGTTTTTATGATGCCCCTAGATTACTGTAAAATTAATCAAAAGATTTTCACTTTTAAATTCACTTTGACATCGAAAATATGCAAACTTTTTTTACAACAATCAAATCACACAACAATTTGAACATAAATTTTTGTTCAAAGTATTGTTTTTCTCAAACAAAAATAGTATTTTACAAAGATTTGTACATTTTCATCTCAAGAATTTTGCTAAAATAAACAATTTTTTTCTTACTGTTTTTTTTTAAGTATGCAATACAATAATTAAATTTCTATATTGAAAGCTTAAATATAAATCCGGCTTCCACTTGTATGATTGTAAAAGGTTTTAGCTGAAACTAAAAACCTGACCTTGTATTTGAGCTCGAGAGTAAACAAGAGTGATAATATTATTACATTTTGTTGTGTTAAAAAGCTCTTTGAAAATTAAATAAACAAATAAAATTTCATAAACAAATTTTGTAAAAATCAAAGCAAAAAAAAGCACACAAAGAAAACAAAAAATATGTTTCTTTTATAAGTCTGAATAATAGTTTCCTCCAAGCTACAAAGTAAAATTATATTTTACATTTTTTATATTATTATTTAAAATTATGCTTATGCTGATGATCTAGCATTGTTGCATTCTTCTGGAAACTGGAAGGACTTGGAGGGGACCTTAAGTCAAGACATGTCCACACTGTAAGCGTATCTCCAGACTTGGAGGTTGAAGCTCAGTCACACTAAGACGGTGACGACAGCCTTTCATTTAAATAACCGAGAGGCCAAATGTGAGCTAAAGGTCTACAACAACAGTAGACTTTTACCGTTCTGTCCAACCCCTACTTATCTTGGGGTAAAACTGAACAGATCGCTCACGTTTCGTCACCATTTAGTGGCATTGCGCAAAAAACTATCTTCGCGCGTCACACTGCTGAGGCGACTCGTGGGCTCGGGATGGGGTGCTGGTGCTAAAACACTACGCATAGCCACTTTGTCTCTTGTCTACTCAACAGCTGAGTACTGGTGTTGGGCGATTCCATTCTTCCATGCACAAATGGGGTCTCGCTCCTTCACCGAATTGCGAGTGTGGCGCCTTTGAGCAAACCGCAGACCATGTACTAACAGCGTGCCCTATTCATCGGGCACCACATGGAGCACGAGGTCTGACGGTTTTGGATGACGAAACTCGATGCTGGCTTAATGACATCATTGCCAGCGTCTGATCCAGGCAGTGCAGCAGTCTGGGGTAGTAAAAGAATAAACCCTCGGCTCCAGTCCTGTTTGTGTCTGACCTGGAGTGGATACCTCTTCAAACGACGACGACGACATAAAATTAAATTAAATTAAATTACCTAACCCCATTTTTTTGGTTTATCATTAAGTAAACCGTCTGTTTAAGCGTTTTATCAGTCACAAAGTTTTGATCCTTGTACAGATTATTTGTAAATCCAATCGAAAGTTTCAGTTATTTAGTCAACTGACATATTCTCTTTAAAAAAGAGTTATTCCTGCTTTTTTGTTATAAAAAATGTTTCGATGCGACGTTTGATCACTAAAAAATTGGTTTTTACTTTTCTTCATTCATTTTTTCCTTTTCGAAGAAACTAAAGTATTTTCATTTGAAGTTACTCCCAAGTAGCTTTATATTGGTAAATGCTATTGCCTTAAAAACACGGCCGGCGGTGCTCATGCGGTGCTCATGCGGCCAATTGTTATTTTAAAATTGTTTAATTAAATTTTAATCAATTTTGGGGGCGATATGCACTTTTTTATAACAAAAACGCACAATTTGCATTTAAATTTTTTTTTCGAGTGTATCAGAGTGCATTCATTGGGTTTTGCATTGTTTTAAAGCATTTTCCCCAAAAAAAATTTTTTCGCAACAACATATTTCTGTTATTTTGGGAAAGAACGATTACTTGATCGCCAAAGTATTGACATGGTAACTTCGTACAGACATTTCTGCAGGGTGGTCAAGTGGTTAGAGCGCCAGGATTGTGATCGACATGGTCCTGGTTCAAAACCTACTCGCATCATTCTGTTGTGTCCTTGGGAAAGACACTTAACGGCACTTTGCCCTGTTTGGTGATCTTGGCAAGCAGTTCTAAATTAAAGTCATATCTCTATCAAAGTACAAGCGGACTGCAATATCTTGGCATCTCCGAACGCTGGTCGGGGTAATTGCTTACCCTATGTATAGCGCCTCCGTCGCTTCCCTGCAAGTCAGGAGGATAAATATAGAGATAAAATAAAATAAAAAATAAAAATAAAAATTTCTAAACAAGGATGAAGCGAGACAAAAAACCTACTCAGAAAAAGTTGGAAGGAAAGAATGAGAAAACTGAAACTTCAGCATTGTTTTGTCATTTGCATCATTTTGTTAAGGCATTGCCAGTAAAAGCTTATTTTCAATATTTTATGATCCAAAAAGATTCTGTAAAAGTAATTTTGGCTCGGTGTAAAAAAAAAGCAACAATTTTCATGTTAAAATATGTCAATGTGAACTATTTAAAGTTAAGCTACGTTAACTGCATATGTTCATGAACCTTTCTGATAAGATTATTTTAACCAATTTTGAAACTTTGGCGTCAAAATTTTTAATAACAACTTCTTGACAAAAAAGCAAATTTTTGTTTAAACTACTGTAACCAAACAGTTTGATAAACACTTTGAATTATAAAGATCTTCAGTTTTATGGCAAGCAAGAAATTTACTATAAAAAAGATGAGTATAGGGAATCACTCCTAACTCTGCCACTGCTTTAATGAATATAACCAAAATCACTTTTGGCCTGCAATATATTCAATAGATCGAGAAAATGCACACACAGGGGTAATTTGACCTCTTACCATCGAGGCAAATGACACATTACTGTGCAAAAGTACAAAGACTCATTCGATTTCGACCAATATCACATTGGTACTTCGCTGTTTACGACCGCATTGCGCTAATTTTCAACAGCCAGGACAATTACTGGTGAAAATTGACTTGGTAAAGTGCAAACAATAATCAAGCTAGCTAATTTGAGGAAAAAAAAATTTTTTTATCTAGACACAAATATTAGAAGATTGAAAGCATAGTTTGGGGGGCTCAATTTGTAAAAAAGAAAAGGTAATCTTGTCATAAAACAATCACTTTGAATTATATCTAGAAATTTTGCTGTAAATTGGCTGCATAGGGCTGGGAGAGAAGCGCCATTTTAAAGGCGACAATACACTCGGCCTGGCCTTCCATTCAGATTTTTTTATTGCAATCGTGGAAAAGATGTTTTACGTTAATTCAATTGCTTGGAGTTTTAAAATTAAACTTTAAAATACAGTTATATTATTTAACAAATTATTCAATTAAAAATAAAGAAAAAATTTTAACGAAATAACAATATTCTGTAATCTTCCAAAGCTGGTCGGGAAAAATTGCTTAACAGTTGTTTTAAATGTAGCACTTTAAATCTTGTCCTGAAAAATGTGAGAAGAAATAGATGATGCATGATGATTTGCAAATGATTGTAAAATAAGCTTTCGTTTTAAACTGTTATTCAGTAAAAATATTTTTCACAAATTTTTTTAAAAAAAATTTCAAACTTTACTGTTTGGTCATAAAAGAAGTCGTGTAATGCTTGAGAGCAAATTGGAGAAATTATAGTGTAACAGGTCCATCAACTTTGAATCTTCCGCTTTCCTAAGCCATCGTTGTAAAAATACAATGTAATAAACTTAGAATTTAGATAAAGCTTATAGACATACATTTAGAAAAGCAACAAATGATAAGTAAACAATTAGAGATTTCGTTTTTATTTTTGGTTAGATCGTTTTACTTCGCATACGTAGAGAAAAATCCGCCTAACAGTTGGGACAAAATGAATAATATTTTCAAAAATATTGTTAAGTGGTCATATATCTGCGCATAATCTAGATGAAAATAATTTTACTTTTGTCGAATATTATTTTGTAAACCATTTTTGATTTATTGACTCGTCAACTTGGTATTCCAGAGCCAATTGGCGAAGTCGATAGGCGAAGCTTGACGATTCACGACAAGAAACTTCGGCAGCGTGGCCGAGTAGTTATGAAGAGCGCTATCATTGTGATCGACATAACTTCGGTTCAAAATCTACTCGCGCTATTCTGCAGTGTCGTGGGGAAAGACACTTTACGGCAGTTTTCTCTGCGAGGCGGACTGGGCAAGCAGTTGTGAATTTCATTCATATCTCTGTAAAACTAAAAAACCAAAGTATAAAAACATTTTAACCGGTCAGCAATATCTCGGCATCTCTAGAAGCATTTTGTGGTAATTGCCTGTCCTATGTATAGTGCCTCCATAGTTTTCTTGGAAGTCAGGAGGATAAAAATAGAGAGAAAATGAAATGAAATGTGATGAATATTTTATTTCATGACAAAGTGCAATCTGATTACTGGTACGAGTCTGCTTCGGAGCACGAAGCAATTAAATACAATACCTTTATTTGTTATTTTATTTATAATATTCCTTATCAGCAAAAACAAAATGGAATCAAACGCGATTTTTTTTATTTGCTTAAAAACCAAAAGCAAAATGGAACCAGATGCAAATTTTTTTTATTTGTTTAAAAAACCAAAATCAAAATGAAACCACATGAAAGTTCTAAGAAGTAATTAAACAAAGACAAATAAGAAATAATTAAACAAAGGCAAATAGGATTAAGTTTAATGGACGCTATCAACTTCTTCAAAACGTTGATAACTGATGCAGCTGGTAAAGTTTGAAACACGTTGACTACATTTTTTTAGCTTAATCCTTTTCACCTTTGTTTAATTACTTAGAACTTTCCATGTGGTTTCATTTTGTTTTTAGCTTTTAAGCAAATAAAAAAAAATTTGCATTTCCTTCCATTTTGTTTTTGGTTTTCAAGCAAATAAAAAAAATTTGCATTTGCTTTCATTTTGTTTTGGCTAATAAGGAATATTAAAAATAAACAAACAAACAAAAGTTTATCATAAATAATTAGAAAGAAACAAACATTAGTTTAATTACCTCTTAGAACTTTTCATCTGGTTCCATTTTGTTTTTGGTTTTTTAAGCGAATAATGATAAAAAATTACTTGATTTTTTTAGCTTTACGACATATTAACTGTAGTTTTAAAATTTGGCTTTAGATAGCAATTTAAACTTTTTATTATAATTTATTTGAACAGCGGAAAAATTAAGCAAATTTAGTGTTTAGTGGCCACTTTAATTTTTACCTTTAGGCATTTTCTATCAAACTTGAAACACAATTACAGTAGGTTATAATGGATGGGTTGTTGTGAAACTCACATACTTAACCGAAACTTGTGTATTAAAGCGCGCACAATTATATCAAAGTTTTTTTTACGCTGAAGCGAACTATAGTTAGGTCATGCAATAAAATGTAAAGTTGAAATTTGTTACTCAGCTGCAATTATGCAAAAATTCAAAAATTTGCTAAAAATGTTCTTTTTTACTCGTAATCTAGGGTTATAAAAAATTGATTTGATTTCATTTCATTCCGTTGTTGAATTGAGAAAAAAATCAAGAAATTAAAGAATTCCATTTCAAAAAATTAAAGTAATTACACACTTTTGCAAACGTGAGCTGTAGATGTCCAGCCGTTAAGAAGAATAGGGTGAAATAATACTTCGAAAATTGTTTAATTTTTTACTGGAATTTATGAGTAAAAATGATTCTACGATCCAAATTAGAATTTGTTTTGGGGGGTTGTTGCCAGGTCGGTTTACGGCGTGTACCGACTTTTTATCCGACGACAATTCGTCCAACAACACTTTGTCCATGTCTTTTTGTCCAATAGGGTTTAGGGTTAGGGTTCCCTTAACAAGACTTTTTTCTGTGAAATTGGACCGAAAGTCGTTGGATAAAAAAATGTACGACATAAAGACGTGGACGTAGTGTCGTTGGACGAATTGTCGTCGGACGAAAAGACCACCCATCGGTTTACCAAACAGTTTAGCTTCTGCTAAATTAAAGCATTCATCTATTCAAATGTTGTTGTAGTGCTATTATTACTCCTTGTTTTTTTTATATTTACTTATTTCTCCAATTTTGTAAATGTTAAATAAGTGGTTTTCAAACTGGGGTCGTCTGGTTACTTCCTGAGTGTCCCGGAAGATTTTGAGACACAGAATTTTTAATTGAAAACTAAGATTTTTTAGAGATCACCATGTTTTCAGGTTTTTAGAAGAAAAATCGAAAAATCAGAAACGGTGATTCCAAGTGAAGACCTTCTTTTAAGAGATCAGTACTTTTCGGCTCGCATGCTTATGTTTCTGACAATTTTTTAAACTTTTAACTTTGAAAATGTTGTGACGCTAGCATTAGATAGGCTCCAAACTCCTCAATTAAAATTTGTTCACCGAAGTGGGTCGTCAAGTTATCTTGGGTTCCCAAGTTGGGTCGTGATATGAAAAATGTTGAAAACCACTGTGTAGAAAATTACCAACGCACGTGTTTTATTTTATTTCTCTTGAGTTTCTAATCATAATTTGCGCGAGCACTCGCTGCCAGCGCCTTTTTTGTTTTACGTTTTATTTTTAATTAATCTCACCTTGAAGCATAGTTGTGTCTGCAGCGCGTTGATTTTAGAGCTGGCTTTTTTGCGTTTGTTCACACTTCTCAATTTGTGAGGCGACCAGCTGCAGTGTTTGTGGGCGGCTGGTTGAAGTCTGAGTAGACTTAGCGTGCTGTTTAAGATAATTCCCGTTTTCCCCGTGAGTCAGCACCGAAGTGAACTGCTCGGTAAGACACCTATGCGTTTTCTTTTTGTGTTTAATTTTTAGTTTGTTTTTATTTATTTACAGATTACCGTTTCCGCTTTCGTTTTCGCTTTCATTTCCACGTTTCAACGTTTCAGTTATTACTTGTTTTCAATTAAATTATTTTCCTTGGTTATTATTTCCTTTTAATTTGTCGAAGCCGGAAGCGCGTTGATCGACACTTCACTTTGCGGTAATCGGCAACTTCAGCGCCGTTTACCGTTACACACTGTGTTAAATAATAATTCTTATAAAGAAACTTTGCTTTTTTGAAAAAATTACACTTAAAATTATTATATTTTTCTTTCAATTCGCAAGAAAGCGTTGGAAATGCTGTTGGAAATACATACAGTAACTGTCAAGCAATTACCCCGACCTGATTCTGAAGATGCAGAGACATCGCTGTCTAGTGAAATATTTTTCATTTGATATATTTATTAGATATATATATGATATTAAAACTGCTTAAAGTTTATTTCCTAACGACCCAACAGAATGAAACGGAGTAGGATTTGAACCGAGAATGTGTCAATCACTTTTGCCATTAAAACGGCGAGCATACCCACTCAGCCAGCCACCCTGCCGACTAAACAATTATTATTGACATTTTCCATTCAAATTTTATAATTAAGTAACAAGTCGCACCGTCATTACCCTTGTTTGGTTGTTTTTCAAAAGTGATTTTAAAAAATTGCTTTGCCACAGAATTATAACGGTGCTCCGTTAGAAGGCGCACCTTTTTATAACAGGAAGTGTGCGTTTTATCGCTGGTCGCCAGCGTGGCCGAGTGGTTAAGAGCACCATATTGATGGCGAACATGATCGACACGGTTGATGTTCAAAATTTACTTATTCGGTTGTTTTCTTGAGAAAAACACCTAACGGCAACGGTACTTATTCTTGCTTGGCTGTCTTGGCAAGCAGTTCTAATAGTTACTCATACCTTTAAATAAATAAAAAATAGAAATTTTATTTCATGAAATTGAAAGTAAAAATGTCATGAAAGCAATGTGTATTGGCATTTCCAAAGCAGGTCAGGTTTATTTGCGTTGTTCTGATAAAGAACTCAAGCCAAAGTATTAAAACGTGCTTATTAGACATCAAAGGTTCTGTAAATTTATGAATTAGGTCTACTTTGTCGCATAAGCGTTCCAACACGGGAGTTTTGGGGATCAATCCTCCTTTAAGAACGAACGTAGACCACTCAAAAAAATTAGAAAAAGAAATGCTTACTCTAAAAAAAATGTTCACTTTATTTTAAGTCTTAGCAATCGTGTTTTTGGCTCGCAAAGCCCCTCCCCATAGCAAATTTTTGCGTACGTCAATACTTTGTTTGTTTTTTTTGCTAGAATAATTTTTTCCTTGCATGATTTTACCTCTCTCTCAGTAATTAGCTATTAACTAAAAAATTTAAAATTATTTTCAGGGGCACCAAAAGCGGGGAACATGAGTAGCAATCCCCTGCTCTTTTGCTCTTTTTAAATTTTTCCTTGCCCTTCTTGAAAAGGGAGTATACAGGAGGGCAGATTTACAGAATACAGGAATGCTCTTACTATAATCATAAAAACTTGACCAAAATGTCAAATCTTCACATTGATTGAAAGTTTCTTTTATTTTTATTTATTTATTTCACTTTTTTAATCTTCTTCTTTTATTTTTTTGTCTTCACCTTGATTAAGGACGAAAACAAGGATTTTGGACACTGAACAAAAGTGATAACCTTTTTTTAGTCTTTACCTTGAATTTGAGAAGAAAAGGGGGATTTTGGACACTGATTGAAAGTGATGACTTTTTTTAGTCTTCACTAGATTTTTGCGCTGAAAACGGTTCCAGGTTCCAAGTGGCAACTCCGTAAAATAAAAGAAAATCATGATTCGTTGAAGATCATTAAAATTTGGAAACATTGTATTGGCCCCCCAAAACTTTTTTCGGCTATTATAGCTATGAACCTTAACTAAAAAATTTAATAAAAAGATACTTTTATTTTACTTAATTCAATAAATTTTGCCCACCTCTGCCAAAAAATTTTTCGGCGCCCCTGATTGTATTTTGCTTAGTTGTTTAATGTATAGCCCAGCGGTTCCCAAACTGTGCGCCGCGAGACTTTGTCAGGGGCGCCGCGAAAGTATGCGAAAGTTGTTGTACTTACTGCTTTTCTCACAATAATTGCAGTGTGAATGTTGTTAGCAGCAACTTCCCTTCAGAGAACGATTCCGATTGAGGACCTTTTCTAAACAGCCTGATTTTGGGAGGGTAATAGGGAAATCAGAAATGAAATCGAAGTGAAGACCTTTTTTTTTTTTTTTAGAGAACACCCTGATTTTCGGAGAAAAAAAGGTTGTTCAAAGAAGTAATGGAACTGAATACCTTTTTTTCATTAAGGAGCCGTGAATAAAAAAGTTTGGGAACCGCTGGTATAGCCTATTATTAAGCAATTTTTCATTATAAAAAATATTTTTCACGTTGTTGTCGTTCAGCTAGTCGTTATTTAAAAGTAAACGTCAGCCAAGAAATTTTACGTAAAAGTTTTAGAAAAGAAAAGTTTTATTCGATAATTTTTACTGCTACAATAGCACAAAAGTTATTTTAATTTCATTTCATCTCAATATTTATCTTCCTGACTTGCAGGAAAGCGACGGAGGTGCTATACAAAGGACTAGCAATTACCCCAACATGCTTCCGGAGATGCCAAAATATTGCTGTCCGGTTGAAATTTGTTCTATTTGATTTTTTAGTTTTATAGAGATATGACTGAAATTTAGAACAGCTTGCTGAGACCGCCAAGCAGGAGAAAGGGCTGTAAAATGTCTTTCCCAAGCACACAATAGAACGACGCGAGTAGATTTTGAACCGAGACTAAGTTGACCATAATCACGGTGCTCTTAACCGCTCAACGATGCTGCCGATATTTTAAAATTGTAAATGCTTGGAAGTCAACCAAACTATTTCTGTGAATAAATTTGAAATTACTAAAAATAAAGTTGCCAAACCTGCATCGTACTAGATTATTAATCTATTTTAAACAGTTTAATGTTTTAAGGAAAACAAGTTGTAATGGTCCAGAAAGTTCCTTAAATTTATGACGTTTATTAAGTGCCATCTAACCATTTCTGTACAATTAATTATTATTTAAACCAGAAATTTAATCTTGTAGCATGTAACTTTGTGATTTGTAATTTATTACAAATTTTTAAATTATTCTAATCGTAGTTCACACTTTAAAACATAAAATAGTTGTAATTATTACATAGGCGTATCCTGAAGGGGTTAGGGGGTCAACCCCTTTTGATAAAAGATGATCAGAGATATATGCTTATACGCAAATAACATATTAGCGACAAGTAGACTGTAATAGTATTGTAATAGTATGGTATAAGCTTTTATCGTTTTTTTCGCTTTATTCTTTGTGAACTTTATTTGTAATTTTAATAAAAAGTTGTGCTTTATATCATCCCAATTGCCTTAAAGTTAGCTAATCTGTGTAAAACTTTCAAAACCGAAAATTATTTTAACATAAAGTCAGGTCTTCTGTGTTTCACTTTTGATGTCTATTGTTTTATCACAATGTTTGTCCATGAGATGCGAGCCTATTCTACTTCGCTATAAAATACATTGCTGCGAAAAGCGAAACAAGTGCTAACCATCTGAGGAGGATCTCTAAAAAACACTCTATTACACTCTGGAAAACATGATAAAAAAATTAAAAATATACGCAAGTTTAATAAAAACAATTCTTCATTTTTACAAAAATTATTTTATATTAATTCATTTTTACAAAATAATTATTGTATAAATTATTTCAATATGCTGGTGGATCAGTGGTTCTCAATTTGTTCCCTTTTAAGTAATTCTTATTCTTCCCTCAATTAAGTCGTGTTCTTCCTTTTCAAGACTAAGCTACAGCCATTCCCCAAATGTATACGAAAAAACGTTTTGAGAAAAATTCTTTTTTGTTATTCAGTAGAAAAACTTTTTTGGTTTTTGTTATAAAGTAAAGCACCGTGGCCTTACCTGCAAGCTGCTGAAATTTCTGTCGGATAATCACATGATTAAAATGATCATGGAGCTTGTCCGGACAGAAGATTCACTCATACTACTTGACAGCAACCAAAGCAAGCTCCGCCGTCAAAAAAATGGCCCAATTTCTCGGAGATCGGTATTGGCTCTTCTTCTTTCTAATATTTATACGTGTGATCTGCCTTCCGCAATCAGAATGTTTGCTTTTGCAGCCGATCTAGCATTCTTGCACTATTCTGGAGACTGAAAGGACTTGGAAGTTAAGACCTGATTACATTTTCTGCATATTTCCTGACCAATTGAAGTTAAAGTTCAGTCTTTCAAAGACAGTCAGAGCAGCTTTTCATTTTTAATAATCGAGAACACAAATTTGAGCTAAAGGTTTATGACAGCAATAAACTTTCACCATTCTGTCGATCCCGAGACTTATTTTGGTTAAAACTACACAGATCGCTTTGCGTATCTTCTCGCTTCACACTGTTTAAAAGACTAGCGAAGATGGGGTGCTGGACCAAAATTGTGTGCAGCTGCCCTATGTCTAGCCGATCATCAGCCGATCACCAAGTGGACCACTCATTGATGGAACGCGGAGTAGGCTACTGTGAGAATACACCAAGGTTTTGTGCTTTTATATCCATGATTAATACCAGGCCTGTTGGAATGGGCTTGCTCAAACAGCTTGGGTTAAGTTTAATCACCTGCAGACTAGTGTTGGGCAATTCCATTGGTCCATGCACATGGGGGTCTTGCTCCTTTACTAAATTGTGAGTGTGGTGCTATTAAACAAACAGCAGAACATGTCTGAACAGCGTGCCCCACAGACTGCATTCGGCATGACATGGATTAGACTAAGTGGTCTAATGGTTCGTGATGACAAAAACCGGTCCTGGCTCAGCACCATCGCTGCCAGCATTTGATTCAGGCAGTGCAGCAGCCTGAAGTAGTAAAAGAATATACTACTGGCCCCAATCCTGTTTGTGTTTGACCCAAAATCGATGTCCTTTCTTATTACAACAACAACAACCTTTTTTGGTTTTCACTTCAGTGAAACAATTTTTATTAACTATCTAGACTCAACTATAAAGGACTTTCAATTTAAATAAACTTGCAATTTATTCAAATTCCCCCTTAAAGATTATTTCTATCAACTGATTACAAATTTCTTTGTAGGGAGCCAAGTCGCTCACTATGAGAAACATGTGCTAAATATAGTTGATTTTAGTTGCAAATACAGAGTGCTCGATAAGACAGTTTGAGCTGAATATTTCTATATCAAATATAAATCCACTAGTCTGTTTCACCCCATTGCGATCATCATCTTATGCAAATAGAATTCAATATATGGCTACGAGTACACACGGTGAATTACACTGGACAACAAAAAAATTTTTTTTTTCTGTTGTGCAACTAACAAGATAGTGATTTTGAGTAATTTGGGGTCCCTGATTTCAAAAATGATATTAGTTTTCTTTTATCACGTCACGTTTTTAAGATAACCACATATCCCAATTTTTTCTGATTCCATACAATGCACATAGTCAAAATTTATCATTTCGCAGTAAAGAGACGACTGCAACAGACAACAAATGTAGTTTATTTCCCAATATAACTTGTGAAATGGCTTTAGAAATATTTAATGCATTTGGCTTTTCTTTTATATGACGAGCCTTTGCTTTCACGTCATAGGTACCGGCAGAAATCTCCCATCATATTGGCATCAAAACGGCCCTGGTACCGCCCTTCTATGACGGATATATCCTGATGGAATCTCTCTCCTTGTTCATCACTTACTTTGCCAAGGTTAGGAGGAAAGAAATCCAAATGGGAATGCAAAAAGTGCATTTTTAAAGACATACGAGCTCCTAATTGCTGATATGCTTTCAGCATGTCATCAACCATATCAGCATATTGTTCATGAGGGTGATTTCCCAAGAAGTTAGCAACAACTGATTTCAAAGCATTCCAAGCAGCCAGTTCTACCGGGTTGAGTCGTAAATCAAACTCTTCATTCAGCATCAGTTTTCTAATTTCAGGACCCACAAAAATTCCAGCTTTTAATTTTGCATCACTTTTATGAGCTCCAAAGAAATCTTTGAGAAATTTGAAGCCATCTCCTTCCTGGTCCATCGCTTTTACAAAATTTTTCATTAAGCCAAGTTTGATATGAAGAGGCGGTAAAAAGACATTTGCAGAGCTAACCAAAGGCTGGTGATGAACATTATGTCTTCCGATTTGGGGACTTTGTCGAGTAGGCCATACTTCTTACTTCAACTGCGTAGTGACTGCTGTCTTCCCGACTGTTCCATAGACATAAAAAAACACATATGTTTTGTGTACCCTAACTGCAATTTAAGGAGGAGAGAAAGAACTTTCAGATCACCACAAATTTTCCAGTTATACTCGGGATATTCCAAGATATCAAGTAGAATCTTCATTGTATCATAGGTCTCCTTTCTGAAAATGCTGTAGCCCACGAAGATTGATAGTTTGATGTTACCATTGTGCAACAACACGGCTTTAAGGCATGTTTTCAGTGTTGTAAACTTTGCCTTTATTACGAGTCCGAGTCCCAGTGCGAGTCCCTAACTTACGAGTCCGAGTACGAGTCCTAGTTTAGCAAAAAATATTTCTTTGAGTTCGAGTCCGAGTTCTTGATGCACGAGTCCGAGTTCAGAAAAAAAATCTACCAGCCGAGTGCGAGGCCGAGTCCGCAAGTCATAAAATTTGCATTTTTAAAAAAAAATCTGAATGTCAAAAATCAACAATTCGCGATCTTAGTAGTCTATAGCTTAGGCCTAGGTTGTAAAAGCTTTTACTTTTGAATAAAAGCATGCTTATTGCTTATATTGCTGAAATGCATTAGATGTTAATTCTTTTAAATAAATAATGACGCCCGCTTGAGTTTTTATATAAATCTAAGCAAGTTGAAGTTACGTTTTACGCTCTTCTTTTCACTCTGTAATTTTTTGCACACAATGTCCTTTCTTACCTTCCATCGATTTATCCAACTCGTATTTAATTTCTTGGGATTTTTACAACCGCAAACTTCTAAATACTCTTTGAGCTTTCAACAGCAACATTTCCCCACTGACTGGAATTTTTTTGTCTCTTGCTTGACGAAACCATTTCATCAAAGGCTGATCTCATTAAGGATTTCATATTTTTTCCGTAACCGTAATGATGTTCTTTTGTTAGACATCTTTCTGCTAATGTATATTCGGTTCTGTACTTTTTTGTTTAAATACCGTACACAGTAGAGCAATGTCGGACTTTTTATTAGGTCAACAGTGGTCTTGTATACGCGCTGTTACGCCATCGCTTTTATTTTAGATGCAGACGCTTGACACCTAAAAGGAGATTAGAGCTGCTAATTCCTAGTTTAGATGGTTTACAAGATTTACTTAATGTGTGTAGTAACTACGCCGTTGAACATGATATTACATTTAATTGTAGTAAATCAGTTGGTGTATTATTTTTACCTAAATATCTTTCGCTTTCAAATCTTTCAAAAGTATTTCTTTGCAACAATGTAGTAAAATTTAAAAATAACGTAAAATATCTGGGTGCTTTTTTTAATAATAATCTTAAAGATGATGATAATATTTGTCGGCAAGTTCGTTATTTATATGGAAAATCATATAACCAAAAACAACTTTTTCAAAATGTTCGCGTACTATAAAAAATATACTATTTAATTATCACTGTACTTCGTTTTATGCTAGTCATTTATGGTCTAAATATCTATGCTCTTCATTAAATCACTTACGAGTTGCATACAATGATTCCTTTCGGTTAATTCATGGGCTTCAGCGTAATGTTAGTGCAAGAGAAGTACAAGTAAAAGCAAATATTCCCACTTTTGATTCACTACATAGAAAACTTATTTATCGATTTATGGAACGATGCTGTCTTTCTAGTAATGTATATGTTAACTATACGGTGTATAGCAATTTCTTCTACCAGAGTGACTATTATAAACATTGTCTTCAATTGTTGATGTAATTCATTCAAATTGCCATATCCCTGTAGATTGTGCCAACCATCTCTCCTCACATCTATAGTCCCATTTCTCTACCCAAACCCCAAAACCTTTTCGAAGCACCGAGAAAGCTCAAATGAAGCATATCAGAACTGCACACTGCAACACCCTGCATTCCACTTTCTGTTCACCGTTCTCCTCACTTGAACTCTCTACAGCTATCTCTCAACTCTCAACCTCAACCTCCTCAGGTCCTGATCAAATTACCTACCCTCTCCTATCCCTCTTTCCACAATCTGCGTTACATTTTCTTCTGTACATCTTCAACCTTTCTTGGTCAACTCACACCTTCCCGTCTGCCTGGAAACAATCAACAATCATCCCCATTCTCAAACCCGGAAAACCCTCTGACTCACCTTCTTCATATAGACCCATTTCTTTCACTTCATGTACCTCCAAACTCTTCGAAAGAATGGTTTTAGGACGACTAACCTATTTTCTCGAACAACAAGACATTCTCTCACCCGTGCAAGCTGGTTTTAGACCTGGTAGATCGACTGTAGACCAGGTTCTCCTTCTCTCACAGTCAATCGCAGATTCCTTCCACCAATCTAAGCCAGGCGCACGTACAGTCCTTGCCACTGTGGATTTTGCGAAAGCTTTTGACTCAGTTTGGCATTCTGCCCTTCTCTCTAAACTCCTCTCATTAAATCTTTCTCTTTGCTTTGTCGAATAGATACGATCCTACCTCTTAGATCGCTGTTCAAAAGTCCGTATCTGTAATTCATACAGTCGTCCTTTCCGTCTCCGAAGAGGAGTTCCCCAAGGTTCGGTTCTAGGACCAGTTCTCTTCTCTTTATACATCAACGACCTTCCCACTTTTCTTCCTGCATCTGTTAAGACCTCACTCTATGCAGATGACCTATCCATCTGGGCCTCCTCCCCGAGTGTTGAATGTGCAACCTCTGTAGTACAAGGTGCCCTCAACAGACTGGTGGAATGGTCCTCAAAATGGCGCCTTCCTCTCAACTCCCTCAAATGTGAAACATCCTTCTTCAGCTTAGACCCCTACCAATCAGTATACAACCCTCTCTGTACATTCTTAACACCCCTCTCAAATTCAACCCTCATCCAACCTTTCCCGGGGTAACCTTCAAACGCACTCTCTCTTTCAAATATCATGTCTTATTCTTACGGAAAAAGTTTCATAGCCGATTCCCTGCTTTCCGCTCCATTGCCTCTGCCTCCTGGGGTCCATCAAAAGAATTCTTATGTACCCTATACAAAGCCTTCATTCGCCCCATCCTTACCTATGCTTCCCCAGGCTGGTTTCCTTTCTCATCTCCTACTCACATCACCTCCGTGGAGAGGATGCATAGATCTTCCTGTAGAGTAATCACAGGTTGTCTATCGTCCACTCCCATTCCTCTACTTCATATAGAAGCACTTCTACCTCCACTACGAGTCAACCTCACCCACCAATCCCTCTACTTCTTTGAACGAGCCCTCCGTCTACCTCCCACCTTTCTCATAGCCTCTCTTGCGAACTCTAACCCCCGTACACGTCTCAAGAAGAGCTCATGGAGATCTTTCTCCAGATCACATAACCTTATCCCAAACCTACATCTTACTCGTGAACCTCTAATCCTCTTCCCTCCTAAACCCCCCTGGACTGCCCCATCTACTTACACAATCTCACTCCATCTCTCATCCCCATGCTCTCGCAAAGACCCCCCTCCCTTCGCAACACCGCAGCTACCACCCACTTTTCCACTCTATCTCACAGCGTATCTCTGCCTGGACTGACGGTTCGGTACCTGGCGGGCTGGGGCAGAGTGGTGCAGAGATACACATCAAGTGTACAAAGTGTGTCACTGCTACCTCGCTTCTCCTTTTCGACTGGTCTCTGGGCTACCAGTTATAGTGCCGAAACCTTCGCTATCCTACATGCTCTTGAGTGGTGTATCTCTCACTCCAAGACATGTAATTTTGAATCTATCACCTTCTTTTCCGACTCTTTATCTGTCCTATCAACTCTCTCTACCCCCATACCATATTTAAACCCCAAATCTCTATCCAATACACAATCTCTTCTCAATTCTCTATCCCAATCCAAGGTAGTCCATTTATAATGGATACCCTCCCAGGTAACGACTTAGCTGACTCTCTAGCTAAAGTCGGTGCCTCTCTCGATCCCTCCAGTATATCAGTGTCCCTTGCACCCCTTATTTCCTCCCAACGACTATCCCTCTACACCAATTGGAGACGCAGCGTCCAATCTGGTTTCTTTCCACACCAAATCCCTTCAGTATCTCCCGAGGAGCTTACTCTCCCTCGCTCCGCTCGCTGTGCTCTCTCCCGTTTGCGCTGCAACGGGCACAGCACTCTCCTCAACTCTTATCTCCACAGGGTTGGTCGAGCCAAGACTCCTTAATGCAGCAACTGTGGTTCTGAACCACAGAATCTCTCACATCTCGTGCTCGACTGCCCTGTACTAGACCCTCTGCGTCGGGCCATTTTTGGCTCTACCCTTTCTCTTCTGGACCTCTGGTCCCGTCCGTGGGGAGTCGCCCGATTATTGAGATTCCGCGAAATTGATCCGCGCCCCCATCCCCAGGAATGGGTTGGGTAAAACCACCACCACCACCAGTCCCGACTTTAATTTTGACTCCGATTCCGACTCCGACTCCCGACTCCGACTCCGGCTCCCTAGTATGGGCAAAGTATTTATCTTAAATTAGATTTAACTAAGCAAAAATCATCCTTTTGAGTTGACAGTTGCACAAAATAAGTCAGGTTTTTTAAATACAATAAAAGATATTTACTTTAAAAAATTATGTATTTGAGTGTATATACATGTATAACTGCAAATTACTGGTGCTGTTCAGAAGAGTGCTCAATGGCTTCAATAGTCAGAACGATTATTCCTGATTATCAATGCACAAATATTTAAAAAAATTTTAATAAAATAATCTCCACAGACTGTTTCACCTGTAAGGTTCATCAGAGGACACAGTAAATAATTTTTACGATAAATTTTTACACTTCAGGTGAAAACCTGCATCTTAGAAAAATAACGCTATCAAAAGTTTGGGTTTAAACAATTATTTTACTAAAGTAAGTGATTGATTAGCAAATAATTACTTTTGTCACGAGATATTAAAAGAAAACATACTGTAATGTTGCGCATAGATGTATTCTTAAACTTGGCCGAGCTGCCGAAAAGATTACCGGTAAAGCGTAAAAAAGTTTATGGATCATTAGTTAAAAGAAGATTCTTTTTATAAAAAAAGTTTTTATAACACTCTCTCTTAACGAATGATCCGTATTAATGCTTTATGCGGTATAAAAAAAATTTTACAACACTTGCTTTTAAGTAATGATCCATAAACTTTTCTACACTTTAAACTTTTCGGCAGCTTGGCCAAGTTTAATACATCTACGAGTATGCGCAACATTACAGCATGTTTTCTTTTAATATTTCGTGACAAAAGTAATTATTTAATAATTAATTAATCACTAACTTGAGTAAAATAATTGTTTAAACCCAAACTTTTGGTAGCGCTATTTTTCTAAGATGCTAATTTTCATCTGAAGCCTAAAAATTTATTTTAACTTTTAATTTTTGCTTATTTTATTTGTTTCAACGTAAATAATATTGCTTTGTCTGTTGGGACTATTTTAATACAACATGTTTTTTTTGTTATATTTATGTTTTGATAAATACTTATATACATATAATTATATTATATACACAACCCATTAATTATAATTCTAACTGTGTTTGAATAAAACATTAATACAAATCACATTTAGAAAACTAACTCAAAGTGGCATACATAACTAGAAACTAAATATGTGTTCTACACTTAATGCTTATCACATTTTCTGAACATCAAGGTATTTTATGGATAATCATAATGTTATCTCTAGTCTATTTTACAATTATTATTTTTCCCATGGTAAATCGAACGCACGACAAACCTTAAAGTTAATACTCTTAATGACTTGCGTAGGACTAGACGCTGAGTGTTGTCTCCTGCGTGTAGGACTACATCTAGTCGGTTCGAAACTCAATGAGATATGCATCACTGACGAACTTTAACAAGAGCAAAACTCGAGTTTGTTGCTTTTTGTGTTTAGGTGGCTTAGTTTCGTTTTTATCAGTAGGTAATGAGGTTAAAACGTAAATATGAATATTTTATAAATGTAAAAATTTTTATAAATGTAAGTAATAACTTTGGAAATTATAAACAATGAAAATTTGAAAACAAAAGTTTATAATAGCAAAAGAAACAAAAAATCATATGTAAAAGAATTAAAAACTTAAACCCACAATTATAGACTACAAGAAAAACAATAAAATGCGACTAAATTTAGAATTTTCCTGAATCACCCACTACATATAAGGAAAATTCAGAGAAAAATGTTGACATTTCCATACCAATAATAAGCTCATACTTATTTCTCTCAAATAAACTTTAGCCATTAGTTTGATGGCATGGAGTCCATCTTCACAGTAATTCATGGTTATATATTGATAGTAAGAATATATATGTGAATTTTGTCGGATTTTGTAAACAAAATAAAAGAGGGCCTGTAGTTTCTATCTCATGAATATTTCAATTATTGCAATTTTATACGAGATTGAACATGCAGGCTCCCTGCCGTTTATCAACATTCATATTACGAGATTACTAAAAAATTTACCTTGGTTCTAAACTTTGGTTGATATTTCTTTGAAAGAATAGAGCAAGAAGAGTAAGTTTTAATTTTCAAAAATTTTAATTTAATAATTTGCTCGTAAAAATAAAATTGCTACTGTGAGTTTCTCCTTTATTGCAGCCATTTGGTGTGCTCTGATGAGCCTTAGTGATGAAAACAGACATTGAACACTCGCTTCTGTTGGAGGAAGTACTTATTTAAAGACACGCCAAAAATAAAAAATGGGGGGCATTTTGCAGGCTGAAACGGATTAATGGCATTTAAATTAATTTCAATGGCAAAATTGGCTTTGTCATGCGAATAAATTGAGGTACGAGCTTGGTCACGGAACTAATTAAACTCGTATGTCAAGGTACCACTATACTATAGAAAAAGGCTGCTTAGGGTAGTAATTGATTATGCACCTAGCATTTGCTTTCTTGTCATTCGAATGAAGAAAGAAAAGCAACTAAATCGGCTGCCCAAGCATTGCATTACCCAAAATACTGTTTGCTTACAAATTAAAATGTAAACTTTTTATGAGTCGCGGGCTGTGTCGCGCGATACGCGGCAAGGTTCTCTTAAAAAGTTTACTGCAAAGCACTCCACTGGCGCACGCGGCCGCGTAAGTTGCGCGGTTAACATCACTAATATGTAAAGAAATTGGACATAAGGAGTCGGAGTCGGATAAAATATTCCGACTCCGACTCCGACTTTGACTCCTAGTCCTCTTAACAGTCCGACTCCGACTCCGCAACCCTGATTGTAACAAGTTGTTTTAAATCAATATGCTAATTTCAATAATTATATATCAAATCTAAGCAAAAAATACAACTAAAATTAAACACTTCTTTAAAATTACTATCTGCAGGAAATTCAACTGAAACCCAGTACAGTAGTTAAAACCAAAGTTCCTATAAAGTATAATCATATACTTTATAGGAACTTTGGTTAAAACTATCTTGCTAAATTAAAAGACTGTGGCTAAAGTTACGAGACCGAAACTTTTTTCGCCATTATTAAATCATATTTTAAGCCTAACTAACCTTAACCCTAACTTTAATCCTAAAATCAAGCCCTAACACAAAACATAAAAAAGTTGGTCAAAATGAGCACAAAAATTTACAAACCCTAAAACTTAATCCTAACTACTCATTTAACCGTAGTCCAGAAACGGGCCTGCTTCTAAGGTTTCGGTTACGTTTGCTGTAACCTTAGCTACTTTAAAATTGAAAGAGCATAGACTACTAGCATTAATACTGCAAATATTTAAGCATTTTGTTATGAAGCATTACATCAATTGTTGCATCGCAAAGAGATTAGAGCGACGTTTAAATTTTAATTTGTTTATCAATAATTAACCTCTTTATTGCAACTGGATTTTGAAGTAGACCCGGATCGGAATGGAAGTAAGTGGAATAAATTGGAGATATCTCAATTTCTAGACGTGATAGAAAAGATCCGACTGCAGATTTGGGCTCAGCACACCTGAAACACTGGGAAATAATTGTTTTTTGCGGCATAACATTTTGCTGTTGACCAGTTATCGTTATACTTTTGAAGCAATGTTTTGTGACTGTAGCCATTATAAAAATTGGGTTCAATTTGAGCTAAATTAATTCAATTATATCAGTGAGCTAAACTGGTGAAAATTTTTACTGATATTTAATAGTTGCATTTACGGTTAGGCAAAAAAACTCATGTGGCTGCAAGAAGCTCTAAAAAGTACTGTATAGTAGGCATACTCTAATTTAGAATGTAAGTTTGGAAACGTTTTTCGCCCATGTCCAGGACCACTTTTAGTAATTGTGTTTTGACTTGCAACCACTCTCTTTTGACAAATTTCTTCGTAGGTCACTGAATTTGCATATAATTAAAGTTTTTAAGAGTAATTCTATTTCAATCACGTAGTTATTCAAGTCTGGTCTAAAGCGCACAATATCTGTGCTGCATTCAGTGATAACGGCAGAAGGTGCCTCTATTAGGTAAAACCCTCAGCAAAAAGTCGATCTATTATTCTAAATCTACAAAATCTAAATAATAATAAAAAAAAAGAAACAGAAAACTAACCATACCAATACTAACTTTAAGTGAGAAATCAAGTGAACATAGCGATAAAAAGAGTATCATGATTTAGGAAGATTAAAAAATTTGTCGGAATTAAGAATAAACGATGGTCTATAGTGGCAGCGTGACACAATCACAACAATCGTGAACATCATCGCTTCTATTTATCCTCCAGACTCGCAGGCAACAGCGTATTTAGGGGGGAGTATGTGGACGAAAATCGAGAAATCAGAGACAGATTCCAAGTCAAGACTTTTTTTTAGCTCCCACTTGAAAAAAATTTTGACCAAGCTTATTTGATTGTGTTGTATGCCTCTTCCCCTTTCAAAACTTCTCGGTATGCCACTGCTCGCAGGAAAGCGTTGGAGGCACTATATATTAGATAAATGTCAAGCAATTACCCCGACCTGCTTCTGGAGATGCCAAGATATTGCTGTCCACCAGTTGAAATTTTTTATTTTTATTTTTTAGTTTCATGAAGATATGACTGAAATTTGGAGCTGCTTACCAAGACCAATCAGAGAAAGTGCGGTAAAATGTTTTTCTTAAGAACACAACAGAATAGCCCGAGTAGGTTTTGAACCAAGACCGAGTCGATTATAATCACGGTGCTTAACACCAGAACATGCTGACATATATGACGTTTGATTCATATAGGATGTTTGTGAGTGATATATCGTGAAATTAGGATCGATAACGGATATACTGTATTTGTTTCGAAAAACTGCGAACTAATAATTCAAGCATTTTTGTGGTAACATATTGCCGCATGCAAAAAACATTATACACAAGAAAAATTTTCGGCGCCAACATATTCACCGAAAAAATAAAAAAATAAGAGACTTAAATTATTATGTTGGCTTTTATTGTATGTTGACAACACCCTTGGCAACTCAAAAAACTTAATGATGCAGTTCTTTTCGCTGTACGATTTATCGCATTTCTAGTGTTTTTAGAATAGTGAGTAAAACAAAAGAGTTATATTAAAATTAATACAATAAATTTTTTTTCTGAATTTTACCTTTAGGCTACGCATTGTATTTGCTATTTCTTGAGCAGCCATTAAAACAAACCTTCAAAGGGTTTCAGATTTTATTGAATGTGAGAAAAACCTCACATCAAACGGATTGGAAGACTTTTGAAACAGATAAAAATTTAAAAAATTTTATAATAAATGCTGCTTGAATAAGTTGTTTCTTTACAAATAATGTTTTTAGTTTGCAGAATTCAATCGATATTTTTAACTTTTAATTTAAGCTAAAATTTTAATATCGCTTTAAACAAAGTCGATTTTTTCGGAGCCGTAAGCTTTTCGTGACGCTCCTTTTTCGTGACGATTGCATGCTCCTTACCGAAATCTTTTACGTACAACCTGTCAATTTCTGTCATACTTTGACAAAATTAGATTTTACAGATACCTCGCTATGCTTGAAGAAAAGACAAGCATGAAAATTCATAACAGAAATGAATCCTTGCTTGCCACTCTAAAAAAGAAAAGATTCGGAAATATGCTGAGTTGTACAAAGAAACATATCTTGAACCTCTCGAACCATGTATTATCAGACGTGGAAAGTTTTGTTCTATCGCATGGTCTGAACTTCAGCCTTCCACCAAAATCAATATGCAGAGAAGAAGTCTTTGCAGAATTTGAATCGTTGTGGGCCCAATTGGGCCATCACAGAGTTTCATCAGAAAATGATCAATCTTCTTTGAAGGCTAGACTTACAGACCTTGCCCATCTCTACTGTGGTGAAGAGATTGACTCACGTGATTTTGCTTTTCATGGAGAATGCTTTCGAGCACTCAACAACTTGCATTCCAATGAAAACATTGTCATCACCAAACCGGACAAGGGTTCAGGAGTAGTCATTTTGAACAAGAATGACTTTATAGATAAAATGCTAGGAATACTTGATGATCCATCAAAATTCGAAAAACTTGGACCAACCTCAAGCAACGACAACACTGCTAATATTGAATCAAAACTTCAAAAACGCTTACTAGAACTATTTAAAGAAGATTCAATACCCAAAAGTCTTTACCAAAATATTCGTCCCACCGGATCACAAAGACCCAGAATGTATGGTTTACCCAAAACGCACAAAACAAACGTACCGTTACGACCGATACTATCTATGACAGGCTCATCCCATCATGAGCTCAGCAAGTGGTTAGCAAGCCTCTTGGAACCGGTATTAAAGCGTTTCTCGACCCATTGTATTCGTGACTCATTTACGTTTGCTGATGCTATTCAAAACTCTAAAGAAGCTAACAATCTTTTCATGTGCTCCTTCGACATCTCAAGCCTCTTTACAAACGTCCCACTTGAAAAGACCATTAATATCTGTGCAGATGCCTTATATTGCGATGATTCGGATGCACAACCACTTATTTCGAAGGCTGTCTTCATTGAACTGATGAAAAGTGCCACATCTGGAGTAGAGTTTAGCTTTAACGACATCATGTACAAGCAAACTGATGGGGTTGCAATGGGTTCACCACTAGGCCCAGCCTTAGCTAACATCTTTGTTGGGTATTACGAAGAAAAACTTTTTTCTCAAAAATCAAAACCTTCCACATATTTTAGGTACGTTGACGATACATTTGCTATGTTTCGCAATGAAGAAGAGTCGGATAACTTTTTCAAACAACTAAACCGTCTCCATCCTTCCCTCAAATTTACCTTTGAGAAAGAGAAAAATAATTGTTTACCGTTTCTCGACGTTAACGTGGAACGAACAGCTACCGGTTTTGAAACAAGTGTGTATAGAAAACCTACCTTTACTGGACAGTACTTACGTTGGGAATCTTTCAGTCCCACTAAACAAAAAACAAATCTTATATCAACTTTGGTACACCGGGCACTAATGATATGCACGAAATCTAAACTAAACGAAGAAATTAGGCATATCAAGAACATTCTATTGGACAATGGTTATCCTGAATCTATTATTGACTGCAACATTTCCAAGAAAATTGCTCAGTTTTCTATGCCCAAACGATTTGGTCCTGAGAAGTGTCCCGTATATTTGAGAGTTCCTTGGATAGGGAAAGCTTCCATTGGTCTTGATAAAAACGTCAAAACGGCTGTTGAAAGCTGCTATGGCTCCGTTACCACCAGAGTTGTATTTACATCGAAACGCATGTTGCCTGTAGCCCGCAAAGATGTTTTACCTACCACGCTGAAAAAGCTCCGTTGTTTATGAATATTCGTGCCACTGTGACAGTAGGTACGTAGGACGAACATCACAGCGACTACAAGATAGAATCAAGCAGCATGTTCCTAAATGGCTACAACAGCAAGCGAAGCGCCCTACACGATCTCAACCTGGCAGATCCTGTAAGCTAAAACGTAACAATCCAGATTGTGACTCTGCCATAGGACAACATTTGCTTGACAACGAGCAATGTGCTGCAAACTATAAAGACAAACGTTTTAAAATTCTTGCTGTGGCACGCAACTCGTTCCATCTTTGTCTACTCGAGGCAACTTTTATCAAAACCAAACATCCGGTTTTATGTAAGCAAAAGGAATTTGTTTACACATTGAAACTTTTCAAATAACCTAAGTTGCGAGTAACAGTGTTTCTCCTGGGTAATTGCACATAGTGCGTTTCTCCTTTCCGAGAACATCCTGTATTGCACCACACTGTGCAATTGTGCCTTTCTCCTTTCCGAGACTGCAGCACCTTTCTCCCAACTGTTGAGACTATAAATATTTTGATTTTCTCTGGTTCGTCCCATTTTGACGCGATTGCCACTGATGAGAGCGTCACGAAAAGCTTATGGCTCCGAAAAAATCGACTTTGTTTAAAGCGATATTAAAATTCTGTACCACAAAGAAGCTCTTTAAGCTAAAATCTTATTTTTTTAAGTAAACCGATTTTGTCGTGCTAAAGTCCTTGAAACTGTTTTTATTGATTACAGTCAGTGATGGCTTTAGTACGGTGCAAACGGAGTGGCTAAACTGCCCCCCTCTAAAAAACGTCAAAAATTGATCTATTTCTTTATAGTAGGATCGTGGTGGTGCCCCCCCCATGTCTGCATCTTAAATTTAGAACGAAAGCAGGTATGTATTCGATTGATAGTAAGGACCTTTTTTTACAGATCACTTTAAGTTTGGGACAAAAAGTTTAGGACAGGTTTAGGACAGCAATAAAAAGTGAAAACTTATTTTTTGGTTAGAGATCACATCAATTTGGGACAAAAAAAACTGGGCGCAGTAAAAAGTGGCCCCACCCTATTTTTCTTGCACCGGGTCCCACATTTGGTAAAGCCAACATTGATTATCGTCTATCAATACGTGATGAAAGTCTAACTACATTAATTGCTTATTGTAAATCTATTGCACTTGTTGCAGTGAAATCACTGCAATTGATTCTATTTGAGGTGATTCTTACTAACCAATTTGTTCTCTTATTCAGACAGAAAACCAAAATATTTGTTTACCAAATTTTAACAAATTATTTCTTTAATTTTAAGTTAAATTTAAAACACCTTATTCAAATAGAATAACAAATTAAAACTGTCGAACTGAAAACAAATTAAAAACTCACGAAATTTAAAACAAATTAAACTATACAATTGCTCACGCTTAAGCAAAAAGGCAGAGAAAAAATCAAAGCGACCCAAATTAAAACGCACGTTACATGATTGAGTCACAATGCTAATTGTCTTAACTTTTAACCTTTTTCTTTCGCCAACGAGTTAAGCACAGCAAAATAACAATAAATCACGTTACCAGCACTAGTCAAGTATGAAATAGTTACAAAAATATTTTTTGCTTGGACTGATTTAGACCATTACTGACAATCAAGAAAGTATCTTTGAATTGTCTGACTTTTCGCAACTAAACGAAATAGTGGGAGAGTTACAGCGCTCTATCACCAGTGCGCTTGAAGGTACGTAACTTTCATTTTCAACTTTCATTGCTAATCTTATAACTATGATGTATGCGTAGTCATGTAAAATTTTGCCCTTATTTCATAAATCAAGAATAGAAATCATTTTACAATTTTAACAATTTTAAAAAAGCTGATGTATTAAACAATTTCACTATTTTGAAACGGTGCGCCTCGGTTGAAATTTTTCAAATTTTTCTTATCTTTTGGTAATTTTTCATAACCGTAACGTTTTTCTTTTGAAGAACCATTAAAAACATAAGTTTACTTATGAGTAGTCCCTATTTATTTGGGGTTTGAGAAGCAAGAGATAAAATTTTGAGAGAACCGACAACTAACAGTAAACTACTTGTTTTTATATTGGTTTTTTGTTTGGCTAAATCAGTTTGTTAGAGCCGGGGGCCGGATTCAGATTTCTCGGACCTCCCCGGGTCAAAGCGAGAGAAAAAAAGTCTTCACTTTGAATCGATTTCTGATTTCGCTATTATTTCTCCCAAAATTGTAGTGACTTTAAAAAAAAAAAAAAGGTCTTCACTTCGGTTCGAGCTCTAGTTTCGCTATTTTTCTCCTAAAATCTTGGTGTGTTCTCCAAAGGAAAAAACAAGGTAAAAACCTGAAACTAGGGTGTTCCCGATATAATTCTATCCAACTGTGGCTCAAAGTGAGTACATACGTTTTTTAAAAAGAGCTCCGCAAGCTGGATGAAAAAACTTAGCGGGCCGTAGTTTGATGAGCACTGGGCTAAATATTCCGAGCATACATAAAAACTAGGTCAACTTTCAGACCCGCTGCAAACCGATAAAAAAATTGTGCAACTGTTCCCAATTGTGACGTTTATTTCTCTTCTTGAGAGTGGCTGATTTTCTGCTTGGATAATCCAGACACTTTTCACTTCGCGTCTTAGGATCACGAGAATTCTTTTGTCTCCCGTGCGTTGCATAACTATTCTTCACTCCCATTTCCTCACCAACTTCTATACCTCAACTTGGAGACGCGCGTGCCGCTCCGACCTCTTTCAACACCGAAGTCCCAATTTGACGAACTGTCTCGCTCTCGTCTACGCTGCAACAAGTATCAATTCCTCCCCAATCATAACTGCATAGCTAGGATTCTTTAATCAGAGATTTCTTTGAACAGTAACTATGATTCTAATAGGCATTTTCTTGTGTCATAACTGCATTATGTGTCATATCTTTAGTATTAAACTCACTAGATCAAGCGAGGTTGGGCTATTCTCTTTTTACTGTGTTTCGGATATTTAGTCCATTTCGCTGAGTTACGCTATCTTGTTGAGACTACAAAGTTGATTTAAGAAAAGATTAGTTGAACCTAGCACCGCTGCCGTGTTCAGCGCATGATCTTAAGAATTAACCTTATCAATGCTAGATCACCCACTAAATAGCGCAGCTTGTTACATTGATTTTTTTTATTACTGTATATGTTGCTTCATTTAAAATGATTTACTTAGGAAACTCGCTTTCAAACGACACGAATAAACTGCAGCACGCAGAAGCAGGCATACAAGCGACTATCACTCACGTGAGTAAATGGGAGTGATGTGCTTTTTGTCTTTTCATATTCTTAAGTGCCGATTTTGCGATATATCGTTATCAAATGCGGCAGGTTACTGATGTTATTATATAATTTTTCGTGGTCTGCTGCTTTTGTTTTGATTACATCAATGTACCTCTCGCAAAATCGTCTAAGAAAAAATGGCAAGAAATGGAATTGAGCAAATTGTTGGGTTTGTACACATGACCAGGTGAATTTTGTTTCTTTACCATTTTTAATTAATCCTGTGACTGAAACTTATATTTTTTTCCAGTTTTCACAACCTCTCGTGGAATTGAACTCGTTTTATTCTTATTTATCCAACTTTGACCTCGATGGCTTAAATGAAGCGGAAGTAAGAATGATTCGCTTTATTTGCGTTTTCAAAAAGGCTTTACAAAAGCAAAACTTGTTTTTGTTTATAAGCAAAGAACATACAAAGAGACAGCGCGGCCGCCATCGTCGTCGCTCCGTCAGTGTCAGACAATCAGATGGAGGAAACAACAACAGCGTGTCAACAGGACGAACATAAACTATCTTGTCATTCAGCAATTGGTTCAGAATATAAACTTGTTCTTTTATCCGACATTAAGCTTCTTAAAACAACAGTCGATTAAAAGCTTACAATCGTCTTTAAACTAAAAGAGAAAATGCAATCGCATAGTTAAGAGAAACTTGCTGGAAACAAAATACGGGAGACATACGGTGACATTACAAACACAGCACAAGTAACAAACTGTAATTATGTTTTGTAGAAAAGCGATTTTCTACCTATTTACAAGTGAAAAATGATGGAAGTATTTGTTTGTTTGTTTTTTTATATAGCCATTCTTGTGTACATACAAATGAACAAGGTAAATAACAAATTACGATGTTTAAAAGCGAGAAGAATCTAAAGGCAATTTACAATTGCATTTCGACTTGGCCTCGAAAATAAACAAAGCAAATCAAAAATGAACATTAGTTAAAGTGATAGAGAGAGAGAGAGAGAGAAAGTGAAAAAGACCAGAGATAAAAAAATATTTCAGTGAGTGCCGAGAAAAGATCGAATTGAAACACCAACTAAAAGATGGTGACACTCGGGGACAGAGTGCGGTATCACGTGATCAAAGCCCCGGTATGACAAACAATCCGACTAAATCAATACCCTTGAAGTCGATTTTTCACGGTCACTCGATTAGTGACGACTGCAAAACACTCAAAATTGGTCTAACGTAAAACAAAATGGCAGCTCGAATGACGAAACAATAACAAAAGTACCCAGTCATGTTTCGATACGATACAAACAAAAAAGAGAGTGGAGTCGATCACGGCGCTCGACGTCCGGAGACAAAGAGACGGGAAAATATTGCAACTCGAGTGATTCCGTTCAGGAAAAAGCAAAAACGGATCATGAACCGCGAAAAAAACCCGCCGGGATTTTTCCGACACAAAATAAATTTAATTTAAAACCCGTTCAATCAAATGGCCTTGCGTGTGCACTTGAAGAGGAATACTTCGTCATTCGAAGTCAAGGTACAAAACAAGTACTTCGATTTAAGACTTGATAAGTTAATTGCAAATAAATTGCTAAAAATAATATAGTCGGCTTTCAAAAACAACATCAAGTTGGTTTCCTTTGTTCTGTATATTTATGATGGTGTTATTCATCTTTCTATCAATTAATTTAATGGAATTTGGTTTATATCAGTTTTAGCGTTTAGAAACGTATAGAAAACATAAAATACAATTAAATGATTGTCGAAAAATCATCCTATTATCATCAAAGCGACTTCCTTTTTTGGAATTTTTTTTCGAACGCTTTCAAACAATTAAAGATATTGGGATGACAAAGTTTTGTTTAAACATTGGTCGATAAATAATTAACAGAACAGTAGACCTTATGACGGACTTTTTTTTGCTTAAATCACGAAAAATGTAAATTTCTTTTTTCGTCGTCTAATGACACAACAAAAAATACAAGCGAAGCGTGGTGCCGCTATTGCTTCGTACATATAAATATTATAAGGCAACTGCAATTCATAAACAAGGTCCTCACGTCGGGGTCACGTGTCCTCGATCACAGTAGGTTCTCCTCGAATTTCTTCATTATATCAGACTGCTGGTATATATCGATCTGACCCGACATCTGTTTGCGCCGTAGTCGCTGTTGCTCGCGCATCTCTGCGATCTTGTTCTGACGGGCCGTGTCGGTTCCGTCGCTAGGCGGAGGTAAGTGGGGGCGGGCAGCTTGCTGGCGTGCGTTCTTCATCTCCTCTTCCATTCGCTCTCTGTTCGAAACAAAAATCAGGTTGAGTTAGGCAAAATGTAAACGGGTGAAGCAGCTGGGGCGTGGCAGTAGTTCGGTTTTCAATTGAAACAAGTTGAACGCCATTTTGATTTATTTTCAATAAAATATCTGTTAATTTGTGTTAAATCGAATATAACTTTTAAATATAAAAAAGCAAATTTTTCTTTTAAACCAAAGCCGTTATTGAACTCGCAACAAGATTTAAGCAAATACACAGTCAGCAGCATGGCTGAGTGGTTAAGAGCGCCGTGATTGTGATCGACTTGGTTTCGGTTCAAAACCTATTCGCGCTATTCTGTTGTGTCCTTGGAAAGACACTTTACGGTACTTGCCCCTGCTTGACGGTATTGGCAAGCAGTTCTAAATTTCAGTCATATCTCTACAAAACTAAATAACTAAAAGAAAACTTTAACCGAACAGCAGTATTTTTGGCATCTCCGAAAGCAGGTCGAAATAATTGCTTGTCCTAGGTATTTGCGCCTCCATCGCTTTCCTGCGACTCCAAGAATGAATAAAAAATGAAAATGAACGTTATTGTGCCATCTTGCATACCTTTGTTTCGCTTGTTCCATCTTTAGCCTTTCTTTTTCTTGCTGTTCTTTTTCAAGACGCCTTTGCTCTTCCAAAAGAGTACTCATCCTCTTTCTTTCTTCAGCTTGCTTTTTAAAAGTCTCGAAACTTAAGGCGGCATTGGTGGCGCGGGGAAGTTGTGTGGCGCCACCTTGCGATAACGGACTGGCGGGCACGTGTTTTGAGCCCCAACCAAGCTTTATCCAAGCAAGGTGCGATTTGATTTTGACGTCAGCGGACTGCAAGCAAGATGATAATAAACAAATGTCAAAAAACCTAATCAATAAAGCAAGTCTTGCATATGTTGAATTGAGAATTCACTAAATCATTGGTTTCCAGCCTAGGGGTCGCGACCCCACGTGGGTTGTTTGCCTTTCTTCTGGGGGTTGCAAAAGCTTTTGATAAACGATATAAAACGTAAAAGTTTTAATAAAAACGTTTATAATTATTAGTTAATTAATTAAAAGTTATAAGTTTACTTAAAATTATTAATTGATATTTGATTTATGGCTAATAATATCGGAATCTTAAACAAAAAACTTACTTTAAACTTGTTGTGAAAAAAATTCTAAACATTACTATTAAATACAAATAGTTTATAACGTTATTATACAGAAGAGAACAAGCTTCGCACAATGTTCATTGCGCGGCGTAGGCAAACAAAAGTTTAAAAAGGCACCAAAATTGTTGAACACACACAGGCAAAAGCAAGCATACAAAAAAATTCTGCTGTGTCACAAAACAGCTCTTAAGACAGTCTATTGCCGTACAGGATGTTCGTATGCTATTAACAGTGAATGAGATTGATTAATTTCAAGAATTTTTATGTAGGTAAAAATGCTTTTTAGATTAAGGACGCCAGCAGGAAGTCGCAGATTAAATTTTTGCACGAAAGATTGAAAAGGCTATCGCCTCTTTCAGCTAACTTAGACTCATTTCTTTTGCTGAAAGTCGCACCCTTTTCCAGTGATAGGTGAAAGAGCGATCTCGGTTAGAGAAGCGCTGGGCTGTAAGTAAAGAGGTACAGTGTAGTAGTCAAGATAAGACTTAAGTTGCCGTGAGAGAGAGAAGTTTGTGTAAAAGCTTTTATCCGTCATAATATTTCATTGGCCTCTTGCTATATCATTAATCCTGTTCATGCTTGTAGGTGCACCTGCCTATACAAATGTAATCCAGGTCTTGCAATATCGTTAATTTAGCAAGTGAAGTTTAATTCAGCGTTTCTTTAACAGTTTAATAAAATTTTAAACATTTGAACCTATAAAGGGTGGTAAACAAGGGGAGAACAAGGGGTGAACTAGCAAAGGCAGAGTTACCATTAGAACACCCCAAAAAATAAACACAGCTAACTAATCAAAGTGAGGGGGCATCAGAACTTGCAAGCTGTAGCTGCATTAAAATCTATTTTTCGGACAACGTCAAGTGAAGACAAAAATAAATAAATAATAAAAGACCTTTACCTTGTGTCCAAAAAAAGGTCGTATTTATTTTTCGAAAATAAAGTGAAGTTCTTTTTTGGTGGAATGACATGTCAGTGAATAAAATAAAATTTAAGAAGCACCAAAGAAAGGGGTAAACAAAACCAAAAAAAGTTTAAGAAGCACTGCCTTTAGTTTAAATATCAGTAACGTGCCTGAGAAGGAGGAAGGTCGTATTGATAAAAAATGCGATCAGATATCTTATCACGTATCAGCATGTTCTATAAAGATGATGCTACACTTAAGAGCAGTCAATAGCCCTATAAAATGACTCAACTACGAAAGAGAAAACTTTGTCTGCATATTGGTCAATAATCAGCCATTTGATTTTTTTGCCTTTTCCATCGACATGGCTGTGTGAAAATAGCTTCTCTGCATTGCTGGGAATAAAGGACAGGACCAGGATTAAACAAATTGTATACCAGATCTATCGTGTGCTTTGATAACAACAAGGCCACGCATAAATAAACTTATGCCCAAGATGCAAGCCTAGTCATTAGTTTTCATTTAACAGAGTTGATTATTTTTATTTATTTTTTTCTTTTATGAGTAATAGGCTACTACAAATGTATTAAATAGTCTACATATGCCACTATACCTAAAAAAATTATTTTTAAAAGAGGTCGTTAAGTTACATTGGATGGCTAAAATGGGTCGTGGTATAAAAAAATGGTTGAAAATCACTGCACTAAATAAATTCGAAAATGGGATGTCAGTCGAAAGATAATATTGGCACGAAGTGAAATTGTTCCAAGCTGAAAATTCTTGTATATCATGACGTCAGGCAGGATACTTCAATGCTTACATGACGAAACAGTAAGTGTAATTTCGCAAACGGCGCGAACGTGGCATCAAAGCAGATCATTAACAAACCCTAACTGATGAAGTACCGCAAAAAAGTATAAAAATAACTTGTACAAAAACAAGTTTAAGCAACGAAAGTAATGAAACAAAACTCCCACCTTCTTTTCAGCACTTTGAGTTTCGTTGAGGGATGGAAGAGTAGGTTTTACGGGAGCCTCGGCGTCATTCGCTTGAGTTTGATTCTCGGTGGCAAGATCGATTCTCGACAAGTAATTATCAGTAACGACTGCAGCAGCTGCAGGGGGTGCAAGGGAGGACGGAGGTTTTCCCATCTGCAAGGAAAACGTATAAGTAGCGGTTGTTGTAACAAACAAGCGAACCTGACAGTTACCGTAGGTGCGCCTAAAAGGACGCTGTTGGCTTGGGGGGGAGGCGCAACATCAACGGGGACAGCGACGGATCGCTGTTGCTGGGGTAAGGCGGGGGCCATAGTAGTTGGGGGTGCAAGAGTCTGGAAAACGAGAAAAGACGAGAATACAGAATGTAAAAATCATCAAATGTGTAATAGCACGTCAACCGTGCACATTACAAACCTGGGCTGATTTTGGGGCCGCCGGCATCTGAACGGAAGAATCGCCTGGCCCATGTTTATTGTGATATGAGGGGCTTGTGATTAATATTCAATCGAAATTATGGTTAATATTCAAAAGACATAAAATATAAACTTTGAAGAAAGTTAATATTCAAAACCAGCCGAAATAAGTCTGACCTAAGCAATCAAAATTTTCAGTAAACTTGAAGACATCGAAGTGAAACGCTTACCACAGTAGATTGAAGCGGCTGTTGCTGCGATGGGATAGGGTGGTGGTTGTTTTGATTATCGAGCTTTTCTGTTTCTATAAAATTATATGTAAATAGTCTACGAATTTTAAAAGTTGATTTTGAACGTGCGCAATTATAACCAGGAGCAAAACAAGCGCTGCTAACTGAATCCGACTTTATACCGCCGCTGCTAGCGCCACCCATGTAGTGTAATGGAGCCGGATTGCAAAAAACCTTGCATTGCGGTTTTACTGATAAAACTAAACGAATGTCTGCAAAGTTTAGCAAAAATTTCATTTCGTGAAGCACTTGCAAACGAAGGGAATTTCCCGCTTAACACTTTTGTATTTTAAATAGGTAATTGCCGCCGAAGCAGAGGCAAAAAAACAATCGCAAACTGTTTATATGTGAAATGTCACGACACTTCGTGGCTCAGACGAAAAAACAATTGTAAAATCGTATAGTTTACTCTTAAAAAACTGCACAGAAGAAGCAAAGCGATACCTGAATCACTCGAAGCCGATCAACTGGAGGAAGAGGAATCGCCCGTGTCCGATCGCTCTCCTCCGGAGGAGCTGCTCGATGTATCCGACAATCGACTTCCAGAAGATGGATTTGTTTTATCTGAACAAATTTTTCAATTGCTCGCAAAAGCAAAAAATTAAAATACAATGGGTCGCGATAGGGCTGGAAACTCACTTTTTTTCGGCTTTTTCGTTGAACCAAGCTTACTATTGACATCTTCTAGCCTTTTTTCGAGCTCTTCCTGTTTCTTCTGAGTAACTTGTTGCTTTGTGGTCTGTTTTGCTGCAAATAAATCGACTAAAAGAAGGAATAAAGGAAAAGCTATCAACGCAAATTAAGCTAAACTTAACAAACTACAACTGACAAATCAAAGCAACTCAGGGCAACACCGCGGCAAAGCCTCTTCGCAGTGGGTCACTTACTATAAGGCTTACGAGGTTTTTTCTTCAAGCAGGTGCTCACGTATTTCTCCAGTTCGCGCAGAGTCGACGGCTTCAAAGTCTCAAAATCGATTTCAATCTCATCCGGGTTCGAATCCTTCAGCGACGGCTCGCGAGTCTGCATCGCGACACGAAAGTTATCACATGCTGGTGTTTCCAGTCAAAAACTTACAAAAAAGCCCACCGTCTATTAATCGACACTCGTAACATGAACTAAATAATTCGAACTGAACCTGTATGAAGTGGAACACCCTCCACAGCTTGTCTCCGGGAAGCTTGTTTATGTCGAGCGACAGCTGACGCTTCTCGTCGTACGTCATCGGCTTGGCAACTTCGCTGTCGTCGTCGAACTCATCGCTTTCGTACCGGTAAACGTCGGCTGGTTTGTCGCCTGTCGGCTGCGGTTGGGCCGGGTTCGGTTGAGCCGGTTGCTTCGTCGATTTTCTAAAGAAAATCACTTTGTTCCAAGATTTTATAAATAACATGGGGTATTTTGGATAATACTAGAGACCAAACTGATATACTGTAATACAATCATACAGGTGCAGTTTGGTTTCTAGTACTTTGTTTTAAACTGGAAACGTTGACTGGTGCGAGTTGCATTAAATCGAACGCAACGCGAAACACTTTTCTTCATTTAACTAATGTTTTTCAGTTCTGTTTTTTTTATGAAGACAAGAACTTGCAACGCTCTAAATCAATTTGACCAACACGTCAACTTGGGTAAAGGGCCAGTAGCTTGTAGACGTAGCTAAAATATATCAACAGTAGAATTCAACAACAAAAAAAGCCTACTTTTTTCTTCCCTTGGTTAAAGGCTCTGATGCAACACTGGATGCGACAGGCAAAGTTGCAGGAGGAGCAGGAGGAGCAGGAGTGGGAGGCATTGCCGAACTTGCTCCGACTTTATTCTTCCGTTTCCTTTTCTCTACTTTAGGCTGAAAAGCAGTTTAGAAGTGAAGTCCAAATCCAAAACTTACGCTCGTAAGCACAAATGTATAGTATTACACGAGTATTTACTTAAAAACAGTCTTTAAATAAGGGGTTCAAAATGGTGCATGCGAAAGAATTGTTAAGTGACGACCGATTGGAAAAAAACAAAAGCAACAATAGCAAATGTTACACCTGCTTGTGCTTTTTCTTCTTTTTTTTCGTCTCATCGCACAGAAGAGCTTCTTGCTGCTGAGTAAGCTGGGAGAGTTGAGCGTGCACCATTTTCAACTGTAACAACAAACATTGGGTCACTACCTGACCCAAGTGGGAAAGTTTGGTACGGGGCCACACGTAGCAAAAGACGACTTACTTGCTCCTGAAGAGCCGCGAGTTTTATCGTTCTTTCGTCATCTTCGCTTTCCGATGATGACGAAGATGAGGAGGATGAGGAAGAGGATCGCGAGGCTGACTCTTCCGGCTCCGTGTGATGCTTTTTCCTGCGCTTCTTTTTGGACTTTTCGTACGAAGTGTCCTTCGGAACGGAAGCAGCAGGAGGAAGAACTACAAGAGGAGGACCACTGGAGGACTTAGGCTCATCGGGCATCTTAGCGTACCTAAGACAAAACAAGTCAACGGAAAGAAACGGAGAGTGACAGGGCCCTTAATAGCATGGTGAGTTTAAGAATTTATAATAGCGCAACCTGACCAATGCGACTGCTTTACTTACCGCGTTTCAAAGAGGTCGGAGAGTTTTTTTGCCATTGCGACCACGTCGTGATCCGGGGGGCTATACTTGTAACAATTGGTAATTATTAAACGCATGTCAAACGCGAACTCGCCGGCCGTCTCGTATCTCCTGCAAACCAATTCAACTTCACTGCAAATCACCGCTGATTGCTTCCTTCGAAGCTGAGCGAGAATGCTGTGGCGCTCAAACGATCAAAGAATCGAAAGCAACGCTCACCTTTCTTCCAGCTTCGTTTTTATCGTGCCAAGATCCATGGGATGCTTGATGACGTCATAATAGTCGTGCAAGCCCAACGTCTCGGCGTCCACTGCTTTGTAAAAGGGCCAGCAGAAGCTCTATGAAATTAGTATCGTCGATTGTCAAACTATTCGGCAAGAGTTAGCGAACATTCAACAAACTCACGGCGTGTCTCTTGGAAAATAATTCCTTCAGGAGAGTACTGCAGTATTTTAATTGCTCGTTTAACTTTGTTCCCTTGGTTTTTTTCGGCTGGGACTCGCCCTGAAAACATACGAAAAAAACTTAATCCAAACTCAAAACACTGTATTGTTTCTCAACCATATTCAGCTTTTAAGCAATAAATATTTTAATTGTACGTGTGCTATCAACCAGGCGTTAAAGTTAAGTAAAGTCACGGCCTGTACGAAACGTAAAACATTGGGAGCCAACCGTATTAAACTCTAAAAACACAAGAGCAATAACTTAAAAGGTATCACTTGTGATGGGCATAACATGCATTTTATCAACAACTTATCCCCAAAAACCAAACGCGATAATTAAAACACGACGCTTTATACTGTATCAATCGCTACACAAGTCGCCGGTAATCCACTTCTGCTATAAATGAAGTTGCTTACGAACTACTAACGCAAATATGCGCTTTTTAAAAAGTCTCGAACAATGCGAATATCTGCTCGACGCCGCAAAAGTCAAGTTATTCATGCAAAGTAAACTTCGCTTCTAACGAATACAATCATGCAAACGCTTTGACATCGAAGTTTGTTTGAATTGTTAGTTTCTGCGGTTACGTCTTTATTTATGCAAAAACTCGCAAGACGCAAGTGGTCTGAAACTTTAGGCCTAAATAAATTAGTGACGACCAAAAAAAATTATTATATTCGAAAAGTGCGTTATGGCAGCATCTACGGTATGCACTGAAGCCTTCAATTTCAATCAATTGACTGCATGTGTCAACCGGTAACCAAAAAAGGTACCTCAGTTTGTCAAAATTTGTTCGAAAACATTCGTGAAGACTTAAGAAGTACAAATAGACAAGATCAAGAATATTTGGATTAGTTTAGCATCCTGGTTTACGTGAAATGAAATCTGCCAATATATTGCGTCAAGGACAAGTCGACTCCACAATCCGCTAAATGTTTCGCAGCTTTGTCTCCAACATTTTGATAGAAAAAAAAAGCGAAAACACTAATCGCTACAATTACTTATCACTAGGACAACCAAAAGTCAATAAAGTCAAATTTTTTCTGCCTTGTTTAGAAGTGATGAAACGCCCACAAACTAAATTTCAGGTTGATGCGATGAGAGGTTTCAAAGTTATTAAGTCAAGAAAAATTAAAAATTCAGGGTTAGGTCAAAAAAAAAGTTTGGCACATTTTCTTTTCGACATTAATTATTTAAGTGTCACGACTCACGAATAAATTAGGTAGGTTGTGCTAGGCTAGATTTTGCCGTTTGGATTAATTGATTTACCAGAATTGTTTTCACATGTCTCAGCCTTCAGTTGGTCTATTGTGCAAATTGTGACGTAATAGTTTTGTATTGCCAACTAATGGGCGATTGAATATTAAGTAGACTAGGCGTGGAAGGCAGGTAATGTGGTCTTCCTTCTAGGTTAGTTAAATACTCAAGTCATTTTGCATACAGTGTTGAGTTTTAGTTTACTAGTGTTTTCGTTTGCTTTTAGCTATCATGCCTAAGGTTAAGCAATTATATTCTTCCAAAGTTCGTAGTATACTGCATGAATAAGCTTCTGAGTTTACCTCAACACCTAAAGGTAAACTCTTTTGCAAAGTCTGTGATAGCATAGTGAAATGCGACAAAAAGTTTATGGTGGATTCACACCGCGGCAGTGCAAAACACCAAAGAGGCTTCTTACATGAAAAGGCAGGTACGCAAACATTTCTTAAAACTCCTATACCGGATTTTGCAAAAAAAGTTATTAAGGCGTTTCTTTGTGCTGACATACCATTGCACAAGTTGAGAAATAGCCACCTGTCATCTTTGTTTAAACAGCTTGGTAATCCGTTACCTTCCGAGGGAAAATGTCGTTCGAAAGTTGAGAAGTTAGCTGAAGAAGAAGCCTTACGATTGAAAGATTATTTGAAAGACCAAGAAATGTTTATGGTTGTGGATGAGAGTGAAATAAATGGCAAAGACTTCTTGAATATCTTAGTTGGCAAGTTGACAGCTCCTGAAAAACGTTACTATTCAACTGTAAGACTCTTTCGCAGTCTGCGAACAGTAACATCGTAACTCGAAAAATTGACGATGCAGTTCACTTTCTTGGTGTTGCACGAAAAACTTTTGCTTGTTGTTCTTTTGCTTGTTGATACATGACTGCTGCTGGAGTCCTGTTAAAAACACTATATCCCAGGCTCTTCCAAGTAACATGCATGGCTCATCTTCTGCATAATTGTGCTATGAAAGTGAGAGCTAACTACCCTGCTGTTGATGAGTTGGTTGCCAGGGTAAAAGCAGTGACCACTAAGAACAGGTCAAGAAGAGTTTTTTTTACTTCCATTGGCCAACCTCCACAGCCAGTTATAACTAGATGGGGCAGTTTGTTGACGGCTGCTTTCTATTACTCAAGAAATCTTCCAGAAGTAAGAAAAATTTTGAAAGGCTTCCATGATGGTGGTGTCCTCGTGCGGCGTGCTTAAGAGGCTGTAAAAGCTCCCAACTTAGCTACTCAACTTGTAGAAATAGAGGAGCAGTACAGTGCACTAGTTGACACAATTCAGAAGATGGAAGATAGCCGTTGCACCATTCAATAAGCTTACCAAAAAATGACGTCCCTTGACTTTGGTGTTGATGGCTGCAAAATTGGAAGATATATTCAAGAAAGAATGTCAAGGAATGACATCAACTGCATTGTGAAAATGGGACAAGGTGATATTTCGCGACATTTGTACAGTCTTTTAAGCAACTCCCAAGCAACCTCTGCGTCAGTAGAGAGAAGCTTCTCTATTTTACGAAAACTTCTGGTGAGAGACAGAAACTTTAAAGACGATAAGGTGAGGCACTACTTGATGCTGAAGTACAACACCGCGTAATCCTGTCATTGAATTCAGGATAGTGAAAGATACTGCATATTCATCTCTTGTTCTTTTTCGAACAACTTTCGTTGCCTGTTTCTTACCTGTATAGTAGTTTGCTTGAGTCTTTCGTGTTTTTTCGTTTTTATGTTATTTCATTGGAAACAAGAAGACTTTCTTACTAAAAGTTTGATTTCTAATAAAATTTTTGTATTTTGCACAGTTGCAAGCGCATGAACTTATTGGCCAAAATAAGGTCAAAATTTGTAAAATTTTAAGTCAAAATTTCAAGATTTTTTGGTTAAAAATTGGTTGCCCTACTCATCACTCACCGCTTCACCCGAGTCCAAATCACGTGATCGCGGCGGCCGAATCATCCGGCCTGAGCTCTCTCGGCGGCCGACCGACTGAAGCCGGCCGGGGAGACGATTCGAGGCGTCGGTCGACTCCCCCTCTTCGAAAACAACCGATGAGTCGTTGTGGAAAATACTGTTTTCGTGAGGAAGAGCGGCTGACGGAATTTTGCCAGGAGCAGTTGCAACGGCTGGAGTGGTAGTATTCGCTTTTCTTTTAACTCCTCTTTTTATTTTGGAATGCGACGCGTTCGCACCGGATGAAGACTGAAGCAAAAAAATCGATTGAGGTTGAAATGCGCGTTTGACAGTTTTTTAAAAACTCGTCACCATCGAAAAATGATTCAAATCAAAAATAGAAAATATTATATGATAAAAAGTGGGGAAATCTAACCTGCGCGTGAGAGTTGTTGATTTGTACTATCGGTGAAGCGGTTAAGGTGGGAGCTGCAGCACCGCTTTCGTCATTTGCAGGGGCATAAAGCGATTGAGGTTCTTCGAGGGGGATCGCGTTGCCTCAAGGCGTGTCATTGCTCGACGACACTGTCTGGTTAATGCTTAAGTCGCTGGTTCGCTTCCGAGTGACGGTTCCGCCGCCGCGAACCGCTTTGCCTTTTGCCTTCTTTCCTTTGGTCGGCACATCGATTTCGACCTCGGAAACAGGCATGTCTTTCAATTTCTCAAGGAAAAGCTTTTCCAAGGTCCTAGCCATCAAAACGACGTCGTCAGTCGGCTGCAAAGCAACGATAGAGATTGGAGTTATTTTTTTTCTTTTACTGTTAACGTGGGTATGCACTGACGGCAACAGTTTCATGGGGGTTCACACAGGCTACAACAGTTTTGCTGTGGTTATTCCCCAAACGTTACAGTTCTATGCGGGTTCACATTGATTTCAACTGCTTCAAACCAACTTGTATGTTTTCAGTGCTAAATGTCGCTTTTTTTCTTTTTATAAAAGTCACCCATCAAATTCGTATTAACGTGGTTTGACAGTAGCCAAATAACTAAATATTAAAGAGTAATAGCAGCCAACACTTAATCAAGATAAGTCTATTATATCATCTAACCTTAAAAATATTTTAAATTAAAATTGAAATTGAAATTGAAAACGCATGGATATTGGACAAGCACTTTTCAAACACATACGTTTCAACAGCAAACGAAACCAAACATTTATGAAGTAAGTTTATAAAAATTAAAAGTAAAACAAAGGCAAATAAAACAAAAGTTATTTTGATACTAAAATATTAAACCATACATTACCATGTTGTATATATAGCAGTTGGAAAACATGAGATTGAAATCTTGAATACATTCTTTCCCAGCAGTATATTGATATGAATCAAGTTTTTTCTTTATTAAAGACAAATCCATTGGATGTTTGATAATATCAAAATAATCCTAAAAACATTAATATGTAAATGACAGATACAGCAGGTTTAGCAACAAACAAGTAAAAATATGCTACTTTTTAAAAAACAATTTTTATATCAAAGAAAACAATGTATACTAATTATCAATTCATAAAAATTATTTTGAAAAATATATGTATTAGTGTTAAATGCATGTATGGGATAATTTTACTAAAACACTTTAATAAACTTTGACTAAAATAAAATAAACAAGTTGACCAATTACTAATCAAAAATTCAAACAAAAGCAAAAGATTTTGGTCAATAAACCAGTCAAATAAACATAAAAAATCAACAATGAAAGCTGCCATCAAGTGTAAGAAATACGTATAAAAATTACACAAACACAAAAATTGAATTAATGTAAAATCAATATGCAAATATCTTCCTTAAAAATCTTCATTATTTAGTAGGTTGTAATGAATTTTATAAAGATGTTTTTTTGTATAACACTCATGTCAAATATATGAGTGAAGTTATTGTTTCTTTTTTTCAACACTAGTAACTTACCGACAAATTCAATTCAACAGGGTCTACAGGAGAGCGAAAAGGCCAAGAAAATTGATGCTTCAATAAAGCAGGATAAACAGTTTTTTTAGATAGAGCAACTGATTTGTTAACCGACGAGATTGAGGTGCCTGGTTGGCTCCATCTTCTGTCATCGCTTCAACAGAAACCTCAGTCTGAAAAAAAACAAAATGTCTACCAACTTTTCCAAAATGATACTCCTACAATGGTCTCAAGATGAATAAAAAAAAAGCAAAGCATTTACTTAAATAAAAAAGGGATGTTTTAATTAAATTACATTATTAAAAATTTGGTACGATTTAGTCAAAAATAAACAAAATTAAAAATAAATATTATTTGGTCATATATTCTTCCAAAAACTATTTAAATATAACTATTTTCTTAATCTGATGTTTGAAGCTTAGATGATGATTATACTTTTGTGACAAAAAGATTTTAAAAAATAGTAAAATTAGGCACTAGACACTCTTAATTAGGCCAAGCATAATTCCTTTTTACCGCAGAAGAAAAAAATTTATCGCAAAGATCTTTCAGTCTCCTTTTCGAATATGTTTTTCACTTCATTTAATTTATAGCAAAGATCTTTCAGTCTCCTTTTCGAATATGTTTTTCACTTCTCACTTCATCAGGTGCAAATTGCACCTGATGAAGTGAGCAGTAGCCCACAAAAGCTTGTGCCCAAATAAAAAATAGTCAACTTTAATGCACAATTTTCTGTTTCTCTCATTTGATTTGAAAAGTTGACACGGCTCCCCCAATTCTATTTCTTGTAATTCTTCGATGCTAGAGATTGTGTTTTCTTTTATTTTATTTGACTTGCAATTTTTAATACTTTTAAATTTCCAAAATAACCAAACATTTTTTTTTTTTTTTTGATGCAAAACATTGCCGTAAGTTTAGTTCATTTCCAAGTAATTTACAATAAAAATAAATAAATAGAATGTAATAGATAAACGCTCGTATATTACAAATAAAAGTTAGTGTTGTGATATTGTGCAATAGATGACGTAGTGTTTTTTAAACGCTCTAATCTTAATCAGCGCCTTCTGCTCAAACAATTATTGGACGCGCGCGTCTCCAGGCATAGTTGTTACTAGTTAAATATGCGCCTTTATTTTGGTTTAGCAGTCAGTTCAAAGCTATCAAGCTACTACAGCAAACGAACTAATAGCATTATATTTCAATACGGTTGTTTTTTTGCTAAGTGATTTTTGTGAATATTTATTATTGTTTTTTTATAAACCTGTGTATTCGTGCAAAGATACAACAGTTAGATACCCAGTAGATTAGCTTAATCACCTGGCTATGAATAATTTGACAGAAGCAGCAGATCCAGCCTTTCAGCTCTATTTCTCCTGCATTTGCTTTGTCGTAATCTTCGGCCGAAACATTGGAATTACACGAGCGATGTTGCCATCGGGAACAACATTCACATTCAAGACCCTGGTCTTCAAACTTTACGTAATTTTTGCAAACCGTACAACAGTCCATTTCAGGAATTTGTTTTAAAATGTTCAACGGAAATTTTAAAATGTTTTTGGCTTTCTCAATTGATGAGATTTTTCAGATCTTTCTGGTTTCAGGGTGTTTTTGTTTCAATCCGGATAAAAATTGAAAAAGTTATTTCAACGCAACTTCTCAATCAAGTTTAGATAATTCCTTATTCGTACTGTTAAATTATACTTTGTTTGAAATCTTTGAAACAAAAGAAAAGCTGCAACATTTTGCTTTGGCGACCGCACGCAAGTAATTAACAGATTAAATTTGCTTTACAATCAAATTCAATGGAAAAAGAAAAAAACAGTTGTTGAAGAATTTACAAGAACTCTTTTAAATCAAAACTAAGAAGACCTTATAATTGTAAACGTCTTTTTACAATTATTTTTAAAAGTTGTTGGACACATTGTAACATTAACTAAAAAGTATAAAAATTAATCACAAAAAAACGATAATAATTTAGTTGCCACAAATTTCAGAATTAAATCAAATAAAAAAAACTATAATTTACTGTATTTCTTAACTATTAGTTGAAATTGTTTTCAATAGGCCATTTACGTTATCACGTATATTTAAAGCTTGGCGCAACATATTTTAACAATAATATCAATATGTCCGCTTCAAATCTTCAAGAATAGTAATTTTTTTCCATTACCCGTAATAATTTTATTTTATTTTCGTTACTTTTTATGTTAAGCAAATATTTTTCTAATTCTTTTTTTTTAAATTGTACTAGCATAATAAAATATGCTTATGTTTTGCCATATTCTAATAAAAGTTACTTTTTTCTAAATCAGTTCAAACAAAAATTATACAAACACATAGAAAACTCTATCAAACATTTCACGCAAATTGATCATTCCCGCATAGAACTTCTGACAAGTTTGAACATTGATACAATGCTACGTTCATTTTGAACTCTCTTATTTCACTTTTGCTTCAGTTTGCTTTCTAAAAGATTACATTAATTGATTCTGTGAATTAGTGCAAAAGCTTTTACCTTAAAAACAATCATCCTTTTTTTACATTAAAGTGGGTCATAAACGTACGAAAAACTTTTTCTCACGAGGCAGCACATGAGCACAATGACGTACTGTTTTTTAAAGAAAGCTGTGAATCTTTTGTTCCTACAAAATTTTATTCAACTGTCATGTGTTTTAGAACGTCAAGTTTCTAAAATATGTATGTCTAAATGAGCAACAGGTTTAAATCAAAATAACATTTTATTTTTATTTTTTAAATGCCAAGTCAAACCTTAAATTTATCTTTCTAATGTAATTAATTGTCATTTTAATAAATAAAAGGGCAGCTGCTGATGCACGCGTGTCTGTTTGTTTTTGAGCGCTACAATAGATTGCTGGCAAACTGTTCATTGTTTTGCTTTTTTTTCGTTTTCTTATGATTTCAGATAAATTTAAATAACTTTTTCGTTACTCGTTATCGCAGCGTGGTCGAGTGGTTAAAGCACCGGACTGATAATCAACATGGTCTCGGTTCAAAACCCACTTGCGCCATTCTGTTGTGTCCTTAGGAAAGACACTTTACGGCACTTTCCCCTGCTTGGTGGTCTTGACAGCAGTTTTAAATTACAGTAATATCTCTACTAAATTACTAGCGGACAGCAATATCTTGGCATCTCCGAAAGCACCTATGTATAGCGTCTCCGTCGCTTTCCTGCGAGTCAGGAGGATAAATATAGAGATAAAAATTAAATAAATAAAATACTTAGTAAAACTTTAGGTTTTATTTTTTTTCACCAGTTAATATTTAATCGTCCAGGGAAACCCTATTAAACAACATTTAAAAATTGTTTAGGGATAATTAAAACGCTGTTAAACAAATTTTAAAACTTAATTATGAAGACTTGATTGTGCATCAATTAGTAATTTAAAAAATAATTTTCGTTTTTATTTATTTTTTACCAAAGTTCTTGGGGGATTATAAAAAAACAACACTCTTACTTCAGTTACAAATCAGTAATAAAAAAGCACAAAAAAAAACAAGACATAAATAAATATAATCAAAAAAGCATATTCAAAATAATTTTTTTATACTAAATGGTTTCTTTGTATAATCATTTGATATCGACCTAGTTACTGCTTTCTATTTTAAGTGTTGTCACCATTGCATAGGTAAGCGCCATGACCCAATTTTTCAAATTTGCAATAGCCCATGAAATAAATTCCCTTTACCAAGACACCCCGGAAATAATTCAGATAAGCAAACATACATTTCGTGTTATTCTGTCCGGAGGTCGTAATGTTTTTTCACTGAGTCCATAAAACAACAATCTGAACATTGGGACCACCTGGATAAGGATGAAGATGTTGAAAAATGAGGGTTCTCAATATTTATCGGTTTAAATGGTCCCTTATGGTACCTTAATTTCTTATACGTAAATTTGAAATTCACTTATGAGTATCTTTGAGATTCCTTGCAATAACCTTTGCAATCCGAAGAAGGATGGCGGCATTCGATTGAAAACATAGTTTGACGTAAAATTTGACTTTGCCCAAAATTTCTACGTTGAATGCAATTTAATCGTAAGCCATCTAACTGATTTTTGTTGGCCTAACAAGTTCATAAACGCATTAAAAGGTACTTTATAGCAACATAATGTTATAGAATATTTTTTAATAGAAACCTTTCGGTAAAAATGGCAATAAAGTATAACTGTTTTTGAATTCCGATAAAGAAACTTACAGAATTAAAATGTTGTCGAAATGCATAAACAAAAAATAACTTGAATTCCGTTAAAAAATTTTAAAGCTTAATTAAAAAACGCAATTTTCAGCAGTTTTTTTAGAAAATCATACTTTTTTTTAAACTAAAATAAAATGCGGGTGCAATTGATTTTCTATCGTAGGACCGACAAGAATCTTCGTTATGCCCAAGCTGTAACACTGTTTCGTCGGAGAAATCGTGTTGATTCGCCCGATGTTTCACATTTGCTTCACAACTACGCATTTGCTAATTATGACATATCTACTTCTTTACAGAAAACTTTGAAGTCGTAATCATTAAAGAACAAAAAAGGAAGAATATTTTAGAAATTTAACTATAATACTTTTCTTTAATAAGAAATATATCGATGACAAGAAATTTTTTTTTCTAAAGTTTTGCAATAAATATCTTTGGAACGCTGTTTTTTTGATAACAACCTAATTATATGCCATTTGATGAATGAATAGAGAAAAGTAAAAGTTTTTTTTTAAATCTTTTACTTTTCTCTATTCTTTCATCAAATAGCAAATTGTAATAACAAAATCAAATAACAAAATAACAAGCATTCTAGGCAAAAAATAATTAACAGTTTTCAACAACGTTGGAAGATTTTATCAACAACTCTAATTAAAAAATTAAAAGTTCTCTATTTTGCTTGAGCAAGTGCTTTTACAATTTAGTAAATAATGCAAAAAAACAGGTAAAATAAAAACTCAGACTTAAAAAAAACGAAACGAAATCGCAATTGCAAGCTTAGTTTTTAAAAATTGAGAAAATTTTTTACTCCCTTGCTGATCAACTAAAATAGTGGTTTGGCACTTTTGTCTTTAGTAAAAATTCACCAAACCCTTGCGTATGCATGGGCAAAGTATGACCGATATTTTTAATTAAGCCAACAAATATGAGTCTTTGTACCAACTAAAGATTATTTGCTGCCTTACAGAGCAGAGCTCTTTTTTATATTTCACCACATTATTTTTTAACCGCTTTCTGTTTCTCTTCCACCACTTTTCAAATATTTTCCGATTCGTAACATCTAAATAAAGCAGTTTATAAAATTTAACCGTGCTAACATACGACTAAACGATTCAAAGATCGATTTTCAGCTAATTAGCATTGCAAATCATACGCAAGATTCCTGACTCAATCTTCTCTGCCCCGTCGTAAACAAGACGGCTGTTTTTGCAGCTGTCCTTTTTAAACTCTTCATGAGTGCAGGGCTTTTTGCATTAAATTTTCATTAAAATCATTGCATTCTCATTAAAATTAACTTCTAAACTCCCGAGAAAGAAAAAAAGTGTTTTGGCGTGACTTAAAGTAAAAAGCAATACTTGTTTGTTTCTTCAATATGGCTATTGAAGTTGCGATTGGATAATTGTAAGATAAAAAAAAATGTACTTTTTCCTCGTTTTTGTTTTTATGATGCCCCTAGATTACTGTAAAATTAATCAAAAGTTTTTCACTTTTAAATTCACTTTGACATCGAAAATATGCAAACTTTTTTTACAACAATCAAAGCACACAACAATTTGAACATAAATTTTTGTTCAAAGTATTGTTTTTCTCAAACAAAAATAGTATTTTACAAAGATTTGTACATTTTCATCTCAAGAATTTTGCTAAAATAAAAAATTTTTTTCTTACTGTTTTTTTTTAAGTATGCAATACAATAATTAAATTTCTATATTGAAAGCTTAAATATAAATCCGGCTTCCACTTGTATGATTGTAAAAGGTTTTAGCTGAAACTAAAAACCTGACCTTGTATTTGAGCTCGAGAGTAAACAAGAGTGATAATATTATTACATTTTGTTGTGTTCAAAAGCTCTTTGAAAATTATATAAACAAATAAAATTTCATAAACAAATTTTGTAAAAATCAAAGCAAAAAAAAGCACGCAAAGAAAACAAAAAATATGTTTCTTTTATAAGTCTGAATAATATTTTCCTCCAAGCTACAAAGTAAAATTATATTTTACATTTTTTATATTATTATTTAAAATTATGCTTATGCTGATGATCTAGCAGTGTTGCATTCTTCTGGAAACTGGAAGGACTTGGAGGGAACCTTAAGTCAAGACATGTCCACACTGTCAGCGTATCTCCAGACTTGGAGGTTGAAGCTCAGTCACACTAAGACGGTGACGACAGCCTTTCATTTAAACAACCGAGAGGCCAAACGTGAGCTAAAGGTCTACAACAACGGTGGACTTTTACCGTTCTGTCCAACCCCTACTTATCTTGGGGTAAAACTGAACAGATCGCTCACGTTTCGTCACCATTTAGTGGCATTGCGCAAAAAACTATCTTCGCGCGTCACACTGCTGAGGCGACTCGTGGGCTCGGGATGGGGTGCTGGTGCTAAAACACTACGCATAGCCGCTTTGTCTCTAGTCCACTCAACAGCTGAGTACTGGTGTTGGGCGATTCCATTTGTCCATGCACAAATAGGGTCTCGCTCCTTCACCGAATTGCGAGTGTGGCGCCTTTGAGCAAACCGCAGACCATGTACTAACAGCGTGCCCTATACATCGGGCACCACATGGAGCACGAGGTCTGACGGTTTTGGATGACGAAACTCGATGCTGGCTTAATGACATCACTGCCAGCGTCTGATCCAGGCAGTGCAGCAGTCTGGGGTAGTAAAAGGATAAACCCTCGGCCCCAGTCCTGTTTGTGTCTGACCTGGAGTGGATACCTCTTCAAACGACGACGACGACGACGACCTAAAATTAAATTAAATTACCTAACCCCATTTTTTTGGTTTATCATTAAGTAAACCGTCTGTTTAAGCGTTTTATCAGTCACAAAGTTTTGATCCTTGTACAGATTATTTGTAAATCCAATCGAAAGTTTCAGTTATTTAGTCAACTAACATATTCTCTTTAAAAAAGAGTTATTCCTGCTTTTTTGTTATAAAAAATGTTTCTAGTAAATATACTACTTTTGAAAACTAGCGTTGGGGAACTAAAAAAGAAAACAAAAAAAGATTTATACTTTTTTTATTACACTGCTTTTCCGGAAAATAAATTGTGTCCAATATCATAATATCAGACGAAAAGTCGGGTAAAACAAAATGGCGGTTAGCGACGGGGCTTCATCAAGTCGTGTGCTTTTTAGTTCGGCATAATCAAATGATTTTTTCATACGCTTTGAGTTGAAAAATAAATCCATTTAAACAATTTTTTAAAAAGTAAAGAAGAAAGATTTTTGCCGCTCGTCGTTTCTCCGCTTTAAACACGTTTGATCACTAAAAAATTGGTTTTTACTTTTCTTCATTCGTTTTTTCCTTTTCGAAGAAACTAAAGTATTTTCATTTGAAGTTACTCCCAAGTAGCTTTATATTGGTAAATGCTATTGTCTTAAAAACACGGCCGGCGGTGCTCATGCGGCCAACAAAAATAATAATCAATATTGCCAACAATATATTTTAAAATTGTTTAATTAAATCTTAATCAATTTTGGGGGCGATATGCACTTTTTTATAACAAAAACGCACAATTTGCATTTAAATTTTTTTTGAAATCAAAGTGCATTCATTGGGTTTTGCATTGTTTTAAAGCATTTTCCCCAAAAAAAATTTTTTCGCAACAACATATTTCTGTTATTTTGGGAAAGAACGATCACTTGATCGCCAAAGTATTGACATGGTAACTTCGTACAGACATTTCTGCAGGGTGGTTAAGTGGTTAGAGCGCCAGGATTGTGATCGATATGGTCCTGGTTCAAAACCTACTCGCATCATTCTGTTGTGTCCTTGGGAAAGACACTTAACGGTACTTTGCCTTGTTTGGTGATCTTGGCAAGCAGTTCTAAATTAAAGTCATATCTCTATCAAAGTACAAGCGGACTGCAATATCTTGGCATCTCCGAACGCTGGTTGGGGTAATTGCTTACCCTATGTATAGCGCCTCCGTCGCTTCCCTGCAAGTCAGGAGGATAAATATAGAGATAAAATAAAATAAAAAATAAAAATAAAAATTTCTAAACAAGGATGAAGCGAGACAAAAAACCTACTCAGAAAAAGTTGGAAGGAAAGAATGAGAAAACTGAAACTTCAGCATTGTTTTGTCATTTGCATCATTTTGTTAAGGCATTGCCAGTAAAAGCTTATTTTCAATATTTTATGATCCAAAAAGATTCTGTAAAAGTAATTTTGGCTCCGTGTAAAAAAAGAGCAACAATTTTCATGTTAAAATATGTCAATGTGAACTATTTAAAGTTAAGCTACGTTAACTGCATATGTTCATGAACCTTTCTGATAAGATTATTTTAACCAATTTCGAAACTTTGGCGTCAAAATTTTTAATAACAACTTCTTGACAAAAAAGCAAATTTTTGTTTAAACTACTGTAACCAAACAGTTTGATAAACACTTTGACTTATAAAGATCTTCAGTTTTATGGCAAGCAAGAAATTTACTATAAAAAAGATGAGTATAGGGAATCACTCCTAACTCTGCCACTGCTTTAATGAATATAACCAAAATCACTTTTGGCCTGCAATATATTCAATAGATCGAGAAAATGCACACACAGGGGTAATTTGACCTCTTACCATCGAGGCAAATGACACATTACTGTGCAAAAGTACAAAGACTCATTCGATTTCGACCAATATCACATTGGTACTTCGCTGTTTACGACCGCATTGCGCTAATTTTCAACAGCCAGGACAATTACTGGTGAAAATTGACTTGGTAAAGTGCAAACAATAATCAAGCTAGCTAATTTGAGGAAAAAAAAATTTTTTATCTAGACACAAATATTAGAAGATTGAAAGCATAGTTTGGGGGGCTCAATTTGTAAAAAAGAAAAGGCAATCTTGTCATAAAACAATCACTTTGAATTATACGAGTATCTAGAAATTTTGCTGTAGTTGGCTGCATAGGGCTGGGAGAGAAGCGCAATTTTAAAGGCGACAATACACTCGGCCTGGCCTTCCATTCAGTTTTTTTATTGCAATCGTGGAAAAGATGTTTTACGTTAATTCAATTGCTTGGAGTTTTAAAATTAAACTTTAAAATACAGTTATATTATTTAACAATTTATTCAATTAAAAATAAAAAAAAAATTTTAACGAAATAACAATATTCTGTTATCTTTCAAAGCAGGTCGGGAAAAATTGCTTAACAGTTGTTTTAAATGTAGCACTTTAAATCTTGTCCTGAAAAATGTGAGAAGAAATAGATGATGCATGATGATTTGCAAATGATTGTAAATAAGCTTTCGTTTTAAACTGTTATTCAGTAAAAATATTTTTCACAATTTTTTTTAAAAAAAATTTCAAACTTTACTGTTTGGTCATAAAAGAAGTCGTGTAATGCTTGAGAGCAAATTAGAGAAATTATAGTGTAACAGGTCCATGAACTTTGAATCTTCCGCTTTCCTAAGCCATCGTTGTAAAAATACAATGTAATAAACTTAGAATTTAGATAAAGCTTATAGACATACATTTAGAAAAGCAACAAATGGTAAGTAAACAATTAGAGATTTCGTTTTTATTTTTGGTTAAATCGTTTTACTTCGCATACGTAGAGAAAAATCCGCCTAACAGTTGGGACAAAATGAAAAATATTTTCAAAAATATTGTTAAGTGGTCATATATCTGCGCATAATCTAGATGAAAATAATTTTACTTTTGTCGAATATTATTTTGTAAACCATTTTTGATTTATTGACTCGTCAACTTGGTATTCCAGAGCCAATTGACGAAGTCGATAGGCGAAGCTTGACGATTCACGACAAGAAACTTCGGCAGCGTGGCCGAGTAGTTATGAAGAGCGCTATGATTGTGATCGACATAACTTCGGTTCAAAATCTACTCGCACTATTCCGCAGTGTCGTGGGGAAAGACACTTTAAGGCAGTTTTCTCTGCGAGGCGGACTGGGCAAGCAGTTGTGAATTTCATTCATATCTCTGTAAAACTAAAAAACCAAAGTATAAAAACATTTTAACCGGTCAGCAATATCTCGGTAATTGCCTGTCCTATGTATAGTGCCTCCATAGTTTTCTTGAAAGTCAGGAGGATAGAAATAGAGAGAAAATGAAATGAAATGTGATGAATATTTTATTTCATGACAAAGTGCAATCTGATTACTGGTACGAGTCTGCTTCGGAGCACGAAGCAATTAAATACAATACCTTTATTTGTTTTTTTATTTATAATATTCCTTATCAGCAAAAACAAAATAGAATCAAATGCGATTTTTTTTATTTGCTTAAAAACCAAAAGCAAAATGGAACCAGATGCAAATTTTTTTTATTTGCTTAAAAAACCAAAATCAAAATGAAACCACATGAAAGTTCTAAGAAGTAATTAAACAAAGACAAATAAGAAATAATTAAACAAAGGCAAATAGGATTAAGTTTAATGGACGCTATCAACTTCTTCAAAACGTTGATAACTGATGCAGCTGGTAAAGTTTGAAACACGTTGACTACATTTTTTTAGCTTAATCCTTTTCACCTTTGTTTAATTACTTAGAACTTTCCATGTGGTTTCATTTTGTTTTTAGCTTTTAAGCAAATAAAAAAATTTGCATTTGGTTTCATTTTGTTTTGGCTAATAAGGAATATTAAAAATAAAGAAACAAACAAAAGTTTATCATAAATAATTAGAAAGAAACAAACATTAGTTTAATTACTTCTTAGAACTTTCCATCTGGTTCCATTTTGTTTTTGGTTTTTTAAGCGAATAATGATAAAAAATTACTTGATTTTTTTAGCTTTACGACATATTAACTGTAGTTTTAAAATTTGGCCTTAGATAGCAATTTAAACTTTTTATTATAATTTATTTGAACAGCGGAAAAATTAAGCAAATTTAGTGTTTAGTGGCCACTTTAATTTTTACCTTTAGGCATTTTCTATCAAACTTGAAACACAATTACAGTAGGTTATAATGGATGGGTTGTTGTGAAACTCACATACTTAACCGAAACTTGTGTATTAAAGCGCGCACAATTATATCAAAGTTTTTTTTACGCTGAAGCGAACTCTAGTTAGGTTATGCAATAAAATGTAAAGTTGAAATTTGTTACTCAGCTGCAATTATGCAAAAATTCAAAAATTTGCTAAAAATGTTCTTTTTTACTCGTAATCTAGGGTTATAAAAAATTGATTTGATTTGATTTCATTCCGTTGTTGAATTGAGAAAAAAATCAAGAAATTAAAGAATTCCATTTCAAAAAATTAAAGTAATTACACACTTTTGCAAACGTGAGCTGTAGATGTCCAGCCGTTAAGAAGAATAGGGTGAAATAATACTTCGAAAATTGTTTAATTTTTTACTGGAATTTATGAGTAAAAATGATTCTACGATCCAAATTAGAATTTGTTTTGGGGGGTTGTTGCCAGGTCGGTTTACGGCGTGTACCGACTTTTTATTCGACAACAATTCGTCCAACAACACTTTGTCCATGTCTTTTTGTCCAATAGGGTTTAGGGTTAGGGTTCCCTTAACAAGACTTTTTTCTTTGAAATTGGACCGAAAGTCGTTGGATAAAAAAATGTACGACATAAAGACGTGGACGTAGTGTCGTTGGACGAATTGTCGTCGGACGAAAAGACCACCCATCGGTTTACCAAACAGTTTAGCTTCTGCTAAATTAAAGCATTCATCTATTCAAATGTTGTTGTAGTGCTATTATTACTCCTTGTTTTTTTTATATTTACTTATTTCTCCAATTTTGTAAATGTTAAATCGGTGGTTTTCAAACTGGGGTCGTCTGGTTACTTCCTGAGGGTCCCAAAAGATTTTGAGACACAGAATTTTTAATTGAAAACTAAGATTTTTTAGAGATCACCATGTTTTCAGGTTTTTAGAAGAAAAATCGAAAAATCAGAAACGGTGATTCCAAGTGAAGACCTTCTTTTAAGAGATCAGTACTTTTCGGCTCGCACGCTTATGTTTCTGACAATTTTTTAAACTTTTAACTTTGAAAATGTTGTGATGCTAGCATTAGATAGGCTCCAAACTCCTAAATTAAAATTTGTTCACCGAAGTGGGTCGTCAAGTTATCTTGGGTTCCCAAGTTGGGTCGTGATATGAAAAATGTTGAAAACCACTGTGTAGAAAATTACCAACGCACGTGTTTTATTTTATTTCTCTTGAGTTTCTAATCATAATTTGCGCGAGCACTCGCTGCCAGCGCCTTTTTTGTTTTACGCTTTATTTTTAATTAATCTCACCTTGAAGCATAGTTGTGTCTGCAGCGCGTTGATTTTAGAGCTGGCTTTTTTGCGTTTGTTCACACTTCTCAATTTGTGTGGCGACCAGCTGCAGTGTTTGTGGGCGGCTGGTTGAAGTCTGAGTAGACTTAGCGTGCTGTTTAAGATAATTCCCGTTTTCCCCGTGAGTCAGCACCGAAGTGAACTGCTCGGTAAGACACCTATGCGTTTTCTTTTTGTGTTTAATTTTTAGTTTGTTTTTATTTATTTACAGATTACCGTTTCCGCTTTCGTTTTCGCTTTCATTTCCACGTTTCAACGTTTCAGTTATTACTTGTTTTCAATTAAATTATTTTCCTTGGTTATTATTTCCTTTTAATTTGTCGAAGCCGGAAGCGCGTTGATCGACACTTCACTTTGCGGTAATCGGCAACTTCAGCGCCGTTTACCGTTACACACTGTGTTAAATAATAATTCTTATTCTTAATGATTCAAACTCGCATCAGGCAAAGAAACTTTGCTTTTTTGAAAAAATCACACTTTAAAGTTTCTTTATTTTTCTTTATTATATTTTTCTTTCAATTCGCAAGAAAGCGTTGGAAATGCTGTTGGAAATACATACAGTAACTGTCAAGCAATTACCCCGACCTGATTCTGAAGATGCAGAGACATCGCTGTCTAGTGAAATATTTTTCATTTGATATATTTATTAGATATATATATGATATTAAAACTGCTTATGAAGAACCAGAGAAAAGTCCTTAAAGTTTATTTTCTAACGACTTAACAGAATGAAACGGAGTAGGATTTGAACCGAGAATGTGTCAATCACTTTTGCCATTAAAACGGCGAGCATACCCACTCAGCCAGCCACCCTGCCGACTAAACAATTATTATTGACATTTTCCATTCAAATTTTATAATTAAGTAACAAGTCGCACCGTCATTACCCTTGTTTGGTTGTTTTTCAAAAGTGATTTTAAAAAATTGCTTTGCCACAGAATTATAACGTTGCTCCGTTAGAAGGCGCACCTTTTTATAACAGGAAGTGTGCGTTTTATCGCTGGTCGCCAGCGTGGCCGAGTGGTTAAGAGCACCATATTAATGGCGAACATGATCGACACGGTTGATGTTCAAAATTTACTTATTCGGTTGTTTTCTTGAGAAAAACACCTAACGGCAACGGTACTTATTCTTGCTTGGCTGTCTTGGCAAGCAGTTCTAATAGTTACTCATACCTTTAAATAAATAAAAAATAGAAATTTTATTTCATGAAATTGAAAGTAAAAATGTCATGAAAGCAATGTTTATTGGCATTTCCAAAGCAGGTCAGGTTTATTTGCGTTGTTTTGATAAAGAACTCAAGCCAAAGTATTAAAACGTGCTTGTTAGACATCAAAGGTTCTGTAAATTTATGAATTAGGTCTACTTTGTCGCATAAGCGTTCCAACACGGGAGTTTTGGGGATCAATCCTCCTTTAAGAACGAACGTAGACCACTCAAAAATATTTGAAAAAGAAATGCTTACTCTAAAAAAAATGTTCACTTTATTTTAAGTCTTAGCAATCGTGTTTTTGGCTCGCAAAGCCCCTCCCCATAGCAAATTTTTGCGTAGGTCAATACTTTGTTTGTTTTTTTGCTAGAATAATTTTTCCTTGCATGATTTTACCTCTCTCTCAGTAATTAGCTATTAACTAAAAAATTTAAAATTATTTTCAGGGGCACCAAAAGCGGGGAACATGAGTAGCATCCCTTGCTCTTTTGCTCTTTTTAAATTTTTCCTTGCCCTTCTTAAAAAGGGAGTATACAGGAGGGCAGATTTACAGAATACAGGAATGCTCTTACTATAATCATAAAAACTTGACCAAAATGTCAAATCTTCACATTGATTGAAAGTTTCTTTTATTTTTATTTATTTATTTCACTTTTTTAATCTTCTTCTTTTATTTTTTTGTCTTCACCCTGATTAAGGACGAAAACAAGGATTTTGGACACTGAACAAAAGTGATAACCTGTTTTTAGTCTTTACCTTGAATTTGAGAAGAAAAAGGGGATTTTGGACACCGATTGAAAGTGATGACTTTTTTTAGTCTTCACTAGATTTTTGCGCTGAAAACGGTTCCAGGTTCCAAGTGGCAACTCCGTAAAATAAAAGAAAATCATGATTCGTTGAAGGTCATTAAAATTTGGAAACATTGTATTGGCCCCCAAAACTTTTTTCGGCTATTATAGCTATGAACCTTAACTAAAAAATTTAATAAAAAGATACTTTTATTTTACTTAATTCAATAAATTTTGCCCACCTCTGCCAAAAAATTTTTCGGCGCCCCTGATTATTATATCTTTTATGCTATATGTATTTTGCTTAGTTGTTTAATGTATAGCCCAGCGGTTCCCAAACTGTGCGCCGCGAGACTTTGTCAGGGGCGCCGCGAAAGTATGCGAAAGTTGTTGTACTTACTGCTTTTCTCACAATAATTGCAGTGTGAATGTTGTTAGCAGCAATTTCCCTTCAGAGAACGATTCCGATTGAGGACCTTTTCTAAACAGCCTGATTTTGGGAGGGTAATAGGGAGACACCCTGATTTTCAAAGAAAAATAAAGAAATCGCATATAAAATCGAAGTGAAAACCTTTTTTTTTTTTTTTTTTAGAGAACACCCTGATTTTCGGAGTAAAAAAGGTTGTTCAAAGAAGTAATGGAACTGAATACCTTTTTTTCATTAAGGCGCCGTGAAAAAAAAATTTGGGAACCGCTGGTATAGCCTATTATTAAGCAATTTTTCATTATAAAAAATATTTTTCACGTTGTTGTCGTTCAGCTAGTCGTTATTTAAAATTAAACGTCAGCCAAGAAATTTTACGTAAAAGTTTTAGAAAAGAAAAGTTTTATTCGATAATTTTTACTGCTACAATAGCACAAAAGTTATTTTCATTTCATTTCATCTCAATATTTATCTTCCTGACTTGCAGGAAAGCGACGGAGGTGCTATACAAAGGGCTAGCAATTACCCCAACATGCTTCCGGAGATGCCAAAATATTGCTGTCCGGTTGAAATTTGTTCTATTTGATTTTTTAGTTTTATAGAGATATGATTGAAATTTAGAACACTTGCTGAGACCGCCAAGCAGGAGAAAGGGCTGTAAAATATCTTTCCCAAGCACACAATAGAACGACGCGAGTAGATTTTGAACCGAGACTAAGTTGACCATAATCACGGTGTTCTTAACCGCTCAACCATGCTGCCGATATTTTAAAATTGTAAATGCTTGGGAGTCAACCAAACTATTTCTGTGAATAAATTTTAAATTACTAAAAATAAAGTTGCCAAACCTGCATCGTACTAGATTATTAATCTATTTTAAACAGTTTAATGTTCTAAGAAAAACAAGTTGTAATGGTCCAGAAAGTTCCTTAAATTTATGACGTTTATTAAGTGCCATCTAACCATTTCTGTACAATTAATTATTATTTAAACCAGAAATTTAATCTTGTAGCATGTAACTTTGTGATTTGTAATTTATTACAAATTTTTAAATTATTCTAATCGTAGTTCACACTTTAAAACATAAAATAGTTGTAATTATTACATAGGCGTATCCTGAGGGGGTTAGGGTGTCAACCCCTTTTGATAAAAGATGATCAGAGATATATGCTTATACGCAAATAACATATTAGCGACAAGTAGACTGTAATAGTATGGTATAAGCTTTTATCGTTTTTTTCGCTTTATTCTTTGTGAACTTTATTTGTAATTTTAATAAAAAGTTGTGCTTTATATCATCCCAATTGCCTTAAAGTTAGCTAATCTGTGTAAAACTTTCAAAACCAAAAATTATTTTAACATAAAGTCAGGTCTTCTGTGTTTCACTTTTGATGTCTATTGTTTTATCACAATGTTTGTCCATGAGATGCGAGCCTATTCTACTTCGCTATAAAATACATTGCTACGAAAAGCGAAACAAGTGCTAAGCATCTGAGGAGGATCTCTAAAAAACACTCTATTATACTCTGGAAAACATGATAAAAAAATTAAAAATATACGCAAGTTTAATAAAAACAATTCTTCATTTTTACAAAAATTATTTTATATTAATTCATTTTTACAAAATAATTATTGTATAAATTATTTCAATATGCTGGTGGATCAGTGGTTCTCAATTTGTCCCCTTTTAAGTAATTCTTATTCTTCCCTCAATTAAGTCGTGTTCTTCCTTTTCAAGACTAAGCTACAGCCATTCCCCAAAAGTATACGAAAAAACGTTTTGAGAAAAATTCTTTTTTGTTATTCAGTAGAAAAACGTTTTTGGTTTTTGTTATAAAGTAAAGCACCGTGGCCTTACCTGCAAGCTGCTGAAATTTCTGTCGGATAATCACATGATTGAAATGATCATGGAGCTTGTCCGGACAGAAGATTCACTCATACTACTTGACAGCAACCAAAGCAAGCTCCGCCGTCAAAAAAATGGCTCAATTTCTCGGAGATCGGTATTGGCTCTTCTTCTTTCTAATATTTATACGTGTGATCTGCCTTCCGCAATCAGAATGTTTGCTTTTGCAGCCGATCTAGCATTCTTGCACTATTCTGGAGACTGAAAGGACTTGGAAGTTAAGACCTGATTACATTTTCTGCATATTCCCTGACCAATTGAAGTTAAAGTTCAGTCTTTCAAAGACAGTCAGAGCAGCTTTTCATTTTTAATAATCGAGAACACAAATTTGAGCTAAAGGTTTATGACAGCAATAAACTTTCACCATTCTGTCGATCCCGAGACTTATTTTGGTTAAAACTACACAGATCGCTTTGCGTATCTTCTCGCTTCACACTGTTGAGAAGACTAGCGAAGATGGGGTGCTGGACCAAAATTGTGTGCAGCTGCCCTATGTCTAGCCCAGTGGTTCCCAACCTTTTTTCTGTCGCGGCGCATTTTAGAAAAAAACGAAAATTATTTGGCACACCTTGAATATTTTGAATACAAAATTTATTTAAATTGTCCGTTTTTTACATATCACAACAAAAAATTAAGGCAATAACCGTAATTTAGCCTGTTTCCAGAAAATTTACTGTACTTGCATCTTTATGACAGGATCGCAACAATTCTGTCAGTGAGAAACTTGTGCTTGATGTTTCTTAGCAACCATTTCAATGTCAGGACGTATTTCAGAGAGACAAACCCTCATTTCTTCTTCAATGCAACAAAGCCGCTCTCGTTTTTTGGACTTCATATTGTGGAGAGTTGAAAATCCGAGCTCACATAAATATGATGTCGAAAACTGCATCAGAATGGTCAAAGCCTTTTTAGCTAATGAAGGGTATTCTTCTTTGACAGCAATCCAAAATGTATCTATTGGTACCCCAGCATGTTTGATTTTAAGTCCACGATCACTGGAAACACATGCCAACTCCTCTTCTTCACATAATAAAAGACCAGTGCTAGATGACTCTCTATAAAAGGATTTAGAACCCAGTCATAGTCATCGGTCTTCAGTGATGGGAAATAAAAGTTAATTTTTTCTTCGAGAGTTGTTAAGTGTTGAAATACAATAGGGCTCATCTTCCTTATGCAGTTTTGTTCTACTAAAGGGAACATCTCAAGGTTACCATCTTTAGCTCTGTTCTTCCAAATTGCAACTTTTTTTTAAATGCGATCAACTTATCTGATGACGTCAGAATGTTTTCTTCTCTGCCTTGCATGCTTGTGTTGAGGCCGTTGAGATGTGCAAATATCTCTGCCAAATATTCTAGCCTTGAAAGCCAAAATTCACATTCAAGATATTCACAGAAGTGTTCATGTTCTTCTGTTTTGAAAAATGCATAAAGTTCTTTGTGCAGTTCATATACACGCCATAGCACCTTTCCTCTTGAAAGCCATCTCGCTTCAGTGTGCAGAATCAAACGTTTGTGCCGAGAATCCATATCAACACAAATTTTCTCAAAAAAACGAGACTTCTTCGGCCTCATTTTGATGAAATTCACCATTTCAACAATTTGTTTTAAAACTTGACTTAAGTCATCTGGTATTGTTTTTGAAACAAGTACTTCCCTATGGAGGAAGCAGTGGGTTTGTACAACATTAGGATTTTCTTTTTGTACGAGTGATACAAAACCTTTAATACTGCCAACCATACATGGTGCCCCATCAGTACATATTCCAATGCACGAGTTCCAAGATAAATTCCATTTTTCAAAGTAAGCAGATAATATTTCAAAGACGTCTTGGCCTCTTGTAGTGAGTGACATTTCCTTGCAGCACAAAAATTGATTTATTATTTGACTTCCATCAACGAAACGAATAAACGCAAGTAACTGTGGTTTGCCGCTGATGTCGGTTGATTCGTCAACTTGTAAAGCGAATTCAACGGTGCTCTGAAGTTTAGTCTGTACAATTTCCTCGATATTAGCAGACAAATCCACAATACGTCTTTGGATTTTATTATTTGAGAGGGGAGTCTTGCATATTTCTTGTTCGGCTTTGTCACCCAGAATTCTTTTTACTATCTTTTTGCAAGCAGGCAAGATGATCGACTCAGCCAAAGTATGTGATCTTGTTTGTTGTGCGATCATTTCGGCGACATCATACGAAGCAGCTTGTGCCGTTTCAGAAACAGTCAGCCATTTTTTAAAAACGGTTTTTTCTTTGGATTGTTGCTTTAGTAGTCTTCGAAAAAAGTTCAGATTTTTATCTTGAAGCTGCGAATGTTTGGTTACAAAATGTCTACTTAACTTGCTGGGTACCATACCTTCGTTTGACATTTTTTCGCCACAAATGACACACAGTGGGAAAGGTTGATCCTCACTACCAGTCCAGTGAAATCCTTATTTCAAATAATCATCGCAGTATTGACGTTTTGGTCGAGCTTTTGGTGCTTTATCACAGGGATTTGCTGCCCTGGAACGTTTAATTTCTGATTCATTATCATCAATACTATTTTTCCTGTTGATAAATTTATCCATTTTATTGGGTAACTTAAAGCGCGACAAGATAATATCTTGACCGAGTGCAAACAATTTAGTTTAATATCTTACGGTAGTATTTAGGGCACAGTCGAATGGCTTAGATGTGCGTCAGTGTTTGTATACGTCACAATCGCTATTTATTTCATGCTTTATTTTCCACAATGCACCCACACAATGAACCTTATTCAAGCGTAAATAAACTTGAATGATACATTCACCAACCAAAAACAACTCAATTACTATCAACAATATCGTTAGTGTGCCGTACTGACTAACGTTGGCGGCGTGGAATTTTTTAAAGCCTACTTGATTGAATTTAACTTCAATATTTTATTGCGGCGCACCTGATGCCATCTTGCGGCGCACTGGTGTGCCGCGGCGCATAGGTTGGGAAACACTGGGTTAGCTAGTTGCTGTGGATCAGTTATTTTGTTAGTATTTGTGTAAAGAGATTTACACTCAGGTATATTTTTCTTCCCCAAAAGGCTATTGAGAGTCCTCCAGGTAGCTTTTATGTCGTTTTTATTAGATTCCAGTTTATTTTTAATGTGTTCTTGTTTTTTTGTTAAATCTTTCTAAAATAAAGATTGCGAGCTTTTGTAAACTGTCTTTTTGTTTCAGGGGATTTTGTTTGCATGTATTTCTTAAATAATGCTTCTTTGTTGGACAATAATTTTTTGAGCTCATCATCAAACCAGTTATGATTCTTTCTACTGTCTTTGATAACCTGTTTAGGAAAGTATTTGTTAAACAGATTCATATAATCTTTCAAAAGTACCTTGAGGCTTGTATCTGGATCTGTTTCTTTTAATACTGGGTCAATATTGACTTTTTGAAGTTCATTGTTGAAAAGAGCTATTTTGGCACTTGAAAAGAATCTTTGCATCTTAGGTTCAGATTGAGGATCAATGCTGTTTGCATAACTCAGGAATTATGGAAGATGATCCGAAAGGGGATGAGTTATAATTGCTGCACAAATAGATTTGTCCAAACTGACATTGGTCCAGATGTGATCAATCAATGATCCACTATTTGCAATGAACCTTGTTGGTTTTTTAATAAGTGGTATAAAGCAGTTTTCAAAGAGCATATCTGCATAGTTAGCTATGTGTGGATCATCACAATTCAGTAAATTATAATTGAAATCACCGAATAAGAAGCAGGGTTTATTTTTAATTGAATTGAGAATATTAATGAGGTGCTCAAGAAATAATGCATGACTTTTAGAATTTTTAGATGGTGGTCTATATATTACACCACAAATCATTGTTGAGTTATTGGATTCAATTTCAATAAATAATGATTCAAAAATTTTTTCATGCATTATGGTTAAATCTGATCTCATTGTAAAGTTAAGTGAACAATTAACATATAAACCAACACCTCCTCCTCTACTTTGAGACCTTGAATTTGAAACAAATGTATAATTATAGAGGTTAGTATGTGGACCGGTTTGATTTTCTTTAAGCCATGTTTCTGTTATTGCTAAAATACTTGGTTGCACATTAATTGATTGCAAAAAGCTTTCCAGTTTTAAGAAATTATGAACATTATTTAGTGATCGCACATTTAGGCTAAGTGCAGTGAAAGAAGTTTTATTATTTTAATTTGATAGAAGTTTGGGTATTTTATCACTTGGAATATATTGTTCATCATTCAAGATTGAATCATAATATATACTAGGAATATCCAAATTATTAATTTCTGGCATTACTTTAGCTTGCATAGAGTTAGCATTGCAATTTATCAAAGAATGATATGTAGGCCTATTTATTTTTTCAGACTGAAAGAGATTAATGAATTCTTCATCAGGGATGCTATTGAATGGAAAGGAAGGATTTATGCAATTTCTACATTTCCAGTCATTATATGAACTGTTAAGAGTTTTTGTTGACGTATCAATTTTAACAGTGCATGATTTATGAAATGAATTAAAACAATTTGAACATTGTATTTGTCTATGATTTTTTCTTATGTGTTTCAAACAGAAATGACAATTTAAGCAGTTGTTTGACTTTATCCTTGTTCACTAATGTTAGGGCTTAAAATATGTACAGTGATTAAATTGATTGAATATCTATGAATAGAATTATGGTTTTATTTAGTTAGCATATATAAAGAACAGAATAAGAATATTAAACAGAATTAGCAAGTTATAAGCAGAGCTAGAATTCTATTACATTTGCAACTAAATAAATTAATAAAAAAATATGATATTTAAATAATAATATGATTTTTAAACTAATCTATAATATACGTATATAAACTAATAAATAACTAAATAAACTTAATAATATATAAATAAATAAATGAAAAATAATAAATAATTAAATAAATAACTAATAAATAAATAAATAAACTAATCTATATATAAAATTATGTGACTAATTTATCAATATCATTAAAATCATCAATTATGTACCTTTTATTTTTGTGCATACAATATACATTACCATTAAGTGTCCAAGCAGAACCCAGGCCAAAGGTTTGCTTAGCACTTCTTAGCAGTTGCAGTCGACGTCTTGTTAAAGATTCAGTTATGGATAGTTTTTCATCATTATTTTTCTTTGCCTTAAGTTTTTTCTTCATTGCATATATGGCATTCCGAGCAGATCTTCGTACAAACTTGATGATGATTGGTGTATTCAAACTCTTTTTCCTAGAATGAAGAACATGACATGTGTCAATGTCATGTGTTGTTATTGCAGGTGAAATCTCAAGTTTAGAATTAAGCTTATGAATAACATAAGACTCAAATTCTGAATAACTTTCCTGAGCTGGAATTTTACATCCATGAAGAATAATGTTAATGTTAATGGGATTCGCCCACGACGTACTGAACTCCTACACTTTCTCTCTCATAATCAGTACGATCTCATCTTCATACAAGAGTCACATCTCTCCTCTGACTCCACCTTCCGTATACCCGGCTACAAAACCCTCCAGAAGAACCGTTTTATGACGAGGAGAGGAACCACCAATTCTATGGGAAACCAAGGAGGAGGTGTACTGATACTTGTCAAAACCGGTCTATCTTACACATCACTCTCCACACAATCCCTCTCCTCCCTCTACCCCAGCTCCGATTATTTAGCTATCGCAGTTAAAATAAAAGAAGCCGCTCCCATACATCTTTTCAACGTCTATGTCCCTCCTATCCGCTCCTCTTCCTCCGACTCTCACCCAAAATCCTTTCACTCTTTCTCCTACCACTTACATCTTTGGCGAATTTAACAGCCATCATTCATCCTGGGACTCCCACTCACCGGAAGACCAATCAGGCAAAGATCTGTTTGATTGGCTCCTCTCTTCTGATCTTTTACCTCTTAATAATATTGAACACCACACCTTACTACACCGTGCCACCGGTAACCGCTCTTCCCCTGATCTTTCCCTAGTTCCTGCCCGAATAGCCTCTAAATGCACATGGCAGACTTTTCCGGACCTCGGCTCAGATCATCTTCCTATCTCCATCACTATTCCCACTTCCCCCTTAACTAACTCTTTCCACCGCCCCTCCTCATTTAACTATAATAAAGCTCGCTGGGACGATTACCTTACTTATATTGATACCCACTGCCCTACTCCCTCTAACTTTACAACACTTTCTCTTCCTGAAGCCACCCACACCTTTACCAAACTCCTCAATGATGCTGCCACTTCTGCCATTCCTTTCGGCAGCATCAACCGCCCTGCTAAAGCCTGGTGGTCTCCTGAAGTTGCAGATGCTGTCGCAAAACGCCGAAAGGCATTTGCGAAGGCACACTGTTCCGAAGAAGACCGCCAGCACTATACCCAGTCAACAATAGAATGCAGGGCCCTGTGAGGGCAGCCCGTACAGGACCCGTATCGATTTGGCCGCGGGCCCCGAAGTGGTCCCACATGGGTTTAACCGCACGGGTTTCGTGGCGGCGTAATGCCGATTTCCTGCACGACGTTTTTTGGCGGTATAATGCCGATTTCCTGCACGGTTTCTACGGTGGTTAATTGCCGATTTCCTGCACCGTTTTCATAATGGTTTTATGCGGACTTCCTACACGGTTTTTATGATGGCTTAATGCCAATTTCCCGTACGGGATTCGCGGTGGTTTAGCGGCGACTTCCTGCAAGGTTTTCATGGTGGTTTAGTGCCGATTTTCTGTGCGATTTTTATGGTGGTTTAGTGCCGATTTCTTACAGGGTTTTCATGATGGTTTGATGCCGATTTCCTATAGGGTTTTCATGGTGGCTTAATCCCGATTTCCTACACCGCTTTCATGATGGTTTTATTCCGACTTTCTGCACGGTTTTTATGGTGGCTTAATGTTGAATTCCTGCATGGTTTTCGCGATGGTTTGATGCGATTTCCTGGAAGGGTTTCACGGGAACTTATTGCAACTTTCTGCGCAAATTTTATGGTGATTTTAAATAATCTTGCTTGGAAAATTACAACATTTTACACAATTTTAAAGACAAGATTAAAAAACCATCAAATCAATTTATACCTACATGCTTTGTTTAGTCGATTATCTATTTTTTTTCAAAATTAGTTCATTTTAATAATCAATTTTTCACAAATCAAAAGTTACTTTTTATTTTTGAATTTGAACATACAAAAATTAAGACTACAAAATATCAACAGTCTGAAGCTTTTTCTCTTTTCATTCTTCTGCCGTCGCGGTCACGGCTGCTACGAAGCCACTTTGCAACGCACTTTTCAATTTTGTTTCTTCTTTCAGATTTGGAAAGAGGATGCTTCTTAACTGCTTCTAAAAAAATAATAATAATATAAATTAAAATTAATTGTTCTAAATTTTTTAATATTGGAATTTTATAAATTTTTTGTAATACCTAGTGCATCAAAGATTCAATTTACAAAATAATAACATTCTATTGAATTTTTATTTTACAATCATGAGAAAAATACGACAAATTAAACTTTGTCATGATTTAAATTCTTTGATAAAACGCTGATTTGGTTGAAAGACTCAATCAGTAAGTTGACCGGCGTTTCTCAACCTGGGGTCGCGACTTGGGAAAATTACCTAGTTTGTTTTGCAAGGTTGCAATGTTACTCTACACAATTTTTTTTAATCTTATTTTGCAGTAGGCTTGCTTTACTTTTTACATACAGTATAGTGGGTCCTTTTTTATTAGTAAGTTTATCGCAAGCCGCGAGTACAAGTAAAATTAAATTTAAGATGGAAAAAAGTCTTTGTTAGTTGGCGAAGCAGAATTAGGCTATGATTTTTTTTTAGTCTTCACTTTAATTTTACTTGTTCTTTTTCAATTAAACCCTCTTTAATACCCGAGTTAAAGTCACAAACTTTGTTAAAGCGCGCTTGCTCTATTGTTTCGAAGTAATAGACGACTTTATTTTAATGAGAAAACGCACAAAATCTTTTATTTTTTTAAAAGCATTTTTAGGAGCTTCTGTTTAATGCAATAAATTCGTCGATTTTTGGAAAAATACGCAAGTAAAAAAACAAATTTATTTTTCTTATTAAAATTTAATCAAAAAAATTTATCTCCGCTTATTTTTTGTGCCTTCTTTTAATGGCTTTGTAAGACTGTTCTTTTGGTATTTGTTTTCTTATTTTTGCTTTTATTTTTGATTGGTGAAACAAACGGCAAAACGTAATATATTTGTGATAAAATAATTTTTTAGGTTTGAGTTTAATTAATTGTAACTGCTCTGAGTTAATTGTCATTGAGCACTTTTCTGAAGCTCGCCGAGTAGAAAAATTTTGTAGAAAAATGTGTAAATGATATTTATATGTTTAGTAAATATGAATCAAAAAGTCATAAAGATTGCTTGTATTCTACAGTATTAGCTAACTGTAACGTGATAGTTTGTGACGGCATGGATTTCGTACGCTCAAGAAAATTCAAACTGGACGCCTTTGCATTATTGTACATTATTCCATTTTTCCATGAAAATCAAAAAAACACGCGTTGTTAAACGACCATCGTCTAACCTACTTGAATGTCTTTTTTTATTTTAAATATTGGAATATTTAAAAATGAAGTCTTTTAAGAAATTCTAATAAATTGTTATTCAACTGGGAGCATGCCTAAACGTGGCATATTCGTAATATAGCTAAATCTGTTTTAAAAAATCAATATGTATGCAAAATTATTGGCGCATTATGTACCACTGTTCTAGAAACTCAAAATTGAATTTTATTAACCTATAAAGTTTTAAAAATACTACATAAAACCACCTGCTTTTCCAATAACGCGTATTTGAATTTCAATTTTGATGTGGAGTCCACATTTCTTCAACAGCTTTGTTTCGCTTGGAAATGTTTTCAAATTTTTCTGGCCAGTAGCTTTCAGTAGCATTTCTTTTTTTTGTCATAAAACCAGTTGGTCGGCATAACCAAAGCTGAATTACTTTTTAAAAATTCTACAATTACATACATCTTTCAATGCCCCTTTAAAAATTTAAAAATTAAGAAAACAAAGAAAATTGTATAGACATTAGTTTAGGCATAGTCATTTGAAAGAACACAATACGGTTCATGGGCTTATATCGACTTTACTTTTAAAGAAGCATTTATCCAAAACATTTTGCTATATTATTGTTACGTACAATCTTTTCAAGAAAAATCTAAAAAAGGTGATTCAAGATTAAAAATTGATCTTATTTGTTCCCATGCATTATTTGGCCAAACGTTTGACAATGCACTCAAATGAATAGCGTTCTTTTGGTAGCTATTTGTAAATAATGTTTTTTAGTTTATGACCCTCCCTCGACCAATAAACATATTCGTTTTGCTACTTTTAGCATGCATTTAATAAAAAAATTTTAGACGTCTAGAATACCTCCGATTTTATGCTTTTAAACTTAAAAGTAGTGAATACACGTATGCTTTAAAATTTTTTATTTAAATTTTTTAATTATTTATTTAAAATTTTTTATTTAAAACAAAATAAAACTAGCTGCGTTTAGTAAATCATAAACTATGAAAAACCTCCGTTTATAAATTTTTATCAATCAAAATATGTTTTTCATTTAGAACAAAAAAAATAGCTGCTTTTTCTATAAAGAACAAAAATTTCTATAAAGATCAAAACAGCTACAATCAACAAACAACTCGCCTGATACCTAATGGTTTCTATTTTGCAGTTGTCCCGATTGTACGAGCTATGGTGTTAATGTTAATCTATACGACGTTTTCGTCCATTTGTCGGCTTTTGTAAAGTACTTTTTCCTTTCAATTGTGCCGTACTTGAATTTTCAATTGTGCAAAAAGACAAATGACGTCATAATCCAATTGCTTGCTGTTGTATTAAGTCAACTAAGCTCTCATTTTAGAACGCACAAACGCAAAAAACGCAAGATCTGATAATTTAGTATGATTTATTACATTGATTGGGGCTTAATGATAATTATTATTCCAACAAAACATCTTTTACTTGGGTTTTTCTTTTTCAAACACGTCTTAATAGAAAGCAAAGCTAAAAGCCGTAAAATTTTAAGTTTAGAAAATTTGAGCAATTTCAAGCAAAAAGTATTTTTAAACCCAATCTAAAAATATAGAATAATAAAAATTTAACAAATGTAAATACTATTAGGTAAGCTTTAACACTTTGCTTGTAACAGGGAGTTATAAACGACTTGATTTGAGAAATGGCGTCATCGCGAGGATGTTAATTTTATGTAAGTACGCGTTGTTCAAACCACATATTCACCAATCACTGTTTGGCACGCAATAAAACAAAACGCTGTAAGACAGTGCTGGATTTAAATCCAAACAACTTTTCAACTGTTAATAGAAAAACTCTTGCACAAACAATTTAAATTGCAAAGGTGAACATTGGCAGATGCTGTAGCGTCGTTACTTTTGTTTTCATGCGATGTAGGTGCCGCGGCAGAGTTGCTACATTTTATAAATGAAGTTGTCGCTGCTAGTCATTTTTTTCCAATTAAGCCTAAAATTAAACTGTTTCGTAATTTTCCGTTGAAACAATAGGTTGTAATTGTCCAACCAAAAAGCAATTAATTTTTACTTTTAAATTTTAAGATTTTAAAGAACCTGGTACCATCAAAAAGTACTTGAACCAAATATCAATAGCAAAATATAACTTTTGCTTAATCCACATTAACGCAATTCGCACACTACATAATTTTTTACAGCTTTTTCGATCCTGTTTTTTGTTTTAATAAATTTAGCGCCGCTCTCTAATGGCTTCCTACTGAGACGGAATGAAACAATTTTGAACTGTTTATACCTTATGCACCACTATAAAACCAAATTTAGTAAAAATTACTCTTGCAAAGCACTTTGTCTTTTTGTTAATTTAGTTCAACAGTTTTTAACGTTTGCAAGCATTCCAAACCCTTGCCATATTTTTCAAGTTTTTGATAACAAATCCCGTTCTTTAAAACATAAAAAAATGTATTTAATATACTGCTTGGGACTCGCACAAGATTTGTACAGGTGTCCTACTTAAATTGGTCGCTTGAAATCTGCAGAACGCCTGCATAGAAAACTGCATCGGACCCGCGCAGTTCCGGCGCATGATTTCTACTTGCAAACTTCAAATGATATTTTAAAACTCTATGTGTGATAAACTGTGAAGGAGCTGCACACTTGCACAGGGCCACCAAATCTTTGTTACTTGCTTTGCGTTCTTGAAAATATCAAAAAATATGTTTAATAAACTGCATGGGACCGGCACAGGATCCGTACAGATTTCTTACTTAAATTGCTTGATTAAAATCTGCGTAACGCCTGCATAGCAAACTGCACAGGACCTTTACAGTTTCTGCACATGATTTCTACTTGCAAACTTCAAGTAATGTTTTAAAACTTTATCTGAGAAACTGTGAAGGACCTGCACAGGACCACCAAATCTTTGTTACTTGCTTTGCATTCTCGAAAATATCAAAAAATATATTTAATAAACTGCATGGGACCCGCACAGGACCTGTGCAGTTATTCTACTCGGATTGCCCACCTGAGACCCGCATAACTCCTGCATAGCAAACTGCACCGGACCCGCACAGTTCCTGCACATGATTTTTACTTGCAAACTTCAAATAATATTTTAAAACTTTATGTGAGAAACTGTGAAGGACCTGCACAGGACCAACAAGTTTTTGTTATATTGCTTTGCATTCTCGAAAATATCAAAAAATATATTTAATAAACTGCATGGGACTCGCACAGGACCTGTGCAGTTATCCTACTTGGATGGCCCACCTGAGACCCGCATAACTTCTGCATAGCAAACTGCACAGGACCTTTACAGTTTCTGCACATGATTTTTTACACGAAAACTTCAAATAATGTTTAAAAATTTTATGTAATAAACTGTGAAGGATCTGCACAGTTCGGGCACCGAGTTTTGCACACGCATTGCGTTTCAAAAACCTTATTTAGACAATACGACAAACTGAACGGGACCCGCACAAAACCTGTACAGGTTTTCGGCTTTAATTGCCCACTCAAAACCCGCATAACGCCTGCACAGCAAACTGCACAGGACCCGCACAGTTCCTGCACATACTGTAATTACTACATCAAAATTCACTTGAAAATTTTGGCACTTGCTACTTACCAAACTGTACAAAAACCGCGCGGTTCCTGTACACGTTTGCTATTGACGATAGCCCACTTGAAAACTGCACTTTACCCTCGTGAAAACTGCAACGGACCTGTACCGGGCCCTTACGGTTTTGACTTGCCCGCACGAGCCCGCATTGCCCACATTTTACCCTCAAGAGCCCTGCACGGGCATGTTGGCTGGGTATCGCCACTTCCAGATATACCTCCACTGTGATTTCTAAGGCTAAAGCCAAGTCATGGCAGAACACTTGCTCTAGCCTTTCTCCTAAAACCCGTCCCAGTGAAGTCTTTTCTCTACTTCGCTCCATCTCTGGCTCCCCCTCCCCAACTACTTCTGACCTTCACAATTTCCCAAATTGCCATACCCCTGTAGATTGTGCCAACCATCTCTCCTCACATCTATAGTCCCATTTCTCTACCTAAACCTCAAAACCTTTTCGAAGCACCGAGAAAGCTCAAATGAAGCATATCAGAACTGCACATTGCAACACCCTGCATTCCACTTTCTGTTCACCATTCTCCTCACTTGAATTCTCTACAGCTATCTCTCAACTCTCAACCTCAACCTCCTCAGGTCCTGATCAAATTACCTACCCTCTCCTGTCCCTCCTCCCACAATCTGTGTTACATTTTCTTCTATACATCTTCAACCTTTCTTGGTCAACTCACACCTTCCCGTCTGCCTGGAAACAATCAACAATCATCCCCATTCTCAAACCCGGAAAACCCTCTGACTCACCTTCTTCATATAGACCCATTTCTCTCACTTCATGTACCTCCAAACTCTTCCAAAGAATGGTTTTAGGACGACTAACCTATTTTTCTCGAACAACAAGACATTCTCTCACCCGTGCAAGCTGGTTTTAAATCTGGTAGATCGACTGTAGACCAGGTTCTCCTTCTCTCACAGTCAATCGCAGATTCCTTCCACCAATCTAAGCCAGGCGCACGTACAGTCCTTGCCACTGTGGATTTTGCGAAAGCTTTTCACTCAGTTTGGCACTCTGCCCTTCTCTCTAAACTCCTCTCATTAGATCTTCCTCTTTGCTTTGTCGAATAGATACGATCCTACCTCTCAGATCGCTGTTCAAAAGTCCGTATCTGTAATTCATACAGTCGTCCTTTCCGTCTCCGAAGAGGAGTTTCCCAAGGTTCGGTTCTAGGACCAGTTCTCTTCTCTTTATACATCAACGACCTTCCCACTTTTCTTCCTGCATCTGTTAAGACCTCACTCTATGCAGATGACCTAGCCATCTGGGCCTCCTCCCCGAGTGTTGAGTGTGCAACCTCTGTAGTACAAGGTGCCCTCAACAGACTGGTGGAATGGTCCTCAAAATGGCGCCTTTCTCTCAACCCCCTCAAATGCGAAACATCCTTCTTCAGCTTATACCCCTACCAATCAGTATACAACCCTCTCTGCACATTCTTAACACCCCTCTCAAATTCAACCCTCATCCAACCTTTCCCGGGGTAACCTTCGACCGCACTCTCTCTTTCAAATACCATGTCTTATTTTTACGGAAAAAGTTTCATAGCCGATTCCGTGCTTTCCACTCCATTGCCTCTGCCTCCTGGGGTCCATCAAAAGAATTCTTATGTACCCTATACAAAGCCTTCATTCGCCCCATCCTTACCTATGCTTCCCCAGGCTGGTTTCCCTTCTCATCTCCTACTCACATCACTTCCGTGGAGAGGATGCATAGATCTTCCTGTAGAGTAATCACAGGTTGTCTATCGTCCACTCCCATTCCTCTACTTCATATAGAAGCACTTCTACCTCCACTACGAGTCACCCTCACCCACCAATCCCTCTTCTTCTTTGAACGAGCCCTCCGTCTACCTCCCACCTTTCCCATTGCCTCTCTTGCGAACTCTAACCCCCGTACACATCTCAAGAAGAGCTCATGGAGATCTTTCTCCAGATCACATAACCTTATCCCTAACCTACATCTTACTCGTGAACCTCTAATCCTCTTCCCTCCTAAACCCCCCTGGTCTGCCCCATCTACTTACACAATCTCACTCCATCTCTCATCCCCATGCTCTCGCAAAGACCCCCCTCCCTTCGCAACACCGCAGCTACCACCCACTTTTCCACTCTATCTCACAGCGTATCTCTGCCTGGACTGACGGTTCGGTACCTGGCGGGCTGGGGCAGGGTGGTGCAGAGATACACATCAAGTGTACAAAGTGTGTCACTGCTACCTCGCTTCTCCTTTTCGACTGGTCTCTGAGCTACCAGTTATAGTGCCGAAACCTTCGCTATCCTACATGCTCTTGAGTGGTGTATCTCTCACTCCAAGACATGTAATTTTGAATCTATCACCTTCTTTTTCGACTCTTTATCTGTCCTATCAACTCTCTCTACCCCCCTACCATATTTAACCCCCAAATCCCTATCCAATACACAATCTCTTCTCAATTCTCTATCCCAATCCAAGGTAGTCCATCTATAATGGATACCGGGTCACTCTTCCCTCCCAGGTAACGACTTAGCTGACTCTCTAGCTAAAGTCGGTGCCTCTCTCGATCCCTCCAGTATATCAGTGTCCCTTGCACCCCTTATTTCCTCCCAACGACTATCCCTCTACACCAATTGGAGACGCAGCGTCCAATCTGGTTTCTTTCCACACCAAATCCCTTCAGTATCTCCCGAGGAGCTTACTCTCCCTCACTCCGCTTGCTGTGCTCTCTCCCGTTTACGCTGCAACGGGCACAGCACTCTCCTTAACTCTTATCTCCACAGGGTTGGTCGAGCCGAGACTCCTTCATGCAGCAACTGTGGTTCTGAACCACAGAATCTCTCACATCTCGTGCTCGACTGCCCTGTACTAGACCCTCTGCGTCGGGCCATTTTCGGCTCTACCCTTTCTCTTCTGGACCTCTGGTCCCGTCCGTGGGAAGTCGCCCGATTATTGAGATTCCGCGAAATTAATCCGCGCCCTCATCCCCAGGAATGGGTCGGGTAAAACCACCACCACCACCATCTTCGACTTTAACTTTGACTCCGACTCCGACTCCCGACTCCGACTCCGACTCCCTAGTATGGGCAAAGTATTTATCTTAAATTAGATTTAACTAAGCAAAAATCATCCTTTTGAGTTGACAGTTGCACAAAATAAGTCAGGTTTTTTAAATACAATAAAAGATATTTACTTTAAAAAATTATGTATTTGAGTGTACAGTATATACTGTACATGTATAACTGCAAATTACTGGTGCTGTTCAGAAGAGTGCTCAATGGCTTCAATAGTCAGAACGATTATTTCTGATTATATCAATGCACAAATATTTTAAAAAATTTTATTAAAATAGTCTCAATAGACTGTTTCACCTGTAAGGTTCATCAGAGGACACAGTTAAAATAAATTTTTACGCTTCAGGTGAAAACTTGCATCTTAGAAAAATAACGCTATCAAAAGTTTGGGTTTAAACAATTATTTTACTAAAATAAGTGATTGATTAGCAAATAATTACTTATACAGATATTAAAAGAAAATATGCTGTAATGTTGCGCATAGATGTATTCCTAAACTTGGCCGAGCTGCCGAAAAGATTACCGGTAAAGCGTAAAAAAGTTTATGGATCATTAGTTAAAAGAAGATTCTTTTTATAAAAAAAGTTTTTGTAACACTCTCTCTTAACGAATGATCCGTATTAATGCTTTATGCGGTATAAAAAAATTTTTACAACACTTGCTTTTAAGTAATGATCCATAAACTTTTCTACACTTTAAACTTTTCGGCAGCTTGGCCAAGTTTAATACATCTACGAGTATGCGCAACATTACAGCATGTTTTCTTTTAATATTTCGTGACAAAAGTAATTATTTAATAATTAATCAATCACTAACTTGAGTAAAATAATTGTTTAAACCCAAACTTTTGGTAGCGCTATTTTTCTAAGATGCTAATTTTCATCTGAAGCCTAAAGATTTATTTTAACTTTTAATTTTTGCTTATTTTATTTGTTTCAACGTAAATAATATTGCTTTGTCTGTTGGGACTATTTTAATACAACATGTTTTTTTTTGTTATATTTATGTTTTGATAAATACTTATATACATATACGGTAATTATATTATATACACAACCCATTAACTATAATTCTAACTGTGTTTGAATAAAACATTAATACAAATCACATTTAGAAAACTAACTCAAAATGGCATACATAACTCGAAACTAAATATGTGTTCTACACTTTAATGCTTATCACATTTTCTGAACATCAAGGTATTTTATGGATAATCATAATGTTATCTCTAGTCTATTTTACAGTTATTATTTTTCCCATGGTAAATCGAACGCACGACAAACCTTAAAGTTAATACTCTTAATGACTTGCGTAGGACTAGACGCTGAGTGTTGTCTCCTGCGTGTAGGACTACATCTAGTCGGTTCGAAACTCAATGAGGTATGCATCACTGACGAACTTTAACAAGAGCAAAACTCGAGTCTGTTGCTTTTTGTGTTTAGGTGGCTTAGTTTCGTTTTTATCAGTAGGTAATGAGGTTAAAACGTAAATATGAATATTTTACAATTGTAAAAATTTTTATAAATGTAAGTAATAACTTTGGAATTTATAAACAATGAAAATTTGAAAACAAACGTTTATAAAAGCAAAAGAAACAAAAAATCCTATGTAAAAGAATTAAAAACTTAAACCCACAATTATACATAGACTACAAGAAAAATAATAAAATGCGACTAAATTTAGAATTTTCCTGAATCACCCACTACATATAAGGAAAATGTTGACATTTCAATACCAATAATAAGCTCATACTTATTTCTCTCAAATAAACTTTAGCCATTAGTTTGATGGCATGGAGTCCATCTTCACAGTAATTCATGGTTATATATTGATAGTAAGAATATATATGTGAATTTTGTCGGATTTTGTAAACAAAATAAAAGGGGGCCTGTAGTTTCTATCTCATGAATATTTCAATTATTGCAATTTTGTACGAGATTGAACATGCAGGCTCCCTGCCGTTTATCGACATTCATATTACGAGATTACTAAAAAATTTACCTTGGTTCTAAACTTTGGTTGATATTTCTTTGAAAGAATAGAGCAAGAAGAGTAAGTTTTAATTTTCAAAAATTTTAATTTAATAATTTGCTCGTAAAAATAAAATTGCTACTGTGAGTTTCTCCTTTATCGCAGCCATTTGGTGTGCTCTGATGAGTCTTAGTGATGAAAACAGACATTGAACACTCGCTTCTGTTGGAGGAAGTAGTTATTTAAAGACACGCCAAAAATAAAAAATGGGGGCATTTTGCAGGCTGAAACGGATTAATGGCATTTAAATTAATTTCAATGGCAAAATTGGCTTTGTCATGCGAATAAATTGAGGTACGAGCTTGGTCACGGAACCAATTAAACTCGTATGTCAAGGTACCACTATACTATAGAAAAAGGCTGCTTAGTGTAGTAATTGATTATGCACCTAGCATTTGCTTTCTTGTCATTCGAATGAAGAAAGAAAAGCAACTAAATCGGCTGCCCAAGCATAGCATTACCCAAAATACTGTTTGCTTACAAATTAAAATGTAAACTTTTTATGAGTCGCGGGCTGTGTCGCGCGATACGCGGCAAGGTTCTCTTAAAAAGTTTACTGCAAAGCACTCCACTGGCGCACGCAGCCGCGTAAGTTGCGCGGTTAACATCACTAATATGTAAAGAAATTGGACATAAGGAGTCGGAGTCGGATAAAATATTCCGACTCCGACTCCGACTTTGACTCCTAGTCCTCTTAACAGTCCGACTCCGACTCCGACTCCGACTCCGCAACCCTGATTGTAACAAGTTGTTTTAAATCAATATGCTAATTTCAATAATTATATATCAAATCTAAGCAAAAAATACAACTAAAATTAAACACTTTTTTAAAATTACTACCTGCAGGAAATTCAACTGAAACCCAGTACAGTAGTTAAAACCAAAGTTCCTATAAAGTATAATCATATATTTTATAGGAACTTTGGTTAAAACTATCTTGCTAAATTAAAAGGCTGTGGCTAAAGTTACGAGACCGAAACTTTTTTCGCCATTATTAAATCATATTTTAAGCCTAACTAACCTTAACCCTAACTTTAATCCTAAACTCAAGCCCTAACACAAAACATAAAAAAGTTGGTCAAAATGAGCACAAAAATTTACAAACCCTAAAACTTAATCCTAACTACTCATTTAACCTTAGTCCAGAAACGGGCCTGCTTCTAAGGTTTCGGTCACGTATGCTGTAACCTTAGCTACTTTAAAATTGAAAGAGCATAGACTACTAGCATTAATACTGCAACTATTTAAGCATTTTGTTATGAAGCATTAAATCAATTGTTGCATCGCAAAGAGATTAGAGTGACGTTTAAATTTTAATTTGTTTATCAATAATTAACCTCTTTATTGCAACTGGATTTTAAATTAGACCCGGATCGGAATGGAAGTAAGTGGAATAAATTGGAGATATCTCAATTTCTAGACGTGATAGAAAAGATCCGACTGCAGATTTGGGCTTAGCACACCTGAAACACTGGGAAATAATTGTTTTTTGCGGCATAACATTTTGCTGTTGACCAGTTATCGTTATACTTTTGAAACAATGTTTTGTGACTGTAGCCATTATAAAAATTGGTTCAATTTGAGCTAAATTAATTCAATTATATCAGTGAGCTAAACTGGTGAAAATTTTTACTGATATTTAATAGTTGCATTTACGGTTAGGCAAAAAAACTCATGTGGCTGCAAGAAGCTCTAAAAAGTACTGTATAGTAGGCATACTCTAATTTAGAATGTAAGTTTGGAAACGTTTTTCGCCCATGTCCAGGACCACTTTTAGTAATTGTGTTTTGACTTGCAACCACTCTCTTTTGACAAATTTCTTCGTAGGTCACTGAATTTTCATATAATTAAAGTTTTTAAGAGTAATTCTATTTCAATCACGTAGTTATTCAAGTCTGGTCTAAAGCGCACAATATCTGTGCTGCATTCAGTGATAACGGCAGAAGCTGCCTCTATTAGGTAAAACCCTCAGCAAAAAGTCGATTTATTATTCTAAATCTACAAAATCTAAATAATAATAAAAAAAAAACAGAAAACTAACCATACCAATACTAATTTTAAGTGAGAAATCAAGTGAACATAGCGATAAAAAGAGTAGCACGATTTAGGAAGATTAAAAAATTTGTCGGAATTAAGAATAAACGATGGTCTATAGTGGCAGCGTGACACAATCACAACAATCGCGAACATCATCGCTTCTATTTATCCTCCAGACTCGCAGGCAACAGCGTATTTAGGGGGGAGCATGTGGACGAAAATCGAGAAATCAGAGACAGATTCCAAGTCAAGACTTTTTTTAGCTCCCACTTGAAAACAATTTTTGACTAAGCTTATTTGATTGTGTTGTATGCCTCTTCCCCTTTCAAAACTTCTCAGTATGCCACTGCTCGCAGGAAAGCGTCGGAGGCACTATGTATTAGAAAAACGTCAAGCAATTACCTCGACCTGCTTCTGGAGATGCCAAGATATTGCTGTCCACCAGTTGAAATTTTTTATTTTTATTTTTTAGTTTCATGAAGATATGACTGAAATTTGGAGCTGCTTACCAAGACCAATCAGAGAAAGTGCGGTAAAATGTTTTTCTTAAGAACACAACAGAATAGCCCGAGTAGGTTTTGAACCAAGACCGAGTCGATTATAATCACGGTGCTTAACACCAGAACATGCTGACATATATGACGTTTGATTCATATAGGATGTTTGTGAGTGATATATCGTGAAATTAGGATCGATAACGGATATATTTGTTTCGAAAAACTGCAACTAATAATTCAAGCATTTTTGTGGTAACATATTGCCGCATGCAAAAAACATTATACACAAGAAAAATTTTCGGCGCCAACATATTCACCGAAAAAATAAAAAAATAAGAGACTTAAATTATTATGTTGGCTTTTATTGTATGTTGACAACACCCTTGGCAACTCAAAAAACTTAATGATGCAGTTCTTTTTGCTGTACGATTTATCGCATTTCTAGTGTTTTTAGAATAGTGAGTAAAACAAAAGAGTTATATTAAAATTAATACAATAAATTTTTTTTCTGAATTTTACCTTTAGGCTACGCATTGTATTTGCTATTTCTTGAGTAGCCATTAAAACAAATCTTCAAAGGGTTTCAGATTTTGTTGAATGTGAGAAAAACCTCACATCAAACGGATTGGAAGACTTTTGAAACAGATAAAAATTAAAAAATTGTTATAATAAATGCTGCTTGAATAAGTTGTTTCTTTACAAATAATGTTTTTAGTTTGCAGAATTCAATCGATATTTTTAACTTTTAATTTAAGCTAAAATCTTATTTTTTTAAGTAAACCGATTTTGTCGTGCTAAAGTCCTTGAAACTGTTTTTATTGATTACAGTCAGTGATGGCTTTAGTACGGTGCAAACGGAGTGGCTAAACTGCCCCCCTCTAAAAAACGTCAAAAATTGATCTATTTCTTTATAGTAGGATCGTGGTGGTGCCCCCCCCCCATGTCTGCACCTTAAATTTAGAACGAAAGCAGGTATGTATTCGATTGATAGTGAGGACCTTTTTTTATAGATCACTTTAAGTTTGGGACAAAAATGAAGGTTTAGGACAGCAATAAAAAGTGAAAACTCATTTTTTGGTTAGAGATCACATCAATTTGGGACAAAAAAAACTTGGCGCAGTAAAAAGTGGCCCCACCCTATTTTTCTTGCACCGGGTCCCACATTTGGTAAAGCCAACATTGATTATCGTCTATCAATACGTGATGAAAGTCTAACTACATTAATTGCTTATTGTAAATCTATTGCACTAGTCAAGTATGAAATAGTTACAAAAATATTTTTTGCTTTGACTGATTTAGACCATTACTGACAATCAAGAAAATATCTTTGAACTGTCTGACTTTTCGCAACTAAACGAAATAGTGGGAGAGTTACAGCGCTCTATCATCAGTGCGCTTGAAGGTACGTAACTTTCATTTTCAACTTTCATTGCTAATCTTATAACTATGATGTATGCGTAGTCATGTAAAATTTTGCCCTTATTTCATAAATCAAGAATAGAAATCATTTTACAATTTTAACAATTTTAAAAAAGCTGATGTATTAAACAATTTCACTATTTTGAAACGGTGCGCCTCGGTTGAAATTTTTCAAATTTTTCTTATCTTTTGGTAATTTTTCATAATCGTAACGTTTTTCTTTTGAAGAACCATTAAAAACATAAATTTACTTATGAGTAGTCCCTATTTATTTGGGGTTTGAGAAGCAAGAGATAAAATTTTGAGAGAACCGACAACTAACAGTAAACTACTTGTTTTTATATTGGTTTTTTGTTTGGCTAAATCAGTTTGTTAGAGCCGGGGGCCGGATTCAGATTTCTCGGACCTCCCCGGGTCAAAGCGAGAGAAAAAAGTCTTCACTTCGAATCGATTTCTGATTTCGCTATTATTTCTCCCAAAATTGTAGTGACTTTTAAAAAAAAAAAGGTTCCACTTCGGTTGGAGCTCTAGTTTCGCTATTTTTCTCCTAAAATCTTGGTGTGTTCTCCAAAGGAAAAAACAAGGTAAAAACCTGAAACTAGGGTGTTCCCGATATAATTCTATCCAACTGTGGCTCAAAGTGAGTGCATACGTTTTTTAAAAAGAGCTCCGCAAGCCGGATTAAAAACCTTAGTGGGCCGTAGTTTGGTGAGCACTGGGTTAAATATTCCGAGCATACATAAAAACTAAGTCAACTTTCAGACCCGCTGCAAACCGATAAAAAATTGTGCAACTGTTCCCAATTGCGACGTTTATTCCTCTTCTTGAGAGTGGCTGATTTTCTGCTTGGATAATCCAGACACTTTTCACTTCGCGTCTTAGGATCACGAGAATTCTTTTGTCTCCCGTGCGTTGCATAACTATTCTTCACTCCCATTTCCTCACCAACTTCTATACCTCAACTTGGAGACGCGCGTGCCGCTCCGACCTCTTTCAACACGAAGTCCCAACTTGACGAACTGTCTCGCTCTCGTCTACGTTGCAACAGCTATCAATTCCTCCCCAATCATAACTGCATAGCTAGGATTCTTTAATCAGAGATTTCTTTGAACAGTAACTATGATTCTAATAGGCATTTTCTTGTGTCATAACTGCATTATGTGTCATATCTTTAGTATTAAACTAACTAGATCAAGCGAGGTTGGGCTATTCTCTTTTTACTGTGTTTCCGATATTTAGTCCATTTCGCTGAGTTACGCTATCTTGTTGAGACTGCAAAGTTGATTTAAGAAAAGATTAGTTGAACCTAGCACCGCTGCCGTGTTCAGCGCATGATCTTAAGAATTAACCTTATCAATGCTAGATCACCCACTAAATAGCGCAGCTTGTTACATTGATTTTTTTTTATTATATGTTGCTTCATTTAAAATGATTTACTTAGGAAACTCGCTTTCAAACGACACGAACAAACTGCAGCACGCAGAAGCAGGCATACAAGCGACTGTCACTCACGTGAGTAAATGGGAGTGATGTGCTTTTTGTCTTTTCATATTCTTAAGTGCCGATTTTGCGATATATCGTTATCAAATGCGGCAGGTTACTGATGTTATTATATAATTTTTCGTGGTCTGCTGCTTTTGTTTCGATTATATCAATGTACCGCTTGCCCTCTCGCGAAATCGTCTAAGAAAAAATGGCAAGAAATGGAATTGAGCAAATTGTTGGGTTTGTACCCATGACCAGGTGAGTTTTGTTTCTTTACTATTTTTAAATTAATCCTGTGACTGAAACTTATATTTTTTTCTAGTTCTCACAACCTCTCGTGGAATTGAACTCGTTTTATTCTTATTTATCGAACTTTGACCTCGATGGCTTAAATGAAGCGGAAGTAAGAATGATTCGCTTTATTTGCGTTTTCAAAAAGGCTTTACAAAAGCAAAACGTGTTTTTGTTTATAAGCAAAGAACATACGAGGAGACAGCGCGGCCGCCATCGTCGTCGCTCCTTCAGTGTCAGACAATCAGATGGAGGAAACGACAACAGCGTGTCAACAGGACGAACATAAACTATCTTGTCATTCAGCAATTGGTTCAGAATATAAACTTGTTCTTTTATCCGACATTAAACTTCTTAAAAAAACAGTCGATTAAAAGCTTACAATCGTCTTTAATCTAAAAGAGAAAATGCAATCGCATAGTTAAGAGAAACTCGCTGCAAACAAAATACGGGAGACATACGGTGACATTACAAACACAGCACAAGTAACAAACTGTAATTATGTTTTGTAGAAAAGCGATTTTCTACCTATTTACAAGTGAAAAATGATGTAAGTATTTGTTTGTTTGTTTTTTTATATAGCCATTCTTGTGTACATACAAATGAACAAGGTAAATAACAAATTACGATGTTTAAAAGCGAGAAGAATCTAAAGGCAATTTACAATTGCATTTCGACTTGGCCTCGAAAAGAAACAAAGCAAATCAAAAATGAACATTAGTTAAAGAGAGAGAGAGAGAGAGAGAGAGAGAGAGAGAGAGAGTGAAAAAGTCCAGAGATAGAAAAATATTTCAGTGAGTGCCGAGAAAAGATCGAATTGAAACACCAACTAAAAGATGGTGACACTCCGGGACAGAGTGCAGTATCACGTGATCAAAGCACCGGTATGACAAACAATCCGACTAAATCAATACCCTTGAAGTCGATTTTTCACGGTCACTCGATTAGTGACGACTGCAAAACACTCAAAATTGGTCTAACGTAAAACAAAATGGCAGCTCGAATGACGAAACAATAACAAAAGTACCCAGTCATGTTTCGATACGATACAAACAAAAAAGAGAGTGGAGTCGATCACGGCGCTCGACGTCCGGAGACAAAGAGACGGAAAAATATTGCAACTCGAGTGATTCCGTTCAGGAAAAAGCAAAAACGGATCATGAACCGCGAAAAAAACCCGCCGGGATTTTTCGTACACAAAATAAATTTAATTTAAAACCCGTTCAATCAAATGGCCTTGCGTGTGCACTTGAAGAGGAATACTTCGTCATTCGAAGTTAAGGTACAAAACAAGTACTTCGATTTAAGACTTGACAAGTTAATTGCAAATAAATTACTAAAAATAATATAGTCGGCTTTCAAAAACAACATCAAGTTGGTTTCCTTTGTTCTGTATATTTATGATGGTGTTATTCATCTTTCTATCAATTAATTTAATGGAATTTGGTCTATATCAGCTTTAGCGTTTAGAAACGTATAGAAAACATAAAATACAATTAAATGATTGTCGAAAAATCATCCTATTATCATCAAAGCGACTTCCTTTTTTGAAATTTTTTTTCGAACGTTTTCAAACAATTAAAGATATTGGGATGACAGAGTTTTGTTTAAACATTGGTCGATAAATAATTAGCAGTAGAACAGAACAGTGGACCTTACGACGGACTTTTTTTTGCTTAAATCACGAAAAATGTAAATTTCTTTTTTCGTCGTCTAATTACACAACAAGAAATACAAGCGAAGCGTGGTGCCGCTATTGCTTCGTACATATAAATATTATAAGGCAACTGCAATTCATAAACAAGGTCCTCACGTCGGGGTCACGTGTCCTCGATCACAGTAGGTTCTCCTCGAATTTCTTCATTATATCAGACTGCTGGTATATATCGATCTGACCCGACATCTGTTTGCGCCGTAGTCGCTGTTGCTCGCGCATCTCTGCGATCTTGTTCTGACGGGCCGTGTCGGTTCCGTCGCTAGGCGGAGGTAAGTGGGGGCGGGCAGCTTGCTGGCGTGCGTTCTTCATTTCCTCTTCCATTCGCTCTCTGTTCGAAACAAAAATCAGGTTGAGTTAGGCAAAATGTAAACGGGTGAAGCAGTTGGGACGTGGCAGTAGTTCGGTTTTCAATTGAAACAAGTTGAACGCTATTTTGATTTATTTTCAATAAAATATCTGTTAATTTGTGTTAAATCGAATATAACTTTTAAATATAAAAAAGCAAATTTTTCTTTTAAACCAAAGCCGTTATTAAACTCGCAACAAGATTTAAGCAAATACACAGTCAGCAGCATGGCTGAGTGGTTAAGAGCGCCGTGATTGTGATCGACTTGGTTTCGGTTCAAAACCTATTCGCGCTATTCTGTTGTGTCCTTGGAAAGACACTTTACGGTACTTGCCCCTGCTTGACGGTATTGGCAAGCAGTTCTAAATTTCAGTCATATCTCTACAAAACTAAATAACTAAAAGAAAACTTTAACTGAACAGCAGTATTTTTGGCATCTCCGAAAGCAGGTCGAAATAATTGCTTGTCCTAGGTATTTGCGCCTCCATCGCTTTCCTGCGACTCCAAGAATGAATAAAAAATGAAAATGAACGTTATTGTGCCATCTTGCATACCTTTGTTTCGCTTGTTCCATCTTTAGCCTTTCTTTTTCTTGCTGTTCCTTTTCAAGACGCCTTTGCTCTTCCAAAAGAGTACTCATCCTCTTTCTTTCTTCAGCTTGCTTTTTAAAAGTCTCGAAACTTAAGGCGGCATTGGTGGCGCGGGGAAGTTGTGTGGCGCCACCTTGCGATAACGGACCGGCGGGCACGTGTTTTGAGCCCCAACCAAGCTTTATCCAAGCAAGGTGCGATTTGACTTTGACGTCAGCGGACTGCAAGCAAGATGATAATAAACAAATGTCAAAAAACCTAATCAATAAAGCAAGTCTTGCATATGTTGAATTGAGAATTCACTAAATCATTGGTTTCCAACCTAGGGGTCGCGACCCCACGTGGGTTGTTTGACTTTCTTCTGGGGGTTGCAAAAGCTTTTGATAAACGATATAAAACGTAAAAGTTTTAATAAAAACATTTATAATTATTAGTTAATTAGTTAAAAGTTATAAGTTTACTTAAAATTATTAATTGATATTTGATTTATGGCTAATAATATCGGAATCTTAAACAAAAAACTTACTTTAAACTTGTTGTGAAAAAAATTCTAAACATTACTATTAAATACAAATAGTTTATAACGTTATTATACAGAAGAGAACAAGCTTCGCACAATGTTCATTGCGCGGCGTAGGCAAACAAAAGTTTGAAAAGGCACCAAAATTGTTGAGCACACACAGGCAAAAGCAAGCATACAAAAAAATTCTGCTGTGTCACAAAACAGTTCTTAAGACAGTCTATTGCCGTACAGGAAGTTCGTATGCTATTAACAGTGAATGAGATGGATTAATTTCAAGAATTTTTATGTAGGTAAAAATGCTTTTTAGATTAAGGACGCCAGCAGGAAGTCGCAGATTAAATTTTTGCACGAAAGATTGAAAAGGCTATCGCCTCTTTCGGCTAACTTAGACTCATTTCTTTTGCTGAAAGTCGCACCCTTTTCCAGTGATAGGTGAAAGAGCGATCTCGGTTAGAGAAGCGCTGGGATGTAAGTAAAGAGGTACAGTGTAGTTGTCAAGATAAGACTTAAGTTGCCGTGAGAGAGAGAAGTTTGTGTAAAAGCTTTTATCCGTCATAATATTTCATTGGCCTCTTGCTATATCATTAATCCTGTTCATGCTTGTAGGTGCACCTGCCTATACAAATGTAATCCAGGTCTTACAATATCGTTAATTTAGCAAGTGAAGTTTAATTCAGCGTTTCTTTAACAGTTCAATAAAATTTTAAACGTTTGAACCTATAAAGGGTGGTAAACAAGGGGAGAACAAGGGGTGAACTAGCAAAGGCAGAGTTACCATTAGAACACCCCAAAAAATAAACACAGCTAACTAATCAAAGTGAGGGGGCATCAGAACTTGCAAGCTGTAGCTGTATTAAATCTGTTTTTCTGACAACGTCAAGTGAAGACAAAAATAAATAAATAATAAAAGACCTTTACCTTGTGTCCAAAAAAAGGTCGTATTTATTTTTCGAAAATAAAGTTTAGTCCTTTTTTGGTGGAATGACATGTCAGTAAATAAAATAAAATTTAAGAAGCACCAAAAAAAGGGGTAAACAAAACCAAAAAAAGTTTAAGAAGCACTGCCTTTAGTTTAAACATCAGCAACGTGCCTGAGAAGGAGGAAGGTCGTATTGATAAAAAATGCGATCAGATATCTTATCACGTATCAGCATGTTCTATAAAGATGATGCTATACTTAAGAGCAGTCAATAGCCCTATAAAATGACTCAACTACGAAAGAGAAAACTTTGTCTGCATGTTGGTCAATAATCAGCCATTTGATTTTTTGCCTTTTCCATCAACATGGCTGTGTGAAAATAGCTTCTCTGCATTGCTGGGAATAAAGGACAGGACCAGGATTAAACAAATTGTATGCCAGATCTATCGTGTGCTTTGATAACAACAAGGCCACGCATAATTAAACTTATGCCCAAGATGCAAGCCTAGTCATTAGTTTTCATTTAACAGAGTTGATTATTTTTATTTATTTTTTTCTTTTAATAGGCTACTACAAATGTATTAAATAGTCTACATACGTATGCCACTATACCTAAAAAAATTATTTTAAAAAGAGGTCGTTAAGTTCCATTGGATGGCTAAAATGGGTCGTGGTATAAAAAAATGGTTGAAAATCACTGCACTAAATAAATTCGAAAATGGGATGTCAGTCGAAAGATAATATTGGCACGAAGTGAAATTGTTCCAAGCTGAAAATTCTTGTACATCATGACGTCAGGCAGGATACTTCAATGCTTACATGACGAAACAGTACGTGTAATTTCGCAAACGGCGCGAACGTGGCATCAAAGCAGATCATTAACAAACCCTAACTGATGAAGTACCGCAAAAAAGTATAAAAATAACTTGTACAAAAACAAGTTTAAGCAACGAAAGTAATGAAACAAAACTCCCACCTTCTTTTCAGCACTTTGAGTTTCGTTGAGGGATGGAAGAGCAGGTTTTACGGGAGCCTCGGCGTCATTCGCTTGGGTTTGATTCTCGGTGGCGAGATCGATTCTCGACAAGTAATTATCAGTAACGACTGCAGCAGCTGCAGGGGGTGCAAAGGAGGACGGAGGTTTTCCCATCTGCAAGGAAAACGTATAAGTAGCGGTTGTTGTAACAAACAAGCGAACCTGACACTTACCGCAGGTGCGCCTAAAAGGACGCTGTTGGCTTTGGGAGGAGGCGCAACATCGACGGGGGCAGCGACGGATCGCTGTTGCTGGGGTAAGGCGGGGGCCATAGGAGTTGGGGGTGCAAGAGTCTGGAAAACGAGAAAAGACGAGAATACAGAATGTAAAAATCATCAAATGTGTAATAGCACGTCAACCGTGCACATTACAAACCTGGGCTGATTTTGGGGCCCCCGGCATCTGAACGGAAGAATCGCCCGGCCCGTGTTTATTGTGATATGAGGGGGGTAACTGAAAACAAGATTGTGATTAATATTCAATCGAAATTATGGTTAATATTCAATAGACATAAATTACAAACTTTGAAGAAAGTTAATATTCAAAACCAGCCGAAATAAGTCTGACCTAAGCAATCAAAATTTCGAGTAAACTTGAAGACATCGAAGTGAAACGCTTACCACAGTAGATTGAAGCGGCTGTTGCTGCGATGGGATAGGGTGGTGGTTGTTTTGATTATGGAGCTTTTCTGTTTCTATAAAATTATATGTAAATAGTCTACGAATTTTAAAAGTTGATTTTAAACGTGCGCAATTATAACCAGGAGCAAAACAAGCGCTGCTAACTGATGCCGACTTTATACCGCCGCTGCTAGCGCCACCCATGTAGTGTAATGGAGCCGGATTGCAAAAAACCTTGCATTGCGGTTTTACTGATAAAACTAAACGAATGTCAACAAAGGGAATTTCCCGCTTAACACTTTTGTATTTTAAATAGGTAATTGCCGCCGAAGCAGAGGCAAAAAAACAATCGCAAACTGTTTATATGTGAAACGTCACGACACTTCGTGGCTCAGACGAAAAAACAATCGTAAAATCGTATAGTTTACTCTTAAAAAACTGCACAGAAGAAGCAAAGCGATACCTGAATCACTCGAAGCCGATGAACTGGAGGAAGAGGAATCGCCCGTGTCCGATCGCTCTCCTCCGGAGGAGCTGCTCGATGTATCCGACAATCGACTTCCAGAAGATGGATTTGTTTTATCTGAACAAATTTTTCAATTGCTCGCAAAAGCAAAAAATTAAAATACAATGGGTCGCGATAGAGCTGGAAACTCACTTTTTTTCGGCTTTTTCGTTGAACCAAGCTTACTATTGACATCTTCTAGCCTTTTTTCGAGCTCTTCCTTTTTTTTCTGAGTAACTTGTTGCTTTGTGGTCTGTTTTGCTGCAAATAAATCGACTAAAAGAAGGAGCAAAGGAAAAGCTATCAACGCAAATTAAGCTAAACTTAACAAACTGCAACTGACAAATCAAAGCAACTCAGGGCAACACCGCGGCAAAGCCTCTTCGCAGCGGGTCACTTACTATAAGGCTTACGAGGTTTTTTCTTCAAGCAGGTGCTCACGTATTTCTCCAGTTCGCGCAGAATCGACGGCTTCAAAGTCTCAAAATCGATTTCAATCTCATCCGGGTTCGAATCCTTCAGCGACGGCTCGCGAGTCTGCATCGCGACACGAAAGTTATCACATGCTGGTGTTTCCAGTCAAAAACTTACAAAAAAGCCCACCGTCTATTAATCGACACTCGTAACATGAACTAAATAATTCGAACTGAACCTGTATGAAGTGGAACACCCTCCACAGCTTGTCTCCGGGAAGCTTGTTTATGTCGAGCGACAGCTGACGCTTCTCGTCGTACGTCATCGGCTTGGCAACTTCGCTGTCGTCGTCGAACTCATCGCTTTCGTACCGGTAAACGTCGGCTGGTTTGTCGCCTGTCGGCTGCGGTTGGGCCGGGTTCGGTTGAGCCGGTTGCTTCGTCGATTTTCTAAAGAAAATCACTTTGTTCCAAGATTTTATAAATAACATGGGGTATTTTGGATAATACTAGAGACCAAACTGATATACTGTAATACAATCATACAGGTGCAGTTTGGTTTCTAGTACTTTGTTTTAAACTGGAAACGTTGACTGGTGCGAGTTGCATTAAATCGAACGCAACGCGAAACACTTTTCTTCATTTAACTAATGTTTTTCAGTTCTGTTTTTTTTATGAAGACAAGAACTTGCAACGCTCTAAATCAATTTGACCAACACGTCAACTTGGGTAAAGGGCCAGTAGCTTGTAGACGTAGCTAAAATATATCAACAGTAGAATCCAACAACAAAAAAAGCCTACTTTTTTCTTCCCTTGGTTAAAGGCTTTGATGCAACACTGGATGCGACAGGCAAAGTTGCAGGAGGAGCAGGAGGAGCAGGAGTGGGAGGCATTGCCGAACTTGCTCCGACTTTATTCTTCCGTTTCGTTTTCTCTACTTTAGGCTGAAAAGCAGTTTAGAAGTTAAGTCCAAACCCAAAACTTACGCTCGTAAGCACAAATGTATAGTATTACACGAGTATTTACTTAAAAACAGTCTTTAAATAGGGGGTTCAAAATGGTGCATGCGAAAGAATTGTTAAGTGACGACCGATTGGAAAAAAACAAAAGCAAAAATAGCAAATGTTACACCTGCTTGTGCTTTTTCTTCTTTTTTTTCGTCTCATCGCACAGAAGAGCTTCTTGCTGCTGAGTAAGCTGGGAGAGTTGAGCGTGCACCATTTTCAACTGTAACAACAAACATTGGGTCACTACCTGACCCAAGTGGGAAAGTTTGGTACGGGGCCACACGTAGCAAAAGACGACTTACTTGCTCCTGAAGAGCCGCGAGTTTTATCGTTCTTTCGTCATCTTCGCTTTCCGATGATGACGAAGATGAGGAGGATGAGGAAGAGGATCGCGAGGCTGACTCTTCCGGCTCCGTGTGATGCTTTTTCCTGCGCTTCTTTTTTGACTTTTCGTACGAAGTGTCCTTCGGAATGGAAGCAGCAGGAGGAAGAACTACAAGAGGAGGACCACTGGAGGACTTAGGCTCATCGGGCATCTTAGCGTACCTAAGACAAAACAATTCAACGTAAAGAAACGGAGAGTGACAGGGCCCTTAATAGCATGGTGAGTTTAAGAATTTATAAAAGCGCAACCTGACCAATGCGACTGCTTTACTTACCGCGTTTCAAAGAGGTCGGAGAGTTTTTTTGCCATTGCGACCACGTCGTGATCCGGGGAGCTATACTTGTAACAATTGGTAATTATTAAACGCATGTCAAACGCGAACTCGCCGGCCGTCTCGTATCTCCTGCAAACCAATTCAACTTCACTGCAAATCACCGCTGATTGCTTCCTTCGAAGCTGAGCGAGAATGCTGTGGCGCTCAAACGATCAAAGAATCGAACGCGACGCTCACCTTTCTTCCAGCTTCGTTTTTATCGTGCCAAGATCCATGGGATGCTTGATGACGTCATAATAGTCGTGCAAGCCCAACGTCTCGGCGTCCACTGCTTTGTAAAAGGGCCAGCAGAAGCTCTATGAAATTAGTATCGTCGATTGTCAAACTAATCGGCAAGAGTTAGCGAACATTCAACAAACTCACGGCGTGTCTCTTGGAAAATAATTCCTTCAGGAGAGTACTGCAGTATTTTAATTGCTCGTTTAACTTTGTTCCCTTGGTTTTTTTCGGCTGAGACTCGCCCTGAAAACATACGAAAAAAACTTAATCCAAACTCAAAACACTGTATTATTTCTCAACCATATTCAGCTTTTAAGCAATAAATATTTTAATTGTACGTGTGCTATCAACCAGGCGCTAAAGTTAAGTAAAGTCACGGCCTGTACGAAACGTAAAACATTGGGAGCCAACCGTATTAAACTCTAATAAACACAAGAGCAATAACTTAAAAGGTATTACTTGTGATGGGCATAACATGCATTTTATCAACAACTTATCCAAAAAAAACAAACGCGATAATTAAAACACGACGCTTTATACTGTATCAATCGCTACACAAGTCGCTGGTAATCCACTTCTGCTATAAATGAAGTTGCTTACGAACTACTAACGCAAATATGCGCTTTTTAAAAAGTCTCGAACAATGCGAATATCTGCTCGACGCCGCAAAAGTCAAGTTATTCATGCAAAGTAAACTTCGCTTCTAACGAATACAATCATGCAAACGCTTTGACATCGAAGTTTGTTCGAATTGTTAGTTTCTGCGGTTACGTCTTTATTTATGCAAAAACTCGCAAGACGCAAGTGGTCTGAAACTTTAGGCCTAAATAAATTAGTGACGACCAAAAAAAATTATTATATTCGAAAAGTGCGTTATGGCAGCATCTACGGTATGCACTGAAGCCTTCAATTTCAATCAATTGACTGCATGTGTCAACCGGTAACCAAAAAAGGTACCTCAGTTTGTCAAAATTTGTTCGAAAACATTCGTGAAGACTTAAGAAGTACAAATAGACAAGATCAAGAATATTTGGATTAGTTTAGCATCCTGGTTTACGTGAAATGAAATCTGCCAATATATTGCGTCAAGGACAAGTCAACTCCACAATCCGCTAAATGTTTCGCAGCTTTGTCTCCAACATTTTGATAGAAAAAAAAAGCGAAAACACTAATCGCTACAATTACTTATCACTAGGACAACCAAAAGTCAATAAAGTCAAATTTTTTCTGCCTTGTTTAGAAGTGATGAAATGCCCACAAACTAAATTTCAGGTTGATGCGATGAGAGGTTTCAAAGTTATTAAGTCAAGAAAAATTAAAAATTCAGGGTTAGGTCAAAAAAAAGTTTGGCACATTTTCTTTTCTACATTAATTATTTAAGTGTCACGACTCACGAATAAATTAGGTAGGTTGTGCTAGGCTAGATTTTGCCATTTGGATTAATTGATTTACCACAATTGTTTTCACATGTCTCAGCCTTCAGTTGGTCTATTGTGCAAATTGTGACGTAATAGTTTTGTATTGCCAACTAATGGGCGATTGAATATTAAGTAGACTAGGCGTGGAAGGCAGGTAATGTGGTCTTCCTTCTAGGTTAGTTAAATACTCAAGTCATTTTGCATACAGTGTTGAGTTTTAGTTTACTAGTGTTTTCGTTTGCTTTTAGCTATCATGCCTAAGGTTAAGCAATTATATTCTTCCAAAGTTCGTAGTATACTGCATGAATAAGCTTCTGAGTTTACCTCAACACCTAAAGGTAAACTCTTTTGCAAAGTCTGTGATAGCATAGTGAAATGCGACAAAAAGTTTATGGTGGATTCACACCGCGGCAGTGCAAAACACCAAAGAGGCTTCTTACATGAAAAGGCAGGTACGCAAACATTTCTTAAAACTCCTATACCGGATTTTACAGAAAAATTTATTAAGGCGTTTCTTTGTGCTGACATACCATTGCACAAGTTGAGAAATAGCCACCTGTCATCTTTGTTTAAACAGCTTGGTAATCCGTTACCTTCCGAGGGAAAATGTCGTTCGAAAGTTGAGAAGTTAGCTGAAGAAGAAGCCTTACGATTGAAAGATTATTTGAAAGACCAAGAAATGTTTATGGTTGTGGATGAGAGTGAAATAAATGGCAAAGACTTCTTGAATATCTTAGTTGGCAAGTTGACAGCTCCTGAAAAACGTTACTATTCAACTGTAAGACTCTTTCGCAGTCTGCGAACAGTAACATCGTAACTCGAAAAATTGACGATGCAGTTCACTTTCTTGGTGTTGCACGACAAAACTTTTGCTTGTTGTTAACCGACAGAGCGAGATACATGACTGCTGCTGGAGTCCTGTTAAAAACACTATATCCCAGGCTCTTCCAAGTAACATGCATGGCTCATCTTCTGCATAATTGTGCTATGAAAGTGAGAGCTAACTACCCTGCTGTTGACAAGTTGGTTGCCAGGGTAAAAGCAGTGACCACTAAGAACAGGTCAAGAAGAGTTTTTTTTACTTCTATTGGCCAACCTCCACAGCCAGTTATAACTAGATGGGGCAGTTTGTTGACGGCTGCTTTCTATTACTCAAGAAATCTTCCAGAAGTAAGAAAAATTTTGGAAGGTTACCATGATGGTGGTGTCCTCGTGCGGCGTGCTCAAGAGGCTGTAAAAGCTCCCAACTTAGCTACTCAACTTGTAGAAATAGAGGAGCAGTACAGTGCACTAGTTGACACAATTCAGAAGATGGAAGATAGCCGTTGCACCATTCGATAAGCTTACCAAAAAATGACGTTCCTTGACTTTGGTGTTGATGGCTGCCAAATTGGAAGATATATTCAAGAAAGAATGTCAAGGAATGACATCAACTGCATTGTGAAAATGGGACGAGGTGATATTTCGCGACATTTGTACAGTCTTTTAAGCAACTCCCAAGCAACCTCTGCGTCAGTAGGGAGAAGCTTCTCTATTTTACGAAAACTTCTGGCGAGAGACAGAAACTTTAAAGACGATAAGGTGAGGCACTACTTGATGCTGAAGTACAACACCGCGTAATCCTGTCATTGACTTCAGGATAGTGAAAGATACTGCATACTCATCTCTTGTTCTTTTTCGAACAACTTTCGTTGCCTGTTTCTTACCTGTATAGTAGTTTGCTTGAGTCTTTCGTGTTTTTTCGCTTTTATGTTATTTCATTGGAAACAAGAAGACTTTCTTACTAAAAGTTTGATTTCTAATAAAATTTTTGCATTTTGCACAGTTGCAAGCGCATGAACTTATTGGCCAAAATAAGGTCAAAATTTGTAAAATTTTAAGTCAAAATTTCAAGATTTTTTGGTTAAAAATTGGTTGCCCTACTCATCACTCACCGCTTCACCCGAGTCCAAATCACGTGATCGCGGCGGCCGAATCATCCGGCCTGAGCTCTCTCGGCGGCCGACCGACTGAAGCCGGCCGGGGAGACGATTCGAGGCGTCGGTCGACTCCCCCTCTTCGAAAACAACCGATGAGTCGTTGTGGAAAGTACTGTTTTCGTGAGGAAGAGCGGCTGACGAAATTTTGCCAGGAGCAGTTGCAATGGCTGGAGTGGTAGTATTCGCTTTTCTTTTAACTCCTCTTTTTATTTTGGAATGTGACGCGTTCGCACCGGATGAAGACTGAAGCAAAAAAATCGATTGAGGTTGAAATGCGCGTTTGACAGTTTTTTAAAAACTCGTCACCATCGAAAAATGATTCAAATCAAAAAAAGAAAATATTATATGATAAAAAGTGGGGAAATCTAACCTGCGCGTGAGAGTTGTTGATTTGTACTATCGGTGAAGCAGTTAAGGTGGGAGCTGCAGTACCGCTTTCGTCGTTTGCAGGGGCATGAAGCGATTGAGGTTCTTCGAGGGGGATCGCGTTGCCTCGAGGCGTGTCATTGCTCGACGACACTGTCTGGTTAATGCTTAAGTCGCTGGTTCGCTTCCGAGTGACGGTTCCGCCGATGCGAACCGCTTTGCCTTTTGCCTTCTTTCCTTTGGTCGGAACATCGATTTCGACCTCGGAAACAGGCATGTCTTTCAATTTCTCAAGGAAAAGCTTTTCCAAGGTCCTAGCCATCAAAACGACGTCGTCAGTCGGCTGCAAAGCAACGATAGAGATTGGAGTTATTTTTTTTCTTTTACTGTTAACGTGGGTATGCACTGACGGCAACAGTTTCATGGGGGTTCACACAGGCTACAACAGTTTTGCTGTGGTTAATCCCCAAACGTTACAGTTTTATGCGGGTTCACATTGATTTCAACTGCTTTAAACCAACTTGTATGGTTTCAGAGCTAAATGTCGCTTTTTTTTCTTTTTATAAAAGTCACCCATCAAATTCGTATTAACGTGGTTTGACAGTAGCCAAATAACTAAATATTAAAGAGTAATAGCAGCCAACACTTAATCAAGATAAGTCTATTATATCATCTGACCTTAAAAATATTTTAAATTAAAATTGAAATTGAAATTGAAAACGCATGGATATTGGACAAGCACTTTTCAAACACATACGTTTCAACAGCAAACGAAACCAAACATTTATGAAGTAAGTTTATAAAAATTAAAAGTAAAACAAAGGCAAATAAAACAAAAGTTATTTTGATACTAAAATATTAAACCATACATTACCATGTTGTATATATAGCAGTTGGAAAACATGAGATTGAAATCTTGAATACATTCTTTCGCAGCAGTATATTGATATGAATCAAGTTTTTTCTTTATTAAAGACAAATCCATTGGATGTTTGATAATATCAAAATAATCCTAAAAACATTAATATGTAAATGATAGATACAGCAGGTTTAGCAACAAACAAGTAAAAATATGCTACTTTTTAAAAAACAATTTTTATATCAAAGAAAACAATGTAGGCCTATACTAATTATCAATTCATAAAAATTATTTTGAAAAATATATGTATTAGTGTTAAATGCATGTATGGGATAATTTTACTAAAACACTTTAATAAACTTTGACTAAAATAAAATAAACAAGTTGACCAATTACTAATCAAAAACTCAAACAAAAGCAAAAGATTTTGGTCAATAAACCAGTCAAATAAACATAAAAAATCAACAATGAAAGCTGCCATCAAGTGTAAGAAATATAAAAATTACACAAACACAAAAATTGAATTAATGTAAAATCAATATGCAAATATCTTCCTTAAAAATCTTCATTATTTAGTAGGTTGTAATGAATTTTATAAAGATGTTTTTTTGTATAACACTCATGTCAAATATATGAGTGAAATTATTGTTTCTTTTTTTCAACACTAGTAACTTACCGACAAATTCAATTCAACAGGGTCTACAAGAGAGCGAAAAGGCCAAGAAAAGTGATTCTTCAATAAAGCAGGATAAACAGTTTTTTTTAGATAGAGCAACTGATTTGTTAACCGACGAGATTGAGGTGCCTGGTTGCCTCCATCTTCTGTCATCGCTTCAACAGAAACCTCAGTCTGAAAAAAAACAAAATGTCTACCAACTTTTCCAAAATGATACTCCTACAATGGTCTCAAGATGAATAAAAAAAAAGCAAAGCATTTACTTAAATAAAAAAGGGATGTTTTGATTAAATTACATTATTAAAAATTTGGTACGATTTAGTCAAAAATAAACAAAATTAAAAATAAATATTATTTGGTCATATATTCTTCCAAAAAATATTTAAACACAACTATTTTCTTAATCTGATGTTTGAAGCTTAGATGATGATTATACAGATGATGCAAATTGAACCTGATGAAGTGAGCAGTAGCCCACAAAAGCTTGTGCCCAAATAAAAAATAGTCAACTTTAATGCACAATTTTCTGTTTCTCTCATTTGATTTGAAAAGTTGACACGGCTCCCCCAATTCTATTCCTTGTAATTCTTCGATGCTAGAGATTGTGTTTTCTTTCATTTTATTTGACTTGCAATTTTTAATACTTTTAAATTTCCAAAATAACCAAACATTTTTTTTTTTTTTTTTGATGCAAAACATTGCCATAAGTTTAGTTCATTTCCAAGTAATTTACAATAAAAATAAATAAATAGAATGTAATAGATAAACGCTCGTATATTACAAATAAAAGTTAGATACCCAGTAGATTAGCTTAATCACCTGGCTATGAATAATTTGACAGAAGCAGCAGATCCAGCCTTTCAGCTCTATTTCTCCTGCATTTGCTTTGTCGTAATCTTCGGCCGAAACATTGGAATTACACGAGCGATGTTGCCATCGGGAACAACATTCACATTCAAGACCCTGGTCTTCAAACTTTACGTAATTTTTGCAAACCGTACAACAGTCCATTTCAGGAATTTGTTTTAAAATGTTCAACGGAAATTTTAAAATGTTTTTGGCTTTCTCAATTGATGAGATTTTTCAGATCTTTCTGGTTTCAAGGTTTTTCAATCCGGATAAAAATTGAAAAAGTTATTCCAACGCAACTTCTCAATCAGGTTTAGATAATTCCTTATTCTTACTGTTAAATTATACTTTGTTTGAAATCTTTGAAACAAAAGAAAAGCTGCAACATTTTGCTTTGGCGACCGCACGCAAGTAATTAACAGATTAAATTTGCTTTGCAATCAAATTCAATAGAAAAAGAAAAAAACATTTGTTGAAGAATTTACAAGAACTCTTTTAAATCAAAACTAATAAGACCCTTAATTGTAAACGTCTTTTTACAATTATTTTTAAAAGTTGTTGGACACATTGTAACATTAACTAAAAAGTATAAAAATTAATCACAAAAAAGCGATAATAATTTAGTTGCCACAAATTTCAGAATTAAATCAAATAAAAAAACTATAATTTACTGTATTTCTTAACTATTAGTTGAAATTGTTTTCAATAGGCCATTTACGTTATCACGTATATTTAAAGCTTGGCGCAACATATTTTAACAATAATATCAATATGTCCGCTTCAAATCTTCCAAACAAATGTTACGTTTATTCAAGCGTCTTGAAAAGTTTTTATTGTTTACAAGAATAGTAATTTTTTTCCATTACCCGTAATAATTTTATTTTATTTTCGTTACTTTTTATGTTAAGCAAATATTTTTCTAATTCTTTTTTTTTAAATTGTACTAGCATAATAAAATATGCTTATGTTTTGCCATATTCTAATAAAAGTTACTTTTTTCTAAAACAGTTCAAACAAAAATTATACAAACACATAGAAAACTCTATCAAACATTTCACGCAAATTGATCATTCCCGCATAGAACTTCTGACAGGTTTGAACATTAATACAATGCTACGTTCATTTTGAACTCTCTTATTTCACTTTTGCTTCAGTTTGCTTTCTAAAAGATTACATTAATTGATTCTGTGAATTAGTGCAAAAGCTTTTACCTTAAAAACAATCATCCTTTTTTTTACATTAAAGTGGGTCATAAACGTACGAAAAACTTTTTCTCACGAGGCAGCACATGAGCACAATGACGTACTGTTTTTTAAAGAAAGCTGTGAATTTTTTGTTCCTACAAAATTTTATTCAACTGTCATGTGTTTTAGAACGTCAAGTTTCTAAAATATGTATGTCTAAATGAGCAACAGGTTTAAATCAAAATAACATTTTATTTTATTTCTGAAAATGCCAAGTCAAACCTTAAATTTATCTTTCTAATGTAATTAATTGTCATTTTAATAAATAAAAGGGCAGCTGCTGATGCACGCGTGTCTGTTTGTTTTTGAGCGCTTCAATAGATCGCTGGCAAACTGTTCATTGTTTTGCTTTTTTTTGCTTTTCTTAAGATTTCAGATAAATTTAAACATAATTTTTTCGTTACTCGTTATTGCAGCGTGGTCGAGTGGTTAAAGCACCGGACTGATAATCAACATGGTCTCGGTTCAAAACCAACTTGCTCCATTCTGTTGTGTCCTTAGGAAAGACACTTTACGGCACTTTCCCCTGCTTGGTGGTCTTGACAAGCAGTTCTAAATTACAGTAATATCTCTACTAAATTACTAGCGGACAGCAATATCTCGGCATCTCCGGAAGCACCCTATGTATAGCGTCTCCTTCGCTTTCCTGCGAGTCAGGAGGATAAATATAGAGATAAAAATTAAATAAATAAAATACTTAGTAAAACTTTAGGTTTTATTTTTTTTCACCAGTTAATATTTAATCGTTCAGGGAAACCCTATTAAACAACATTTAAAAACTGTTTAGCGATAATTAAAACGCTGTTAAACAAATTTTAAAACTTAATTATGAAAACTTGATTGTGCATCAATTAGTAATTTAAAAAATAATTTTCGTTTTTATTTATTTTTTACCAAAGTTCTTGGGGGATTATAAAAAAACAACACTCTTACTTCAGTTATAAATCAGTAATAAAAAAGCACAAAAAAAACAAGACATAAATAAATATAATCAAAAAAGCATATTCAAAATAATTTTTTTATACTAAATGGTTTCTTCGTATAATCAATTGATATCGACCTAGTTACTGCTTTCTATTTTAAGTGTTGTCACCATTGCATAGGTAAGCGCCATGACCCAATTTTTTAAATTTGCAATAGCCCATGAAATAAATTCCCTTTACCAAGACACCCCGGAAATAATTCAGATAAGCAAACATACATTTTGTGTTATTCTGTCCGGAGGTCGTAATGTTTGCACTGAGTCCATAAAACAACAATCTGAACATTGGGACCACCTGAATAAGGATGAAGATGTTGAAAAATGAGGGTTCTCAATATTTATCGGTTTAAATGGTCCCTTATGGTACCTTAATTTCTTATACGTAAATTTGAAATTCATTTATGAGTATCTTTGAGATTCCTTGCAATAACCTTTGCAATCCGAAGAAGGATGGCGGCATTCGATTGAAAACATAGTTTGACGTAAAATTTGACTTTGCCTGAAATTTCTACGTTGAATGCAATTTAATCGTAAGCCATCTAACTGATTTTTGTTGGCCTAACAAGTTCATCAACGCAATAAAAGGTACTTTATAGCAACATAATGTTATAGAATATTTTTTAATAAAAAGCTTTCGGTAAAAATGGCAATAAAGTAAAACTGTTTTTGAATTCCGATAAAGAAACTTACAGAATTAAAATGTTGTCGAAATGTATAAACAAAAAATAACTTGAATTCCGTTAAAAATTTTTAAAGCTTAATTAAAAAACGCAATTTTCAGCAGTTTTTTTAGAAAATCATACTTTTTTTTAAACTAAAATAAAATGTGGGTGCAATTGATTTTCTATCGTAGGACCGACAAGAATCTTCGTTATGCCCAAGCTGTAACACTGTTTCGTCGGAGAAATCGTGTTGATTCGCCCGATGTTTCACATTTGCTTCACAACTACGCATTTGCTAATTATGACATATCTACTTCTTAACAGAAAACTTTGAAGTCGTAATCATTAAAGAACAAAAAAGGAAGAATATTTTAGAAATTTAACTATAATACTTTTCTTTAATAAGAAATATATCGATGACAAGAAATTTTTTTTTCTAAAGTTTTGCAATAAATATCTTTGGAACGCTGTTTTTTTGATAACAACCTAATTATTTGCCATTTGATAAATGAATAGAGAAAAGTAAAAGTTTTTTTTTAAATCTTTTACTTTTCTCTATTCTTTCATCAAATAGCAAATTGTAATAACAAAATCAAATAACAAAATAACAAGCATTCTAGGCAAAAAATAATTAACAGTTTTCAACAACGTTGGAAGATTTTATCAACAACTCTAATTAAAAAATAAAAGTTCTCTCTTTTGCTTGAGCAAGTGCTTTTACAATTTAGTAAATAATGCAAAAAAACAGGTAAAATAAAAACTCAGACTTAAAAAAAACGAAACGAAATCGCAATTGCAAGCTTAGTTTTTAAAAATTGAAAAAATTTTTTACTCCCTTGCTGATCAACTAAAATAGTGGTTTGGCACTTTTGCTTTAGTAAAAATTCACCAAACCCTTGCGTATGCATGGGCAAAGTATGACCGATATTTTTAATTAAGCCAACAAATATGAGTCTTTGTACCAACTAAAGATTATTTGCTGCCTTACAGAGCAGAGTTCTTTTTTATATTTCAGCACATTATTTTTTAACCGCTTTCTATTTCTCTTATACCACTTTTCAAATATTTTCCGATTCGTAACATCTCAATAAAGCAGTTTATAAAAATTTAGTCGTGCTAACATACGACTAAACGATTCAAAGATCGATTTTCAGCTAATTAGCATTGCAAATCATACGCAAGATTCCTGACTCAATCTTCTCTGCCCTGTCGTAAACAAGACGGCTGTTTTTGCAGCTCTCCTTTTTAAACTCTTCATGAGTGCAGGTCTTTTTGCATTAAATTTTCATTAAAATCATTGCATTCTCATTAAAATTAACTTCTAAACTCCCGAGAAAGAAAAAAAGTGTTTTGGCGTGACTTAAAGTAAAAAGCAATACTTGTTTGTTTTTTCAATATGGCTATTAAAGTTGCGATTGGATAATTGTAAGATAAAAAAAAACATACTTTTTCCTCGTTTTTGTTTTTATGATGCCCCTAGATTACTGTAAAATTAATCAAAAGATTTTCACTTTTAAATTCACTTTGACATCGAAAATATGCAAACTTTTTTTACAACAATCAAAGCACACAACAATTTGAACATAAAGTTTTGTTCAAAGTATTGTTTTTCTCAAACAAAAATAGTATTTTACAAAGATTTGTACATTTTCATCTCAAGAATTTTGCTAAAATAAAAAATTTTTTTCTTACTATTTTTTTTATGTATGCAATACAATAATTAAATTTCTATATTGAAAGCTTAAATATAAATCCGGCTTCCACTTGTATGATTGTAAAAGGTTTTAGCTGAAACTAAAAACCTGACCTTGTACTTGAGCTCGAGAGTAAACAAGAGTGATAATATTATTACATTTTGTTGTGTTCAAAAGCTCTGTGAAAATTATATCAACAAATAAAATTTCATAAACAAATTTTGTAAAAATCAAAGCAAAAAAAAGCACACAAAGAAAACAAAAAATATGTTTCTTTTATAAGTCTGAATAATATTTTCCTCCAAGCTACAAAGTAAAATTATATTTTACATTTTTTATATTATTATTTAAAATTATGCTTATGCTGATGATCTAGCATTGTTGCATTCTTCTGGAAACTGGAAGGACTTGGAGGGAACCTTAAGTCAAGACATGTCCACACTGTCAGCGTATCTCCAGACTTGGAGGTTGAAGCTCAGTCACACTAAGATGGTGACGACAGCCTTTCATTTAAACAACCGAGAGGCCAAACGTGAGCTAAAGGTCTACAACAACGGTGGACTTTTACCGTTCTGTCCAACCCCTACTTATCTTGGGGTAAAACTGAACAGATCGCTCACGTTTCGTCACCATTTAGTGGCATTGCGCAAAAAACTATCTTCGCGCGTCACACTGCTGAGGCGACTCGTGGGCTCGGGATGGGGTGCTGGTGCTAAAACACTACGCATAGCCACTTTGTCTCTAGTCTACTCAACAGCTGAGTACTGGTGTTGGGCGATTCCATTCGTCCATGCACAAATGGGGTCTCGCTCCTTCACCGAATTGCGAGTGTGGCGCCTTTGAGCAAACAGCAGATCATGTACTAACAGCGTGCCCTATACATCGGGCACCACATGGAGCACGAGGTCTGACGGTTTTGGATGACGAAACTCGATGCTGGCTTAATGACATCACTGCCAGCGTCTGATCCAGGCAGTGCAGCAGTCTGGGGTAGTAAAAGGATAAACCCTCGGCCCCAGTTCTGTTTGTGTCTGACCTGGAGTGGATACCTCTTCAAACGACGACGACGACGACGACCTAAAATTAAATTAAATTACCTAACCCCATTTTTTTGGTTTATCATTAAGTAAACCGTCTGTTTAAGCGTTTTATCAGTCACAAAGTTTTGATCCTTGTACAGATTATTTGTAAATCCAATCGAAAGTTTCAGTTATTTAGTCAACTAACATATTCTCTTTAAAAAAGAGTTATTCCTGCTTTTTTGTTATAAAAAATGTTTCTAGTAAATATACTACTTTTGAAAACTAGCGTTGGGGAATTAAAAAAGAAAACAAAAAAAGATTTATACTTTTTTTATTACACTGCTTTTCCGGAAAATAAATTGTGTCCAATATCATAATATCAGATGAAAAGTCGGGTAAAACAAAATGGCAGTTAGCGACGGGGCTTCATCAAGTCGTGTGCTTTTTAGTTCGGCATAATCAAATGATTTTTTCAAACGCTTTGAGTTGAAAAATAAATCCATTTAAACAATTTTTTAAAAAGAAAAGAAGAAAAATTTTTGCCGCTCGTCGCTCTCCGCTTTAAACACGTTTGATCACTAAAAAATTGGTTTTTACTTTTCTTCATTCATTTTTTCCTTTTCGAAGAAACTAAAGTATTTTCATTTGAAGTTACTCCCAAGTAGCTTTATATTGGTAAATGCTATTGCCTTAAAAACACGGCCGGCGGTGCTCATGCGGCCAACAAAAATAATAATCAATATTGCCAACAATATATTTTAAAATTGTTTAATTAAATCTTAATCAATTTTGGGGGCGATATGCACTTTTTTATAACAAAAACGCACAATTTGCATTTAAATTTTTTTTTTAATCAAAGTGCATTCATTGGGTTTTGGATTGTTTTAAAGCATTTTTCCCAAAAAAAATTTTTGCGCAACAACATATTTCTGTTATTTTGGGAAAGAACGATCACTTGATCGCCAAAGTATTGACATGGTAACTTCGTACAGATATTTCTGCAGGGTGGTCAAGTGGTTAGAGCGCCAGGATTGTGATCGATATGGTCTTGTTTCAAAACCTACTCGCATCATTCTGTTGTGTCCTTGGGAAAGACACTTAACGGCACTTTGCCCTGTTTGGTGATCTTGGCAAGCAGTTCTAAATTAAAGTCATATCTCTATCAAAGTACAAGCGGACTGCAATATCTTGGCATCTCCGGACGCTGGTCGGGGTAATTGCTTACCCTATGTATAGCGCCTCCGTCGCTTCCCTGCAAGTCAGGAGGATAAATATAGCGATAAAATAAAATAAAAAATAAAAATAAAAATTTCTAAACAAGGATGAAGCGAGACAAAAAATCTACTCAGAAAAAGTTGGAAGGAAAGAATGAGAAAACTGAAACTTCAGCATTGTTTTGTCATTTGCATCATTTTGTTAAGGCATTGCCAGTAAAAGCTTATTTTCAATATTTTATGATCCAAAAAGATTCTGTAAAAGTAATTTTGGCTCGGTGTAAAAAAAGAGCAACAATTTTCATTTTAAAATATGTCAATGTGAACTATTTAAAGTTAAGCTACGTTAACTGCATATGTTCATGAACCTTTCTGATAAGATTATTTTAACCAATTTCGACACTTTGGCGTCAAAATTTTTAATAACAACTTCTTGACAAAAAAGCAAATTTTTGTTTAAACTACGTAACCAAACAGTTTGATAAACACTTTGAATTATAAAGATCTTCAGTTTTATGGCAAGCAAGAAATTTACTATAAAAAACATGAGTATAGGGAATCACTCCTAACTCTGCCACTGCTTTAATGAATATAACCAAAATCACTTTTGGCCTGCAATATATTCAATAGATCGAGAAAATGCACACACAGGGGTAATTTAACCTCTTACCATCGAGGCAAATGACACATTACTGTGCAAAAGTACAAAGACTCATTCGATTTCGACCAATATCACATTGGTACTTCGCTGTTTACGACCGCATTGCGCTAATTTTCAACAGCCAGGACAGTTACTGGTGAAAATTGACTTGGTAAAGTGCAAACAATAATCAAGCTAGCTAATTTGAGGAAAAAAAAAATTTTTTATCTAGACACAAATATTAGAAGATTGAAAGCATACTTTGGGGGGCTCAATTTGTAAAAAAGAAAAGGTAATCTTGTCATAAAACAATCACTTTGAATTATATCTAGAAATTTTGCTGTAGTTGGCTGCATAGGGCTGGGAGAGAAGCGCAATTTTAAAGGCGACAATACACTCAGCCTGGCCTTCCATTCAGTTTTTTTTATTGCAATCGTGGAAAAGATGTTTTACGTTAATTCAATTGCTTGGAGTTTTAAAATTAAACTTTAAAATACAGTTATATTATTTAACAAATTATTCAATTAAAAATAAAGAAAAAATTTTAACGAAATAACAATATTCTGTTATCTTCCAAAGCTGGTCGGGAAAAATTGCTTAACAGTTGTTTTAAATGTAGCACTTTAAATCTTGTCCTGAAAAATGTGAGAAGAAATAGATGATGCATGATGATTTGCAAATGATTGTAAATAAGCTTTCGTTTTAAACTGTTATTCAGTAAAAATATTTTTCACAATTTTTTTTAAAAAAAATTTCAAACTTTACTGTTTGGTCATAAAAGAAGTCGTGTAATGCTTGAGAGCAAATTGGAGAAATTATAGTGTAACAGGTCCATCAACTTTGAATCTTCCGCTTTCCTAAGCCATCGTTGTAAAAATACAATGTAATAAACTTAGAATTTAGATAAAGCTTATAGACATACATTTAGAAAAGCAACAAATGGTAAGCAAACAATTAGAGATTTCGTTTTTATTTTTGGTTAGATCGTTTTACTTCGCATACGTAGAGAAAAATCCGCCTAACAGTTGGGACAAAATGAATAATATTTTCAAAAATATTGTTAAGTAAATTAATTCAATTATATCAGTGAGCTAAACTGGTGAAAATTTTTACTGATATTTAATAGTTGCATTTACGGTTAGGCAAAAAAACTCATGTGGCTGCAAGAAGCTCTAAAAAGTACTGTATAGTAGGCATACTCTAATTTAGAATGTAAGTTTGGAAGCGTTTTTCGCCCATGTCCAGGACCACTTTTAGTAATTGTGTTTTGACTTGCAACCACTCTCTTTTGACAAATTTCTTCGTAGGTCACTGAATTTTCATATAATTAAAAGTTTTTAAGAGTAATTCTATTTCAATCACCTAGTTATTCAAGTCTGGTCTAAAGCGCACAATATCTGTGCTGCATTCAGTGATAACGGCAGAAGGTGCCTCTATTAGGTAAAACCCTCAGCAAAACGTCGATCTATTATTCTAAATCTGCAAAATCTAAATAATAATAAAAAAAAACAAACAGAAAACTAACCATACCAATACTAACTTTAAGTGAGAAATCAAGTGAACATAGCGATAAAAAGAGTAGCATGATTTAGGAAGATTAAAAAATTTGTCGGAATTAAGAATAAACGATGGTCTATAGTGGCAGCGTGACACAATCACAACAATCGTGAACATCATCGCTTCTATTTATCCTCCAGACTCGCAGGCAACAGCGTATTTAGAGGGGAGCATGTGGACGAAAATCCAGAAATCAGAGACAGATTCCAATTGAAGACTTTTTTTTTAGCTCCTACTTGAAAAAAAATTTTGACTAAGCTTATTTGATTGTGTTGTATGCCTCTTCCCCTTTCAAAACTTCTCGGTATGCTACTGCTCGCAGGAAAGCATCGGAGGCACTATATATTAGAAAAATGTCAAGCAATTACCCCGACCTGCTTCTGGAGATGCCAAGATATTGCTGTCCACCAGTTGAAATTTTTTATTTTTATTTTTTAGTTTCATGAAGATATGACTGAAATTTGGAGCTGCTTACCAAGACCAATCAGAGAAAGTGCGGTAAAATGTTTTTCTTAAGAACACAACAGAATAGCCCGAGTAGGTTTTGAACCAAGACCGAGTCGATTATAATCACGGTGGTTAACACCAGAACATGCTGACATATATGACGTTTGATTCATATAGGATGTTTGTGAGTGATATATCGTGAAATTAGGATCGATAACGGATATATTTGTTTCGAAAAACTGCGAACTAATAATTCAAGCATTTTTGTGGTAACATATTGCGGCATGCAAAAAACATTATACACAAGAAAAATTTTCGGCGCCAACATATTCACCGAAAAAATAAAAAAATAAGAGACTTAAATTATTATGTTTGCTTTTATTGTATGTTGACAACACCCTTGGCAACTCAAAAAACTTAATGATGCAGTTCTTTTTGCTGTACGATTTATCGCATTTCTAGTGTTTTTAGAATAGTGAGTAAAACAAAAGAGTTATATTAAAATTAATACAATAAATTTTTTTCTGAATTTTACCTTTAGGCTACGCATTGTATTTGCTATTTCTTGAGTAGCCATTAAAACAAACCTTCAAAGGGTTTCAGATTTTGTTGAATGTGAGAAAAACCTCACATCAAACGGATTGGAAGACTTTTGAAACAGATAAAAATTAAAAAATTGTTATAATAAATGCTGCTTGAATAAGTTGTTTCTTTACGAATAATGTTTTTAGTTTGCAGAATTCAATCGATATTTTTAACTTTTAATTTAAGCTAAAATCTTATTTTTTTAAGTAAACCAATTTTGTCGTGCTAAAGTCCTTGAAACTGTTTTTATTGATTACAGTCAGTGATGGCTTTAGTACGGTGCAAACGGAGTGGCTAAACTGCCCCCCTCTAAAAAACGTCAAAAATTGATCTATTTCTTTATAGTAGGATCGTGGTGGTGCCCCCCCCCCATGTCTGCATCTTAAATTTAGAACGAAAGCAGGTATGTATTCGATTGATAGTGAGGACCTTTTTTTACAGATCACTTTAAGTTTGGGACAAAAATGAAGGTTTAGGACAGCAATAAAAAGTGAAAACTCATTTTTTGGTTAGAGATCACATCAATTTGGGACAAAAAAAACTTGGCGCAGTAAAAAGTGGCCCACCCTATTTTTCTTTTACCCGGTCCCACATTTGGTAAAGCCAACATTGATTATCCTCTATCAATACGTGATGAAAGTCTAACTACATTAATTGCTTATTGTAAATCTATTGCACTAGTCAAGTATGAAATAGTTACAAAAATATTTTTTGCTTTGACTGATTTAGACCATTACTGACAATCAAGAAAATATCTTTGAACTGTCTGACTTTTCGCAACTAAACGAAATAGTGGGAGAGTTACAGCGCTCTATCACCAGTGCGCTTGAAGGTACGTAACTTTCATTTTCAACTTTCATTGCTAATCTTATAACTATGATGTATGCGTAGTCATGTAAAATTTTGCCCTTATTTCATAAATCAAGAATAGAAATCATTTTACAATTTTAACAATTTTAAAAAAGCTGATGTATTAAACAATTTCACTATTTTGAAACGGTGCGCCTCGGTTGAAATTTTTCAAATTTTTCTTATCTTTTGGTAATTTTTCATAACCGTAACGTTTTTCTTTTGAAGAACCATAAAAAGCATAAGTTTACTTATGAGTAGTCCCTATTTATTTGGGGTTTGAGAAGCAAGAGATAAAATTTTGAGAGAACCGACAACTAACAGTAAACTACTTGTTTTTATATTGGTTTTTTGTTTGGCTAAATCAGTTTGTTAGAGCCGGGGGCCGGATTCAGATTTCTCGGACCTCCCCGGGTCAAAGCGAGAGAAAAAAGTCTTCACTTCGAATCGATTTCTGATTTCGCTATTATTTCTCCCAAAATTGTAGTGACTTTTTAAAAAAATAAAAGGTCTCCACTTCGGTTCGAGCTCTAGTTTCGCTATTTTTCTCCTAAAATCTTAATGTGTTCTCCAAAGGAAAAAACAAGGTAAAAACCTGAAACTAGGGTGTTCCCGATATAATTCTATCCAACTGTGGCTCAAAGTGAGTGCATACGTTTTTTAAAAAGAGCTCCGCAAGCTGGATGAAAAACCTTAGCGGGCCGTAGTTTGGTGAGCACTGGGCTAAATATTCCGAGCATACATAAAAACTAAGTCAACTTTCAGACCCGCTGCAAACCGATAAAAAAATTGTGCAACTGTTCCCAATTGTGACGTTTATTCCTCTTCTTGAGAGTGGCTGATTTTCTGCTTGGATAATCCAGACACTTTTCACTTCGGGTCTTAGGATCACGAGAATTCTTTTGTCTCCCGTGCGTTGCATAACTATTCTTCACTCCCATTTCCTCACCAACTTCTATACCTCAACTTGGAGACGCGCGTGCCGCTCCGACCTCTTTCAACACGAAGTCCCGACTTGACGAACTGTCTCGCTCTCGTCTACGCTGCAACAGCTATCAATTCCTCCCCAATCATAACTGCATAGCTAGGATTCTTTAATCAGAGATTTCTTTGAACAGTAACTATGATTCTAATAGGCATTTTCTTGTGTCATAACTGCATTATGTGTCATATCTTTAGTATTAAACTCACTAGATCAAGCGAGGTTGGGCTATTCTCTTTTTACTGTGTTTCCGATATTTAGTCCATTTCGCTGAGTTACGCTATCTTGTTGAGACTGCAAAGTTGATTTAAGAAAAGATTAGTTGAACCTAGCACCGCTGCCGTGTTCAGCGCATGATCTTAAGAATTAACCTTATCAATGCTAGATCACCCACTAAATAGCGCAGCTTGTTACATTGATTTTTTTTTATTATATGTTGCTTCATTTAAAATGATTTACTTAGGAAACTCGCTTTCAAACAACATGAACAAACTGCAGCACGCAGAAGCAGGCATACAAGCGACTATCACTCAAAATTGGTCTGCTGCAAAACACTCAAAATTGGTCTAACGTAAAACAAAATGGCAGCTCGAATGACGAAACAATAACAAAAGTACCCAGTCATGTTTCGATACGATACAAACAAAAAAGAGAGTGGAGTCGATCACGGCGCTCGACGTCCGGAGACAAAGAGACGGGAAAATATTGCAACTCGAGTGATTCCGTTCAGGAAAAAGCAAAAACGGATCATGAACCGCGACAAAAACCCGCCGGGATTTTTCCGACACAAAATAAATTTAATTTAAAACCCGTTCAATCAAATGACCTTGCGTGTGCAGTTGAAGAGGAATACTTCGTCATTCGAAGTCAAGGTACAAAACAAGTACTTCCATTTAAGACTTAACAAGTTAATTGCAAATAAATTGCTAAAAATAATATAGTCGGCTTTCAAAAACAACATCAAGTTGGTTTCCTTTGTTCTGTATATTTATGATGGTGTTATTCATCTTTCTATCAATTAATTTAATGGAATTTGGTCTATATCAGTTTTAGCGTTTAGAAACGTATAGAAAACATAAAATACAATTAAATGATTGTCGAAAAATCATCCTATTATCATCAAAGCGACTTCCTTTTTTGGAATTTTTTTTTCGAACGTTTTCAAACAATTAAAGATATTGGGATGACAGAGTTTTGTTTAAACATTGGTCGATAAATAATTAGCAGTAGAACAGAACAGTGGACCTTACGACGGACTTTTTTTTGCTTAAATCACGAAAAATGTAAATTTCTTTTTTCGTCGTCTAATGACACAACAAGAAATACAAGCGAAGCGTGGTGCCGCTATTGCTTGGTACATATAAATATTATAAGGCAACTGCAATTCATAAACAAGGTCCTCACGTCGGGGTCACGTGTCCTCGATCACAGTAGGTTCTCCTCGAATTTCTTCATTATATCAGACTGCTGGTATATATCGATCTGACCCGACATCTGTTTGCGCCGTAGTCGCTGTTGCTCGCGCATCTCTGCGATCTTGTTCTGACGGGCCGTGTCGGTTCCGTCGCTAGGCGGAGGTAAGTGGGGGGCGGGCAGCTTGCTGGCGTGCGTTCTTCATCTCCTCTTCCATTCGCTCTCTGTTCGAAACAAAAATCAGGTTGAGTTAGGCAAAATGTAAACGGGTGAAGCAGCTGGAGCGTGGCAGTAGTTCGGTTTTCAATTGAAACAAGTTGAACGCCATTTTGATTTATTTTCAATAAAATATCTGTTAATTTGTGTTAAATCGAATATAACTTTTAAATATAAAAAAGCAAATTTTTCTTTTAAACCAAAGCCGTTATTAAACTCGCAACAAGATTTAAGCAAATACACAGTCAGCAGCATGGCTGAGTGGTTAAGAGCGCCGTGATTGTGATCGACTTGGTTTCGGTTCAAAACCAATTCGCGCTATTCTGTTGTGTCCTTGGAAAGACACTTTACGGTACTTGCCCCTGCTTGACGGTATTGGCAAGCAGTTCTAAATTTCTGTCATATCTCTACAAAACTAAATAACTAAAAGAAAACTTTAACCGAACAGCAGTATTTTTGGCATCTCCGAAAGCAGGTCGAAATAATTGCTTGTCCTAGGCATTTGCGCCTCCATCGCTTTCCTGCGTGTCCGAAGAATGAATAAAAAATGAAAATGAACGTTATTGTGCCATCTTGCATACCTTTGTTTCGCTTGTTCCATCTTTAGCCTTTCTTTTTCTTGCTGTTCCTTTTCAAGACGCCTTTGCTCTTCCAAAAGAGTACTCATCCTCTTTCTTTCTTCAGCTTGCTTTTTAAAAGTCTCGAAACTTAAGGCGGCATTGGTGGCGCGGGAAAGTTGTGTGGCGCCACCTTGCGATAACGGACCGGAGGGCACGTGTTTTGAGCCCCAACCAAGCTTTATCCAAGCAAGGTGCGATTTGACTTTGACGTCAGCGGACTGCAAGCAAGATGATAATAAACAAATGTCAAAAAACCTAATCAATAAAGCAAGTCTTGCATATGTTGAATTGAGAATTCACTAAATCATTGGTTTCCAACCTAGGGGTCGCGACCCCACGTGGGTTGTTTGACTTTCTTCTGGGGGTTGCAAAAGCTTTTGATAAACGATATAAAACGTAAAAGTTTTAATAAAAACATTTATAATTATTAGTTAATTAATTAAAAGTTATAAGTTTACTTAAAATTATTAATTGATATTTGATTTATGGCTAATAATATCGGAATCTTAAACAAAAAACTTACTTTAAACTTGTTGTGAAAAAAATTCTAAACATTACTATTAAATACAAATAGTTTATAACGTTATTATACAGAAGAGAACAAGCTTCGCACAATGTTCATTGCGCGGCGTAGGCAAACAAAAGTTTAAAAAGGCACCAAAATTGTTGAGCACACACAGGCAAAAGCAAGCATACAAAAAAATTCTGCTGTGTCACAAAACAGTTCTTAAGACAGTCTATTGCCGTACAGGAAGTTCGTATGCTATTAACAGTGAATGAGATGGATTAATTTCAAGAATTTTTATGTAGGTAAAAATGCTTTTTAGATTAAGGACGCCAGCAGGAAGTCGCAGATTAAATTTTTGCACGAAAGATTGAAAAGGCTATCGCCTCTTTCGGCTAACTTAGACTCATTTCTTTTGCTGAAAGTCGCACCCTTTTCCAGTGATAGGTGAAAGAGCGATCTCGGTTAGAGAAGCGCTGGGATGTAAGTAAAGAGGTACAGTGTAGTTGTCAAGATAAGACTTAAGTTGCGTGAGAGAGAGAAGTTTGTGTAAAAGCTTTTATCCGTCATAATATTTCATTGGCCTCTTGCTATATCATTAATCCTGTTCATGCTTGTAGGTGCACCTGCCTATACAAATGTAATCCAGGTCTTGCAATATCGTTAATTTAGCAAGTGAAGTTTAATTCAGCGTTTCTTTAACAGTTAAATAAAATTTTAAACGTTTGAACCTATAAAGGGTGGTAAACAAGGGGAGAACAAGGGGTGAACTAGCAAAGGCAGAGTTACCATTAGAACACCCCAAAAAATAAACACAGCTAACTAATCAAAGTGAGGGGGCATCAGAACTTGCAAGCTGTAGCTGTATTAAAATCTGTTTTTCGGACAACGTCAAGTGAAGACAAAAATAAATAAATAATAAAAGACCTTTACCTTGTGTCCAAAAAAAGGTCGTATTTATTTTTCGAAAATAAAGTGAAGTTCTTTTTTGGTGGAATGACATGTCAGTGAATAAAATAAAATTTAAGAAGCACCAAAAAAAGGGGTAAACAAAACCAAAAAAAGTTTAAGAAGCACTGCCTTTGGTTTAAATATCAGCAACGTGCCTGAGAAGGAGGAAGGTCGTATTTATAAAAAATGCAATCAGCTATCTTATCACGTATCAGCATGTTCTATAAAGATGATGCTACACTTAAGAGCAGTCAATATCCCTATAAAATGACTCAACTACAAAAGAGAAAACTTTGTCTGCATATTGGTCAATAATCAGCCATTTGATTTTTTTGCCTTTTCCATCGACATGGCTGTGTGAAAATAGCTTCTCTGCATTGCTGGGAATAAAGGACAGGACCAGGATTAAACAAATTATATACCAGATCTATCGTGTGCTTTGATAACAACAAGGCCACGCATAAATAAACTTATGCCCAAGATGCAAGCCTAGTCATTAGTTTTCATTTAACAGAGTTGATTATTTTTATTTATTTTTTTCTTTTAATAGGCTACTACAAATGTATTAAATAGTCTACATATGCCACTATACCTAAAAAAATTATTTTTAAAAGAGGTCGTTAAGTTACATTGGATGGCTAAAATGGGTCGTGGTATAAAAAAATGGTTGAAAACCACTGCACTAAATAAATTCGAAAATGGGATGTCAGTCGAAAGATAATATTGGCACGAAGTGAAATTGTTCCAAGCTGAAAATTCTCGTACGTCATGACGTCAGGCAGGATACTTCAATGCTTACATGACGAAACAGTAAGTGTAATTTCGCAAACGGCGCGAACGTGCCATCAAAGCAGATCATTAACAAACCCTAACTGATGAAGCACCGCAAAAAAGTATAAAAATAACTTGTACAAAAACAAGTTTAAGCAACGAAAGTAATGAAACAAAACTCCCACCTTCTTTTCAGCACTTTGAGTTTCGTTGAGGGATGGAAGAGTAGGTTTTACGGGAGCCTCGGCGTCATTCGCTTGGGTTTGATTCTCGGTGGCTAGATCGATTCTCGACAAGTAATTATCAGTAACGACTGCAGCAGCTGCAGGGGGTGCAAGGGAGGACGGAGGTTTTCCCATCTGCAAGGAAAACGTATAAGTAGCGGTTGTTGTAACAAACAAGCGAACCTGACACTTACCGCAGGTGCGCCTAAAAGGACGCTGTTGGCTTGGGAGGGAGGCGCAACATCGACGGGGGCAGCGACGAGTCGCTGTTGCTGGGGTAAGGCGGGGGCCATAGCAGTTGGGGGTGCAAGAGTCTGGAAAACGAGAAAAGACGAGAATACAGAATGTAAAAATCATCAAATGTGTAATAGCACGTCAACCGTGCACATTACAAACCTGGGCTGATTTTGGGGCCGCCGGCATCTGAACGGAAGAATCGCCTGGCCCATGTTTATTGTGATATGAGGGGGGTAACTGAAAACAAGCTTGTGATTAATATTCAATCGAAATTATGGTTAATATTCAATAGACATAAATTATAAACTTTGAAGAAAGTTAATATTCAAAACCAGCCGAAATAAGTCTGACCTAAGCAATCAAAATTTCGAGTAAACTTGAAGACATCGAAGTGAAACGCTTACCACAGTAGATTGAAGCGGCTGTTGCTGCGATGGGATAGGGTGGTGGTTGTTTTGATTATCGAGCTTTTCTGTTTCTATAAAATTATATGTAAATAGTCTACGAATTTTAAAAGTTGATTTTAAACGTGCGCAATTATAACCAGGAGCAAAACAAGCGCTGCTAACTGATGCCGACTTTATACCGCCGCTTCTAGCGCCACCCATGTAGTGTAATGGAGCCGGATTGCAAAAAACCTTGCATTGCGGTTTTACTGATAAAACTAAACGAATGTCTGCGAAGTTTAGCAAAAATTTCATTTCGTGAAGCACTTGCAAACGAAGGGAATTTCCCGCTTAACACTTTTGTATTTTAAATAGGTAATTGCCGCCGAAGCAGAGGCAAAGCAACAATCGCAAACTGTTTATATGTGAAACGTCACGACACTTCGTGGCTCAGACGAAAAAAAAATCGTAAAATCGTATAGTTCACTCTTAAAAAACTGCACAGAAGAAGCAAAGCGATACCTGAATCACTCGAAGCCGATGAACTGGAGGAAGAGGAATCGCCCGTGTCCGATCGCTCTCCTCCGGAGGAGCTGCTCGATGTATCCGACAATCGACTTCCAGAAGATGGATTTGTTTTATCTGAACAAATTTTTCAATTGCTCGCAAAAGCAAAAAATTAAAATACAATGGGTCGCGATAGGGCTGGAAACTCACTTTTTTTCGGCTTTTTCGTTAAACCAAGCTTACTACTGACATCTTCTAGCCTTTTTTCGAGCTCTTCCTTTTTCTTCTGAGTAACTTGTTGCTTTGTGGTCTTTTTTGCTGCAAATAAATCGACTAAAAGAAGGAGCAATGGAAAAGCTATCAACGCAAATTAAGCTAAACTTAACAAACTGCAACTGACAAATCAAAGCAACTCAGGGCAACACCGCGGCAAAGCCTCTTCGCAGCGGGTCACTTACTATAAGGCTTACGAGGTTTTTTCTTCAAGCAGGTGCTCACGTATTTCTCCAGTTCGCGCAGAATCGACGGCTTCAAAGTCTCAAAATCGATTTCAATCTCATCCGGGTTCGAATCCTTCAGCGACGGCTCGCGAGTCTGCATCGCGACACGAAAGTTATCACATGCTGGTGTTTCCAGTCAATAACTTACAAAAAAGCCCACCGTCTATTAATCGACACTCGTAACATCAACTAAATAATTCGAACTGAACCTGTATGAAGTGAAACACCCTCCACAGCTTGTCTCCGGGAAGTTTGTTTATGTCGAGCGACAGCTGACGCTTCTCGTCGTACGTCATCGGCTTGGCAACTTCGCTGTCATCGTCGAACTCATCGCTCTCGTACCGGTAAACGTCGGCTGGTTTGTCGCCTGTCGGCTGCGGTTGGGCAGGGTTCGGTTGAGCCGGTTGCTTCGTCGATTTTCTAAAGAAAATCACTTTGTTCCAAGATTTTATAAATAACATGGGGTATTTTGGATAATACTAGAAACCAAACTGATATAATACAATCATACAGGTGCAGTTTGGTTTCTAGTACTTTGTTCTAAACTGGAAACGTTGACTGGTGCGAGTTGCATTGAATCGAACGCAACGCGAAACACTTTTCTTCATTTAACTAATGTTTTTCAGTTTTGTTTTTTTTATGAAGACAAGAACTTGCAACGCTCTAAATCAATTTGACCAACACGTCAACTTGGGTAAAGGGCCAGTAGCTTGTAGACGTAGCTAAAATATATCAACAGTAGAATCCAACAACAAAAAAAGCCTACTTTTTTCTTCCCTTGGTTAAAGGCTCTGATGCAACACTGGATGCGACAGGCAAAGTTGCAGGAGGAGCAGGATTGGGAGGCATTGCCGAACTTGCTCTGACTTTATTCTTCCGTTTCGTTTTCTCTACTTTAGGCTGAAAAGCAGTTTAGAAGTTAAGTCCAAACCCAAAACTTACGCTCGTAAGCACAAATGTATAGTATTACACGAGTATTTACTCAAAAACAGTCTTTAAATAGGGGGTTCAAAATGGTGCATGCGAAAGAATTGTTAAGTGACGACCGATTGGAAAAAAACAAAAGCAACAATAGCAAATGTTACACCTGCTTGTGCTTTTTCTTCTTTTTTTTCGTCTCATCGCACAGAAGAGCTTCTTGCTGCTGAGTAAGCTGGGAGAGTTGAGCGTGCACCATTTTCAACTGTAATAACAAACATTGGGTCACTACCTGACCCAAGTGGGAAAGTTTGGTACGGGGCCACACGTAGCAAAAGACGACTTACTTGCTCCTGAAGAGCCGCGAGTTTTATCGTTCTTTCGTCATCTTCGCTTTCCGATGATGACGAAGATGAGGAGGATGAGGAAGAGGATCGCGAGGCTGACTCTTCCGGCTCCGTGTGATGCTTTTTCCTGCGCTTCTTTTTGGACTTTTCGTACGAAGTGTCCTTCGGAACGGAAGCAGCAGGAGGAAGAACTACAAGAGGAGGACCACTGGAGGACTTAGGCTCATCGGGCATCTTAGCGTACCTAAGACAAAACAAGTCAACGTAAAGAAACGGAGAGTGACAGGGCCCTTAATAGCATGGTGAGTTTAAGAATTTATAAAAGCGCAACCTGACCAATGCGACTGCTTTACTTACCGCGTTTCAAAGAGGTCGGAGAGTTTTTTTGCCATTGCGACCACGTCGTGATCCGGGGGGCTATACTTGTAACAATTGGTAATTATTAAACGCATGTCAAACGCGAACTCGCCGGCCGTCTCGTATCTCCTGCAAACCAATTCAACTTCACTGCAAATCACCGCTGATTGCTTCCTTCGAAGCTGAGCGAGAATGCTGCGGCGCTCAAACGATCAAAGAATCGAAAGCAACGCTCACCTTTCTTCCAGCTTCGTTTTTATCGTGCCAAGATCCATGGGATGCTTGATGATGTCATAGTAGTTGTGCAAGCCCAACGCCTCGGCGTCCACTGCTTTGTAAAAGGGCCAGCAGAAGCTCTATGAAATTAGTATCGTCGATTGTCAAACTATTCGGCAAGAGTTAGCGAACATTCAACAAACTCACGGCGTGTCTCTTGGAAAATAATTCCTTCAGGAGAGTACTGCAGTATTTTAATTGCTCGTTTAACTTTGTTCCCTTGGTTTTTTTCGGCTGAGACTCGCCCTGAAAACATACGAAAAAAACTTAATCCAAACTCAAAACACTGTATTGTTTCTCAACCATATTCAGCTTTTAAGCAATAAATATTTTAATTGTACGTGTGCTATCAACCAGGCGTTAAAGTTAAGTAAAGTCACGGCCTGTACGAAACGTAAAACATTGGGAGCCAACCGTATTAAACTCTAAAAACACAAAAGCAATAACTTAAAAGGTATTACTTGTGATGGGCATAACATGCATTTTATCAACAACTTATCCCCAAAAACCAAACGCGATAATTAAAACACGACGCTTTATACTGTATCAATCGCTACACAAGTCGCCGGTAATCCACTTCTGCTATAAATGAAGTTGCTTACGAACTACTAACGCAAATATGCGCTTTTTAAAAAGTCCCGAACAATGCGAATATCTGCTCGACGCCGCAAAAGTCAAGTTATTCATGCAAAGTAAACTTCGCTTCTAACGAATACAATCATGCAAACGCTTTGACATCGAAGTTTGTTCGAATTGTTAGTTTCTGCGGTTACGTCTTTATTTATGCAAAAACTCGCAAGACGCAAGTGGTCTGAAACTTTGGGCCTAAATATATTAGTGACGACCAAAAAAAATTATTATATTCGAAAAGTGCGTTATGGCAGCATCTACGGTATGCACTGAAGCCTTCAATTTCAATCAATTGACTGCATGTGTCAACCGGTAACCAAAAAAGGTACCTCAGTTTGTCAAAATTTGTTCGAAAACATTCGTGAAGACTTAAGAAGTACAAATAGACAAGATCAAGAATATTTGGATTAGTTTAGCATCCTGGTTTACGTGAAATGAAATCTGCCAATATATTGCGTCAAGGACAAGTCAACTCCACAATCCGCTAAATGTTTCGCAGCTTTGTCTCCAACATTTTGATAGAAAAAAAAAGCGAAAACACTAATCGCTACAATTACTTATCACTAGGACAACCAAAAGTCATTAAAGTCAAATTTTTTCTGCCTTGTTTAGAAGTGATGAAACGCCCACAAACTAAATTTCAGGTTGATGCGATGAGAGGTTTCAAAGTTATTAAGTCAAGAAAAATTAAAAATTCAGGGTTAGGTCAAAAAAAAGTTTGGCACATTTTCTTTTCGACATTAATTATTTAAGTGTCACGACTCACGAATAAATTAGGTAGGTTGTGCTAGGCTAGATTTTGCCGTTTGGATTAATTGATTTACCACAATTGTTTTCACATGTCTCAGCCTTCAGTTGGTCTATTGTGCAAATTGTGACGTAATAGTTTTGTATTGCCAACTAATGGGCGATTGAATATTAAGTAGACTAGGCGTGGAAGGCAGGTAATGTGGTCTTCCTTCTAGGTTAGTTAAATACTCAAGTCATTTTGCATACAGTGTTGAGTTTTAGTTTACTAGTGTTTTCGTTTGCTTTTAGCTATCATGCCTAAGGTTAAGCAATTATATTCTTCCAAAGTTCGTGGTATACTGCATGAATAAGCTTCTGAGTTTACCTCAACACCTAAAGGTAAACTCTTTTGCAAAGTCTGTGATAGCATAGTGAAATGCGACAAAAAGTTTATGGTGGATTCACACCGCGGCAGTGCAAAAGACCAAAGAGGCTTCTTACATGAAAAGGCAGGTACGCAAACATTTCTTAAAACTCCTATACCGGATTTTGCAAAAAAAGTTATTAAGGCGTTTCTTTGTGCTGACATACCATTGCACAAGTTGAGAAATAGCCACCTGTCATCTTTGTTTAAACAGCTTGGTAATCCGTTACCTTCCGAGGGAAAATGTCGTTCGAAAGTTGAGAAGTTAGCTGAAGAAGAAGCATTACGATTGAAAGATTATTTGAAAGACCAAGAAATGTTTATGGTTGTGGATGAGAGTGACATAAATGGCAAAGACTTCTTGAATATCTTAGTTGGCAAGTTGACAGCTCTCGAAAAACGTTACTATTCAACTGTAAGACTCTTTCGCAGTCTGCGAACAGTAACATCGTAACTCGAAAAATTGACGATGCAGTTCACTTTCTTGGTGTTGCACGACAAAACTTTTGCTTGTTGTTCTTTTGTTTGTTGATACATGACTGCTGCTGGAGTCCTGTTAAAAACACTATATCCCAGGCTCTTCCAAGTAACATGCATGGCTCATCTTCTGCATAATTGTGCTATGAAAGTGAGAGCTAACTACCCTGCTGTTGATGAGTTGGTTGCCAGGGTAAAAGCAGTGACCACTAAGAACAGGTCAAGAAGAGTTTTTTTTACTTCCATTGGCCAACCTCCACAGCCAGTTATAACTAGATGGGGCAGTTTGTTGACGGCTGCTTTCTATTACTCAAGAAATTTTCCAGAAGTAAGAAAAATTTTGGAAGGCTTCCATGATGGTGGTGTCCTCGTGCGGCGTGCTCAAGAGGCTGTAAAAGCTCCCAACTTAGCTACTCAACTTGTAGAAATAGAGGAGCAGTACAGTGCACTAGTTGACACAATTCAGAAGATGGAAGATAGCCGTTGCACCATTCGATAAGCTTACCAAAAAATGACGTTCCTTGACTTTGGTGTTGATGGCTGCAAAATTGGAAGATATATTCAAGAAAGAATGTCAAGGAATGACATCAACTGCATTGTGAAAATGGGACAAGGTGATATTTCGCGACATTTGTACAGTCTTTTAAGCAACTCCCAAGCAACCTCTGCGTCAGTAGAGAGAAGCTTCTCTATTTTACGAAAACTTCTGGTGAGAGACAGAAACTTTAAAGACGATAAGGTGAGGCACTACTTGATGCTGAAGTACAACACCGCGTAATCCTGTCATTGACTTCAGGATAGTGAAAGATACTGCATATTCATCTCTTGTTCTTTTTCGAACAACTTTCGTTGCCTGTTTCTTACATGTATAGTAGTTTGCTTGAGTCTTTCGTGTTTTTTCGCTTTTATGTTATTTCATTGGAAACAAGAAGACTTTCTTACTAAAAGTTTGATTTCTAATAAAATTTTTGCATTTTGCACAGTTGCAAGCGCATGAACTTATTGGCCAAAATAAGGTCAAAATTTGTAAAATTTTAAGTCAAAATTTCAAGATTTTTTGGTTAAAAATTGGTTGCCCTACTCATCACTCACCGCTTCACCCGAGTCCAAATCACGTGATCGCGGGGGCCGAATCATCCGGCCTGAGCTCTCTCGGCGGCCGACCGACTGAAGCCGGCCGGGGAGACGATTCGAGGCGTCGGTCGACTCCCCCTCTTCGAAATCAACCGATGAGTCGTTGTGGAAAGTACTGTTTTCGTGAGGAAGAGCGGCTGACGGAATTTTGCCAGGAGCAGTTGCAACGGCTGGAGTGGTAGTATTCGCTTTTCTTTTAACTCCTCTTTTTATTTTGGAATGCGACGCGTTCGCACCGGATGAAGACTGAAGCAAAAAATCGATTGAGGTTGAAATGCGCGTTTGACAGTTTTTTAAAAACTCGTCACCATCGAAAAATGATTCAAATCAAAAATAGAAAATATTATATGATAAAAAGTGGGGAAATCTAACCTGCGCGTGAGAGTTGTTGATTTGTACTATCGGTGAAGCAGTTAAGGTGGGAGCTGCAGTACCGCTTTCGTCATTTGCAGGGGCATGAAGCGATTGAGGTTCTTCGAGGGAGATGGCGTTGCCTCGAGGCGTGTCATTGCTCGACGACACTGTCTGGTTAATGCTTAAGTCGCTGGTTCGCTTCCGAGTGACGGTTCCGCCGCCGCGAACCGCTTTGCCTTTTGCCTTCTTTCCTTTGGTCGGCACATCGATTTCGACCTCGGAAACAGGCATGTCTTTCAATTTCTCAAGGAAAAGCTTTTCCAAGGTCCTAGCCATCAAAACGACGTCGTCAGTCGGCTGCAAAGCAACGATAGAGATTGGAGTTTTTTTTTTTTTCTTTTACTGTTAACGTGGGTATGCACTGACGGCAACAGTTTCATGGGGGTTCACACAGGCTACAACAGTTTTGCTGTGGTTATTCCCCAAACGTTACAGTTTTATGCGGGTTCACATTGATTTCAACTGCTTCAAACCAACTTGTATGGTTTCAGAGCTAAATGTCGCTTTTTTTCTTTTTATAAAAGTCACCCATCAAATTCGTATTAACGTGGTTTGACGGTAGCCAAATAACTAAATATTAAAGAGTAATAGCAGCCAACACTTAATCAAGATAAGTCTATTATATCATCTAACCTTAAAAATATTTTAAATTAAAATTGAAATTGAAATTGAAAACGCATGGATATTGGACAAGCACTTTTCAAACACATACGTTTCAACAGCAAACGAAACCAAACATTTATGAAGTAAGTTTATAAAAATTAAAAGTAAAACAAAGGCAAATAAAACAAAAGTTATTTTGATACTAAAATATTAAACCATACATTACCATGTTGTATATATAGCAGTTGGAAAACATGAGATTGAAATCTTGAATACATTCTTTCCCAGCAGTATATTGATATGAATCAAGTTTTTTCTTTATTAAAGACAAATCCATTGGATGTTTGATAATATCAAAATAATCCTAAAAACTTTAATATGTAAATGACAGATACAGCAGGTTTAGCAACAAACAAGTAAAAATATGCTACTTTTTAAAAAACAATTTTTATATCAAAGAAAACAATGTATACTAATTATCAATTCATAAAAATTATTTTGAAAAATATATGTATTAGTGTTAAATGCATGTATGGGATAATTTTACTAAAACACTTTAATAAACTTTGACTAAAATAAAATAAACAAGTTGACCAATTACTAATCAAAAACTCAAACAAAAGCAAAAGATTTTGGTCAATAAACCAGTCAAATAAACATAAAAAATCAACAATGAAAGCTGCCATCAAGTGTAAGAAATATAAAAATTACACAAACACAAAAATTGAATTAATGTAAAATCAATATGCAAATATCTTCCTTAAAAATCTTCATTATTTAGTAGGTTGTAATGAATTTTATAAAGATGTTTTTTTGTATAGCACTCATGTCAAATATATGAGTGAAGTTATTGTTTCTTTTTTTCAACACTAGTAACTTACCGACAAATTCAATTCAACAGGGTCTACAGGAGAGCGAAAAGGCCAAGAAAATTGATTCTTCAATAAAGCAGGATAAACAGTTTTTTTTAGATAGAGCAACTGATTTGTTAACCGACGAGATTGAGGTGCCTGGTTGGCTCCATCTTCTGTCATCGCTTCAACAGAAACCTCAGTCTGAAAAAAAACAAAATGTCTACCAACTTTTCCAAAATGATACTCCTACAATGGTCTCAAGATGAATAAAAAAAAAAGCAAAGCATTTACTTAAATAAAAAAGGGATGTTTTAATTAAATTACATTATTAAAAATTTGGTACGATTTAGTCAAAAATAAACAAAATTAAAAATAAATATTATTTGGTCATATATTCTTCCAAAAACTATTTAAATACAACTATTTTCTTAATCTGATGTTTGAAGCTTAGATGATGATTATACTTTTGTGACAAAAAGATTTTAAAAAATAGTAAAATTAGGCACTAGACACTCTTAATTAGGCCAAGCATAATTCCTTTTTACCGCAGAAGAAAAAAATTTATCGCAAAGATCTTTCAGTCTCCTTTTCGAATATGTTTTTATCATAATATGAAGTAAATAAATGTATTATTTTATTTACCGTTTGTTGTTAGGCTTATGCTAGAGATTGTGAGAGAAACAGAAAATTGTGCACTAAAGTTGACTATTTTTTATTTGGGCACAAGCTTTTGTGGGCTACTGCTTTGTGGGCTACTCAGGCTACTACTACTTGAAGTGAGCAGTAGCCCACAAAAGCTTGTGCCCAAATAAAAAACAGTCAACTTTAATGCACAATTTTCTGTTTCTCTCACTTGATTTGAAAAGTTGACACGGCTCCCCCAATTCTATTTCTTGTAATTCTTCGATGCTAGAGATTGTGTTTTCTTTCATTTTATTTGACTTGCAATTTTTAATACTTTTAAATTTCCAAAATAACCAAACATTTTTTTTTTTTTTTTTTGATGCAAAACATTGCCGTAAGTTTAGTTCATTTCCAAGTAATTTACAATAAAAATAAATAAATAGAATGTAATAGATAAACGCTCGTATATTACAAATAAAAGTTAGATACCCAGTAGATTAGCTTAATCACCTGGCTATGAATAATTTGACAGAAGCAGCAGATCCAGCCTTTCAGCTCTATTTCTCCTGCATTTGCTTTGTCGTAATCTTCGGCCGAAACATTGGAATTACACGAGCGATGTTGCCATCGGGAACAACATTCACATTCAAGACCCTGGTCTTCAAACTTTACGTAATTTTTGCAAACCGTACAACAGTCCATTTCAGGAATTTGTTTTAAAATGTTCAACGGAAATTTTAAAATGTTTTTGGCTTTCTCAATTGATGAGGTTTTTCAGATCTTTCTGGTTTTCATGGTTTTTTTGTTTCAATCCAGATAAAAATTGAAAAAGTTATTTCAACGCAACTTCTCAATCAGGTTTAGATAATTCCTTATTCGTACTGTTAAATTATACTTTGTTTGAAATCTTTGAAACAAAAGAAAAGCTGCAACATTTTGTTTTGACGACCGCACGCAAGTAATTAACAGATTAAATTTGCTTTGCAATCAAATTCAATGGAAAAAGAAAAAAACAGTTGTTGAAGAATTTACAAGAACTCTTTTAAATCAAAACTAAGAAGACCTTATAATTGTAAACGTCTTTTTACAATTATTTTCTTTTTACAAAACACATTGTAACATTAACTAAAAAGTATAAAAATTAATCACAAAAAAACGATAATAATTTAGTTGCCACAAATTTCAGAATTAAATCAAATGAAAAAACTATAATTTACTGTATTTCTTAACTATTAGTTGAAATTGTTTTCAATAGGCCATTTACGTTATCACGTATATTTAAAGCTTGGCGCAACATATTTTAACAATAATATCAATATGTTCGCTTCAAATCTTCCAAACAAATGTTACGTTTATTCAAGCGTCTTGAAAAGTTTTTATTGTTTACAAGAATAGTAATTTTTTTCCATTACCCGTAATAATTTTATTTTATTTTCGTTACTTTTTATGTTAAGCAAATATTTTTCTAATTCTTTTTTTTAAATTGTACTAGCATAATAAAATATGCTTATGTTTTGCCATATTCTAATAAAAGTTACTTTTTTCTAAATCAGTTCAAACAAAAATTATACAAACACATAGAAAACTCTATCAAACATTTCACGCAAATTGATCATTCCCGCATAGAACTTCCGACAGGTTTGAACATTGATACAATGCTACGTTCATTTTGAACTCTCTTATTTCACTTTTGCTTCAGTTTGCTTTCTAAAAGATTACATTAATTGATTCTGTGAATTAGTGCAAAAGCTTTTACCTTAAAAACAATCATCCTTTTTTTTACATTAAAGTGGGTCATAAACGTACGAAAAACTTTTTCTCACGAGGCAGCACATGAGCACAATGACGTACTGTTTTTTAAAGAAAGCTGTGAATTTTTTGTTCCTACAAAATTTTATTCAACTGTCATGTGTTTTAGAACGTCAAGTTTCTAAAATATGTATGTCTAAATGAGCAACAGGTTTAAATCAAAATAACATTTTATTTTATTTTTGAAAATGCCAAGTCAAACCTTAAATTTATCTTTCTAATGTAATTAATTGTCATTCTAATAAATAAAAGGGCAGCTGCTGATGCACGCGTGTCTGTTTGTTTTTGAGCGCTACAATAGATCGCTGGCAAACTGTTCATTGTTTTGCTTTTTTTTCGTTTTCTTATGATTTCAGATAAATTTAAACATAATTTTTTCGTTACTCGTTATCGCAGCGTGGTCGAGTGGTTAAAGCACCGGATTGATAATCAACATGGTCTCGGTTCAAAACCCACTTGCGCCATTCTGTTGTGTCCTTAGGAAAGACACTTTACGGCACTTTCCTCTGCTTGGTGGTCTTGACAAGCAGTTCTAAATTACAGTAATATCTCTACTAAATTACTAGCGGACAGCAATATCTTGGCATCTCCGGAAGCACCTATGTATAGCGTCTCCGTCGCTTTCCTGCGAGTCAGGAGGATAAATATAGAGATAAAAATTAAATAAATAAAATACTTAGTAAAACTTTAGGTTTTATTTTTTTTCACCAGTTAATATTTAATCGTCCAGGGAAACCCTATTAAACAACATTTAAAAATTGTTTAGCGATAATTAAAACGCTGTTAAACAAATTTTAAAACTTAATTATGAAGACTTGATTGTGCATCAATTAGTAATTTAAAAAATAATTTTCGTTTTTATTTATTTTTTACCAAAGTTCTTGGGGGATTATAAAAAAACAACACTCTTACTTCAGTTACAAATCAGTAATAAAAAAACACAAAAAAAAACAAGACATAAATAAATATAATCAAAAAAGCATATTCAAAATAATTTTTTATACTAAATGGTTTCTTCGTATAATCATTTGATATCGACCTAGTTACTGCTTTCTATTTTAAGTGTTGTCACCATTGCATAAGTAAGCGCCATGACCCAATTTTTCAAATTTGCAATAGCCCATGAAATAACTTCCCTTTACCAAGACACCCCGGAAATAATTCAGATAAGCAAACATACATTTCGTGTTATTCTGTCCGGAGGTCGTAATGTTTGCACTGAGTCCATAAAACAACAATCTGAACATTGGGACCACCTGGATAAGGATGAAGATGTTGAAAAATGAGGGTTCTCAATATTTATCGGTTTAAATGGTCCCTTATGGTACCTTAATTTCTTATACGTAAATTTGAAATTCACTTATGAGTATCTTTGAGATTCCTTGCAATAACCTTTGCAATCCGAAGAAGGATGGCGGCATTCGATTGAAAACATAGTTTGACGTAAAATTTGACTTTGCCCGAAATTTCTACGTTGAATGCAATTTAATCGTAAGCCATCTAACTGATTTTTGTTGACCTAACAAGTTCATAAACGCATTAAAAGTTACTTTATAGCAACATAATGTTATAGAATATTTTTTAATAGAAAGCTTTCGGTAAAAATGGCAATAAAGTATAACTGTTTTTGAATTCCGATAAAGAAACTTACAGAATTAAAATGTTGTCGAAATGCATAAACAAAAAATAACTTGAATTCCGTTAAAAAATTTTAAAGCTTAATTAAAAAACGCAATTTACAGCAGTTTTTTTAGAAAATCATACTTTTTTTTAAACTAAAATAAAATGCGGGTGCAATTGATTTTCTATCGTGGGACCGACAAGAATCTTCGTTATGCCCAAGCTGTAACACTGTTTCGTCGGAGAAATCGTGTTGATTCGCCCGATGTTTCACATTTGCTTCACAACTACGCATTTGCTAATTATGACATATCTACTTCTTAACAGAAAACTTTGAAGTCGTAATCATTAAAGAACAAAAAAGGAAGAATATTTTAGAAATTTAACTACAGTATAATACTTTTCTTTAATAAGAAATATATCGATAACAAGAAATTTTTTTTTCTAAAGTTTTGCAATAAATATCTTTGGAACGCTGTTTTTTTGATAACAACCTAATTATTTGCCATTTGATGAATGAATAGAGAAAAGTAAAAATTTTTTTTTAAACCTTTATCTTTTCTCTATTCTTTCATCAAATAGCAAATTGTAATAACAAAATCAAATAACAAAATAACAAGCATTCTTGGCAAAAAATAATTAACAGTTTTCAACAACGTTGGAAGATTTTATCAACAACTCTAATTAAAAAAATAAAAGTTCTCTCTTTTGCTTGAGCAAGTGCTTTTACAATTTAGTAAATAATGCAAAAAAACAGGTAAAATAAAAACTCAGACTTAAAAAAAACGAAACGAAATCGCAATTGCAAGCTTAGTTTTTAAAAATTGAGAAAATTTTTTACTCCCTTGCTGATCAACTAAAATAGTGGTTTGGCACTTTTGTCTTTAGTAAAAATTCACCAAACCCTTGCGTATGCATGGGCAAAGTATGACCGATATTTTTAATTAAGCCAACAAATATGAGTCTTTGTACCAACTAAAGATTATTTGCTGCCTTACAGAGCAGAGTTCTTTTTTATATTTCAGCACATTATTTTTTAACCGCTTTCTGTTTCTCTTCCACCACTTTTCAAATATTTTCCGATTCGTAACATCTAAATAAAGCAGTTTATAAAATTTAACCGTGCTAACATACGACTAAACGATTCAAAGATCGATTTTCAGCTAATTTGCATTGCAAATCATACGCAAGATTCCTGACTCAATCTTCTCTGCCCCGTCGTAAACAAGACGGCTGTTTTTGCAGCTCTCCTTTTTAAACTCTTCATGAGTGCAGGGCTTTTTGCATTAAACTTTCATTAAAATCATTGCATTCTCATTAAAATTAACTTCTAAACTCCCGAGAAAGAAAAAAAGTGTTTTGGCGTGACTTAAAGTAAAAAGCAATACTTGTTTGTTTCTTCAATATGGCTATTAAAGTTGCGATTGAATAATTGTAAGATAAAAAAAACTGTACTTTTTCCTCGTTTTTGTTTTTATGATGCCCCTAGATTACTGTAAAATTAATCAAAAGATTTTCACTTTTAAATTCACTTTGACATCGAAAATATGCAAACTTTTTTTACAACAATCAAATCACACAACAATTTGAACATAAATTTTTGTTCAAAGTATTGTTTTTCTCAAACAAAAATAGTATTTTACAAAGATTTGTACATTTTCATCTCAAGAATTTTGCTAAAATAAAAAATTTTTTTCTTACTGTTTTTTTTTAAGTATGCAATACAATAATTAAATTTCTATATTGAAAGCTTAAATATAAATCCGGCTTCCACTTGTATGATTGTAAAAGGTTTTAGCTGAAACTAAAAACCTGACCTTGTACTTGAGCTCGAGAGTAAACAAGAGTGATAATATTATTACATTTTGTTGTGTTCAAAAGCTCTTTGAAAATTAAATAAACAAATAAAATTTCATAAACAAATTTTGTAAAAATCAAAGCAAAAAAAAGCACACAAAGAAAACAAAAAATATGTTTCTTTTATAAGTCTGAATAATATTTTCCTCCAAGCTACAAAGTAAAATTATATTTTACATTTTTTATATTATTATTTAAAATTATGCTTATGCTGATGATCTAGCATTGTTGCATTCTTCTGGAAACTGGAAGGACTTGGAGGGGACCTTAAGTCAAGACATGTCCACACTGTCAGCGTATCTCCAGACTTGGAAATTGAAGCTCAGTCACACTAAGACGGTGACGACAGCCTTTCATTTAAACAACCGAGAGGCCAAACGTGAGCTAAAGGTCTACAACAACGGTGGACTTTTACCGTTCTGTCCAACCCCTACTTATCTTGGGGTAAAACTGAACAGATCGCTCACGTTTCGTCACCATTTAGTGGCATTGCGCAAAAAACTATCTTCGCGCGTCACACTGCTGAGGCAACTCGTGGGCTCGGGATGGGGTGCTGGTGCTAAAACACTACGCATAGCCATTTTGTCTCTTGTCTACTCAACAGCTGAGTACTGGTGTTTGGCGATTCCATTCGTCCATGCACAAATGGGGTCTCGCTCCTTTACCGAATTGCGAGTGTGGCGCCTTTGAGCAAACCGCAGACCATGTACTAACAGCGTGCCCTATTCATCGGGCACCACATGGAGCACGAGGTCTGACGGTTTTGGATGACGAAACTTGATGCTGGCTTAATGACATCACTGCCAGCGTCTGATCCAGGCAGTGCAGCAGTCTGGGGTAGTAAAAGGATAAACCCTCGGCCCCAGTCCTGTTTGTGTCTGACCTGGAGTGGATACCTCTTCAAACGACGACGACGACATAAAAGTAAATTAAATTAAATTACCTAACCCCATTTTTTTGGTTTATCATTAAGTAAACCGTCTGTTTAAGCGTTTTATCAGTCACAAAGTTTTGATCCTTGTACAGATTATTTGTAAATCCAATCGAAAGTTTCAGTTATTTAGTCAACTGACATATTCTCTTTAAAAAAGAGTTATTCCTGCTTTTTTGTTATAAAAAATGTTTCGATGCGACGTTTGATCACTAAAAAATTGGTTTTTACTTTTCTTCATTCATTTTTTCCTTTTCGAAGAAACTAAAGTATTTTCATTTGAAGTTACTCCCAAGTAGCTTTATATTGGTAAATGCTATTGCCTTAAAAACACGGCCGGCGGTGCTCATGCGGCCAACAAAAATAATAATCAATATTGCCAACAATATACGAGGGTCAGTCAATAAGTAATGAGACTTTTTTAATAACTCAAGTTTGCAATGACTGGTAATCAAAAAATGCTTTTTTATTTTTCAACATAGTCTCCCTCCTTTGCAACACACTTGTTCCATCTTGATATTAGATTGTCTATTCCTTTGGCATAGAATTCCGTGGACTGGGTCCTTAGCCAGTTGCTCACAGCAGCCTTCACTTCTTCATCAGTCTGGAAGTGAATTCCCCTCATACTCTCTTTGAGTGGGCCGAAGAGGTGAAAATCAGATGGTGCAAGGTCTGGGCTGTAGGGTGGGTGTGTTAGAAGTTTCCAGCCTAAATCTTCAATTTTGGCTAGGGTTCTTGCTGCTGTGTGGGGCCTTGCATTATCCTGAAGGAGAATCACACCTCTTGATTGAAGTCCTCTCCGTTTGTTCTTAATGTCTTTTTTCACTTGAGTTAGCAGCTCACAGTAGTTCTCTGAGTTCACAGTATTGCCCCTTTCCAAGAAACTGATAGTGATCGGCCCATTTCTGTCCCAGAACACAGTGAGCATGACTTTCCTTAAACTTTTCTGAGATTTGAATTTTTTCTTCACTGGGGAAGAAACATGCTTCCACTCCATTGATCGTCGTTTCGATTCAGGTTCATAATGAAAGACCCAGGTCTCATCAGTTGTCACTATTCTCGATAGAAATACATCTCCCTCCTTTCTGTATCTGCGTAGTGATGCTCTGGAAGCCATCAGGCGCTGCATTTTGTGATCATCCGTTAACATCTTTGGAACCCAGCGACAGCTGACTTTTGAAAAACGCAGCTTCTCACGCACAATTGCGTACACTGTGCCATGGGAGATGTCCAAGTTTGTAGCAATTTCATCTAAAGTGACCCTTCTATCAGATTTGATCAGGTCTTCAACTGCCTGTACTGCTTCTGGGGTAGAGACATCCACAGGTCTTCCACTTCTCAGATCATCAGTAATGCTTTCGCGTCCATCTTTGAATGCTTGCACCCATTTGTAGAAGTTTGCTCTAGACATACAGGAAGGACCATATTGTCTTTGCATTCTAGACAGAATCTCACATGATTTTACACTCTCTGCCAACAGAAATCTGATGACTCCTCTTTGTTCCAAGCATGAGCTGTTTCCTAGCCTAGTAGTCATTTCAATTTATCGTCACACCTACAGTAATCTGAAAATAAACAAGTTTTGTTGTAAATAAGATGACAACTCCATTCATAATCATCACATAAAATTTCAGTTGCATAACTCCAAGAACACCAAAGTAATTGAGAAAGTCTCATTACTTATTGACTGACCCTCGTATTTTAAAATTGTTTAATTAAATCTTAATCAATTTTGGGGGCGATATGCACTTTTTTATAACAAAAACGCACAATTTGCATTTAAATTTTTTTTTTCGAGTGTATCAGAGTGCATTCATTGGGTTTTGCATTGTTTTAAAGCATTTTCCCCAAAAAAAATTTTTGCGCAACAACATATTTCTGTTATTTTGGGAAAGAACGATTACTTGATCGCCAAAGTATTGACATGGTAACTTCGTGCAGACATTTCTGCAGGGTGGTCAAGTGGTTAGAGCGCCAGGATTGTGATCGACATGGTCCTGGTTCAAAACCTACTCGCATCATTCTGTTGTGTCCTTGGGAAAGACACTTAACGGCACTTTGCCCTGTTTGGTGATCTTGGCAAGCAGTTCTAAATTAAAGTCATATCTCTATCAAAGTACAAGTGGACTGCAATATCTTGGCATCTCCGAACGCTGGTCGGGGTAATTGCTTACCCTATGTATAGCGCCTCCGTCGCTTCCCTGCAAGTCAGGAGGATAAATATAGAGATAAAATAAAATAAAAAATAAAAATAAAAATTTCTAAACAAGGATGAAGCGAGACAAAAAACCTACTCAGAAAAAGTTGGAAGGAAAGAATGAGAAAACTGAAACTTCAGCATTGTTTTGTCATTTGCATCATTTTGTTAAGGCATTGCCAGTAAAAGCTTATTTTCAATATTTTATGATCCAAAAAGATTCTGTAAAAGTAATTTTGGCTCGGTGTAAAAAAAGAGCAACAATTTTCATTTTAAAATATGTCAATGTGAACTATTTAAAGTTAAGCTACGTTAACTGCATATGTTCATGAACCTTTCTGATAAGATTATTTTAACCAATTTCGAAATTTTGGCGTCAAAATTTTTAATAACAACTTCTTGACAAAAAAGCAAATTTTTGTTTAAACTACTGTAACCAAACAGTTTGATAAACACTTTGAATTATAAAGATCTTCAGTTTTATGGCAAGCAAGAAATTTACTATAAAAAAGATGAGTATAGGGAATCACTCCTAACTCTGCCATTGCTTTAATGAATATAACCAAAATCACTTTTGGCCTGCAATATATTCAATAGATCGAGAAAATGCACACACAGGGGTAATTTGACCTCTTACCATCGAGGCAAATGACACATTACTGTGCAAAAGTACAAAGACTCATTCGATTTCGACCAATATCACATTGGTACTTCGCTGTTTACGACCGCATTGCGCTAATTTTCAACAGCCAGGACAATTACTGGTGAAAATTGATTTGGTAAAGTGCAAACAATAATCAAGCTAGCTAATTTGAGGAAAAAAAATTTTTTTATCTAGACACAAATATTAGAAGATTGAAAGCATTGTTTGGGGGGCTCAATTTGTAAAAAAGAAAAGGTAATCTTGTCATAAAACAATCACTTTGAATTATATCTAGAAATTTTGCTGTAAATTGGCTGCATAGGGCTGGGAGAGAAGCGCCATTTTAAAGGCGACAATACACTCGGCCTGGCCTTCCATTCAGTTTTTTTTATTGCAATCGTGGAAAAGATGTTTTACGTTAATTCAATTGCTTGGAGTTTTAAAATTAAACTTTAAAATACAGTTATATTATTTAACAAATTATTCAATTAAAAATAAAGAAAAAATTTTAACGAAATAACAATATTCTGTTATCTTCCAAAGCTGGTCGGGAAAAATTGCTTAACAGTTGTTTTAAATGTAGCACTTTAAATCTTGTCCTGAAAAATGTGAGAAGAAATAGATGATGCATGATGATTTGCAAATGATTGTAAATAAGCTTTCGTTTTAAACTGTTATTCAGTAAAAATATTTTTCACAAATTTTTTTAAAAAAAATTTCAAATTTTACTGTTTGGTCATAAAAGAAGTCGTGTAATGCTTGAGAGCAAATTGGAGAAATTATGGTGTAACAGGTCCATGAACTTTGAATCTTCCGCTTTCTTAAGCCATCGTTGTAAAAATACAATGTAATAAACTTAGAATTTAGATAAAGCTTATAGACATACATTTAGAAAAGCAACAAATGGTAAGTAAACAATTAGAGATTTCGTTTTTATTTTTGGTTAGATCGTTTTACTTCGCATACGTAGAGAAAAATCCGCCTAACAGTTGGGACAAAATGAATAATATTTTCAAAAATATTGTTAAGTGGTCATATATCTGCGCATAATCTAGATGAAAATAATTTTATTTTTGTCGAATATTATTTTGTAAACCATTTTTGATTTATTGACTCGTCAACTTGGTATTCCAGAGCCAATTGGCGAAGTCGATAGGCGAAGCTTGACGATTCACGACAAGAAACTTCGGCAGCGTGGCCGAGTAGTTATGAAGAGCGCTATGATTGTGATCGACATAACTTCGGTTCAAAATCTACTCGCGCTATTCTGCAGTGTCGTGGGGAAAGACACTTTACGGCAGTTTTCTCTGCGAGGCGGACTGGGCAAGCAGTTGTGAATTTCATTCATATCTCTGTAAAATTAAAAAACCAAAGTATAAAAACATTTTAACTGGTCAGCAATATCTCGGCATCTCTAGAAGCATTTTGTGGTAATTGCCTGTCCTATGTATAGTGCCTCCATAGTTTTCTTGGAAGTCAGGAGGATAAAAATAGAGAGAAAATGAAATGAAATGTGATGAATATTTTATTTCATGACAAAGTGCAATCTGATTACTAGTACGAGTCTGCTTCGGAGCACGAAGCAATTAAATACAATACCTTTATTTGTTTTTTTATTTATAATATTCCTTATCAGCAAAAACAAAATGGAATCAAACGCAATTTTTTTTATTTGCTTAAAAACCAAAAGAACCAGATGCAAATTTTTTTTATTTGTTTAAAAAACCAAAATCAAAATGAAACCACATGAAAGTTCTAAGAAGTAATTAAACAAAGACAAATAAGAAATAATTAAACAAAGGCAAATAGGATTAAGTTTAATGGACGCTATCAACTTCTTCAAAACGTTGATAACTGATGCAGCTGGTAAAGTTTGAAACACGTTGACTACATTTTTTTAGCTTAATCCTTTTCACCTTTGTTTAATTACTTAGAACTTTCCATGTGGTTTCATTTTGTTTTTAGCTTTTAAGCAAATAAAAAAAAATTTGCATTTCCTTCCATTTTGTTTTTGGTTTTCAAGCAAATAAAAAAATTTGCATTTGCTTTCATTTTGTTTTGGCTAATAAGGAATATTAAAAATAAAGAAACAAACAAAAGTTTATCATAAATAATTAGAAAGAAACAAACATTAGTTTAATTACCTCTTAGAACTTTCCATCTGGTTCCATTTTGTTTTTGGTTTTTTAAGCGAATAATGATAAAAAATTACTTGATTTTTTTAGCTTTACGACATATTAACTGTAGTTTTAAAATTTGGCCTTAGATAGCAATTTAAACTTTTTATTATAATTTATTTGAACAGCGGAAAAATTAAGCAAATTTAGTGTTTAGTGGCCACTTTAATTTTTACCTTTAGGCATTTTCTATCAAACTTGAAACACAATTACAGTAGGTTATAATGGATGGGTTGTTGTGAAACTCACATACTTAACCGAAACTTGTGTATTAAAGCGCGCACAATTATATCAAAGTTTTTTTTACGCTGAAGCGAACTCTAGTTAGGTCATGCAATAAAATGTAAAGTTGAAATTTGTTACTCAGCTGCAATTATGCAAAAATTCAAAAATTTGCTAAAAATGTTCTTTTTTACTCGTAATCTAGGGTTATAAAAAATTGATTTGATTTCATTTCATTCCGTTGTTGAATTGAGAAAAAAAATCAAGAAATTAAAGAATTCCATTTCAAAAAATTAAAGTAATTACACACTTTTGCAAACGTGAGCTGTAGATGTCCAGCCGTTAAGAAGAATAGGGTGAAATAATACTACGAAATTTGTTTAATTTTTTACTGGAATTTATGAGTAAAAATGATTCTACGATCCAAATTAGAATTTGTTTTGGGGGGTTGTTGCCAGGTCGGTTTACGGCGTGTACCGACTTTTTATCCGACGACAATTCGTCCAACAACACTTTGTCCATGTCTTTTTGTCCAATAGGGTTTAGGGTTAGGGTTTCCTTAACAAGACTTTTTTCTTTGTAATTGGACCGAAAGTCGTTGGATAAAAAAATGTACGACAAAAAGACGTGGACGTAGTGTCGTTGGACGAATTGTCGTCGGACGAAAAGACCACCCATCGGTTTACCAAACAGTTTAGCTTCTGCTAAATTAAAGCATTCATCTATTCAAATGTTGTTGTAGTGCTATTATTACTCCTTGTTTTTTTTATATTTACTTATTTCTCCAATTTTGTAAATGTTAAATCAGTGGTTTTCAAACTGGGGTCGTCTGGTTACTTCCTGAGTGTTCCGGAAGATTTTGAGACACAGAATTTTTAATTGAAAACTAAGATTTTTTAGAGATCACCATGTTTTCAGGTTTTTAGAAGAAAAATCGAAAAATCAGAAACGGTGATTCCAAGTGAAGACCTTCTTTTAAGAGATCAGTACTTTTCGGCTCGCACGCTTATGTTTCTGACAATTTTTTAAACTTTTAACTTTGAAAATGTTGTGATGCTAGCATTAGATAGGCTCTAAACTCCTCAATTAAAATTTGTTCACCGAAGTGGGTCGTCAAGTTATCTTGGGTTCCCAAGTTGGGTCGTGATATGAAAAATGTTGAAAACCACTGTGTAGAAAATTACCAACGCACGTGTTTTATTTTATTTCTCTTGAGTTTCTAATCATAATTTGCGCGAGCGCTCGCTGCCAGCGCCTTTTTTGTTTTACGCTTTATTTTTAATTAATCTCACCTTGAAGCATAGTTGTGTCTGCAGCGCGTTGATTTTAGAGCTGGCTTTTTTGCGTTTGTTCACACTTCTCAATTTGTGAGGCGACCAGCTGCAGTGTTTGTGGGCGGCTGGTTGAAGTCTGAGTAGACTTAGCGTGCTGTTTAAGATAATTCCCGTTTTCCCCGTGAGTCAGCACCGAAGTGAACTGCTCGGTAAGACACCTATGCGTTTTCTTTTTGTGTTTAATTTTTAGTTTGTTTTTATTTATTTACAGATTACCGTTTCCGCTTTCGTTTTCGCTTTCATTTCCACGTTTCAACGTTTCAGTTATTACTTGTTTTCAATTAAATTATTTTCCTTGGTTATTATTTCCTTTTAATTTGTCGAAGCCGGAAGCGCGTTGATCGACACTTCACTTTGCGGTAATCGGCAACTTCAGCGCCGTTTACCGTTACACACTGTGTTAAATAATAATTCTTATAAAGAAACTTTACTTTTTTGAAAAAATTACACTTAAAATTATTATATTTTTCTTTCAATTCGCAAGAAAGCGTTGGAAATGCTGTTGGAAATACATACAGTAACTGTCAAGCAATTACCCCGACCTGATTCTGAAGATGCAGAGACATCGCTGTCTAGTGAAATATTTTTCATTTGATATATTTATTAGATATATATATGATATTAAAACTGCTTAAAGTTTATTTCCTAACGACCCAACAGAATGAGAGGAGTAGGATTTGAACCGAGAATGTGTCAATCACTTTTGCCATTAAAACGGCGAGCATACCCACTCAGCCAGCCACCCTGCTAAGTAACAAGTCGCACCGTCATTACCCTTGTTTGGTTGTTTTTCAAAAGTGATTTTAAAAAATTGCTTTGTCACAGAATTATAACGTTGCTCCGTTAGAAGGCGCACCTTTTTATAACAGGAAGTGTGCGTTTTATCGCTGGTCGCCAGCGTGGCCGAGTGGTTAAGAGCACCATATTAATGGCGAACATGATCGACACGGTTGATGTTCAAAATTTACTTATTCGGTTGTTTTCTTGAGAAAAACACCTAACGGCAACGGTACTTATTCTTGCTTGGCTGTCTTGGCAAGCAGTTCTAATAGTTACTCATACCTTTAAATAAATAAAAAATAGAAATTTTATTTCATGAAATTGAAAGTAAAAATGTCATGAAAGCAATGTTTATTGGCATTTCCAAAGCAAGTCAGGTTTATTTGCGTTGTTTTGATAAAGAACTCAAGCCAAAGTATTAAAACGTGCTTGTTAGACATCAAAGGTTCTGTAAATTTATGAATTAGGTCTACTTTGTCGCATAAGCGTTCCAACACGGGAGTTTTGGGGATCAATCCTCCTTTAAGAACGAACGTAGACCACTCAAAAAAATTAGAAAAAGAAATGCTTACTCTAAAAAAAATTTTCACTTTATTTTAAGTCTTAGCAATCGTGTTTTTGGCTCGCAAAGCCCCTCCCCATAGCAAATTTTTGCGTACGTCAATACTTTGTTTGTTTTTTTGCTAGAATAATTTTTTCCTTGCATGATTTTACCTCTCTCTCAGTAATTAGCTATTAACTAAAAAATTTAAAATTATTTTCAGGGGCACCAAAAGCGGGGAACATGAGTAGCAATCCCTTGCTCTTTTGCTCTTTTTAAATTTTTCCTTGCCCTTCTTAAAAAGGGAGTATACAGGAGGGCAGATTTACAGAATACAGGAATGCTCTTACTATAATCATAAAAACTTGACCAAAATGTCAAATCTTCACATTGATTGAAAGTTTCTTTTATTTTTATTTATTTATTTCACTTTTTTAATCCTCTTCTTTTATTTTTTTGTCTTCACCCTGATTAAGGACGAAAACAAGGATTTTGGACACTGAACAAAAGTGATAACCTGTTTTTAGTCTTTACCTTGAATTGGAGAAGAAAAGGGGGATTTTGGACACTGATTGAAAGTGATGACTTTTTTTAGTCTTCACTAGATTTTTGCGCTGAAAACGGTTCCAGGTTCCAAGTGGCAACTCCGTAAAATAAAAGAAAATCATGATTCGTTGAAGGTCATTAAAATTTGGAAACATTGTATTGGCCCCCAAAACTTTTTTCGGCTATTATAGCTATGAACCTTAACTAAAAAATTTAATAAAAAGATACTTTTATTTTACTTAATTCAATAAATTTTGCCCACCTCTGCCAAAAAATTTTTCGTCGCCCCTGATTATTATATCTTTTATGCTATATGTATTTTGCTTAGTTGTTTAATGTATAGCCCAGCGGTTCCCAAACTGTGCGCCGCGAGACTTTGTCAGGGGCGCCGCGAAAGTATGCGAAAGTTGTTGTACTTACTGCTTTTCTCACAATAATTGCATTGTGAATGTTGTTAGCAGCAACTTCCCTTCAGAGAACGATTCCGATTGAGGACCTTTTCTAAACAGCCTGATTTTGGGAGGGTAATAGGGAAATCAGAGATGAAATCGAAGTGAAGACCTTCTTTTTTTTTTAAAACAACACCCTGATTTTCAAAGAAAAATAAAGAAATCGGATATAAAATCGAAGTGAAAACCTTTTTTTTTTTTTTTTAGAGAACACCCTGATTTTCAGAGAAAGATAAGGAAATCGGATATAAAATCGAAGTGAAGACCTTTTTTTTTTTTTTTTTAGAGAACACCCTGATTTTCGGAGAAAAAAAGGTTGTTCAAAGAAGTAATGGAACTGAATACCTTTTTTTCATTAAGGCGCCGTGAAAAAAAAGTTTGGGAACCGCTGGTATAGCCTATTATTAAGCAATTTTTCATTATAAAAAATATTTTTCACGTTATTGTCGTTCGGCTAGTCGTTATTTAAAATTAAACGTCAGCCAAGAAATTTTACGTAAAAGTTTTAGAAAAGAAAAGTTTTATTCGATAATTTTTACTGCTACAATAGCACAAAAGTTATTTTCATTTCATTTCTCTGCCTGGACTGACGGTTCGGTACCTGGCGGGCTGGGGCAGGGTGGTGCAGAGATACACATCAAGTGTACAAAGTGTGTCACTGCTACCTCGCTCTCCTTCTCGACTGGTCTCTGGGCTACCAGTTATAGTGCCGAAACCTTCGCTATCCTACATGCTCTTGAATGGTGCATCTCTCACTCCAAGACATGTAATTTTAAATCTATCACCTTCTTTTCCGACTCTTTATCTGTCCTATCAACTCTCTTGGTTCTGAACCACAGAATCTCTCATATCTCGTGCTCGACTGCCCTGTATTAGACCCTCTGCGTCGGGCCATTTTCGGCTCTACCTTTTCTCTTCTGGACCTCTGGTCCCGTCCGTGGGGAGTTTCCCGATTATTGGGATTCCGCGGAATTGATCCGCGCCCCCATCCCCAGGAATGGGTCGGGTAAAACCACCACCACCACCACTATCGATTTTAACTTTGACTCCGACTCCGACTCCGACTCCCTAGTATGGGCAAAGTATTTATCTTAAATTAGATTTAACTAAGCAAAAATCATCCTTTTGAGTTGACAGTTGCACAAAATAAGTCAGGTTTTTTAAATACAATAAAAGATATTTACTTTAAAAAATTATGTATATCAGTGTATATACATGTATAACTGCAAATTACTGGTGCTGTTCAGAAGAGTGCTCAATGGCTTCAATAGTCAGAACGATTATTCCTGATTATCAAAGCACAAATATTAAAAAAAAATTGATTAAAATAGTCTCAACAGACTGTTTCACCTGTAAGGTTCATCAGAGGACACAGTTAAAATAAATTTTTACGCTTCAGGTGAAAACCTGCATCTTAGAAAAATAACGCTATCAAAAGTTTGGGTTTAAACAATTATTTTACTAAAGTAAGTGATTGATTAGCAAATAATTACTTTTCTCACGAGATATTAAAAGAAAACATACTGTAATGTTGCGCATAGATGTATTCTTAAACTTGGCCGAGCTGCCGAAAAGATTACCGGTAAAGCGTAAAAAAGTTTATGGATCATTAGTTAAAAGAAGATTCTTTTTATAAAAAAAGTTTTTATAACACTCTCTCTTAACGAATGATCCGTATTAATGCTTTATGCGGTATAAAAAATTTTTACAACACTTGCTCTTAAGTAATGATCCATAAACTTTTCTACACTTTAAACTTTTCGGCAGCTTGGCCAAGTTTAATACATCTACGAGTATGCGCAACATTACAGCATGTTTTCTTTTAATATCTCGTGACAAAAGTAATTATTTAATAATTAATCAATCACTAACTTGAGTAAAATAATTGTTTAAACCCAAACTTTTGGTAGCGCTATTTTTCTAAGATGCTAATTTTCATCTGAAGCCTAAAAATTTATTTTAATTTTTAATTTTTGCTTATTTTATTTGTTTCAACGTAAATAATATTGTTTTGTCTGTTGGGACTATTTTAATACAACATGTTTTTTTTGTTATATTTATGTTTTGATAAATACTTATATACATATAATTATATTATATACACAACCCATTAACTATAATTCTTACTGTGTTTAAATAAAACATTAATACAAATCACATTTAGAAAACTAACTCAAAATGGCATACATAACTCGAAACTAAATATGTGTTCTACACTTTAATGCTTATCACATTTTCTAAACATCAAAGTATTTTATGGATAATCATAATGTTATCTCTAGTCTATTTTACAGTTATTATTTTTCCCATGGTAAATTGAACCCACGACAAACCTTAAAGTTAATACTATTAATGACTTATGTAGGCTCTGGGTGTAGGACTAGACGCTGAGTGTTGTCTCCTGCGTGTAGGACTACATCTAGTCGGTTCGAAACTCAATGAGGTATGCATCACTGACGAACTTTAACAAGAGCAAAACTCGAGTCTGGTGCTTTTTGTGTTTAGGTGGCTTAGTTTCGTTTTTATCAGTAGGTAATGAGGTTAAAACGTAAATATGAATATTTTATAAATGTAAAAATTTTTATAAATGTAAGTAATAACTTTGGAATTTATAAACAATGAAAATTTGAAAACAAAAGTTTATAAAAGCAAAAGAAACAAAAAATCATATGTAAAAGAATTAAAAATTTAAACCCACAATTATAGACTACAAGAAAAATAATAAAATGCGACTAAATTTAGAATTTTCCTGAATCACCCACTACATACAGTATAAGGAAAATTCAGAGAAAAATGTTGACATTTCCATACCAATAATAAGCTCATACTTATTTCTCTCAAATAAACTTTAGCCATTAGTTTGATGGCATGGAGTCCATCTTCACAGTAATTTATGGTTATATATTGATAGTAAGAATATATATGTGAATTTTGTCGGATTTTGTAAACAAAATAAAAGAGGGCCTGTAGTTTCTATCTCATGAATATTTCAATTATTGCAATTTTGTACGAGATTGAACATGCAGGCTCCCTGCCGTTTATCGACATTCATATTACGAGATTATTAAAAAATTTACCTTGGTTCTAAACTTTGGTTGATATTTCTTTGAAAGAATAGAGCAAGAAGAGTAAGTTTTAATTTTCAAAAATTTTAATTTAATAATTTGCTCGTAAAAATAAAATTGCTACTGTGAGTTTCTCCTTTATCGCAGCCATTTGGTGTGCTCTGATGAGCCTTAGTGATGAAAACAGACATTGAACACTCGCTTCTGTTGGAGGAAGTACTTATTTAAAGACACACCAAAAATAAAAAATGGGGGGCATTTTGCAGGCTGAAACGGATTAATGGCATTTAAATTAATTTCAATGGCAAAATTGGCTTTGTCATGCGAATAAATTGAGGTACGAGCTTGGTCACGGAACCAATTAAACTCGTATGTCAAGGTACCACTATACTGTAGAAAAAGGCTGCTTAGGGTAGTAATTGATTATGCACCTAGCATTTGCTTTCTTGTCATTCGAATGAAGAAAGAAAAGCAACTAAAACGGCTGCCCGAGCATAGCATTACCCAAAATACTGTTTGCTTACAAATTAAAATGTAAACTTTTTATGGGTCGCGGGCTGTGTCGCGCGATACGCGGCAAGGTTCTCTTAAAAAGTTTACTGCAAAGCACTCCACTGGCGCACGCGGCCGCGTAAGTTGCGCGGTTAACATCACTAATATGTAAAGAAATTAGACATAAGGAGTCGGAGTCGGATAAAATATTCCGACTCCGACTCCGACTTTGACTCCTAGTCCTCTTAACAGTCCGACTCCGACTCCGCAACCCTGATTGTAACAAGTTGTTTTAAATCAATATGCTAATTTCAATAATTATACTATATCAAATCTAAGCAAAAAATACAACTAAAATTAAACACTTTTTTAAAATTACTATCTGCAGGAAATTCAACTGAAACCCAGTACAGTAGTTAAAACCAAAGTTCCTATAAAGTATAATCATATATTTTATAGGAACTTTGGTTAAAACTATCTTGCTAAATTAAAAGACTGTGGCTAAAGTTACGAGACCGAAACTTTTTTCGCCATTATTAAATCATATTTTAAGCCTAACTAACCTTAACCCTAACTTTAATCCTAAACTCAAGCCCTAACACAAAACATAAAAAGTTGGTCAAGATGAGCACAAAAATTTACAAACCCTAAAACTTAATCCTAACTACTCATTTAACCTTAGTCCAGAAACGGGCCTGCTTCTAAGGTTTCGGTCACGTATGCTGTAACCTTAGCTACTTTAAAATTGAAAGAGCATAGACTACTAGCATTAATATTACAAATATTTAAGCATTTTGTTATGAAGCATTAAATCAATTGTTGCATCGCAAAGAGATTAGAGTGACGTTTTAAATTTTAATTTGTTTATCAATAATTAACCTCTTTATTGCAACTGGATTTTAAAGTAGACCCGGATCGGAATGGAAGTAAGTGGAATAAATTGGAGATATCTCAATTTCTAGACGTGATAGAAAAGATCCGACTGCAGATTTGGGCTCAGCACACCTGAAACACTGGGAAATAATTGTTTTTTGCGGCATAACATTTTGCTGTTGACCAGTTATCGTTATACTTTTGAAGCAATGTTTTGTGACTGTAGCCATTATAAAAATTGGGTTCAATTTGAGCTAAATTAATTCAATTATATCAGTGAGCTAAACTGGTGAAAATTTTTACTGATATTTAATAGTTGCATTTACGGTTAGGCAAAAAAACTCATGTGGCTGCAAGAAGCTCTAAAAAGTACTGTATAGTAGGCATACTCTAATTTAGAATGTAAGTTTGGAAACGTTTTTCGCCCATGTCCAGGACCACTTTTAGTAATTGTGTTTTGACTTGCAACCATTCTATTTTGACAAATTTCTTCGTAGGTCACTGAATTTTCATATAATTAAAAGTTTTTAAGAGTAATTCTATTTCAATCACGTAGTTATTCAAGTCTGGTCTAAAGCGCACAATATCTGTGCTGCATTCAGTGATAACGGCAGAAGCTGCCTCTATTAGGTAAAACCCTCAGCAAAAAGTCGATCTATTATTCTAAATCTGCAAAATCTAAATAATAATAAAAAAAAAGAAACAGAAAACTAACCATACCAATACTAACTTTAAGTGAGAAATCAAGTGAACATAGCGATAAAAAGAGTAGCATGATTTAGGAAGATTAAAAAATTTGTCGGAATTAAGAATAAACGATGGTCTATAGTGGCAGCGTGACACAATCACAACAATCGTGAACATCATCGCTTCTATTTATCCTCCAGACTCGCAGGCAACAGCGTATTTAGAGGGGAGCATGTGGACGAAAATCGAGAAATCAGAGACAGATTCCAATTGAAGACTTTTTTTTTAGCTCCTACTTGAAAAAAAATTTTGACTAAGCTTATTTGATTGTGTTGTATGCCTCTTCCCCTTTCAAAACTTCTCGGTATGCCACTGCTCGCAGGAAAGCATCGGAGGCACTATATATTAGAAAAATGTCAAGCAATTACCCCGACCTGCTTCTGGAGATGCCAAGATATTGCTGTCCACCAGTTGAAATTTTTTATTTTTATTTTTAGTTTCATGAAGATATGACTGAAATTTGGAGCTGCTTACCAAGACCAATCAGAGAAAGTGCGGTAAAATGTTTTTCTTAAGAACACAACAGAATAGCCCGAGTAGGTTTTGAACCAAGACCGAGTCGATTATAATCACGGTGCTTAACACCAGAACATGCTGACATATATGACGTTTGATTCATATAGGATGTTTGTGAGTGATATATCGTGAAATTAGGATCGATAACGGATATATTTGTTTCGAAAAACTGCGAACTAATAATTCAAGCATTTTTGTGGTAACATATTGCGGCATGCAAAAAACATTATAAACAAGAAAAATTTTCGGCGCCAACATATTCACCGAAAAAATAAAAAAATAAGAGACTTAAATTATTATGTTGGCAACACCCTTGGCAACTCAAAAAACTTAATGATGCAGTTCTTTTCGCTGTACGATTTATCGCATTTCTAGTGTTTTTAGAATAGTGAGTAAAACAAAAGAGTTATATTAAAATTAATACAATAAATTTTTTTTCTGAATTTTACCTTTAGGCTACGCATTGTATTTGCTATTTCTTGAGTAGCCATTAAAACAAACCTTCAAAGGATTTCAGATTTTGTTGTATGTGAGAAAAACCTCACATCAAACGGATTGGAAGACTTTTGAAACAGATAAAAATTTAAAAATTGTTATAATAAATGCTGCTTGAATAAGTTGTTTCTTTACAAATAATGTTTTTAGTTTGCAGAATTCAATCGATATTTTTAACATTTAATTTAAGCTAAAATCTTATTTTTTTAAGTAAACCGATTTTGTCGTGCTAAAGTCCTTGAAACTGTTTTTATTGATTACAGTCAGTGATGGCTTTAGTACGGTGCAAACGGAGTGGCTAAACTGCCCCCCTCTAAAAAACGTCAAAAATTGATCTATTTCTTTATAGTAGGATCGTGGTGGTGCCCCCCCCCCCCATGTCTGCATCTTAAATTTAGAACGAAAGCAGGTATGTATTCGATTGATAGTGAGGACCTTTTTTTACAGATCACTTTAAGTTTGGGACAAAAATGAAGGTTTAGGACAGCAATAAAAAGTGAAAACTCATTTTTTGGTTAGAGATCACATCAATTTGGGACAAAAAAAACTTGGCGCAGTAAAAAGTGGCCCACCCTATTTTTCTTTTACCCGGTCCCACATTTGGTAAAGCCAACATTGATTATCCTCTATCAATACGTGATGAAAGTCTAACTACATTAATTGCTTATTGTAAATCTATTGCACTAGTCAAGTATGAAATAGTTACAAAAATATTTTTTGCTTTGACTGATTTAGACCATTACTGACAATCAAGAAAATATCTTTGAATTGTCTGACTTTTCGCAACTAAACGAAATAGTGGGAGAGTTACAGCGCTCTATCACCAGTGCGCTTGAAGGTACGTAACTTTCATTTTCAACTTTCATTGCTAATCTTATAACTATGATGTATGCGTAGTCATGTAAAATTTTGCCCTTATTTCATAAATCAAGAATAGAAATCATTTTACAATTTTAACAATTTTAAAAAAGCTGATGTATTAAACAATTTCACTATTTTGAAACGGTGCGCCTCGGTTGAAATTTTTCAAATTTTTCTTATCTTTTGGTAATTTTTCATAACCGTAACGTTTTTCTTTTGAAGAACCATTAAAAACATAAGTTTACTTATGAGTAGTCCCTATTTATTTGGGGTTTGAGAAGCAAGAGATAAAATTTTGAGAGAACCGACAACTAACAGTAAACTACTTGTTTTTATATTGGTTTTTTGTTTGGCTAAATCAGTTTGTTAGAGCCGGGGGCCGGATTCAGATTTCTCGGACCTCCCCGGGTCAAAGCGAGAGAAAAAAGTCTTCACTTCGAATCGATTTCTGATTTCGCTATTATTTCTCCCAAAATTGTAGTGACTTTTTAAAAAAATAAAAGGTCTCCACTTCGGTTCGAGCTCTAGTTTCGCTATTTTTCTCCTAAAATCTTAATGTGTTCTCCAAAGGAAAAAACAAGGTAAAAACCTGAAACTAGGGTGTTCCCGATATAATTCTATCCAACTGTGGCTCAAAGTGAGTGCATACGTTTTTTAAAAAGAGCTCCGCAAGCCGGATGAAAAACCTTAGCGGGCCGTAGTTTGGTGAGCACTGGGCTAAATATTCCGAGCATACATAAAAACTAAGTCAACTTTCAGACCCGCTGCAAACCGATAAAAAAATTGTGCAACTGTTCCCAATTGTGACGTTTATTCCTCTTCTTGAGAGTGGCTGATTTTCTGCTTGGATAATCCAGACACTTTTCACTTCGCGTCTTAGGATCACGAGAATTCTTTTGTCTCCCGTGCGTTGCATAACTATTCTTCACTCCCATTTCCTCACCAACTTCTATACCTCAACTTGGAGACGCGCGTGCCGCTCCGACCTCTTTCAACACGAAGTCCCAACTTGACGAACTGTCTCGCTCTCGTCTACGCTGCAACAAGTATCAATTCCTCCCCAATCATAACTGCATAGCTAGGATTCTTTAATCAGAGATTTCTTTGAACAGTAACTATGATTCTAATAGGCATTTTCTTGTGTCATAACTGCATTATGTGTCATATCTTTAGTATTAAACTCACTAGATCAAGCGAGGTTGGGCTATTCTCTTTTTACTGTGTTTCCGATATTTAGTCCATTTCGCTGAGTTACGCTATCTTGTTGAGACTGCAAAGTTTGATTTAAGAAAAGATTAGTTGAACCTAGCACCGCTGCCGTGTTCAGCGCATGATCTTAAGAATTAACCTTATCAATGCTAGATCACCCACTAAATAGCGCAGCTTGTTACATTGATTTTTTTTTATTATATGTTGCTTCATTTAAAATGATTTACTTAGGAAACTCGCTTTCAAACAACATGAACAAACTGCAGCACGCAGAAGCAGGCATACAAGCGACTATCACTCAAAATTGGTCTGCTGCAAAACACTCAAAATTGGTCTAACGTAAAACAAAATGGCAGCTCGAATGACGAAACAATAACAAAAGTACCCAGTCATGTTTCGATACGATACAAACAAAAAAGAGAGTGGAGTCGATCACGGCGCTCGACGTCCGGAGACAAAGAGACGGGAAAATATTGCAACTCGAGTGATTCCGTTCAGGAAAAAGCAAAAACGGATCATGAACCGCGACAAAAACCCGCCGGGATTTTTCCGACACAAAATAAATTTAATTTAAAACCCGTTCAATCAAATGACCTTGCGTGTGCAGTTGAAGAGGAATACTTCGTCATTCGAAGTCAAGGTACAAAACAAGTACTTCCATTTAAGACTTAACAAGTTAATTGCAAATAAATTGCTAAAAATAATATAGTCGGCTTTCAAAAACAACATCAAGTTGGTTTCCTTTGTTCTGTATATTTATGATGGTGTTATTCATCTTTCTATCAATTAATTTAATGGAATTTGGTCTATATCAGTTTTAGCGTTTAGAAACGTATAGAAAACATAAAATACAATTAAATGATTGTCGAAAAATCATCCTATTATCATCAAAGCGACTTCCTTTTTTGGAATTTTTTTTTCGAACGTTTTCAAACAATTAAAGATATTGGGATGACAGAGTTTTGTTTAAACATTGGTCGATAAATAATTAGCAGTAGAACAGAACAGTGGACCTTACGACGGACTTTTTTTTGCTTAAATCACGAAAAATGTAAATTTCTTTTTTCGTCGTCTAATGACACAACAAGAAATACAAGCGAAGCGTGGTGCCGCTATTGCTTGGTACATATAAATATTATAAGGCAACTGCAATTCATAAACAAGGTCCTCACGTCGGGGTCACGTGTCCTCGATCACAGTAGGTTCTCCTCGAATTTCTTCATTATATCAGACTGCTGGTATATATCGATCTGACCCGACATCTGTTTGCGCCGTAGTCGCTGTTGCTCGCGCATCTCTGCGATCTTGTTCTGACGGGCCGTGTCGGTTCCGTCGCTAGGCGGAGGTAAGTGGGGGCGGGCAGCTTGCTGGCGTGCGTTCTTCATCTCCTCTTCCATTCGCTCTCTGTTCGAAACAAAAATCAGGTTGAGTTAGGCAAAATGTAAACGGGTGAAGCAGCTGGGGCGTGGCAGTAGTTCGGTTTTCAATTGAAACAAGTTGAACGCCATTTTGATTTATTTTCAATAAAATATCTGTTAATTTGTGTTAAATCGAATATAACTTTTAAATATAAAAAAGCAAATTTTTCTTTTAAACCAAAGCCGTTATTAAACTCGCAACAAGATTTAAGCAAATACACAGTCAGCAGCATGGCTGAGTGGTTAAGAGCGCCGTGATTGTGATCGACTTGGTTTCGGTTCAAAACCTATTCGCGCTATTCTGTTGTGTCCTTGGAAAGACACTTTACGGTACTTGCCCCTGCTTGACGGTATTGGCAAGCAGTTCTAAATTTCAGTCATATCTCTACAAAACTAAATAACTAAAAGAAAACTTTAACCGAACAGCAGTATTTTTGGCATCTCCGAAAGCAGGTCGAAATAATTGCTTGTCCTAGGTATTAGCGCCTCCATCGCTTTCCTGCGACTCCAAGAATGAATAAAAACTAAAAATGAACGTTATTGTGCCATCTTGCATACCTTTGTTTCGCTTGTTCCATCTTTAGCCTTTCTTTTTCTTGCTGTTCCTTTTCAAGACGCCTTTGCTCTTCCAAAAGAGTACTCATCCTCTTTCTTTCTTCAGCTTGCTTTTTAAAAGTCTCGAAACTTAAGGCGGCATTAGTGGCGCGGGGAAGTTGTGTGGCGCCACCTTGCGATAACGGACCGGCGGGCACGTGTTTTGAGCCCCAACCAAGCTTTATCCAAGCAAGGTGCGATTTGACTTTGACATCAGCGGACCGCAAGCAAGATGATAATAAACAAATGTCAAAAAACCTAATCAATAAAGCAAGTCTTGCATATATTGAATTGAGAATTCACTAAATCACTGGTTTCCAACCTAGGGGTCGCGACCCCACGTGGGTTGTTTGACTTTCTTCTGGGGGTTGCAAAAGCTTTTGATAAACGATATAAAACGTAAAAGTTTTAATAAAAACATTTATAATTATTAGTTAATTAATTAAAAGTTATAAGTTTACTTAAAATTATTAATTGATATTTGATTTATGGCTAATAATATCGGAATCTTAAACAAAAAACTTACTTTAAACTTGTTGTGAAAAAAATTCTAAACATTACTATTAAATACAAGTAGTTTATAACGTTATTATACAGAAGAGAACAAACTTCGCACAATGTTCATTGCGCGGCGTAGGCAAACAAAAGTTTAAAAAGGCACCAAAATTGTTGAGCACACACAGGCAAAAGCAAGCATACAAAAAAATTTTGCTGTGTCACAAAACAGTTCTTAAGATAGTCTATTGCTGTACAGGAAGTTCGTATGCTATTAACAGTGAATGAGATGGATTAATTTCAAGAATTTTTATGTAGGTAAAAATGCTTTTTAGATTAAGGACGCCAGCAGGAAGTCGCAGATTAAATTTTTGCACGAAAGATTGAAAAGGCTATCGCCTCTTTCGGCTAACTTAGACTCATTTCTTTTGCTGAAAGTCGCACCCTTTTCCAGTGATAGGTGAAAGAGCGATCTCGGTTAGAGAAGCGCTGGGCTGTGTAAGTAAAGAAGTACAGTGTAGTTGTCAAGATAAGACTTAAGTTGCCGTGAGAGAGAGAAGTTTGTGTAAAAGCTTTTATCCGTCATAATATTTCATTGGCCTCTTGCTATATCATTAATCCTGTTCATGCTTGTAGGTGCACCTGCCTATACAAATGTAATCCAGGTCTTGCAATATCGTTAATTTAGCAAGTGAAGTTTAATTCAGCGTTTCTTTAACAGTTCAATAAAATTTTAAACGTTTGAACCTATAAAGGGTGGTAAACAAGGGGAGAACAAGGGGTGAACTAGCAAAGGCAGAGTTACCATTAGAACACCCCAAAAAATAAACACAGCTAACTAATCAAAGTGAGGGGGCATCAGAACTTGCAAGCTGTAGCTGTATTAAAATCTATTTTTCGGACAACGTCAAGTGAAGACAAAAATAAATAAATAATAAAAGACCTTTACCTTGTGTCCAAAAAAAGGTCGTATTTATTTTTCGAAAATAAAGTTTAATCCTTTTTTGGTGGAATGACATGTCAGTGAATAAAATAAAATTTAAGAAGCACCAAAAAAAGGGGTAAACAAAACCAAAAAAAGTTTAAGAAGCACTGCCTTTGGTTTAAATATCAGCAACGTGCTTGAGAAGGAGGAAGGTCGTATTGATAAAAAATGCGATCAGATATCTTATCACGTATCAGCATGTTCTATAAAGATGATGCTACACTTAAGAGCAGTCAATAGCCCTATAAAATGACTCAACTACGAAAGAGAAAACTTTGTCTGCATATTGGTCAATAATCAGCCATTTGATTTTTTTGCCTTTTCCATCGACATGGCTGTGTGAAAATAGCTTCTCTGCATTGCTGGGAATAAAGGACAGGACCAGGATTAAACGAATTGTATGCCAGATCTATCGTGTGCTTTGATAACAACATGGCCACGCATAAATAACTTATGCCCAAGATGCAAGCCTAGTCATTAGTTTTCATTTAACAGAGTTGATTATTTTTATTTTTTATTTTTTCTTTTAATAGGCTACTACAAATGTATTAAATAGTCTACATATGCCACTATACCTAAAAAAATTATTTTTAAAAGAGGTCGTTAAGTTCCATTGGATGGCTAAAATGGGTCGTGGTATAAAAAAATGGTTGAAAATCACTGCACTAAATAAATTCGAAAATGGGATGTCAGTCGAAAGATAATATTGGCACGAAGTGAAATTGTTCCAAGCTGAAAATTCTTGTATATCATGACGTCAGGCAGGATACTTCAATGCTTACATGACAAAACAGTAAGTGTAATTTCGCAAACGGCGCGAACGTGCCATCAAAGCAGATCATTAACAAACCCTAACTGATGAAGTACCGCAAAAAAGTATAAAAATAACTTGTACAAAAACAAGTTTAAGCAACGAAAGTAATGAAACAAAACTCCCACCTTCTTTTCAGCACTTTTAGTTTCGTTGAGGGATGGAAGAGCAGGTTTTACGGGAGCCTCGGCGTCATTCGCTTGGGTTGGATTCTCGGTGGCTAGATCGATTCTCGACAAGTAATTATCAGTAACGACTGCAGCAGCTGCAGGGGGTGCAAGGGAGGACGGAGGTTTTCCCATCTGCAAGGAAAACGTATAAGTAGCGGTTGTTGTAACAAACAAGCAAAAACGAGAAAAGACGAGAATACAGAATGTAAAAATCATCAAATGTGTAATAGCACGTCAACCGTGCACATTACAAACCTGGGCTGATTTTGGGGCCGCCGGCATCTGAACGGAAGAATCGCCTGGCCCGTGTTTATTGTGATATGAGGGGGGTAACTGAAAACAAGCTTGTGATTAATATTCAATCGAAATTATGGTTAATATTCAATAGACATAAAATATAAACTTTGAAGAAAGTTAATATTCAAAACCAGCCGAAATAAGTCTGACCTAATCAATCAAAATTTCGAGTAAACTTGAAGACATCGAAGTGAAACGCTTACCACAGTAGATTGAAGCGGCTGTTGCTGCGATGGGATAGGGTGGTGGTTGTTTTGATTATCGAGCTTTTCTGTTTCTATAAAATTATATGTAAATAGTCTACGAATTTTAAAAGTTGATTTTAAACGTGCGCAATTATAACCAGGAGCAAAACAAGCGCTGCTAACTGATGCCGACTTTATACCGCCGCTGCTAGCGCCACCCATGTAGTGTAATGGAGCCGGATTGCAAAAAACCTTGCATTGCGGTTTTACTGATAAAACTAAACGAATGTCTGCGAAGTTTAGCAAAAATTTCATTTCGTGAAGCACTTGCAAACGAAGGGAATTTCCCGCTTAACACTTTTGTATTTTAAATAGGTAATTGCCGCCGAAGCAGAGGCAAAGCAACAATCGCAAACTGTTTATATGTGAAATCTCACGACACTTCGTGGCTCAGACGAAAAAACAATCGTAAAATCGTATAGTTTACTCTTAAAAAACTGCACAGAAGAAGCAAAGCGATACCTGAATCACTCGAAGCCGATGAACTGGAGAAAGAGGAATCGCCCGTGTCCGATCGCTCTCCTCCGGAGGAGCTGCTCGATGTATCCGACAATCGACTTCCAGAAGATGGATTTGTTTTATCTGAACAAATTTCCCAATTGCTCGCAAAAGCAAAAAATTAAAATACAATGGGTCGCGATAGGGCTGGAAACTCACTTTTTTTCGGCTTTTTCGTTGAACCAAGCTTACTACTGACATCTTCTAGCCTTTTTTCGAGCTCTTCCTTTTTCTTCTGAGTAACTTGTTGCTTTGTGGTCTTTTTTGCTGCAAATAAATCGACTAAAAGAAGGAGCAATGGAAAAGCTATCAACGCAAATTAAGCTAAACTTAACAAACTGCAACTGACAAATCAAAGCAACTCAGGGCAACACCGCGGCAAAGCCTCTTCGCAGCGGGTCACTTACTATAAAGCTTACGAGGTTTTTTCTTCAAGCAGGTGCTCACGTATTTCTCCAGTTCGCGCAGAGTCGACGGCTTCAAAGTCTCAAAATCGATTTCAATCTCATCCGGGTTCGAATCCTTCAGCGACGGCTCGCGAGTCTGCATCGCGACACGAAAGTTATCACATGCTGGTGTTTCCAGTCAATAACTTACAAAAAAGCTCACCGTCTATTAATCGACACTCGTAACATCAACTAAATAATTCGAACTGAACCTGTATGAAGTGGAACACCCCCCACAGCTTGTCTCCGGGAAACTTGTTTATGTCGAGCGACAGCTGACGCTTCTCGTCGTACGTCATCGGCTTGGCAACTTCGCTGTCGTCGTCGAACTTATCGCTCTCGTACCGGTAAACGTCGGCTGGTTTGTCGCCTGTCGGCTGCGGTTGGGCCGGGTTCGGTTGAGCCGGTTGCTTCGTCGATTTTCTAAAGAATATCACTTTGTTCCAAGATTTTATAAATAACATGGGGTATTTTGGATAATACTAGAAACCAAACTGATATAATACAATCATACAGGTGCAGTTTGGTTTCTAGTACTTTGTTCTAAACTGGAAACGTTGACTGGTGCGAGTTGCATTGAATCGAACGCAACGCGAAACACTTTTCTTCATTTAACTAATGTTTTTCAGTTCTGATTTTTTTATGAAAACAAGAACTTGCAACGCTCTAAATCAATTTGACCAACACGTCAACTTGGGTAAAGGGCCAGTAGCTTGTAGACGTAGCTAAAATATATCAACAGTAGAATCCAACAACAAAAAAAGCCTACTTTTTTCTTCCCTTGGTTAAAGGCTCTGATGCAACACTGGATGCGACAGGCAAAGTTGCAGGAGGGCAGGAGTGGGAGGCATTGCCGAACTTGCTCCGACTTTATTCTTCCGTTTCGTTTTCTCTACTTTAGGCTGAAAAGCAGTTTAGAAGTGAAGTCCAAACCCAAAACTTACGCTCGTAAGCACAAATGTATAGTATTACACGAGTATTTACTCAAAAACAGTCTTTAAATAAGGGGTTCAAAATGGTGCATGCGAAAGAATTGTTAAGTGACGACCGATTGGAAAAAAACAAAAGCAACAATAGCAAATGTTACACCTGCTTGTGCTTTTTCTTCTTTTTTTTCGTCTCATCGCACAGAAGAGCTTCTTGCTGCTGAGTAAGCTGGGAGAGTTGAGCGTGCACCATTTTCAACTTTAACAACAAACATTGGGTCACTACCTGACCCAAGTGGGAAAGTTTGGTACGGGGCCACACGTAGCAAAAGACGACTTACTTGCTCCTGAAGAGCGGCGAGTTTTATCGTTCTTTCGTCATCTTCGCTTTCCGATGATGACGAAGATGAGGAGTATGTGGAAGAGGATCGCGAGGCTGACTCTTCCGGCTCCGTGTGATGCTTTTTCCTGCGCTTCTTTTTGGACTTTTCGTACGAAGTGTCCTTCGGAATGGAAGCAGCAGGAGGAAGAACTACAAGAGGAGGACCACTGGAGGACTTAGGCTCATCGGGCATCTTAGCGTACATAAGACAAAACAAGTCAACGTAAAGAAACGGAGAGTGACAGGGCCCTTAATAGCATGGTGAGTTTAAGAATTTATAAAAGCGCAACCTGACCAATACGACTGCTTTACTTACCGCGTTTCAAAGAGGTCGGAGAGTTTTTTTGCCATTGCGACCACGTCGTGATCCGGGGGGTTATACTTGTAACAATTGGTAATTATTAAACGCATGTCAAACGCGAACTCGCCGGCCGTCTCGTATCTCCTGCAAACCAATTCAACTTCACTGCAAATCACCGCTGATTGCTTCCTTCGAAGCTGAGCGAGAATGCTGCGGCGCTCAAACGATCGAAGAATCGAACGCAACGCTCACCTTTCTTCCAGCTTCGTTTTTATCGTGCCAAGATCCATGGGATGCTTGATGACGTCATAGTAGTTGTGCAAGCCCAACGCCTCGGCGTCCACTGCTTTGTAAAAGGGCCAGCAGAAGGTCTATGAAATTAGTATCGTCGATTGTCAAACTATTCGGCAAGAGTTAGCGAACATTCAACAAACTCACGGCGTGTCTCTTGGAAAATAATTCCTTCAGGAGAGTACTGCAGTATTTTAATTGCTCGTTTAACTTTGTTCCCTTGGTTTTTTTCGGCTGGGACTCGCCCTGAAAACATACGAAAAAAACTTAATCCAAACTCAAAACACTGTATTGTTTCTCAACCATATTCAGCTTTTAAGCAATAAATATTTTAATTGTACGTGTGCTATCAACCAGGCGTTAAAGTTAAGTAAAGTCACGGCCTGTACGAAACGTAAAACATTAGGAGCCAACCGTATTAAACTCTAAAAACACAAAAGCAATAACTTAAAAGGTATCACTTGTGATGGGCATAACATGCATTTTATCGACAACTTATCCCAAAAAAACAAACGCGATAATTAAAACACGACGCTTTATACTGTATCAATCGCTACACAAGTCGCCGGTAATCCACTTCTGCTATAAATGAAGTTGCTTACGAACTACTAACGCAAATATGCGCTTTTTAAAAAGTCCCGAACAATGCGAATATCTGCTCGACGCCGCAAAAGTCAAGTTATTCATGCAAAGTAAACTTCGCTTCTAACGAATACAATCATGCAAACGCTTTGACATCGAAGTTTGTTCAAATTGTTATTTTCTGCGGTTACGTCTTTATTTATGCAAAAACTCGCAAGACGCAAGTGGTCTGAAACTTTAGGCCTAAATAAATTAGTGACGACCAAAAAAAATTATTATATTCGAAAAGTGCGTTATGGCAGCATCTACGGTATGCACTGAAGCCTTCAATTTCAATCAATTGACTGCATGTGTCAACCGGTAACCAAAAAAGGTACCTCAGTTTGTCAAAATTTGTTCGAAAACATTCGTGAAGACTTAAGAAGTACAAATAGACAAGATCAAGAATATTTGGATTAGTTTAGCATCCTGGTTTACGTAAAATGAAATCTGCCAATATATTGCGTCAAGGACAAGTCGACTCCACAATCCGCTAAATGTTTCGCAGCTTTGTCTCCAACATTTTGATAGAAAAAAAAAGCGAAAACACTAATCGCTACAATTACTTATCACTAGGACAACCAAAAGTCAATAAAGTCAAATTTTTTCTGCCTTGTTTAGAAGTGATGAAACGCCCACAAACTAAATTTCAGGTTGATGCGATGAGAGGTTTCAAAGTTATTAAGTCAAGAAAAATTAAAAATTCAGGGTTAGGTCAAAAAAAAAGTTTGGCACATTTTCTTTTCGACATTAATTATTTAAGTGTCACGACTCACGAATAAATTAGGTAGGTTGTGCTAGGCTAGATTTTGCCGTTTGGATTGATTGATTTACCAGAATTGTTTTCACATGTCTCAGCCTTCAGTTGGTCTATTGTGCAAATTGTGACGTAATAGTTTTGTATTGCCAACTAATGGGCGATTGAATATTAAGTAGACTAGGCGTGGAAGGCAGGTAATGTGGTCTTCCTTCTAGGTTAGTTAAATACTCAAGTCAATTTGCATACAGTGTTGAGTTTTAGTTTACTAGTGTTTTCGTTTGCTTTTAGCTATCATGCCTAAGGTTAAGCAATCATATTCTTCCAAAGTTCGTAGTATACTGCATGAATAAGCTTCTGAGTTTACCTCAACACCTAAAGGTAAACTCTTTTGCAAAGTCTGTGATAGCATAGTGAAATGCGACAAAAAGTTTATGGTGGATTCACACCGCGGCAGTGCAAAACACCAAAGAGGCTTCTTACATGAAAAGGCAGGTACGCAAACATTTCTTAAAACTCCTATACCGGATTTTACAAAAAAAGTTATTAAGGCGTTTCTTTGTGCTGACATACCATTGCACAAGTTGAGAAATAGCCACCTGTCATCTTTGTTTAAACAGCTTGGTAATCCGTTACCTTCCGAGGGAAAATGTCGTTCGAAAGTTGGGAAGTTAGCTGAAGAAGAAGCCTTACGATTGAAAGATTATTTGAAAGACCAAGAAATGTTTATGGTTGTGGATGAGAGTGACATAAATGGCAAAGACTTCTTTAATATCTTAGTTGGCAAGTTGACAGCTCCCGAAAAACGTTACTATTCAACTGTAAGACTCTTTCGGAGTCTGCGAACAATAACATCGTAACTCGAAAAATTGACGATGCAGTTCACTTTCTTGGTGTTGCACAACAAAACTTTTGCTTGTTGTTAACCGACAGAGCGAGATACATGACTGCTGCTGGAGTCCTGTTAAAAACATTATATTCCAGGCTCTTCCAAGTAACATGCATGGCTCATCTTCTGCATAATTGTGCTATGAAAGTGAGAGCTAACTATCCTGCTGTTGATGAGTTGGTTGCCAGGGTAAAAGCAGTGACCACTAAGAACAGGTCAAGAAGAGTTTTTTTTACTTCCATTGGCCAACCTTCAGAGCCAGTTATAACTAGATGGGGCAGTTTGTTGACGGCTGCTTTCTATTACTCAAGAAATTTTCCAGAAGTAAGAAAAATTTTGGAAGGTTTCCATGATGGTGGTGTCCTCGTGCGGCGTGCTCAAGAGGCTGTAAAAGCTCCCAACTTAGCTACTCAACTTGTAGAAATAGAGAACCAGTACAGTGCACTAGTTGACACAATTCAGAAGATGGAAGACACCCGTTGCACCATTCGATAAGCTTACCAAAAAATGACGTCCCTTGACTTTGGTGTTGATGGCTGCAAAATTGGAAGATACATTCAAGAAAGAATGTCAAGGAATGACATCAACTGCATTGTGAAAATGGGACGAGGTGATATTTCGCGACATTTGTACAGTCTTTTAAGCAATTCCCAAGCAACCTCTGCGTCAGTAGAGAGAAGCTTCTCTATTTTACGAAAACTTCTGGTGAGAGACAGAAACTTTAAAGACGATAAGGTGAGGCACTACTTGATGCTGAAGTACAACACCGCGTAATCCTGTCATTGACTTCAGGATAGTGAAAGATACTGCATACTCATCTCTTGTTCTTTTTCGAACAACTTTCGTTGCCTGTTTCTTACCTGTATAGTAGTTTGCTTGAGTCTTTCGTGTTTTTTCGTTTTTATGTTATTTCATTGGAAACAAGAAGACTTTCTTACTAAAAGTTTGATTTCTAATAAAATTTTTGCATTTTGCACAGTTGCAAGCGCATAAACTTATTGGCCAAAATAAGGTCAAAATTTGTAAAATTTTAAGTCAAAATTTCAAGATTTTTTGGTTAAAAATTGGTTGCCCTACTCATCACTCACCGCTTCACCCGAGTCCAAATCACGTGATCGCGGCGGCCGAATCATCCGGCCTGAGCTCTCTCGGCGGCCGACCGACTGAAGCCGGCCGGGGAGACGATTCGAGGCGTCGGTCGACTCCCCCTCTTCGAAAACAACCGATGAGTCGTTGTGGAAAGTACTGTTTTCGTGAGGAAGAGCGACTGACGGAATTTTGCCAGGAGCAGTTGCAACGGCTGGAGTGGTAGTATTCGCTTTTCTTTTAACTCCTCTTTTTATTTTGGAATGCGACGCGTTCGCACCGGATGAAGACTGAAGCAAAAAAATCGATTGAGAAATGCGCGTTTGACAGTTTTTTAAAAACTCGTCACCATCGAAAAATCATTCAAATCAAAAATAGAAAATATTATATGATAAAAAGTGGGGAAATCTAACCTGCGCGTGAGAGTTGTTGATTTGTACTATCGGTGAAGCGGTTAAGGTGGGAGCTGCAGTACCGCTTTCGTCGTTTGCAGGGGCATGAAGCGATTGAGGTTCTTCGAGGGGGATCGCGTTGCCTCGAGGCGTGTCATTGCTCGACGACACTGTCTGGTTAATGGTTAAGTCGCTGGTTCGCTTCCGAGTGACGGTTCCGCCGCCGCGAACCGCTTTGCCTTTTGCCTTCTTTCCTTTGGTCGGCACATCGATTTCGACCTCGGAAACAGGCATGTCTTTCAATTTCTCAAGGAAAAGCTTTTCCAAGGTCCTAGCCATCAAAACGACGTCGTCAGTCGGCTGCAAAGCAACGATAGAGATTGGAGTTATTTTTTTTCTTTTACTGTTAACGTGGGTATGCACTGACGGCAACAGTTTCATGGGGGTTCACACAGGCTACAACAGTTTTGCTGTGGTTAATCCCCAAACGTTACAGTTTTATGCGGGTTCACATTGATTTCAACTGCTTCAAACCAACTTGTATGGTTTCAGAGCTAAATGTCGCTTTTTTCCTTTTTATAAAAGTCACCCATCAAATTCGTATTAACGTGGTTTGACGGTAGCCAAATAACTAAATATTAAAGAGTAATAGCAGCCAACACTTAATCAAGATAAGTCTATTATATCATCTAACCTTGAAAATATTTTAAATTAAAATTGAAATTGAAATTGAAAACGCATGGATATTGGACAAGCACTTTTCAAACATATACGTTTCAACAGCAAACGAAACCAAACATTTATGAAGTAAGTTTATAAAAATTAAAAGTAAAACAAAGGCAAATAAAACAAAAGTTATTTTGATACTAAAATATTAAACCATACATTACCATGTTGTATATATAGCAGTTGGAAAACATGAGATTGAAATCTTGAATACATTCTTTCCCAGCAGTATAATGATATGAATCAAGTTTTTTCTTTATTAAAGACAAATCCATTGGATATTTGATAATATCGAAATAATCCTAAAAACATTAATATGTAAATGACAGATACAGCAGGTTTAGCAACAAACAAGTAAAAATATACTACTTTTTAAAAACAATTTTTATATCAAAGAAAACAATGTATACTAATTATCAATTCATAAAAATTATTTTGAAAAATATATGTATTAGTGTTAAATGCATGTATGGGATAATTTTACTAAAACACTTTAATAAAATTTGACTAAAATAAAATAAACAAGTTGACCAATTACTAATCAAAAATTCAAACAAAAGCAAAAGATTTTGGTCAATAAACCAGTCAAATAAACATAAAAAATCAACAATGAAAGCTGCCATCAAGTGTAAGAAATATAAAAATTACACAAACACAAAGATTGAATTAATGTAAAATCAATATGCAAATATCTTCCTTAAAAATCTTCATTATTTAGTAGGTTGTAATGAATTTTATAAAGACGTTTTTTTGTATAACACTCATGTCAAATATATGAGTGAAGTTATTGTTTCTTTTTTTCAACACTAGTAACTTACCGACAAATTCAATTCAACAGGGTCTACAGGAGAGCGAAAAGGCCAAGAAAATTGATGCTTCAATAAAGCAGGATAAACAGTTTTTTTTAGATAGAGCAACTGATTTGTTAACCGACGAGATTGAGGTGCCTGGTTGGCGCCATCTTCTGTCATCGCTTCAACAGAAACCTCAGTCTGAAAAAAAACAAAATGTCTACCAACTTTACCAAAATGATACTCCTACAATGGTCTCAAGATGAATAAAAAAAAAGCAAAGCATTTACTTAAATAAAAAAGGGATGTTTTAATTAAATTACATTATTAAAAATTTGGTACGATTTAGTCAAAAATAAACAAAATTAAAAATAAATATTATTTGGTCATATATTCTTCCAAAAAATATTTCAATACAACTATTTTCTTAATCTGATGTTTGAAGCTTAGATGATGATTATACTTTTGTGACAAAAAGATTTTAAAAAATAGTAAAATTAGGCACTAGACACTCTTAAAACATTAAGCTTGGTCAATATTCTTAACAATCTTTAATTTTTTGTAAATAGCAATTAAAATACATTTCAAAATTTGCAAACTAAAAGATAAAATGTTGCCTTCTAAACGCTATTAATCACAAGTGGATGTAAAAAAACCACCTTTCTTCCTAAACTCTTATTTAATTAGGCCAAGCATAATTCCTTTTTACCGCAGAAGAAAAAAATTTATCGCAAAGATCTTTCAGTGTCCTTTTCGAATATGTTTTTATCATAATATGAAGTAAATAAATGTATTATTTTATTTACCGTTTGTTGTTAGGCTTATGCTAGAGATTGTGAGAGAAACAGAAAATTGTGCATTAAAGTTGACTATTTTTTATTTGGGCACAAGCTTTCGTGGGCTACTGCTCACTTCAACAGGTGCAAATTGCACCTGATGAAGTGAGCAGTAGCCCACAAAAGCTTGTGCCCAAATAAAAAATAATCAATTTTAGTGCACAATTTTCTGTTTCTCTCATTTGATTTGAAAAGTTGACACGGCTCCCCCAATTCTATTCCTTGTAATTCTTCGATGCTAGAGATTGTGTTTTCTTTTATTTTATTTGACTTGCAATTTTTAATACTTTTAAATTTCCAAAATAACCAAACATTTTTTTTTTTTTTTTTTTTTTGATCCAAAACACTGCCGTAAGTTTAGTTCATTTCCAAGTAATTTACAATAAAAATAAATAAATAGAATGTAATAGATAAACGCTCGTATATTACAAATAAAAGTTAGATACCCAGTAGATTAGCTTAATCACCTGGCTATGAATAATTTGACAGAAGCAGCAGATCCAGCCTTTCAGCTCTATTTCTCCTGCATTTGCTTTGTCGTAATCTTCGGCCGAAACATTGGAATTACACGAGCGATGTTGCCATCGGGAACAACATTCACATTCAAGACCCTGGTCTTCAAACTTTACGTAATTTTTGCAAACCGTACAACAGTCCATTTCAGGAATTTGTTTTAAAATGTTCAACGGAAATTTTAAAATGTTTTTGGCTTTCTCAATTGATGAGATTTTTCAGGTCTTTCTGGTTTCAGGATTTTTTTGTTTCAATCCGGATAAAAATTGAAAAAGTTATTTCAACGCAGCTTGTCAATCAGGTTTAGATAATTCCTTATTCGTACTGTTAAATTATACTTTGTTTGAAATCTTTGAAACAAAAGAAAAGCTGCAACATTTTGTTTTGACGACCGTACGCAAGTAATTAACAGATTAAATTTGCTTTACAATCAAATTCAATGGAAAAAGAAAAAAACAGTTGTTGAAGAATTTACAAGAACTCTTTTAAATCAAAACTATGAAGACCCTTAATTGTAAACGTCTTTTTACAATTATTTTTAAAATTTGTTGGACACATTGTAACATTAACTAAAAAGTATAAAAATTAATCACAAAAAAACGATAATAATTTAGTTGCCACAAATTTCAGAATTAAATCAAATAAAAAAACTATAATTTACTGTATTTCTTAACTATTAGTTGAAATTGTTTTCAATAGGCCATTTACGTTATCACGTATATTTAAAGCTTGGCGCAACATATTTTAACAATAATATCAATATGTCCGCTTCAAATCTTCCAAACAAATGTTACGTGTTTACAAGAATAGTAATTTTTTTCCATTACCCGTAATAATTTTATCATATTTTCGTTACTTTTTATCCTAAGCAAATATTTTTTTAATTCTTTTTTTTAAATTGTACTAGCATAATAAAATATGCTTATGTTTTGCCATATTCTAATAAAAGTTACTTTTTTCTAAATCAGTTCAAACAAAAATTATACAAACACATAGAAAACTCTATCAAACATTTCACGCAAATTGATCATTCCCGCATAGAACTTCTGACAGGTTTGAACATTGATACAATGCTACGTTCATTTTGAACTCTCTTATTTCACTTTTGCTTCAGTTTGCTTTCTAAAAGATTACATTAATTGATTCTGTGAATTAGTGCAAAAGCTTTTACCTTAAAAACAATCATCCTTTTTTTTACATTAAAGTGGGTCATAAACGTACGAAAAACTTTTTCTCACGAGGCAGCACATGAGCACAATGACGTACTGTTTTTTAAAGAAAGCTGTGAATCTTTTGTTCCTACAAAATTTTATTCAATTGTCATGTGTTTTAGAACGTCAAGTTTCTAAAATATGTATGTCTAAATGAGCAACAGGTTTAAATCAAAATAACATTTTATTTTATTTTTGAAAATGCCAAGTTAAACCTTAAGTTTTTCTTTCTAATGTAATTAATTGTCATTCTAATAAATAAAAGGGCAGCTGCTGATGCACGCGTGTCTGTTTGTCTTTGAGCGCTACAATCGATCGCTGGCAAACTGTTCATTGTTTTGCTTTTTTTTGCTTTTCTTAAGATTTCAGATAAATTTAAACATAACTTTTTTGTTACTCGTTATCGCAGCGTGGTCGAGTGGCTAAAGCACCGGACTGATAATCAACATGGTCTCGGTTCAAAACCCACTTGCGCCATGCTGTTGTGTCCTTAGGAAAGACACTTTACGGCACTTTCCTCTGCTTGGTGGTCTTTACAAGCAGTTCTAAATTACAGTAATCGTATCTCTACTAAATTACTAGCGGACAGCAATATCTTGGCATCTCCGGAAGTACCCTATGTATAGCGCCTCCGTCGCTTTCCTGCGAGTCAGGAGGATAAACATAGAGATAAAAACAAAAAAAATTAAATAAATAAAATACTTAGTAAAACTTTAGGTTTTATTTTTTTCACCAGTTAATATTTAATCGTTCAGGGAAACCCTATTAAACAACATTTAAAAATTGTTTTGCGATAATTAAAACGCTGTTAAACAAATTTTAAAACTTAATTATGAAGACTTGATTGTGCATCAATTAGTAATTTAAAAAATAATTTTCGTTTTTATTTATTTTTTACCAAAGTTCTTGGGGGATTATAAAAAAACAACACTCTTACTTCAGTTACAAATCAGTAATAAAAAAGCACAAAAAAAGCAAGACATAAATAAATATAATCAAAAAAGCTTATTCAAAATAATTTTTTTATACTAAATGGTTTCTTCGTATAATCATTTGATATCGACCTAGTTACTGCTTTCTATTTTAAGTGTTGTCACCATTGCATAGGTAAGCGCCATGACACAATTTTTTAAATTTGCAATAGCCCATGAAATAAATTCGCTTTACCAAGACACCCCGGAAATAATTCAGATAAGCAAACATACATTGTGTTATTCTGTCCGGAGGTCGTAATGTTTGCACTGAGTCCATAAAACAACAATCTGAACATTGGGACCACCTGGATAAGGATGAAGATGTTGAAAAATGAGGGTTCTCAATATTTATCGGTTTAAATGGTCCCTTATGGTACCTTAATTTCTTATACGTAAATTTGAAATTCACTTGTGAGTATCTTTGAGATTCCTTGCAATGACCTTTGCAATCCGAAGAAGGATGGCGGCATTCGATTGAAAACATAGTTTGACGTAAAATTTGACTTTGCCCGAAATTTCTACGTTGAATGTAATTTAATCGTAAGCCATCTAACTGATTTTTGTTGACCTAACAAGTTCATAAACGCATTAAAAGGTAAACAGAATATTTTTTAATAGAAAGCTTTCGGTAAAAATGGCAATAAAGTATAACTGTTTTTGAATTCCGATAAAGAAACTTACAGAATTAAAATGTTGTCGAAATGCATAAACAAAAAATAACTTGATTTCCGTTAAAAATTTTTAAAGCTTAATTAAAAAACGCAATTTTCAGCAGTTTTTTTAGAAAATCATACTTTTTTTTAAACTAAAATAAATGCGGGTGCAATTAAAATCTTTGATTTTTTGTGTAGGGCGGACAAGAATCTTCGTTATGCCCAAGCTGTAACACTGTTTCGTCGGAGAAATCGTGTTGATTCGCCCGATGTTTCACATTTGCTTCACAACTACGCATTTGCTAATTATGACATATCTACTTCTTAACAGAAAACTTTGAAGTCGTAATCATTAAAGAACAAAAAAGGAAGAATATTTTAGAAATTTAACTATAATACTTTTCTTTAATAAGAAATATATCGATAACAAAAAATTTTTTTTTCTAAAGTTTTGCAATAAATATCTTTGGAACGCTGTTTTTTGATAACAACCTAATTATTTGCCATTTGATGAATGAATAGAGAAAAGTAAAAGTTTTTTTTTAAATCTTTTACTTTTCTCTATTCTTTCATCAAATAGCAAATTGTAATAACAAAATCAAATAACAAAATAACAAGCATTCTAGGCAAAAAATAATTAACAGTTTTCAACAACGTTGGAAGATTTTATCAACAACTCTAATTAAAAAAATTAATGTTCTCTCTTTTGCTTGAGCAAGTGCTTTTACAATTTAGTAAATAATGCAAAAAAACAGGTAAAATAAAAACTCATTAGACTTAAAAAAAAACGAAACGAAATCGCAATTGCAAGCTTAGTTTTTAAAAATTGAGAAAATTTTTTACTCCCTTGCTGATCAACTAAAATAATGGTTTGGCACTTTTGCCTTTAGTAAAAATTCACCAAACCCTTGCGTATGCATGGGCAAAGTATGACCGATATTTTTAATTAAGCCAACAAATATGAGTCTTTGTACCAACTAAAGATTATTTGCTGCCTTACAGAGCAGAGCTCTTTTTATATTTCAGCACATTATTTTTTAACCGCTTTCTGTTTCTCTTCTACCACTTTTCAAATATTTTCCGATTCGTAACATCTAAATAAAGCAGTTTATAAAATTTAACCGTGCTAACATACGACTAAACGATTCAAAGATCGATTTTCAGCTAATTAGCATTGCAAATCATACGCAAGATTCCTGACTCAATCTTCTCTGCCCCGTCGTAAACAAGACGGCTGTTTTTGCAGCTGTCCTTTTTAAACTCTTCATGAGTGCAGGGCTTTTTGCATTAAATTCTCATTAAAATCATTGCATTCTCATTAAAATTAATTTCTAAACCCTCGAAAAAGAAAAAAAGTGTTTTGGCGTGACTTAAAGTAAAAAGCAATACTTGTTTGTTTCTTCAATATGGCTATTAAAGTTGCGATTGGACAATTGTAAGATAAAAAAAAATGTCTTTTTCCTCGTTTTTGTTTTTATGATGCCCCTAGATTACTGTAAAATTAATCAAAAGTTTTTCACTTTTAAATTCACTTTGACATCGAAAATATGCAAACTTTTTTACAACAATCAAAGCACACAACAATTTGAACATAAATTTTTGTTCAAAGTATTGTTTTTCAAATTCAAAGTATACAAAAATAGTATTTTACAAAGATTTGTACATTTTCATCTCAAGAATTTTACTAAATTAAAAAATTTTTTTCTTACTATTTTTTTTAAGTATGCAATATAATAATTAAATTTCTATATAAAGCTTAAATATAAATCCGGCTTCCACTTGTATGATTGTAAAAGGTTTTAGCTGAAACTAAAAACCTGACCTTGTACTTGAGCTCGAGAGTAAACAAGAGTGACAATATTATTACATTTTGTTGTGTTCAAAAGTTCTTTGAAAATTATATAATCAAATAAAATTTCATAAACAAATTTTGTAAAAATCAAAGCAAAAAAAAGCACACCAAGAAAACAAAAAATATGTTTCTTTTATAAGTCTGAATAATATTTTCCTCCAAGCTACAAAGTAAAATTATATTTTACATTTTTTATATTATTACCTAAAATTAAATTAAATTACCTAACCCCATTTTTTTTGGTTTATCATTAAGTAAACCGTCTGTTTAAGCGTTTTATCAGTCACAAAGTTTTGATCCTTGTACAGATTATTTGTAAATCCAATCGAAAGTTTCAGTTATTTAGTCAACTGACATATTCTCTTTAAAAAAGAGTTATTCCTGCTTTTTTGTTATAAAAAATGTTTCTAGTAAATATACTACTTTTGAAAACTAGCGTTGGGGAATTAAAAAAGAAAACAAAAAAAGATTTATACTTTTTTTATTACACTGCTTTTCCGGAAAATAAATTGTGTCCAATATCATAATATCAGATGAAAAGTCGGGTAAAACAAAATGGCGGTTAGCGACGGGGCTTCATCAAGTCGTGTGCTTTTTAGTTCGGCATAATCAAATGATTTTTTCATACGCTTTTAGTTGAAAAATAAATCCATTTAAACAATTTTTTAAAAGTAAAGAAGAAAGATTTTAGCCGCTCGTCGTTTCTCCGCTTTAAACACGTTTGATCACTAAAAAATTGGTTTTTACTTTTTTTCATTCATTTTTTCCTTTTCGAAGAAACTAAAGTATTTTCATTTGAAGTTACTCCCAAGTAGCTTTATATTGGTAAATGCTATTGCCTTAAAAACACGGCCGGCGGTGCTCATGCGGCCAACAAAAATAATAATCAATATTGCCAACAATATATTTTAAAATTGTTTAATTAAATCTTAATCAATTTTGGGGGCGACATGCACTTTTTATAACAAAAACGCACAATTTGCATTTAAATTTTTTTTAATCAGAGTGCATTCATTGGGTTTTGCATTGTTTTAAAGCATTTTCCCCAAAAAAAATTTTTGCGTAACAACATATTTCTGTTATTTTGGGAAAGAACGATCACTTGATCGCCAAAGTATTGACATGGTAACTTCGTACAGACATTTCTGCAGGGTGGTCAAGTGGTTAAAGCGCCAGGATTGTGATCGACATGGTCCTGGTTCAAAACCTACTCGCATCATTCTGTTGTGTCCTTGGGAAAGACACTTAACGGCACTTTGCCCTGTTTGGTGATCTTGGCAAGCAGTTCTAAATTAAAGTCATATCTCTATCAAAGTACAAGCGGACTGCAATATCTTGGCATCTCCGGACGCAGGTCGGGGTAATTGCTTACCCTATGTATATGCTAGCTAATTTGAGGAAAAAAAAAATTTTTTATCTAGACACAAATATTAGAAGATTGAAAGCATAGTTTGGGGGGCTCAATTTGTAAAAAAGAAAAGGTAATCTTGTCATAAAACAATCACTTTGAATTATATCTAGAAATTTTGCTGTAGTTGGCTGCATAGGGCTGGGAGAGAAGCGCAATTTTAAAGGCGACAATACACTCGGCCTGGCCTTCCATAGGCGTACGCAAGGGGGGGGTTCAGGGGTCAAAACCCCCCCTTGAAGAATGGTGTTTAGTCATATATACAGTACATTGTAATAAATAGGCTTTAATAGTAGGATTTTGGTTTCTATTGTTTACCGCACTTTTTAAACTTAATTACTGCTTGCGCATCAATTTTTGCTATCGTTTAAATTACTTCAAAGTTAGCTCATGTACTGTACATTGCCACTGTGAAGAAGACTCTCAAACTTGTAAAATATTGAAAGTTAAGCATGGGAATGGAAATAAACTGCATGGGAACAATAGCTTCAGTTCACAATTTTTTAATGCTCCAAAACTTCAAAACATTTTTCGCAAGTCCATCAACACGATTTCGTCAACAACAAAAGCTTAAAAACTTGTTCAAAGTTGTGCTATCTGATGGGTCGATCGACACGAGAGTGTTAGTACTTTTTCAAATTTACAATTTACCGTTGTAGAAGCTTTGGCAGAAATTTCAGCATGGCCAGACAGAGAAACCTCATCACGAGCTCTGCAGTTGCTATCGACAATTACGCAAAGTGAATTTTGCATTGCTCTCTTAGTTTTAAAATACGTTTTTGGATACAGTGTTGTTTTGTGTAAAGTTAAGCAAAAAAAGTCGATAAACCTTCTTGAGGCCGTCAACATTGCACAGGATATTGCAAATGAGTTGAAGTGTCTTAGAGAAAAAACCGAATATGAATTTCCCCAGCTCTATATTTTTGCGTAAAAAACGGCCAAAGCCGAAGATTTTATTTTGAAAATACCATGCCCTCTTGAAAACAGACCAATCGATGCAATATTGCTGCTGTAACAGATGAAGAACATTTTAGACTAGGGATTTTTATTCTATTTCTTGATAACTTTATTGTCACTCTCAAAGCAAGATTTTCAGCCCACAAATCGATTATTGGTGAATTTCAGTGTTTAATTTCTGCTGATCAAACTAGTGCACCAACTCCTCAACAAATTAAAAGTATTCAAGTTTTGGAAAAATTTTACGAAAATGATTTAACGAAATCCTGGGGAGAATTAGTGCCTGAACTGATATTATGTTACAGGAAACTTTTTCTGTTAAACGCAGCAGAAAGACCAACTGATGCGTTGAGCAGCATCAAGGAATGCACTTCCGATGCTGTTCCGAACATATTTACATTGATGACCATTTTGTTAACTCTTCCAGTGATAACATGCACTAGTGAACAATTGTAAAGCTTTCCACATTACGCAAACTAAAAACGTGCTTACGAAACACAAGTGATACCACTCGAATGAATGGATCTGCATTACTAAACATTTATAGGAGCCACACGCGTGCCTTGCCCTGATGATGTAATTAACAGATTAAGTGAAAAAAACAGGCGTTTGAATATAAGCCTTTAAAAAAATTTTAAATATTTTTTAAGTAAGGTTATTTTTTTGTTCGTTTGATTTTCCACCTATTGTTCTCATCATTTACACGAGTTGCTTTTAATTTGAAAAGTTTCTTGTCATGATTGAATTACTCGCACATACCTTTTCAATAGTTAGTTTTACGGTTTGGTAAAAAGAAATTCATGTTACTGCAAGATGTTCTTAAAACCAAAACACTTTATTTTTGAATGTAGGCCTAATTTTGGAAGTTTTTACCCATTGCCAGGACTACTGAGAGCAATCACATTTTCGGCTCCAAAACCCCCCCTTTTACAAATTTCTGCGTACGCCACTGTGGCCTTCCATTCAGTTTTTTTATTGCAATCGTGGAAAAGATGTTTTACGTTAATTCAATTGCTTGGAGTTTTAAAATTAAACTTTAAAATACAGTTATATTATTTAACAATTTATTCAATTAAAAATAAAGAAAAAATTTTAACGAAATAACAATATTCTGTTATCTTCCAAAGCTGGTCGGGAAAAATTGCTTAACAGTTGTTTTAAATGTAGCACTTTAAATCTTGTCCTGAAAAATGTGAGAAGAAATAGATGATGCATGATGATTTGCAAATGATTGTAAATAAGCTTTCGTTTTAAACTGTTATTCAGTAAAAATATTTTTCACAAATTTTTTTAAAAAAAATTTCAAACTTTACTGTTTGGTCATAAAAGTCGTGTAATGCTTGAGAGCAAATTAGAGAAATTATGGTGTAACAGGTCCATCAACTTTGAATCTTGGTTTATTTTTTTTGAATGGTTTATTTGGCCCTGTATATCCTCGCTGCAATGTTGAAGCAAGAGGCAAAACAGAGTTCGTTCATCATGAACCCTTGGCTCAAGGTGTGTTTCGAAGTTATTAAGAAATGACTTGAATTCGAGAGGATCCCCTTTAAACTTAGGAAATTCAGGTCTAGGCAAAAACATACTATCATAATCGACGTTGTAAAGCCACGGTTGGTAGGGCGTATTGGTAAATGGCGAATAAGATCGGGTAGGTAAATGCTGCGGGGCATCTAAAGATGGACGATAAGCACCTTCATTCAAGGGCGTTGCCCCACTATTTGCCTCGTAACCAGAACGGCTAGTATTAGCTGTTGATATAGCTGTTTGACCAAAAGTAACCCTCTTAGTAGCCATGGAAGCGGTTGGAAATTGAGTTCCTACACTACTTGGAGTTAACAAAGTTGAGGGATTTGGATTAGAAAAGGAGGGACCCTTGACATCGTTACTTTCTGCCTCTTCCCACACTTTACACTCTAACTCGGCAAGAGCTATTTTGCGTAGAACCTCCCTTTCTTCCAGCTCCGTTTCTAGTCGTGACTTACGCTGTTGCTCTTCCGCCCGTTCTCGCATATGGTTAGCTTGTAATTGCGCCGATTTAAGATTAAGAGTGGCTTGAAGTCGCCTAACCGTGAGAGAAGAAGACCGTGAGCGTTTACTAGATTTAGTCGAGCTAGTGGGCGCGGCATTAAAATGAGCAAAATCTTTATTAGAACCCATAGTCCCTGTGCGAGTGAACCAGTCACTTATTCGCTCATCAAACTCGCGTTTATTAGTTGCGACATCGGCTATGGTTCGCGCAGGTGTCATATTGCTTGACATTATTTTCATTAATTCATTGTATGAATCTTCTACTTTAGCAACGCTCTCGTTCAACGACTTAATTTCCGGATTACGCAACGACATTAATTTTTCGGCGGTTAAATAATTATTGTTTAGTGTAGATCGCAAGCTTTCGATAGCATTTTGTACATCGTCTTGAAGCGGGTTAATATCGGGAGTATTAGACTCCATTCGTAATAAATGTTCAAACAAATATAAATTGACACAATATATAATTAACAATAGTAAATTAGTTACTTAAAGTTTCAACACTTTCCGTGCTCTGTATTGGAGCGGACAAATTTAAATGTTCAAATACCGTTTTCCTTGCGATCTTCCAACTTCTTAGGAATTTTCTTCAAGACTTGAATTGAGATGCGTCCGTTGACACCACAGACAAATGGAAGGAAAATAACTCTGCTTCTTGCAATGTGTTCAAAGTTCTTATTCAAAGCAAATAATTTATTAAGTTCTTATTCAGTTAGAATTATCTTATAAGTTTAATAAATTCTTCCAAATTTGTTATAACTCGTCCAAATTCGTTATAAACTTGCGCCAAATTCGCTATAACTCGTACAAATTTGTTTAAACTCTTTGTTAGTTCGGAAGTAGAAATGAATAGAACTTGGACAGACAATATTAATTTATTCCAGACTTTACAATTATACGCCAGATTAGATATAAAACACCAAATTAGATTCAACAAATTAGATTAGATTAGATTAGATCGGATTAGATTAGATTAGATTAGGTTCAACAAATTTGTTCCTTTCCGAACATTTCAGCCAATAGGCTATTTAAATTCCAAAGGGAAAGATACAAGCGGCCAGCAGGCTCTAGTAAGTAACCTTCTTGTAGCAAGGTCAAAACCAAAAAGAAGGAATTATCTCGTGCTATCGTTACCATAACAGAGATCGCCGAAGGGAAGACAACTACAGCGCGCACAATTACCAGGCGCCATGCGCGAACTTTAATTAGCGCGCGAACACGGATTTGGTTCGCGTCTTGGCGACGCTACAATCTGCGTTACATTTTCTTCTGTACATCTTCAACCTTTCTTGGTCAACTCACACCTTCCCGTCTGCCTGGAAACAATCAACAATCATCCCCATTCTCAAACCCGGAAAACCCTCTGACTCACCTTCTTCATATAGACCCATTTCTCTCTCTTCATGTACCTCCAAACTCTTCGAAAGAATGGTTTTAGGACGACTAACTTATTTTCTCGAACAACAAGACATTCTCTCACCCGTGCAAGCTGGTTTTAGACCTGGTAGATCGACTGTAGACCAGGTTCTCCTTCTCTCACAGTCAATCGCAGATTCCTTCCACCAATCTAAGCCAGGCGCACGTACAGTCCTTGCCACTGTGGATTTTGCGAAAGCTTTTGACTCAGTTTGGCATTCTGCCCTTCTCTCTAAACTCCTCTCATTAAATCTTCCTCTTTGCTTTGTCGAATAGATACGATCCTACCTCTCAGATCGCTGTTCAAAAGTCCGTATCTGTAATTCATACAGTCGTCCTTTCCGTCTCCGAAGAGAAGTTCCCCAAGGTTCGGTTCTAGGACCAGTTCTCTTCTCTTTATACATCAACGACCTTCCCACTTTTCTTCCTGCATCTGTTAAGACCTCACTCTATGCAGATGACCTAGCCATCTGGGCCTCCTCCCCGAGTGTTGAGTGTGCAACCTCTGTAGTACAAGCTGCCCTCAACAGACTGGTGGAATGGTCCTCAAAATGGCGCCTTCCTCTCAACTCCCTCAAATGTGAAACATCCTTCTTCAGCTTAGACCCCTACCAATCAGTATACAACCCTCTCTGTACATTCTTAACACCCCTCTCAAATTCAACCCTCATCCAACCTTTCCCGGGGTAACCTTCGAACGCACTCTCTCTTTCAAATATCATGTCTTATTCTTACGGAAAAAGTTTCATAGCCGATTCCCTGCTTTCCGCTCCATTGCCTCTGCCTCCTGGGGTCCATCAAAAGAATTCTTATGTACCCTATACAAAGCCTTCATTCGCCCCATCCTTACCTATGCTTCCCCAGGCTGGTTTCCTTTCTCATCTCCTACTCACATCACCTCCGTGGAGAGGATGCATAGATCTTCCTGTAGAGTAATCACAGGTTGTCTATCGTCCACTACCATTCCTCTACTTCATATAGAAGCACTTCTACCTCCACTACGAGTCACCCTCACCCACCAATCCCTCTCCTTCTTTGAACGAGCCCTCCGTCTACCTCCCACCTTTCCCATAACCTCTCTTGCGAACTCTAACCCCCGTACACGTCTCAAGAAGAGCTCATGCAGATCTTTCTCCAGATCACATAACCTTATCCCTAACCTACATCTTACTCGTGAACCTCTAATCCTCTTCCCTCCTAAACCCCCCTGGTCTGCCCCATCTACTTACACAATCTCACGCCACCTCTCATCCCCATGCTCTCGCAAAGACCCCCCTCCCTTCGCAACACCGCAGCTACCACCCACCTTTCCACTCTATCTCACAGCGATATCTCTGCCTGGACTGAGGGTGGTGCAGAGATACACATCAAGTGTACAAAGTGTGTCACTGCTACCTCGCTTCTCCTTTTCGACTGGTCTCTGGGCTACCAGTTATAGTGCCGAAACCTTCGCTATCCTACATGCTCTTGAGTGGTGTATCTCTCACTCCAAGACATGTAATTTTGAATCTATCACCTTCTTTTCCGACTCTTTATCTGTCCTATCAACTCTCTCTACCCCCCTACCATATTTAACCCCCAAATCTCTATCCAATACACAATCTCTTCTCAATTCTCTATCCCAATCCAAGGTAGTCCATCTATAATGGATACCGGGTCACTCTTCCCTCCCAGGTAACGACTTAGCTGACTCTCTAGCTAAAGTCGGTGCCTCTCTCGATCCCTCCAGTATATCAGTGTCCCTTGCACCCCTTATTTCCTCCCAACGACTATCCCTCTACACCAATTGGAGACGCAGCGTCCAATCTGGTTTCTTTCCACACCAAATCCCTTCAGTATCTCCCGAGGAGCTTACTCTCCCTCGCTCCGCTCGCCGTGCTCTCTCCCGTTTACGCTGCAACGTGCACAGCACTCTCCTCAACTCTTATCTCCACAGGGTTGGTCGAGCCAAGACTCCTTTATGCAGCAACTGTGGTTCTGAACCACAGAATCTCTCACATCTCGTGCTCGACTGCCCTGTATTAGACCCTCTGCGTCGGGCCATTTTCGGCTCTACCCTTTCTCTTCTGGACCTCTGGTCCCGTCCGTGGGGAGTCGCCCGATTATTGAGATTCCGCGAAATTGATCCGCGCCCCCATCCCCAGGAATGGGTCGGGTAAATCCACCACCACCACCAGTCCCGACTTTAATTTTGACTCCGATTCCGACTCCGACTCCCGACTCCGACTCCGGCTCCCTAGTATGGGCAAAGTATTTATCTTAAATTAGATTTAACTAAGCAAAAATCATCCTTTTGAGTTGACAGTTGCACAAAATAAGTCAGGTTTTTTAAATACAATAAAAGATATTTACTTTAAAAAATTATGTATTTGAGTGTATATACATGTATAACTGCAAATTACTGGTGCTGTTCAGAAGACTGCTCAATGGCTTCAATAGTCAGAACGATTATTCCTGATTATCAATGCACAAATATTTAAAAAAATTTTATTAAAATAATCTCCACAGACTGTTTCACCTGTAAGGTTCATCAGAGGACACAGTAAATAATTTTTACGATAAATTTTTACACTTCAGGTGAAAACTTGCATCTTAGAAAAATAACGCTATCAAAAGTTTGGGTTTAAACAATTATTTTACTAAAGTAAGTGATTGATTAGCAAATAATTACTTATACAGATATTAAAAGAAAATATGCTGTAATGTTGCGCATAGATGTATTCTTAAACTTGGCCGAGCTGCCGAAAAGATTACCGGTAAAGCGTAAAAAAGTTTATGGATCATTAGTTAAAAGAAGATTCTTTTTATAAAAAAAGTTTTTATAACACTCTCTCTTAACGAATGATCCGTATTAATGCTTTATGCGGTATAAAAAAAATTTTACAACACTTGCTTTTAAGTAATGATCCATAAACTTTTCTACACTTTAAACTTTTCGGCAGCTTGGCCAAGTTTAATACATCTACGAGTATGCGCAACATTACAGCATGTTTTCTTTTAATATTTCGTGACAAAAGTAATTATTTAATAATTAATCAATCACTAACTTGAGTAAAATAATTGTTTAAACCCAAACTTTTGGTAGCGCTATTTTTCTAAGATGCTAATTTTCATCTGAACCCTAAAGATTTATTTTAACTTTTAATTTTTGCTTATTTTATTTGTTTCAACGTAAATAATATTGCTTTGTCTGTTGGGACTATTTTAATACAACATGTTTTTTTTTGTTATATTTATGTTTTGATAAATACTTATATACATATAATTATATTATATACACAACCCATTAACTACATGTATAATTCTAACTGTGTTTGAATAAAACATTAATACAAATCACATTTAGAAAACTAACTCAAAATGGCATACATAACTCGAAACCAAATATGTGTTCTACACTTAATGCTTATCACATTTTCTGAACATCAAAGTATTTTATGGATAATCATAATGTTATCTCTAGTCTATTTTACAATTATTATTTTTCCCATGGTAAATCGAACGCACGACAAACCTTAAAGTTAATACTCTTAATGACTTGCGTAGGACTAGACGCTGAGTGTTGTCTCCTGCGTGTAGGACTACATCTAGTCGGTTCGAAACTCAATGAGGTATGCATCACTGACGAACTTTAACAAGAGCAAAACTCGAGTCTGTTGCTTTTTGTGTTTAGGTGGCTTAGTTTCGTTTTTATCAGTAGGTAATGAGGTTAAAACGTAAATATGAATATTTTATAAATGTAAAAATTTTTATAAATGTAAGTAATAACTTTGGAAATTATAAACAATGAAAATTTGAAAACAAAAGTTTATAAAAGCAAAAGAAACAAAAAATCATATGTAAAAGAATTAAAAACTTAAACCCACAATTATAGACTACAAGAAAAACAATAAAATGCGACTAAATTTAGAATTTTCCTGAATCACCCACTACATATAAGGAAAATTCAGAGAAAAATGTTGACATTTCCATACCAATAATAAGCTCATACTTATTTCTCTCAAATAAACTTTAGCCATTAGTTTGATGGCATGGAGTCCATCTTCACAGTAATTCATGGTTATATATTGATAGTAAGAATATATATGTGAATTTTGTCGGATTTTGTAAACAAAATAAAAGAGGGCCTGTAGTTTCTATCTCATGAATATTTCAATTATTGCAATTTTGTACGAGATTGAACATGCAGGCTCCCTGCCGTTTATCAACATTCATATTACGAGATTACTAAAAAATTTACCTTGGTTCTAAACTTTGGTTGATATTTCTTTGAAAGAATAGAGCAAGAAGAGTAAGTTTTAATTTTCAAAGATTTTAATTTAATAATTTGCTCGTAAAAATAAAATTGCTACTGTGAGTTTCTCCTTTATCGCAGCCATTTGGTGTGCTCTGATGAGCCTTAGTGATGAAAACAGACATTGAACACTCGCTTCTGTTGGAGGAAGTACTTATTTAAAGACACGCCAAAAATAAAAAATGGGGGGCATTTTGCAGGCTGAAACGGATTAATGGCATTTAAATTAATTTCAATGGCAAAATTGGCTTTGTCATGCGAATAAATTGAGGTACGAGCTTGGTCACGGAACCAATTAAACTCGTATGTCAAGGTACCACTATACTGTAGAAAAAGGCTGCTTAGGGTAGTAATTGATTATGCACCTAGCATTTGCTTTCTTGTCATTCGAATGAAGAAAGAAAAGCAACTAAATCGGCTGCCCAAGCATAGCATTACCCAAAATACTGTTTGCTTACAAATTAAAATGTAAACTTTTTATGAGTCGCGGGCTGTGTCGCGCGATACGCGGCAAGGTTCTCTTAAAAAGTTTACTGCAAAGCACTCCACTGGCGCACGCGGCCGCGTAAGTTGCGCGGTTAACATCATTAATATGTAAAGAAATTGGACATAAGGAGTCGGAGTCGGATAAAATATTCCGACTCCGACTCCGACTTTGACTCCTAGTCCTCTTAACAGTCCGACTCCGACTCCGACTCCGACTCCGCAACCCTGATTGTAACAAGTTGTTTTAAATCAATATGCTAATTTCAATAGTTATATATCAAATCTAAGCAAAAAATACAACTAAAATTAAACACTTTTTTAAAATTACTATCTGCAGGAAATTGAACTGAAACCCAGTACAGTAGTTAAAACCAAAGTTCCTATAAAGTATAATCATATACTTTATAGGAACTTTGGTTAAAACTATCTTGCTAAATTAAAAGACTGTGGCTAAAGTTACGAGACCGAAACTTTTTTCGCCATTATTAAATCATATTTTAAGCCTAACTAACCTTAACCCTAACTTTAATTCTAAACTCAAGCCCTAACACAAAACATAAAAAAGTTGGTCAAGATGAGCACAAAAATTTACAAACCCTAAAACTTAATCCTAACTACTCATTTAACCTTAGTCCAGAAACGGGCCTGCTTCTAAGGTTTCGGTCACGTATGCTGTAACCTTAGCTACTTTAAATTGAAAGAGCATAGACTACTAGCATTAATACTGCAAATATTTAAGCATTTTGTTATGAAGCATTAAATCAATTGTTGCATCGCAAAGAGATTAGAGTGACGTTTAAACTTTAATTTGTTTATCAATAATTAACCTCTTTATTGCAACTGGATTTTAAAGTAGACCCGGATCGGAATGGAAGTAAGTGGAATAAATTGGAGATATCTCAATTTCTAGACGTGATAGAAAAGATCCGACTGCAGATTTGGGCTCAGCACACCTGAAACACTGGGAAATAATTGTTTTTTGCGGCATAACATTTTGCTGTTGACCAGTTATCGTTATACTTTTGAAGCAATGTTTTGTGACTGTAGCCATTATAAAAATTGGGTTCAATTTGAGCTAAATTAATTCAATTATATCAGTGAGCTAAACTGGTGAAAATTTTTACTGATATTTAATAGTTGCATTTACGGTTAGGCAAAAAAACTCATGTGGCTGCAAGAAGCTCTAAAAAGTACTGTATAGTAGGCAAACTCTAATTTAGAATGTAAGTTTGGAAACGTTTTTCGCCCATGTCCAGGACCACTTTTAGTAATTGTGTTTTGACTTGCAACCACTCTCTTTTGACAAATTTCTTCGTAGGTCACTGAATTTTCATATAATTAAAGTTTTTAAGAGTAATTCTATTTCAATCACGTAGTTATTCAAGTCTGGTCTAAAGCGCACAATATCTGTGCTGCATTCAGTGATAACGGCAGAAGCTGCCTCTATTAGGTAAAACCCTCAGCAAAAAGTCGATCTATTATTCTAAATCTGCAAAATCTAAATAATAATAAAAAAAAAGAAACAGAAAACTAACCATACCAATACTAACTTTAAGTGAGAAATCAAGTGAACATAGCGATAAAAAGAGTATCATGATTTAGGAAGATTAAAAAATTTGTCGGAATTAAGAATAAACGATGGTCTATAGTGGCAGCGTGACACAATCACAACAATCGTGAACATCATCGCTTCTATTTATCCTCCAGACTCGCAGGCAACAGCGTATTTAGAGGGGAGCATGTGGACGAAAATCGAGAAATCAGAGACAGATTCCAAGTCAAGACTTTTTTTAGCTCCTACTTGAAAAAAAATTTTGACTAAGCTTATTTGATTGTGTTGTATGCCTCTTCCCCTTTCAAAACTTCTCGGTATGCCACTGCTCGCAGGAAAGCATCGGAGGCACTATATATTAGAAAAATGTCAAGCAATTACCCCGACCTGCTTCTGGAGATGCCAAGATATTGCTGTCCACCAGTTGAAATTTTTTATTTTTATTTTTTAGTTTCATGAAGATATGACTGAAATTTGGAGCTGCTTACCAAGACCAATCAGAGAAAGTGCGGTAAAATGTTTTTCTTAAGAACACAAAAGAATAGCCCGAGTAGGTTTTGAACCAAGACCGAGTCGATTATAATCACGGTGCTTAACACCAGAACATGCTGACATATATGACGTTTGATTCATATAGGATGTTTGTGAGTGATATATCGTGAAATTAGGATCGATAACGGATATATTTGTTTCGAAAAACTGCGAACTAATAATTCAAGCATTTTTGTGGTAACATATTGCCGCATGCAAAAAACATTATACACAAGAAAAATTTTCGGCGACAACATATTCACCGAAAAAATAAAAAAAATAAGAGACTTAAATTATTATGTTGGCTTTTATTGTATGTTGACAACACCCTTGGCAACTCAAAAAACTTAATGATGCAGTTCTTTTCGCTGTACGATTTATCGCATTTCTAGTGTTTTTAGAATAGTGAGTAAAACAAAAGAGTTATATTAAAATTAATACAATAAATTTTTTTCTGAATTTTACCTTAAGGCTACGCATTGTATTTGCTATTTCTTGAGTAGCCATTAAAACAAACCTTCAAAGGGTTTCAGATTTTGTTGAATGTGAGAAAAACCTCACATCAAACGGATTGGAAGACTTTTGAAACAGATAAAAATTTAAAAAATTTTATAATAAATGCTGCTTGAATAAGTTGTTTCTTTACAAATAATGTTTTTAGTTTGCAGAATTCAATCGATATTTTTAACATTTAATTTAAGCTAAAATCTTATTTTTTTAAGTAAACCGATTTTGTCGTGCTAAAGTCCTTGAAACTGTTTTTATTGATTACAGTCAGTGATGGCTTTAGTACGGTGCAAACGGAGTGGCTGAACTGCCCCCCTCTAAAAAACGTCAAAAATTGATCTATTTCTTTATAGTAGGATCGTGGTGGTGCCCCCCCATGTCTGCACCTCAAATTTAGAACGAAAGCAGGTATGTATTCGATTGATAGTAAGGACCTTTTTTTACAGATCACTTTAAGTTTGGGACAAAAATGAAGGTTTAGGACAGCAATAAAAAGTGAAAACCCATTTTTTGGTTAGAGATCACATCAATTTGGGACAAAAAAAACTTGGCGCAGTAAAAAGTGGCCCACCCTATTTTTCTTTTACCCGGTCCCACATTTGGTAAAGCCAACATTGATTATCCTCTATCAATACGTGATGAAAGTCTAACTACATTAATTGCTTATTGTAAATCTATTGCACTAGTCAAGTATGAAATAGTTACAAAAATATTTTTTGCTTTGACTGATTTAGACCATTACTGACAATCAAGAAAATATCTTTGAATTGTCTGACTTTTCGCAACTAAACGAAATAGTGGGAGAGTTACAGCGCTCTATCACCAGTGCGCTTGAAGGTACGTAACTTTCATTTTCAACTTTCATTGCTAATCTTATAACTATGATGTATGCGTAGTCATGTAAAATTTTGCCCTTATTTCATAAATCAAGAATAGAAATCATTTTACAATTTTAACAATTTTAAAAAAGCTGATGTATTAAACAATTTCACTATTTTGAAACGGTGCGCCTCGGTTGAAATTTTTCAAATTTTTCTTATCTTTTGGTAATTTTTCATAACCGTAACGTTTTTCTTTTGAAGAACCATTAAAAACATAAGTTTTCTTATGAGTAGTCCCTATTTATTTGGGGTTTGAGAAGCAAGAGATAAAATTTTGAGAGAACCGACAACTAACAGTAAACTACTTGTTTTTATATTGGTTTTTTGTTTGGCTAAATCAGTTTGTTAGAGCCGGGGGCCGGATTCAGATTTCTCGGACCTCCCCGGGTCAAAGCGAGAGAAAAAAGTCTTCACTTCGAATCGATTTCTGATTTCGCTATTATTTCTCCCAAAATTGTAGTGACTTTAAAAAAAAAAAAAAGGTCTCCACTTCGGTTCGAGCTCTAGTTTCGCTATTTTTCTCCTAAAATCTTAATGTGTTCTCCAAAGGAAAAAACAAGGTAAAAACCTGAAACTAGGGTGTTCCCGATATAATTCTATCCAACTGTGGCTCAAAGTGAGTGCATACGTTTTTTAAAAAGAGCTCCGCAAGCTGGATGAAAAACCTTAGCGGGCCGTAGTTTGGTGAGCACTGGGCTAAATATTCCGAGCATACATAAAAACTAAGTCAACTTTCAGACCCGCTGCAAACCGATAAAAAAATTGTGCAACTGTTCCCAATTGTGACGTTTATTCCTCTTCTTGAGAGTGGCTGATTTTCTGCTTGGATAATCCAGACACTTTTCACTTCGCGTCTTAGGATCACGAGAATTCTTTTGTCTCCCGTGCGTTGCATAACTATTCTTCACTCCCATTTCCTCACCAACTTCTATACCTCAACTTGGAGACGCGCGTGCCGCTCCGACCTCTTTCAACACCGAAGTCCCGACTTGACGAACTGTCTCGCTCTCGTCTACGCTGCAACAGGTATCAATTCCTCCCCAATCATAACTGCATAGCTAGGATTCTTTAATCAGAGATTTCTTTGAACAGTAACTATGATTCTAATAGGCATTTTCTTGTGTCATAACTGCATTATGTGTCATATCTTTAGTATTAAACTCACTAGATCAAGCGAGGTTGGGCTATTCTCTTTTTACTGTGTTTCCGATATTTAGTCCATTTCGCTGAGTTACGCTATCTTGTTGAGACTGCAAAGTTGATTTAAGAAAAGATTAGTTGAACCTAGCACCGCTGCCGTGTTCAGCGCATGATCTTAAGAATTAACCTTATCAATGCTAGATCACCCACTAAATAGCGCAGCTTGTTACATTGATTTTTTTTATTACTGTATATGTTGCTTCATTTAAAATGATTTATTTAGGAAACTCGCTTTCAAACGACACGAACAAACTGCAGCACGCAGAAGCAGGCATACAAGCGACTATCACTCACGTGAGTAAATGGGAGTGATGTGCTTTTTGTCTTTTCATATTCTTAAGTGCCGATTTTGCGATGTATCGTTATCAAATGCGGCAGGTTACTGATGTTATTATATAATTTTTTGTGGTCTGCTGCTTTTGTTTTGATTACATCAATGTACCTCTCGCGAAATCGTCTAAGAAAAAATGGCAAGAAATGGAATTGAGCAAATTGTTGGGTTTGTACACATGACCAGGTGAATTTTGTTTCTTTACCATTTTTAATTAATCCTGTGACTGAAACTTATATTTTTTTCTAGTTTTCACAACCTCTCGTGGAATTGAACTCGTTTTATTCTTATTTATCGAACTTTGACCTCGATGGCTTAAATGAAGCGGAAGTAAGAATGATTCGCTTTATTTGCGTTTTCAAAAAGGCTTTACAAAAGCAAAACTTGTTTTTGTTTATAAGCAAAGAACATACAAAGAGACAGCGCGGCCGCCATCGTCGTCGCTCCGTCAGTGTCAGACAATCAGATGGAGGAAACGACAACAGCGTGTCAACAGGACGAACATAAACTATCTTGTCATTCAGCAATTGGTTCAGAATATAAACTTGTTCTTTTATCCGACATTAAGCTTCTTAAAAAAGCAGTCGATTAAAAGCTTACAATCGTCTTTAAACTAAAAGAGAAGATGCAATCGCATAGTTAAGAGAAACTTGCTGGAAACAAAATACGGGAGACATACGGTGACATTACAAACACAGCACAAGTAACAAACTGTAATTATGCTTTGTAGAAAAGCGATTTTCTATCTATTTACAAGTGAAAAATGATGGAAGTATTTGTTTGTTTGTTTTTTTATATAGCCATTCTTGTGTACATACAAATGAACAAGGTAAATAACAAATTACGATGTTTAAAAGCGAGAAGAATCTAAAGGCAATTTACAATTGCATTTCGACTTGGCCTCGAAAAGAAACACAGCAAATCAAAAATGAACATTAGTTAAAGAGAGAGAGAGAGAGAGAGAGAGAGAGAGAGAGAGAAAGTGAAAGTGAAAGTCCAGAGATAAAAAAATATTTCAGTGAGTGCCGAGAAAAGATCGAATTGAAACACCAACTAAAAGATGGTGACACTCGGGGACAGAGTGCGGTATCACGTGATCAAAGCCCCGGTATGACAAACAATCCGACTAAATCAATACCCTTGAAGTCGATTTTTCACGGTCACTCGATTAGTGACGACTGCAAAACACTCAAAATTGGTCTAACGTAAAACAAAATGGCAGCTCGAATGACGAAACAATAACAAAAGTACCCAGTTATGTTTCGATACGATACAAACAAAAAAGAGAGTGGAGTCGATCACGGCGCTCGACGTCCGGAGACAAAGAGACGGGAAAATATTGCAACTCGAGTGATTCCGTTCAGGAAAAAGCAAAAACGGATCATGAACCGCGAAGAAAACCCGCTGGGATTTTTCGGACACAAAATAAATTTAATTTAAAACCCGTTCAATCAAATGGCCTTGCGTGTGCACTTGAAGAGGAATACTTCGTCATTCGAAGTCAAGGTACAAAACAAGTACTTCCATTTAAGACTTGATAAGTTAATTGCAAATAAATTGCTAAAAATAATATAGTCGGCTTTCAAAAACAACATCAAGTTGGTTTCCTTTGTTCTGTATATTTATGATGGTGTTATTCATCTTTCTATCAATTAATTTAATGGAATTTGGTCTATATCAGTTTTAGCGTTTAGAAACGTATAGAAAACATAAAATACAATTAAATGATTGTCGAAAAATCATCCTATTATCATCAAAGCGACTTCCTTTTTTTGAATTTTTTTTTCGAACGTTTTCAAACAATTAAAGATATTGGGATGACAGAGTTTTGTTTAAACATTGGTCGATAAATAATTAACAGAACAGTAGACCTTACGATGGACTTTTTTTTGCTTAAATCACGAAAAATGTAAATTTCTTTTTTCGTCGTCTAATGACACAACAAGAAATACAAGCGAAGCGTGGTGCCGCTATTGCTTCGTACATATAAATATTATAAGGCAACTGCAATTCATAAACAAGGTCCTCACGTCGGGGTCACGTGTCCTCGATCACAGTAGGTTCTCCTCGAATTTCTTCATTATATCAGACTGCTGGTATATATCGATCTGACCCGACATCTGTTTGCGCCGTAGTCGCTGTTGCTCGCGCATCTCTGCGATCTTGTTCTGACGGGCCGTGTCGGTTCCGTCGCTAGGCGGAGGTAAGTGGGGGCGGGCAGCTTGCTGGCGTGCGTTCTTCATCTCCTCTTCCATTCGCTCTCTGTTCGAAACAAAAATCAGGTTGAGTTAGGCAAAATGTAAACGGGTGAAGCAGCTGGAGCGTGGCAGTAGTTCGGTTTTCAATTAAAACAAGTTGAACGCCATTTTGATGTATTTTCAATAAAATTCTGTTAATTTGTGTTAAATCGAATATAACTTTTAAATATAAAAAAGCAAATTTTTCTTTTAAACCAAAGCCGTTATTAAACTCGCAACAAGATTTAAGCAAATACACAGTCAGCAGCATGGCTGAGTGCTTAAGAGCGCCTTGATTGTGATCGACTTGGTTTCGGTTCAAAACCTATTCGCGCTATTCTGTTGTGTCCTTGGAAAGACACTTTACGGTACTTGCCCCTGCTTGACGGTATTGGCAAGCAGTTCTAAATTTCAGTCATATCTCTACAAAACTAAATAACTAAAAGAAAACTTTAACCGAACAGCAGTATTTTTGGCATCTCCGAAAGCAGGTCGAAATAATTGCTTGTCCTAGGTATTAGCGCCTCCATCGCTTTCCTGCGACTCCAGGAATGAATAAAAACTGAAAATGAACGTTATTGTGCCATCTTGCATACCTTTGTTTCGCTTGTTCCATCTTTAGCCTTTCTTTTTCTTGCTGTTCCTTTTCAAGACGCCTTTGCTCTTCCAAAATAGTACTCATCCTCTTTCTTTCTTCAGCTTGCTTTTTAAAAGTCTCGAAACTTAAGGCGGCATTGGTGGCGCGGGGAAGTTGTGTGGCGCCACCTTGCGATAACGGACCGGCGGGCACGTATTTTGAGCCCCAACCAAGCTTTATCCAAGCAAGGTGCGATTTGACTTTGACGTCAGCGGACTGCAAGCAAGATGATAATAAACAAATGTCAAAAAACCTAATCAATAAAGCAAGTCTTGCATATGTTGAATTGAGAATTCACTAAATCATTGGTTTCCAACCTAGGGGTCGCGACCCCACGTGGGTTGTTTGACTTTCTTCTGGGGGTTGCAAAAGCTTTTGATAAACGATATAAAACGTAAAAGTTTTAATAAAAACATTTATAATTATTAGTTAATTAATTAAAAGTTATAAGTTTACTTAAAATTATTAATTGATATTTGATTTATGGCTAATAATATCGGAATCTTAAACAAAAAACTTACTTTAAACTTGTTGTGAAAAAAATTCTAAACATTACTATTAAATACAAATAGTTTATAACGTTATTATACAGAAGAGAACAAGCTTCGCACAATGTTCATTGCGCGGCGTAGGCAAACAAAAGTTTAAAAAGGCACCAAAATTGTTGAGCACACACAGGCAAAAGCAAGCATACAAAAAAATTCTGCTGTGTCACAAAACAGTTCTTAAGACAGTCTATTGCCGTACAGGAAGTTCGTATGCTATTAACAGTGAATGAGATTGATTAATTTCAAGAATTTTTATGTAGGTAAAAATGCTTTTTAGATTAAGGACGCCAGCAGGAAGTCGCAGATTAAATTTTTGCACGAAAGATTGAAAAGGCTATCGCCTCTTTCGGCTAACTTAGACTCATTTCTTTTGCTGAAAGTCGCACCCTTTTCCAGTGATAGGTGAAAGAGCGATCTCGGTTAGAGAAGCGCTGGGCTGTGTAAGTAAAGAGGTACAGTGTAGTTGTCAAGATAAGACTTAAGTTGCCGTGAGAGAGAGAAGTTTGTGTAAAAGCTTTTATCCGTCATAATATTTCATTGGCCTCTTGCTATATCATTAATCCTGTTCATGCTTGTAGGTGCACCTGCCTATACAAATGTAATCCAGGTCTTGCAATATCGTTAATTTAGCAAGTGAAGTTTAATTCAGCGTTTCTTTAACAGTTCAATAAAATTTTAAACGTTTGAACCTATAAAGGGTGGTAAACAAGGGGAGAACAAGGGGTGAACTAGCAAAGGCAGAGTTACCATTAGAACACCCCAAAAAATAAACACAGCTAACTAATCAAAGTGAGGGGGCATCAGAACTTGCAAGCTGTAGCTGTATTAAAATCTATTTTTCGGACAACGTCAAGTGAAGACAAAAATAAATAAATAATAAAAGACCTTTACCTTGTGTCCAAAAAAAGGTCGTATTTATTTTTCGAAAATAAAGTTTAATCCTTTTTTGGTGGAATGACATGTCAGTGAATAAAATAAAATTTAAGAAGCACCAAAAAAAGGGGTAAACAAAACCAAAAAAAGTTTAAGAAGCACTGCCTTTGGTTTAAATATCAGCAACGTGCCTGAGAAGGAGGAAGGTCGTATTGATAAAAAATGCGATCAGATATCTTATCACGTATCAGCATGTTCTATAAAGATGATGCTACACTTAAGAGCAGTCAATAGCCCTATAAAATGACTCAACTACGAAAGAGAAAACTTTGTCTGCATATTGGTCAATAATCAGCCATTTGATTTTTTTGCCTTTTCCATCGACATGGCTGTGTGAAAATAGCTTCTCTGCATTGCTGGGAATAAAGGACAAGACCAGGATTAAACAAATTGTATACCAGATCTATCGTGTGCTTTGATAACAACAAAGCCACGCATAAATAAACTTATGCCCAAGATGCAAGCCTAGTCATTAGTTTTCATTTAACAGAGTTGATTATTTTTATTTATTTTTTTCTTTTAATAGCCTACTACAAATGTATTAAATAGTCTACATATGCCACTATACCTAAAAAAATTATTTTTAAAAGAGGTCGTTAAGTTACATTGGATGGCTAAAATGGGTCGTGGTATAAAAAAATGGTTGAAAACCACTGCACTAAATAAATTCGAAAATGGGATGTCAGTCGAAAGATAATATTGGCACGAAGTGAAATTGTTCCAAGCTGAAAATTCTTGTATATCATGACGTCAGGCAGGATACTTCAATGCTTACATGACGAAACAGTACGTGTAATTTCGCAAACGGCGCGAACGTGGCATCAAAGCAGATCATTAACAAACCCTAACTGATGAAGCACCGCAAAAAAGTATAAAAATAACTTGTACAAAAACAAGTTTAAGCAACGAAAGTAATGAAACAAAACTCCCACCTTCTTTTCAGCACTTTGAGTTTCGTTGAGGGATGGAAGAGTAGGTTTTACGGGAGCCTCGGCGTCATTCGCTTGGGTTTGATTCTCGGTGGCTAGATCGATTCTCGACAAGTAATTATCAGTAACGACTGCAGCAGCTGCAGGGGGTGCAAGGGAGGACGGAGGTTTTCCCATCTGCAAGGAAAACGTATAAGTAGCGGTTGTTGTAACAAACAAGCGAACCTGACACTTACCGCAGGTGCGCCTAAAAGGACGCTGTTGGCTTGGGGGGGAGGCGCAACATCGACGGGGACAGCGACGGATCGCTGTTGCTGGGGTAAGGCGGGGGCCATAGCAGTTGGGGGTGCAAGAGTCTGGAAAACGAGAAAAGACGAGAATACAGAATGTAAAAATCATCAAATGTGTAATAGCACGTCAACCGTGCACATTACAAACCTGGGCTGATTTTGGGGCCGCCGGCATCTGAACGGAAGAATCGCCTGGCCCATGTTTATTGTGATATGAGGGGGGTAACTGAAAACAAGCTTGTGATTAATATTCAATCGAAATTATGGTTAATATTCAATAGACATAAAATATAAACTTTGAAGAAAGTTAATATTCAAAACCAGCCGAAATAAGTCTGACCTAATCAATCAAAATTTCGAGTAAACTTGAAGACATCGAAGTGAAACGCTTACCACAGTAGATTGAAGCGGCTGTTGCTGCGATGGGATAGGGTGGTGGTTGTTTTGATTATCGAGCTTTTCTGTTTCTATAAAATTATATGTAAATAGTCTACGAATTTTAAAAGTTGATTTTAAACGTGCGCAATTATAACCAGGAGCAAAACAAGCGCTGCTAACTGATGCCGACTTTATACCGCCGCTGCTAGCGCCACCCATGTAGTGTAATGGAGCCGGATTGCAAAAAACCTTGCATTGCGGTTTTACTGATAAAACTAAACGAATGTCTGCGAAGTTTAGCAAAAATTTCATTTCGTGAAGCACTTGCAAACAAAGGGAATTTCCCGCTTAACACTTTTGTATTTTAAATAGGTAATTGCCGCCGAAGCAGAGGCAAAAAAACAATCGCAAACTGTTTATATGTGAAATGTCACGACACTTCGTGGCTCAGACGAAAAAACAATCGTAAAATCGTATAGTTTACTCTTAAAAAACTGCACAGAAGAAGCAAAGCGATACCTGAATCACTCGAAGCCGATGAACTGGAGAAAGAGGAATCGCCCGTGTCCGATCGCTCTCCTCCGGAGGAGCTGCTCGATGTATCCGACAATCGACTTCCAGAAGATGGATTTATTTTATCTGAACAAATTTTTCAATTGCTCGCAAAAGCAAAAAATTAAAATACAATGGGTCGCGATAGGGCTGGAAACTCACTTTTTTTCGGCTTTTTCGTTGAACCAAGCTTACTATTGACATCTTCTAGCCTTTTTTCGAGCTCTTCCTGTTTCTTCTGAGTAACTTGTTGCTTTGTGGTCTTTTTTGCTGCAAATAAATCGACTAAAAGAAGGAGCAATGGAAAAGCTATCAACGCAAATTAAGCTAAACTTAACAAACTGCAACTGACAAATCAAAGCAACTCAGGGCAACACCGCGGCAAAGCCTCTTCGCAGCGGGTCACTTACTATAAGGCTTACGAGGTTTTTTCTTCAAGCAGGTGCTCACGTATTTCTCCAGTTCGCGCAGAGTCGACGGCTTCAAAGTCTCAAAATCGATTTCAATCTCATCCGGGTTCGAATCCTTCAGCGACGGCTCGCGAGTCTGCATCGCGACACGAAAGTTATCACATGCTGGTGTTTCCAGTCAAAAACTTACAAAAAAGCCCACCGTCTATTATTTTCTTCATTTAACTAATGTTTTTCAGTTCTGTTTTTTTTATGAAGACAAGAACTTGCAACGCTCTAAATCAATTTGACCAACACGTCAACTTGGGTAAAGGGCCAGTAGCTTGTAGACGTAGCTAAAATATATCAACAGTAGAATCCAACAACAAAAAAAGCCTACTTTTTTCTTCCCTTGGTTAAAGGCTCTGATGCAACACTGGATGCGACAGGCAAAGTTGCAGGAGGAGCAGGAGTGGGAGGCATTGCCGAACTTGCTCCGACTTTATTCTTCCGTTTCGTTTTCTCTACTTTAGGCTGAAAAGCAGTTTAGAAGTTAAGTCCAAACCCAAAACTTACGCTCGTAAGCACAAATGTATAGTATTACACGAGTATTTACTCAAAAACAGTCTTTAAATAAGGGGTTCAAAATGGTGCATGCGAAAGAATTGTTAAGTGACGACCGATTGGAAAAAAACAAAAGCAACAATAGCAAATGTTACACCTGCTTGTGCTTTTTCTTCTTTTTTTTCGTCTCATCGCACAGAAGAGCTTCTTGCTGCTGAGTAAGCTGGGAGAGTTGAGCGTGCACCATTTTCAACTGTAATAACAAACATTGGGTCACTACCTGACCCAAGTGGGAAAGTTTGGTACGGGGCCACACGTAGCAAAAGACGACTTACTTGCTCCTGAAGAGCCGCGAGTTTTATCGTTCTTTCGTCATCTTCGCTTTCCGATGATGACAAAGATGAGGAGGATGAGGAAGAGGATCGCGAGGCTGACTCTTCCGGCTCCGTGTGATGCTTTTTCCTGCGCTTCTTTTTGGACTTTTCGTACGAAGTGTCCTTCGGAACGGAAGCAGCAGGAGGAAGAACTACAAGAGGAGGACCACTGGAGGACTTAGGCTCATCGGGCATCTTAGCGTACCTAAGACAAAACAAGTCAACGTAAAGAAACGGAGAGTGACAGGGCCCTTAATAGCATGGTGAGTTTAAGAATTTATAAAAGCGCAACCTGACCAATGCGACTGCTTTACTTACCGCGTTTCAAAGAGGTCGGAGAGTTTTTTTGCCATTGCGACCACGTCGTGATCCGGCGGTTTATACTTGTAACAATTGGTAATTATTAAACGCATGTCAAACGCGAACTCGCCGGCCGTCTCGTATCTCCTGCAAACCAATTCAACTTCACTGCAAATCACCGCTGATTGCTTCCTTCGAAGCTGAGCGAGAATGCTGTGGCGCTCAAACGATCAAAGAATCGAACGCAACGCTCACCTTTCTTCCAGCTTCGTTTTTATCGTGCCAAGATCCATGGGATGCTTGATGACGTCATAGTAGTTGTGCAAGCCCAACGCCTCGGCGTCCACTGCTTTGTAAAAGGGCCAGCAGAAGCTCTATGAAACCAGTATCGTCGATTGTCAAACTATTCGGCAAGAGTTAGCGAACATTCAACAAACTCACGGCGTGTCTCTTGGAAAATAATTCCTTCAGGAGAGTACTGCAGTATTTTAATTGCTCGTTTAACTTTGTTGCCTTGGTTTTTTTCGGCTGAGACTCGCCCTGAAAACATACGAAAAAAACTTAATCCAAACTCAAAACACTGTATTATTTCTCAACCATATTCAGCTTTTAAGCAATAAATATTTTAATTGTACGTGTGCTATCAACCAGGCGTTAAAGTTAAGTAAAGTCACGGCCTGTACGAAACGTAAAACATTAGGAGCCAACCGTATTAAACTCTAAAAACACAAGAGCAATAACTTAAAAGGTATTACTTGTGATGGGCATAACATGCATTTTATCAACAACTTATCCCCAAAAACCAAACGCGATAATTAAAACACGACGCTTTATACTGTATCAATCGCTACACAAGTCGCCGGTAATCCACTTCTGCTATAAATGAAGTTGCTTACGAACTACTAACGCAAATATGCGCTTTTTAAAAAGTCCCGAACAATGCGAATATCTGCTCGACGCCGCAAAAGTCAAGTTATTCATGCAAAGTAAACTTCGCTTCTAACGAATACAATCATGCAAACGCTTTGACATCGAAGTTTGTTCGAATTGTTAGTTTCTGCGGTTACGTCTTTATTTATGCAAAAACTCGCAAGACGCAAGTGGTCTGAAACTTTAGGCCTAAATAAATTAGTGACGACCAAAAAAAATTATTATATTCGAAAAGTGCGTTATGGCAGCATCTACGGTATGCACTGAAGCCTTCAATTTCAATCAATTGACTGCATGTGTCAACCGGTAACCAAAAAAGGTACCTCAGTTTGTCAAAATTTGTTCGAAAACATTCGTGAAGACTTAAGAAGTACAAATAGACAAGATCAAGAATATTTGGATTAGTTTAGCATCCTGGTTTACGTGAAATGAAATCTGCCAATATATTGCGTCAAGGACAAGTCAACTCCACAATCCGCTAAATGTTTCGCAGCTTTGTCTCCAACATTTTGATAGAAAAAAAAAGCGAAAACACTAATCGCTACAATCTTATCACTTATCACTAGGACAACCAAAAGTCAATAAAGTCAAATTTTTTCTGCCTTGTTTAGAAGTGATGAAACGCCCACAAACTAAATTTCAGGTTGATGCGATGAGAGGTTTCAAAGTTATTAAGTCAAGAAAAATTAAAAATTCAGGGTTAGGTCAAAAAAAAGTTTGGCGCATTTTCTTTTCGACATTAATTATTTAAGTGTCACGACTCACGAATAAATTAGGTAGGTTGTGCTAGGCTAGATTTTGCCGTTTGGATTAATTGATTTACCACAATTGTTTTCACATGTCTCAGCCTTCAGTTGGTCTATTGTGCAAATTGTGACGTAATAGTTTTGTATTGCCAACTAAAGGGCGATTGAATATTAAGTAGACTAGGCGTGGAAGGCAGGTAATGTGGTCTTCCTTCTAGGTTAGTTAATACTCAAGTCATTTTGCATACAGTGTTGAGTTTTAGTTTACTAGTGTTTTCGTTTGCTTTTAGCTATCATGCCTAAGGTTAAGCAATTATATTCTTCCAAAGTTCGTGGTATACTGCATGAATAAGCTTCTGAGTTTACCTCAACACCTAAAGGTAAACTCTTTTGCAAAGTCTGTGATAGCATAGTGAAATGCGACAAAAAGTTTATGGTGGATTCACACCGCGGCAGTGCAAAACACCAAAGAGGCTTCTTACATGAAAAGGCAGGTACGCAAACATTTCTTAAAACTCCTATACCGGATTTTGCAAAAAAAGTTATTAAGGCGTTTCTTTGTGCTGACATACCATTGCACAAGTTGAGAAATAGCCACCTGTCATCTTTGTTTAAACAGCTTGGTAATCCGTTACCTTCCGAGGGAAAATGTCGTTCGAAAGTTGAGAAGTTAGCTGAAGAAGAAGCCTTACGATTGAATGATTATTTGAAAGACCAAGAAATGTTTATGGTTGTGGATGAGAGTGACATAAATGGCAAAGACTTCTTGAATATCTTAGTTGGCAAGTTGACAGCTCTCGAAAAACGTTACTATTCAACTGTAAGACTCTTTCGCAGTCTGCGAACAGTAACATCGTAACTCGAAAAATTGACGATGCAGTTCACTTTCTTGGTGTTGCACGACAAAACTTTTGCTTGTTGTTCTTTTGTTTGTTGATACATGACTGCTGCTGGAGTCCTGTTAAAAACACTATATCCCAGGCTCTTCCAAGTTACATGCATGGCTCATCTTCTGCATAATTGTGCTATGAAAGTGAGAGCTAACTACCCTGCTGTTGACAAGTTGGTTGCCAGGGTAAAAGCAGTGACCACTAAGAACAGGTCAAGAAGAGTTTTTTTTACTTCCATTGGCCAACCTCCACAGCCAGTTATAACTAGATGGGGCAGTTTGTTGACGGCTGCTTTCTATTACTCAAGAAATTTTCCAGAAGTAAGAAAAATTTTGGAAGGCTTCCATGATGGTGGTGTCCTCGTGCGGCGTGCTCAAGAGGCTGTAAAAGCTCCCAACTTAGCTACTCAACTTGTAGAAATAGAGGAGCAGTACAGTGCACTAGTTGACACAATTCAGAAGATGGAAGATAGCCGTTGCACCATTCAATAAGCTTACCAAAAAATGACGTCCCTTGACTTTGGTGTTGATGGCTGCCAAATTGGAAGATATATTCAAGAAAGAATGTCAAGGAATGACATCAACTGCATTGTGAAAATGGGTCGAGGTGATATTTCGCGACATTTGTACAGTCTTTTAAGCAACTCCCAAGCAACCTCTGCGTCAGTAGAGAGAAGCTTCTCTATTTTACGAAAACTTCTGGTGAGAGACAGAAACTTTAAAGACGATAAGGTGAGGCACTACTTGATGCTGAAGTACAACACCGCGTAATCCTGTCATTGAATTCAGGATAGTGAAAGATACTGCATATTCATCTCTTGTTTTTTTTCGAACAACTTTCGTTGCCTGTTTTTACCTGTATAGTAGTTTGCTTGAGTCTTTCGTGTTTTTTCGTTTTTATGTTATTTCATTGGAAACAAGAAGACTTTCTTACTAAAAGTTTGATTTCTAATAAAATTTTTGCATTTTGCACAGTTGCAAGCGCATGAACTTATTGGCCAAAATAAGGTCAAAATTTGTAAAATTTTAAGTCAAAATTTCAAGATTTTTTGGTTAAAAATTGGTTGCCCTACTCATCACTCACCGCTTCACCCGAGTCCAAATCACGTGATCGCGGCGGCCGAATCATCCGGCCTGAGCTCTCTCGGCGGCCGACCGACTGAAGCCGGCCGGGGAGACGATTCGAGGCGTCGGTCGACTCCCCCTCTTCGAAAACAACCGATGAGTCGTTGTGGAAAGTACTGTTTTCGTGAGGAAGAGCGGCTGACGGAATTTTGCCAGGAGCAGTTGCAACGGCTGGAGTGGTAGTATTCGCTTTTCTTTTAACTCCTCTTTTTATTTTGGAATGCGATGCGTTCGCACCGGATGAAGACTGAAGCAAAAAAATCGATTGAGGTTGAAATGCGCGTTTGACAGTTTTTTAAAAACTCGTCACCATCGAAAAATGATTCAAATCAAAAATAGAAAATATTATATGATAAAAAGTGGGGAAATCTAACCTGCGCGTGAGAGTTGTTGATTTGTACTATCGGTGAAGCGGTTAAGGTGGGAGCTGCAGTACCGCTTTCTTCATTTGCAGGGGCATGAAGCGATTGAGGTTCTTCGAGGGAAATGGCGTTGCCTCGAGGCGTGTCATTGCTCGACGACACTGTCTGGTTAATGCTTAAGTCGCTGGTTCGCTTCCGAGTGACGGTTCCGCCGCCGCGAACCGCTTTGCCTTTTGCCTTCTTTCCTTTGGTCGGCACATCGATTTCGACCTCGGAAACAGGCATGTCTTTCAATTTCTCAAGGAAAAGCTTTTCCAAGGTCCTAGCCATCAAAACGACGTCGTCAGTCGGCTGCAAAGCAACGATAGAGGTTGGAGTTATTTTTTTTCTTTTACTGTTAACGTGGGTATGCACTGACGGCAACAGTTTCATGGGGGTTCACACAGGCTACAACAGTTTTGCTGTGGTTATTCCCCAAACGTTACAGTTTTATGCGGGTTCACATTGATTTCAACTGCTTCAAACCAACTTGTATGGTTTCAGAGCTAAATGTCGCTTTTTTTCTTTTTATAAACGTCACCCATCAAATTCGTATTAACGTGGTTTGACGGTAGCCAAATAACTAAATATTAAAGAGTAATAGCAGCCAACACTTAATCAAGATAAGTCTATTATATCATCTAACCTTAAAAATATTTTAAATTAAAATTGAAATTGAAATTGAAAACGCATGGATATTGGACAAGCACTTTTCAAACACATACGTTTCAACAGCAAACGAAACCAAACATTTATGAAGTAAGTTTATAAAAATTAAAAGTAAAACAAAGGCAAATAAAACAAAAGTTATTTTGATACTAAAATATTAAACCATACATTACCATGTTGTATATATAGCAATTGGAAAACATGAGATTGAAATCTTGAATACATTCTTTCCCAGCAGTATATTGATATGAATCAAGTTTTTTCTTTATTAAAGACAAATCCATTGGATATTTGATAATATCAAAATAATCCTAAAAACTTTAATATGTAAATGACAGATACAGCAGGTTTAGCAACAAACAAGTAAAAATATGCTACTTTTTAAAAAACAATTTTTATATCAAAGAAAACAATGTATACTAATTATCAATTCATAAAAATTATTTTGAAAAATATATGTATTAGTGTTAAATGCATGTATGGGATAATTTTACTAAAACACTTTAATAAACTTTGACTAAAATAAAATAAACAAGTTGACCAATTACTAATCAAAAATTCAAACAAAAGCAAAAGAGTTTGGTCAATAAACCAGTCAAATAAACATAAAAAATCAACAATGAAAGCTGCCATCAAGTGTAAGAAATATAAAAATTACACAAACACAAAAATTGAATTAATGTAAAATCAATATGCAAATATCTTCCTTAAAAATCTTCATTATTTAGTAGGTTGTAATGAATTTTATAAAGATGTTTTTTTGTATAGCACTCATGTCAAATATATGAGTGAAGTTATTGTTTCTTTTTTTCAACATTAGTAACTTACCGACAAATTCAATTCAACAGGGTCTACAGGAGAGCGAAAAGGCCAAGAAAAGTGATTCTTCAATAAAGCAGGATAAACAGTTTTTTTTAGATAGAGCAACTGATTTGTTAACCGACGAGATTGAGGTGCCTGGTTGGCTCCATCTTCTGTCATCGCTTCAACAGAAACCTCAGTCTGAAAAAAAACAAAATGTCTACCAACTTTTTCAAAATGATACTCCTACAATGGTCTCAAGATGAATAAAAAAAAAAGCAAAGCATTTACTTAAATAAAAAAGGGATGTTTTAATTAAATTACATTATTAAAAATTTGGTACGATTTAGTCAAAAATAAACAAAATTAAAAATAAATATTATTTGGTCATATATTCTTCCAAAAACTATTTAAATACAACTATTTTCTTAATCTGATGTTTGAAGCTTAGATGATGATTATACTTTTGTGACAAAAAGATTTTAAAAAATAGTAAAATTAGGCACTAGACACTCTTAATTAGGCCAAGCATAATTCCTTTTTACCGCAGAAGAAAAAAATTTATCGCAAAGATCTTTCAGTCTCCTTTTCGAATATGTTTTTATCATAATATGAAGTAAATAAATGTATTGTTTTATTTACCGTTTGTTGTTAGGCTTATGCTAGAGATTGTGAGAGAAACAGAAAATTGTGCACTAAAGTTGACTATTTTTTATTTGGGCACAAGCTTTTGTGGGCTACTGCTTTGTGGGCTACTCAGGCTACTACTACTTGAAGTGAGCAGTAGCCCACAAAAGCTTGTGCCCAAATAAAAAATAGTCAACTTTAATGCACAATTTTCTGTTTCTCTCACTTGATTTGAAAAGTTGACACGGCTCCCCCAATTCTATTTCTTGTAATTCTTCGATGCTAGAGATTGTGTTTTCTTTCATTTTATTTGACTTGCAATTTTTAATACTTTTAAATTTCCAAAATAACCAAACATTTTTTTTTTTTTTTTTTTTTTTGATGCAAAACATTGCCGTAAGTTTAGTTCATTTCCAAGTAATTTACAATAAAAATAAATAAATAGAATGTAATAGATAAACGCTCGTATATTACAAATAAAAGTTAGATACCCAGTAGATTAGCTTAATCACCTGGCTATGAATAATTTGACAGAAGCAGCAGATCCAGCCTTTCAGCTCTATTTCTCCTGCATTTGCTTTGTCGTAATCTTCGGCCGAAACATTGGAATTACACGAGCGATGTTGCCATCGGGAACAACATTCACATTCAAGACCCTGGTCTTCAAACTTTACGTAATTTTTGCAAACCGTACAACAGTCCATTTCAGGAATTTGTTTTAAAATGTTCAATGGAAATTTTAAAATGTTTTTGGCTTTCTCAATTGATGAGGTTTTTCAGATCTTTCTGGTTTTCATGGTTTTTTTGTTTCAATCCAGATAAAAATTGAAAAAGTTATTTCAACGCAACTTCTCAATCAGGTTTAGATAATTCCTTATTCGTACTGTTAAATTATACTTTGTTTGAAATCTTTGAAACAAAAGAAAAGCTGCAACATTTTGTTTTGACGACCGCACGCAAGTAATTAACAGATTAAATTTGCTTTGCAATCAAATTCAATGGAAAAAGAAAAAAACAGTTGTTGAAGAATTTACAAGAACTCTTTTAAATCAAAACTATGAAGACCTTATAATTGTAAACGTCTTTTTACAATTATTTTTAAAAGTTGTTGGACACATTGTAACATTAACTAAAAAGTATAAAAATTAATCACAAAAAAACGATAATAATTTAGTTGCCACAAATTTCAGAATTAAATCAAATAAAAAAACTATAATTTACTGTATTTCTTAACTATTAGTTGAAATTGTTTTCAATAGGCCATTTACGTTATCACATATATTTAAAGCTTGGCGCAACATATTTTAACAATAATATCAATATGTTCGCTTCAAATCTTCCAAACAAATGTTACGTTTATTCAAGCGTCTTGAAAAGTTTTTATTGTTTACAAGAATAGTAATTTTTTTCCATTACCCGTAATAATTTTATTTTATTTTCGTTACTTTTTATGTTAAGCAAATATTTTTCTAATTCTTTTTTTTTAAATTGTACTAGCATAATAAAATATGCTTATGTTTTGCCATATTCTAATAAAAGTTACTTTTTTCTAAATCAGTTCAAACAAAAATTATACAAACACATAGAAAACTCTATCAAACATTTCACGCAAATTGATCATTCCCGCATAGAACTTCTGACAGGTTTGAACATTGATACAATGCTACGTTCATTTTGAACTCTCTTATTTCACTTTTGCTTCAGTTTGCTTTCTAAAAGATTACATTAATTGATTCTGTGAATTAGTGCAAAAGCTTTTACCTTAAAAACAATCATCCGTTTTTTTACATTAAAGTGGGTCATAAACGTACGAAAAACTTTTTCTCACGAGGCAGCACATGAGCACAATGACGTACTGTTTTTTAAAGAAAGGTGTGAATTTTTTGTTCCTACAAAATTTTATTCAACTGTCATGTGTTTTAGAACGTCAAGTTTCTAAAATATGTATGTCTAAATGAGCAACAGGTTTAAATCAAAATAACATTTTATTTTATTTTTGAAAATGCCAAGTCAAACCTTAAATTTATCTTTCTAATGTAATTAATTGTCATTCTAATAAATAAAAGGGCAGCTGCTGATGCACGCGTGTCTGTTTGTTTTTGAGCGCTACAATAGATCGCTGGCAAACTGTTCATTGTTTTGCTTTTGTTTCGTTTTCTTATGATTTCAGATAAATTTAAACATAATTTTTTCGTTACTCGTTATCGCAGCGTGGTCGAGTGGTTAAAGCACCGGACTGATAATCAACATGGTCTCGGTTCAAAACCCACTTGCGCCATTCTGTTGTGTCCTTAGGAAAGACACTTTACGGCACTTTCCCCTGCTTGGTGGTCTTGACAAGCAGTTTTAAATTACAGTAATATCTCTACTAAATTACTAGCGGACAGCAATATCTTGGCATCTCCGGAAGCACCTATGTATAGCGTCTCCTTCGCTTTCCTGCGAGTCAGGAGGATAAATATAGAGATGAAATAAATAAAATACTTAGTAAAACTTTAGGTTTTATTTTTTTTCACCAGTTAATATTTAATCGTTCAGGGAAACCCTATTAAACAACATTTAAAAATTGTTTAGCGATAATTAAAACGCTGTTAAACAAATTTTAAAACTTAATTATGAAGACTTGATCGTGCATCAATTAGTAATTTAAAAAATAATTTTCGTTTTTATTTATTTTTTACCAAAGTTCTTGGGGGATTATAAAAAAACAACACTCTTACTTCAGTTACAAATCAGTAATAAAAAAACACAAAAAAAAACAAGACATAAATAAATATAATCAAAAAAGCATATTCAAAATAATTTTTTTATACTAAATGGTTTCTTCGTATAATCATTTGATATCGACCTAGTTACTGCTTTCTATTTTAAGTGTTGTCACCATTGCATAGGTAAGCGCCATGACCCAATTTTTTTAATTTGCAATAGCCCATGAAATAAATTCCCTTTACCAAGACACCCCGGAAATAATTCAGATAAGCAAACATACATTTCGTGTTATTCTGTCCGGAGGTCGTAATGTTTGCACTGAGTCCATAAAACAACAATCTGAACATCGGGACCACCTGGATAAGGATGAAGATGTTGAAAAATGAGGGTTCTCAATATTTATCGGTTTAAATGGTCCCTTATGGTACCTTAATTTCTTATACGTAAATTTGAAATTCACTTATGAGTATCTTTGAGATTCCTTGCAATAACCTTTGCAATCCGAAGAAGGATGGCGGCATTTGATTGAAAACATGGTTTGACGTAAAATTTGACTTTGCCCGAAATTTCTACGTTGAATGCAATTTAATCGTAAGCCATCTAACTGATTTTTGTTGACCTAACAAGTTCATAAACGCATTAAAAGGTACTTTATAGCAACATAATGTTATAGAATATTTTTTAATAGAAAGCTTTCGGTAAAAATGGCAATAAAGTATAACTGTTTTTGAATTCCGATAAAGAAACTTACAGAATTAAAATGTTGTCGAAATGCATAAACAAAAAATAACTTGAATTCCGTTAAAAAATTTTAAAGCTTAATTAAAAAACGCAATTTTCAGCAGTTTTTTTAGAAAATCATACTTTTTTTTAAACTAAAATAAAATGCGGGTGCAATTGATTTTCTATCGTAGGACCGACAAGAATCTTCGTTATGCCCAAGCTGTAACACTGTTTCGTCGGAGAAATCGTGTTGATTCGCCCGATGTTTCACATTTGCTTCACAACTACGCATTTGCTAATTATGACATATCTACTTCTTAACAGAAAACTTTGAAGTCGTAATCATTAAAGAACAAAAAAGGAAGAATATTTTAGAAATTTAACTATAATACTTTTAATAAGAAATATATCGATGACAAGAAATTTTTTTTCTAAAGTTTTGCAATAAATATCTTTGGAACGCTGTTTTTTTGATAACAACCTAATTATTTGCCATTTGATGAATGAATAGAGAAAAGTAAAAGTTTTTTTTTAAATCTTTTACTTTTCTCTATTCTTTCATCAAATAGCAAATTGTAATAACAAAATCAAATAACAAAATAACAAGCATTCTAGGCAAAAAATAATTAACAGTTTTCAACAACGTTGGAAGATTTTATCAACAACTCTAATTAAAAAAATAAAAGTTCTCTCTTTTGCTTGAGCAAGTGCTTTTACAATTTAGTAAATAATGCAAAAAAAACAGGTAAAATAAAAACTCAGACTTAAAAAAAACGAAACGAAATCGCAATTGCAAGCTTAGTTTTTAAAAATTGAGAAAATTTTTTACTCCCTTCCTGATCAACTAAAATAGTGGTTTGGCACTTTTGTCTTTAGTAAAAATTCACCAAACCCTTGCGTATGCATGGGCAAAGTATGACCGATATTTTTAATTAAGCCAACAAATATGAGTCTTTGTACCAACTAAAGATTATTTGCTGCCTTACAGAGCAGAGTTCTTTTTTATATTTCAGCACATTATTTTTTAACCTCTTTCTGTTTCTCTTCCACCACTTTTCAAATATTTTCCGATTCGTAACATCTAAATAAAGCAGTTTATAAAATTTAACCGTGCTAACATACGACTAAACGATTCAAAGATCGATTTTCAGCTAATTAGCATTGCAAATCATACGCAAGATTCCTGACTCAATCTTCTCTGCCCCGTCGTAAACAAGACGGCTGTTTTTGCAGCTCTCCTTTATAAACTCTTCATGAGTGCAGGGCTTTTTGCATTAAATTTTCATTAAAATCATTGCATTCTCATTAAAATTAACTTCTAAACTCCCGAGAAAGAAAAAAAGTGTTTTGGCGTGACTTAAAGTAAAAAGCAATACTTGTTTGTTTCTTCAATATGGCTATTGAAGTTGCGATTGGATAATTGTAAGATAAAAAAAAATGTACTTTTTCCTCGTTTTTGTTTTTATGATGGCCCTAGATTACTGTAAAATTAATCAAAAGTTTTTCACTTTTAAATTCACTTTGACATCGAAAATATGCAAACTTTTTTTACAACAATCAAAGCACACAACAATTTGAACATAAATTTTTGTTCAAAGTATTGTTTTTCTCAAACAAAAATAGTATTTTACAAAGATTTGTACATTTTCATCTCAAGAATTTTGCTAAAATAAAAAAATTTTTCCTTACTGTTTTTTTTTAAGTATGCAATACAATAATTAAATTTCTATATTGAAAGCTTAAATATAAATCCGGCTTCCACTTGTATGATTGTAAAAGGTTTTAGCTGAAACTAAAAACCTGACCTTGTACTTGAGCTCGAGAGTAAACAAGAGTGATAATATTATTACATTTTGTTGTGTTCAAAAGCTCTTTGAAAATTAAATAAACAAATAAAATTTCATAAACAAATTTTGTAAAAATCAAAGCAAAAAAAAGCACACAAAGAAAACAAAAAATATGTTTCTTTTATAAGTCTGAATAATATTTTCCTCCAAGCTACAAAGTAAAATTATATTTTACATATTTTATATTATTATTTAAAATTATGCTTATGCTGATGATCTAGCATTGTTGCATTCTTCTGGAAACTGGAAGGACTTGGAGGGGACCTTAAGTCAAGACATGTCCACACTGTCAGCGTATCTCCAGACTTGGAGGTTGAAGCTCAGTCACACTAAGACGGTGACGACAGCCTTTCATTTAAACAACCGAGAGGCCAAACGTGAGCTAAAGGTCTACAACAACGGTGGACTTTTACCGTTCTGTCCAACCCCTACTTATCTTGGGGTAAAACTGAACAGATCGCTCACGTTTCGTCACCATTTAGTGGCATTGCGCAAAAAACTATCTTCGCGCGTCATACTGCTGAGGCGACTCGTGGGCTCGGGATGGGGTGCTGGTGCTAAAACACTACGCATAGCCACTTTGTCTCTAGTCTACTCAACAGCTGAGTACTGGTGTTGGGCGATTCCATTCGTCCATGCACAAATGGGGTCTCGCTCCTTCACCGAATTGCGAGTGTGGCGCCTTTGAGCAAACCGCAGATCATGTACTAACAGCGTGCCCTATACATCGGGCACACATGGAGCACGAGGTCTGACGGTTTTGGATGACGAAACTCGATGCTGGCTTAATGACATCACTGCCAGCGTCTGATCCAGGCAGTGCAGCAGTCTGGGGTAGTAAAAGGATAAACCCTCGGCCCCAGTCCTGTTTGTGTCTGACCTGAAGTGGATACATCTTCAAACGACGACGACGACGACGACCTAAAATTAAATTAAATTACCTAACCGCATTTTTTGGTTTATCATTAAGTAAACCGTCTGTTTAAGCGTTTTATCAGTCACAAAGTTTTGATCCTTGTACAGATTATTTGTAAATCCAATCGAAAGTTTCAGTTATTTAGTCAACTGACATATTCTCTTTAAAAAAGAGTTATTCCTGCTTTTTTGTTATAAAAAATATTTCTAGTAAATATACTACTTTTGAAAACTAGCGTTGGGGAATTAAAAAAGAAAACAAAAAAAGATTTATACATTTTTTATTACACTGCTTTTCCGGAAAATAAATTGTGTCCAATATCATAATATCAGATGAAAAGTCGGGTAAAACAAAATGGCGGTTAGCGACGGGGCTTCATCAAGTCGTGTGCTTTTTAGTTCGGCATAATCAAATGATTCTTTCATACGCTTTTAGTTGAAAAATAAATCCATTTAAACAATTTTTTAAAAAGTAAAGAAGAAAGATTTTTGCCGCTCGTCGTTTCTCCGCTTTAAACACGTTTGATCACTAAAAAATTGGTTTTTACTTTTCTTCATTCATTTTTTTCCTTTTCGAAGAAACTAAAGTATTTTCATTTGAAGTTACTCCCAAGTAGCTTTATATTGGTAAATGCTATTGCCTTAAAAACACGGCCGGCGGTGCTCATGCGGCCAACAAAAATAATAATCAATATTGCCAACAGTATATTTTAAAATTGTTTAATTAAATCTTAATCAATTTTGGGGGCGATATGCACTTTTTTATAACAAAAACGCACAATTTGCATTTCAATTTTTTTAAAAATCAGAGTGCATTCATTGGGTTTTGCATTGTTTTAAAGCATTTTCCCCAAAAAAAATTTTTTCGCAACAACATATTTCTGTTATTTTGGGAAAGAACGATCACTTGATCGCCAAAGTATTGACATGGTAACTTCGTACAGACATTTCTGCAGGGTGGTCAAGTGGTTAGAGCGCCAGGATTGTGATCGACATGGTCCTGGTTCAAAACCTACTCGCATCATTCTGTTGTGTCCTTGGGAAAGACATTTAACGGCACTTTGCCCTGTTTGGTGATCTTGGCAAGCAGTTCTAAATTAAAGTCATATCTCTATCAAAGTACAAGCGGACTGCAATATCTTGGCATCTCCAGACGCTGGTCGGGGTAATTGCTTACCCTATGTATAGCGCCTCCGTCGCTTCCCTGCAAGTCAGGAGGATAAATATAGAGATAAAATAAAATAAAAAATAAAAATAAAAATTTCTAAACAAGGATGAAGCGAGACAAAAAACCTACTCAGAAAAAGTTGGAAGGAAAGAATGAGAAAACTGAAACTTCAGCATTGTTTTGTCATTTGCATCATTTTGTAAAGGCATTGCCAGTAAAAGCTTATTTTCAATATTTTATGATCCAAAAAGATTCTGTAAAAGTAATTTTGGCTCGGTGTAAAAAAAGAGCAACAATTTTCATGTTAAAATATGTCAATGTGAACTATTTAAAGTTAAGCTACGTAAACTGCATATGTTCATGAACCTTTCTGATAAGATTATTTTAACCAATTTCGAAACTTTGGCGTCAAAATTTTTAATAACAACTTCTTGACAAAAAAGCAAATTTTTGTTTAAACTACTGTAACCAAACAGTTTGATAAACACTTTGAATTATAAAGATCTTCAGTTTTATGGCAAGCAAGAAATTTACTATAAAAAAGATGAGTATAGGGAATCACTCCTAACTCTGCCATTGCTTTAATGAATATAACCAAAATCACTTTTGGCCTGCAATATATTCAATAGATCGAGAAAATGCACACACAGGGGTAATTTGACCTCTTACCATCGAGGCAAATGACACATTACTGTGCAAAAGTACAAAGACTCATTCGATTTCGACCAATATCACATTGGTACTTCGCTGTTTACGACCGCATTGCGCTAATTTTCAACAGCCAGGACAATTACTGGTGAAAATTGACTTGGTAAAGTGCAAACAATAATCAAGCTAGCTAATTTGAGGAAAAAAAAAATTTTTTATCTAGACACAAATATTAGAAGATTGAAAGCATTGTTTGGGGGGCTCAATTTGTAAAAAAGAAAAGGTAGTCTTGTCATAAAACAATCACTTTGAATTATATCTAGAAATTTTGCTGTAGTTGGCTGCATAGGGCTGGGAGAGAAGCGCCATTTTAAAGGCGACAATACACTCGGCATGGCCTTCCATTCAGTTTTTTTTATTGCAATCGTGGGAAAGATGTTTTACGTTAATTCAATTGCTTGGAGTTTTAAAATTAAACTTTAAAATACAGTTATATTATTTAACAATTTATTCAATTAAAAATAAAGAAAAAATTTTAACGAAATAATAATATTCTGTTATCTTCCAAAGCTGGTCGGGAAAAATTGCTTAACAGTTGTTTTAAATGTAGCACTTTAAATCTTGTCCTGAAAAATGTGAGAAGAATTAGATGATGCATGATGATTTGCAAATGATTGTAAATAAGCTTTCGTTTTAAACTGTTATTCAGTAAAAATATTTTTCACAATTTTTTTTAAAAAAAATTTCAAACTTTACTGTTTGGTCATAAAAGAAGTCGTGTAATGCTTGAGAGCAAATTGGAGAAATTATAGTGTAACAGGTCCATGAACTTTGAATCTTCCGCTTTCCTAAGCCATCGTTGTAAAAATACAATGTAATAAACTTAGAATTTAGATAAAGCTTATAGACATACATTTAGAAAAGCAACAAATGGTAAGTAAACAATTAGAGATTTCGTTTTTATTTTTGGTTAGATCGTTTTACTTCGCATACGTAGAGAAAAATCCGCCTAACAGTTGGGACAAAATGAATAATATTTTGAAAAATATTGTTAAGTGGTCATATATCTGCGCATAATCTAGATGAAAATAATTTTACTTTTGTCGAATATTATTTTGTAAACCATTTTTGATTTATTGACTCGTCAACTTGGTATTCCAGAGCCAATTGGCGAAGTCGATAGGCGAAGCTTGACGATTCACGACAAGAAACTTCGGCAGCGTGGCCGAGTAGTTATGAAGAGCGCTATGATTGTGATCGACATAACTTCGGTTCAAAATCTACTCGCACTATTCTGCAGTGTCGTGGGGAAAGACACTTTACGGCAGTTTTCTCTGCGAGGCGGACTGGGCAAGCAGTTGTGAATTTCATTCATATCTCTGTAAAACTAAAAAACCAAAGTATAAAAACATTTTAACCGGTCAGCAATATCTCAGCATCTCTAGAAGCATTTTGTGGTAATTGCCTGTCCTATGTATAGTGCCTCCATAGTTTTCTTGGAAGTCAGGAGGATAGAAATAGAGAGAAAATGAAATGAAATGTGATGAATATTTTATTTCATGACAAAGTGCAATCTGATTACTAGTACGAGTCTGCTTCGGAGCACGAAGCAATTAAATACAATACCTTTATTTGTTTTTTTATTTATAATATTCCTTATCAGCAAAAACAAAATGGAATCAAACGCAATTTTTTTTATTTGCTTAAAAACCAAAAGCAAAATGGAACCAGATGCAAATTTTTTTTATTTGTTTAAAAAACCAAAATCAAAATGAAACCACATGAAAGTTCTAAGAAGTAATTAAACAAAGACAAATAAGAAATAATTAAACAAAGGCAAATAGGATTAAGTTTAATGGACGCTATCAACTTCTTCAAAACGTTGATAACTGATGCAGCTGGTAAAGTTTGAAACACGTTGACTACATTTTTTTAGCTTAATCCTTTTCACCTTTGTTTAATTACTTAGAACTTTCCATGTGGTTTCATTTTGTTTTTAGCTTTTAAGCAAATAAAAAAAAATTTGCATTTCCTTCCATTTTGTTTTTGGTTTTCAAGCAAATAAAAAAATTTGCATTTGCTTTCATTTTGTTTTGGCTAATAAGGAATATTAAAAATAAAGAAACAAACAAAAGTTTATCATAAATAATTAGAAAGAAACAAACATTAGTTTAATTACCTCTTAGAACTTTCCATCTGGTTCCATTTTGTTTTTGGTTTTTTAAGCGAATAATGATAAAAAATTACTTGATTTTTTTAGCTTTACGACATATTAACTGTAGTTTTAAAATTTGGCCTTAGATAGCAATTTAAACTTTTTATTATAATTTATTTGAACAGCGGAAAAATTAAGCAAATTTAGTGTTTAGTGGCCACTTTAATTTTTACCTTTAGGCATTTTCTATCAAACTTGAAACACAATTACAGTAGGTTATAATGGATGGGTTGTTGTGAAACTCACATACTTAACCGAAACTTGTGTATTAAAGCGCGCACAATTATATCAAAGTTTTTTTTACGCTGAAGCGAACTCTAGTTAGATCATGCAATAAAATGTAAAGTTGAAATTTGTTACTCAGCTGCAATTATGCAAAAATTCAAAAATTTGCTAAAAATGTTCTTTTTTACTCGTAATCTAGGGTTATAAAAAATTGATTTGATTTCATTTCATTCCGTTGTTGAATTCAGAAAAAAATCAAGAAACTAAAAGAATTCCATTTCAAAAAATTAAAGTAATTACACACTTTTGCAAACGTGAGCTGTAGATGTCCAGCCGTTAAGAAGAATAGGGTGAAATAATACTTCGAAAATTGTTTAATTTTTTATTGGAATTTATGAGTAAAAATGATTCTACGATCCAAATTAGAATTTGTTTTGGGGGGTTGTTGCCAGGTCGGTTTACGGCGTGTACCGACTTTTTATCCGACGACAATTCGTCCAACAACACTTTGTCCATGTCTTTTTGTCCAATAGGGTTTAGGGTTAGGGTTCCCTTAACAAGACTTTTTTCTTTGAAATTGGACCGAAAGTCGTTGGATAAAAAAATGTACGACAAAAAGACGTGGACGTAGTGTCGTTGGACGAATTGTCGTCGGACGAAAAGACCACCCATTGGTTTACCAAACAGTTTAGCTTCTGCTAAATTAAAGCATTCATCTATTCAAATGTTGTTGTAGTGCTATTATTACTCCTTGTTTTTTTTATATTTACATATTTCTCCAATTTTGTAAATGTTAAATCGGTGGTTTTTAAACTGGGGTCGTCTGGTTACTTCCTGAGGGTCCCGGAAGATTTTGAGACACAGAATTTTTAATTGAAAACTAAGATTTTTTAGAGATCACCATGTTTTCAGGTTTTTAGAAGAAAAATCGAAAAATCAGAAACGGTGATTCCAAGTGAAGATCTTCTTTTAAGAGATCAGTACTTTTCGGCTCGCACGCTTATGTTTCTTGACAATTTTTTAAACTTTTAACTTTGAAAATGTTGTGACGCTAGCATTAGATAGGCTCCAAACTCCTAAATTAAAATTTGTTCACCGAAGTGGGTCGTCAAGTTATCTTGGGTTCCCAAGTTGGGTCGTGATATGAAAAATGTTGAAAACCAATGTGTAGAAAATTACCAACGCACGTGTTTTATTTTATTTCTCTTGAGTTTCTAATCATAATTTGCGCGAGCACTCGCTGCCAGCGCCTTTTTTGTTTTACGCTTTATTTTTAATTAATCTCACCTTGAAGCATAGTTGTGTCTGCAGCGCGTTGATTTTAGAGCTGGCTTTTTTGCGTTTGTTCACACTTCTCAATTTGTGAGGCGACCAGCTGCAGTGTTTGTGGGCGGCTGGTTGAAGTCTGAGTAGACTTAGCGTGCTGTTTAAGATAATTCCCGTTTTCCCCGTGAGTCAGCACCGAAGTGAACTGCTCGGTAAGACACCTATGCGTTTTCTTTTTGTGTTTAATTTTTAGTTTGTTTTTATTTATTTACAGATTACCGTTTCCGCTTTCGTTTTCGCTTTCATTTCCACGTTTCAACGTTTCAGTTATTACTTGTTTTCAATTAAATTATTTTCCTTGGTTATTATTTCCTTTTAATTTGTCGAAGCCGGAAGCGCGTTGATCGACACTTCACTTTGCGGTAATCGGCAACTTCAGCGCCGTTTACCGTTACACACTGTGTTAAATAATAATTCTTATTTTTAATGATTCAAACTCGCATCAGGCAAAGAAACTTTGCTTTTTTGAAAAAATTACACTTTAAAGTTTCTTTATTTTTCTTTATTATATTTTTCTTTTAATTCGCAAGAAAGCGTTGGAAATGCTGTTGGAAATACATACAGTAACTGTCAAGCAATTACCCCGACCTGATTCTGAAGATGCAGAGACATCGCTGTCTAGTGAAATATTTTTCATTTGATATATTTATTAGATATATATATGATATTAAAACTGCTTATGAAGAACCAGAGAAAAGTCCTTAAAGTTTATTTTCTAACGACTTAACAGAATGAAACGGAGTAGGATTTAAACCGAGAATGTGTCAATCACTTTTGCCATTAAAACGGCGAGCATACCCACTCAGCCAGCCACCCTGCTAAGTAACAAGTCGCACCGTCATTACCCTTGTTTGGTTGTTTTTCAAAAGTGATTTTAAAAAATTGCTTTGCCACAGAATTATAACGTTGCTCCGTTAGAAGGCGCACCTTTTTATAACAGGAAGTGTGCGTTTTATCGCTGGTCGCCAGCGTGGCCGAGTGGTTAAGAGCACCATATTAATGGCGAACATGATCGACAAGGTTGATGTTCAAAATTTACTTATTCGGTTGTTTTCTTGAGACAAACACCTAACGGCAACGGTACTTATTCTTGCTTATTTTATATTATGGGGAGATATTTATATTTATATAGCGGGGAACATGAGTAGCAATCCCCTGCTCTTTTGCTCTTTTTAAATTTTTCCTTGCCCTTCTTAAAAAAGGAGTATACAGGAGGGCAGATGTACAGAATACAGGAATGCTCTTACTATAATATATTTTTATTTATTTATTTCACTTTTTTAATCTTCTTCTTTTATTTTTTTGTCTTCACCCTGATTAAGGACGAAAACAAGGATTTTGGACACTGAACAAAAGTGATAACCTTTTTTTAGTCTTTACCTTGAATTGGAGAAGAAAAGGAGGATTTTGGACACTGATTGAAAGTGATGACTTTTTTTAGCCTTCACTAGATTTTTGCGCTGAAAACGGTTCCAGGTTCCAAGTGGCAACTCCGTAAAATAAAAGAAAATCATGATTCGTTGAAGGTCATTAAAATTTGGAAACATTGTATTGGCCCCCCAAAACTTTTTTTGGCTATTATAGCTATGAACCTTAACTAAAAAATTTAATAAAAAGATACTTTTATTTTACTTAATTCAATAAATTTTGCCCACCTCTGCCAAAGAATTTTTCGGCGCCCCTGATTATTATATCTTTTATGCTATATGTATTTTGCTTAGTTGTTTAATGTATAGCCCAGCGGTTCCCAAACTGTGCGCCGCGAGACTTTGTCAGGGGCGCCGCGAAAGTATGCGAAAGTTGTTGTACTTACTGCTTTTCTCACAATAATTGCATTGTGAATGTTGTTAGCAGCAACTTCCCTTCAGAGAACGATTCCGGTTGAGGACCTTTTCTAAACAGCCTGATTTTGGGAGGGTAATAGGAAAATCAAAGATGAAATCGAAGTGAAGACCTTTTTTTTTTTTTTTTTTAAAAGAACACCCTGATTTTCAAAGAAAAATAAAGAAATCGGATATAAAGTCGAAGTGAAAACCTTTTTTTTTTTTTTTAGAGAACACCCTGATTTTCGGAGAAAAAAAGGTTGTTCAAAGAAGTAATGGAACTGAATACCTTTTTTTCATTGAGGCGCCGTGAAAAAAAAAGTTTGGGAACCGCTGGTATAGCCTATTATTAAGCAATTTTTCATTATAAAAAATATTTTTCACGTTATTGTCGTTCGGCTAGTCGTTATTTAAAATTAAACGTCAGCCAAGAAATTTTACGTAAAAGTTTTAGAAAAGAAAAGTTTTATTCGATAATTTTTACTGCTACAATAGCACAAAAGTTATTTTCATTTCATTTCTCTGCCTGGACTGACGGTTCGGTACCTGGCGGGCTGGGGCAGGGTGGTGCAGAGATACACATCAAGTGTACAAAGTGTGTCACTGCTACCTCGCTCTCCTTCTCGACTGGTCTCTGGGCTTGACTTTGTTTCAACGTAAATAATATTGCTTTGTCTGTTGGGACTATTTTAATACAACATGTTTTTTTTATTATATTTATGTTTTGATAAATACTTATATACATATAATTATATTATATACACAACCCATTAACTATAATTCTTACTGTGTTTAAATAAAACATTAATACAAATCACATTTAGAAAACTAACTCAAAATGGCATACATAACTCGAAACTAAATATGTGTTCTACACTTAATGCTTATCACATTTTCTAAACATCAAAGTATTTTATGGATAATCATAATGTTATCTCTAGTCTATTTTACAGTTATTATTTTTCCCATGGTAAATTGAACCCACGACAAACCTTAAAGTTAATACTATTAATGACTTATGTAGGCTCTGGGTGTAGGACTAGACGCTGAGTGTTGTCTCCTGCGTGTAGGACTACATCTAGTCGGTTCGAAACTCAATGAGGTATGCATCACTGACGAACTTTAACAAGAGCAAAACTCGAGTCTGGTGCTTTTTGTGTTTAGGTGGCTTAGTTTCGTTTTTATCAGTAGGTAATGAGGTTAAAACGTAAATATGAATATTTTGTAAATGTAAAAATTTTTATAAATGTAAGTAATAACTTTGGAAATTATAAACAATGAAAATTTGAAAACAAAAGTTTATAAAAGCAAAAGAAACAAAAAATCATATGTAAAAGAATTAAAAATTTAAACCCACAATTATAGACTACAAGAAAAATAATAAAATGCGACTAAATTTAGAATTTTCCTGAATTACCCACTACATACAGTATAAGGAAAATTCAGAGAAAAATGTTGACATTTCCATACCAATAATAAGCTCATACTTATTTCTCTCGAATAAACTTTAGCCATTAGTTTGATGGCATGGAGTCCATCTTCACAGTAATTCATGGTTATATATTGATAGTAAGAATATATATGTGAATTTTGTCGGATTTTGTAAACAAAATAAAAGAGGGCCTGTAGTTTCTATCTCATGAATATTTCAATTATTGCAATTTTGTACGAGATTGAACATGCAGGCTCCCTGCCGTTTATCGACATTCATATTACGAGATTATTAAAAAATTTACCTTGGTTCTAAACTTTGGTTGATATTTCTTTGAAAGAATAGAGCAAGAAGAGTAAGTTTTAATTTTCAAAAATTTTAATTTAATAATTTGCTCGTAAAAATAAAATTGCTACTGTGAGTTTCTCCTTTATCGCAGCCATTTGGTGTGCTCTGATGAGCCTTAGTGATGAAAACAGACATTGAACACTCGCTTCTGTTGGAGGAAGACTTATTTAAAGACACGCCAAAAATAAAAAATGGGGGGGCATTTTGCAGGCTGAAACGGATTAATGGCATTTAAATTAATTTCAATGGCAAAATTGGCTTTGTCATGCGAATAAATTGAGGTACGAGCTTGGTCACGGAACCAATTAAACTCGTATGTCAAGGTACCACTATACTGTAGAAAAAGGCTGCTTAGGGTAGTAATTGATTATGCACCTAGCATTTGCTTTCTTGTCATTCGAATGAAGAAAGAAAAGCAACTAAAACGGCTGCCCGAGCATAGCATTACCCAAAATACTGTTTGCTTACAAATTAAAATGTAAACTTTTTATGAGTCGCGGGCTGTGTCGCGCGATACGCGGCAAGGTTCTCTTAAAAAGTTTACTGCAAAGCACTCCACTGGCGCACGCGGCCGCGTAAGTTGCGCGGTTAACATCACTAATATGTAAAGAAATTGGACATAAGGAGTCGGAGTCGGATAAAATATTCCGACTCCGACTCCGACTTTGACTCCTAGTCCTCTTAACAGTCCGACTCCGACTCCGCAACCCTGATTGTAACAAGTTGTTTTAAATCAATATGCTAATTTCAATAATTATACTATATCAAATCTAAGCAAAAAATACAACTAAAATTAAACACTTTTTTAAAATTACTATCTGCAGGAAATTGAACTGAAACCCAGTACAGTAGTTAAAACCAAAGTTCCTATAAAGTATAATCATATACTTTATAGGAACTTTGGTTAAAACTATCTTGCTAAATTAAAAGACTGTGGCTAAAGTTACGAGACCGAAACTTTTTTCGCCATTATTAAATCATATTTTAAGCCTAACTAACCTTAACCCTAATTTTAATCCTAAACTCAAGCCCTAACACAAAACATAAAAAAGTTGGTCAAGATGAGCACAAAAATTTACAAACCCTAAAACTTAATCCTAACTACTCATTTAACCGTAGTCCAGAAACGGGCCTGCTTCTAAGGTTTCGGTCACGTACTCGTATGCTGTAACCTTAGCTACTTTAAAATTGAAAGAGCATAGACTACTAGCATTAATACTACTAATATTTAAGCATTTTGTTATGAAGCATTAAATCAATTGTTGCATCGCAAAGAGATTAGAGTGACGTTTGAAATTTTAATTTGTTTATCAATAATTAACCTCTTTATTGCAACTGGATTTTAAAGTAGACCCGGATCGGAATGGAAGTAAGTGGAATAAATTGGAGATATCTCAATTTCTAGACGTGATAGAAAAGATCCGACTGCAGATTTGGGCTCAGCACACCTGAAACACTGGGAAATAATTGTTTTTTGCGGCATAACGTTTTGCTGTTGACCAGTTATCGTTATACTTTTGAAGCAATGTTTTGTGACTGTAGCCATTATAAAAATTGGGTTCAATTTGAGCTAAATTAATTCAATTATATCAGTGAGCTAAACTGGTGAAAATTTTTACTGATATTTAATAGTTGCATTTACGGTTAGGCAAAAAAACTCATGTGGCTGCAAGAAGCTCTAAAAAGTACTGTATAGTAGGCATACTCTAATTTAGAATGTAAGTTTGGAAACGTTTTTCGCCCATGTCCAGGACCACTTTTAGTAATTGTGTTTTGACTTGCAACCACTCTCTTTTGACAAATTTCTTCGTAGGTCACTGAATTTTCATATAATTAAAAGTTTTTAAGAGTAATTCTATTTCAATCACGTAGTTATTCAAGTCTGGTCTAAAGCGCACAATATCTGTGCTGCATTCAGTGATAACGGCAGAAGCTGCCTCTATTAGGTAAAACCCTCAGCAAAAAGTCGATCTATTATTCTAAATCTGCAAAATCTAAATAATAATAAAAAAAAAGAAACAGAAAACTAACCATACCAATACTAACTTTAAGTGAGAAATCAAGTGAACATAGCGATAAAAAGAGTAGCATGATTTAGGAAGATTAAAAAATTTGTCGGAATTAAGAATAAACGATGGTCTATAGTGGCAGCGTGACACAATCACAACAATCGTGAACATCATCGCTTCTATTTATCCTCCAGACTCGCAGGCAACAGCGTATTTAGAGGGGAGCATGTGGACGAAAATCGAGAAATCAGAGACAGATTCCAATTGAAGACTTTTTTTTTAGCTCCTACTTGAAAAAAAATTTTGACTAAGCTTATTTGATTGTGTTGTATGCCTCTTCCCCTTTCAAAACTTCTCGGTATGCCACTGCTCGCAGGAAAGCATCGGAGGCACTATATATTAGAAAAATGTCAAGCAATTACCCCGACCTGCTTCTGGAGATGCCAAGATATTGCTGTCCACCAGTTGAAATTTTTTATTTTTATTTTTTAGTTTCATGAAGATATGACTGAAATTTGGAGCTGCTTACCAAGACCAATCAGAGAAAGTGCGGTAAAATGTTTTTCTTAAGAACACAACAGAATAGCCCGAGTAGGTTTTGAACCAAGACCGAGTCGATTATAATCACGGTGCTTAACACCCGAACATGCAGACATATATGACGTTTGATTCATATGGGATGTTTGTGAGTGATATATCGTGAAATTAGGATCGATAACGGATATATTTGTTTCGAAAAACTGCGAACTAATAATTCAAGCATTTTTGTGGTAACATATTGCGGCATGCAAAAAACATTATACACAAGAAAAATTTTCGGCGACAACATATTCACCGAAAAAATAAAAAAATAAGAGACTTAAATTATTATGTTGGCTTTTATTGTATGTTGACAACTCCCTTGGCAACTCAAATAACTTAATGATGCAGTTCTTTTCGCTGTACGATTTATCGCATTTCTAGTGTTTTTAGAATAGTGAGTAAAACAAAAGAGTTATATTAAAATTAATACAATAAATTTTTTTTCTGAATTTTACCTTTAGGCTACGCATTGTATTTGCTATTTCTTGAGTAGCCATTAAAACAAACCTTCAAAGGGTTTCAGATTTTATTGAATGTGAGAAAAACCTCACATCAAACGGATTGGAAGACTTTTGAAACAGATAAAAATTTAAAAATTGTTATAATAAATGCTGCTTGAATAAGTTGTTTCTTTACAAATAATGTTTTTAGTTTGCAGAATTCAATCGATATTTTTAACTTTTAATTTAAGCTAAAATCTTATTTTTTTAAGTAAACCGATTTTGTCGTGCTAAAGTCCTTGAAACTGTTTTTATTGATTACAGTCAGTGATGGCTTTAGTACGGTGCAAACGGAGTGGCTAAACTGCCCCCCTCTAAAAAACGTCAAAAATTGATCTATTTCTTTATAGTAGGATCGTGGTGGTGCCCCCCCCATGTCTGCATCTTAAATTTAGAACGAAAGCAGGTATGTATTCGATTGATAGTGAGGACCTTTTTTTACAGATCACTTTAAGTTTGGGACAAAAATGAAGGTTTAGGACAGCAATAAAAAGTGAAAACTCATTTTTTGGTTAGAGATCACATCAATTTGGGACAAAAAAAACTTGGCGCAGTAAAAAGTGGCCCACCCTATTTTTCTTTTACCCGGTCCCACATTTGGTAAAGCCAACATTGATTATCCTCTATCAATACGTGATGAAAGTCTAACTACATTAATTGCTTATTGTAAATCTATTGCACTAGTCAAGTATGAAATAGTTACAAAAATATTTTTTGCTTGGACTGATTTAGACCATTACTGACAATCAAGAAAATATCTTTGAATTGTCTGACTTTTCGCAACTAAACGAAATAGTGGGAGAGTTACAGCGCTCTATCACCAGTGCGCTTGAAGGTACGTAACTTTCATTTTCAACTTTCATTGCTAATCTTATAACTATGATGTATGCGTAGTCATGTAAAATTTTGCCCTTATTTCATAAATCAAGAATAGAAATCATTTTACAATTTTAACAATTTTAAAAAAGCTGATGTATTAAACAATTTCACTATTTTGAAACGGTGCGCCTCGGTTGAAATTTTTCAAATTTTTCTTATCTTTTGGTAATTTTTCATAACCGTAACGTTTTTCTTTTGAAGAACCATAAAAAGCATAAGTTTACTTATGAGTAGTCCCTATTTATTTGGGGTTTGAGAAGCAAGAGATAAAATTTTGAGAGAACCGACAACTAACAGTAAACTACTTGTTTTTATATTGGTTTTTTGTTTGGCTAAATCAGTTTGTTAGAGCCGGGGGCCGGATTCAGATTTCTCGGACCTCCCCGGGTCAAAGCGAGAGAAAAAAGTCTTCACTTCGAATCTATTTCTGATTTCGCTATTATTTCTCCCAAAATTGTAGTGACTTTTTAAAAAAATAAAAGGTCTCCACTTCGGTTCGAGCTCTAGTTTCGCTATTGTTCTCCTAAAATCTTGGTGTGTTCTCCAAAGGAAAAAACAAGGTAAAAACCTGAAACTAGGGTGTTCCCGATATAATTCTATCCAACTGTGGCTCAAAGTGAGTGCATACGTTTTTTAAAAAGAGCTCCGCAAGCTGGATGAAAAACCTTAGCGGGCCGTAGTTTGGTGAGCACTGGGCTAAATATTCCGAGCATACATAAAAACTAAGTCAACTTTCAGACCCGCTGCAAACCGATAAAAAAATTCTGCAACTGTTCACAATTGTGACGTTTATTTCTCTTCTTGAGAGTGGCTGATTTTCTGCTTGGATAATCCAGACACTTTTCACTTCGCGTCTTAGGATCACGAGAATTCTTTTGTCTCCCGTGCGTTGCATAACTATTCTTCACTCCCATTTCCTCACCAACTTCTATACCTCAACTTGGAGACGCGCGTGCCGCTCCGACCTCTTTCAACACGAAGTCCCGACTTGACGAACTGTCTCGCTCTCGTCTACGCTGCAACAGGTATCAATTCCTCCCCAATCATAACTGCATAGCTAGGATTCTTTAATCAGAGATTTCTTTGAACAGTAACTATGATTCTAATAGGCATTTTCTTGTGTCATAACTGCATTATGTGTCATATCTTTAGTATTAAACTCACTAGATCAAGCGAGGTTGGGCTATTCTCTTTTTACTGTGTTTCCGATATTTAGTCCATTTCGCTGAGTTACGCTATCTTGTTGAGACTGCAAAGTTGATTTAAGAAAAGATTAGTTGAACCTAGCACCGCTGCCGTGTTCAGCGCATGATCTTAAGAATTAACCTTATCAATGCTAGATCACCCACTAAATAGCGCAGCTTGTTACATTGATTTTTTTTTATTATATGTTGCTTCATTTAAAATGATTTACTTAGGAAACTCGCTTTCAAACAACATGAACAAACTGCAGCACGCAGAAGCAGGCATACAAGCGACTATCACTCAAAATTGGTCTGCTGCAAAACACTCAAAATTGGTCTAACGTAAAACAAAATGGCAGCTCGAATGACGAAACAATAACAAAAGTACCCAGTCATGTTTCGATACGATACAAACAAAAAAGAGAGTGGAGTCGATCACGGCGCTCGACGTCCGGAGACAAAGAGACGGGAAAATATTGCAACTCGAGTGATTCCGTTCAGGAAAAAGCAAAAACGGATCATGAACCGCGACAAAAACCCGCCGGGATTTTTCGGACACAAAATAAATTTAATTTAAAACCCGTTCAATCAAATGACCTTGCGTGTGCACTTGAAGAGGAATACTTCGTCATTCGAAGTCAAGGTACAAAACAAGTACTTCCATTTAAGACTTAACAAGTTAATTGCAAATAAATTGCTAAAAATAATATAGTCGGCTTTCAAAAACAACATCAAGTTGGTTTCCTTTGTTCTGTATATTTATGATGGTGTTATTCATCTTTCTATCAATTAATTTAATGGAATTTGGTCTATATCAGTTTTAGCGTTTAGAAACGTATAGAAAACATAAAATACAATTAAATGATTGTCGAAAAATCATCCTATTATCATCAAAGCGACTTCCTTTTTTGGAATTTTTTTTTCGAACGTTTTCAAACAATTAAAGATATTGGGATGACAGAGTTTTGTTTGAACATTGGTCGATAAATAATTAGCAGTAGAACAGAACAGTGGACCTTACGACGGACTTTTTTTTGCTTAAATCACGAAAAATGTAAATTTCTTTTTTCGTCGTCTAATGACACAACAAGAAATACAAGCGAAGCGTGGTGCCGCTATTGCTTCGTACATATAAATATTATAAGGCAACTGCAATTCATAAACAAGGTCCTCACGTCGGGGTCACGTGTCCTCGATCACAGTAGGTTCTCCTCGAATTTCTTCATTATATCAGACTGCTGGTATATATCGATCTGACCCGACATCTGTTTGCGCCGTAGTCGCTGTTGCTCGCGCATCTCTGCGATCTTGTTCTGACGGGCCGTGTCGGTTCCGTCGCTAGGCGGAGGTAAGTGGGGGCGGGCAGCTTGCTGGCGTGCGTTCTTCATCTCCTCTTCCATTCGCTCTCTGTTCGAAACAAAAATCAGGTTGAGTTAGGCAAAATGTAAACGGGTGAAGCAGCGGGAGCGTGGCAGTAGTTCGGTTTTCAATTGAAACAAGTTGAACGCCATTTTGATTTATTTTCAATAAAATATCTGTTAATTTGTGTTAAATCGAATATAACTTTTAAATATAAAAAAGCAAATTTTTCTTTTAAACCAAAGCCGTTATTAAACTCGCAACAAGATTTAAGCAAATACACAGTCAGCAGCATGGCTGAGTGGTTAAGAGCGCCGTGATTGTGATCGACTTGGTTTCGGTTCAAAACCTATTCGCGCTATTCTGTTGTGTCCTTGGAAAGACACTTTACGGTACTTGCCCCTGCTTGACGGTATTGGCAAGCAGTTCTAAATTTCAGTCATATCTCTACAAAACTAAATAACTAAAAGAAAACTTTAACCGAACAGCAGTATTTTTGGCATCTCCGAAAGCAGGTCGAAATAATTGCTTGTCCTAGGTATTTGCGCCTCCATCGCTTTCCTGCGTGTCCGAAGAATGAATAAAAAATGAAAATGAACGTTATTGTGCCATCTTGCATACCTTTGTTTCGCTTGTTCCATCTTTAGCCTTTCTTTTTCTTGCTGTTCCTTTTCAAGACGCCTTTGCTCTTCCAAAAGAGTACTCATCCTCTTTCTTTCTTCAGCTTGCTTTTTAAAAGTCTCGAAACTTAAGGCGGCATTGGTGGCGCGGGGAAGTTGTGTGGCGCCACCTTGCGATAACGGACCGGCGGGCACGTGTTTTGAGCCCCAACCAAGCTTTATCCAAGCAAGGTGCGATTTGACTTTGACGTCAGCGGACTGCAAGCAAGATGATAATAAACAAATGTCAAAAAAACTAATCAATAAAGCAAGTCTTGCATATGTTGAATTGAGAATTCACTAAATCATTGGTTTCCAACCTAGGGGTCGCGACCCCACGTGGGTTGTTTGACTTTCTTCTGGGGGTTGCAAAAGCTTTTGATAAACGATATAAAACGTAAAAGTTTTAATAAAAACATTTATAATTATTAGTTAATTAATTAAAAGTTATAAGTTTACTTAAAATTATTAATTGATATTTGATTTATGGCTAATAATATCGGAATCTTAAACAAAAAACTTACTTTAAACTTGTTGTGAAAAAAATTCTAAACATTACTATTAAATACAAATAGTTTATAACGTTATTATACAGAAGAGAACAAGCTTCGCACAATGTTCATTGCGCGGCGTAGGCAAACAAAAGTTTGAAAAGGCACCAAAATTGTTGAGCACACACAGGCAAAAGCAAGCATACAAAAAAATTCTGCTGTGTCACAAAACAGTTCTTAAGACAGTCTATTGCCGTACAGGAAGTTCGTATGCTATTAACAGTGAATGAGATTGATTAATTTCAAGAATTTTTATGTAGGTAAAAATGCTTTTTAGATTAAGGACGCCAGCAGGAAGTCGCAGATTAAATTTTTGCACGAAAGATTGAAAAGGCTATCGCCTCTTTCGGCTAACTTAGACTCATTTCTTTTGCTGAAAGTCGCACCCTTTTCCAGTGACAGGTGAAAGAGCGATCTCGGTTAGAGAAGCGCTGGGCTGTAAGTAAAGAGGTACAGTGTAGTTGTCAAGATAAGACTTAAGTTGCCGTGAGAGAGAGAAGTTTGTGTAAAAGCTTTTATCCTTCATAATATTTCGTTGGCCTCTTGCTATATCATTAATCCTGTTCATGCTTGTAGGTGCACCTGCCTATACAAATGTAATCCAGGTCTTACAATATCGTTAATTTAGCAAGTGAAGTTTAATTCAGCGTTTCTTTAACAGTTCAATAAAATTTTAAACGTTTGAACCTATAAAGGGTGGTAAACAAGGGGAGAACAAGGGGTGAACTAGCAAAGGCAGAGTTACCATTAGAACACCCAAAAAAATAAACACAGCTAACTAATCAAAGTGAGGGGGCATCAGAACTTGCAAGCTGTAGCTGTATTAAAATCTGTTTTTCGGACAACGTCAAGTGAAGACAAAAATAAATAAATAATAAAAGACCTTTACCTTGTGTCCAAAAAAAGGTCGTATTTATTTTTCGAAAATAAAGTGAAGTTCTTTTTTGGTGGAATGACATGTCAGTGAATAAAATAAAATTTAAGAAGCACCAAAAAAAGGGGTAAACAAAACCAAAAAAGTTTAAGAAGCACTGCCTTTGGTTTAAATATCAGCAACGTGCCTGAGAAGGAGGAAGGTCGTATTTATAAAAAATGCAATCAGCTATCTTATCACGTATCAGCATGTTCTATAAAGATGATGCTACACTTAAGAGCAGTCAATATCCCTATAAAATGACTCAACTACAAAAGAGAAAACTTTGTCTGCATATTGGTCAATAATCAGCCATTTGATTTTTTTGCCTTTTCCATCGACATGGCTGTGTGAAAATAGCTTCTCTGCATTGCTGGGAATAAAGGACAGGACCAGGATTAAACAAATTGTATACCAGATCTATCGTGTGCTTTGATAACAAGGCCACGCATAAATAAACTTATGCCCAAGATGCAAGCCTAGTCATTAGTTTTCATTTAACAGAGTTGATTATTTTTATTTATTTTTTTCTTTTAATAGGCTACTACAAATGTATTAAATAGTCTACATATGCCACTATACCTAAAAAAATTATTTTTAAAAGAGGTCGTTAAGTTCCATTGGATGGCTAAAATGGGTCGTGGTATAAAAAAATGGTTGAAAACCACTGCACTAAATAAATTCGAAAATGGGATGTCAGTCGAAAGATAATATTGGCACGAAGTGAAATTGTTCCAAGCTGAAAATTCTCGTATATCATGACGTCAGGCAGGATACTTCAATGCTTACATGACGAAACAGTAAGTGTAATTTCGCAAACGGCGCGAACGTGCCATCAAAGCAGATCATTAACAAACCCTAACTGATGAAGCACCGCAAAAAAGTATAAAAATAACTTGTACAAAAACAAGTTTAAGCAACGAAAGTAATGAAACAAAACTCCCACCTTCTTTTCAGCACTTTGAGTTTCGTTGAGGGATGGAAGAGTAGGTTTTACGGGAGCCTCGGCGTCATTCGCTTGGGTTTGATTCTCAGTGGCTAGATCGATTCTCGACAAGTAATTATCAGTAACGACTGCAGCAGCTGCAGGGGGTGCAAGGGAGGACGGAGGTTTTCCCATCTGCAAGGAAAACGTATAAGTAGCGGTTGTTGTAACAAACAAGCGAACCTGACACTTACCGCAGGTGCGCCTAAAAGGACGCTGTTGGCTTGGGAGGGAGGCGCAACATCGACGGGGGCAGCGACGAGTCGCTGTTGCTGGGGTAAGGCGGGGGCCATAGTAGTTGGGGGTGCAAGAGTCTGGAAAACGAGAAAAGACGAGAATACAGAATGTAAAAATCATCAAATGTGTAATAGCACGTCAACCGTGCACATTACAAACCTGGGCTGATTTTGGGGCCGCCGGCATCTGAACGGAAGAATCGCCTGGCCCATGTTTATTGTGATATGAGGGGGGTAACTGAAAACAAGCTTGTGATTAATATTCAATCGAAATTATGGTTAATATTCAATAGACATAAAATATAAACTTTGAAGAAAGTTAATATTCAAAACCAGCCGAAATAAGTCTGACCTAAGCAATCAAAATTTCGAGTAAACTTGAAGACATCGAAGTGAAACGCTTACCACAGTAGATTGAAGCGGCTGTTGCTGCGATGGGATAGGGTGGTGGTTGTTTTGATTATCGAGCTTTTCTGTTTCTATAAAATTATATGTAAATAGTCTACGAATTTTAAAAGTTGATTTTAAACGTGCGCAATTATAACCAGGAGCCAAACAAGCGCTGCTAACTGATGCCGACTTTATACCGCCGCTGCTAGCGCCACCCATGTAGTGTAATGGAGCCGGATTGCAAAAAACCTTGCATTGCGGTTTTACTGATAAAACTAAACGAATGTCTGCAAAGTTTAGCAAAAATTTCATTTCGTGAAGCACTTGCAAACGAAGGGAATTTCCCGCTTAACACTTTTGTATTTTAAATAGGTAATTGCCGCCGAAGCAGAGGCAAAGCAACAATCGCAAACTGTTTATATGTGAAATCTCACGACACTTCGTGGCTCAGACGAAAAAACAATCGTAAAATCGTATAGTTTACTCTTAAAAAACTGCACAGAAGAAGCAAAGCGATACCTGAATCACTCGAAGCCGATGAACTGGAGAAAGAGGAATCGCCCGTGTCCGATCGCTCTCCTCCGGAGGAGCTGCTCGATGTATCCGACAATCGACTTCCAGAAGATGGATTTGTTTTATCTGAACAAATTTTTCAATTGCTCGCAAAAGCAAAAAATTAAAATACAATGGGTCGCGATAGGGCTGGAAACTCACTTTTTTTCGGCTTTTTCGTTGAACCAAGCTTACTATTGACATCTTCTAGCCTTTTTTCGAGCTCTTCCTTGTTCTTCTGAGTAACTTGTTGCTTTGTGGTCTTTTTTGCTGCAAATAAATCGACTAAAAGAAGGAGCAAAGGAAAAGCTATCAACGCAAATTAAGCTAAACTTAACAAACTGCAACTGACAAATCAAAGCAACTCAGGGCAACATTGCGGCAAAGCCTCTTCGCAGCGGGTCACTTACTATAAGGCTTACGAGGTTTTTTCTTCAAGCAGGTGCTCACGTATTTCTCCAGTTCGCGCAGAATCGACGGCTTCAAAGTCTCAAAATCGATTTCAATCTCATCCGGGTTCGAATCCTTCAGCGACGGCTCGCGAGTCTGCATCGCGACACGAAAGTTATCACATGCTGGTGTTTCCAGTCAAAAACTTACAAAAAAGCCCACCGTCTATTAATCGACACTCGTAACATCAACTAAATAATTCGAACTGAACCTGTATGAAGTGAAACACCCTCCACAGCTTGTCTCCGGGAAGCTTGTTTATGTCGAGCGACAGCTGACGCTTCTCGTCGTACGTCATCGGCTTGGCAACTTCGCTGTCGTCGTCGAACTCATCGCTTTCGTACCGGTAAACGTCGGCTGGTTTGTCGCCTGTCGGCTGCGGTTGGGCAGGGTTCGGTTGAGCCGGTTGCTTCGTCGATTTTCTAAAGAAAATCACTTTGTTCCAAGATTTTATAAATAACATGGGGTATTTTGGATAATACTAGAGACCAAACTGATATACTGTAATACAATCATACAGGTGCAGTTTGGTTTCTAGTACTTTGTTTTAAACTGGAAACGTTGACTGGTGCGAGTTGCATTAAATCGAACGCAACGCGAAACACTTTTCTTCATTTAACTAATGTTTTTCAGTTCTGTTTTTTTTATGAAGACAAGAACTTGCAACGCTCTAAATCAATTTGACCAACACGTCAACTTGGGTAAAGGGCCAGTAGCTTGTAGACGTAGCTAAAATATATCAACAGTAGAATCCAACAACAAAAAAAGCCTACTTTTTTCTTCCCTTGGTTAAAGGCTCTGATGCAACACTGGATGCGACAGGCAAAGTTGCAGGAGGAGCAGGAGGAGCAGGAGTGGGAGGCATTGCCGAACTTGCTCCGACTTTATTCTTCCGTTTCGTTTTCTCTACTTTAGGCTGAAAAGCAGTTTAGAAGTGAAGTCCAAACCCAAAACTTACGCTCGTAAGCACAAATGTATAGTATTACACGAGTATTTACTTAAAAACAGTCTTTAAATAAGGGGTTCAAAATGGTGCATGCGAAAGAATTGTTAAGTGACGACCGATTGGAAAAAAACAAAAGCAACAATAGCAAATGTTACACCTGCTTGTGCTTTTTCTTCTTTTTTTTCGTCTCATCGCACAGAAGAGCTTCTTGCTGCTGAGTAAGCTGGGAGAGTTGAGCGTGCACCATTTTCAACTGTAACAACAAACATTGGGTCACTACCTGACCCAAGTGGGAAAGTTTGGTACGGGGCCACACGTAGCAAAAGACGACTTACTTGCTCCTGAAGAGCCGCGAGTTTTATCGTTCTTTCGTCATCTTCGCTTTCCGATGATGACGAAGATGAGGAGGATGAGGAAGAGGATCGCGAGGCTGACTCTTCCGGCTCCGTGTGATGCTTTTTCCTGCGCTTCTTTTTGGACTTTTCGTACGAAGTGTCCTTCGGAACGGAAGCAGCAGGAGGAAGAACTACAAGAGGAGGACCACTGGAGGACTTAGGCTCATCGGGCATCTTAGCGTACCTAAGACAAAACAAGTCAACGTAAAGAAACGGAGAGTGACAGGGCCCTTAATAGCATGGTGAGTTTAAGAATTTATAAAAGCGCAACCTGACCAATGCGACTGCTTTACTTACCGCGTTTCAAAGAGGTCGGAGAGTTTTTTTGCCATTGCGACCACGTCGTGATCCGGGGGGCTATACTTGTAACAATTGGTAATTATTAAACGCATGTCAAACGCGAACTCGCCGGCCGTCTCGTATCTCCTGCAAACCAATTCAACTTCACTGCAAATCACCGCTGATTGCTTCCTTCGAAGCTGAGCGAGAATGCTGCGGCGCTCAAACGATCGAAGAATCGAAAGCAACGCTCACCTTTCTTCCAGCTTCGTTTTTATCGTGCCAAGATCCATGGGATGCTTGATGACGTCATAATAGTCGTGCAAGCTCAACGCCTCGGCGTCCACTGCTTTGTAAAAGGGCCAGCAGAAGCTCTATGAAATTAGTATCGTCGATTGTCAAACTATTCGGCAAGAGTTAGCGAACATTCAACAAACTCACGGCGTGTCTCTTGGAAAATAATTCCTTCAGGAGAGTACTGCAGTATTTTAATTGCTCGTTTAACTTTGTTCCCTTGGTTTTTTTCGGCTGGGACTCGCCCTGAAAACATACGAAAAAAACTTAATCCAAACTCAAAACACTGTATTGTTTCTCAACCATATTCAGCTTTTAAGCAATAAATATTTTAATTGTACGTGTGCTATCAACCAGGCGTTAAAGTTAAGTAAAGTCACGGCCTGTACGAAACGTAAAACATTGGGAGCCAACCGTATTAAACTCTAAAAACACAAGAGCAATAACTTAAAAGGTATCACTTGTGATGGGCATAACATGCATTTTATCAACAACTTATCCCAAAAAAACAAACGCGATAATTAAAACACGACGCTTTATACTGTATCAATCGCTACACAAGTCGCCGGTAATCCACTTCTGCTATAAATGAAGTTGCTTACGAACTACTAACGCAAATATGCGCTTTTTAAAAAGTCTCGAACAATGCGAATATCTGCTCGACGCCGCAAAAGTCAAGTTATTCATGCAAAGTAAACTTCGCTTCTAACGAATACAATCATGCAAACGCTTTGACATCGAAGTTTGTTCGAATTGTTAGTTTCTGCGGTTACGTCTTTATTTATGCAAAAACTCGCAAGACGCAAGTGGTCTGAAACTTTAGGCCTAAATAAATTAGTGACGACCAAAAAAAATTATTATATTCGAAAAGTGCGTTATGGCAGCATCTACGGTATGCACTGAAGCCTTCAATTTCAATCAATTGACTGCATGTGTCAACCGGTAACCAAAAAAGGTACCTCAGTTTGTCAAAATTTGTTCGAAAACATTCGTGAAGACTTAAGAAGTACAAATAGACAAGATCAAGAATATTTGGATTAGTTTAGCATCCTGGTTTACGTGAAATGAAATCTGCCAATATATTGCGTCAAGGACAAGTCAACTCCACAATCCGCTAAATGTTTCGCAGCTTTGTCTCCAACATTTTGATAGAAAAAAAAAGCGAAAACACTAATCGCTACAATCTTATCACTTATCACTAGTACAACCAAAAGTCAATAAAGTCAAATTTTTTCTGCCTTGTTTAGAAGTGATGAAACGCCCACAAACTAAATTTCAGGTTGATGCGATGAGAGGTTTCAAAGTTATTAAGTCAAGAAAAATTAAAAATTCAGGGTTAGGTCAAAAAAAAGTTTGGCGCATTTTCTTTTCGACATTAATTATTTAAGTGTCACGACTCACGAATAAATTAGGTAGGTTGTGCTAGGCTAGATTTTGCCGTTTGGATTAATTGATTTACCAGAATTGTTTTCACATGTCTCAGCCTTCAGTTGGTCTATTGTGCAAATTGTGACGTAATAGTTTTGTATTGCCAACTAATGGGCGCTTGAATATTAAGTAGACTAGGCGTGGAAGGCAGGTAATGTGGTCTTCCTTCTAGGTTAGTTAAATACTCAAGTCATTTTGCATACAGTGTTGAGTTTTAGTTTACTAGTGTTTTCGTTTGCTTTTAGCTATCATGCCTAAGGTTAAGCAATTATATTCTTCCAAAGTTCGTAGTATACTGCATGAATAAGCTTCTGAGTTTACCTCAACACCTAAAGGTAAACTCTTTTGCAAAGTCTGTGATAGCATAGTGAAATGCGACAAAAAGTTTATGGTGGATTCACACCGCGGCAGTGCAAAACACCAAAGAGGCTTCTTACATGAAAAGGCAGGTACGCAAACATTTCTTAAAACTCCTATACCGGATTTTGCAAAAAAAGTTATTAAGGCGTTTCTTTGTGCTGACATACCATTGCACAAGTTGAGAAATAGCCACCTGTCATCTTTGTTTAAACAGCTTGGTAATCCGTTACCTTCCGAGGGAAAATGTCGTTCGAAAGTTGAGAAGTAGCTGAAGAAGAAGCCTTACGATTGAAAGATTATTTGAAAGACCAAGAAATGTTTATGGTTGTAGATGAGAGTGACATAAATGGCAAAGACTTCTTGAATATCTTAGTTGGCAAGTTGACAGCTCCTGAAAAACGTTACTATTCAACTGTAAGACTCTTTCGCAGTCTGCGAACAGTAACATCGTAACTCGAAAAATTGACGATGCAGTTCACTTTCTTGGTGTTGCACGACAAAACTTTTGCTTGTTGTTCTTTTGCTTGTTGATACATGACTGCTGCTGGAGTCCTGTTAAAAACACTATATCCCAGGCTCTTCCAAGTAACATGCATGGCTCATCTTCTGCATAATTGTGCTATGAAAGTGAGAGCTAACTATCCTGCTGTTGATGAGTTGGTTGCCAGGGTAAAAGCAGTGACCACTAAGAACAGGTCAAGAAGAGTTTTTTTACTTCCATTGGCCAACCTTCACAGCCAGTTATAACTAGATGGGGCAGTTTGTTGACGGCTGCTTTCTATTACTCAAGAAATCTTCCAGAAGTAAGAAAAATTTTGGAAGGCTTCCATGATGGTGGTGTCCTCGTGCGGCGTGCTCAAGAGGCTGTAAAAGCTCCCAACTTAGCTACTCAACTTGTAGAAATAGAGGAGCAGTACAGTGCACTAGTTGACACAATTCAGAAGATGGAAGATAGCCATTGCACCATTCAATAAGCTTACCAAAAAATGACGTCCCTTGACTTTGGTGTTGATGGCTGCCAAATTGGAAGATATATTCAAGAAAGAATGTCAAGGAATGACATCAACTGCATTGTGAAAATGGGTCGAGGTGATATTTCGCGACATTTGTACAGTCTTTTAAGCAACTCCCAAGCAACCTCTGCGTCAGTAGAGAGAAGCTTCTCTATTTTACGAAAACTTCTGGCGAGAGACAGAAACTTTAAAGACGATAAGGTGAGGCACTACTTGATGCTGAAGTACAACACCGCGTAATCCTGTCATTGACTTCAGGATAGTGAAAGATACTGCATATTCATCTCTTGTTCTTTTTCGAACAACTTTCGTTGCCTGTTTCTTACCTGTATAGTAGTTTGCTTGAGTCTTTCGTGTTTTTTCGTTTTTATGTTATTTCATTGGAAACAAAAAGACTTTCTTACTAAAAGTTTGATTTCTAATAAAATTTTTGCATTTTGCACAGTTGCAAGCGCATGAACTTATTGGCCAAAATAAGGTCAAAATTTGTAAAATTTTAAGTCAAAATTTCAAGATTTTTTGGTTAAAAATTGGTTGCCCTACTCATCACTCACCGCTTCACCCGAGTCCAAATCACGTGATCGCGGCGGCCGAATCATCCGGCCTGAGCTCTCTCGGCGGCCGACCGACTGAAGCCGGCCGGGGAGACGATTCGAGGCGTCGGTCGACTCCCCCTCTTCGAAAACAACCGCTGAGTCGTTGTGGAAAGTACTGTTTTCGTGAGGAAGAGCGGCTGACGGAATTTTGCCAGGAGCAGTTGCAACGGCTGGAGTGGTAGTATTCGCTTTTCTTTTAACTCCTCTTTTTATTTTGGAATGCGACGCGTTCGCACCGGATGAAGACTGAAGCAAAAAAATCGATTGAGGTTGAAATGCGCGTTTGACAGTTTTTTAAAAACTCGTCACCATCGAAAAATGATTCAAATCAAAAATAGAAAATATTATATGATAAAAAGTGGGGAAATCTAACCTGCACGTGAGAGTTGTTGATTTGTACTATCGGTGAAGCGGTTAAGGTGGGAGCTGCAGTACCGCTTTCGTCATTTGCAGGGGCATAAAGCGATTGAGGTTCTTCGAGGGGGATCGCGTTGCCTCGAGGCGTGTCATTGCTCGACGACACTGTCCGGTTAATGCTTAAGTCGCTGGTTCGCTTCCGAGTGACGGTTCCGCCGATGCGAACCGCTTTGCCTTTTGCCTTCTTTCCTTTGGTCGGCACATCGATTTCGACCTCGGAAACAGGCATGTCTTTCAATTTCTCAAGGAAAAGCTTTTCCAAGGTCCTAGCCATCAAAACGACGTCGTCAGTCAGCTGCAAAGCAACGATAGAGATTGGAGTTATTTTTTTTCTTTTACTGTTAACGTGGGTATGCACTGACGGCAACAGTTTCATGGGGGTTCACACAGGCTACAACAGTTTTGCTGTGGTTATTCCCCAAACGTTACAGTTCTATGCGGGTTCACATTGATTTCAACTGCTTCAAACCAACTTGTATGGTTTCAGTGCTAAATGTCGCTTTTTTTCTTTTTATAAACGTCACCCATCAAATTCGTATTAACGTGGTTTGACAGTAGCCAAATAACTAAATATTAAAGAGTCGTCGTCGTCATCGTTTGAAGGGCATCCACTCCAGACCAGACACAAACAGAACTGGGGCCGAGGGTTTATCCTTTTACTACCCCAGACTGCTGCACTGCCTGGATCAGATGCTGGCAGTGATGTTATTAAGCCAGCATCGAGTTTCGTCATCCAAAACCGTCAGACCGCGTGCTCCATGTGGTGCCCGATGTATAGGGCACATTGTTAGTACATGGTCTGCGGTTTGCTCTGAGGCGCCACACTCGCAATTCGGTGAAGGAGCGAGACCCCATTTGTGCATGGACGAATGGAATCGCCCAACACCAGTCCGCAGGCGGTTGAGCTTAACCCAAGCTGCTCGGGGTAAGCCCATCCCAACAGGCCTGACACTGGTCTCGGGCACAAAAGTACGGAGCCTGGAAGCATTTGCACAGTACTCCGCGTTCCATTTGTGATTCGTCCATTCAGAGGCGCGGATGCCAAGTCTGGCAAGATTGTCCAAGAGATTCCGCGCACCTGGCACAAACGGGCGTCTGGATCTTAGTCTCACTTGGCCAGTATCTGAGGACCCATTTAACAGACCATGCAAGATATGATCGGGGTCCAGAGATCCACGGTAAGCCAAGGAGAGTGTCGCTCCCAGTCGGCGAAGCTCAGCTGGCTGGATGCCTGAAAGTACAGGTAGGTGGTCCGTTGGAGTGGGACGCAGGCATCCAGTAACTATGCGCAAGGCGTCATTCAAGACACTGTCAATGAGGCGAGTGTGAGCACTGCGACACCAGACTGGCGCACAGTACTCAGCTGTTGAGTAGACTAGAGACAAGGTGGCTATGCGTAGTGTTTTAGCACCAGCACCCCATCCCGAGCCCACGAGTCGCCTCAGCAGTGTGACGCGCGATGATAGTTTTTTGCGCAATGCCACTAAATGGTGACGAAACGTGAGCGATCTGTCCAGTTTTACCCCAAGGTAAGTAGGGGTTGGACAGAACGGTAAAAGTCTACTATTATTGTAGACCTTTAGCTCACGTTTGGCCTCTCGGTTGTTTAAGTGAAAGGCTGTCGTCACCGTCTTAGTGTGACTGAGCTTCAACCTCCAAGTCTGGAGATACGCTGACAGTGTGGACATGTCTTGGCTTAATGTCCCCTCCAAGTCCTTCCAGTTTCCAGAAGAGTGCAACAATGCTAAATCATCAGCATAAGCAAACTTTCTGGAAATCATGGAAGGAAGATCGTACGTATAGATGTTAAATAGGAGGGGAGCCAAGACCGATCCCTGAGGAACGCCGTTTTTAAGACGGCGTAGCCTGCTTTGCTTGCTGTCACCGGTGGTAAGGGTGAAACTTCGATTTCGGACAAGCTCCATGATCATTTTGACCATGTGCTTATCCGGAAGTAGTCTCAGCAGCTTGCAGGTAAGGCCACGGTGCCAGACAGTGTCATAAGCAGCTGTCAGATCGATAAATACGGCACCGGCCTTCTTTTTAGCCTCGAAAGAATCCTCGATGTTCTGGGTTAGCAGAACAACTTGATCTACGGTTGACTTCCCGCGTCGGAACCCAGCCTGCTCTTTAGGGAGCAGTGGATCGATTAATGGTTCAACGCGGGCGTAGATAAGCCTCTCGAGGATCTTGTAGGGGACACAGAGCAGAGATATCGGTCGATAACTCTTTGGGTCCCCCACGGGCTTTGCTGGTTTTGGGATCGCGACCACAAGCGCTCTTCTCCAGATCTTGGGAATTTTGATTCGGCGCAAACAGGAAGAAAGGAAGTCACGTAACCAGGACTTCAAAGCAGCTCCAGCATGGAGTATAAGCTCGGGGCAGATGGAATCAGGACCCGGAGCTTTACCTGGTTTTAAATGTTGAAGGGCAGCAGCAAATTCTCTCTGTGAAAAATTGTCAGAGATATTTACTGCGTCTGGTGTTGTGGCCCTCCAAAGGTCAGACACTTCTTGAAAGACAAGTCGAGATGACTTGCGATCAACAGCCTCGTATTTTCCATTTCTAACCAGCTGAGATGCAATAGCATCGGCTGAAACGGGACAATGACGAGGAGAGTGTCGTGACCTACCAGTAAGGTTGTTCAAAATACTCCACGCTTTTCGACTAGAGTGTGAGAAGTCAATGCTCCGAATTGCTTCGGACCATCGATCCCTCCGTTTTCTGTCAAGCTTGGCAAGCAGAGTTGTAGCAGCCAAACTTGAGTCGTCTCCCTGAGGAGACTGCAGAAAGGTTTTATAGAGGGATTCACACTCTGCATCCCAACACGGAATATAGTTGTTTCGATACCCGCGTGGGATAGTCTTCTTGGCTGCTTTCTTAATGATGTTACAGAAGTCCTGGTAAGCCGCATCCACATCAAGTGAGTCAGGCGGCAACAAAGTCTTTGCGAATTTATTCGTCAAAGCAATGTAGTGACTCCAATTGGCCTTGCGGAAGTTCCATCGCTTAACAGGCATGCTTGGCACTGCCATAGCAAACCTTGGTGGTGTAATAAGCGAGGATCGATGTTGTGACCTGGGAAACTTCTCAAGGACACGTCTATCCGGTAAGCGACTGTTTGGACCTACGCTAGCGAAAGCTAGATCTGGATTGGTGCCAGTGTTCCAGCGGCCGGAACAAAAACTGGCAGCGTCCTTGGCATTATATAGGAGGGCAAGACAATTAATACTTGCCCAGCCAGCCAAGCACTCACCATCCGGACTGTTGTCATCATAACCCCAGTCAGCATGACGACAGTTAAAATCGCCAGCGTACAGACAGGAGTGAGGAAACACTGGGAGATCCAGGGTTCGCAATCGCGTTGGTGGTGGTTTGTAGACGTTGACTATTTTATTATTATTCATTTTATTTTGATACTAAAATACTAAAATATTTTTATTATTCATTTTATTTTGATACTAAAATATTAAACCATACATTACCATGTTGTATATATAGCAGTTGGAAAACATGAGATTGAAATCTTGAATACATTCTTTCCCAGCAGTATATTGATATGAATCAAGTTTTTTCTTTATTAAAGACAAATCCATTGGATGTTTGATAATATCAAAATAATCCTAAAAACATTAATATGTAAATGACAGATACAGCAGGTTTAGCAACAAACAAGTAAAAATATGCTACTTTTTAAAAAACAATTTTTATATCAAAGAAAACAATGTATACTAATTATCAATTCATAAAAATTATTTTGAAAAATATATGTATTAGTGTTAAATGCATGTATGGGATAATTTTACTAAAACACTTTAATAAACTTTGACTAAAATAAAATAAACAAGTTGACCAATTACTAATCAAAAATTCAAACAAAAGCAAAAGATTTTGGTCAATAAACCAGTCAAATAAACATAAAAAATCAACAATGAAAGCTGCCATCAAGTGTAAGAAATATAAAAATTACACAAACACAAAAATTGAATTAATGTAAAATCAATATGCAAATATCTTCCTTAAAAATCTTCATTATTTAGTAGGTTGTAATGAATTTTATAAAGATGTTTTTTTGTATAACACTCATGTCAAATATATGAGTGAAGTTATTGTTTATTTTTTTCAACACTAGTAACTAACCGACAAATTCAATTCAACAGGGTCTACAGGAGAGCGAAAAGGCCAAGAAAATTGATGCTTCAATAAAGCAGGATAAACAGTTTTTTTTAGATAGAGCAACTGATTTGTTAACCGACGAGATTGAGGTGCCTGGTTGGCTCCATCTTCTGTCATCGCTTCAACAGAAACCTCAGTCTGAAAAAAAACAAAATGTCTACCAACTTTTCCAAAATGATACTCCTACAATGGTCTCAAGATGAATAAAAAAAAAGCAAAGCATTTACTTAAATAAAAAAGGGATGTTTTAATTAAATTACATTATTAAAAATTTGGTACGATTTAGTCAAAAATAAACAAAATTAAAAATAAATATTATTTGGTCATATATTCTTCCAAAAACTATTTAAATATAACTATTTTCTTAATCTGATGTTTGAAGCTTAGATGATGATTATACTTTTGTGACAAAAAGATTTTAAAAAATAGTAAAATTAGGCACTAGACACTCTTAATTAGGCCAAGCATAATTCCTTTTTACCGCAGAAGAAAAAAATTTATCGCAAAGATCTTTCAGTCTCCTTTTCGAATATGTTTTTCACTTCATTTAATTTATCGCAAAGATCTTTCAGTCAGAAAAAAATTTATCGCAAAGATCTTTCAGTCTCCTTTTCGAATATGTTTTTCACTTCTCACTTCATCAGGTGCAAATTGCACCTGATGAAGTGAGCAGTAGCCCACAAAAGCTTGTGCCCAAATAAAAAATAGTCAACTTTAATGCACAATTTTCTGTTTCTCTCATTTGATTTGAAAAGTTGACACGGCTCCCCCAATTCTATTTCTTGTAATTCTTCGATGCTAGAGATTGTGTTTTCTTTCATTTTATTTGACTTGCAATTTTTAATACTTTTAAATTTCCAAAATAACCAAACATTTTTTTTTTTTTTTTTTTTGATGCAAAACATTGCCGTAAGTTTAGTTCATTTCCAAGTAATTTACAATAAAAATAAATAAATAGAATGTAATAGATAAACGCTCGTATATTACAAATAAAAGTTAGATACCCAGTAGATTAGCTTAATCACCTGGCTATGAATAATTTGACAGAAGCAGCAGATCCAGCCTTTCAGCTCTATTTCTCCTGCATTTGCTTTGTCGTAATCTTCGGCCGAAACATTGGAATTACACGAGCGATGTTGCCATCGGGAACAACATTCACATTCAAGACCCTGGTCTTCAAACTTTACGTAATTTTTGCAAACCGTACAACAGTCCATTTCAGGAATTTGTTTTAAAATGTTCAACGGAAATTTTAAAATGTTTTTGGCTTTCTCAATTGATGAGATTTTTCAGATCTTTCTGCTTTCAGGGTGTTTTTGTTTCAATCCGGATAAAAATTGAAAAAGTTATTTCAACGCAACTTCTCAATCAAGTTTAGATAATTCCTTATTCGTACTGTTAAATTATACTTTGTTTGAAATCTTTGAAACAAAAGAAAAGCTGCAACATTTTGCTTTGGCGACCGCACGCAAGTAATTAACAGATTAAATTTGCTTTACAATCAAATTCAATGGAAAAAGAAAAAAACAGTTGTTGAAGAATTTACAAGAACTCTTTTAAATCAAAATTAAGAAGACCTTATAATTGTAAACGTCTTTTTACAATTATTTTTAAAAGTTGTTGGACACATTGTAACATTAACTAAAAAGTATAAAAATTAATCACAAAAAAACGATAATAATTTAGTTGCCACAAATTTCAGAATTAAATCAAATAAAAAAACTATAATTTACTGTATTTCTTAACTATTAGTTGAAATTGTTTTCAATAGGCCATTTACGTTATCACGTATATTTAAAGCTTGGCGCAACATATTTTAACAATAATATCAATATGTCCGCTTCAAATCTTCCAAACAAATGTTACGTTTATTCAAGCGTCTTGAAAAGTTTTTATTGTTTACAAGAATAGTAATTTTTTCCATTACCCGTAATAATTTTATTTTATTTTCGTTACTTTTTATGTTAAGCAAATATTTTTCTAATTCTTTTTTTTTAAATTGTACTAGCATAATAAAATATGCTTATGTTTTGCCATATTCTAATAAAAGTTACTTTTTTCTAAATCAGTTCAAACAAAAATTATACAAACACATAGAAAACTCTATCAAACATTTCACGCAAATTGATCATTCCCGCATAGAACTTCTGACAGGTTTGAACATTAATACAATGCTACGTTCATTTTGAACTCTCTTATTTCACTTTTGCTTCAGTTTGCTTTCTAAAAGATTACATTAATTGATTCTGTGAATTAGTGCAAAAGCTTTTACCTTAAAAACAATCATCCTTTTTTTTACATTAAAGTGGGTCATAAACGTACGAAAAACTTTTTCTCACGAGGCAGCACATGAGCACAATGACGTACTGTTTTTTAAAGAAAGGTGTGAATTTTTTGTTCCTACAAAATTTTATTCAACTGTCATGTGTTTTAGAACGTCAAGTTTCTAAAATATGTATGTCTAAATGAGCAACAGGTTTAAATCAAAATAACATTTTATTTTATTTTTGAAAATGCCAAGTCAAACCTTAAATTTATCTTTCTAATGTAATTAATTGTCATTTTAATAAATAAAAGGGCAGCTGCTGATGCACGCGTGTCTGTTTGTTTTTGAGCGCTACAATAGATCGCTGGCAAACTGTTCATTGTTTTGCTTTTGTTTCGTTTTCTTAAGATTTCAGATAAATTTAAACATAACTTTTTCGTTACTCGTTATCGCAGCGTGGTCGAGTGGTTAAAGCACCGGACTGATAATCAACATGGTCTCGGTTCAAAACCCACTTGCGCCATTCTGTTGTGTCCTTAGTAAAGACACTTTACGGCACTTTCCCCTGCTTGGTGGTCTTGACAAGCAGTTTTAAATTACAGTAATATCTCTACTAAATTACTAGCGGACAGCAATATCTTGGCATCTCCGGAAGCACCCTATGTATAGCGTCTCCTTCGCTTTCCTGCGAGTCAGGAGGATAAATATAGAGATAAAAATTAAATAAATAAAATACTTAGTAAAACTTTATGTTCTATTTTTTTTCACCAGTTAATATTTAATCGTCCAGGGAAACCCTATTAAACAACATTTAAAAATTGTTTAGCGATAATTAAAACGCTGTTAAACAAATTTTAAAACTTAATTATGAAGACTTGATTGTGCATCAATTAGTAATTTAAAAAATAATTTTCGTTTTTATTTATTTTTTACCAAAGTTCTTGGGGGATTATAAAAAAACAACACTCTTACTTCAGTTACAAATCAGTAATAAAAAAGCACAAAAAAAAACAAGACATAAAAAAATAAATCAAAATATAAATAATATAAATCAAAATAAATAATATCAAAAAAATATATAAATCATAAATAAATCAAAAAAGCATATTCAAAATAATTTTTTTATACTAAATGGTTTCTTCGTATAATCATTTGATATCGACCTAGTTACTGCTTTCTATTTTAAGTGTTGTCACCATTGCATAGGTAAGCGCCATGACCCAATTTTTTTAATTTGCAATAGCCCATGAAATAAATTCCCTTTACCAAGACACCCCGGAAATAATTCAGATAAGCAAACATACATTTCGTGTTATTCTGTTCGGAGGTCGTAATGTTTGCACTGAGTCCATAAAACAACAATCTGAACATCGGGACCACCTGGATAAGGATGAAGATGTTGAAAAATGAGGGTTCTCAATATTTATCGGTTTAAATGGTCCCTTATGGTACCTTAATTTCTTATACGTAAATTTGAAATTCACTTATGAGTATCTTTGAGATTCCTTGCAATAACCTTTGCAATCCGAAGAAGGATGGCGGCATTTGATTGAAAACATAGTTTGACGTAAAATTTGACTTTGCCCGAAATTTCTACGTTGAATGCAATTTAATCGTAAGCCATCTAACTGATTTTTGTTGACCTAACAAGTTCATAAACGCATTAAAAGGTACTTTATAGCAACATAATGTTATAGAATATTTTTTAATAGAAAGCTTTCGGTAAAAATGGCAATAAAGTATAACTGTTTTTGAATTCCGATAAAGAAACTTACAGAATTAAAATGTTGTCGAAATGCATAAACAAAAAATAACTTGAATTCCGTTAAAAAATTTTAAAGCTTAATTAAAAAACGCAATTTTCAGCAGTTTTTTTAGAAAATCATACTTTTTTTAAACTAAAATAAAATGCGGGTGCAATTGATTTTCTGTCGTAGGGCCGACAAGAATCTTCGTTATGCCCAAGCTGTAACACTGTTTCGTCGGAGAAATCGTGTTGATTCGCCCGATGTTTCACATTTGCTTCACAACTACGCATTTGCTAATTATGACATATCTACTTCTTAACAGAAAACTTTGAAGTCGTAATCATTAAAGAACAAAAAAGGAAGAATATTTTAGAAATTTAACTATAATACTTTTCTTTAATAAGAAATATATCGATGACAAGAAATTTTTTTTTCTAAAGTTTTGCAATAAATATCTTTGGAACGCTGTTTTTTTGATAACAACCTAATTATATGCCATTTGATGAATGAATAGAGAAAAGTAAAAGTTTTTTTTTAAATCTTTTACTTTTCTCTATTCTTTGATCAAATAGCAAATTGTAATAACAAAATCAAATAACAAAATAACAAGCATTCTAGGCAAAAAATAATTAACAGTTTTCAACAACGTTGGAAGATTTTATCAACAACTCTAATTAAAAAATTAAAAGTTCTCTATTTTGCTTGAGCAAGTGCTTTTACAATTTAGTAAATAATGCAAAAAAACAGGTAAAATAAAAACTCAGACTTAAAAAAAAACGAAACGAAATCGCAATTGCAAGCTTAGTTTTTAAAAATTGAGAAAATTTTTTACTCCCTTGCTGATCAACTAAAATAGTGGTTTGGCACTTTTGTCTTTAGTAAAAATTCACCAAACCCTTGCGTATGCATGGGCAAAGTATGACCGATATTTTTAATTAAGCCAACAAATATGAGTCTTTGTACCAACTAAAGATTATTTGCTGCCTTACAGAGCAGAGTTCTTTTTTATATTTCAGCACATTATTTTTTAACCGCTTTCTGTTTCTCTTCCACCACTTTTCAAATATTTTCCGATTCGTAACATCTCAATAAAGCAGTTTATAAAATTTAACCGTGCTAACATACGACTAAACGATTCAAAGATCGATTTTCAGCTAATTAGCATTGCAAATCATACGCAAGATTCCTGACTCAATCTTCTCTGCCCCGTCGTAAACAAGACGGCTGTTTTTGCAGCTGTCCTTTTTAAACTCTTCATGAGTGCAGGGCTTTTTGCATTAAATTTTCATTAAAATCATTGCATTCTCATTAAAATTAACTTCTAAACTCCCGAGAAAGAAAAAAAGTGTTTTGGCGTGACTTAAAGTAAAAAGCAATACTTGTTTGTTTTTTCAATATGGCTATTAAAGTTGCGATTGGATAATTGTAAGATAAAAAAAAATGTACTTTTTCCTCGTTTTTGTTTTTATGATGCCCCTAGATTACTGTAAAATTAATCAAAAGTTTTTCACTTTTAAATTCACTTTGACATCGAAAATATGCAAACTTTTTTTACAACAATCAAAGCACACAACAATTTGAACATAAAGTTTTGTTCAAAGTATTGTTTTTCTCAAACAAAAATAGTATTTTACAAAGATTTGTACATTTTCATCTCAAGAATTTTGCTAAAATAAAAAAATTTTTCCTTACTGTTTTTTTTTAAGTATGCAATACAATAATTAAATTTCTATATTGAAAGCTTAAATATAAATCCGGCTTCCACTTGTATGATTGTAAAAGGTTTTAGCTGAAACTAAAAACCTGACCTTGTACTTGAGCTCGAGAGTAAACAAGAGTGATAATATTATTACATTTTGTTGTGTTCAAAAGCTCTTTGAAAATTAAATAAACAAATAAAATTTCATAAACAAATTTTGTAAAAATCAAAGCAAAAAAAAGCACACAAAGAAAACAAAAAATATGTTTCTTTTATAAGTCTGAATAATATTTTCCTCCAAGCTACAAAGTAAAATTATATTTTACATATTTTATATTATTATTTAAAATTATGCTTATGCTGATGATCTAGCATTGTTGCATTCTTCTGGAAACTGGAAGGACTTGGAGGGGACCTTAAGTCAAGACATGTCCACACTGTCAGCGTATCTCCAGACTTGGAGGTTGAAGCTCAGTCACACTAAGACGGTGACGACAGCCTTTCATTTAAACAACCGAGAGGCCAAACGTGAGCTAAAGGTCTACAACAACGGTGGACTTTTACCGTTCTGTCCAACCCCTACTTATCTTGGGGTAAAACTGAACAGATCGCTCACGTTTCGTCACCATTTAGTGGCATTGCGCAAAAAACTATCTTCGCGCGTCACACTGCTGAGGCGACTCGTGGGCTCGGGATGGGGTGCTGGTGCTAAAACACTACGCATAGCCACTTTGTCTCTAGTCTACTCAACAGCTGAGTACTGGTGTTGGGCGATTCCATTCGTCCATGCACAAATGGGGTCTCGCTCCTTCACCGAATTGCGAGTGTGGCGCCTTTGAGCAAACCGCAGACCATGTACTAACAGCGTGCCCTATACATCGGGCACCACATGGAGCACGAGGTCTGATGGTTTTGGATGACGAAACTCGATGCTGGCTTAATGACATCACTGCCAGCGTCTGATCCAGGCAGTGCAGCAGTCTGGGGTAGTAAAAGGATAAACCCTCGGCCCCAGTCCTGTTTGTGTCTGACCTGGAGTGGATACCTCTTCAAACGACGACGACGACGACGACCTAAAATTAAATTAAATTACCTAACCCCATTTTTTTGGTTTATCATTAAGTAAACCGTCTGTTTAAGCGTTTTATCAGTCACAAAGTTTTGATCCTTGTACAGATTATTTGTAAATCCAATCGAAAGTTTCAGTTATTTAGTCAACTAACATATTCTCTTTAAAAAAGAGTTATTCCTGCTTTTTTGTTATAAAAAATGTTTCTAGTAAATATACTACTTTTGAAAACTAGCGTTGGGGAACTAAAAAAGAAAACAAAAGAAGATTTATACTTTTTTTATTACACTGCTTTTCCGGAAAATAAATTGTGTCCAATATCATAATATCAGATGAAAAGTCGGGTAAAACAAAATGGCGGTTAGCGACGGGGCTTCATCAAGTCGTGTGCTTTTTAGTTCGGCATAATCAAATGATTCTTTCATACGCTTTGAGTTGAAAAATAAATCCATTTAAACAATTTTTTAAAAAGTAAAGAAGAAAGATTTTTGCCGCTCGTCGTTTCTCCGCTTTAAACACGTTTGATCACTAAAAAATTGGTTTTTACTTTTCTTCTTTCATTTTTTCCTTTTCGAAGAAACTAAAGTATTTTCATTTGAAGTTACTCCCAAGTAGCTTTATATTGGTAAATGCTATTGCCTTAAAAACACGGCCGGCGGTGCTCATGCGGCCAACAAAAATAATAATCAATATTGCCAACAATATATTTTAAAATTGTTTAATTAAATCTTAATCAATTTTGGGGGCGATATGCACTTTTTTATAACAAAAACGCACAATTTGCATTTAAATTTTTTTTTTAATCAAAGTGCATTTATTGGGTTTTGCATTGTTTTAAAGCATTTTCCCCAAAAAAAATTTTTTCGCAACAACATATTTCTGTTATTTTGGGAAAGAACGATCACTTGATCGCCAAAGTATTGACATGGTAACTTCGTACAGACATTTCTGCAGGGTGGTTAAGTGGTTAGAGCGCCAGGATTGTGATGGTCCTGGTTCAAAACCTACTCGCATCATTCTGTTGTGTCCTTGGGAAAGACACTTAACGGCACTTTGCCTTGTTTGGTAATCTTGGCAAGCAGTTCTAAATTAAAGTCATATCTCTATCAAAGTACAAGCGGACTGCAATATCTTGGCATCTCCGGACGCTGGTTGGGGTAATTGCTTACCCTATGTATAGCGCCTCCGTCGCTTCCCTGCAAGTCAGGAGGATAAATATAGAGATAAAATAAAATAAAAAATAAAAATAAAAATTTCTAAACAATGATGAAGCGAGACAAAAAATCTACTCAGAAAAAGTTGGAAGGAAAGAATGAGAAAACTGAAACTTCAGCATTGTTTTGTCATTTGCATCATTTTGTTAAGGCATTGCCAGTAAAAGCTTATTTTCAATATTTTATGATCCAAAAAGATTCTGTAAAAGTAATTTTGGCTCCGTGTAAAAAAAGAGCAACAATTTTCATGTTAAAATATGTCAATGTGAACTATTTAAAGTTAAGCTACGTTAACTGCATATGTTCATGAACCTTTCTGATAAGATTATTTTAACCAATTTCGAAACTTTGGCGTCAAAATTTTTAATAACAACTTCTTGACAAAAAGGCAAATTTTTGTTTAAACTACTGTAACCAAACAGTTTGATAAACACTTTGAATTATAAAGATCTTCAGTTTTATGGCAAGCAAGAAATTTACTATAAAAAAGATGAGTATAGGGAATCACTCCTAACTCTGCCACTGCTTTAATGAATATAACCAAAATCACTTTTGGCCTGCAATATATTCAATAGATCGAGAAAATGCACACACAGGGGTAATTTGACCTCTTACCATCGAGGCAAATGACACATTACTGTGCAAAAGTACAAAGACTCATTCGATTTCGACCAATATCACATTGGTACTTCGCTGTTTACGACCGCATTGCGCTAATTTTCAACAGCCAGGACAATTACTGGTGAAAATTGACTTGGTAAAGTGCAAACAATAATCAAGCTAGCTAATTTGAGGAAAAAAAAAATTTTTTATCTAGACACAAATATTAGAAGATTGAAAGCATACTTTGGGGGGCTCAATTTGTAAAAAAGAAAAGGTAATCTTGTCATAAAACAATCACTTTGAATTATATCTAGAAATTTTGCTGTAGTTGGCTGCATAGGGCTGGGAGAGAAGCGCCATTTTAAAGGCGACAATACACTCGGCCTGGCCTTCCATTCAGTTTTTTTATTGCAATCGTGGAAAAGATGTTTTACGTTAATTCAATTGCTTGGAGTTTTAAAATTAAACTTTAAAATACAGTTATATTATTTAACAATTTATTCAATTAAAAATAAAAAAAAAATTTTAACGAAATAACAATATTCTGTTATCTTTCAAAGCAGGTCGGGAAAAATTGCTTAACAGTTGTTTTAAATGTATCACTTTAAATCTTGTCCTGAAAAATGTGAGAAGAATTAGATGATGCATGATGATTTGCAAATGATTGTAAATAAGCTTTCGTTTTAAACTGTTATTCAGTAAAAATATTTTTCACAATTTTTTTTAAAAAAAATTTCAAACTTTACTGTTTGGTCATAAAAGAAGTCGTGTAATGCTTGAGAGCAAATTGGAGAAATTATAGTGTAACAGGTCCATGAACTTTGAATCTTCCGCTTTCCTAAGCCATCGTTGTAAAAATACAATGTAATAAACTTAGAATTTAGATAAAGCTTATAGACATACATTTAGAAAAGCAACAAATGGTAAGTAAACAATTAGAGATTTCGTTTTTATTTTTGGTTAAATCGTTTTACTTCGCATACGTAGAGAAAAATCCGCCTAACAGTTGGGACAAAATGAATAATATTTTCAAAAATATTGTTAAGTGGTCATATATCTGCGCATAATCTAGATGAAAATAATTTTACTTTTGTCGAATATTATTTTGTAAACCATTTTTGATTTATTGACTCGTCAACTTGGTATTCCAGAGCCAATTGGCGAAGTCGATAGGCGAAGCTTGACGATTCACGACAAGAAACTTCGGCAGCGTGGCCGAGTAGTTATGAAGAGCGCTATGATTGTGATCGACATAACTTCGCTTCAAAATCTACTCGCACTATTCCGCAGTGTCGTGGGGAAAGACACTTTAAGGCAGTTTTCTCTGCGAGGCGGACTGGGCAAGCAGTTGTGAATTTCATTCATATCTCTGTAAAACTAAAAAACCAAAGTATAAAAACATTTTAACCGGTCAGCAATATCTCGGCATCTCTAGAAGCATTTTGTGGTAATTGCCTGTCCTATGTATAGTGCCTCCATAGTTTTCTTGAAAGTCAGGAGGATAGAAATAGAGAGAAAATGAAATGAAATGTGATGAATATTTTATTTCATGACAAAGTGCAATCTGATTACTGGTACGAGTCTGCTTCGGAGCACGAAGCAATTAAATACAATACCTTTATTTGTTTTTTTATTTATAATATTCCTTATCAGCAAAAACAAAATGGAATCAAACGCGATTTTTTTTATTTGCTTATAAACCAAAAGCAAAATGGAACCAGATGCAAATTTTTTTTATTTTTTTAAAAAACCAAAATAAAAATGAAACCACATGAAAGTTCTAAGAAGTAATTAAACAAAGACAAATAAGAAATAATTAAACAAAGGCAAATAGGATTAAGTTTAATGGACGCTATCAACTTCTTCAAAACGTTGATAACTGATGCAGCTGGTAAAGTTTGAAACACGTTGACTACATTTTTTTAGCTTAATCCTTTTCACCTTTGTTTAATTACTTAGAACTTTCCATGTGGTTTCATTTTGTTTTTAGCTTTTAAGCAAATAAAAAAATTTGCATTTGGTTTCATTTTGTTTTGGCTAATAAGGAATATTAAAAATAAAAAAACAAACAAAAGTTTATCATAAATAATTAGAAAGAAACAAACATTAGTTTAATTACTTCTTAGAACTTTCCATCTGGTTCCATTTTGTTTTTGGTTTTTTAAGCGAATAATGATAAAAAATTACTTGATTTTTTTAGCTTTACGACATATTAACTGTAGTTTTAAAATTTGGCCTTAGATAGCAATTTAAACTTTTTATTATAATTTATTTGAACAGCGGAAAAATTAAGCAAATTTAGTGTTTAGTGGCCACTTTAATTTTTACATTTAGGCATTTTCTATCAAACTTGAAACACAATTACAGTAGGTTATAATGGATGGGTTGTTGTGAAACTCACATACTTAACCGAAACTTGTGTATTAAAGCGCGCACAATTATATCAAAGTTTTTTTTACGCTGAAGCGAACTCTAGTTAGGTTATGCAATAAAATGTAAAGTTGAAATTTGTTACTCAGCTGCAATTATGCAAAACTTCAAAAATTTGCTAAAAATGTTCTTTTTTACTCGTAATCTAGGGTTATAAAAAATTGATTTGATTTCATTTCATTCCGTTGTTGAATTGAGAAAAAAATCAAGAAACTAAAAGAATTCCATTTCAAAAAATTAAAGTAATTACACACTTTTGCAAACGTGAGCTGTAGATGTCCAGCCGTTAAGAAGAATAGGGTGAAATAATACTTCGAAAATTGTTTAATTTTTTACTGGAATTTATGAGTAAAAATGATTCTACGATCCAAATTAGAATTTGTTTTGGGGGGTTGTTGCCAGGTCGGTTTACGGCGTGTACCGACTTTTTATCCGACGACAATTCGTCCAACAACACTTTTTCCATGTCTTTTTGTCCAATAGGGTTTAGGGTTAGGGTTCCCTTAACAAGACTTTTTTCTTTGAAATTGGACCGAAAGTCGTTGGATAAAAAAATGTACGACAAAAAGACGTGGACGTAGTGTCGTTGGACGAATTGTCGTCGGACGAAAAGACCACCCACCGGTTTACCAAACAGTTTAGCTTCTGCTAAATTAAAGCATTCATCTATTCAAATGTTGTTGTAGTGCTATTATTACTCCTTGTTTTTTTTATATTTACTTATTTCTCCAATTTTGTAAATGTTAAATCAGTGGTTTTCAAACTGGGGTCGTCTGGTTACTTCCTGAGGGTTCCGGAAGATTTTGAGACACAGAATTTTTAATTGAACACTATGATTTTTTAGAGATCACCATGTTTTCAGGTTTTTAGAAGAAAAATCGAAAAATCAGAAACGGTGATTCCAAGTGAAGACCTTCTTTTAAGAGATCAGTACTTTTCGGCTCGCACGCTTATGTTTCTGACAATTTTTTAAACTTTTAACTTTGAAAATGTTGTGATGCTAGCATTAGATAGGCTCCAAACTCCTAAATTAAAATTTGTTCACCGAAGTGGGTCGTCAAGTTATCTTGGGTTCCCAAGTTGGGTCGTGATATGAAAAATGTTGAAAACCACTGTGTAGAAAATTACCAACGCACGTGTTTTATTTTATTTCTCTTGAGTTTCTAATCATAATTTGCGCGAGCACTCGCTGCCAGCGCCTTTTTTGTTTTACGTTTTATTTTTAATTAATCTCACCTTGAAGCATAGTTGTGTCTGCAGCGCGTTGATTTTAGAGCTGGCTTTTTTGCGTTTGTTCACACTTCTCAATTTGTGTGGCGACCAGCTGCAGTGTTTGTGGGCGGCTGGTTGAAGTCTGAGTAGACTTAGCGTGCTGTTTAAGATAATTTCCGTTTTCCCCGTGAGTCAGCACCGAAGTGAACTGCTCGGTAAGACACCTATGCGTTTTCTTTTTGTGTTTAATTTTTAGTTTGTTTTTATTTATTTACAGATTACCGTTTCCGCTTTCGTTTTCGCTTTCATTTCCACGTTTCAACGTTTCAGTTATTACTTGTTTTCAATTAAATTATTTTCCTTGGTTATTATTTCCTTTTAATTTGTCGAAGCCGGAAGCGCGTTGATCGACACTTCACTTTGCGGTAATCGGCAACTTCAGCGCCGTTTACCGTTACACACTGTGTTAAATAATAATTCTTATTTTTAATAATTCAAACTCGCATCAGGCAAAGAAACTTTGCTTTTTTGAAAAAATTACACTTTAAAGTTTCTTTATTTTTCTTTATTATATTTTTCTTTCAATTCGCAAGAAAGCGTTGGAAATGCTGTTGGAAATACATACAGTAACTGTCAAGCAATTACCCCGACCTGATTCTGAAGATGCAGAGACATCGCTGTCTAGTGAAATATTTTTCATTTGATATATTTATTAGATATATATATGATATTAAAACTGCTTATGAAGAACCAGAGAAAAGTCCTTAAAGTTTATTTTCTAACGACTTAACAGAATGAAACGGAGTAGGATTTAAACCGAGAATGTGTCAATCACTTTTGCCATTAAAACGGCGAGCATACCCACTCAGCCAGCCACCCTGCCGACTAAACAATTATTATTGACATTTTCCATTCAAATTTTATAATTAAGTAACAAGTCGCACCGTCATTACCCTTGTTTGGTTGTTTTTCAAAAGTGATTTTAAAAAATTGCGTTGCCACAGAATTATAACGTTGCTCCGTTAGAAGGCGCACCTTTTTATAACAGGAAGTGTGCGTTTTATCGCTGGTTGCCAGCGTGGCCGAGTGGTTAAGAGCACCATATTGATGGCGAACATGATCGACACGGTTGATGTTCAAAATTTACTTATTCGGTTGTTTTCTTGAGAAAAACACCTAACGGCAACGGTACTTATTCTTGCTTGGCTGTCTTGGCAAGCAGTTCTAATAGTTACTCATACCTTTAAATAAATAAAAAATAGAAATTTTATTTCATGAAATTGAAAGTAAAAATGTCATGAAAGCAATGTTTATTGGCATTTCCAAAGCAGGTCAGGTTTATTTGCGTTGTTCTGATAAAGAACTCAAGCCAAAGTATTAAAACGTGCTTGTTAGACATCAAAGGTTCTGTAAATTTATGAATTAGGTCTACTTTGTCGCATAAGCGTTCCAACAAGGGAGTTTTGGGGATCAATCCTCCTTTAAGAACGAACGTAGACCACTCAAAAAAATTTGAAAAAGAAATGCTTACTCTAAAAAAAATGTTCACTTTATTTTAAGTCTTAGCAATCGTGTTTTTGGCTCGCAAAGCCCCTCCCCATAGCAAATTTTTGCGTAGGTCAATACTTTGTTTGTTTTTTTGCTAGAATAATTTTTTCCTTGCATGATTTTACCTCTCTCTCAGTAATTAGCTATTAACTAAAAAATTTAAAATTATTTTCAGGGGCACCAAAAGCGGGGAACATGAGTAGCAATCCCCTGCTCTTTTGCTCTTTCTAAATTTTTCCTTGCCCTTCTTAAAAAAGGGAGTATACAGGAGGGCAGATTTACAGAATACAGGAATGCTCTTACTATAATCATAAAAACTTGACCAAAATGTCAAATCTTCACATTGATTGAAAGTTTCTTTTATTTTTATTTATTTATTTCACTTTTTTAATCTTCTTCTTTTATTTTTTTGTCTTCATCCTGATTAAGGACGAAAACAAGGATTTTGGACACTGAAGAAAAGTGATAACCTGTTTTTAGTCTTTACCTTGAATTTGAGAAGAAAAGGGGGATTTTGGACACCGATTGAAAGTGATGACTTTTTTTAGTCTTCACTAGATTTTTGCGCTGAAAACGGTTCCAGGTTCCAAGTGGCAACTCCGTAAAATAAAAGAAAATCATGATTCGTTGAAGGTCATTAAAATTTGGAAACATTGTATTGGCCCCCAAAACTTTTTTCGGCTATTATAGCTATGAACCTTAACTAAAAAATTTAATAAAAAGATACTTTTATTTTACTTAATTCAATAAATTTTGCCCACCTCTGCCAAAGAATTTTTCGGCGCCCCTGATTATTATATCTTTTATGCTATATGTATTTTGCTTAGTTGTTTAATGTATAGCCCAGCGGTTCCCAAACTGTGCGCCGCGAGACTTTGTCAGGGGCGCCGCGAAAGTATGCGAAAGTTGTTGTACTTACTGCTTTTCTCACAATAATTGCAGTGTGAATGTTGTTAGCAGCAACTTCCCTTCAGAGAACGATTCCGATTGAGGACCTTTTCTAAACAGCCTGATTTTGGGAGGGTAATAGGGAAATCAGAGATGAAATCGAAGTGAAGACCTTTTTTTTTTTTTTTTTTTTAGAGAACACCCTGATTTTCAGAGAAAGATAAGGAAATCGGATATAAAATCGAAGTGAAGACCTTTTTTTTTTTTTTTAGAGAACACCCTGATTTTCGGAGAAAAAAAGGTTGTTCAAAGAAGTAATGGAACTGAATACCTTTTTTTCATTAAGGCGCCGTGAAAAAAAAAGTTTGGGAACCGCTGGTATAGCCTATTATTAAGCAATTTTTCATTATAAAAAATATTTTTCACGTTATTGTCGTTCGGCTAGTCGTTATTTAAAATTAAACGTCAGCCAAGAAATTTTACGTAAAAGTTTTAGAAAAGAAAAGTTTTATTCGATAATATTTACTGCTACAATAGCACAAAAGTTGTTTTCATTTCATTTCATCTCAATATTTATCTTCCTGACTTGCAGGAAAGCGACGGAGGTGCTATACAAAGGACTAGCAATTACCCCAACATGCTTCCGGAGATGCCAAAATATTGCTGTCCGGTTGAAATTTGTTCTATTTGATTTTTTAGTTTTATAGAGATATGACTGAAATTTAGAACAGCTTGCTGAGACCGCCAAGCAGGAGAAAGGGCTGTAAAATATCTTTCCCATGCACACAATAGAACGACGCGAGTAGATTTTGAACCGAGACTAAGTTGACCATAATCACGGTGCTCTTAACCGCTCAACCATGCTGCCGATATTTTAAAATTGTAAATGCTTGGGAGTCAACCAAACTATTTCTGTGAATAAATTTTAAATTACTAAAAATAAAGTTGCCAAACCTGCATCGTACTAGATTATTAATCTATTTTAAACAGTTTAATGTTCTAAGAAAAACAAGTTGTAATGGTCCAGAAAGTTCCTTAAATTTATGACGTTTATTAAGTGCCATCTAACTATTTCTGTACAATTGATTATTATTTAAACCAGAAATTTAATCTTGTAGCATGTAACTTTGTGATTTGTAATTTATTACAAATTTTTAAATTATTCTAATCGTAGTTCACACTTTGAAACATAAAATAGTTGTAATTATTACATAGGCGTATCCTGAAGGGGTTAGGGGGTCAACCCCTTTTGATAAAAGATGATCAGAGATATATGCTTATACGCAAATAACATATTAGCGACAAGTAGACTGTAATAGTATTGTAATAGTATGGTATAAGCTTTTATCGTTTTTTTCGCTTTATTCTTTGTGAACTTTATTTGTAAGTTTAATAAAAAGTTGTGCTTTATATCACCCCAATTGCCTCAAAGTTAGCTAATCTGTGTAAAACTTTCAAAACCGAAAATTATTTTAACATAAAGTCAGGTCTTCTGTGTTTCACTTTTGATGTCTATTGTTTTATCACAATGTTTGTCCATGAGATGTGAGCCTATTCTACTTCGCTATAAAATACATTGCTGCGAAAAGCGAAACAAGTGCTAAGCATCTGAGGAGGATCTCTAAAAAACACTTCTATTATACTCTGGAAAACATGATAAAAAAATTAAAAATATACGCAAGGTTAATAAAAACAATTCTTCATTTTTACAAAAATTATTTTATATTAATTCATTTTTACAAAATAATTATTGTATAAATTATTTCAATATGCTGTTGGATCAGTGGTTCTCAATTTGTTCCCTTTTAAGTAATTCTTATTCTTCCCTCAATTAAGTCGTGTTCTTCCTTTTCAAGACTAAGCTACAGCCATTCCCCAAAAGTATACGAAAAAACGTTTTGAGAAAAATTCTTTTTTGTTATTCAGTAGAAAAACTTTTTTGGTTTTTATTATAAAGTAAAGCACCGTGGCCTTACCTGCAAACTGCTGAAACTTCTGTCGGATAATCACATGATTAAAATGATCATGGAGCTTGTCCGGACAGAAGATTCACTCATACTACTTGACAGCAACCAAAGCAAGCTCCGCCGTCAAAAAAATTGCTCAATTTCTCGGAGATCGGTATTGGCTCTTCTTCTTTCTAATATTTATACGTGTGATCTGCCTTCCGCAATCAGAATGTTTGCTTTTGCAGCAGATCTAGCATTCTTGCACTATTCTGGAGACTGAAAGGACTTGGAAGTTAAGACCTGATTACATTTTCTGCATATTCCCTGACCAATTGAAGTTAAAGTTCAGTCTTTCAAAGACAGTCAGAGTAGCTTTTTATTTTTAATAATCGAGAACACAAATTTGAGCTAAAGGTTTATGACAGCAATAAACTTTCACCATTCTGTCGATCCCGAGACTTATTTTGGTTAAAACTACACAGATCGCTTTGCGTATCTTCTCGCTTCACACTGTTGAGAAAACTAGCGAAGATGGGGTGCTGGACCAAAATTGTGTGCAACTACCCTATGTCTAGCCTATCATCAGCCGAATACTGTTCGCCAGTGTGGTATCACCAAGTGGACCACTCATTGATGGAACGCGGAGTAGGCTACTGTGAGAATACACCAAGGTTTTGAGCTTTTATATCCATGATTAATACCAGGCCTGTTGGAATGGGCTTGCTTAAACAGCTTGGGTTAAGTTTAATCACCTGCAGACTAGTGTTGGGCAATTCCATTGGTCCATGCACATGGGGGTCTTGCTCCTTTACTAAATTGTGAGTGTGGTGCTATTAAACAAACAGCAGAACATGTCTGAACGGCGTGCCCCACAGACTGTATTCGGCATGACATGGATTAGGCTACGTGGTCTAATGGTTCGTGATGACAAAAACCGGTCCTGGCTCAATACCATCGCTGCCAGTATTTGATTCAGGCAGTGCAGCAGCCTGAAGTAGTAAAAGAATATACTACTGGCCCCAATCCTGTTTGTGTTTGACCCAAAATCGATGTCCTTTCTTATTACAACAACAACAACCTTTTTTGGTTTTCACTTCAGTGAAACAATTTTTATGAACTATTTAGACTCAACTATAAAGGACTTTCAATTTAAATGAACTTGTAATTTATTCAAATTCCCCCTTAAAGATTATTTCTATCAACTGATTACAAATTTCTTTGTAGGGAGCCAAGTCGCTCACTATGAGAAACATGTGCTAAATATAGTTGATTTTAGTTGCAAATACAGAGTGCTCGATAAGACGGTTTGAGCTGAATATTTCTAAATCAAATATAAACCCACTAGTCTGTTTCACCCCATTGCGATCATCATCTTATGCAAATAGAATTCAATATGTGGCTACGAGTACACACGAATACACACACGGTGAATTACACTGGACAACAAAAAAAATTTTTTTTCTGTTGTGCAACTAACAAGATAGTGATTTTGAGTAATTTGGGGTCCCTTATTTCAAAAATGATATTAGTTTTCTTTTATCACGTCACGTTTTTAAGATAACCACATATCCCAATTTTCTCTGATTCCATACAATGCACATAGTCAAAATTTATCGTTTTGCAGTAAAGAGACAACTGCAACAGACAACAAATGTAGTTTATTTCCCAATATAACTTGTGAAATGGCTTTAGAAATATTTAATGCATTTGGCTTTTCTTTTATATGACGAGCCTTTGCTTTCACGTCATAGGTACCAGCAGAAATCTCCCATCATATTGGCATCAAAACGGCCCTGGTACCGCCCTTCTATGACGGATATATCCTGGTGGAATCTCTCTCCTTGTTCATCACTTACTTTGCCAAGTTTAGGGGAAATAAATCCAAATGGGAATGCAAAAAGTGCATTTTTAAAGACATACGAGCTCCTAATTGCTGATATGCTTTCAGCATGTCATCAACCATATCAGCATATTGTTCATGACGGTGATTTCCCAAGAAGTTAGCAACAACTGATTTCAAAGCATTCCAAGCAGCCAGTTCTACCGGATTGAGTCGTGAATCAAACTTTTCATTCAGCATCAGTTTTCTAATTTCAGGACCCACAAAAATTCCAGCTTTTAATTTTGCATCACTTTTATGAGCTCCAAAGAAATCTTTGAGAAATTTGAAGCCATCGCCTTCCTGGTCCATCGCTTTTACAAAATTTTTCATTAAGCCAAGTTTGATATGAAGAGGCGGTAAAAAGACATTTGCAGAGCTAACCAAAGGCTGGTGATGAACATTATGTCTTCCGATTTGGGGACTTTGTCGAGTAGGCCATACTTTAACTGCGTAGTGACTGCTGTCTTTCCGACTGTTCCATAGACATAAAAAAACACATATGTTTTGTGTACCCTAACTGCAATCCAAGGAGGAGAGAAAGAACTTTCAGATCACCACAAATTTTCCAGTTATACTCGGGATATTCCAAGATATCAAGTAGAATCTTCATTGTATCATAGGTCTCCTTTCTGAAAATGCTGTAGCCCACGAAGATTGATGGTTTGATGTTACCATTGTGCAACAACACGGCTTTAAGGCTTGTTTTCAGTGTTTTAAACTTTGCCTTTATTACGAGTCCGAGTCCCAGTGCGAGTCCCTAACTTACGAGTCCGAGTTCGAGTCCGAGTTCAGCAAAAAATATTTCTTCCAGTTCGAGTCCGAGTTCTTGATGCACGAGTCCGAGTTCAGAAAAAAATCTACCAGCCGAGTGCGAGTCCGAGTCCGCAAGTCATAAAATTTGCATTTTTAAAAAAAAATCTGAATGTCAAAAATCAACAATTCGCGATCTTAGTAGTCTATAGCTTAGGCCTATGTTGTAAAAGCTTTTACTTTTGAATAAAAGCATGCTTATTGCTTATATTGCTGAAATGCATTAAATGTTAATTCTTTTAAATAAATAATGACGCCCGCTTGAGTTTTTATATAAATCTTAGCAAGTTGAAGTTACGTTTTACGCTCTTCTTTTCACCCTGTAATTTTTTGCACACAATGTCCTTTTCTTACCTTCCATCGATTTATCCAACTCTTATTTAATTTCTTGAGATTTTTACAACCGCAAACTTCTGAATACTCTTTGAGCTTTCAACAGCAACATTTCCCCACTGACTGGAATTTTTTTGTCTCTTGCTTGACGAAACCATTTCATCAAAGGCTCATCTCATTAACGATTTCATATTTTTTCCATAACCGTAATGATGTACTTTTGTTAGACATCTTTCTGCTAATGTATATTCGGTACTGTACTTTTTTGTTTAAATACAGTACACAGTAGAACAAAGTCGGACTTTTTATTAGGTCAACAGTGGTCTTGTATACGCGCTGTTACGCCATCGCTTTTATTTTAGATGCAGACGCTTGACACCTAAAAGGAGATTAGAGCTGCTAATTCCCGTCACGCATTTAATGTGTGTAGTAACTACGCCGTTAAACATGATATTATATTTTAAATGTCTACAAGATTTACTTAATGTGTGTAGTAACTACGCCGTTAAACATGGTATTATATTTAATTGTAGTAAATCAGTTGGTGTATTATTTTTACCTAAATATCTTTCGCTTTCAAATCTTCCAAAAGTCTTTCTTTGCAACAATGTAGTAAAATTTAAAAATAACGTAAAATATCTGGGTGTTTTTCTTAATAATAATCTTAAAGATGATGATGATATTTGTCGGCAAGTTTGTTATTTATATGGAAAATCATATAACCAAAAACAACTTTTTCAAAATGTTCGCGTACTATAAAAAATATACTATTTAATTATCACTGTACTTCGTTTTATGCTAGTCATTTATGGTCTAAATATCTATGCTCTTCATTAAATCACTTACGAGTTGCATACAATGATTCCTTTCGGTTAATTCATGGGCTCAAGCGTAATGTTAGTGCAAGAAAACTACAAGTAAAAGCAAATATTCCATTTTTGATACACTACATAGAAAACTTATTTATCGATTTATGGAACGATGCTGCCTTTCTAGTAATGTATATGTTAACTATACGGTGTATAGCAATTTCTTCTACCAGAGTGACTATTATAAACATTGTCTTCAATTGTTGATGTAATTCAAATGTTCTACTTTTCTTTCCGGCTTGCTTTCTTTTTTTTTTATTGTTGTTGTGAGTGTTTTTTTCTCTTTTCTATGGACTTTGTGTCTGACTCAAATAAATAAATATAATAAATAAAAGTGAATTGTCGTAAAAGCGGGTGTCGCTAAAGCCGAAGTCAAATGTACATAAAAGATAGGAATTCTGCCGGGACGAAAAAAAATGCTTTGTTAAAAGCGAATTATCTATTTTAAAATTCATTGTTCTTCTGGTAAAATCAGAGGCAAGTAAAACTTCAACAAATACAAAAGGCGTAATATTTATTAAAGCAGAACTCAACGACGTTTCGTCCGTTGCATCGGGCGGACTTCTTCAGGTAAAAGCAGAACACAACGCGCACCGTATTTAAAAACCAAGAAGTTAAAAACACAAACCAACAAACACAAGGTGAGAAGCGAACATGCATAACGATTTCATAATTACTTAGTGCAAAAGAAACAAATTTAACAGGTTGAAAACTCACATTAGTTGAGATTTTTTATATTGCTATATATTTTTGGAAAAACATTACGATCTTTATCATTTATTGAATTTTTTGTATTATTAATATATAATGATTCTAAAAATTTGCGTTTATCATAGTCAATGTTATAATCCAATATTTCAAAATTACCAAAATCAATCCTATGTTCACAATTAAAACAATGCTTAACCAATGCAGTTTTTTTATTCAAATCGTCTTGTTTTAGTTTAGCCAAATTAATCGGTTTCAAATCACGTTTATGTTCCGATAAGCGAGTATTAAAACATCTGCCCGTTTCACCAACATATACATTTGAACAATCTTTACACGGAATTTTATAAATTGCACCACGCTTATATATATCATCAACAGAGTCTTTTATTTTTGGTATAATATTTCCAATTGTTTTATAAGGGTAAGTATACACATTAATATTAAATTTCCTCAAAATTCTAGACAATTCATCACTCAAACCTTTAATATATGGTAAACCGACATAGTTAGATATTTTTTCACTCATGCAAACAGTTTTATTAACTTTTTTATGTTTAATTTCTTTTTTCATTTTATTTAATAACCAATCTGGATAATCATTATCACGTAAAGCATTACAAACAAATTTAACTTCATTAATTTTATCTCGATAATTTGTAATTAATTTAGATTTAGCGCGAAACAATAATGTTTTAACCAAACCAACTTTTTGAGAAAAATTATGACATGAATTAAAATTTAAGTACCTGGTAGCAGGTACTTAAATTTCTAGGACCAGTTCTCTTCTCTTTATACATCAACGACCTTCCCACTTTTCTTCCTGCATCTGTTAAGACCTCACTCTATGCAGATGACCTAGCCATCTGGGCCTCCTCCCCGAGTGTTGAGTGTGCAACCTCTGTAGTACAAGCTGCCCTCAACAGACTGGTGGAATGGTCCTCAAAATGGCGCCTTCCTCTCAACTCCCTCAAATGTGAAACATCCTTCTTCAGCTTAGACCCCTACCAATCACGTATACAACCCTCTCTGCACATTCTTAACACCCCTCTCAAATTCAACCCTCATCCAACCTTTCCCGGGGTAACCTTTGACCGCACTCTCTCTTTCAAATACCATGTCTTATTCTTACAAAAAAAGTTTCACAGCCAATTCCGTGCTTTTCGCTCCATTGCCTCTGCCTCCTGGGGTCCATCAAAAGAATCCTTATGTACCCTATACAAAGCCTTCATTCGCCCCATCCTTACCTATGCTTCCCCAGGCTGGTTTCCCTTCTCATCTCCTACTCACATCACCTCCGTGGAGAGGATGCATAGATCTTCCTGTAGAGTAATCACAGGTTGTCTATCGTCCACTCCCATTCCTCTACTTCATATAGAAGCACTTCTACCTCCACTACGAGTCAACCTCACCCACCAATCCCTCTCCTTCTTTGAACGAGCCCTCCGTCTACCTCCCACCTTTCCCATAACCTCTCTTGCGAACTCTAACCCCCGTACACACAGCGTCCAATCTCTTCAGTATCGCACCACGCAGCGTCCAATCTGGTTTCTTTCCACACCAAATCCCTTCAGTATATCCCGAGGAGCTTACTCTCCATCGCTCCGCTCGCTGTGCTCTCTCCCGTTTACGCTGCAACGGGCACAGCACTCTCCTTAACTCTTATCTCCACAGGGTTGGTCGAGCCGAGACTCCTTCATGGAGCAACTGTGGTTCTGAACCACAGAATCTCTCACATCTCGTGCTCGATTGCCCTGTACTAGACCCTCTGCGTCGGGCCATTTTCGGCTCTACCCTTTCTCTTCTGGACCTCTGGTCCCGTCCGTGGGGAGTCGCCCGATTATTGGGATTCCGCGGAATTGATCCGCACCCTCATCCCCAGGAATGGGTCGGGTAAAACCACCACCACCACCACCTTCAACTTTAACTTTGACTCCGACTCCGACTCCGACTCCGACTCCGACTCCGACTCCGGACTCCCTAGTATGGGCAAAGTATTTATCTTAAATTAGATTTAACTAAGCAAAAATCATCCCGTCCTTGGGGAGTCGCCCGATTATTGGGATTCCGCGGAATTGATCCGCACCCCCATCCCCAGGAATGGGTCGGGTAAAACCACCACCACCACCACCACCTTCGACTTTAACTTTGACTCCGACTCCGACTCCGACTCCCGACTCCGACTCCCGACTCCCTAGTATGGGCAAAGTATTTATCTTAAATTAGATTTAACTAAGCAAAAATCATCCCGTCCGTGGGGAGTCGCCCGATTATTGGGATTCCGCGGAATTGATCCGCACCCCCATCCCCAGGAATGGGTGGGGTAAAACCACCACCACCACCACCACCTTCAACTTTAACTTTAACTTTGACTCCGACTCCGACTCCGACTCCCGACTCCCGACTCCCGACTCCCTAGTATGGGCAAAGTATTTATCTTAAATTAGATTTAACTAAGCAAAACAATAAAATGCGACTAAATTTAGAATTTTCCTGAATCACCCACTACATATAAGGAAAATTCAGAGAAAAATGTTGACATTTCCATACCAATAATAAGCTCATACTTATTTCTCTCAAATAAACTTTAGCCATTAGTTTGATGGCATGGAGTCCTTCTTCACAGTAATTCATGGTTATATATTGATAGTAAGAATATATATGTAAATTTTGTCGGATTTTGTAAATAAAATAAAAGGGGGCCTGTAGTTTCTATCTCATGAATATTTCAATTATTGCAATTTTGTACGAGATTGAACATGCAGGCTCCCTGCCGTTTATCGACATTCATATTACGAGATTACTAAAAAATTTACCTTGGTTCTAAACTTTGGTTGATATTTCTTTGAAAGAATAGAGCAAGAAGAGTAAGTTTTAATTTTCAAAAATTTTAATTTAATAATTTGCTCGTAAAAATAAAATTGTTACGGTGAGTTTCTCCTTTATCGCAGCCATTTGGTGTGCTCTGATGAGCCTTAGTGATGAAAACAGACATTGAACACTCGCTTCTGTTGGAGGAAGTACTTATTTAAAGACACGCCAAAAATAAAAAATGGGGGGGCATTTTGCAGGCTGAAACGGATTAATGGCATTTAAATTAATTTCAATGGCAAAATTGGCTTTGTCATGCGAATAAATTGAGGTACGAGCTTGGTCACGGAACCAATTAAACTCGTATATCAAGGTACCACTATACTATAGAAAAAGGCTGCTTAGTGTAGTAATTGATTATGCACCTAGCATTTGCTTTCTTGTTATTCGAATGAAGAAAGAAAAGCAACTAAATCGGCTGCCCGAGCATAGCATTACCCAAAATACTGTTTGCTTACAAATTAAAATGTAAACTTTTTATGAGTCGCGGGCTGTGTCGCGCGATACGCGGCAAGGTTCTCTTAAAAAGATTACTGCAAAGCACTCCACTGGCGCACGCGGCCGCGTAAGTAGCGCGGTTAACATCACTAATATGTAAAGAAATTGGACATAGGAGTCGGAGTCGGATAAAATATTCCGACTCCGACTCCGACTTTGACTCCTAGTCCTCTTAACAGTCCGACTCCGACTCTGACTCCGACTCCGCAACCTTGATTGTAACAAGTTGTTTTAAATCAATATGCTAATTTCAATAATTATACATCAAATCTAAGCAAAAAATACAACTAAAATTAAACACTTCTTTAAAATTACTACCTGCAGGAAATTCAACTGAAACCCAGTACAGTAGTTAAAACCAAAGTTTCTATAAAGTATAATCATATACTTTATAGGAACTTTGGTTAAAACTATCTTGCTAAATTAAAAGGCTGTGGCTAAAGTTACGAGACCGAAACTTTTTTCGCCATTATTAAATCATATTTTAAGCCTAACTAACCTTAACCCTAACTTTAATCCTAAACTCAAGCCCTAACACAAAACATAAAAAAGTTGGTCAAGATGAGCACAAAAATTTACAAACCCTAAAACTTAATCCTAACTACTCATTTAACCTTAGTCCAGAAACGGGCCTGCTTCTAAGGTTTCGGTCACGTATGCTGTAACCTTAACTACTTTAAAATTGAAAGAGCATAGACTACTAGCATTAATACTACCAATCTTTAAGCATTTTAAAATTCATTGTTCTTCTGGTAAAATCAGAGGCAAGTAAAACTTCAACAAATACAAAAGGCGTAATATTTATTAAAGAACTCAACAAAGTTTCGTCCGTTGCATCGGGCGGACTTCTTCAGGTAAAAGCAGAACACAACGCGCACCGTATTTAAAAACCAAGAAGTTAAAAACACAAACCAACAAACACAAGGTGAGAAGCGAACATACCGAACGATTTCATAATTACTTAGTGCAAAAGAAACAAATTTAACAGGTTGAAAACCCACATTAGTTGAGATTTTTTATATTGCTATATATTTTTGGAAAAACATTACGATCTTTATCATTTATTGAATTTTTTGTATTATTAATATACAGGTATAATGATTCTAAAAATTTGCGTTTATCATAGTCAATGTTATAATCCAATATTTCAAAATTACCAAAATCAATCCTATGTTCACAATTAAAACAATGCTTAACCAATGCAGTTTTTTTATTCAAATCGTCTTGTTTTAGTTTAGCCAAATTAATCGGTTTCAAATCACGTTTATGTTCCGATAAGCGAGTATTAAAACATCTGCCCGTTTCACCAACATATATTTTAATACTCGCTTATCGGAACATACTGTAAACCTGAAGAAGTCCGCCCGATGCAACGGACGAAACGTCGTTGAGTTCTTTAATAAATATTACGCCTTTTGTATTTGTTGAAGTTTTACTTGCCTCTGATTTTACCAAAAGAACAATGAATTTTAAAATAAGTAATATCCCTGGTAACAGTGTTTATATTAATTTAAGCATTTTGTTATGAAGCATTAAATCAATTGTTGCATCGCAAAGAGATTAGAGTGACGTTTAAATTTTAATTTGTTTATCAATAATTAACCTCTTTATTGCAACTGGATTTTAAAGTAGACCCGGATCGGAATGGAAGTAAGTGGAATAATTGGAGATATCTCAATTTTTAGACGTGATAGAAAAGATCCAACTGAAGATTTGGGCTCAGCACACCTGAAACACTGGGAAATAATTGTTTTTTGCGGCATAACATTTTGCTGTTGACCAGTTATCGTTATACTTTTGAAGCAATGTTTTGTGACTGTAGCCATTATAAAAATTGGGTTCAATTTGAGCTAAATTAATTCAATTATATCAGTGAGCTAAACTGGTGAAAATTTTTACTGATATTTAATAGTTGCATTTACGGTTAGGTAAAAAAACTCATGTGGCTGCAAGAAGCTCTAAAAAGTACTGTATAGTAGGCATACTCTAATTTAGAATGTAAGTTTGGAAACGTTTTTCGCCCATGTCCAGGACCACTTTTAGTAATTGTGTTTTGACTTGCAACCACTCTCTTTTGACAAATTTCTTCGTAGGTCACTAAATTTTCATATAATTAAAGTTTTGAAGAGTAATTCTATGTCAATCACGTAGTTATTCAAGTCTGGACTAAAGCGCACAATATCTGTGCTGCATTCAGTGATAACGGCAGAAGGTGCCTCTATTAGGTAAAACCCTCAGCAAAAAGTCGATCTATTATTCTAAATCTGCAAAATCTAAATAATAATAAAAAAAAGAAACAGAAAACTAACCATACCAATACTAACTTTAAGTGAGAAATCAAGTGAACATAGCGATAAAAAGAGTAGCATGATTTAGGAAGATTAAAAAATTTGTCGGAATTAAGAATAAACGATGGTCTATAGTGGCAGCGTGACACAATCACAACAATCGTGAACATCATCGCTTCTATTTATCCTCCAGACTCGCAGGCAACAGCGTATTTAGGGGGGAGCATGTGGACGAAAATCGAGAAATCAGAGACAGATTCCAAGTCAAGACTTTTTTTAGCTCCCACTTGAAAAAAATTTTGACTAAGCTTATTTGATTGTGTTGTATGCCTCTTCCCCTTTCAAAACTCCACGGTATGCCACTGCTCGCAGGAAAGCGTCGGAGGCACTATATATTAGAAAAATGTCAAGCAATTACCCCGACCTGCTTCTGGAGATGCCAAGATATTGCTGTCCACCAGTTGAAATTTTTTATTTTTATTTTTTAGTTTCATGAAGATATGACTGAAATTTGGAGCTGCTTACCAAGACCAATCAGAGAAAGTGCGGTAAAATGTTTTTCTTAAGAACACAACAGAATAGCCAGAGTAGGTTTTGAATCAAGACCGAGTCGATTATAATCACGGTGCTTAACACCCGAACATGCTGACATATATGACGTTTGATTCATATAGGATGTTTGTGAGTGATATATCGTGAAATTAGGATCGATAACGGATATATTTGTTTCGAAAAACTGCGAACTAATAATTCAAGCATTTTTGTGGTAACATATTGCCGCATGCAAAAAACATTATACACAAGAAAAATTTTCGGCGCCAACATATTCACCGAAAAAATAAAAAAATAAGAGACTTAAATTATTATGTTGGCTTTTATTGTATGTTGACAACACCTTTGGCAACTCAAAAAACTTAATGATGCAGTTCTTTTCGCTGTACGATTTATCGCATTTCTAGTGTTTTTAGAATAGTGAGTAAAACAAAAGAGTTATATTAAAATTAATACAATAAATTTTTTTTCTGAATTTTATCTTTAGGATAAAAATTAAAAATTTTATATAATAAATGCTGCTTGAATAAGTTGTTTCTTTACAAATAATGTTTTTAGTTTGCAGAATTCAATCGATATTTTTAACTTTTAATTTAAGCTAAAATCTTATTTTTTTAAGTAAACCGATTTGGTCGTGCTAAAGTCCTTGAAACTGTTTTTATTGATTACAGCCAGTGATGGCTTTAGTACGGTGCAAACGGAGTGGCTAAACTGTCCCCCTCTAAAAAACGTCAAAAATTGATCTATTTCTTTATAGTAGGATCGTGGTGGTGCCCCCCCCCCATGTCTGCACCTTAAATTTAGAACGAAAGCAGGTATGTATTCGATTGATAGTGAGGACCTTTTTTTACAGATCACTTTAAGTTTGGGACAAAAATGAAGGTTTAGGACAGCAATAAAAAGTGAAAACTCATTTTTTGGTTAGAGATCACATCAATTTGGGACAAAAAAAAACTTGGCGCAGTAAAAAGTGGCCCACTCTATTTTTCTTGCACCGGGTCCCACATTTGGTAAAGCCAACATTGATTATCGTCTATCAATACGTGATGAAAGTCTAACTACATTAATTGCTTATTGTAAATCTATTGCACTAGTCAATAATGAAATAGTTACAAAAATATTTTTTGCTTTGACTGATTTAGACCATTACTGACAATCAAGAAAATATCTTTGAACTGTCTGACTTTTCGCAACTAAACGAAATAGTGGGAGAGTTACAGCGCTCTATCACCAGTGCGCTTGAAGGTTCGTAACTTTCATTTTCAACTTTCATTGCTAATCTTATAATTATGATATATGCGTAGTCATGTAAAATTTTGCCCTTATTTCATAAATCAAGAATAGAAATCATTTTACAATTTTAACAATTTTAAAAAAGCTGATGTATTAAACAATTTCACTATTTTGAAACGGTGCACCTCGGTTGAAATTTTTCAAATTTTTCTAATCTTTTGGTAATTTTTCATAACCGTAACGTTTTTCTTTTGAAGAACCATTAAAAACATAAGTTTACTTATGAGTAGTCCCTATTTATTTGGGGTTTGAGAAGCAAGAGATAAAATTTTGAGAAAACCGACAACTAACAGTAAACTACTTGTTTTTATATTGGTTTTTTGTTTGGCTAAATCAGTTTGTTAGAGCCGGGGGCCGGATTCAGATTTCTCGGACCTCCCCGGGTCAAAGCGAGAGAAAAAAAGTCTTCACTTCGAATCGATTTCTGATTTCGCTATTATTTCTCCCAAAATTGTAGTGACTTTTAAAAAAAAAAAGGTTCCACTTCGGTTCGAGCTCTAGTTTCGCTATTGTTCTCCTAAAATCTTGGTGTGTTCTCCAAAGGAAAGAACAAGGTAAAAACCTGAAACTAGGGTGTTCCCGATATAATTCTATCCAACTGTGGCTCAAAGTGAGTGCATACGTTTTTTAAAAAGAGCTCCGCAAGCCGGATTAAAAACCTTAGTGGGCCGTAGTTTGGTGAGCACTGGGTTAAATATTCCGAGCATACATAAAAACTAAGTCAACTTTCAGACCCGCTGCAAACCGATAAAAAAATTGTGCAACTGTTCCCAATTGCGACATTTATTCCTCTTCTTGAGAGTGGCTGATTTTCTGCTTGGATAATCCAGACACTTTTCACTTCGCGTCTTAGGATCACGAGAATTCTTTTGTCTCCCGTGCGTTGCATAACTATTCTTCACTCCCATTTCCTCACCAACTTCTATACCTCAACCTGGAGACGCGCGTGCCGCTCCGACCTCTTTCAACACCGAAGTCCCAACTTGACGAACTGTCTCGCTCTCGTCTACGCTGCAACAGCTATCAATTCCTCCCCAATCATAACTGCATAGCTAGGATTCTTTAATCAGAGATTTCTTTGAACAGTAACTATGACTCTAATAGGCATTTTCTTGTGTCATAACTGCATTATGTATCATATCTTTAGTATTAAACTAACTAGATCAAGCGAGGTTGGACTATTCTCTTTTTACTGTGTTTCGGATATTTAGTCCATTTCGCTGAGTTACGCTATCTTGTTGAGACTGCAAAGTTGATTTAAGAAAAGATTAGTTGAACCTAGCACCGCTGACGTGTTCAGCGCATGATCTTAAGAATTAACCTTATCAATGCTAGATCACCCACTAAATAGCGCAGCTTGTTACATTGATTTTTTTTTATTATATGTTGCTTCATTTAAAATGATTTACTTAGGAAACTCGCTTTCAAACAACACGAACAAACTGCAGCACGCAGAAGCAGGCATACAAGCGACTGTCACTCACGTGAGTAAATGGGAGTGATGTGCTTTTTGTCTTTTCATATTCTTAAGTGCCGATTTTGCGATATATCGTTATCAAATGCGGCAGGTTACTGATGTTATTATATAATTTTTCGTGGTCTGCTGCTTTTGTTTCGATTACATCAATGTACCGCTTGCCCTCTCGCGAAATCGTCTAAGAAAAAATGGCAAGAAATGGAATTGAGCAAATTGTTGGGTTTGTACCCATGACCAGGTGAGTTTTGTTTCTTTACTATTTTTAATTAATCCTGTGACTGAAACTTATATTTTTTTCTAGTTTTCACAACCTCTCGTGGAGTTGAACTCGTTTTATTCTTATTTATCGAACTTTGACCTCGATGGCTTAAATGAAGCGGAAGTAAGAATGATTCGCTTTATTTGCGTTTTCAAAAAGGCTTTACAAAAGCAAAACTTGTTTTTGTTTATAAGCAAAGAACATACGAGGAGACAGCGCGGCCGCCATCGTCGTCGCTCCTTCAGTGTCAGACAATCAGATGGAGGAAACGACAACAGCGTGTCAACAGGACGAACATAAACTATCTTGTCATTCAGCAATTGGTTCAGAATATAAACTTGTTCTTTTATCCGACATTAAACTTCTTAAAAAAACAGTCGATTAAAAGCTTACAATCGTCTTTAATCTAAAAGAGAAAATGCAATCGCATAGTTAAGAGAAACTCGCTGCAAACAAAATACGGGAGACATACGGTGACATTACAAACACAGCACAAGTAACAAACTGTAATTATGTTTTGTAGAAAAGCGATTTTCTACCTATTTGCAAGTGAAAAATGATGGAAGTATTTGTTTGTTTGTTTTTTTATATAGCCATTCTTGTGTACATACAAATGAACAAGGTAAATAACAAATTACGATGTTTAAAAGCGAGAAGAATCTAAAGGCAATTTACAATTGCATTTCGACTTGGCCTCGAAAAGAAACAAAGCAAATCAAAAATGAACATTAGTTAAAGAGAGAGAGAGAGAGAGAGAGAGAGAGAGAGAGAGAGAGAGTGAAAAAGTCCAGAGATAGAAAAATATTTCAGTGAGTGCCGAGAAAAGATCGAATTGAAACACCAACTAAAAGATGGTGACACTCCGGGACAGAGTGCGGTATCACGTGATCAAAGCCCCGGTATGACAAACAATCCGACTAAATCAATACCCTTGAAGTCGATTTTTCACGGTCACTCGATTAGTGACGACTGCAAAACACTCAAAATTGGTCTAACGTAAAACAAAATGGCAGCTCGAATGACGAAACAATAACAAAAGTACCCAGTCATGTTTCGATACGATACAAACAAAAAAGAGAGTGGAGTCGATCACGGCGCTCGACGTCCGGAGACAAAGAGACGGAAAAATATTGCAACTCGAGTGATTCCGTTCAGGAAGAAGCAAAAACGGATCATGAACCGCGACAAAAACCCGCCCGGATTTTTCGTACACAAAATAAATTTAATTTAAAACCCGTTCAATCAAATGGCCTTGCGTGTGCACTTGAAGAGGAATACTTCGTCATTCGAAGTCAAGGTACAAAACAAGTACTTCGATTTAAGACTTGACAAGTTAATTGCAAATAAATTACTAAAAATAATATAGTCGGCTTTCAAAAACAACATCAAGTTGGTTTCCTTTGTTCTGTATATTTATGATGGTGTTATTCATCTTTCTATCAATTAATTTAATGGAATTTGGTCTATATCAGTTTTAGCGTTTAGAAACGTATAGAAAACATAAAATACAATTAAATGATTGTCGAAAAATCATCCTATTATCATCAAAGCGACTTCCTTTTTTGAAATTTTTTTTCGAATGTTTTCAAACAATTAAAGATATTGGGATGACAGAGTTTTGTTTGAACATTGGTCGATAAATAATTAGCAGTAGAACAGAACAGTGGACCTTACGACGGACTTTTTTTTGCTTAAATCACGAAAAATGTAAATTTCTTTTTTCGTCGTCTAATGACACAACAAGAAATACAAGCGAAGCGTGGTGCCGCTATTGCTTCGTACATATAAATATTATAAGGCAACTGCAATTCATAAACAAGGTCTTCACGTCGGGGTCACGTGTCCTCGATCACAGTAGGTTCTCCTCGAATCTCTTCATTATATCAGACTGCTGGTATATATCGATCTGACCCGACATCTGTTTGCGCCGTAGTCGCTGTTGCTCGCGCATCTCTGCGATCTTGTTCTGACGGGCCGTGTCGGTTCCGTCGCTAGGCGGAGGTAAGTGGGGGCGGGCAGCTTGCTGGCGTGCGTTCTTCATCTCCTCTTCCATTCGCTCTCTGTTCGAAACAAAAATCAGGTTGAGTTAGGCAAAATGTAAACGGGTGAAGCAGTTGGGGCGTGGCAGTAGTTCGGTTTTCAATTGAAACAAGTTGAACGCCATTTTGATTTATTTTCAATAAAATATCTGTTAATTTGTGTTAAATCGAATATAACTTTTAAATATATAAAAGCAAATTTTTGTTTTAAACCAAAGCCGTTATTAAACTCGCAACAAGATTTAAGCAAATACACAGTCAGCAGCATGGCTGAGTGGTTAAGAGCGCCGTGATTGTGATCGACTTGGTTTCGGTTCAAAACCTATTCGCGCTATTCTGTTGTGTCCTTGGAAAGACACTTTACGGTACTTGCCCCTGCTTGACGGTATTGGCAAGCAGTTCTAAATTTCAGTCATATCTCTACAAAACTAAATAACTAAAAGAAAACTTTAACTGAACAGCAGTATTTTTGGCATCTCCGAAAGCAGGTCGAAATAATTGCTTGTCCTAGGTATTTGCGCCTTCATCGCTTTCCTGCGACTCCAAGAATGAATAAAAACTGAAAATGAACGTTATTGTGCCATCTTGCATACCTTTGTTTCGCTTGTTCCATCTTTAGCCTTTCTTTTTCTTGCTGTTCCTTTTCAAGACGCCTTTGCTCTTCCAAAAGTGTACTCATCCTCTTTCTTTCTTCAGCTTGCTTTTTAAAAGTCTCGAAACTTAAGGCGGCATTGGTGGCGCGGGAAAGTTGTGTGGCGCCACCTTGCGATAACGGACCGGCGGGCACGTGTTTTGAGCCCCAACCAAGCTTTATCCAAGCAAGGTGCGATTTGACTTTGACGTCAGCGGACTGCAAGCAAGATGATAATAAACAAATGTCAAAAAACCTAATCAATAAAGCAAGTCTTGCATATGTTGAATTGAGAATTCACTAAATCATTGGTTTCCAACCTAGGGGTCGCGACCCCACGTGGGTTGTTTGACTTTCTTCTGGGGGTTGCAAAAGCTTTTGATAAACGATATAAAACGTAAAAGTTTTAATAAAAACATTTATAATTATTAGTTAATTAATTAAAAGTTATAAGTTTACTTAAAATTATTAATTGATATTTGATTTATGGCTAATAATATCGGAATCTTAAACAAAAAACTTACTTTAAACTTGTTGTGAAAAAAATTCTAAACATTACTATTAAATACAAATAGTTTATAACGTTATTATACAGAAGAGAACAAGCTTCGCACAATGTTCATTGCGTGGCGTAGGCAAACAAAAGTTTGAAAAGGCACCAAAATTGTTGAGCACACACAGGCAAAAGCAAGCATACAAAAAAATTCTGCTGTGTCACAAAACAGTTCTTAAGACAGTCTATTGCCGTACAGGAAGTTCGTATGCTATTAACAGTGAATGAGATGGATTAATTTCAAGAATTTTTACGTAGGTAAAAATGCTTTTTAGATTAAGGACGCCAGCAGGAAGTCGCAGATTAAATTTTTGCACGAAAGATTGAAAAGGCTATCGCCTCTTTCGGCTAACTTAGACTCATTTCTTTTGCTGAAAGTCGCACCCTTTTCCAGTGATAGGTGAAAGAGCGATCTCGGTTAGAGAAGCGCTGGGATGTAAGTAAAGAGGTACAGTGTAGTTGTCAAGATAAGACTTAAGTTGCCGTGAGAGAGAGAAGTTTGTGTAAAAGCTTTTATCCGTCATAATATTTCATTGGCCTCTTGCTATATCATTAATCCTGTTCATGCTTGTAGGTGCACCTGCCTATACAAATGTAATCCAGGTCTTACAATATCGTTAATTTAGCAAGTGAAGTTTAATTCAGCGTTTCTTTAACAGTTGAATAAAATTTTAAACGTTTGAACCTATAAAGGGTGGTAAACAAGGGGAGAAGAAGGGGTGAACTAGCAAAGGCAGAGTTACCATTAGAACACCCCAAAAAATAAACACAGCTAACTCATCAAAATGAGGGGGCATCAGAACTTGCAAGCTGTAGCTGTATTAAATCTGTTTTTCTGACAACGTCAAGTGAAGACAAAAATAAATAAATAATAAAAGACCTTTACCTTGTGTCCAAAAAAAGGTCGTATTTATTTTTCGAAAATAAAGTTTAGTCCTTTTTTGGTGGAATGACATGTCAGTAAATAAAATAAAATTTAAGAAGCACCAAAAAAAGGGGTAAACAAAACCAAAAAAAGTTTAAGAAGCACTGCCTTTAGTTTAAACATCAGCAACGTGCCTGAGAAGGAGGAAGGTCGTATTGATAAAAAATGCGATCAGATATCTTATCACGTATCAGCATGTTCTATAAAGATGATGCTATACTTAGGAGCAGTCAATAGCCCTATAAAATGAGTCAACTACGAAAGAGAAAACTTTGTCTGCATGTTGGTCAATAATCAGCCATTTGATTTTTTGCCTTTTCCATCAACATGGCTGTGTGAAAATAGCTTCTCTGCATTGCTGGGAATAAAGGACAGGACCAGGATTAAACAAATTGTATGCCAGATCTATCGTGTGCTTTGATAACAACAAGGCCACGCATAATTAAACTTATGCCCAAGATGCAAGCCTAGTCATTAGTTTTCATTTAACAGAGTTGATTATTTTTATTTATTTTTTTCTTTTAATAGGCTACTACAAATGTATTAAATAGTCTACATACGTATGCCACTATACCTAAAAAAATTATTTTTAAAAGAGGTCGTTAAGTTACATTGGATGGCTAAAATGGGTCGTGGTATAAAAAAATGGTTGAAAATCACTGCACTAAATAAATTCGAAAATGGGATGTCAGTCGAAAGATAATATTGGCACGAAGTGAAATTGTTCCAAGCTGAAAATTCTTGTACATCATGACGTCAGGCAGGATACTTCAATGCTTACATGACGAAACAGTAAGTGTAATTTCGCAAACGGCGCGAACGTGGCATCAAAGCAGATCATTAACAAACCCTAACTGATGAAGTACCGCAAAAAAGTATAAAAATAACTTGTACAAAAACAAGTTTAAGCAACGAAAGTAATGAAACAAAACTCCCACCTTCTTTTCAGCACTTTGAGTTTCGTTGAGGGATGGAAGAGCAGGTTTTACGGGAGCCTCGGGGTCATTCGCTTGGGTTTGATTCTCGGTGGCTAGATCGATTCTCGACAAGTAATTATCAGTAACGACTGCAGCAGCTGCAGGGGGTGCAAAGGAGGACGGAGGTTTTCCCATCTGCAAGGAAAACGTATAAGTAGCGGTTGTTGTAACAAACAAGCGAACCTGACACTTACCGCAGGTGTGCCTAAAAGGACGCTGTTGGCTTTGGGAGGAGGCGCAACATCGACGGGGGCAGCGACGGATCGCTGTTGCTGGGGTAAGGCGGGGGCCATAGGAGTTGGGGGTGCAAGAGTCTGGAAAACGAGAAAAGACGAGAATACAGAATGTAAAAATCATCAAATGTGTAATAGCACGTCAACCGTGCACATTACAAACCTGGGCTGATTTTGGGGCCGCCGGCATCTGAACGGAAGAATCGCCCGGCCCGTGTTTATTGTGATATGAGGGGGGTAACTGAAAACAAGATTGTGATTAATATTCAATCGAAATTATGGTTAATATTCAATAGACATAAATTATAAACTTTGAAGAAAGTTAATATTCAAAACCAGCCGAAATAAGTCTGACCTAAGCAATCAAAATTTCGAGTAAACTTGAAGACATCGAAGTGAAACGCTTACCACAGTAGATTGAAGCGGCTGTTGCTGCGATGGGATAGGGTGGTGGTTGTTTTGATTATCGAGCTTTTCTGTTTCTATAAAATTATATGTAAATAGTCTACGAATTTTAAAAGTTGATTTTAAACGTGCGCAATTATAACCAGGAGCAAAACAAGCGCTGCTAACTGATGCCGACTTTATACCGCCGCTGCTAGCGCCACCCATGTAGTGTAATGGAGCCGGATTGCAAAAAACCTTGCATTGCGGTTTTACTGATAAAACTAAACGAATGTCTGCAAATTTTAGCAAAAATTTCATTTCGTGAAGCACTTGCAAACGAAGGGAATTTCCCGCTTAACACTTTTGTATTTTAAATAGGTAATTGCCGCCGAAGCAGAGGCAAAAAAACAATCGCAAACTGTTTATATGTGAAACGTCACGACACTTCGTGGCTCAGACGAAAAAACAATCGTAAAATCGTATAGTTTACTCTTAAAAAACTGCACAGAAGAAGCAAAGCGATACCTGAATCACTCGAAGCCGATGAACTGGAGGAAGAGGAATCGCCCGTGTCCGATCGCTCTCCTCCGGAGGAGCTGCTCGATGTATCCGACAATCGACTTCCAGAAGATGGATTTGTTTTATCTGAACAAATTTTTCAATTGCTCGCAAAAGCAAAAAATTAAAATACAATGGGTCGCGATAGGGCTGGAAACTCACTTTTTTTCGGCTTTTTCGTTGAACCAAGCTTACTATTGACATCTTCTAGCCTTTTTTCGAGCTCTTCCTTTTTTTTCTGAGTAACTTGTTGCTTTGTGGTCTGTTTTGCTGCAAATAAATCGACTAAAAGAAGGAGCAAAGGAAAAGCTATCAACGCAAATTAAGCTAAACTTAACAAACTGCAACTGACAAATCAAAGCAACTCAGGGCAACACCGCGGCAAAGCCTCTTCGCAGCGGGTCACTTACTATAAGGCTTACGAGGTTTTTTCTTCAAGCAGGTGCTCACGTATTTCTCCAGTTCGCGCAGAATCGACGGCTTCAAAGTCTCAAAATCGATTTCAATCTCATCCGGGTTCGAATCCTTCAGCGACGGCTCGCGAGTCTGCATCGCGACACGAGAGTTATCACATGCTGTTTCCAACTTACAAAAAAGCCCACCGTCTATTAATCGACACTCGTAACATCAACTAAATAATTCGAACTGAACCTGTATGAAGTGGAACACCCTCCACAGCTTGTCTCCGGGAAGCTTGTTTATGTCGAGCGACAGCTGACGCTTCTCGTCGTACGTCATCGGCTTGGCAACTTCGCTGTCGTCGTCGAACTCATCGCTTTCGTACCGGTAAACGTCGGCTGGTTTGTCGCCTGTCGGCTGCGGTTGGGCCGGGTTCGGTTGAGCCGGTTGCTTCGTCGATTTTCTAAAGAAAATCACTTTGTTCCAAGATTTTATAAATAACATGGGGTATTTTGGATAATACTAGAGACCAAACTGATATACTGTAATACAATCATACAGGTGCAGTTTGGTTTCTAGTACTTTGTTCTAAACTGGAAACGTTGACTGGTGCGAGTTGCATTGAATCGAACGCAACGCGAAACACTTTTCTTCATTTAACTAATGTTTTTCAGTTCTGTTTTTTTTATGAAGACAAGAACTTGCAACGCTCTAAATCAATTTGACCAACACGTCAACTTGGGTAAAGGGCCAGTAGCTTGTAGACGTAGCTAAAATATATCAACAGTAGAATCCAACAACAAAAAAAGCCTACTTTTTTCTTCCCTTGGTTAAAGGCTTTGATGCAACACTGGATGCGACAGGCAAAGTTGCAGGAGGAGCAGGAGGAGCAGGAGTGGGAGGCATTGCCGAACTTGCTCCGACTTTATTCTTCCGTTTCGTTTTCTCTACTTTAGGCTGAAAAGCAGTTTAGAAGTTAAGTCCAAACCCAAAACTTACGCTCGTAAGCACAAATGTATAGTATTACACGAGTATTTACTTAAAAACAGTCTTTAAATAGGGGGTTCAAAATGGTGCATGCGAAAGAATTGTTAAGTGACGACCGATTGGAAAAAAACAAAAGCAAAAATAGCAAATGTTACACCTGCTTGTGCTTTTTCTTCTTTTTTTTCGTCTCATCGCACAGAAGAGCTTCTTGCTGCTGAGTAAGCTGGGAGAGTTGAGCGTGCACCATTTTCAACTGTAACAACAAACATTGGGTCACTACCTGACCCAAGTGGGAAAGTTTGGTACGGGGCCACACGTAGCAAAAGACGACTTACTTGCTCCTGAAGAGCCGCGAGTTTTATCGTTCTTTCGTCATCTTCGCTTTCCGATGATGACGAAGATGAGGAGGATGAGGAAGAGGATCGCGAGGCTGACTCTTCCGGCTCCGTGTGATGCTTTTTCCTGCGCTTCTTTTTTGACTTTTCGTACGAAGTGTCCTTCGGAATGGAAGCAGCAGGAGGAAGAACTACAAGAGGAGGACCACTGGAGGACTTAGGCTCATCGGGCATCTTAGCGTACCTAAGACAAAACAAGTCAACGTAAAGAAACGGAGAGTGACAGGGCCCTTAATAGCATGGTGAGTTTAAGAATTTATAAAAGCGCAACCTGACCAATGCGACTGCTTTACTTACCGCGTTTCAAAGAGGTCGGAGAGTTTTTTTGCCATTGCGACCACGTCGTGATCCGGGGAGCTATACTTGTAACAATTGGTAATTATTAAACGCATGTCAAACGCGAACTCGCCAGCCGTCTCGTATCTCCTGCAAACCAATTCAACTTCACTGCAAATCACCGCTGATTGCTTCCTTCGAAGCTGAGCGAGAATGCTGCGGCGCTCAAACGATCAAAGAATCGAACGCGACGCTCACCTTTCTTCCAGCTTCGTTTTTATCGTGCCAAGATCCATGGGATGCTTGATGACGTCATAATAGTCGTGCAAGCCCAACGTCTCGGCGTCCACTGCTTTGTAAAAGGGCCAGCAGAAGCTCTATGAAATTAGTATCGTCGATTGTCAAACTATTCGGCAAGAGTTAGCGAACATTCAACAAACTCACGGCGTGTCTCTTGGAAAATAATTCCTTCAGGAGAGTACTGCAGTATTTTAATTGCTCGTTTAACTTTGTTCCCTTGGTTTTTTTCGGCTGAGACTCGCCCTGAAAACATACGAAAAAAACTTAATCCAAACTCAAAACACTGTATTATTTCTCAACCATATTCAGCTTTTAAGCAATAAATATTTTAATTGTACGTGTGCTATCAACCAGGCGCTAAAGTTAAGTAAAGTCACGGCCTGTACGAAATGTAAAACATTGGGAGCCAACCGTATTAAACTCTAATAAACACAAGAGCAATAACTTAAAAGGTATCACTTGTGATGGGCATAACATGCATTTTATCAACAACTTATCCCCAAAAAACAAACGCGATAATTAAAACACGACGCTTTATACTGTATCAATCGCTACACAAGTCGCTGGTAATCCACTTCTGCTATAAATGAAGTTGCTTACGAACTACTAACGCAAATATGCGCTTTTTAAAAAGTCTCGAACAATGCGAATATCTGCTCGACGCCGCAAAAGTCAAGTTATTCATGCAAAGTAAACTTCGCTTCTAACGAATACAATCATGCAAACGCTTTGACATCGAAGTTTGTTCGAATTGTTAGTTTCTGCGGTTACGTCTTTATTTATGCAAAAACTCGCAAGACGCAAGTGGTCTGAAACTTTAGGCCTAAATAAATTAGTGACGACCAAAAAAAATTATTATATTCGAAAAGTGCGTTATGGCAGCATCTACGGTATGCACTGAAGCCTTCAATTTCAATCAATTGACTGCATGTGTCAACCGGTAACCAAAAAAGGTACCTCAGTTTGTCAAAATTTGTTCGAAAACATTCGTGAAGACTTAAGAAGTACAAATAGACAAGATCAAGAATATTTGGATTAGTTTAGCATCCTGGTTTACGTGAAATGAAATCTGCCAATATATTGCGTCAAGGACAAGTCAACTCCACAATCCGCTAAATGTTTCGCAGCTTTGTCTCCAACATTTTGATAGAAAAAAAAAGCGAAAACACTAATCGCTACAATTACTTATCACTAGGACAACCAAAAGTCAATAAAGTCAAATTTTTTCTGCCTTGTTTAGAAGTGATGAAACGCCCACAAACTAAATTTCAGGTTGATGCGATGAGAGGTTTCAAAGTTATTAAGTCAAGAAAAAGTCAAAATTCAGGGTTAGGTCAAAAGAAAAGTTTGGCACATTTTCTTTTCTACATTAATTATTTAAGTGTCACGACTCACGAATAAATTAGGTAGGTTGTGCTAGGCTAGATTTTGCCATTTGGATTAATTGATTTACCACAATTGTTTTCACATGTCTCAGCCTTCAGTTGGTCTATTGTGCAAATTGTGACGTAATAGTTTTGTATTGCCAACTAATGGGCGATTGAATATTAAGTAGACTAGGCGTGGAAGGCAGGTAATGTGGTCTTCCTTCTAGGTTAGTTAAATACTCAAGTCATTTTGCATACAGTGTTGAGTTTTAGTTTACTAGTGTTTTCGTTTGCTTTTAGCTATCATGCCTAAGGTTAAGCAATTATATTCTTCCAAAGTTCGTAGTATACTGCATGAATAAGCTTCTGAGTTTACCTCAACACCTAAAGGTAAACTCTTTTGCAAAGTCTGTGATAGCATAGTGAAATGCGACAAAAAGTTTATGGTGGATTCACACCGCGGCAGTGCAAAACACCAAAGAGGCTTCTTACATGAAAAGGCAGGTACGCAAACATTTCTTAAAACTCCTATACCGGATTTTGCAAAAAAAGTTATTAAGGCGTTTCTTTGTGCTGACATACCATTGCACAAGTTGAGAAATAGCCACCTGTCATCTTTGTTTAAACAGCTTGGTAATCCGTTACCTTCCGAGGGAAAATGTCGTTCGAAAGTTGAGAAGTTAGCTGAAGAAGAAGCATTACGATTGAAAGATTATTTGAAAGACCAAGAAATGTTTATGGTTGTGGATGAGAGTGACATAAATAGCAAAGACTTCTTGAATATCTTAGTTGGCAAGTTGACAGCTCCCGAAAAACGTTACTATTCAACTGTAAGACTCTTTCGCAGTCTGCGAACAGTAACATCGTAACTCGAAAAATTGACGATGCAGTTCACTTTCTTGGTGTTGCACGATAAAACTTTTGCTTGTTGTTAACCGACAGAGCGAGATACATGACTGCTGCTGGAGTCCTGTTAAAAACACTATATCCCAGGCTCTTCCAAGTAACATGCATGGCTCATCTTCTGCATAATTGTGCTATGAAAGTGAGAGCTAACTACCCTGCTGTTGACAAGTTGGTTGCCAGGGTAAAAGCAGTGACCACTAAGAACAGGTCAAGAAGAGTTTTTTTTACTTCTATTGGCCAACCTCCACAGCCAGTTATAACTAGATGGGGCAGTTTGTTGACGGCTGCTTTCTATTACTCAAGAAATCTTCCAGAAGTAAGAAAAATTTTGGAAGGCTTCCATGATGGTGGTGTCCTCGTGCGGCGTGCTCAAGAGGCTGTAAAAGCTCCCAACTTAGCTACTCAACTTGTAGAAATAGAGGAGCAGTACAGTGCACTAGTTGACACAATTCAGAAGATGGAAGATAGCCGTTGCACCATTCGATAAGCTTACCAAAAAATGACGTCCCTTGACTTTGGTGTTGATGGCTGCCAAATTGGAAGATATATTCAAGAAAGAATGTCAAGGAATGACATCAACTGCATTGTGAAAATGGGACGAGGTGATATTTCGCGACATTTGTACAGTCTTTTAAGCAACTCCCAAGCAACCTCTGCGTCAGTAGAGAGAAGCTTCTCTATTTTACGAAAACTTCTGGTGAGAGACAGAAACTTTAAAGACGATAAGGTGAGGCACTACTTGATGCTGAAGTACAACACCGCGTAATCCTGTCATTGACTTCAGGATAGTGAAAGATACTGCATACTCATCTCTTGTTCTTTTTCGAACAACTTTCGTTGCCTGTTTCTTACCTGTATAGTAGTTTGCTTGAGTCTTTCGTGTTTTTTCGCTTTTATGTTATTTCATTGGAAACAAGAAGACTTTCTTACTAAAAGTTTGATTTCTAATAAAATTTTTGCATTTTGCACAGTTGCAAGCGCATGAACTTATTGGCCAAAATAAGGTCAAAATTTGTAAAATTTTAAGTCAAAATTTCAAGATTTTTTGGTTAAAAATTGGTTGCCCTACTCATCACTCACCGCTTCACCCGAGTCCAAATCACGTGATCGCGGCGGCCGAATCATCCGGCCTGAGCTCTCTCGGCGGCCGACCGACTGAAGCCGGCCGGGGAGACGATTCGAGGCGTCGGTCGACTCCCCCTCTTCGAAAACAACCGATGAGTCGTTGTGGAAAGTACTGTTTTCGTGAGGAAGAGCGGCTGACGAAATTTTGCCAGGAGCAGTTGCAATGGCTGGAGTGGTAGTATTCGCTTTTCTTTTAACTCCTCTTTTTATTTTGGAATGTGACGCGTTCGCACCGGATGAAGACTGAAGCAAAAAAATCGATTGAGGTTGAAATGCGCGTTTGACAGTTTTTTAAAAACTCGTCACCATCGAAAAATGATTCAAATCAAAAATAGAAAATATTATATGATAAAAAGTGGGGAAATCTAACCTGCGCGTGAGAGTTGTTGATTTGTACTATCGGTGAAGCGGTTAAGGTGGGAGCTGCAGTACCGCTTTCGTCGTTTGCAGGGGCATGAAGCGATTGAGGTTCTTCGAGGGGGATCGCGTTGCCTCGAGGCGTGTCATTGCTCGACGACACTGTCTGGTTAATGCTTAAGTCGCTGGTTCGCTTCCGAGTGACGGTTCCGCCGCTGCGAACCGCTTTGCCTTTTGCCTTCTTTCCTTTGGTCGGCACATCGATTTCGACCTCGGAAACAGGCATGTCTTTCAATTTCTCAAGGAAAAGCTTTTCCAAGGTCCTAGCCATCAAAACGACGTCGTCAGTCGGCTGCAAAGCAACGATAGAGATTGGAGTTATTTTTTTTCTTTTACTGTTAACGTGGGTATGCACTGACGGCAACAGTTTCATGGGGGTTCACACAGGCTACAACAGTTTTGCTGTGGTTAATCCCCAAACGTTACAGTTTTATGCGGGTTCACATTGATTTCAACTGCTTTAAACCAACTTGTATGGTTTCAGAGCTAAATGTCGCTTTTTTTCTTTTTATAAAAGTCACCCATCAAATTCGTATTAACGTGGTTTGACAGTAGCCAAATAACTAAATATTAAAGAGTAATAGCAGCCAACACTTAATCAAGATAAGTCTATTATATCATCTGACCTTAAAAATATTTTAAATTAAAATTGAAATTGAAATTGAAAACGCATGGATATTGGACAAGCACTTTTCAAACACATACGTTTCAACAGCAAACGAAACCAAACATTTATGAAGTAAGTTTATAAAAATTAAAAGTAAAACAAAGGCAAATAAAACAAAAGTTATTTTGATACTAAAATATTAAACCATACATTACCATGTTGTATATATAGCAGTTGGAAAACATGAGATTGAAATCTTGAATACATTCTTTCGCAGCAGTATATTGATATGAATCAAGTTTTTTCTTTATTAAAGACAAATCCATTGGATGTTTGATAATATCAAAATAATCCTAAAAACATTAACATGTAAATGATAGATACAGCAGGTTTAGCAACAAACAAGTAAAAATATGCTACTTTTTAAAAAACAATTTTTATATCAAAGAAAACAATGTAGGCCTATACTAATTATCAATTCATAAAAATTATTTTGAAAAATATATGTATTAGTGTTAAATGCATGTATGGGATAATTTTACTAAAACACTTTAATAAACTTTGACTAAAATAAAATAAACAAGTTGACCAATTACTAATCAAAAATTCAAACAAAAGCAAAAGATTTTGGTCAATAAACCAGTCAAATAAACATAAAAAATCAACAATGAAAGCTGCCATCAAGTGTAAGAAATATAAAAATTACACAAACACAAAAATTGAATTAATGTAAAATCAATATGCAAATATCTTCCTTAAAAATCTTCATTATTTAGTAGGTTGTAATGAATTTTATAAAGACGTTTTTTTGTATAACACTCATGTCAAATATATGAGTGAAGTTATTGTTTCTTTTTTTCAACACTAGTAACTAACCGACAAATTCAATTCAACAGGGTCTACAGGAGAGCGAAAAGGCCAAGAAAAGTGATTCTTCAATAAAGCAGGATAAACAGTTTTTTTTAGATAGAGCAACTGATTTGTTAACCGACGAGATTGAGGTGCCTGGTTGGCTCCATCTTCAACAGACTGTCATCGCTTCAACAGAAACCTCAGTCTGAAAAAAAACAAAATGTCTACCAACTTTTCCAAAATGATACTCCTACAATGGTCTCAAGATGAATAAAAAAAAAAGCAAAGCATTTACTTAAATAAAAAAGGGATGTTTTGATTAAATTACATTATTAAAAATTTGGTACGATTTAGTCAAAAATAAACAAAATTAAAAATAAATATTATTTGGTCATATATTCTTCCAAAAAATATTTAAACACAACTATTTTCTTAATCTGATGTTTGAAGCTTAGATGATGATTATACAGATGATGCAAATTGAACCTGATGAAGTGAGCAGTAGCCCACAAAAGCTTGTGCCCAAATAAAAAATAGTCAACTTTAATGCACAATTTTCTGTTTCTCTCATTTGATTTGAAAAGTTGACACGGCTCCCCCAATTCTATTCCTTGTAATTCTTCGATGCTAGAGATTGTGTTTTCTTTCATTTTATTTGACTTGCAATTTTTAATACTTTTAAATTTCCAAAATAACCAAACATTTTTTTTTTTTTTTTTTTTGATGCAAAACATTGCCGTAAGTTTAGTTCATTTCCAAGTAATTTACAATAAAAATAAATAAATAGAATGTAATAGATAAACGCTCGTATATTACAAATAAAAGTTAGATACCCAGTAGATTAGCTTAATCACCTGGCTATGAATAATTTGACAGAAGCAGCAGATCCAGCCTTTCAGCTCTATTTCTCCTGCATTTGCTTTGTCGTAATCTTCGGCCGAAACATTGGAATTACACGAGCGATGTTGCCATCGGGAACAACATTCACATTCAAGACCCTGGTCTTCAAACTTTACGTAATTTTTGCAAACCGTACAACAGTCCATTTCAGGAATTTGTTTTAAAATGTTCAACGGAAATTTTAAAATGTTTTTGGCTTTCTCAATTGATGAGATTTTTCAGATCTTTCTGGTTTCAAGGTTTTTCAATCCAGATAAAAATTGAAAAAGTTATTTCAACGCAACTTCTCAATCAGGTTTAGATAATTCCTTATTCTTACTGTTAAATTATACTTTGTTTGAAATCTTTGAAACAAAAGAAAAGCTGCAACATTTTGCTTTGGCGACCGCACGCAAGTAATTAACAGATTAAATTTGCTTTACAATCAAATTCAATAGAAAAAGAAAAAAACATTTGTTGAAGAATTTACAAGAACTCTTTTAAATCAAAACTAATAAGACCCTTAATTGTAAACGTCTTTTTACAATTATTTTTAAAAGTTGTTGGACACATTGTAACATTAACTAAAAAGTATAAAAATTAATCACAAAAAAGCGATAATAATTTAGTCGCCACAAATTTCAGAATTAAATCAAATAAAAAAACTATAATTTACTGTATTTCTTAACTATTAGTTGAAATTGTTTTCAATAGGCCATTTACGTTATCACGTATATTTAAAGCTTGGCGCAACATATTTTAACAATAATATCAATATGTCCGCTTCAAATCTTCCAAACAAATGTTACGTTTATTCAAGCGTCTTGAAAAGTTTTTATTGTTTACAAGAATAGTAATTTTTTCCATTACCCGTAATAATTTTATTTTATTTTCGTTACTTTTTATGTTAAGCAAATATGTTTTTAATTATTTTTTTTTAAATTGTACTAGCATAATAAAATATGCTTATGTTTTGCCATATTCTAATAAAAGTTACTTTTTTCTAAATCAGTTCAAACAAAAATTATACAAACACATAGAAAACTCTATCAAACATTTCACGCAAATTGATCATTCCCGCATAGAACTTCTGACAGGTTTGAACATTAATACAATGCTACGTTCATTTTGAACTCTCTTATTTCACTTTTGCTTCAGTTTGCTTTCTAAAAGATTACATTAATTGATTCTGTGAATTAGTGCAAAAGCTTTTACCTTAAAAACAATCATCCTTTTTTTTACATTAAAGTGGGTCATAAACTTACGAAAAACTTTTTCTCACGAGGCAGCACATGAGCACAATGACGTACTGTTTTTTAAAGAAAGCTGTGAATTTTTTGTTCCTACAAAATTTTATTCAACTGTCATGTGTTTTAGAACGTCAAGTTTCTAAAATATGTATGTCTAAATGAGCAACAGGTTTAAATCAAAATAACATTTTATTTTATTTTTGAAAATGCCAAGTCAAACCTTAAATTTATCTTTCTAATGTAATTAATTGTCATTCTAATAAATAAAAGGGCAGCTGCTGATGCACGCGTGTCTGTTTGTTTTTGAGCGCTTCAATAGATCGCTGGCAAACTGTTCATTGTTTTGCTTTTTTTTGCTTTTCTTAAGATTTCAGATAAATTTAAACATAATTTTTTCGTTACTCGTTATCGCAGCGTGGTCGAGTGGTTAAAGCACCGGACTGATGATCAACATGGTCTCGGTTCAAAACCCACTTGCGCCATTCTGTTGTGTCCTTAGGAAAGACACTTTACGGCACTTTCCCCTGCTTGGTGGTCTTGACAAGCAGTTTTAAATTACAGTAATATCTCTACTAAATTACTAGCGGACAGCAATATCTTGGCATCTCCGGAAGCACCCTATGTATAGCGTCTCCTTCGCTTTCCTGCGAGTCAGGAGGATAAATATAGAGGTAAAAATTAAATAAATAAAATACTTAGTAAAACTTTAGGTTTTATTTTTTTTCACCAGTTAATATTTAATCGTTCAGGGAAACCTATTAAACAACATTTAAAAATTGTTTAGCGATAATTAAAACGCTGTTCAACAATTTTTAAAACTTAATTATGAAAACTTGATTGTGCATCAATTAGTAATTTAAAAAATAATTTTCGTTTTTATTTATTTTTTACCAAAGTTCTTGGGGGATTATAAAAAAACAACACTCTTACTTCAGTTATAAATCAGTAATAAAAAAGCACAAAAAAAACAAGACATAAATAAATATAATCAAAAAAGCATATTCAAAATAATTTTTTTATACTAAATGGTTTCTTCGTATAATCAATTGATATCGACCTAGTTACTGCTTTCTATTTTAAGTGTTGTCACCATTGCATAGGTAAGCGCCATGACCCAATTTTTCAAATTTGCAATAGCCCATGAAATAACTTCCCTTTACCAAGACACCCCGGAAATAATTCAGATAAACAAACATACATTTCGTGTTATTCTGTCCGGAGGTGGTAATGTTTGCACTGAGTCCATAAAACAACAATCTGAACATTGGGACCACCTGGATAAGGATGAAGATGTTGAAAAATGAGGGTTCTCAATATTTATCGGTTTAAATGGTCCCTTATGGTACCTTAATTTCTTATACGTAAATTTGAAATTCATTTATGAGTATCTTTGAGATTCCTTGCAATGACCTTTGCAATCCGAAGAAGGATGGCGGCATTCGATTGAAAACATAGTTTGACGTAAAATTTGACTTTGCCCGAAATTTCTACGTTGAATGCAATTTAATCGTAAGCCATCTAACTAATTTTTGTTGGCCTAACAAGTTCATAAACGCATTAAAAGGTACTTTGTAACAACATAATGTTATAGAATATTTTTTAATAGAAAGCTTTCGGTAAAAATGGCAATAAAGTACGTATAACTGTTTTTGAATTCCGATAAAGAAACTTACAGAATTAAAATGTTGTCGAAATGCATAAACAAAAAATAACTTGAATTCCGTTAAAAAATTTTAAAGCTTAATTAAAAAACGCAATTTTCAGCAGTTTTTTTAGAAAATCATACTTTTTTTTAAACTAAAATAAAATGCAGGTGCAATTGATTTTCTATCGTAGGACCGACAAGAATCTTCGTTATGCCCAAGCTGTAACACTGTTTCGTCGGAGAAATCGTGTTGATTCGCCCGATGTTTCACATTTGCTTCACAACTACGCATTTGCTAATTATGACATATCTACTTCTTAACAGAAAACTTTGAAGTCGTAATCATTAAAGAACAAAAAAGGAAGAATATTTTAGAAATTTAACTATAATACTTTTCTTTAATAAGAAATATATCGATGACAAGAAATTTTTTTTTCTAAAGTTTTGCAATAAATATCTTTGGAACGCTGTTTTTTTGATAACAACCTAATTATTTGCCATTTGATAAATGAATAGAGAAAAGTAAAAGTTTTTTTTTAAATCTTTTACTTTTCTCTATTCTTTCATCAAATAGCAAATTGTAATAACAAAATCAAATAACAAAATAACAAGCATTCTAGGCAAAAAATAATTAACAGTTTTCAACAACGTTGGAAGATTTTATCAACAACTCTAATTAAAAAAATAAAAGTTCTCTCTTTTGCTTGAGCAAGTGCTTTTACAATTTAGTAAATAATGCAAAAAAACAGGTAAAATAAAAACTCAGACTTAAAAAAAACGAAACGAAATCGCAATTGCAAGCTTAGTTTTTAAAAATTGAGAAAATTTTTTACTCCCTTGCTGATCAACTAAAATAGTGGTTTGGCACTTTTGCCTTTAGTAAAAATTCACCAAACCCTTGCGTGTGCATGGGCAAAGTATGACCGATATTTTTAATTAAGCCAACAAATATGAGTCTTTGTACCAACTAAAGATTATTTGCTGCCTTACAGAGCAGAGTTCTTTTTTATATTTCAGCACATTATTTTTTAACCGCTTTCTGTTTCTCTTCCACCACTTTTCAAATATTTTCCGATTCGTAACATCTCAATAAAGCAGTTTATAAAATTTAACCGTGCTAACATACGACTAAACGATTCAAAGATCGATTTTCAGCTAATTAGCATTGCAAATCATACGCAAGATTCCTGACTCAATCTTCTCTGCCCCGTCGTAAACAAGACGGCTGTTTTTGCAGCTCTCCTTTTTAAACTCTTCATGAGTGCAGGGCTTTTTGCATTAAATTTTCATTAAAATCATTGCATTCTCATTAAAATTAACTTCTAAACTCCCGAGATAGAAAAAAAAAGTGTTTTGGCGTGACTTAAAGTAAAAAGCAATACTTGTTTGTTTCTTCAATATGGCTATTAAAGTTGCGATTGGATAATTGTAAGATAAAAAAAATGTATTTTTTCCTCGTTTTTGTTTTTATGATGCCCCTAGATTACTGTAAAATTAATCAAAAGATTTTCACTTTTAAATTCACTTTGACATCGAAAATATGCAAACTTTTTTTACAACAATCAAAGCACACAACAATTTGAACATAAATTTTTGTTCAAAGTATTGTTTTTCTCAAACAAAAATAGTATTTTACAAGGATTTGTACATTTTCATCTCAAGAATTTTGCTAAAATAAAAAATTTTTTTCTTACTACAAAGTAAAATTATATTTTACATTTTTTATATTATTATTTAAAATTATGCTTATGCTGATGATCTAGCATTGTTGCATTCTTCTGGAAACTGGAAGGACTTGGAGGGGACCTTAAGTCAAGACATGTCCACACTGTCAGCGTATCTCCAGACTTGGAGGTTGAAGCTCAGTCACACTAAGACGGTTACGACAGCCTTTCATTTAAACAACCGAGAGGCCAAACGTGAGCTAAAGGTCTACAACAACGATGGACTTTTACCGTTCTGTCCAACCCCTACTTATCTTGGGGTAAAACTGAACAGATCGCTCACGTTTCGTCACCATTTAGTGGCATTGCGCAAAAAACTATCTTCGCGCGTCACACTGCTGAGGCGACTCGTGGGCTCGGGATGGGGTGCTGGTGCTAAAACACTACGCATAGCCACTTTGTCTCTAGTCTACTCAACAGCTGAGTACTGGTGTTGGGCGATTCCATTCGTCCATGCACAAATGGGGTCTCGCTCCTTCACCGAATTGCGAGTGTGGCGCCTTTGAGCAAACCGCAGACCATGTACTAACAGCGTGCCCTATACATCGGGCACCACATGGAGCATGAGGTCTGACGGTTTTGTAGATTTTTGCCGCTCGTCGCTCTCCGCTTTAAACACGTTTGATCACTGAAAAATTGGTTTTTACTTTTTTTCATTCATTTTTTCCTTTTCGAAGAAACTAAAGTATTTTCATTTGAAGTTACTCCCAAGTAGCTTTATATTGGTAAATGCTATTGCCTTAAAAACACGGCCGGCGATGCTCATGCGGCCAACAAAAATAATAATCAATATTGCCAACAATATATTTTAAAATTGTTTAATTAAATCTTAATCAATTTTGGGGGCGATATGCATTTTTTTATAACAAAAACGCACAATTTGCATTTAAATTTTTTTTTAAATCAAAGTGCATTCATTGGGTTTTGCATTGTTTTAAAGCATTTTCCCCAAAAAAATTTTTGCGCAACAACATATTTCTGTTATTTTGGGAAAGAACGATCACTTGATCGCCAAAGTATTGACATGGTAACTTCGTACAGACATTTCTGCAGGGTGGTCAAGTGGTTAGAGCGCCAGGATTGTGATCGATATGGTCCTGGTTCAAAACCTACTCGCATCATTCTGTTGTGTCCTTGGGAAAGACACTTAACGGCACTTTGCCTTGTTTGGTAATCTTGGCAAGCAGTTCTAAATTAAAGTCATATCTCTATCAAAGTACAAGCGGACTGCAATATCTTGACATCTCCGGACGCTGGTCGGGGTAATTGCTTACCCTATGTATAGCGCCTCCGTCGCTTCCCTGCAAGTCAGGAGGATAAATATAGAGATAAAATAAAATAAAAAATAAAAATAAAAATTTCTAAACAAGGATGAAGCGAGACAAAAAACCTACTCAGAAAAAGTTGGAAGGAAAGAATGAGAAAACTGAAACTTCAGCATTGTTTTGTCATTTGCATCATTTTGTTAAGGCATTGCCAGTAAAAGCTTATTTTCAATATTTTATGATCCAAAAAGATTCTGTAAAAGTAATTTTGGCTCGGTCTAAAAAAAGAGCAACAATTTTCAAGTTAAAATATGTCAATGTGAACTATTTAAAGTTAAGCTACGTTAACTGCATATGTTCATGAACCTTTCTGATAAGATTATTTTAACCAATTTCGAAACTTTGGCGTCAAAATTTTTAATAACAACTTCTTGACAAAAAAGCAAATTTTTGTTTAAACTACTGTAACCAAACAGTTTGATAAACACTTTGAATTATAAAGATCTTCAGTTTTATGGCAAGCAAGAAATTTACTATAAAAAACATGAGTATAGGGAATCACTCCTAACTCTGCCACTGCTTTAATGAATATAACCAAAATCACTTTTGGCCTGCAATATATTCAATAGATCGAGAAAATGCACACACAGGGGTAATTTGACCTCTTACCATCGAGGCAAATGACACATTACTGTGCAAAAGTACAAAGACTCATTCGATTTCGACCAATATCACATTGGTACTTCGCTGTTTACGACCGCATTGCGCTAATTTTCAACAGCCAGGACAATTACTGGTGAAAATTGACTTGGTAAAGTGCAAACAATAATCAAGCTAGCTAATTTGAGGAAAAAAAAATTTTTTTTATTTAGACACAAATATTAGAAGATTGAAAGCATACTTTGGGGGGCTCAATTTGTAAAAAAGAAAAGGTAATCTTGTCATAAAACAATCACTTTGAATTATATCTAGAAATTTTGCTGTAGTTGGCTGCATAGGGCTGGGAGAGAAGCGCCATTTTAAAGGCGACAATACACTCGGCCTGGCCTTCCATTCAGTTTTTTTTATTGCAATCGTGGAAAAGATGTTTTACGTTAATTCAATTGCTTGGAGTTTTAAAATTAAACTTTAAAATACAGTTATATTATTTAACAATTTATTCAATTAAAAATAAAGAAAAAATTTTAACGAAATAACAATATTCTGTTATCTTCCAAAGCTGGTCGGGAAAAATTGCTTAACAGTTGTTTTAAATGTATCACTTTAAATCTTGTCCTGAAAAATGTGAGAAGAAATAGATAATGCATGATGATTTGCAAATGATTGTAAATAAGCTTTAGTTTTAAACTGTTATTCAGTAAAAATATTTTTTACAATTTTTTTTAAAAAAATTTCAAACTTTACTGTTTGGTCATAAAAGAAGTCGTGTAATGCTTGAGAGCAAATTGGAAAAATTATGGTGTAACAGGTCCATCAACTTTGAATCTTCCGCTTTCCTAAGCCATCGTTGTAAAAATACAATGTAATAAACTTAGAATTTAGATAAAGCTTATAGACATACATTTAGAAAAGCAACAAATGGTAAGCAAACAATTAGAGAATTCGTTTTTATTTTTGGTTAGATCGTTTTACTTCGCATACGTAGAGAAAAATCCGCCTAACAGTTGGGACAAAATAAATAATATTTTCAAAAATATTGTTAAGTGGTCATATATCTGCGCATAATCTAGATGAAAATAATTTTACTTTTGTCGAATATTATTTTGTAAACCATTTTTGATTTATTGACTCGTCAACTTGGTATTCCAGAGCCAATTGGCGAAGTCGATAGGCGAAGCTTGACGATTCACGACAAGAAACTTCGGCAGCGTGGCCGAGTAGTTATGAAGAGCGCTATGATTGTGATCGACATAACTTCGGTTCAAAATCTACTCGCACTATTCTGCAGTGTCGTGGGGAAAGACACTTTACGGCAGTTTTCTCTGCGAGGCGGACTGGGCAAGCAGTTGTGAATTTCATTCATATCTCTGTAAAACTAAAAAACCAAAGTATAAAAACATTTTAACCGGTCAGCAATATCTCGGCATCTCTAGAAGCATTTTGTGGTAATTGCCTGTCCTATGTATAGTGCCTCCATAGTTTTCTTGGAAGTCAGGAGGATAAAAATAGAGAGAAAATGAAATGAAATGTGATGAATATTTTATTTCATGACAAAGTGCAATCTGATTACTGGTACGAGTCTGCTTCGGAGCACGAAAAATTAAATACAATACCTTTGTTTGTTTTTTTATTTATAATATTCCTTATCAGCAAAAACAAAATGGAATCAAACGCGATTTTTTTTATTTGCTTAAAAATCAAAAGCAAAATGGAACCAGATGCAAATTTTTTTTATTTGTTTAAAAAACCAAAATCAAAATGAAACCACATGAAAGTTCTAAGAAGTAATTAAACAAAGACAAATAAGAAATAATTAAACAAAGGCAAATAGGATTAAGTTTAATGGACGCTATCAACTTCTTCAAAACGTTGATAACTGATGCAGCTGGTAAAGTTTGAAACACGTTGAATACATTTTTTTAGCTTAATCCTTTTCACCTTTGTTTAATTACTTAGAACTTTCCATGTGGTTTCATTTTGTTTTTAGCTTTTAAGCAAATAAAAAAAAATTTGCATTTCCTTCCATTTTGATTTTGGTTTTCAAGCAAATAAAAAAATTTGCATTTGGTTTCATTTTGTTTTGGCTAATAAGGAATATTAAAAATAAAGAAACAAACAAAAGTTTATCATAAATAATTAGAAAGAAACAAACATTAGTTTAATTACCTCTTAAAACTTTCCATCTGGTTCCATTTTGTTTTTGGTTTTTTAAGCGAATAATGATAAAAAATTACTTGATTTTTTTAGCTTTACGACATATTAACTGTAGTTTTAAAATTTGGCCTTAGATAGCAATTTAAACTTTTTATTATAATTTATTTGAACAGCGGAAAAATTAAGCAAATTTAGTGTTTAGTGGCCACTTTAATTTTTACCTTTAGGCATTTTCTATCAAACTTGAAACACAATTACAGTAGGTTATAATGGATGGGTTGTTGTGAAACTCACATACTTAACCGAAACTTGTTTATTAAAGCGCGTACAATTATATCAAAGTTTTTTTTACGCTGAAGCGAACTCTAGTTAGGTCATGCAATAAAATGTAAAGTTGAAATTTGTTACTCAGCTGCAATTATGCAAAAATTCAAAAATTTGCTAAAAATGTTCTTTTTTACTCGTAATCTAGGGTTATAAAAAATTGATTTGATTTGATTTCATTCCGTTGTTGAATTCAGAAAAAAATCAAGAAATTAAAGAATTCCATTTCAAAAAATTAAAGTAATTACACACTTTTGCAAACGTGAGCTGTAGATGTCCAGCCGTTAAGAAGAATAGGGTGAAATAATACTTCGAAAATTGTTTAATTTTTTACTGGAATTTATGAGTAAAAATGATTCTACGATCCAAATTAGAATTTGTTTTGGGGGGTTGTTGCCAGGTCGGTTTACGGCGTGTACCGACTTTTTATCCGACGACAATTCGTCCAACAACACTTTGTCCATGTCTTTTTGTCCAATAGGGTTTAGGGTTAGGGTTCCCTTAACAAGACTTTTTTCTTTGAAATTGGACCGAAAGTCGTTGGATAAAAAAATGTACGACAAAAAGACGTGGACGTAGTGTCGTTGGACGAATTGTCGTCGGACGAAAAGACCACCCATCGGTTTACCAAACAGTTTAGCTTCTGCTAAATTAAAGCATTCATCTATTCAAATGTTGTTGTAGTGCTATTATTACTCCTTGTTTTTTTATATTTACTTATTTCTCCAATTTTGTAAATGTTAAATCAGTGGTTTTCAAACTGGGGTCGTCTGGTTACTTCCTGAGGGTCCCGGAAGATTTTGAGACACAGAATTTTTAATTGAAAACTAAGATTTTTTAGAGATCACCATGTTTTCAGGTTTTTAGAAGAAAAATCGAAAAATCAGAAACGGTGATTCCAAGTGAAGACCTTCTTTTAAGAGATCAGTACTTTTCGGCTCGCACGCTTATGTTTCTGACAATTTTTTAAACTTTTAACTTTGAAAATGTTGTGACGCTAGCATTAGATAGGCTCTAAACTCCTCAATTAAAATTTGTTCACCGAAGTGGGTCGTCAAGTTATCTTGGGTTCCCAAGTTGGGTCGTGATATGAAAAATGTTGAAAACCACTGTGTAGAAAATTACCAACGCACGTGTTTTATTTTATTTCTCTTGAGTTTCTAATCATAATTTGCGCGAGCACTCGCTGCCAGCGCCTTTTTTGTTTTACGCTTTATTTTTAATTAATCTCACCTTGAAGCATAGTTGTGTCTGCAGCGCGTTGATTTTAGAGCTGGCTTTTTTGCGTTTGTTCACACTTCTCAATTTGTGAGGCGACCAGCTGCAGTGTTTGTGGGCGGCTGGTTGAAGTCTGAGTAGACTTAGCGTGCTGTTTAAGATAATTCCCGTTTTCCCCGTGAGTCAGCACCGAAGTGAACTGCTCGGTAAGACACCTATGCGTTTTCTTTTTGTGTTTAATTTTTAGTTTGTTTTTATTTATTTACAGATTACCGTTTCCGCTTTCGTTTTCGCTTTCATTTCCACGTTTCAACGTTTCAGTTATTACTTGTTTTCAATTAAATTATTTTCCTTGGTTATTATTTCCTTTTAATTTGTCGAAGCCGGAAGCGCGTTGATCGACACTTCACTTTGCGGTAATCGGCAACTTCAGCGCCGTTTACCGTTACACACTGTGTTAAATAATAATTCTTATTCTTAATGATTCAAACTCGCATCAGGCAAAGAAACTTTGCTTTTTTGAAAAAATTACACTTAAAAGTTTCTTTATTTTTCTTTATTATATTTTTCTTTCAATTCGCAAGAAAGCGTTGGAAATGCTGTTGGAAATACATACAGTAACTGTCAAGCAATTACCCCGACCTGATTCTGAAGATGCAGAGACATCGCTGTCTAGTGAAATATTTTTCATTTGATATATTTATTAGATATATATATGATATTAAAACTGCTTAAAGTTTATTTCCTAACGACCCAACAGAATGAGAGGAGCAGGATTTGAACCGAGAATGTGTCAATCACTTTTGCCATTAAAACGGCGAGCATACCCACTCAGCCAGCCACCCTGCCGACTAAACAATTATTATTGACATTTTCCATTCAAATTTTATAATTAAGTAACAAGTCGCACCGTCATTACCCTTGTTTGGTTGTTTTTCAAAAGTGATTTTAAAAAATTGCTTTGCCACAGAATTATAACGTTGCTCCGTTAGAAGGCGCACCTTTTTATAACAGGAAGTGTGCGTTTTATTGCTGGTCGCCAGCGTGGCCGAGTGGTTAAGAGCACCATATTAATGGCGAACATGATCGACACGGTTGATGTTCAAAATTTACTTATTCGGTTGTTTTCTTGAGAAAAACACCTAACGGCAACGGTACTTATTCTTGCTTGGCTGTCTTGGCAAGCAGTTCTAATAGTTACTCATACCTTTAAATAAATAAAAAATAGAAATTTTATTTCATGAAATTGAAAGTAAAAATGTCATGAAAGCAATGTGTATTGGCATTTCCAAAGCAGGTCAGGTTTATTTGCGTTGTTTTGATAAAGAACTCAAGCCAAAGTATTAAAACGTGCTTGTTAGACATCAAAGGTTCTGTAAATTTATGAATTAGGTCTACTTTGTCGCATAAGCGTTCCAACAAGGGAGTTTTGGGGATCAATCCTCCTTTAAGAACGAACGTAGACCACTCAAAAAAATTTGAAAAAAAATGCTTACTCTTAAGTCTTAGCAATGAATTTGAGAGGAAAAGGAGGATTTTGGACACTGATTGAAAATGATGACTTTTTTTAGTCTTCACTAGATTTTTGCGCTGAAAACGGTTCCAGGTTCCAAGTGGCAACTCCGTAAAATAAAAGAAAATCATGATTCGTTGAAGGTCATTAAAATTTGGAAACATTGTATTGGCCCCCCAAAACTTTTTTCGGCTATTATAGCTATGAACCTTAACTAAAAAATTTAATAAAAAGATACTTTTATTTTACTTAATTCAATAAATTTTGCCCACCTCTGCCAAAAAATTTTTCGGCGCCCCTGATTATTATATCTTTTATGCTATATGGATTTTGCTTAGTTGTTTAATGTATAGCCCGGCGGTTCCCAAACTGTGCGCCGCGAGACTTTGTCAGGGGCGCCGCGAAAGTATGCGAAAGTTGTTGTACTTACTGCTTTTCTCACAATAATTGCATTGTGAATGTTGTTAGCAGCAACTTCCCTTCAGAGAACGATTCCGATTGAGGACCTTTTTTAAACAGCCTGATTTTGGGAGGGTAATAGGGAAATCAGAGATGAAATCGAAGTGAAGACCTTTTTTTTTTTTTTTTTTTTTAAAAGAACACCCTGATCTTCAAAGAAAAATAAAGAAATCGGATATAAAATCGAAGTGAAAACCTTTTTTTTTTTTTTTAGAGAACACCCTGATTTTCAGAGAAAGATAAGGAAATCGGATATAAAATCGAAGTGAAGACCTTTTTTTTTTTTTTTTTAGAGAACACCCTGATTTTCGGAGAAAAAAAGGTTGTTCAAAGAAGTAATGGAACTGAATACCTTTTTTTCATTAAGGCGCCGTGAAAAAAAAAGTTTGGGAACCGCTGGTATAGCCTATTATTAAGCAATTTTTCATTATGAAAAATATTTTTCACGTTATTGTCGTTCGGCTAGTCGTTATTTAAAATTAAACGTCAGTCAAGAAATTTTACGTAAAAGTTTTAGAAAAGAAAAGTTTTATTCGATAACTTTTACTGCTACAATAGCACAAAAGTTATTTTAATTTCATTTCATCTCAATATTTATCTTCCTGACTTGCAGGAAAGCGACGGAGGTGCTATACAAAGGACTAGCAATTACCCCAACATGCTTCCGGAGATGCCAAAATATTGCTGTCCGGTTGAAATTTGTTCTATTTGATTTTTTAGTTTTATAGAGATATGACTGAAATTTAGAACAGCTTGCTGAGACCGCCAAGCAGGAGAAAGGGCTGTAAAATATCTTTCCCAAGCACACAATAGAACGACGCGAGTAGATTTTGAACCGAGACTAAGTTGACCATAATCACGGTGCTCTTAACCGCTCAACCATGCTGCCGATATTTTAAAATTGTAAATGCTTGGGAGTCAACCAAACTATTTCTGTGAATAAATTTTAAATTACTAAAAATAAAATTGCCAAACCTGCATCGTACTAGATTATTAATCTATTTTAAACAGTTTAATGTTCTAAGAAAAACAAGTTGTAATGGTCCAGAAAGTTCCTTAAATTTATGACGTTTATTAAGTGCCATCTAACCATTTCTGTACAATTAATTATTATTTAAACCAGAAATTTAATCTTGTAGCATGTAACTTTGTGATTTGTAATTTATTACAAATTTTTAAATTATTCTAATCGTAGTTCACACTTTAAAACATAAAATAGTTGTAATTATTACATAGGCGTATCCTGAAGGGGTTAGGGGGTCAACCCCTTTTGATAAAAGATGATCAGAGATATATGCTTATACGCAAATAACATATTAGCGACAAGTAGACTGTAATAGTATTGTAATAGTATGGTATAAGCTTTTATCGTTTTTTTCGCTTTATTCTTTGTGAACTTTATTTGTAATTTTAATAAAAAGTTGTGCTTTATATCACCCCAATTGCCTCAAAGTTAGCTAATCTGTGTAAAACTTTCAAAACCGAAAATTATTTTAACATAAAGTCAGGTCTTCTGTGTTTCACTTTTGATGTCTATTGTTTTATCACAATGTTTGACCATGAGATGCGAGCCTATTCTACTTCGCTATAAAATACATTGCTACGAAAAGCGAAACAAGTGCTAAGCATCTGAGGAGGATCTCTAAAAAACACTCTATTATACTCTGGAAAACATGATAAAAAAATTAAAAATATACGCAAGTTTAATAAAAACAATTCTTCATTTTTACAAAAATTATTTTATATTAATTCATTTTTACAAAATAATTATTGTATAAATTATTTCAATATGCTGGTGGATCAGTGGTTCTCAATTTGTTCCCTTTTAAGTAATTCTTATTCTTCCCTCAATTAATTCGTGTTCTTCCTTTTCAAGACTAAGCTACAGCCATTCCCCAAAAGTATACGAAAAAACGTTTTGAGAAAAATTCTTTTCTGTTATTCAGTAGAAAAACTTTTTTGGTTTTTGTTATAAAGTAAAGCACCGTGGCCTTACCTCCAAGCTTCTGAAACTTCTGTCGGATAATCACATGATTAAAATGATCATGGAGCTTGTCCGGACAGAAGATTCACTCATACTACTTGACAGCAACCAAAGCAAGCTCCGCCGTCAAAAAAATGGCTCAATTTCTCGGAGATCGGTATTGGCTCTTCTTCTTTCTAATATTTATACGTGTGATCTGCCTTCCGCAATGAGAATGTTTGCTTTTGCAGCCGATCTAGCATTCTTGCACTATTCTGGAGACTGAAAGGACTTGGAAGTTAAGACCTGATTACATTTTCTGCATATTTCCTGACCAATTGAAGTTAAAGTTCAGTCTTTCAAAGACAGTCAGAGCAGCTTTTCATTTTTAATAATCGAGAACACAAATTTGAGCTAAAGGTTTATGAAAGCAATAAACTTTCACCATTCTGTCGATCCCGAGACTTATTTTGGTTAAAACTACACAGATCGCTTTGCGTATCTTCTCGCTTCACACTGTTGAGAAGACTAGCGAAGATGGGGTGCTGGACCAAAATTGTGTACAGCTGCCCTATGTCTAGCCTATCATCAGCCGATCACCAAGTGGACCACTCATTGATGGAACGCGGAGTAGGCTACTGTGAGAATGCACCAAGGTTTTGTGCTTTTATATCCATGATTAATACCAGGCCTGTTGGAATGGGTTTGCTCAAACAGCTTGGGTTAAGTTTAATCACCTGCAGACTAGTGTTGGGCAATTCCATTGGTCCATGCACATGGGGGTCTTGCTCCTTTACTAAATTGTGAGTGTGGTGCTATTAAACAAACAGCAGAACATGTCTGAACAGCGTGCCCCACAGACTGCATTCGGCATGACATGGATTAGACTACGTGGTCTAATGGTTCGTGATGACAAAAACCGTTCCTGGCTCAGCACCATTGCTGCCAGCATTTGATTCAGGCAGTGCAGCAGCCTGAAGTAGTAAAAAAATATACTACTGGCCCCAATCCTGTTTGTGTTTGACCCAAAATTGATGTCCTTTCTTATTTCAATAACAACAACCTTTTTTGGTTTTCACTTCAGTGAAACAATTTTTATGAACTATCTAGACTCAACTATAAAGGACTTTCAATTTAAATGAACTTGCAATTTATTCAAATTCCCCCTTAAAGATTATTTCTATCAACTGATTACAAATTTCTTTGTAGGGAGCCAAGTCGCTCATTATGAGAAACATGTGCTAAATATAGTTGATTTTAGTTGCAAATACAGAGTGCTCGATAAGACGGTTTGAGCTGAATATTTCTAAATCAAATATAAACCCACTAGTCTGTTTCACCCCATTGCGATCATCATCTTATGCAAATAGAATTCAATATGTGGCTACGAGTACACACGGTGAATTACACTGGACAACAAAAAAATTTTTTTTTTCTGTTGTGCAACTAACAAGCTAGTGATTTTGAGTAATTTGGGGTCCCTGATTTCAAATATGATATTAGTTTTCTTTTATCACGTCACGTTTTTAAGATAACCACATATCCCAATTTTCTCTGATTCCATACAATGCACGTAGTCAAAATTTATCGTTTCGCAGTAAAGAGACGACTGCAACAGACAACAAATGCAGTTTATTTCCCAATATAACTTGTGAAATGGTTTTAGAAACATTTAATGCATTTGGCTTTTCTTTTATATGACGAGCCTTTGCTTTCACGTCATAGGTACCAGCAGAAATCTCCCATCATATTGGCATCAAAACGGCCCTGGTACCGCCCTTCTATGACGGATATATCCTGGTGGAATCTCTCTCCTTGTTCATCACTTACTTTGCCAAGGTTAGGGGGAAATAAATCCAAATGGGAATGCAGAAAGTGCATTTTTAAAGACATACGAGCTCCTAATTGCTGATATGCTTTCAGCATGTCATCAACCATATCAGCATATTGTTCATGACGGTGATTTCCCAAGAAGTTAGCAACAACTGATTTCAAAGCATTCCAAGCAGCCAGTTCTACCGGATTGAGTCGTGAATCAAACTCTTCATTCAGCATCAGTTTTCTAATTTCAGGACCCACAAAAATTCCAGCTTTTAATTTTGCATCACTTTTATGAGCTTCAAAGAAATCTTTGAGAAATTTGAAGCCATCGCCATCGCTTTTACAAAATTTTTCATTAAGCCAAGTTTGATATGAAGAGGCGGTAAAAAGACATTTGCAGAGCTAACCAAAAGCTGGTCATGAACATTATGTCTTCCGATTTGGGGACTTTGTCGAGTAGGCCATACTTCTTACTTCAACTGCGTAGTGACTGCTGTCTTCCCGACTGTTCCATAGACATAAAAAAACACATATGTTTTGTGTACCCTAACTGCAATCCAAGGAGGAGAAAAAGAACTTTCAGATCACCACAAATTTTCCAGTTATACTCGGGATATTCCAAGATATCAAGTAGAATCTTCATTGTATCATAGGTCTCCTTTCTGAAAATGCTGTAGTCCACGAAGATTGATAGTTTGATGTTACCATTGTGCAACAACACGGCTTTAAGGCTTGTTTTCAGTGTTTTAAACTTTGCCTTTATTACGAGTCCGAGTCCCAGTGCGAGTCCCTAACTTACGAGTCCGAGTACGAGTCCGAGTTCAGCAAAAAATATTTCTTTGAGTTCGAGTCCGAGTTCTTGATGCACGAGTCCGAGTTCAGAAAAAAAATCTACCAGCCGAGTGCGAGGCCGAGTCCGCAAGTCATAAAATTTGCATTTTTAAAAAAAAATCTGAATGTCAAAAATCAACAATTCGCAATCTTAGTAGTCTATAGCTTAGGCCTATGTTGTAAAAGCTTTTACTTTTGAATAAAAGCATGCTTATTGCTTATATTGCTGAAATGCATTAAATGTTAATTCTTTTAAATAAATAATGACGCCCGCTTGAGTTTTTATATAAATCTTAGCAAGTTGAAGTTACGTTTTACGCTCTTCTTTTCACCCTGTAATTTTTTGCACACAATGTCCTTTCTTACCTTCCATCGATTTATCCAACTCGTATTTAATTTCTTGGAATTTTTACAACCGCAAACTTCTGAATACTCTTTGAGCTTTCAACAGCAACATTTCCCCACTGACTGGAATTTTTTTGTCTCTTGCTTGACGAAACCATTTCATCAAAGGCTCATCTCATTAACGATTTCATATTTTTTCCGTAACCGTAATGATGTTCTTTTGTTAGACATCTTTCTGCTAATGTATATTCGGTACTGTACTTTTTTGTTTAAATACAGTACACAGTAGAGCAAAGTCGGACTTTTTATTAGGTCAACAGTGGTCTTGTATACGCGCTGTTACGCCATCGCTTTTATTTTAGATGCAGACGCTTGACACCTAAAAGGAGATTAGAGCTGCTAATTCCTAGTTTAGATGGTTTACAAGATTTGCTTAACGTTGTGTAGTAACTACGCCGTTGAACATGATATTACATTTAATTGTAGTAAATCAGTTGGTGTATTATTTTTACCTAAATATATTTCGCTTTCAAATGTTCCAAAAGTCTTTCTTTGCAACAATGTAGTAAAATTTAAAAATAACGTAAAATATCTGGGTGTTTTTCTTAATAATAATTTTAAAGATGATGATGATATTTGTCGGCAAGTTCGTTATTTATATGGAAAATCATATAACCAAAAACAACTTTTTCAAAATGTTCGCGTACTATAAAAAATATACTATTTAATTATCACTGTACTTCGTTTTATGCTAGTCATTTATGGTCTAAATATCTATGCTCTTCATTAAATCACTTACGAGTTGCATACAATGATTCCTTTCGGTTAATTCATGGGCTCAAGCGTAATGTTAGTGCAAGAGAACTGTAAGTAAAAGCAAATATTCCCACTTTTTATACACTACATAGAAAACTTATTTATCGATTTATGGAACGATGCTGTCTTTCTAGTAATGTATATGTTAACTATACGGTGTATAGCAATTTCTTCTACCAGAGTGACTATTATAAACATTGTCTTCAATTGTTGATGTAATTCAAATGTTCTACTTTTCTTTCCGGCTTGTTTTCTTTTTTTGTTGTTGTTGTTGTGAGTGTTTTTTTCTCTTTTCTATGGACTTTTTGTCTGACTCAAATAAATAAATAAATATAATAAAATAAACGTAAAATCTCCCCTGGACGCTCTTGGACCTTCCCAATGTGCCCATCCTTCTCCTCTCAACCCCTTTCCTCCCTCTCACACTCTAATCCCATTTCTTCATCCTTTTCTGTATCTCTATCCTCTCACACTCCAAATCCCCCACCTCCACTCACAAACAACCACAAAACCATATCTTCAAAAACTAATCTCTCCCCCAAAACAACTTCGAATTACCCCACCTATCTTCCTAATCACCCCCAACTAATTTATACTTACCCTCCCTCAGCATTGACTACTCCCTCTCCTCAAACCCAATATACCACCTCTCCTCTCACATAATCCTCTTTCCATCCTTCCTCTCCCTCTTGAAATAACCTCCGAATCCTACAGTGGAATGCTAATGGGATTCGCCCACGACGTACTGAACTCCTACACTTTCTCTCTCATAATCAGTACGATCTCATCTTCATACAAGAGTCACATCTCTCCTCTGACTCCACCTTCCGTATACCCGGCTACAAAACCCTCCAGAAGAACCGTTTTATGACGAGGAGAGGAACCACCAACTCTACGGGAAACCAAGGAGGAGGTGTACTGATACTTGTCAAAACCGGTCTATCTTACACATCCCTCTCCACACAATCCCTCTCCTCCCTCGACCCCAGCTCCGATTATTTAGCTATCGCAGTTAAAATAAAAGAAGCCGCTCCCATACATCTTTTCAACGTCTATGTCCCTCCTATCCGCTCCTCTTCCTCCGACTCTCGCCCAAAATCCTTTCACCCTTTCTCCTACCATCATCTCCTACCACTTACATCTTTGGCGACTTTAACAGCCATCATTCATTCTGGGACTCCCACTCACCGGAAGACCAATCAGGCAAAGATCTGTTTGATTGGCTCCTCTCTTCTGATCTTTTACCTCTTAATAATATCGAACACCATACATTACTACACCGTGCCACCGGTAACCGCTCTTCCCCTGATCTTTCCCTAGTTCCTGCCCGAATAGCCTCTAAATGCACATGGCAGACTTTTCCGGACCTCGGCTCAGATCATCTTCCTATCTCCATCACTATTCCCACTTCCCCCTTAACTAACTCTTTCCACCGTTCCCCCTCATTTAACTATAATAAAGCTCGCTGTGACAATTACCTTACTTATATTGATACCCACTGCCCTACTCCCTCTAACTTTACAACACTTTCTCTTCCTGAAGCCACCCACACCTTTACCAAACTCCTCAATGATGCTGCCACTTCTGCCATTTCTTTCGGCAGCATCAACCGCCCTGCTAAAGCCTGGTGGTCTCCTGAAGTTACAGATGCTGTCGCAAAACGCCGAAAGGCATTTGCGAAGGCACACTGTTCCGAAGAAGACCGCCAGCACTATATTGCCACTTCCAGATATACCTCCACTGTGATTTCTAAGGCTAAAGCCAAGTCATGACAAAACACTTGCTCTAGCCTTTCTCCTAAAACCCGTCCCAGTGAAGTCTTTTCTCTACTTCGCTCCATCTCTGGCTCCCCCTCCCCAACTACTTCTGACCTTCACAATTTCCCAAATTGGCATACCCCTGTAGATTGTGCCAACCATCTCTCCTCACATCTACAGTCCCATTTCTCTACCCAAACCCCAAAACCTTTTCGAAGCACCGAGAAAGCTCAAATGAAGCATATCAGAACTGCACACTGCAACACCCTGCATTCCACTTTCTGTTCACCATTCTCCTCACTTGAACTCTCTACAGCTATCTCTCAACTCTCAACCTCAACCTCCTCAGGTCCTGATCAAATTACCTACCCTCTCCTATCCCTCTTTCCACAATCTGTGTTACATTTTCTTCTATACATCTTCAACCTTTCTTGGTCAATTCACACCTTCCCGTCCGCCTGGAAACAATCAACAATTATCCCCATTCTCAAACCCGGAAAACCCTCTGACTCACCTTCTTCATATAGACCCATTTCTCTCACTTCATGTACCTCTAAACTCTTCGAAAGAATGGTTTTAGGACGACTAACCTATTTTTCTCGAACAACAAGACATTCTCTCACCCGTGCAAGCTGGTTTTAGACCTGGTAGATCGACTGTAGACCAGGTTCTCCTTCTCTCACAGTCAATCGCAGATTCCTTCCACCAATCTAAGCCAGGCGCACGTACAGTCCTTGCCACTGTGGATTTTGCGAAAGCTTTTGACTCAGTTTGGCATTCTGCCCTTCTCTCTAAACTCCTCTCATTAAATCTTCCTTTTTGCTTTGTCGAATAGATACAATCCTACCTCTCAGATCGCTGTTCAAAAGTCCGTATCTGTAATTCATACAGTCGTCCTTTCCGTCTCCGAAGAGGAGTTCCCCAAGGTTCGGTTCTAGGACCAGTTCTCTTCTCTTTATATATCAACGACCTTCCCACTTTTCTTCCTGCATCTGTTAAGACCTCACTCTATGCAGATGACCTAGCCATCTGGGCCTCCTCCCCGAGTGTTGAGTGTGCAACCTCTGTAGTACAAGCTGCCCTCAACAGACTGGTGGAATGGTCCTCAAAATGGCGCCTTCCTCTCAACTCCCTCAAATGTGAAATATCCTTCTTCAGCTTAGACCCCTACCAATCAGTATACAACCCTCTCTGCACATTCTTAACACCCCTCTCAAATTCAACCCTCATCCAACCTTCCCCGGGGTAACCTTCGACAGCACTCTCTCTTTCAAATACCATGTCTTATTCTTACGGAAAAAGTTTCATAGCCGATTCCCTGCTTTCCGCTCCATTGCCTCTGCATCCTGGGGTCCATCAAAAGAATCCTTATGTACCCTATACAAAGCCTTCATTCGCCCCATCCTTACCTATGCTTCCCCAGGCTGGTTTCTCTTCTCATCTCCTACTCACATCACCTTCCTGGAGAGGATGCATAGATCTTTCTGTTGAGTAATCACAGGTTGTCTATCGTCCACTCCCATTCCTCTACTTTATATAGAAGCACTTCTACCTCCACTACGAGTCACCCTCACCCACCAATCCCTCTCCTTCTTTGAACGAGCCCTCCGTCTACCTCCCACCTTTCCCATAGCCTCTCTTGCGAACTCTAACCCCCGTACACGTCTCAAAAAGAGCTCATGGAGATCTTTCTCCATATCACATAACCTTATCCCTAACCTACATCTTACTCGTGAACCTCTAATCCTCTGCCCTCCTAAAACCCCCTGGTCTGCCCCATCTACTTACACAATCTCACTCCATCTCTCATCCCCATGCTCTCGCAAAGACCCCCTCACTTCGCAACACCGCAGCTACCACCCACTTTTCCACTCTATCTCACAGCGTATCTCTGCCTGGACTGGCGGTTTGGTACCTGGCGAGCTGGGGCAGGGTGGTGCAGAGATACACATCAAGTGTACAAAGTGTGTCACTGCTACCTCGCTTCTCCTTTTCGACTGGTCTCTGGGCTACCAGTTATAGTGCCGAAACCTTCGCTATCCTACATGTTCTTGAGTGGTGTATCTTTCACTCCAAGATATGTAATTTTGAATCTATCACCTTCTTTTCCGACTCTTTATCTGTCCTATCAACTCTCTCTACCCCCCTACCATATTTAACCCCCAAATCTCTATCCAATACACAATCTCTTCTCAGTTCTCTATCCCAATCCAAGGTAGTCCATCTATAATGGATACCGGGTCACTCTTCCCTCCCAGGTAACGACTTAGCTGACTCTCTAGCTAAAGTCGGTGCCTCTCTCGATCCGTCCAGTATATCAGTGTCCCTTGCACCCCTTATTTCCTCCCAACGACTATCCCTCTACACCAATTGGAGACGCAGCGTCCAATCTGGTTTCTTTCCACACCAAATCTCTTCAGTATCTCCCGAGGAGCTTACTCTCTCTCGCTCCGCTTGCTGTGCTCTCTCCCGTTTACGCTGCAACGGGCACAGCACTCTCCTTAACTCTTATCTCCACAGGGTTGGTCGAGCCAAGACTCCTTTATGAACCAACTGTGGTTCTGAACCACAGAATCTCTCACATCTCGTGCTCGACTGCCCTGTACTAGACCCTCTGCGTCGGGCCATTTTCGGCTCTACCCTTTCTCTTCTGGACCTCTGGTCCCGTCCCTGGGAAGTCGCCCGATTATTGAGATTCCGGGAAATTGATCCGCGCCCCCATCCCCAGGAATGGGTCGGGTAAAACCACCACCACCACCACCAGTCCCGACTTTAATTTTGACTCCGATTCCGACTCCGACTCCCGACTCCGACTCCGACTCCCTAGTATGGGCAAAGTATTTATCTTAAATTAGATTTAACTAAGCAAAAATCATCCTTTTGAGTTGACAGTTGCAAAAAATAAGTCAGGTTTTTTAAATACAATAAAAGATATTTACTTCAAAAAATTATGTATTTGAGTGTACAGTATATACATGTATAACTGCAAATTACTGGTGCTGTTCAGAAGAGTGCTCAATGGCTTCAATAGTCAGAACGATTATTCCTGATTATCAATGCACAAATATTTAAAAAAATTTTATTAAAATAGTCTCAACAGACTGTTTCACCTGTAAGGTTCATCAGAGGACACAGTTAAAATAAATTTTTACGCTTCAGGTGAAAACCTGCATCTTAGAAAAATAACGCTATCAAAAGTTTGGGTTTAAACAATTATTTTACTAAAATAAGTGATTGATTAGCAAATAATTACTTATACAGATATTAAAAGAAAACATGCTGTAATGTTGCGCATAGATGTATTCTTAAACTTGGCCGAGCTGCCGAAAAGATTACCGGTAAAGCGTAAAAAAGTTTATGGATCATTAGTTAAAAGAAAGTGTTATAAAAGATTCTTTTTATAAAAAAAGTTTTTATAACACTCTCTCTTAACGAATGATCCGTATTAATGCTTTATGCGGTATAAAAAAATTTTTTACAACACTTGCTCTTAAGTAATGATCCATAAACTTTTCTACACTTTAAACTTTTCGGCAGCTTGGCCAAGTTTAATACATCTACGAGTATGCGCAACATTACAGCATGTTTTCTTTTAATATTTCGTGACAAAAGTAATTATTTAATAATTAATCAATCACTAACTTGAGTAAAATAATTGTTTAAACCCAAACTTTTGGTAGCGCTATTTTTCTAAGATGCTAATTTTCATCTGAAGCCTAAAAATTTATTTTAACTTTTAATTTTTGCTTATTTTATTGGTTTCAACGTAAATAATATTGCTTTGTCTGTTGGGACTATTTTAATACAACATGTTTTTTTTGTTATATTTATGTTTTGATAAATACTTATATACATATAATTATATTATATACACAACCCATTAACTATAATTCTAACTGTGTTTGAATAAAACATTAATACAAATCACATTTAGAAAACTAACTCAAAATGGCATACATAACTCGAAACTAAATATGTGTTCTACACTTAATGCTTATCACATTTTCTGAACATAAAAGTATTTTATGGATAATCATAATGTTATCTCTAGTCTATTTTACAATTATTATTTTTCCCATGGTAAATCGAACCCACGACAAACCTTAAAGTTAATACTCTTAATGACTTGCGTAGGACTAGACGCTGAGTGTTGTCTCCTGCGTGTAAGACTACATCTAGTCGGTTCGAAACTCAATGAGGTATGCATCACTGACTAACTTTAACAAGAGCAAAACTCGAGTCTGGTGCTTTTTGTGTTTAGGTGGCTTAGTTTCGTTTTTATCAGTAGGTAATGAGGTTAAAACGTAAATATGAATATTTTATAATTGTAAAAATTTTTATAAATGTAAGTAATAACTTTGGAATTTATAAACAATGAAAATTTGAAAACAAAAGTTTATAAAAGCAAAAGAAACAAAAAATCATATGTAAAAGAATTAAAAACTTAAACCCACAATTATAGACTACAAGAAAAACAATAAAATGCGACTAAATTTAGAATTTTCCTGAATCACCCACTACATATAAGGAAAATTCAGAGAAAAATGTTGACATTTCCATACCAATAATAAGCTCATACTTATTTCTCTCAAATAAACTTTAGCCATTAATTTGATGGCATGGAGTCCATCTTCACAGTAATTCATGGTTATATATTGATAGTAAGAATATATATGTGAATTTTGTCGGATTTTGTAAACAAAATAAAAGAGGGCCTGTAGTTTCTATCTCATGAATATTTCAATTATTGCAATTTTGTACGAGATTGAACATGCAGGCTCTCTGCCGTTTATCGACATTCATATTACGAGATTATTAAAAAATTTACCTTGGTTCTAAACTTTGGTTGATATTTCTTTGAAAGAATAGAGCAAGAAGAGTAAGTTTTAATTTTCAAAAATTTTAATTTAATAATTTGCTCGTAAAAATAAAATTGCTACTGTGAGTTTCTCCTTTATCGCAGCCATTTGGTGTGCTCTGATGAGCCTTAGTGTTGAAAACAGACATTGAACACTCGCTTCTGTTGGAGGAAGTACTTATTTAAAGACACGCCAAAAATAAAAAATGGGGGGCATTTTGCAGGCTGAAACGGATTAATGGCATTTAAATTAATTTCAATGGCAAAATTGGCTTTGTCATGCGAATAAATTGAGGTACGAGCTTGGTCACGGAACCAATTAAACTCGTATGTCAAGGTACCACTATACTATAGAAAAAGGCTGCTTAGGGTAGTAATTGATTATGCACCTAGCATTTGCTTTCTTGTCATTCGAATGAAGAAAGAAAAGCAACTAAATCGGCTGCCCAAGCATAGCATTACCCAAAATACTGTTTGCTTACAAATTAAAATGTAAACTTTTTATGAGTCGCGGGCTGTGTCGCGCGATACGCGGCAAGGTTCTCTTAAAAAGTTTACTGCAAAGCACTCCACTGGCGCACGCGGCCGCGTAAGTTGCGCGGTTAACATCACTAATATGTAAAGAAATTGGACATAAGGAGTCGGAGTCGGATAAAATATTCCGACTCCGACTCCGACTTTGACTCCTAGTCCTCTTAACAGTCCGACTCCGACTCCGCAACCCTGATTGTAACAAGTTGTTTTAAATCAACATGCTAATTTCAATAATTATATATCAAATCTAAGCAAAAAATACAACTAAAATTAAACACTTCTTTAAAATTATTACCTGCAGGAAATTCAACTGAAACCCAGTACAGTAGTTAAAACCAAAGTTCCTATAAAGTATAATCATATATTTTATAGGAACTTTGGTTAAAACTATCTTGCTAAATTAAAAGGCTGTGGCTAAAGTTACGAGACCGAAACTTTTTTCGCTATTATTAAATCATATTTTAAGCCTAACTAACCTTAACCCTAACTTTAATCCTAAACTCAAGCCCTAACACAAAACATAAAAAAGTTGGTCAAGATTAGCACAAAAATTTACAAACCCTAAAACTAAATCCTAACTACTCATTTAACCTTAGTCCAGAAACGGGCCTGCTTCTAAGGTTTCGGTCACGTATGCTGTAACCTTAGCTACTTTAAAATTGAAAGAGCATAGACTACTAGCATTAATACTGCAAATATTTAAGCATTTTGTTATGAAGCATTAAATCAATTGTTGCATCGCAAAGAGATTAGAGTGACGTTTAAATTTTAATTTGTTTATCAATAATTAACCTCTTTATTGCAACTGGATTTTGAAGTAGACCCGGATCGGAATGGAAGTAAGTGGAATAAATTGGAGATATCTCAATTTTTAGACGTGATAGAAAAGATCCGACTGCAGATTTGGGCTTAGCACACCTGCAACACTGGGAAATAATTGTTTTTTGCGGCATAACATTTTGCTGTTGACCAGTTATCGTTATACTTTTGAAGCAATGTTTTGTGACTGTAGCCATTATAAAAATTGGTTCAATTTGAGCTAAATTAATTCAATTATATCAGTGAGCTAAACTGGTGAAAATTTTTACTGATATTTAATAGTTGCATTTACGGTTAGGCAAAAAAACTCATGTGGCTGCAAGAAGCTCTAAAAAGTACTGTATAGTAGGCATACTCTAATTTAGAATGTAAGTTTGGAAACGTTTTTCGCCCATGTCCAGGACCACTTTTAGTAATTGTGTTTTGACTTGCAACCACTCTCTTTTGACAAATTTCTTCGTAGGTCACTGAATTTTCATATAATTAAAGTTTTTAAGAGTAATTCTATTTCAATCACGTAGTTATTCAAGTCTGGTCTAAAGCGCACAATATCTGTGCTGCATTCAGTGATAACGGCAGAAGGTGCCTCTATTAGGTAAAACCCTCAGCAAAAAGTCGATCTATTATTCTAAATCTACAAAATCTAAATAATAATAAAAAAAAGAAACAGAAAACTAACCATACCAATACTAACTTTAAGTGAGAAATCAAGTGAACATAGCGATAAAAAGAGTAGCATGATTTAGGAAGATTAAAAAATTTGTCGGAATTAAGAATAAACGATGGTCTATAGTGGCAGCGTGACACAATCACAACAATCGTGAACATCATCGCTTCTATTTATCCTCCAGACTCGCAGGCAACAGCGTATTTAGGGGGGAGCATGTGGACGAAAATCGAGAAATCAGAGACAGATTCCAAGTCAAGACTTTTTTTAGCTCCTACTTGAAAAAAAATTTTGACTAAGCTTATTTGATTGTGTTGTATGCCTCTTCCCCTTTCAAAACTTCTCGGTATGCCACTGCTCGCAGGAAAGCGTTGGAGGCACTATATATTAGAAAAATGTCAAGCAATTACCCCGACCTGCTTCTGGAGATGCCAAGATATTGCTGTCCACCAGTTGAAATTTTTTATTTTTATTTTTTAGTTTCATGAAGATATGACTGAAATTTGGAGCTGCTTACCAAGACCAATCAGAGAAAGTGCGGTAAAATGTTTTTCTTAAGAAAACAACAGAATAGCCCGAGTAGGTTTTGAACCAAGACCGAGTCGATTATAATCACGGTGCTTAACACCAGAACATGCTGACATATATGACGTTTGATTCATATAGGATGTTTGTGAATGATATATCGTGAAATTAGGATCGATAACGGATATATTTGTTTCGAAAAACTGCGAACTAATAATTCAAGCATTTTTGTGGTAACATATTGCCGCATGCAAAAAACATTATACACAAGAAAAATTTTCGGCGCCAACATATTCACCGAAAAAATAAAAAAATAAGAGACTTAAATTATTATGTTGGCTTTTATTGTATGTTGACAACACCCTTGGCAACTCAAAAAACTTAATGATGCAGTTCTTTTCGCTGTACGATTTATCGCATTTCTAGTGTTTTTAGAATATGTAAATTATATATTCTAAAAACACTAGAAATGCGATAAATCGTACAGCGATTTATCGCATTTATCGCTTTTGTTAAAGAGTTATATTAAAATTAATACAATAAATTTTTTTTCTGAATTTTACCTTTAGGCTACGCATTGTATTTGCTATTTCTTGAGTAGCCATTAAAACAAACCTTCAAAGGGTTTCAGATTTTATTGAATGTGAGAAAAACCTCACATCAAACGGATTGGAAGACTTTTGAAACAGATAAAAATTTAAAAAATTTTATAATAAATGCTGCTTGAATAAGTTGTTTCTTTACAAATAATGTTTTTAGTTTGCAGAATTCAATCGATATTTTTAACTTTTAATTTAAGCTAAAATCTTATTTTTTTAAGTAAACCGATTTTGTCGTGCTAAAGTCCTTGAAACTGTTTTTATTGATTACAGTCAGTGATGGCTTTAGTACGGTGCAAACGGAGTGGCTGAACTGCCCCCTCTAAAAAACGTCAAAAATTGATCTATTACTTTATAGTAGGATCGTGGTGGTGCCCCCCCCCATGTCTGCACCTTAAATTTAGAACGAGAGCAGGTATGTATTTGATTGATAGTGAGAACTTTTTTTTAGAGATTACCTTAAGTTTGGGACAAAAATGAAGGTATAGGACAGCAATAAAAAGTGAAAACTCATTTTTTGGTTAGAGATCACATCAATTTGGGAAAAAAAAAACTTGGCGCAGTAAAAAGTGGCCCTACCCTATTTTTCTTGCACCGGGTCCCACATTTGGTAAAGCCAACATTGATTATCGTCTATCAATACGTGATGAAAGTCTAACTACATTAATTGCTTATTGTAAATCTATTGCACTAGTCAAGTATGAAATAGTTACAAAAATATTTTTTGCTTTGACTGATTTAGACCATTACTGACAATCAAGAAAATATCTTTGAACTGTCTGACTTTTCGCAACTAAACGAAATAGTGGGAGAGTTACAGCGCTCTATCATCAGTGCGCTTGAAGGTACGTAACTTTCATTTTCAACTTTCATTGCTAATCTTATAACTATGATGTATGCGTAGTCATGTAAAATTTTGCCCTTATTTCATAAATCAAGAATAGAAATCATTTTACAATTTTAACAATTTTAAAAAAGCTGATGTATTAAACAATTTCACTATTTTGAAACGGTGCGCCTTGGTTGAAATTTTTCAAATTTTTCTAATCTTTTGGTAATTTTTCATAACCGTAACGTTTTTCTTTTGAAGAACCATTAAAAACATAAGTTTACTTATGAGTAGTCCCTATTTATTTGGGGTTTGAGAAGCAAGAGATAAAATTTTGAGAGAACCGACAACTAACAGTAAACTACTTGTTTTTATATTGGTTTTTTGTTTGGCTAAATCAGTTTGTTAGAGCCGGGGGCCGGATTCGGATTTCTCGGACCTCCCCGGGTCAAAGCGAGAGAAAAAAGTCTTCACTTCGAATCGATTTCTGATTTCGCTATTATTTCTCCCAAAATTGTAGTGACTTTTAAAAAAATAAAAGGTCTCCACTTCGGTTCGAGCTCTAGTTTCGCTATTGTTCTCCTAAAATCTTGGTGTGTTCTCCAAAGGAAAGAAAAAGGTAAAAACCTGAAACTAGGGTGTTCCCGATATAATTCTATCCAACTGTGGCTCAAAGTGAGTGCATACGTTTTTTAAAAAGAGCTCCGCAAGCCGGATTAAAAACCTTAGCGGGCCGTAGTTTGGTGAGCACTGGGCTAAATATTCCGAGCATACATAAAAACTAAGTCAACTTTCAGACCCGCTGCAAACCGATAAAAAAATTGTGCAACTGTTCCCAATTGCGACGTTTATTCCTCTTCTTGAGAGTGGCTGATTTTCTGCTTGGATAATCCAGACACTTTTCACTTCGCGTCTTAGGATCACGAGAATTCTTTTGTCTCCCGTGCGTTGCATAACTATTCTTCACTCCCATTTCCTCACCAACTTCTATACCTCAACTTGGAGACGCGCGTGCCGCTCCGACCTCTTTCAACACGAAGTCCCAACTTGACGAACTGTCTCGCTCTCGTCTACGCTGCAACAGCTATCAATTCCTCCCCAATCATAACTGCATAGCTAGGATTCTTTAATCAGAGATTTCTTTGAACAGTAACTATGATTCTAATAGGCATTTTCTTGTGTCATAACTGCATTATGTATCATATCTTTAGTATTAAACTCACTAGATCAAGCGAGGTTGGGCTATTCTCTTTTTACTGTGTTTCGGATATTTAGTCCATTTCGCTGAGTTACGCTATCTTGTTGAGACTGCAAAGTTGATTTAAGAAAAGATTAGTTGAACCTAGCACCGCTGCCGTGTTCAGCGCATGATCTTAAGAATTAACCTTATCAATGCTAGATCACCCACTAAATAGCGCAGCTTGTTACATTGATTTTTTTTATTATATGTTGCTTCATTTAAAATGATTTACTCAGGAAACTCGCTTTCAAACGACACGAACAAACTGCAGCACGCAAAAGCAGGCATACAAGCGACTATCACTCACGTGAGTAAATGGGAGTGATGTGCTTTTTGTCTTTTCATATTCTTAAGTGCCGATTTTGCAATATATCGTTATCAAATGCGGCAGGTTACTGATGTTATTATATAATTTTTCGTGGTCTGCTGCTTTTGTTTCGATTACATCAATGTACCGCTTGCCCTCTCGCGAAATCGTCTAAGAAAAAATGGCAAGAAATGGAATTGAGAAAATTGTTGGGTTTGTACCCATGACCAGGTGAGTTTTGTTTCTTTACTATTTTTAATTAATCCTGTGACTGAAACTTATATTTTTTTCTAGTTCTCACAACCTCTCGTGGAATTGAACTCGTTTTATTCTTATTTATCGAACTTTGATCTCGATGGCTTAAATGAAGCGGAAGTAAGAATGATTCGCTTTATTTGCATTTTCAAAAAGGCTTTACAAGCAAATCGTGTTTTTGTTTATAAGCAAAGAACATACGAGGAGACAGCGCGGCCGCCATCGTCGTCGCTCCGTCAGTGTCAGACAATCAGATGGAGGAAGCGACAACAGCGTGTCAACAGGACGAACATAAACTATCTTGTCATTCAGCAATTGGTTCAGAATATAAACTTGTTCTTTTATCCGACATTAAGCTTCTTAAAAAAACAGTCGATTAAAAGCTTACAATCGTCTTTAATCTAAAAGAGAAAATGCAATCGCATAGTTAAGAGAAACTTGCTGGAAACAAAATACGGGAGACATACGGTGACATTACAAACACAGCACAAGTAACAAACTGTAATTATGTTTTGTAGAAAAGCGATTTTCTACCTATTTACAAGTGAAAAATGATGGAAGTATTTGTTTGTTTGTTTTTTTATATAGCCATTCTTGTGTACATACAAATGAACAAGGTAAATAACAAATTACGATGTTTAAAAGCGAGAAGAATCTAAAGGCAATTTACAATTGCATTTCGACTTGGCCTCGAAAAGAAACAAAGCAAATCAAAAATGAACATTAGTTAAAGAGAGAGAGAGAAAGTGAAAAAGTCCAGAGATAAAAAAATATTTCAGTGAGTGCCGAGAAAAGATCGAATTGAAACACCAACTAAAAGATGGTGACACTCGGGGACAGAGTGCGGTATCACGTGATCAAAGCCCCGGTATGACAAACAATCCGACTAAATCAATACCCTTGAAGTCGATTTTTCACGGTCACTCGATTAGTGACGACTGCAAAACACTCGAAATTGGTCTAACGTAAAACAAAATGGCAGCTCGAATGACGAAACAATAACAAAAGTACCCAGTCATGTTTCGATACGATACAAACAAAAAAGAGAGTGGAGTCGATCACGGCGCTCGACGTCCGGAGACAAAGAGACGGGAAAATATTGCAACTCGAGTGATTCCGTTCAGGAAGAAGCAAAAACGGATCATGAACCGCGAAAAAAACCCGCCGGGATTTTTCCGACACAAAATAAATTTAATTTAAAACCCGTTCAATCAAATGGCCTTGCGTGTGCACTTGAAGAGGAATACTTCGTCATTCGAAGTCAAGGTATAAAACAAGTACTTCGATCTAAGACTTGACAAGTTAATTGCAAATAAATTGCTAAAAATAATATAGTCGGCTTTCAAAAACAACATCAAGTTGGTTTCCTTTGTTCTATATATTTATGATGGTGTTATTCATCTTTCTATCAATTAATTTAATGGAATTTGGTCTATATCAGTTTTAGCGTTTAGAAACGTATAGAAAACATAAAATACAATTAAATGATTGTCGAAAAATCATCCTATTATCATCAAAGCGACTTCCTTTTTAGGAATTTTTTTTTCGAATGTTTTCAAACAATTAAAGATATTGGGATGACAGAGTTTTGTTTGAACATTGGTCGATAAATAATTAGCAGTAGAACAGAACAGTGGACCTTACGACGGACTTTTTTTTGCTTAAATCACGAAAAATGTAAATTTCTTTTTTCGTCGTCTAATGACACAACAAGAAATACAAGCGAAGCGTGGTGCCGCTATTGCTTCGTACATATAAATATTATAAGGCAACTGCAATTCATAAACAAGGTCCTCACGTCGGGGTCACGTGTCCTCGATCACAGTAGGTTCTCCTCGAATCTCTTCATTATATCAGACTGCTGGTTCATATCGATCTGACCCGACATCTGTTTGCGCCGTAGTCGCTGTTGCTCGCGCATCTCTGCGATCTTGTTCTGACGGGCCGTGTCGGTTCCGTCGCTAGGCGGAGGTAAGTGGGGGCGGGCAGCTTGCTGGCGTGCGTTCTTCATCTCCTCTTCCATTCGCTCTCTGTTCGAAACAAAAATCAGGTTGAGTTAGGCAAAATGTAAACGGGTGAAGCAGCTGGGGCGTGGCAGTAGTTCGGTTTTTAATTGAAACAAGTTGAACGCCATTTTGATTTATTTTCAATAAAATATCTGTTAATTTGTGTTAAATCGAATATAACCTTTATAAAAAATTATAAAAAAACAAAATATAAAAAAGCAAATTTTTCTTTTAAACCAAAGCCGTTATTAAACTCGCAACAAGATTTAAGCAAATACACAGTCAGCAGCATGGCTGAGTGGTTAAGAGCGCCGTGATTGTGATCGACTTGGTTTCGGTTCAAAACCTATTCGCGCTATTCTGTTGTGTCCTTGGAAAGACACTTTACGGTACTTGCCCCTGCTTGACGGTATTGGCAAGCAGTTCTAAATTTCTGTCATATCTCTACAAAACTAAATAACTAAAAGAAAACTTTAACTGAACAGCAGTATTTTTGGCATCTCCGAAAGCAGGTCGAAATAATTGCTTGTCCTAGGTATTTGCGCCTCCATCGCTTTCTTGCGACTCCAAGAATGAATAAAAACTGAAAATGAACGTTATTGTGCCATCTTGCATACCTTTGTTTCGCTTGTTCCATCTTTAGCCTTTCTTTTTCTTGCTGTTCCTTTTCAAGACGCCTTTGCTCTTCCAAAAGAGTACTCATCCTCTTTCTTTCTTCAGCTTGCTTTTTAAAAGTCTCGAAACTTAAGGCGGCATTGGTGGCGCGGGGAAGTTGTGTGGCGCCACCTTGCGATAACGGACCGGCGGGCACGTGTTTTGAGCCCCAACCAAGCTTTATCCAAGCAAGGTGCGATTTGACTTTGACGTCAGCGGACTGCAAGCAAGATGATAATAAACAAATGTCAAAAAACCTAATCAATAAAGCAAGTCTTGCATATGTTGAATTGAGAATTCACTAAATCATTGGTTTCCAACCTAGGGGTCGCGAACCCACGTGGGTTGTTTGACTTTCTTCTGGGGGTTGCAAAAGCTTTTGATAAACGATATAAAACGTAAAAGTTTTAATAAAAACATTTATAATTATTAGTTAATTAATTAAAAGTTATAAGTTTACTTAAAATTATTAATTGATATTTGATTTATGGCTAATAATATCGGAATCTTAAACAAAAAACTTACTTTAAACTTGTTGTGAAAAAAATTCTAAACATTACTATTAAATACAAATAGTTTATAACGTTATTATACAGAAGAGAACAAGCTTCGCACAATGTTCATTGCGCGGCGTAGGCAAACAAAAGTTTGAAAAGGCACCAAAATTGTTGAGCACACACAGGCAAAAGCAAGCATACAAAAAAATTCTGCTGTGTCACAAAACAGTTCTTAAGACAGTCTATTGCCGTACAGGAAGTTCGTATGCTATTAACAGTGAATGAGATTGATTAATTTCAAGAATTTTTATGTAGGTAAAAATGCTTTTTAGATTGAGGACGCCAGCAGGAAGTCGCAGATTAAATTTTTGCACGAAAGATTGAAAAGGCTATCGCCTCTTTCGGCTAACTTAGATTCATTTCTTTTGCTGAAAGTCGCACCCTTTTCCAGTGATAGGTGAAAGAGCGATCTCGGTTAGAGAAGCGCTGGGATGTAAGTAAAGAGGTACAGTGTAGTTGTCAAGATAAGACTTAAGTTGCCGTGAGAGAGAGAAGTTTGTGTAAAAGCTTTTATCCGTCATAATATTTCATTGGCCTCTTGCTATATCATTAATCCTGTTCATGCTTGTAGGTGCACCTGCCTATACAAATGTAATCCAGGTCTTACAATATCGTTAATTTAGCAAGTGAAGTTTAATTCAGCGTTTCTTTAACAGTTGAATAAAATTTTAAACGTTTGAACCTATAAAGGGTGGTAAACAAGGGGAGAAGAAGGGGTGAACTAGCAAAGGCAGAGTTACCATTAGAACACCCCAAAAAATAAACACAGCTAACTCATCAAAATGAGGGGGCATCAGAACTTGCAAGCTGTAGCTGTATTAAATCTGTTTTTCTGACAACGTCAAGTGAAGACAAAAATAAATAAATAATAAAAGACCTTTACCTTGTGTCCAAAAAAAGGTCGTATTTATTTTTCGAAAATAAAGTTTAGTCCTTTTTTGGTGGAATGACATGTCAGTAAATAAAATAAAATTTAAGAAGCACCAAAAAAAGGGGTAAACAAAACCAAAAAAAGTTTAAGAAGCACTGCCTTTAGTTTAAACATCAGCAACGTGCCTGAGAAGGAGGAAGGTCGTATTGATAAAAAATGCGATCAGATATCTTATCACGTATCAGCATGTTCTATAAAGATGATGCTATACTTAGGAGCAGTCAATAGCCCTATAAAATGAGTCAACTACGAAAGAGAAAACTTTGTCTGCATGTTGGTCAATAATCAGCCATTTGATTTTTTGCCTTTTCCATCAACATGGCTGTGTGAAAATAGCTTCTCTGCATTGCTGGGAATAAAGGACAGGACCAGGATTAAACAAATTGTATGCCAGATCTATCGTGTGCTTTGATAACAACAAGGCCACGCATAATTAAACTTATGCCCAAGATGCAAGCCTAGTCATTAGTTTTCATTTAACAGAGTTGATTATTTTTATTTATTTTTTTCTTTTAATAGGCTACTACAAATGTATTAAATAGTCTACATACGTATGCCACTATACCTAAAAAAATTATTTTTAAAAGAGGTCGTTAAGTTACATTGGATGGCTAAAATGGGTCGTGGTATAAAAAAATGGTTGAAAATCACTGCACTAAATAAATTCGAAAATGGGATGTCAGTCGAAAGATAATATTGGCACGAAGTGAAATTGTTCCAAGCTGAAAATTCTTGTACATCATGACGTCAGGCAGGATACTTCAATGCTTACATGACGAAACAGTAAGTGTAATTTCGCAAACGGCGCGAACGTGGCATTAAAGCAGATCATTAACAAACCCTAACTGATGAAGTACCGCAAAAAAGTATAAAAATAACTTGTACAAAAACAAGTTTAAGCAACGAAAGTAATGAAACAAAACTCCCACCTTCTTTTCAGCACTTTGAGTTTCGTTGAGGGATGGAAGAGCAGGTTTTACGGGAGCCTCGGGGTCATTCGCTTGGGTTTGATTCTCGGTGGCTAGATCGATTCTCGACAAGTAATTATCAGTAACGACTGCAGCAGCTGCAGGGGGTGCAAAGGAGGACGGAGGTTTTCCCATCTGCAAGGAAAACGTATAAGTAGCGGTTGTTGTAACAAACAAGCGAACCTGACACTTACCGCAGGTGTGCCTAAAAGGACGCTGTTGGCTTTGGGAGGAGGCGCAACATCGACGGGGGCAGCGACAGATCGCTGTTGCTGGGGTAAGGCGGGGGCCATAGGAGTTGGGGGTGCAAGAGTCTGGAAAACGAGAAAAGACGAGAATACAGAATGTAAAAATCATCAAATGTGTAATAGCACGTCAACCGTGCACATTACAAACCTGGGCTGATTTTGGGGCCGCCGGCATCTGAACGGAAGAATCGCCCGGCCCGTGTTTATTGTGATATGAGGGGGGTAACTGAAAACAAGATTGTGATTAATATTCAATCGAAATTATGGTTAATATTCAAAAGACATAAATTACAAACTTTGAAGAAAGTTAATATTCAAAACCAGCCGAAATAAGTCTGACCTAAGCAATCAAAATTTCGAGTAAACTTGAAGAAATCGAAGTGAAACGCTTACCACAGTAGATTGAAGCGGCTGTTGCTGCGATGGGATAGGGTGGTGGTTGTTTTGATTATCGAGCTTTTCTGTTTCTATAAAATTATATGTAAATAGTCTACGAATTTTAAAAGTTGATTTTAAACGTGCGCAATTATAACCAGGAGCAAAACAAGCGCTGCTAACTGATGCCGACTTTATACCGCCGCTGCTAGCACCACCCATGTAGTGTAATGGAGCCGGATTGCAAAAAACCTTGCATTGCGGTTTTACTGATAAAACTAAACGAATGTCTGCAAAGTTTAGCAAAAATTTCATTTCGTGAAGCACTTGCAAACGAAGGGAATTTCCCGCTTAACACTTTTGTATTTTAAATAGGTAATTGCCGCCGAAGCAGAGGCAAAAAAACAATCGCAAACTGTTTATATGTGAAACGTCACGACACTTCGTGGCTCAGACGAAAAAACAATCGTAAAATCGTATAGTTTACTCTTAAAAAACTGCACAGAAGAAGCAAAGCGATACCTGAATCACTCGAAGCCGATGAACTGGAGGAAGAGGAATCGCCCGTGTCCGATCGCTCTCCTCCGGAGGAGCTGCTCGATGTATCCGACAATCGACTTCCAGAAGATGGATTTGTTTTATCTGAACAAATTTTTCAATTGCTCGCAAAAGCAAAAAATTAAAATACAATGGGTCGCGATAGGGCTGGAAACTCACTTTTTTTCGGCTTTTTCGTTGAACCAAGCTTACTATTGACATCTTCTAGCCTTTTTTCGAGCTCTTCCTTTTTTTTCTGAGTAACTTGTTGCTTTGTGGTCTGTTTTGCTGCAAATAAATCGACTAAAAGAAGGAGCAAAGGAAAAGCTATCAACGCAAATTAAGCTAAACTTAACAAACTGCAACTGACAAATCAAAGCAACTCAGGGCAACACCGCGGCAAAGCCTCTTCGCAGCGGGTCACTTACTATAAGGCTTACGAGGTTTTTTCTTCAAGCAGGTGCTCACGTATTTCTCCAGTTCGCGCAGAATCGACGGCTTCAAAGTCTCAAAATCGATTTCAATCTCATCCGGGTTCGAATCCTTCAGCGACGGCTCGCGAGTCTGCATCGCGACACGAAAGTTATCACATGCTGGTGTTTCCAGTCAAAAACTTACAAAAAAGCTCACCGTCTATTAATCGACACTCGTAACATCAACTAAATAATTCGAACTGAACCTGTATGAAGTGGAACACCCTCCACAGCTTGTCTCCGGGAAGCTTGTTTATGTCGAGCGACAGCTGACGCTTCTCGTCGTACGTCATCGGCTTGGCAACTTCGCTGTCGTCGTCGAACTCATCGCTTTCGTACCGGTAAACGTCGGCTGGTTTGTCGCCTGTCGGCTGCGGTTGGGCCGGGTTCGGTTGAGCCGGTTGCTTCGTCGATTTTCTAAAGAAAATCACTTTGTTCCAAGATTTTATAAATAACATGGGGTATTTTGGATAATACTAGAGACCAAACTGATATACTGTAATACAATCATACAGGTGCAGTTTGGTTTCTAGTACTTTGTTCTAAACTGGAAACGTTGACTGGTGCGAGTTGCATTGAATCGAACGCAACGCGAAACACTTTTCTTCATTTAACTAATGTTTTTCAGTTCTGTTTTTTTTATGAAGACAAGAACTTGCAACGCTCTAAATCAATTTGACCAACACGTCAACTTGGGTAAAGGGCCAGTAGCTTGTAGACGTAGCTAAAATATATCAACAGTAGAATCCAACAACAAAAAAAGCCTACTTTTTTCTTCCCTTGGTTAAAGGCTTTGATGCAACACTGGATGCGACAGGCAAAGTTGCAGGAGGAGCAGGAGGAGCAGGAGTGGGAGGCATTGCCGAACTTGCTCCGACTTTATTCTTCCGTTTCGTTTTCTCTACTTTAGGCTGAAAAGCAGTTTAGAAGTTAAGTCCAAACCCAAAACTTACGCTCGTAAGCACAAATGTATAGTATTACACGAGTATTTACTTAAAAACAGTCTTTAAATAGGGGGTTCAAAATGGTGCATGCGAAAGAATTGTTAAGTGACGACCGATTGGAAAAAAACAAAAGCAAAAATAGCAAATGTTACACCTGCTTGTGCTTTTTCTTCTTTTTTTTCGTCTCATCGCACAGAAGAGCTTCTTGCTGCTGAGTAAGCTGGGAGAGTTGAGCGTGCACCATTTTCAACTGTAACAACAAACATTGGGTCACTACCTGACCCAAGTGGGAAAGTTTGGTACGGGGCCACACGTAGCAAAAGACGACTTACTTGCTCCTGAAGAGCCGCGAGTTTTATCGTTCTTTCGTCATCTTCGCTTTCCGATGATGACGAAGATGAGGAGGATGAGGAAGAGGATCGCGAGGCTGACTCTTCCGGCTCCGTGTGATGCTTTTTCCTGCGCTTCTTTTTTGACTTTTCGTACGAAGTGTCCTTCGGAATGGAAGCAGCAGGAGGAAGAACTACAAGAGGAGGACCACTGGAGGACTTAGGCCCATCGGGCATCTTAGCGTACCTAAGACAAAACAAGTCAACGTAAAGAAACGGAGAGTGACAGGGCCCTTAATAGCATGGTGAGTTTAAGAATTTATAAAAGCGCAACCTGACCAATGCGACTGCTTTACTTACCGCGTTTCAAAGAGGTCGGAGAGTTTTTTTGCCATTGCGACCACGTCGTGATCCGGGGAGCTATACTTGTAACAATTGGTAATTATTAAACGCATGTCAAACGCGAACTCGCCGGCCGTCTCGTATCTCCTGCAAACCAATTCAACTTCACTGCAAATCACCGCTGATTGCTTCCTTCGAAGCTGAGCGAGAATGCTGCGGCGCTCAAACGATCAAAGAATCGAACGCGACGCTCACCTTTCTTCCAGCTTCGTTTTTATCGTGCCAAGATCCATGGGATGCTTGATGACGTCATAATAGTCGTGCAAGCTCAACGTCTCGGCGTCCACTGCTTTGTAAAAGGGCCAGCAGAAGCTCTATGAAATTAGTATCGTCGATTGTCAAACTAATCGGCAAGAGTTAGCGAACATTCAACAAACTCACGGCGTGTCTCTTGGAAAATAATTCCTTCAGGAGAGTACTGCAGTATTTTAATTGCTCGTTTAACTTTGTTCCCTTGGTTTTTTTCGGCTGAGACTCGCCCTGAAAACATACGAAAAAAACTTAATCCAAACTCAAAACACTGTATTATTTCTCAACCATATTCAGCTTTTAAGCAATAAATATTTTAATTGTACGTGTGCTATCAACCAGGCGCTAAAGTTAAGTAAAGTCACGGCCTGTACGAAACGTAAAACATTGGGAGCCAACCGTATTAAACTCTAATAAACACAAGAGCAATAACTTAAAAGGTATCACTTGTGATGGGCATAACATGCATTTTATCAACAACTTATCCCCAAAAAACAAACGCGATAATTAAAACACGACGCTTTATACTGTATCAATCGCTACACAAGTCGCTGGTAATCCACTTCTGCTATAAATGAAGTTGCTTACGAACTACTAACGCAAATATGCGCTTTTTAAAAAGTCTCGAACAATGCGAATATCTGCTCGACGCCGCAAAAGTCAAGTTATTCATGCAAAGTAAACTTCGCTTCTAACGAATACAATCATGCAAACGCTTTGACATCGAAGTTTGTTCGAATTGTTAGTTTCTGCGGTTACGTCTTTATTTATGCAAAAACTCGCAAGACGCAAGTGGTCTGAAACTTTAGGCCTAAATAAATTAGTGACGACCAAAAAAAATTATTATATTCGAAAAGTGCGTTATGGCAGCATCTACGGTATGCACTGAAGCCTTCAATTTCAATCAATTGACTGCATGTGTCAACCGGTAACCAAAAAAGGTACCTCAGTTTGTCAAAATTTGTTCGAAAACATTCGTGAAGACTTAAGAAGTACAAATAGACAAGATCAAGAATATTTGGATTAGTTTAGCATCCTGGTTTACGTGAAATGAAATCTGCCAATATATTGCGTCAAGGACAAGTCAACTCCACAATCCGCTAAATGTTTCGCAGCTTTGTCTCCAACATTTTGATAGAAAAAAAAAGCGAAAACACTAATCGCTACAATTACTTATCACTAGGACAACCAAAAGTCAATAAAGTCAAATTTTTTCTGCTTTGTTTAGAAGTGATGAAACGCCCACAAACTAAATTTCAGGTTGATGCGATGAGAGGTTTCAAAGTTATTAAGTCAAGAAAAAGTCAAAATTCAGGGTTAGGTCAAAAAAAAAGTTTGGCACATTTTCTTTTCTACATTAATTATTTAAGTGTCACGACTCACAAATAAATTAGGTAGGTTGTGCTAGGCTAGATTTTGCCATTTGGATTAATTGATTTACCACAATTGTTTTCACATGTCTCAGCCTTCAGTTGGTCTATTGTGCAAATTGTGACGTAATAGTTTTGTATTGCCAACTAATGGGCGATTGAATATTAAGTAGACTAGGCGTGGAAGGCAGGTAATGTGGTCTTCCTTCTAGGTTAGTTAAATACTCAAGTCATTTTGCATACAGTGTTGAGTTTTTGTTTACTAGTGTTTTCGTTTGCTTTTAGCTATCATGCCTAAGGTTAAGCAATTATATTCTTCCAAAGTTCGTAGTATACTGCATGAATAAGCTTCTGAGTTTACCTCAACACCTAAAGGTAAACTCTTTTGCAAAGTCTGTGATAGCATAGTGAAATGCGACAAAAAGTTTATGGTGGATTCACACCGCGGCAGTGCAAAACACCAAAGAGGCTTCTTACATGAAAAGGCAGGTACGCAAACATTTCTTAAAACTCCTATACCGGATTTTGCAAAAAAAGTTATTAAGGCGTTTCTTTGTGCTGACATACCATTGCACAAGTTGAGAAATAGCCACCTGTCATCTTTGTTTAAACAGCTTGGTAATCCGTTACCTTCCGAGGGAAAATGTCGTTCGAAAGTTGAGAAGTTAGCTGAAGAAGAAGCATTACGATTGAAAGATTATTTGAAAGACCAAGAAATGTTTATGGTTGTGGATGAGAGTGACATAAATGGCAAAGACTTCTTGAATATCTTAGTTGGCAAGTTGACAGCTCCCGAAAAACGTTACTATTCAACTGTAAGACTCTTTCTCAGTCTGCCAACAGTAACATCGTAACTCGAAAAATTGACGATGCAGTTCACTTTCTTGGTGTTGCACGATAAAACTTTTGCTTGTTGTTAACCGACAGAGCGAGATACATGACTGCTGCTGGAGTCCTGTTAAAAACACTATATCCCAGGCTCTTCCAAGTAACATGCATGGCTCATCTTCTGCATAATTGTGCTATGAAAGTGAGAGCTAACTACCCTGCTGTTGACAAGTTGGTTGCCAGGGTAAAAGCAGTGACCACTAAGAACAGGTCAAGAAGAGTTTTTTTTACTTCTATTGGCCAACCTCCACAGCCAGTTATAACTAGATGGGGCAGTTTGTTGACGGCTGCTTTCTATTACTCAAGAAATCTTCCAGAAGTAAGAAGAATTTTGGAAGGTTACCATGATGGTGGTGTCCTCGTGCGGCGTGCTCAAGAGGCTGTAAAAGCTCCCAACTTAGCTACTCAACTTGTAGAAATAGAGGAGCAGTACAGTGCACTAGTTGACACAATTCAGAAGATGGAAGATAGCCGTTGCACCATTCGATAAGCTTACCAAAAAATGACGTCCCTTGACTTTGGTGTTGATGGCTGCAAAATTGGAAGATACATTCAAGAAAGAATGTCAAGGAATGACATCAACACAACACCGCGTAATCCTGTCATTGACTTCAGGATAGTGAAAGATACTGCATACACATCTCTTGTTCTTTTTCGAACAACTTTTGTTGCCTGTTTCTTACCTGTATAGTAGTTTGCTTGAGTCTTTCGTGTTTTTTCGTTTTTATGTTATTTCATTGGAAACAAGAAGACTTTCTTACTAAAAGTTTGATTTCTAATAAAATTTTTGCATTTTGCACAGTTGCAAGCGCATGAACTTATTGGCCAAAATAAGGTCAAAATTTGTAAAATTTTAAGTCAAAATTTCAAGATTTTTTGGTTAAAAATTGGTTGCCCTACTCATCACTCACCGCTTCACCCGAGTCCAAATCACGTGATCGCGGCGGCCGAATCATCCGGCCTGAGCTCTCTCGGCGGCCGACCGACTGAAGCCGGCCGGGGAGACGATTCGAGGCGTCGGTCGACTCCCCCTCTTCGAAAACAACCGATGAGTCGTTGTGGAAAGTACTGTTTTCGTGAGGAAGAGCGGCTGACCAAATTTTGCCAGGAGCAGTTGCAATGGCTGGAGTGGTAGTATTCGCTTTTCTTTTAACTCCTCTTTTTATTTTGGAATGTGACGCGTTCGCACCGGATGAAGACTGAAGCAAAAAAATCGATTGAGGTTGAAATGCGCGTTTGACAGTTTTTTAAAAACTCGTCACCATCGAAAAATGATTCAAATCAAAAATAGAAAATATTATATGATAAAAAGTGGGGAAATCTAACCTGCGCGTGAGAGTTGTTGATTTGTACTATCGGTGAAGCGGTTAAGGTGGGAGCTGCAGTACCGCTTTCGTCGTTTGCAGGGGCATGAAGCGATTGAGGTTCTTCGAGGGGGATCGCGTTGCCTCGAGGCGTGTCATTGCTCGACGACACTGTCTGGTTAATGCTTAAGTCGCTGGTTCGCTTCCGAGTGACGGTTCCGCCGCCGCGAACCGCTTTGCCTTTTGCCTTCTTTCCTTTGGTCGGAACATCGATTTCGACCTCGGAAACAGGCATGTCTTTCAATTTCTCAAGGAAAAGCTTTTCCAAGGTCCTAGCCATCAAAACGACGTCGTCAGTCGGCTGCAAAGCAACGATAGAGATTGGAGTTATTTTTTTTCTTTTACTGTTAACGTGGGTATGCACTGACGGCAACAGTTTCATGGGGGTTCACACAGGCTACAACAGTTTTGCTGTGGTTAATCCCCAAACGTTACAGTTTTATGCGGGTTCACATTGATTTCAACTGCTTCAAACCAACTTGTATGGTTTCAGAGCTAAATGTCGCTTTTTTTCTTTTTATAAAAGTCACCCATCAAATTCGTATTAACGTGGTTTGACAGTAGCCAAATAACTAAATATAAAAGAGTAATAGCAGCCAACACTTAATCAAGATAAGTCTATTATATCATCTGACCTTGAAAATATTTTAAATTAAAATTGAAATTGAAATTGAAAACGCATGGATATTGGACAAGCACTTTTCAAACACATACGTTTCAACAGCAAACGAAACCAAACATTTATGAAGTAAGTTCATAAAAATTAAAAGTAAAACAAAGGCAAATAAAACAAAAGTTATTTTGATACTAAAATATTAAACCATACATTACCATGTTGTATATATAGCAGTTGGAAAACATGAGATTGAAATCTTGAATACATTCTATCCCAGCAGTATATTGATATGAATCAAGTTTTTTCTTTATTAAAGACAAATCCATTGGATGTTTGATAATATCAAAATAATCCTAAAAACATTAATATGTAAATGATAGATACAGCAGGTTTAGCAACAAACAAGTAAAAATATGCTACTTTTTAAAAAACAATTTTTATATCAAAGAAAACAATGTAGGCCTATACTAATTATCAATTCATAAAAATTATTTTGAAAAATATATGTATTAGTGTTAAATGCATGTATGGGATAATTTTACTAAAACACTTTAATAAACTTTGACTAAAATAAAATAAACAAGTTGACCAATTACTAATCAAAAATTCAAACAAAAGCAAAAGATTTTGGTCAATAAACCAGTCAAATAAACATAAAAAATCAACAATGAAAGCTGCCATCAAGTGTAAGAAATATAAAAATTACACAAACACAAAAATTGAATTAATGTAAAATCAATATGCAAATATCTTCCTTAAAAATCTTCATTATTTAGTAGGTTGTAATGAATTTTATAAAGATGTTTTTTTGTATAACACTCATGTCAAATATATGAGTGAAATTATTGTTTATTTTTTTCAACACTAGTAACTTACCGACAAATTCAATTCAACAGGGTCTACAGGAGAGCGAAAAGGCCAAGAAAAGTGATTCTTCAATAAAGCAGGATAAACAGTTTTTTTTAGATAGAGCAACTGATTTGTTAACCGACGAGATTGAGGTGCCTGGTTGGCTCCATCTTCTGTCATCGCTTCAACAGAAACCTCAGTCTGAAAAAAAACAAAATGTCTACCAAATTTTCCAAAATGATACTCCTACAATGGTCTCAAGATGAATAAAAAAAAAGCAAAGCATTTACTTAAATAAAAAAGGGATGTTTTGATTAAATTACATTATTAAAAATTTGGTACGATTTAGTCAAAAATAAACAAAATTAAAAATAAATATTATTTGGTCATATATTCTTCCAAAAAATATTTAAACACAACTATTTTCTTAATCTGATGTTTGAAGCTTAGATGATGATTATACAGATGATGCAAATTGAACCTGATGAAGTGAGCAGTAGCCCACAAAAGCTTGTGCCCAAATAAAAAATAGTCAACTTTAATGCACAATTTTCTGTTTCTCTCATTTGATTTGAAAAGTTGACACGGCTCCCCCAATTCTATTTCTTGTAATTCTTCGATGCTAGAGATTGTGTTTTCTTTCATTTTATTTGACTTGCAATTTTTAATACTTTTAAATTTCCAAAATAACCAAACATTTTTTTTTTTTTTTTTTTGATGCAAAACATTGCCGTAAGTTTAGTTCATTTCCAAGTAATTTACAATAAAAATAAATAAATAGAATGTAATAGATAAACGCTCGTATATTACAAATAAAAGTTAGATACCCAGTAGATTAGCTTAATCACCTGGCTATGAATAATTTGACAGAAGCAGCAGATCCAGCCTTTCAGCTCTATTTCTCCTGCATTTGCTTTGTCGTAATCTTCGGCCGAAACATTGGAATTACACGAGCGATGTTGCCATCGGGAACAACATTCACATTCAAGACCCTGGTCTTCAAACTTTACGTAATTTTTGCAAACCGTACAACAGTCCATTTCAGGAATTTGTTTTAAAATGTTCAACGGAAATTTTAAAATGTTTTTGGCTTTCTCAATTGATGAGATTTTTCAGATCTTTCTGGTTTCAAGGTTTTTCAATCCGGATAAAAATTGAAAAAGTTATTTCAACGCAACTTCTCAATCAGGTTTAGATAATTCCTTATTCTTACTGTTAAATTATACTTTGTTTGAAATCTTTGAAACAAAAGAAAAGCTGCAACATTTTGCTTTGGCGACCGCACACAAGTAATTAACAGATTAAATTTGCTTTACAATCAAATTCAATAGAAAAAGAAAAAAACATTTGTTGAAGAATTTACAAGAACTCTTTTAAATCAAAACTAATAAGACCCTTAATTGTAAACGTCTTTTTACAATTATTTTTAAAAGTTGTTGGACACATTGTAACATTAACTAAAAAGTATAAAAATTAATCACAAAAAAGCGATAATAATTTAGTTGCCACAAATTTCAGAATTAAATCAAATAAAAAAACTATAATTTACTGTATTTCTTAACTATTAGTTGAAATTGTTTTCAATAGGCCATTTACGTTATCACGTATATTTAAAGCTTGGCGCAACATATTTTAACAATAATATCAATATGTCCGCTTCAAATCTTCCAAACAAATGTTACGTTTATTCAAGCGTCTTGAAAAGTTTTTATTGTTTACAAGAATAGTAATTTTTTCCATTACCCGTAATAATTTTATTTTATTTTCGTTACTTTTTATGTTAAGCAAATATGTTTTTAATTATTTTTTTTTAAATTGTACTAGCATAATAAAATATGCTTATGTTTTGCCATATTCTAATAAAAGTTACTTTTTTCTAAATCAGTTCAAACAAAAATTATACAAACACATAGAAAACTCTATCAAACATTTCACGCAAATTGATCATTCCCGCATAGAACTTCTGACAGGTTTGAACATTAATACAATGCTACGTTCATTTTGAACTCTCTTATTTCACTTTTGCTTCAGTTTGCTTTCTAAAAGATTACATTAATTGATTCTGTGAATTAGTGCAAAAGCTTTTACCTTAAAAACAATCATCCTTTTTTTTACATTAAAGTGGGTCATAAACGTACGAAAAACTTTTTCTCACGAGGCAGCACATGAGCACAATGACGTACTGTTTTTTAAAGAAAGCTGTGAATTTTTTGTTCCTACAAAATTTTATTCAACTGTCATGTGTTTTAGAACGTCAAGTTTCTAAAATATGTATGTCTAAATGAGCAACAGGTTTAAATCAAAATAACATTTTATTTTATTTTTGAAAATGCCAAGTCAAACCTTAAATTTATCTTTCTAATGTAATTAATTGTCATTTTAATAAATAAAAGGGCAGCTGCTGATGCACGCGTGTCTGTTTGTTTTTGAGCGCTTCAATAGATCGCTGGCAAACTGTTCATTGTTTTGCTTTTTTTTGCTTTTCTTAAGATTTCAGATAAATTTAAACATAATTTTTTCGTTACTCGTTATCGCAGCGTGGTCGAGTGGTTAAAGCACCGGACTGATAATCAACATGGTCTCGGTTCAAAACCCACTTGCGCCATTCTGTTGTGTCCTTAGGAAAGACACTTTACGGCACTTTCCTCTGCTTGGTGGTCTTGACAAGCAGTTTTAAATTACAGTAATATCTCTACTAAATTACTAGCGGACAGCAATATCTCGGCATCTCCAGAAGCACCCTATGTATAGCGTCTCCGTCGCTTTCCTGCGAGTCAGGAGGATAAATATAGAGATAAAAATTAAATAAATAAAATACTTAGTAAAACTTTAGGTTTTATTTTTTTTCACCAGTTAATATTTAATCGTCCAGGGAAACCCTATTAAACAACATTTAAAAATTGTTTAGCGATAATTAAAACGCTGTTAAACAAATTTTAAAACTTAATTATGAAGACTTGATTGTGCATCAATTAGTAATTTAAAAAATAATTTTCGTTTTTATTTATTTTTTACCAAAGTTCTTGGGGGATTATAAAAAAACAACACTCTTACTTCAGTTACAAATCAGTAATAAAAAAGCACAAAAAAAAACAAGACATAAATAAATATAATCAAAAAAGCATATTCAAAATAATTTTTTTATACTAAATGGTTTCTTCGTATAATCAATTGATATCGACCTAGTTACTGCTTTCTATTTTAAGTGTTGTCACCATTGCATAGGTAAGCGCCATGACACAATTTTTTAAATTTGCAATAGCTCATGAAATAAATTCCCTTTACCAAGACACCCCGGAAATAATTCAGATAAGCAAACATACATTTCGTGTTATTCTGTTCGGAAGTCGTAATGTTTGCACTGAGTCCATAAAACAACAATCTGAACATTGGGACCACCTGGATAAGGATGAAGATGTTGAAAAATGAGGGTTCTCAATATTTATCGGTTTAAATGGTCCCTTATGGTACCTTAATTTCTTATACGTAAATTTGAAATTCACTTATGAGTATCTTTGAGATTCCTTGCAATAACCTTTGCAATCCGAAGAAGGATGGCGGCATTCGATTGAAAACATAGTTTGACGTAAAATTTGACTTTGACCAAAATTTCTACGTTGAATGCAATTTAATCGTAAGCCATCTAACTGATTTTTGTTGGCCTAACAAGTTCATAAACGCATTAAAAGGTACTTTATAGCAACATAATGTTATAGAATATTTTTTAATAGAAAGCTTTCGGTAAAAATGGCAATAAAGTATAACTGTTTTTGAATTCCGATAAAGAAACTTACAGAATTAAAATGTTGTCGAAATGCATAAACAAAAAATAACTTGAATTCCGTTAAAAAATTTTAAAGCTTAATTAAAAAACGCAATTTTCAGCAGTTTTTTTAGAAAATCATACTTTTTTTTAAACTAAAATAAAATGCGGGTGCAATTGATTTTCTATCGTGGGACCGACAAGAATCTTCGTTATGCCCAAGCTGTAACACTGTTTCGTCGGAGAAATCGTGTTGATTCGCCCGATGTTTCACATTTGCTTCACAACTACGCATTTGCTAATTATGACATATCTACTTCTTAACAGAAAACTTTGAAGTCGTAATCATTAAAGAACAAAAAAGGAAGAATATTTTAGAAATTTAACTACAGTATAATACTTTTCTTTAATAAGAAATATATCGATAACAAGAAATTTTTTTTTCTAAAGTTTTGCAATAAATATCTTTGGAACGCTGTTTTTTTGATAACAACCTAATTATTTGCCATTTGATAAATGAATAGAGAAAAGTAAAAGTTTTTTTTAAATCTTTTACTTTTCTCTATTCTTTCATCAAAGAGCAAATTGTAATAACAAAATCAAATAACAAAATAACAAGCATTCTTGGCAAAAAATAATTAACAGTTTTCAACAACGTTGGAAGATTTTATCAACAACTCTAATTAAAAAAATAAAAGTTCTCTCTTTTGCTTGAGCAAGTGCTTTTACAATTTAGTAAATAATGCAAAAAAACAGGTAAAATAAAAACTCAGACTTAAAAAAAACGAAACGAAATCGCAATTGCAAGCTTAGTTTTTAAAAATTGAGAAAATTTTTTACTCCCTTGCTGATCAACTAAAATAGTGGTTTGGCACTTTTGTCTTTAGTAAAAATTCACCAAACCCTTGCGTATGCATGGGCAAAGTATGACCGATATTTTTAATTAAGCCAACAAATATGAGTCTTTGTACCAACTAAAGATTATTTGCTGCCTTACAGAGCAGAGTTCTTTTTTATATTTCAGCACATTATTTTTTAACCGCTTTCTGTTTCTCTTCCACCACTTTTCAAATATTTTCCGATTCGTAACATCTAAATAAAGCAGTTTATAAAATTTAGTCGTGCTAACATACGACTAAACGATTCAAAGATCGATTTTCAGCTAATTAGCATTGCAAATCATACGCAAGATTCCTGACTCAATCTTCTCTGCCCCGTCGTAAACAAGACGGCTGTTTTTGCAGCTCTCCTTTTTAAACTCTTCATGAGTGCAGGGCTTTTTGCATTAAACTTTCATTAAAATCATTGCATTCTCATTAAAATTAACTTCTAAACTCCCGAGAAAGAAAAAAAGTGTTTTGGCGTGACTTAAAGTAAAAAGCAATACTTGTTTGTTTCTTCAATATGGCTATTAAAGTTGCGATTGGATAATTGTAAGATAAAAAAAACTGTACTTTTTCCTCGTTTTTGTTTTTATGATGCCCCTAGATTACTGTAAAATTAATCAAAAGTTTTTCACTTTTAAATTCACTTTGACATCGAAAATATGCAAACTTTTTTTACAACAATCAAATCACACAACAATTTGAACATAAATTTTTGTTCAAAGTATTGTTTTTCTCAAACAAAAATAGTATTTTACAAAGATTTGTACATTTTCATCTCAAGAATTTTGCTAAAATAAAAAATTTTTTTCTTACTGTTTTTTTTTAAGTATGCAATACAATAATTAAATTTCTATATTGAAAGCTTAAATATAAATCCGGCTTCCACTTGTATGATTGTAAAAGGTTTTAGCTGAAACTAAAAACCTGACCTTGTACTTGAGCTCGAGAGTAAACAAGAGTGATAATATTATTACATTTTGTTGTGTTAAAAAGCTCTTTGAAAATTAAATAAACAAATAAAATTTCATAAACAAATTTTGTAAAAATCAAAGCAAAAAAAAGCACACAAAGAAAACAAAAAATATGTTTCTTTTATAAGTCTGAATAATATTTTCCTCCAAGCTACAAAGTAAAATTATATTTTACATTTTTTATATTATTATTTAAAATTATGCTTATGCTGATGATCTAGCATTGTTGCATTCTTCTGGAAACTGGAAGGACTTGGAGGGGACCTTAAGTCAAGACATGTCCACACTGTCAGCGTATCTCCAGACTTAGAGGTTGAAGCTCAGTCACACTAAGACGGTTACGACAGCCTTTCATTTAAACAACCGAGAGGCCAAACGTGAGCTAAAGGTCTACAACAACGATGGACTTTTACCGTTCTGTCCAACCCCTACTTATCTTGGGGTAAAACTGAACAGATCGCTCACGTTTCGTCACCATTTAGTGGCATTGCGCAAAAAACTATCTTCGCGCGTCACACTGCTGAGGCGACTCGTGGGCTCGGGATGGGGTGCTGGTGCTAAAACACTACGCATAGCCATTTTGTCTCTTGTCTACTCAACAGCTGAGTACTGGTGTTGGGCGATTCCATTCGTCCATGCACAAATGGGGTCTCGCTCCTTCACCGAATTGCGAGTGTGGCGCCTTTGAGCAAACCACAGACCATGTACTAACAGCGTGCCCTATTCATCGGGCACCACATGGAGCACGAGGTCTGACGGTTTTGGATGACGAAACTTGATGCTGGCTTAATGACATCATTGCCAGCGTCTGATCCAGGCAGTGCAGCAGTCTGGGGTAGTAAAAGGATAAACCATCGGCCCCAGTCCTGTTTGTGTCTGACCTGGAGTGGATACCTCTTCAAACGACGACGACGACGACGACCTAAAATTAAATTAAATTAAATTACCTAACCCCATTTTTTTGGTTTATCATTAAGTAAACCGTCTGTTTAAGCGTTTTATCAGTCACAAAGTTTTGATCCTTGTACAGATTATTTGTAAATCCAATCGAAAGTTTCAGTTATTTAGTCAACTGACATATTCTCTTTAAAAAAGAGTTATTCCTGCTTTTTTGTTATAAAAAATGTTTCGATGCGACGTTTGATCACTAAAAAATTGGTTTTTACTTTTCTTCATTCATTTTTTCCTTTTCGAAGAAACTAAAGTATTTTCATTTGAAGTTACTCCCAAGTAGCTTTATATTGGTAAATGCTATTGCCTTAAAAACACGGCCGGCGGTGCTCATGCGGCCAACAAAAATAATAATCAATATTGCCAACAGTATATTTTAAAATTGTTTAATTAAATCTTAATCAATTTTGGGGGCGATATGCACTTTTTTATAACAAAAACGCACAATTTGCATTTAAATGTTTTTTTTCGAGTGTATCAGAGTGCATTCATTGGGTTTTGCATTGTTTTAAAGCATTTTCCCCAAAAAAAATTTTAGCGTAACAACATATTTCTGTTATTTTGGGAAAGAACGATCACTTGATCGCCAAAGTATTGACATGGTAACTTCGTGCAGACATTTCTGCAGGGTGGTCAAGTGGTTAGAACGCCAGGATTGTGATCGACATGGTCCTGGTTCAAAACCTACTCGCATCATTCTGTTGTGTCCTTGGGAAAGACACTTAACGGCACTTTGCCCTGTTTGGTGATCTTGGCAAGCAGTTCTAAATTAAAGTCATATCTCTATCAAAGTACAAGCGGACTGCAATATCTTGGCATCTCCGGACGCTGGTCGGGGTAATTGCTTACCCTATGTATAGCGCCTCCGTCGCTTCCCTGCAAGTCAGGAGGATAAATATAGAGATAAAATAAAATAAAAAATAAAAATAAAAATTTCTAAACAAGGATGAAGCGAGACAAAAAACCTACTCAGAAAAAGTTGGAAGGAAAGAATGAGAAAACTGAAACTTCAGCATTGTTTTGTCATTTGCATCATTTTGTTAAGGTATTGCCAGTAAAAGCTTATTTTCAATATTTTATGATCCAAAAAGATTCTGTAAAAGTAATTTTGGCTCGGTGTAAAAAAAGAGCAACAATTTTCATGTTAAAATATGTCAATGTGAACTATTTAAAGTTAAGCTACGTTAACTGCATATGTTCATGAACCTTTCTGATAAGATTATTTTAACCAATTTCGAAACTTTGGCGTCAAAATTTTTAATAACAACTTCTTGACAAAAAAGCAAATTTTTGTTTAAACTACTGTAACCAAACAGTTTGATAAACACTTTGAATTATAAAGATCTTCAGTTTTATGGCAAGCAAGAAATTTACTATAAAAAAGATGAGTATAGGGAATCACTCCTAACTCTGCCATTGCTTTAATGAATATAACCAAAATCACTTTTGGCCTGCAATATATTCAATAGATCGAGAAAATGCACACACAGGGGTAATTTGACCTCTTACCATCGAGGCAAATGACACATTACTGTGCAAAAGTACAAAGACTCATTCGATTTCGACCAATATCACATTGGTACTTCGCTGTTTACGACCGCATTGCGCTAATTTTCAACAGCCAGGACAATTACTGGTGAAAATTGACTTGGTAAAGTGCAAACAATAATCAAGCTAGCTAATTTGAGGAAAAAAAATTTTTTATCTAGACACAAGTATTAGAAGATTGAAAGCATAGTTTGGGGGGCTCAATTTGTAAAAAAGAAAAGGTAATCTTGTCATAAAACAATCACTTTGAATTATATCTAGAAATTTTGCTGTAAATTGGCTGCATAGGGCTGGGAGAGAAGCGCCTTTTTAAAGGCGACAATACACTCGGCCTGGCCTTCCATTCAGTTTTTTTTATTGCAATCGTGGAAAAGATGTTTTACGTTAATTCAATTGCTTGGAGTTTTAAAATTAAACTTTAAAATACAGTTATATTATTTAACAAATTATTCAATTAAAAATAAAGAAAAAATTTTAACGAAATAACAATATTCTGTAATCTTCCAAAGCTGGTCGGGAAAAATTGCTTAACAGTTGTTTTAAATGTAGCACTTTAAATCTTGTCCTGAAAAATGTGAGAAGAAATAGATGATGCATGATGATTTGCAAATGATTGTAAATAAGCTTTCGTTTTAAACTGTTATTCAGTAAAAATATTTTTCACAAATTTTTTTAAAAAAAATTTCAAACTTTACTGTTTGGTCATAAAAGAAGTCGTGTAATGCTTGAGAGCAAATTGGAGAAATTATGGTGTAACAGGTCCATCAACTTTGAATCTTCCGCTTTCTTAAGCCATCGTTGTAAAAATACAATGTAATAAACTTAGAATTTAGATAAAGCTTATAGACATACATTTAGAAAAGCAACAAATGATAAGTAAACAATTAGAGATTTCGTTTTTATTTTTGGTTAGATCGTTTTACTTCGTATACGTAGAGAAAAATCCGCCTAACAGTTGGGACAAAATTAATAATATTTTCAAAAATATTGTTAAGTGGTCATATATCTGCGCATAATCTAGATGAAAATAATTTTACTTTTGTCGAATATTATTTTGTAAACCATTTTTGATTTATTGACTCGTCAACTTGGTATTCCAGAGCCAATTGGCGAAGTCGATAGGCGAAGTCGATAGGCGAAGCTTGACGATTCACGACAAGAAACTTCGGCAGCGTGGCCGAGTAGTTATGAAGAGCGCTATGATTGTGATCGACATAACTTCGCTTCAAAATCTACTCGCGCTATTCTGCAGTGTCGTGGGGAAAGACACTTTACGGCAGTTTTCTCTGCGAGGCGGACTGGGCAAGCAGTTGTGAATTTCATTCATATCTCTGTAAAACTAAAAAACCAAAGTATAAAAACATTTTAACCGGTCAGCAATATCTCGGCATCTCTAGAAGCATTTTGTGGTAATTGCCTGTCCTATGTATAGTGCCTCCATAGTTTTCTTGGAAGTCAGGAGGATAAAAATAGAGAGAAAATGAAATGAAATGTGATGAATATTTTATTTCATGACAAAGTGCAATCTGATTACTGGTACGAGTCTGCTTCGGAGCACGAAAAATTAAATACAATACCTTTATTTGTTATTTTATTTATAATATTCCTTATCAGCAAAAACAAAATGGAATCAAACGCAATTTTTTTTATTTGCTTAAAAACCAAAAGAACCAGATGCAAATTTTTTTTATTTGTTTAAAAAACCAAAATCAAAATGAAACCACATGAAAGTTCTAAGAAGTAATTAAACAAAGACAAATAAGAAATAATTAAACAAAGGCAAATAGGATTAAGTTTAATGGACGCTATCAACTTCTTCAAAACGTTGATAACTGATGCAGCTGGTAAAGTTTGAAACACGTTGACTACATTTTTTAGCTTAATCCTTTTCACCTTTGTTTAATTACTTAGAACTTTCCATGTGGTTTCATTTTGTTTTTAGCTTTTAAGCAAATAAAAAAAAATTTGCATTTCCTTCCATTTTGTTTTTGGTTTTCAAGCAAATAAAAAAATTTGCATTTGCTTTCATTTTGTTTTGGCTAATAAGGAATATTAAAAATAAAGAAACAAACAAAAGTTTATCATAAATAATTAGAAAGAAACAAACATTAGTTTAATTACCTCTTAGAACTTTCCATCTGGTTCCATTTTGTTTTTGGTTTTTTAAGCGAATAATGATAAAAAATTACTTGATTTTTTTAGCTTTACGACATATTAACTGTAGTTTTAAAATTTGGCCTTAGATAGCAATTTAAACTTTTTATTATAATTTATTTGAACAGCGGAAAAATTAAGCAAATTTAGTGTTTAGTGGCCACTTTAATTTTTACCTTTAGGCATTTTCTATCAAACTTGAAACACAATTACAGTAGGTTATAATGGATGGGTTGTTGTGAAACTCACATACTTAACCGAAACTTGTGTATTAAAGCGCGTACAATTATATCAAAGTTTTTTTTACGCTGAAGCGAACTCTAGTTAGGTCATGCAATAAAATGTAAAGTTGAAATTTGTTACTCAGCTGCAATTATGCAAAAATTCAAAAATTTGCTAAAAATGTTCTTTTTTACTCGTGATCTAGGGTTAAAAAAAATTGATTTGATTTGATTTCATTCCGTTGTTGAATTGAGAAAAAAATCAAGAAATTAAAGAATTCCATTTCAAAAAATTAAAGTAATTACACACTTTTGCAAACGTGAGCTGTAGATGTGCAGCCGTTAAGAAGAATAGGGTGAAATAATACTTCGAAAATTGTTTAATTTTTTACTGGAATTTATGAGTAAAAATGATTCTACGATCCAAATTAGAATTTGTTTTGGGGGGTTGTTGCCAGGTCGGTTTACGGCGTGTACCGACTTTTTATCCGACGACAATTCGTCCAACAACACTTTGTCCATGTCTTTTTGTCCAATAGGGTTTAGGGTTAGGGTTTCCTTAACAAGACTTTTTTCTTTGAAATTGGACCGAAAGTCGTTGGATAAAAAAATGTACGACAAAAAGACGTGGACGTAGTGTCGTTGGACGAATTGTCGTCGGACGAAAAGACCATTCATCGGTTTACCAAACAGTTTAGCTTCTGCTAAATTAAAGCATTCATCTATTCAAATGTTGTTGTAGTGCTATTATTACTCCTTGTTTTTTTTATATTTACTTATTTCTCCAATTTTGTAAATGTTAAATCAGTGGTTTTCAAACTGGGGTCGTCTGGTTACTTCCTGAGTGTCCCGGAAGATTTTGAGACACAGAATTTTTAATTGAAAACTAAGATTTTTTAGAGATCACCATGTTTTCAGGTTTTTAGAAGAAAAATCGAAAAATCAGAAACGGTGATTCCAAGTGAAGACCTTCTTTTAAGAGATCAGTACTTTTCGGCTCGCACGCTTATGTTTCTGACAATTTTTTAAACTTTTAACTTTGAAAATGTTGTGACGCTAGCATTAGATAGGCTCCAAACTCCTAAATTAAAATTTGTTCACCGAAGTGGGTCGTCAAGTTATCTTGGGTTCCCAAGTTGGGTCGTGATATGAAAAATGTTGAAAACCACTGTGTAGAAAATTACCAACGCACGTGTTTTATTTTATTTCTCTTGAGTTTCTAATCATAATTTGCGCGAGCACTCGCTGCCAGCGCCTTTTTTGTTTTACGCTTTATTTTTAATTAATCTCACCTTGAAGCATAGTTGTGTCTGCAGCGCGTTGATTTTAGAGCTGGCTTTTTTGCGTTTGTTCACACTTCTCAATTTGTGAGGCGACCAGCTGCAGTGTTTGTGGGCGGCTGGTTGAAGTCTGAGTAGACTTAGCGTGCTGTTTAAGATAATTCCCGTTTTCCCCGTGAGTCAGCACCGAAGTGAACTGCTCGGTAAGACACCTATGCGTTTTCTTTTTGTGTTTAATTTTTAGTTTGTTTTTATTTATTTACAGATTACCGTTTCCGCTTTCGTTTTCGCTTTCATTTCCACGTTTCAACGTTTCAGTTATTACTTGTTTTCAATTAAATTATTTTCCTTGGTTATTATTTCCTTTTAATTTGTCGAAGCCGGAAGCGCGTTGATCGACACTTCACTTTGCGGTAATCGGCAACTTCAGCGCCGTTTACCGTTACACACTGTGTTAAATAATAATTCTTATAAAGAAACTTTGCTTTTTTGAAAAAATTACACTTAAAATTATTATATTTTTCTTTCAATTCGCAAGAAAGCGTTGGAAATGCTGTTGGAAATACATACAGTAACTGTCAAGCAATTACCCCGACCTGCTTCTGAAGATGCAGAGACATCGCTGTCTAGTGAAATATTTTTCATTTGATATATTTATTAGATATATATATGATATTAAAACTGCTTAAAGTTTATTTCCTAACGACCCAACAGAATGAGAGGTGTAGGATTTGAACCGAGAATGTGTCAATCACTTTTGCCATTAAAACGGCGAGCATACCCACTCAGCCAGCCACCCTGCTAAGTAACAAGTCGCACCGTCATTACCCTTGTTTGGTTGTTTTTCAAAAGTGATTTTAAAAAATTGCTTTGCCACAGAATTATAACGTTGCTCCGTTAGAAGGCGCACCTTTTTATAACAGGAAGTGTGCGTTTTATCGCTGGTCGCCAGCGTGGCCGAGTGGTTAAGAGCACCATATTAATGGCGAACATGATCGACACGGTTGATGTTCAAAATTTACTTATTCGGTTGTTTTCTTGAGAAAAACACCTAACGGCAACGGTACTTATTCTTGCTTGGCTGTCTTGGCAAGCAGTTCTAATAGTTACTCATACCTTTAAATAAATAAAAAATAGAAATTTTATTTCATGAAATTGAAAGTAAAAATGTCATGAAAGCAATGTTTAGTGGCATTTCCAAAGCAGGTCAGGTTTATTTGCGTTGTTTTGATAAAGAACTCAAGCCAAAGTATTAAAACGTGCTTGTTAGACATCAAAGGTTCTGTAAATTTATGAATTAGGTCTACTTTGTCGCATAAGCGTTCCAACACGGGAGTTTTGGGGATCAATCCTCCTTTAAGAACGAACGTAGACCACTCAAAAAAATTTGAAAAAGAAATGCTTACTCTAAAAAAAATGTTCACTTTATTTTAAGTCTTAGCAATCGTGTTTTTGGCTCGCAAAGCCCTTCCCCATAGCAAATTTTTGCGTACGTCAATACTTTGTTTGTTTTATTTCTAGAATAATTTTTTCCTTGCATGATTTTACCTCTCTCTCAGTAATTAGCTATTAACTAAAAAATTTAAAATTATTTTCAGGGGCACCAAAAGCGGGGAACATGAGTAGCCGATATTTTAAAATTGTAAATGCTTGGGAGTCAACCAAACTATTTCTGTGAATAAATTTTAAATTACTAAAAATAAAGTTGCCAAACCTGCATCGTACTAGATTATTAATCTATTTTAAACAGTTTAATGTTCTAAGAAAAACAAGTTGTAATGGTCCAGAAAGTTCCTTAAATTTATGACGTTTATTAAGTGCCATCTAACTATTTCTGTACAATTGATTATTATTTAAACCAGAAATTTAATCTTGTAGCATGTAACTTTGTGATTTGTAATTTATTACAAATTTTTAAATTATTCTAATCGTAGTTCACACTTTGAAACATAAAATAGTTGTAATTATTACATAGGCGTATCCTGAAGGGGTTAGGGGGTCAACCCCTTTTGATAAAAGATGATCAGAGATATATGCTTATACGCAAATAACATATTAGCGACAAGTAGACTGTAATAGTATTGTAATAGTATGGTATAAGCTTTTATCGTTTTTTGCGCTTTATTCTTTGTGAACTTTATTTGTAAGTTTAATAAAAAGTTGTGCTTTATATCACCCCAATTGCCTCAAAGTTAGCTAATCTGTGTAAAACTTTCAAAACCGAAAATTATTTTAACATAAAGTCAGGTCTTCTGTGTTTCACTTTTGATGTCTATTGTTTTATCACAATGTTTGTCCATGAGATGTGAGCCTATTCTACTTCGCTATAAAATACATTGCTGCGAAAAGCGAAACAAGTGCTAAGCATCTGAGGAGGATCTCTAAAAAACACTTCTATTATACTCTGGAAAACATGATAAAAAAATTAAAAATATACGCAAGGTTAATAAAAACAATTCTTCATTTTTACAAAAATTATTTTATATTAATTCATTTTTACAAAATAATTATTGTATAAATTATTTCAATATGCTGGTGGATCAGTGGTTCTCAATTTGTTCCCTTTTAAGTAATTCTTATTCTTCCCTCAATTAAGTCGTGTTCTTCCTTTTCAAGACTAAGCTACAGCCATTCCCCAAAAGTATACGAAAAAACGTTTTGAGAAAAATTCTTTTTTGTTATTCAGTAGAAAAACTTTTTTGGTTTTTATTATAAAGTAAAGCACCGTGGCTTTACCTGCAAACTGCTGAAACTTCTGTCGGATAATCACATGATTAAAATGATCATGGAGCTTGTCCGGACAGAAGATTCACTCATACTACTTGACAGCAACCAAAGCAAGCTCCGCCGTCAAAAAAATGGCTCAATTTCTCGGAGATCGGTATTGGCTCTTCTTCTTTCTAATATTTATACGTGTGATCTGCCTTCCGCAATCAGAATGTTTGCTTTTGCAGCAGATCTAGCATTCTTGCACTATTCTGGAGACTGAAAGGACTTGGAAGTTAAGACCTGATTACATTTTCTGCATATTCCCTGACCAATTGAAGTTAAAGTTCAGTCTTTCAAAGACAGTCAGAGTAGCTTTTTATTTTTAATAATCGAGAACACAAATTTGAGCTAAAGGTTTATGACAGCAATAAACTTTCACCATTCTGTCGATCCCGAGACTTATTTTGGTTAAAACTACACAGATCGCTTTGCGTATCTTCTCGCTTCACACTGTTGAGAAAACTAGCGAAGATGGGGTGCTGGACCAAAATTGTGTGCAACTACCCTATGTCTAGCCTATCATCAGCCGAATACTGTTCGCCAGTGTGGTATCACCAAGTGGACCACTCATTGATGGAACGCGGAGTAGGCTACTGTGAGAATACACCAAGGTTTTGAGCTTTTATATCCATGATTAATACCAGGCCTGTTGGAATGGGTTTGCTTAAACAGCTTGGGTTAAGTTTAATCACCTGCAGACTAGTGTTGGGCAATTCCATTGGTCCATGCACATGGGGGTCTTGCTCCTTTACTAAATTGTGAGTGTGGTGCTATTAAACAAACAGCAGAACATGTCTGAACGGCGTGCCCCACAGACTGTATTCGGCATGACATGGATTAGGCTACGTGGTCTAATGGTTCGTGATGACAAAAACCGGTCCTGGCTCAATACCATCGCTGCCAGTATTTGATTCAGGCAGTGCAGCAGCCTGAAGTAGTAAAAGAATATACTACTGGCCCCAATCCTGTTTGTGTTTGACCCAAAATCGATGCCCTTTCTTATTACAACAACAACAACCTTTTTTGGTTTTCACTTCAGTGAAACAATTTTTATGAACTATTTAGACTCAACTATAAAGGACTTTCAATTTAAATGAACTTGTAATTTATTCAAATTCCCCCTTAAAGATTATTTCTATCAACTGATTACAAATTTCTTTGTAGGGAGCCAAGTCGCTCACTATGAGAAACATGTGCTAAATATAGTTGATTTTAGTTGCAAATACAGAGTGCTCGATAAGACGGTTTGAGCTGAATATTTCTAAATCAAATATAAACCCACTAGTCTGTTTCACCCCATTGCGATCATCATCTTATGCAAATAGAATTCAATATGTGGCTACGAGTACACACGAATACACACACGGTGAATTACACTGGACAACAAAAAAAATTTTTTTTCTGTTGTGCAACTAACAAGATAGTGATTTTGAGTAATTTGGGGTCCCTGATTTCAAAAATGATATTAGTTTTCTTTTATCACGTCACGTTTTTAAGATAACCACATATCCCAATTTTCTCTGATTCCATACAATGCACATAGTCAAAATTTATCGTTTCGCAGTAAAGAGACAACTGCAACAGACAACAAATGCAGTTTATTTCCCAATATAACTTGTGAAATGGCTTTAGAAATATTTAATGCATTTGGCTTTTCTTTTATATGACGAGCCTTTGCTTTCACGTCATAGGTACCAGCAGAAATCTCCCATCATATTGGCATCAAAACGGCCCTGGTACCGCCCTTCTATGACGGATATATCCTGGTGGAATCTCTCTCCTTGTTCATCACTTACTTTGCCAAGTTTAGGGGAAATAAATCCAAATGGGAATGCAAAAAGTGCATTTTTAAAGACATACGAGCTCCTAATTGCTGATATGCTTTCAGCATGTCATCAACCATATCAGCATATTGTTCATGACGGTGATTTCCCAAGAAGTTAGCAACAACTGATTTCAAAGCATTCCAAGCAGCCAGTTCTACCGGATTGAGTCGTGAATCAAACTTTTCATTCAGCATCAGTTTTCTAATTTCAGGACCCACAAAAATTCCAGCTTTTAATTTTGCATCACTTTTATGAGCTCCAAAGAAATCTTTGAGAAATTTGAAGCCATCGCCTTCCTGGTCCATCGCTTTTACAAAATTTTTCATTAAGCCAAGTTTGATATAAAGAGGCGGTAAAAAGACATTTGCAGAGCTAACCAAAGGCTGGTGATGAACATTATGTCTTCCGATTTGGGGACTTTGTCGAGTAGGCCATACTTTAACTGCGTAGTGACTGCTGTCTTTCCGACTGTTCCATAGACATAAAAAAACACATATGTTTTGTGTACCCTAACTGCAATCCAAGGAGGAGAGAAAGAACTTTCAGATCACCACAAATTTTCCAGTTATACTCGGGATATTCCAAGATATCAAGTAGAATCTTCATTGTATCATAGGTCTCCTTTCTGAAAATGCTGTAGCCCACGAAGATTGATAGTTTGATGTTACCATTGTGCAACAACACGGCTTTAAGGCTTGTTTTCAGTGTTGTAAACTTTGCCTTTATTACGAGTCCGAGTCCCAGTGCGAGTCCCTAACTTACGAGTCCGAGTTCGAGTCCGAGTTCAGCAAAAAATATTTCTTCCAGTTCGAGTCCGAGTTCTTGATGCACGAGTCCGAGTTCAGAAAAAAATCTACCAGCCGAGTGCGAGTCCGAGTCCGCAAGTCATAAAATTTGCATTTTAAAAAAAAAAAAAAATGTCAAAAATCAACAATTCGCGATCTTAGTAGTCTATAGCTTAGGCCTATGTTGTAAAAGCTTTTACTTTTGAATAAAAGCATGCTTATTGCTTATATTGCTGAAATGCATTAAATGTTAATTCTTTTAAATAAATAATGACGCCCGCTTGAGTTTTTATATAAATCTTAGCAAGTTGAAGTTACGTTTTACGCTCTTCTTTTCACCCTGTAATTTTTTGCACACAATGTCCTTTTCTTACCTTCCATCGATTTATCCAACTCTTATTTAATTTCTTGAGATTTTTACAACCGCAAACTTCTGAATACTCTTTGAGCTTTCAACAGCAACATTTCCCCACTGACTGGAATTTTTTTGTCTCTTGCTTGACGAAACCATTTCATCAAAGGCTCATCTCATTAACGATTTCATATTTTTTCCATAACCGTAATGATGTTCTTTTGTTAGACATCTTTCTGCTAATGTATATTCGGTACTGTACTTTTTTGTTTAAATACAGTACACAGTAGAACAAAGTCGGACTTTTTATTAGGTCAACAGTGGTCTTGTATACGCGCTGTTACGCCATCGCTTTTATTTTAGATGCAGACGCTTGACACCTAAAAGGAGATTAGAGCTGCTAATTCCCGTCACGCATTTAATGTGTGTAGTAACTACGCCGTTAAACATGATATTATATTTTAAATGTCTACAAGATTTACTTAATGTGTGTAGTAACTACGCCGTTAAACATGGTATTATATTTAATTGTAGTAAATCAGTTGGTGTATTATTTTTACCTAAATATCTTTCGCTTTCAAATCTTCCAAAAGTCTTTCTTTGCAACAATGTAGTAAAATTTAAAAATAACGTAAAATATCTGGGTGTTTTTCTTAATAATAATCTTAAAGATGATGATGATATTTGTCGGCAAGTTTGTTATTTATATGGAAAATCATATAACCAAAAACAACTTTTTCAAAATGTTCGCGTACTATAAAAAATATACTATTTAATTATCACTGTACTTCGTTTTATGCTAGTCATTTATGGTCTAAATATCTATGCTCTTCATTAAATCACTTACGAGTTGCATACAATGATTCCTTTCGGTTAATTCATGGGCTCAAGCGTAATGTTAGTGCAAGAAAACTACAAGTAAAAGCAAATATTCCCATTTTTGATACACTACATAGAAAACTTATTTATCGATTTATGGAACGATGCTGCCTTTCTAGTAATGTATATGTTAACTATACGGTGTATAGCAATTTCTTCTACCAGAGTGACTATTATAAACATTGTCTTCAATTGTTGATGTAATTCAAATGTTCTACTTTTCTTTCCGGCTTGTTTTCTTTTTTTTTTATTGTTGTTGTGAGTGTTTTTTCCTCTTTTCTATGGACTTTGTGTCTGACTCAAATAAATAAATATAATAAATAAAAGTGAATTGTCGTAAAAGTGGGTGTCGCTAAAGCCGAAGTCAAATGTACATAAAAGATAGGAATTCTGCCGGGACGAAAAAAAATGCTTTGTTAAAAGCGAATTATCTATTTTAAAATTCATTGTTCTTCTGGTAAAATCAGAGGCAAGTAAAACTTCAACAAATACAAAAGGCGTAATATTTATTAAAGCAGAACTCAACGACGTTTCGTCCGTTGCATCGGGCGGACTTCTTCAGGTAAAAGCAGAACACAACGCGCACCGTATTTAAAAACCAAGAAGTTAAAAACACAAACCAACAAACACAAGGTGAGAAGCGAACATGCATAACGATTTCATAATTACTTAGTGCAAAAGAAACAAATTTAACAGGTTGAAAACTCACATTAGTTGAGATTTTTTATATTGCTATATATTTTTGGAAAAACATTACGATCTTTATCATTTATTGAATTTTTTGTATTATTAATATATAATGATTCTAAAAATTTGCGTTTATCATAGTCAATGTTATAATCCAATATTTCAAAATTACCAAAATCAATCCTATGTTCACAATTAAAACAATGCTTAACCAATGCAGTTTTTTTATTCAAATCGTCTTGTTTTAGTTTAGCCAAATTAATCGGTTTCAAATCACGTTTATGTTCCGATAAGCGAGTATTAAAACATCTGCCCGTTTCACCAACATATACATTTGAACAATCTTTACACGGAATTTTATAAATTGCACCACGCTTATATATATCATCAACAGAGTCTTTTATTTTTGGTATAATATTTCCAATTGTTTTATAAGGGTAAGTATACACATTAATATTAAATTTCCTCAAAATTCTAGACAATTCATCACTCAAACCTTTAATATATGGTAAACCGACATAGTTAGATATTTTTTCACTCATGCAAACAGTTTTATTAACTTTTTTATGTTTAATTTCTTTTTTCATTTTATTTAATAACCAATCTGGATAATCATTATCACGTAAAGCATTACAAACAAATTTAACTTCATTAATTTTATCTCGATAATTTGTAATTAATTTAGATTTAGCGCGAAACAATAATGTTTTAACCAAACCAACTTTTTGAGAAAAATTATGACATGAATTAAAATTTAAGTACCTGGTAGCAGGTACTTAAATTTCTAGGACCAGTTCTCTTCTCTTTATACATCAACGACCTTCCCACTTTTCTTCCTGCATCTGTTAAGACCTCACTCTATGCAGATGACCTAGCCATCTGGGCCTCCTCCCCGAGTGTTGAGTGTGCAACCTCTGTAGTACAAGCTGCCCTCAACAGACTGGTGGAATGGTCCTCAAAATGGCGCCTTCCTCTCAACTCCCTCAAATGTGAAACATCCTTCTTCAGCTTAGACCCCTACCAATCACGTATACAACCCTCTCTGCACATTCTTAACACCCCTCTCAAATTCAACCCTCATCCAACCTTTCCCGGGGTAACCTTCGACCGCACTCTCTCTTTCAAATACCATGTCTTATTCTTACAAAAAAAGTTTCACAGCCAATTCCGTGCTTTTAGCTCCATTGCCTCTGCCTCCTGGGGTCCATCAAAAGAATTCTTATGTACCCTATACAAAGCCTTCATTCGCCCCATTCTTACCTATGCTTCCCCAGGCTGGTTTCCCTTCTCATCTCCTACTCACATCACCTCCGTGGAGAGGATGCATAGATCTTCCTGTAGAGTAATCACAGGTTGTCTATCGTCCACTCCCATTCCTCTACTTCATATAGAAGCACTTCTACCTCCACTACGAGTCAACCTCACCCACCAATCCCTCTCCTTCTTTGAACGAGCCCTCCGTCTACCTCCCACCTTTCCCATAACCTCTCTTGCGAACTCTAACCCCCGTACACACAGCGTCCAATCTCTTCAGTATCGCACCACGCAGCGTCCAATCTGGTTTCTTTCCACACCAAATCCCTTCAGTATATCCCGAGGAGCTTACTCTCCATCGCTCCGCTCGCTGTGCTCTCTCCCGTTTACGCTGCAACGGGCACAGCACTCTCCTTAACTCTTATCTCCACAGGGTTGGTCGAGCCGAGACTCCTTCATGGAGCAACTGTGGTTCTGAACCACAGAATCTCTTACATCTCGTGCTCGATTGCCCTGTACTAGACCCTCTGCGTCGGGCCATTTTCGGCTCTACCCTTTCTCTTCTGGACCTCTGGTCCCGTCCGTGGGGAGTCGCCCGATTATTGGGATTCCGCGGAATTGATCCGCACCCTCATCCCCAGGAATGGGTCGGGTAAAACCACCACCACCACCACCTTCAACTTTAACTTTGACTCCGACTCCGACTCCGACTCCGACTCCCGACTCCCTAGTATGGGCAAAGTATTTATCTTAAATTAGATTTAACTAAGCAAAAATCATCCCGTCCGTGGGGAGTCGCCCGATTATTGGGATTCCGCGGAATTGATCCGCACCCCCATCCCCAGGAATGGGTCGGGTAAAACCACCACCACCACCACCACCTTCAACTTTAACTTTAACTTTGACTCCGACTCCGACTCCCGACTCCGACTCCCGACTCCCTAGTATGGGCAAAGTATTTATCTTAAATTAGATTTAACTAAGCAAAACAATAAAATGCGACTAAATTTAGAATTTTCCTGAATCACCCACTACATATAAGGAAAATTCAGAGAAAAATGTTGACATTTCCATACCAATAATAAGCTCATACTTATTTCTCTCAAATAAACTTTAGCCATTAGTTTGATGGCATGGAGTCCTTCTTCACAGTAATTCATGGTTATATATTGATAGTAAGAATATATATGTAAATTTTGTCGGATTTTGTAAATAAAATAAAAGGGGGCCTGTAGTTTCTATCTCATGAATATTTCAATTATTGCAATTTTGTACGAGATTGAACATGCAGGCTCCCTGCCGTTTATCGACATTCATATTACGAGATTACTAAAAAATTTACCTTGGTTCTAAACTTTGGTTGATATTTCTTTGAAAGAATAGAGCAAGAAGAGTAAGTTTTAATTTTCAAAAATTTTAATTTAATAATTTGCTCGTAAAAATAAAATTGTTACGGTGAGTTTCTCCTTTATCGCAGCCATTTGGTGTGCTCTGATGAGCCTTAGTGATGAAAACAGACATTGAACACTCGCTTCTGTTGGAGGAAGTACTTATTTAAAGACACGCCAAAAATAAAAAATGGGGGGGCATTTTGCAGGCTGAAACGGATTAATGGCATTTAAATTAATTTCAATGGCAAAATTGGCTTTGTCATGCGAATAAATTGAGGTACGAGCTTGGTCACGAAACCAATTAAACTCGTATATCAAGGTACCACTATACTATAGAAAAAGGCTGCTTAGTGTAGTAATTGATTATGCACCTAGCATTTGCTTTCTTGTTATTCGAATGAAGAAAGAAAAGCAACTAAATCGGCTGCCCGAGCATAGCATTACCCAAAATACTGTTTGCTTACAAATTAAAATGTAAACTTTTTATGAGTCGCGGGCTGTGTCGCGCGATACGCGGCAAGGTTCTCTTAAAAAGATTACTGCAAAGCACTCCACTGGCGCACGCGGCCGCGTAAGTAGCGCGGTTAACATCACTAATATGTAAAGAAATTGGACATAGGAGTCGGAGTCGGATAAAATATTCCGACTCCGACTCCGACTTTGACTCCTAGTCCTCTTAACAGTCCGACTCCGACTCTGACTCCGACTCCGCAACCTTGATTGTAACAAGTTGTTTTAAATCAATATGCTAATTTCAATAATTATACATCAAATCTAAGCAAAAAATACAACTAAAATTAAACACTTCTTTAAAATTACTACCTGCAGGAAATTCAACTGAAACCCAGTACAGTAGTTAAAACCAAAGTTTCTATAAAGTATAATCATATACTTTATAGGAACTTTGGTTAAAACTATCTTGCTAAATTAAAAGGCTGTGGCTAAAGTTACGAGACCGAAACTTTTTTCGCCATTATTAAATCATATTTTAAGCCTAACTAACCTTAACCCTAACTTTAATCCTAAACTCAAGCCCTAACACAAAACATAAAAAAGTTGGTCAAGATGAGCACAAAAATTTACAAACCCTAAAACTTAATCCTAACTACTCATTTAACCTTAGTCCAGAAACGGGCCTGCTTCTAAGGTTTCGGTCACGTATGCTGTAACCTTAACTACTTTAAAATTGAAAGAGCATAGACTACTAGCATTAATACTACCAATCTTTAAGCATTTTAAAATTCATTGTTCTTCTGGTAAAATCAGAGGCAAGTAAAACTTCAACAAATACAAAAGGCGTAATATTTATTAAAGAACTCAACAAAGTTTCGTCCGTTGCATCGGGCGGACTTCTTCAGGTAAAAGCAGAACACAACGCGCACCGTATTTAAAAACCAAGAAGTTAAAAACACAAACCAACAAACACAAGGTGAGAAGCGAACATACAGAACGATTTCATAATTACTTAGTGCAAAAGAAACAAATTTAACAGGTTGAAAACCCACATTAGTTGAGATTTTTTATATTGCTATATATTTTTGGAAAAACATTACGATCTTTATCATTTATTGAATTTTTTGTATTATTAATATACAGGTATAATGATTCTAAAAATTTGCGTTTATCATAGTCAATGTTATAATCCAATATTTCAAAATTACCAAAATCAATCCTATGTTCACAATTAAAACAATGCTTAACCAATGCAGTTTTTTTATTCAAATCGTCTTGTTTTAGTTTAGCCAAATTAATCGGTTTCAAATCACGTTTATGTTCCGATAAGCGAGTATTAAAACATCTGCCCGTTTCACCAACATATATTTTAATACTCGCTTATCGGAACATACTGTAAACCTGAAGAAGTCCGCCCGATGCAACGGACGAAACGTCGTTGAGTTCTTTAATAAATATTACGCCTTTTGTATTTGTTGAAGTTTTACTTGCCTCTGATTTTACCAAAAGAACAATGAATTTTAAAATAAGTAATATCCCTGGTAACAGTGTTTATATTAATTTAAGCATTTTGTTATGAAGCATTAAATCAATTGTTGCATCGCAAAGAGATTAGAGTGACGTTTAAATTTTAATTTGTTTATCAATAATTAACCTCTTTATTGCAACTGGATTTTAAAGTAGACCCGGATCGGAATGGAAGTAAGTGGAATAAATTGGAGATATCTCAATTTTTAGACGTGATAGAAAAGATCCGACTGCAGATTTGGGCTCAGCACACCTGAAACACTGGGAAATAATTGTTTTTTGCGGCATAACATTTTGCTGTTGACCAGTTATCGTTATACTTTTGAAGCAATGTTTTGTGACTGTAGCCATTATAAAAATTGGGTTCAATTTGAGCTAAATTAATTCAATTATATCAGTGAGCTAAACTGGTGAAAATTTTTACTGATATTTAATAGTTGCATTTACGGTTAGGCAAAAAAACTCATGTGGCTGCAAGAAGCTTTAAAAAGTACTGTATAGTAGGCATACTCTAATTTAGAATGTAAGTTTGGAAACGTTTTTCGCCCATGTCCAGGACCACTTTTAGTAATTGTGTTTTGACTTGCAACCACTCTCTTTTGACAAATTTCTTCGTAGGTCACTAAATTTTCATATAATTAAAGTTTTGAAGAGTAATTCTATGTCAATCACGTAGTTATTCAAGTCTGGACTAAAGCGCACAATATCTGTGCTGCATTCAGTGATAACGGCAGAAGGTGCCTCTATTAGGTAAAACCCTCAGCAAAAAGTCGATCTATTATTCTAAATCTGCAAAATCTAAATAATAATAAAAAAAAGAAACAGAAAACTAACCATACCAATACTAACTTTAAGTGAGAAATCAAGTGAACATAGCGATAAAAAGAGTAGCATGATTTAGGAAGATTAAAAAATTTGTCGGAATTAAGAATAAACGATGGTCTATAGTGGCAGCGTGACACAATCACAACAATCGTGAACATCATCGCTTCTATTTATCCTCCAGACTCGCAGGCAACAGCGTATTTAGGGGGGAGCATGTGGACGAAAATCGAGAAATCAGAGACAGATTCCAAGTCAAGACTTTTTTTAGCTCCCACTTGAAAAAAATTTTGACTAAGCTTATTTGATTGTGTTGTATGCCTCTTCCCCTTTCAAAACTCCACGGTATGCCACTGCTCGCAGGAAAGCGTCGGAGGCACTATATATTAGAAAAATGTCAAGCAATTACCCCGACCTGCTTCTGGAGATGCCAAGATATTGCTGTCCACCAGTTGAAATTTTTTATTTTTATTTTTTAGTTTCATGAAGATATGACTGAAATTTGGAGCTGCTTACCAAGACCAATCAGAGAAAGTGCGGTAAAATGTTTTTCTTAAGAACACAACAGAATAGCCAGAGTAGGTTTTGAATCAAGACCGAGTCGATTATAATCACGGTGCTTAACACCAGAACATGCTGACATATATGACGTTTGATTCATATAGGATGTTTGTGAGTGATATATCGTGAAATTAGGATCGATAACGGATATATTTGTTTCGAAAAACTGCGAACTAATAATTCAAGCATTTTTGTGGTAACATATTGCCGCATGCAAAAAACATTATACACAAGAAAAATTTTCGGCGCCAACATATTCACCGAAAAAATAAAAAAATAAGAGACTTAAATTATTATGTTGGCTTTTATTGTATGTTGACAACACCTTTGGCAACTCAAAAAACTTAATGATGCAGTTCTTTTCGCTGTACGATTTATCGCATTTCTAGTGTTTTTAGAATAGTGAGTAAAACAAAAGAGTTATATTAAAATTAATACAATAAATTTTTTTTCTGAATTTTATCTTTAGGATAAAAATTAAAAATTTTATATAATAAATGCTGCTTGAATAAGTTGTTTCTTTACAAATAATGTTTTTAGTTTGCAGAATTCAATCGATATTTTTAACTTTTAATTTAAGCTAAAATCTTATTTTTTTAAGTAAACCGATTTGGTCGTGCTAAAGTCCTTGAAACTGTTTTTATTGATTACAGCCAGTGATGGCTTTAGTACGGTGCAAACGGAGTGGCTAAACTGTCCCCCTCTAAAAAACGTCAAAAATTGATCTATTTCTTTATAGTAGGATCGTGGTGGTGCCCCCCCCATGTCTGCACCTTAAATTTAGAACGAAAGCAGGTATGTATTCGATTGATAGTGAGAACTTTTTTTACAGATCACTTTAAGTTTGGGACAAAAATGAAGGTTTAGGACAGCAATAAAAAGTGAAAACTCATTTTTTGGTTAGAGATCACATCAATTTGGGACAAAAAAAAACTTGGCGCAGTAAAAAGTGGCCCACTCTATTTTTCTTGCACCGGGTCCCACATTTGGTAAAGCCAACATTGATTATCGTCTATCAATACGTGATGAAAGTCTAACTACATTAATTGCTTATTGTAAATCTATTGCACTAGTCAATAATGAAATAGTTACAAAAATATTTTTTGCTTTGACTGATTTAGACCATTACTGACAATCAAGAAAATATCTTTGAACTGTCTGACTTTTCGCAACTAAACGAAATAGTGGGAGAGTTACAGCGCTCTATCACCAGTGCGCTTGAAGGTTCGTAACTTTCATTTTCAACTTTCATTGCTAATCTTATAATTATGATATATGCGTAGTCATGTAAAATTTTGCCCTTATTTCATAAATCAAGAATAGAAATCATTTTACAATTTTAACAATTTTAAAAAAGCTGATGTATTAAACAATTTCACTATTTTGAAACGGTGCGCCTCGGTTGAAATTTTTCAAATTTTTCTAATCTTTTGGTAATTTTTCATAACCGTAACGTTTTTCTTTTGAAGAACCATTAAAAACATAAGTTTACTTATGAGTAGTCCCTATTTATTTGGGGTTTGAGAAGCAAGAGATAAAATTTTGAGAGAACCGACAACTAACAGTAAACTACTTGTTTTTATATTGCTTTTTTGTTTGGCTAAATCAGTTTGTTAGAGCCGGGGGCCGGATTCAGATTTCTCGGACCTCCCCGGGTCAAAGCGAGAGAAAAAAAGTCTTCACTTCGAATCGATTTCTGATTTCGCTATTATTTCTCCCAAAATTGTAGTGACTTTTAAAAAAAAAAAGGTTCCACTTCGGTTCGAGCTCTAGTTTCGCTATTGTTCTCCTAAAATCTTGGTGTGTTCTCCAAAGGAAAGAACAAGGTAAAAACCTGAAACTAGGGTGTTCCCGATATAATTCTATCCAACTGTGGCTCAAAGTGAGTGCATACGTTTTTTAAAAAGAGCTCCGCAAGCCGGATTAAAAACCTTAGCGGGCCGTAGTTTGGTAAGCACTGGGCTAAATATTCCGAGCATACATAAAAACTAAGTCAACTTTCAGACCCGCTGCAAACCGATAAAAAAATTGTGCAACTGTTCCCAATTGCGACATTTATTCCTCTTCTTGAGAGTGGCTGATTTTCTGCTTGGATAATCCAGACACTTTTCACTTCGCGTCTTAGGATCACGAGAATTCTTTTGTCTCCCGTGCGTTGCATAACTATTCTTCACTCCCATTTCCTCACCAACTTCTATACCTCAACCTGGAGACGCGCGTGCCGCTCCGACCTCTTTCAACACCGAAGTCCCAACTTGACGAACTGTCTCGCTCTCGTCTACGCTGCAACAGCTATCAATTCCTCCCCAATCATAACTGCATAGCTAGGATTCTTTAATCAGAGATTTCTTTGAACAGTAACTATGATTCTAATAGGCATTTTCTTGTGTCATAACTGCATTATGTGTCATATCTTTAGTATTAAACTAACTAGATCAAGCGAGGTTGGACTATTCTCTTTTTACTGTGTTTCGGATATTTAGTCCATTTCGCTGAGTTACGCTATCTTGTTGAGACTGCAAAGTTGATTTAAGAAAAGATTAGTTGAACCTAGCACCGCTGCCGTTTTCAGCGCATGATCTTAAGAATTAACCTTATCAATGCTAGATCACCCACTAAATAGCGCAGCTTGTTACATTGATTTTTTTTTATTATATGTTGCTTCATTTAAAATGATTTACTTAGGAAACTCGCTTTCAAACAACACGAACAAACTGCAGCACGCAGAAGCAGGCATACAAGCGACTGTCACTCACCTGAGTAAATGGGAGTGATGTGCTTTTTGTCTTTTCATATTCTTAAGTGCCGATTTTGCGATATATCGTTATCAAATGCGGCAGGTTACTGATGTTATTATATAATTTTTCGTGGTCTGCTGCTTTTGTTTCGATTACATCAATGTACCGCTTGCCCTCTCGCGAAATCGTCTAAGAAAAAATGGCAAGAAATGGAATTGAGCAAATTGTTGGGTTTGTACCCATGACCAGGTGAGTTTTGTTTCTTTACTATTTTTAATTAATCCTGTGACTGAAACTTATATTTTTTTCTAGTTTTCACAACCTCTCGTGGAATTGAACTCGTTTTATTCTTATTTATCGAACTTTGACCTCGATGGCTTAAATGAAGCGGAAGTAAGAATGATTCGCTTTATTTGCGTTTTCAAAAAGGCTTTACAAAAGCAAAACGTGTTTTTGTTTATAAGCAAAGAACATACGAGGAGACAGCGCGGCCGCCATCGTCGTCGCTCCGTCAGTGTCAGACAATCAGATGGAGGAAACGACAACAGCGTGTCAACAGGACGAACATAAACTATCTTGTCATTCAGCAATTGGTTCAGAATATAAACTTGTTCTTTTATCCGACATTAAACTTCTTAAAAAAACAGTCGATTAAAAGCTTACAATCGTCTTTAATCTAAAAGAGAAAATTGAATCGCATAGTTAAGAGAAACTCGCTGCAAACAAAATACGGGAGACATACGGTGACATTACAAACACAGCACAAGTAACAAACTGTAATTATGTTTTGTAGAAAAGCGATTTTCTACCTATTTGCAAGTGAAAAATGATGGAAGTATTTGTTTGTTTGTTTTTTTATATAGCCATTCTTGTGTACATACAAATGAACAAGGTAAATAACAAATTACGATGTTTAAAAGCGAGAAGAATCTAAAGGCAATTTACAATTGCATTTCGACTTGGCCTCGAAAAGAAACAAAGCAAATCAAAAATGAACATTAGTTAAAGAGAGAGAGAGAGAGAGAGAGAGAGAGAGAGTGAAAAAGTCCAGAGATAGAAAAATATTTCAGTGAGTGCCGAGAAAAGATCGAATTGAAACACCAACTAAAAGATGGTGACACTCCGGGACAGAGTGCGGTATCACGTGATCAAAGCACCGGTATGACAAACAATCCGACTAAATCAATACCCTTGAAGTCGATTTTTCACGGTCACTCGATTAGTGACGACTGCAAAACACTCAAAATTGGTCTAACGTAAAACAAAATGGCAGCTCGAATGACGAAACAATAACAAAAGTACCCAGTCATGTTTCGATACGATACAAACAAAAAAGAGAGTGGAGTCGATCACGGCGCTCGACGTCCGGAGACAAAGAGACGGGAAAATATTGCAACTCGAGTGATTCCGTTCAGGAAAAAGCAAAAACGGATCATGAACCGCGACAAAAACCCGCCCGGATTTTTCGTACACAAAATAAATTTAATTTAAAACCCGTTCAATCAAATGGCCTTGCGTGTGCACTTGAAGAGGAATACTTCGTCATTCGAAGTCAAGGTACAAAACAAGTACTTCGATTTAAGACTTGACAAGTTAATTGCAAATAAATTACTAAAAATAATATAGTCGGCTTTCAAAAACAACATCAAGTTGGTTTCCTTTGTTCTGTATATTTATGATGGTGTTATTCATCTTTCTATCAATTAATTTAATAGAATTTGGTCTATATCAGTTTTAGCGTTTAGAAACGTATAGAAAACATAAAATACAATTAAATGATTGTCGAAAAATCATCCTATTATCATCAAAGCGACTTCCTTTTTTAAAATTTTTTTTCGAACGTTTTCAAACAATTAAAGATATTGGGATGACAGAGTTTTGTTTGAACATTGGTCGATAAATAATTAGCAGTAGAACAGAACAGTGGACCTTACGACGGACTTTTTTTTGCTTAAATCACGAAAAATGTAAATTTCTTTTTTCGTCGTCTAATGACACAACAAGAAATACAAGCGAAGCGTGGTGCCGCTATTGCTTCGTACATATAAATATTATAAGGCAACTGCAATTCATAAACAAGGTCCTCACGTCGGGGTCACGTGTCCTCGATCACAGTAGGTTCTCCTCGAATCTCTTCATTATATCAGACTGCTGGTATATATCGATCTGACCCGACATCTGTTTGCGCCGTAGTCGCTGTTGCTCGCGCATCTCTGCGATCTTGTTCTGACGGGCCGTGTCGGTTCCGTCGCTAGGCGGAGGTAAGTGGGGGCGGGCAGCTTGCTGGCGTGCGTTCTTCATCTCCTCTTCCATTCGCTCTCTGTTCGAAACAAAAATCAGGTTGAGTTAGGCAAAATGTAAACGGGTGAAGCAGTTGGGGCGTGGCAGTAGTTCGGTTTTCAATTGAAACAAGTTGAACGCCATTTTGATTTATTTTCAATAAAATATCTGTTAATTTGTGTTAAATCGAATATAACTTTTAAATATAAAAAAGCAAATTTTTCTTTTAAACCAAAGCCGTTATTAAACTCGCAACAAGATTTAAGCAAATACACAGTCAGCAGCATGGCTGAGTGGTTAAGAGCGCCGTGATTGTGATCGACTTGGTTTCGGTTCAAAACCTATTCGCGCTATTCTGTTGTGTCCTTGGAAAGACACTTTACGGTACTTGCCCCTGCTTGACGGTATTGGCAAGCAGTTCTAAATTTCAGTCATATCTCTACAAAACTAAATAACTAAAAGAAAACTTTAACTGAACAGCAGTATTTTTGGCATCTCCGAAAGCAGGTCGAAATAATTGCTTGTCCTAGGTATTTGCGCCTTCATCGCTTTCCTGCGACTCCAAGAATGAATAAAAACTGAAAATGAACGTTATTGTGCCATCTTGCATACCTTTGTTTCGCTTGTTCCATCTTTAGCCTTTCTTTTTCTTGCTGTTCCTTTTCAAGACGCCTTTGCTCTTCCAAAAGTGTACTCATCCTCTTTCTTTCTTCAGCTTGCTTTTTAAAAGTCTCGAAACTTAAGGCGGCATTGGTGGCGCGGGAAAGTTGTGTGGCGCCACCTTGCGATAACGGACCGGCGGGCACGTGTTTTGAGCCCCAACCAAGCTTTATCCAAGCAAGGTGCGATTTGACTTTGACGTCAGCGGACTGCAAGCAAGATGATAATAAACAAATGTCAAAAAACCTAATCAATAAAGCAAGTCTTGCATATGTTGAATTGAGAATTCACTAAATCATTGGTTTCCAACCTAGGGGTCGCGACCCCACGTGGGTTGTTTGACTTTCTTCTGGGGGTTGCAAAAGCTTTTGATAAACGATATAAAACGTAAAAGTTTTAATAAAAACATTTATAATTATTAGTTAATTAATTAAAAGTTATAAGTTTACTTAAAATTATTAATTGATATTTGATTTATGGCTAATAATATCGGAATCTTAAACAAAAAACTTACTTTAAACTTGTTGTGAAAAAAATTCTAAACATTACTATTAAATACAAATAGTTTATAACGTTATTATACAGAAGAGAACAAGCTTCGCACAATGTTCATTGCGCGGCGTAGGCAAACAAAAGTTTGAAAAGGCACCAAAATTGTTGAGCACACACAGGCAAAAGCAAGCATACAAAAAAATTCTGCTGTGTCACAAAACAGTTCTTAAGACAGTCTATTGCCGTACAGGAAGTTCGTATGCTATTAACAGTGAATGAGATGGATTAATTTCAAGAATTTTTACGTAGGTAAAAATGCTTTTTAGATTAAGGACGCCAGCAGGAAGTCGCAGATTAAATTTTTGCACGAAAGATTGAAAAGGCTATCGCCTCTTTCGGCTAACTTAGACTCATTTCTTTTGCTGAAAGTCGCACCCTTTTCCAGTGATAGGTGAAAGAGCGATCTCGGTTAGAGAAGCGCTGGGATGTAAGTAAAGAGGTACAGTGTAGTTGTCAAGATAAGACTTAAGTTGCCGTGAGAGAGAGAAGTTTGTGTAAAAGCTTTTATCCGTCATAATATTTCATTGGCCTCTTGCTATATCATTAATCCTGTTCATGCTTGTAAGTGCACCTGCCTATACAAATGTAATCCAGGTCTTACAATATCGTTAATTTAGCAAGTGAAGTTTAATTCAGCGTTTCTTTAACAGTTCAATAAAATTTTAAACGTTTGAACCTATAAAGGGTGGTAAACAAGGGGAGAACAAGGGGTGAACTAGCAAAGGCAGAGTTACCATTAGAACACCCCAAAAAATAAACACAGCTAACTAATCAAAATGAGGGGGCATCAGAACTTGCAAGCTGTAGCTGTATTAAATCTGTTTTTCTGACAACGTCAAGTGAAGACAAAAATAAATAAATAATAAAAGACCTTTACCTTGTGTCCAAAAAAAGGTCGTATTTATTTTTCGAAAATAAAGTTTAGTCCTTTTTTGGTGGAATGACATGTCAGTAAATAAAATAAAATTTAAGAAGCACCAAAAAAAGGGGTAAACAAAACCAAAAAAAGTTTAAGAAGCACTGCCTTTAGTTTAAACATCAGCAACGTGCCTGAGAAGGAGGAAGGTCGTATTGATAAAAAATGCGATCAGATATCTTATCACGTATCAGCATGTTCTATAAAGATGATGCTATACTTAGGAGCAGTCAATAGCCCTATAAAATGACTCAACTACGAAAGAGAAAACTTTGTCTGCATGTTGGTCAATAATCAGCCATTTGATTTTTTGCCTTTTCCATCAACATGGCTGTGTGAAAATAGCTTCTCTGCATTGCTGGGAATAAAGGACAGGACCAGGATTAAACAAATTGTATGCCAGATCTATCGTGTGCTTTGATAACAACAAGGCCACGCATAATTAAACTTATGCCCAAGATGCAAGCCTAGTCATTAGTTTTCATTTAACAGAGTTGATTATTTTTATTTATTTTTTTCTTTTAATAGGCTACTACAAATGTATTAAATAGTCTACATACGTATGCCACTATACCTAAAAAAATTATTTTTAAAAGAGGTCGTTAAGTTACATTGGATGGCTAAAATGGGTCGTGGTATAAAAAAATGGTTGAAAATCACTGCACTAAATAAATTCGAAAATGGGATGTCAGTCGAAAGATAATATTGGCACGAAGTGAAATTGTTCCAAGCTGAAAATTCTTGTACATCATGACGTCAGGCAGGATACTTCAATGCTTACATGACGAAACAGTAAGTGTAATTTCGCAAACGGCGCGAACGTGGCATCAAAGCAGATCATTAACAAACCCTAACTGATGAAGTACCGCAAAAAAGTATAAAAATAACTTGTACAAAAACAAGTTTAAGCAACGAAAGTAATGAAACAAAACTCCCACCTTCTTTTCAGCACTTTGAGTTTCGTTGAGGGATGGAAGAGCAGGTTTTACGGGAGCCTCGGGGTCATTCGCTTGGGTTTGATTCTCGGTGGCTAGATCGATTCTCGACAAGTAATTATCAGTAACGACTGCAGCAGCTGCAGGGGGTGCAAAGGAGGACGGAGGTTTTCCCATCTGCAAGGAAAACGTATAAGTAGCGGTTGTTGTAACAAACAAGCGAACCTGACACTTACCGCAGGTGTGCCTAAAAGGACGCTGTTGGCTTTGGGAGGAGGCGCAACATCGACGGGGGCAGCGACGGATCGCTGTTGCTGGGGTAAGGCGGGGGCCATAGGAGTTGGGGGTGCAAGAGTCTGGAAAACGAGAAAAGACGAGAATACAGAATGTAAAAATCATCAAATGTGTAATAGCACGTCAACCGTGCACATTACAAACCTGGGCTGATTTTGGGGCCGCCGGCATCTGAACGGAAGAATCGCCCGGCCCGTGTTTATTGTGATATGAGGGGGGTAACTGAAAACAAGATTGTGATTAATATTCAATCGAAATTATGGTTAATATTCAATAGACATAAATTATAAACTTTGAAGAAAGTTAATATTCAAAACCAGCCGAAATAAGTCTGACCAAAGCAATCAAAATTTCGAGTAAACTTGAAGACATCGAAGTGAAACGCTTACCACAGTAGATTGAAGCGGCTGTTGCTGCGATGGGATAGGGTGGTGGTTGTTTTGATTATCGAGCTTTTCTGTTTCTATAAAATTATATGTAAATAGTCTACGAATTTTAAAAGTTGATTTTAAACGTGCGCAATTATAACCAGGAGCAAAACAAGCGCTGCTAACTGATGCCGACTTTATACCGCCGCTGCTAGCGCCACCCATGTAGTGTAATGGAGCCGGATTGCAAAAAACCTTGCATTGCGGTTTTACTGATAAAACTAAACGAATGTCTGCAAAGTTTAGCAAAAATTTCATTTCGTGAAGCACTTGTAAACGAAGGGAATTTCCCGCTTAACACTTTTGTATTTTAAATAGGTAATTGCCGCCGAAGCAGAGGCAAAAACACAATCGCAAACTGTTTATATGTGAAATGTCACGACACTTCGTGGCTCAGACGAAAAAACAATTGTAAAATCGTATAGTTTACTCTTAAAAAACTGCACAGAAGAAGCAAAGCGATACCTGAATCACTCGAAGCCGATGAACTGGAGGAAGAGGAATCGCCCGTGTCCGATCGCTCTCCTCCGGAGGAGCTGCTCGATGTATCCGACAATCGACTTCCAGAAGATGGATTTGTTTTATCTGAACAAATTTTTCAATTGCTCGCAAAAGCAAAAAATTAAAATACAATGGGTCGCGATAGGGCTGGAAACTCACTTTTTTTCGGCTTTTTCGTTGAACCAAGCTTGCTACTGACATCTTCTAGCCTTTTTTCGAGCTCTTCCTTTTTTTTCTGAGTAACTTGTTGCTTTGTGGTCTTTTTTGCTGCAAATAAATCGACTAAAAGAAGGAGCAATGGAAAAGCTATCAACGCAAATTAAGCTAAACTTAACAAACTGCAACTGACAAATCAAAGCAACTCAGGGCAACACCGCGGCAAAGCCTCTTCGCAGCGGGTCACTTACTATAAGGCTTACGAGGTTTTTTCTTCAAGCAGGTGCTCACGTATTTCTCCAGTTCGCGCAGAATCGACGGCTTCAAAGTCTCAAAATCGATTTCAATCTCATCCGGGTTCGAATCCTTCAGCGACGGCTCGCGAGTCTGCATCGCGACACGAAAGTTATCACATGCTGGTGTTTCCAGTCAAAAACTTACAAAAAAGCCCACCGTCTATTAATCGACACTCGTAACATCAACTAAATAATTCGAACTGAACCTGTATGAAGTGAAACACCCTCCACAGCTTGTCTCCGGGAAGCTTGTTTATGTCGAGCGACAGCTGACGCTTCTCGTCGTACGTCATCGGCTTGGCAACTTCGCTGTCGTCGTCGAACTCATCGCTTTCGTACCGGTAAACGTCGGCTGGTTTGTCGCCTGTCGGCTGCGGTTGGGCAGGGTTCGGTTGAGCCGGTTGCTTCGTCGATTTTCTAAAGAAAATCACTTTGTTCCAAGATTTTATAAATAACATGGGATATTTTGGATAATACTAGAGACCAAACTGATATACTGTAATACAATCATACAGGTGCAGTTTGGTTTCTAGTACTTTGTTCTAAACTGGAAACGTTGACTGGTGCGAGTTGCATTGAATCGAACGCAACGCGAAACACTTTTCTTCATTTAACTAATGTTTTTCAGTTCTGTTTTTTTTATGAAGACAAGAACTTGCAACGCTCTAAATCAATTTGACCAACACGTCAACTTGGGTAAAGGGCCAGTAGCTTGTAGACGTAGCTAAAATATATCAACAGTAGAATCCAACAACAAAAAAAGCCTACTTTTTTCTTCCCTTGGTTAAAGGCTCTGATGCAACACTGGATGCGACAGGCAAAGTTGCAGGAGGAGCAGGAGGAGCAGGAGTGGGAGGCATTGCCGAACTTGCTCCGACTTTATTCTTCCGTTTCGTTTTCTCTACTTTAGGCTGAAAAGCAGTTTAGAAGTTAAGTCCAAACCCAAAACTTACGCTCGTAAGCACAAATGTATAGTATTACACGAGTATTTACTTAAAAACAGTCTTTAAATAAGGGGTTCAAAATGGTGCATGCGAAAGAATTGTTAAGTGACGACCGATTCGAAAAAAACAAAAGCAACAATAGCAAATGTTACACCTGCTTGTGCTTTTTCTTCTTTTTTTTCGTCTCATCGCACAGAAGAGCTTCTTGCTGCTGAGTAAGCTGGGAGAGTTGAGCATGCACCATTTTCAACTGTAACAACAAACATTGGGTCACTACCTGACCCAAGTGGGAAAGTTTGGTACGGGGCCACACGTAGCAAAAGACGACTTACTTGCTCCTGAAGAGCTGCGAGTTTTATCGTTCTTTCGTCATCTTCGCTTTCCGATGATGACGAAGATGAGGAGGATGTGGAAGAGGATCGCGAGGCTGACTCTTCCGGCTCCGTGTGATGCTTTTTCCTGCGCTTCTTTTTGGACTTTTCGGACGAAGTGTCCTTCGGAATAGAAGCAGCAGGAGGAAGAACTACAAGAGGAGGACCACTGGAGGACTTAGGCTCATCGGGCATCTTAGCGTACCTAAGACAAAACAACTTAACGTAAAGAAACGGAGAGTGACAGGGCCCTTAATAGCATGGTGAGTTTAAGAATTTATAAAAGCGCAACCTGACCAATGCGACTGCTTTACTTACCGCGTTTCAAAGAGGTCGGAGAGTTTTTTTGCCATTGCGACCACGTCGTGATCCGGGGGGCTATACTTGTAACAATTGGTAATTATTAAACGCATGTCAAACGCGAACTCGCCGGCCGTCTCGTATCTCCTGCAAACCAATTCAACTTCACTGCAAATCACCGCTGATTGCTTCCTTCGAAGCTGAGCGAGAATGCTGTGGCGCTCAAACGATCAAAGAATCGAACGCGACGCTCACCTTTCTTCCAGCTTCGTTTTTATCGTGCCAAGATCCATGGGATGCTTGATGACGTCATAATAGTCGTGCAAGCTCAACGTCTCGGCGTCCACTGCTTTGTAAAAGGGCCAGCAGAAGCTCTATGAAATTAGTATCGTCGATTGTCAAACTATTCGGCAAGAGTTAGCGAACATTCAACAAACTCACGGCGTGTCTCTTGGAAAATAATTCCTTCAGGAGAGTACTGCAGTATTTTAATTGCTCGTTTAACTTTGTTCCCTTGGTTTTTTTCGGCTGGGACTCGCCCTGAAAACATACGAAAAAAACTTAATCCAAACTCAAAACACTGTATTATTTCTCAACCATATTCAGCTTTTAAGCAATAAATATTTTAATTGTACGTGTGCTATCAACCAGGCGTTAAAGTTAAGTAAAGTCACGGCCTGTACGAAACGTAAAACATTGGGAGCCGACCGTATTAAACTCTAATAAACACAAGAGCAATAACTTAAAAGGTATCACTTGTGATGGGCATAACATGCATTTTATCAACAACTTATCCCCAAAAACCAAACGCGATAATTAAAACACGACGCTTTATACTGTATCAATCGCTACACAAGTCGCCGGTAATCCACTTCTGCTATAAATGAAGTTGCTTACGAACTACTAACGCAAATATGCGCTTTTTAAAAAGTCTCGAACAATGCGAATATCTGCTCGACGCCGCAAAAGTCAAGTTATTCATGCAAAGTAAACTTCGCTTCTAACGAATACAATCATGCAAACGCTTTGACATCGAAGTTTGTTCGAATTGTTAGTTTCTGCGGTTACGTCTTTATTTATGCAAAAACTCGCAAGACGCAAGTGGTCTGAAACTTTAGGCCTAAATAAATTAGTGACGACCAAAAAAAATTATTATATTCGAAAAGTGCGTTATGGCAGCATCTACGGTATGCACTGAAGCCTTCAATTTCAATCAATTGACTGCATGTGTCAACCGGTAACCAAAAAAGGTACCTCGGTTTGTCAAAATTTGTTCGAAAACATTCGTAAAGACCTAAGAAGTACAAATAGACAAGATCAAGAATATTTGGATTAGTTTAGCATCCTGGTTTACGTGAAATGAAATCTGCCAATATATTGCGTCAAGGACAAGTCAACTCCACAATCCGCTAAATGTTTCGCAGCTTTGTTTCCAACATTTTGATAGAAAAAAAAAGCAAAAACACTAATCGCTACAATTACTTATCACTAGGACAACCAAAAGTCAATAAAGTCAAATTTTTTCTGCCTTGTTTAGAAGTGATGAAACGCCCACAAACTAAATTTCAGGTTGATGCGATGAGAGGTTTCAAAGTTATTAAGTCAAGAAAAATTAAAAATTCAGGGTTAGGTCAAAAAAAAAGTTTGGCACATTTTCTTTTCGACATTAATTATTTAAGTGTCACGACTCACGAATAAATTAGGTAGGTTGTGCTAGGCTAGATTTTGCCGTTTGGATTAATTGATTTACCAGAATTGTTTTCACATGTCTCAGCCTTCAGTTGGTCTATTGTGCAAATTGTGACGTAATAGTTTTGTATTGCCAACTAATGGGCGATTGAATATTAAGTAGACTAGGCGTGGAAGGCAGGTAATGTGGTCTTCCTTCTAGGTTAGTTAAATACTCAAGTCATTTTGCATACAGTGTTGAGTTTTAGTTTACTAGTGTTTTCGTTTGCTTTTAGCTATCATGCCTAAGGTTAAGCAATCATATTCTTCCAAAGTTCGTAGTATACTGCATGAATAAGCTTCTGAGTTTACCTCAACACCTAAAGGTAAACTTTTTTGCAAAGTCTGTGATAGCATAGTGAAATGCGACAAAAAGTTTATGGTGGATTCACACCGCGGCAGTGCAAAACACCAAAGAGGCTTCTTACATGAAAAGGCAGGTACGCAAACATTTCTTAAAACTCCTATACCGGATTTTGCAAAAAAAGTTATTAAGGCGTTTCTTTGTGCTGACATACCATTGCACAAGTTGAGAAATAGCCACCTGTCATCTTTGTTTAAACAGCTTGGTAATCCGTTACCTTCCGAGGGAAAATGTCGTTCGAAAGTTGAGAAGTTAGCTGAAGAAGAAGCATTACGATTGAAAGATTATTTGAAAGACCAAGAAATGTTTATGGTTGTGGATGAGAGTGACATAAATGGCAAAGACTTCTTGAATATCTTAGTTGGCAAGTTGACAGCTCCCGAAAAACGTTACTATTCAACTGTAAGACTCTTTCGCAGTCTGCGAACAGTAACATCGTAACTCGAAAAATTGACGATGCAGTTCACTTTCTTGGTGTTGCACGACAAAACTTTTGCTTGTTGTTAACCGACAGAGCGAGATACATGACTGCTGCTGGAGTCCTGTTAAAAACACTATATCCCAGGCTCTTCCAAGTAACATGCATGGCTCATCTTCTGCATAATTGTGCTATGAAAGTGAGAGCTAACTACCCTGCTGTTGATGAGTTGGTTGCCAGGGTAAAAGCAGTGACCACTAAGAACAGGTCAAGAAGAGTTTTTTTTATTTCCATTGGCCAACCTCCACAGCCAGTTGTAACTAGATGGGGCAGTTTGTTGACGGCTGCTTTCTATTACTCAAGAAATTTTCCAGAAGTAAGAAAAATTTTGGAAGGCTTCCATGATGGTGGTGTCCTCGTGCGGCGTGCTCAAGAGGCTGTAAAAGCTCCCAACTTAGCTACTCAACTTGTAGAAATAGAGGAGCAGTACAGTGCACTAGTTGACACAATTCAGAAGATGGAAGATAGCCGTTGCACCATTCGATAAGCTTACCAAAAAATGACGTCCCTTGACTTTGGTGTTGATGGCTGCAAAATTGGAAGATAAATTCAAAAAAGAATGTCAAGGAATGACATCAACTGCATTGTGAAAATGGGACGAGGTGATATTTCGCGACATTTGTACAGTCTTTTAAGCAACTCCCAAGCAACCTCTGCGTCAGTAGAGAGAAGCTTCTCTATTTTACGAAAACTTCTGGTGAGAGACAGAAACTTTAAAGACGATAACGTGAGGCACTACTTGATGCTGAAGTACAACACCGCGTAATCCTGTCATTGACTTCAGGATAGTGAAAGATACTGCATACTCATCTCTTGTTCTTTTTCGAACAACTTTCGTTGCCTGTTTCTTACCTGTATAGTAGTTTGCTTGAGTCTTTCGTGTTTTTTCGTTTTTATGTTATTTCATTGGAAACAAGAAGACTTTCTTACTAAAAGTTTGATTTCTAATAAAATTTTTGCATTTTGCACAGTTGCAAGCGCATGAACTTATTGGCCAAAATAAGGTCAAAATTTGTAAAATTTTAAGTCAAAACTTCAAGATTTTTTGGTTAAAAATTGGTTGCCCTACTCATCACTCACCGTTTCACCCGAGTCCAAATCACGTGATCGCGGCGGCCGAATCATCCGGCCTGAGCTCTCTCGGCGGCCGACCGACTGAAGCCGGCCGGGGAGACGATTCGAGGCGTCGGTCGACTCCCCCTCTTCGAAAACAACCGATGAGTCGTTGTGGAAAGTACTGTTTTCGTGAGGAAGAGCGGCTGACGGAATTTTGCCAGGAGCAGTTGCAATGGCTGGAGTGGTAGTATTCGCTTTTCTTTTAACTCCTCTTTTTATTTTGGAATGCGACGCGTTCGCACCGGATGAAGACTGAAGCAAAAAAATCGATTGAGGTTGAAATGCGCGTTTGACAGTTTTTTAAAAACTCGTCACCATCGAAAAAGGATTCAAATCAAAAATAGAAAATATTATATGATAAAAAGTGGGGAAATCTAACCTGCGCGTGAGAGTTGTTGATTTGTACTATCGGTGAAGCGGTTAAGGTGGGAGCTGCAGTACCGCTTTCGTCGTTTGCAGGGGCATGAAGCGATTGAGGTTCTTTGAGGGGGATCGCGTTGCCTCGAGGCGTGTCATTGCTCGACGACACTGTCTGGTTAATGCTTAAGTCGCTGGTTCGCTTCCGAGTGACGGTTCCGCCGCCGCGAACCGCTTTGCCTTTTGCCTTCTTTCCTTTGGTCGGAACATCGATTTCGACCTCGGAAACAGGCATGTCTTTTAATTTCTCAAGGAAAAGCTTTTCCAAGGTCCTAGCCATCAAAACGACGTCGTCAGTCGGCTGCAAAGCAACGATAGAGGTTGGAGTTATTTTTTTTCTTTTACTGTTAACGTGGGTATGCACTGACGGCAACAGTTTCATGGGGGTTCACACAGGCTACAACAGTTTTGCTGTGGTTAATCCCCAAACGTTACAGTTTTATGTGGGTTCACATTGATTTCAACTGCTTCAAACCAACTTGTATGGTTTCAGAGCTAAATGTCGCTTTTTTTCTTTTTATAAAAGTCACCCATCAAATTCGTATTAACGTGGTTTGACGGTAGCCAAATAACTAAATATTAAAGAGTAATAGCAGCCAACACTTAATCAAGATAAGTCTATTATATCATATAACCTTAAAAATATTTTAAATTAAAATTGAAATTGAAATTGAAAACGCATGGATATTGGACAAGCACTTTTCAAACACATACGTTTCAACAGCAAACGAAACCAAACATTTATGAAGTAAGTTCATAAAAAAGAAAAGTAAAACAAAGGCAAATAAAACAAAAGTTATTTTGATACTAAAATATTAAACCATACATTACCATGTTGTATATATAGCAGTTCGAAAACATGAGATTGAAATCTTGAATACATTCTTTCCCAGCAGTATATTGATATGAATCAAGTTTTTTCTTTATTAAAGACAAATCCATTGGATGTTTGATAATATCAAAATAATCCTAAAAACATTAATATGTAAATGATAGATACAGCAGGTTTAGCAACAAACAAGTAAAAATATGCTACTTTTTAAAAAACAATTTTTATATCAAAGAAAACAATGTATACTAATTATCAATTCATAAAAATTATTTTGAAAAATATATGTATTAGTGTTAAATGCATGTATGGGATAATTTTACTAAAACACTTTAATAAACTTTGACTAAAATAAAATGAACAAGTTGACCAATTACTAATCAAAAACTCAAACAAAAGCAAAAGATTTTGGTCAATAAACCAGTCAAATAAACATAAAAAATCAACAATGAAAGCTGCCATCAAGTGTAAGAAATATAAAAATTACACAAACACAAAAATTGAATTAATGTAAAATCAATATGCAAATATCTTCCTTAAAAATCTTCATTATTTAGTAGGTTGTAATGAATTTTATAAAGATGTTTTTTTGTATAACACTCATGTCAAATATATGAGTGAAGTTATTGTTTCTTTATTTCAACACTAGTAACTTACCGACAAATTCAATTCAACAGGGTCTACAGGAGAGCGAAAAGGCCAAGAAAAGTGATTCTTCAATAAAGCAGGATAAACAGTTTTTTTTAGATAGAGCAACTGATTTGTTAACCGACGAGATTGAGGTGCCTGGTTGGCTCCATCTTCTGTCATCGCTTCAACAGAAACCTCAGTCTGAAAAAAAACAAAATGTCTACCAACTTTTCCAAAATGATACTCCTACAATGGTCTCAAGATGAATAAAAAAAAAAGCAAAGCATTTACTTAAATAAAAAAGGGATGTTTTAATTAAATTACATTATTAAAAATTTGGTACGATTTAGTCAAAAATAAACAAAACTAAAAATAAATATTATTTGGTTATATATTCTTCCAAAAAATATTTAAATACAACTATTTTCTTAATCTGATGTTTGAAGCTTAGATGATGATTATACTTTTGTGACAAAAAGATTTTAAAAAATAGTAAAATTAGGCACTAGACACTCTTAATTAGGCCAAGCATAATTCCTTTTTACCGAAGAAGAAAAAAATTTATCGCAAAGATCTTTCAGTCTCCTTTTCGAATATGTTTTTCACTTCATTTAATTTATCGCAAAGATCTTTCAGTCAGAAAAAAATTTATCGCAAAGATCTTTCAGTCTCCTTTTCGAATATGTTTTTCACTTCTCACTTCATCAGGTGCAATTTGCACCTGATGAAGTGAGCAGTAGCCCACAAAAGCTTGTGCCCAAATAAAAAATAGTCAACTTTAATGCACAATTTTCTGTTTCTCTCATTTGATTTGAAAAGTTGACACGGCTCCCCCAATTCTATTTCTTGTAATTCTTCGATGCTAGAGATTGTGTTTTCTTTCATTTTATTTGACTTGCAATTTTTAATACTTTTAAATTTCCAAAATAACCAAACATTTTTTTTTTTTTTTTTTTGATGCAAAACATTGCCGTAAGTTTAGTTCATTTCCAAGTAATTTACAATAAAAATAAATAAATAGAATGTAATAGATAAACGCTCGTATATTACAAATAAAAGTTAGATACCCAGTAGATTAGCTTAATCACCTGGCTATGAATAATTTGACAGAAGCAGCAGATCCAGCCTTTCAGCTCTATTTCTCCTGCATTTGCTTTGTCGTAATCTTCGGCCGAAACATTGGAATTACACGAGCGATGTTGCCATCGGGAACAACATTCACATTCAAGACCCTGGTCTTCAAACTTTACGTAATTTTTGCAAACCGTACAACAGTCCATTTCAGGAATTTGTTTTAAAATGTTCAACGGAAATTTTAAAATGTTTTTGGCTTTCTCAATTGATGAGATTTTTCAGATCTTTCTGGTTTCAGGTTTTTTGTTTCAATCCAGATAAAAATTGAAAAAGTTATTTCAACGCAACTTCTCAATCAGGTTTAGATAATTCCTTATTCGTACTGTTAAATTATACTTTGTTTGAAATCTTTGAAACAAAAGAAAAGCTGCAACATTTTGTTTTGGCGACCGCACGCAAGTAATTAACAGATTAAATTTGCTTTACAATCAAATTCAATGGAAAAAGAAAAAAACAGTTGTTGAAGAATTTACAAGAACTCTTTTAAATCAAAACTAAGAAGACCTTATAATTGTAAACGTCTTTTTACAATTATTTTTAAAAGTTGTTGGACACATTGTAACATTAACTAAAAAGTATAAAAATTAATCACAAAAAAGCGATAATAATTTAGTTGCCACAAATTTCAGAATTAAATCAAATAAAAAAACTATAATTTACTGTATTTCTTAACTATTAGTTGAAATTGTTTTCAATAGGCCATTTACGTTATCACGTATATTTAAAGCTTGGCGCAACATATTTTAACAATAATATCAATATGTTCGCTTCAAATCTTCCAAACAAATGTTACGTTTATTCAAGCGTCTTGAAAAGTTTTTATTGTTTACAAGAATAGTAATTTTTTTCATTACCCGTAATAATTTTATTTTATTTTCGTTACTTTTTATGTTAAGCAAATATTTTTCTAATTCTTTTTTTTAAATTGTACTAGCATAATAAAATATGCTTATGTTTTGCCATATTCTAATAAAAGTTACTTTTTTCTAAATCAGTTCAAACAAAAATTATACAAACACATAGAAAACTCTATCAAACATTTCACGCAAATTGATCATTCCCGCATAGAACTTCTGACAGGTTTGAACATTGATACAATGCTACGTACATTTTGAACTCTCTTATTTCACTTTTGCTTCAGTTTGCTTTCTAAAAGATTACATTAATTGATTCTGTGAATTAGTGCAAAAGCTTTTACCTTAAAAACAATCATCCTTTTTTTTACATTAAAGTGGGTCATAAACGTACGAAAAACTTTTTCTCACGAGGCAGCACATGAGCACAATGACGTACTGTTTTTTAAAGAAAGCTGTGAATTTTTTGTTCCTACAAAATTTTATTCAACTGTCATGTGTTTTAGAACGTCAAGTTTCTAAAATATGTATGTCTAAATGAGCAACAGGTTTAAATCAAAATAACATTTTATTTTATTTTTGAAAATGCCAAGTCAAACCTTAAATTTATCTTTCTAATGTAATTAATTGTCATTCTAATAAATAAAAGGGCAGCTGCTGATGCACGCGTGTCTGTTTGTTTTTGAGCGCTTCAATAGATCGCTGGCAAACTGTTCATTGTTTTGCTTTTTTTTGGTTTTCTTAAGATTTCAGATAAATTTAAACATAATTTTTTCGTTACTCGTTATCGCAGCGTGGTCGAGTGGTTAAAGCACCGGACTGATAATCAACATGGTCTCGGTTCAAAACCCACTTGCGCCATTCTGTGGTATCCTTAGGAAAGACACTTTACGGCACTTTCCCCTGCTTGGTGGTCTTGACAAGCAGTTTTAAATTACAGTAATATCTCTACTAAATTACTAGCGGACAGTAATATCTTGGCATCTCCGGAAGCACCTTATGTATAGCGTCTCCTTCGCTTTCCTGCGAGTCAGGAGGATAAATATAGAGATAAAAATTAAATAAATAAAATACTTAGTAAAACTTTAGGTTTTATTTTTTTCACCAGTTAATATTTAATCGTCCAGGGAAACCCTATTAAACAACATTTAAAAATTGTTTAGCGATAATTAAAACGTTGTTAAACAAATTTTAAAACTTAATTATGAAGACTTGATTGTGCATCAATTAGTAATTTAAAAAATAATTTTCGTTTTTATTTATTTTTTAACAAAGTTCTTGGGGGATTATAAAAAAACAACACTCTTACTTCAGTTACAAATCAGTAATAAAAAAGCACAAAAAAAAACAAGACATAAATAAATATAATCAAAAAAGCATATTCAAAATAATTTTTTTATACTAAATGGTTTCTTCGTATAATCATTTGATATCGACCTAGTTACTGCTTTCTATTTTAAGTGATGTCCCCATTGCATAGGTAAGCGCCATGACCCAATTTTTCAAATTTGCAATAGCCCATGAAATAACTTCCCTTTAACAAGACACCCCGGAAATAATTCAGATAAGCAAACATACATTTCGTGTTATTCTGTCCGGAGGTCGTAATGTTTGCACTGAGTCCATAAAACAACAATCTGAACATTGGGACCACCTGGATAAGGATGAAGATGTTGAAAAATGAGGGTTCTCAATATTTATCGGTTTAAATGGTCCCTTATGGTACCTTAATTTCTTATACGTAAATTTGAAATTCACTTATGAGTATCTTTGAGATTCCTTGCAATGACCTTTGCAATCCGAAGAAGGATGGCGGCATTCGATTGAAAACATAGTTTGACGTAAAATTTGACTTTGCCCGAAATTTCTACGTTGAATGCAATTTAATCGTAAGCCATCTAACTGATTTTTGTTGACCTAACAAGTTCATAAACGCATTAAAATGTACTTTATAACAACATAATGTTATAGAATATTTTTTAATAGAAAGCTTTCGGTAAAAATGGCAATAAAGTATAACTGTTTTTGAATTCCGATAAAGAAACTTACAGAATTAAAATGTTGTTGAAATGCATAAACAAAAAATAACTTGATTTCCGTTAAAAAATTTTAAAGCTTAATTAAAAAACGCAATTTTCAGCAGTTTTTTTTAGAAAATCATACTTTTTTTTAAACTAAAATAAAATGCGGGTGCAATTGATTTTCTATCGTAGGACCGACAAGAATCTTTGTTATGCCCAAGCTGTAACACTGTTTTGTCGGAGAAATCGTGTTGATTCGCCCGATGTTTCACATTTGCTTCACAACTACGCATTTGCTAATTATGACATATCTACTTCTTAACAGAAAACTTTGAAGTCGTAATCATTAAAGAACAAAAAAGGAAGAATATTTTAGAAATTTAACTATAATACTTTTTTTTAATAAGAAATATATCGATGACAAGAAATTTTTTTTTCTAAAGTTTTGCAATAAATATCTTTGGAACGCTGTTTTTTGATAACAACCTAATTATTTGCCATTTGATGAATGAATAGAGAAAAGTAAAAGTTTTTTTTTAAATCTTTTACTTTTCTCTATTCTTTCATCAAATAGCAAATTGTAATAACAAAATCAAATAACAAAATAACAAGCATTCTAGGCAAAAAATAATTAACAGTTTTCAACAACCGTTGGAAGATTTTATCAACAACTCTAATATAAAAGTTCTCTCTTTTGCTTGAGCAAGTGCTTTTACAATTTAGTAAACAATGCAAAAAACAGGTAAAATAAAAACTCAGACTTAAAAAAAAAACGAAACGAAATCGCAATTGCAAGCTTAGTTTTTAAAAATTGAGAAAATTTTTTACTCCCTTACTGATCAACTAAAATAATGGTTTGGCACTTTAGTAAAAATTCACCAAACCCTTACGTATGCATGGGCAAAGTATGACCGATATTTTTAATTAAGCCAACAAATATGAGTCTTTGTACCAACTAAAAATTATTTGCTGCCTTACAGAGCAGAGTTCTTTTTTATATTTCAGCACATTATTTTTTAACCGCTTTCTGTTTCTCTTCCACCACTTTTCAAATATTTTCCGATTCGTAACATCTCAATAAAGCAGTTTATAAAATTTAGTCGTGCTAACATACGACTAAACGATTCAAAGATCGATTTTCAGCTAATTAGCATTGCAAATCATACGCAAGATTCCTGACTCAATTTTCTCTGCCCCGTCGTAAACAAGACGGCTGTTTTTGCAGCTCTCCTTTTTAAACTCTTCATGAGTGCAGGGCTTTTTGCATTAAATTCTCATTAAAATCATTGCATTCTCATTAAAATTAACTTCTAAACCCTCGAGAAAGAAAAAAAGTGTTTTGGCGTGACTTAAAGTAAAAAGCAATACTTGTTTGTTTCTTCAATATGGCTATTAAAGTTGCGATTGGATAATTTTAAGATAAAAAAGAAATGTACTTTTTCCTCGTTTTTGTTTTTATGATGCCCCTAGATTACTGTAAAATTAATCAAAAGTTTTTCACTTTTAAATTCACTTTGACATCGAAAATATGCAAACTTTTTTTACAACAATCAAAGCACACAACAATTTGAACATAAATTTTTGTTCAAAGTATTGTTTTTCTCAAACAAAAATAGTATTTTACAAAGATTTGTACATTTTCATCTCAAGAATTTTGCTAAAATAAAAAATTTTTTTCTTACTGTTTTTTTTTAAGTATGCAATACAATAATTAAATTTCTATATTGAAAGCTTAAATATAAATCCGGCTTCCACTTGTATGATTGTAAAAGGTTTTAGCTGAAACTAAAAACCTGACCTTGTACTTGAGCTCGAGAGTAAACAAGAGTGATAATATTATTACATTTTGTTGTGTTAAAAAGCTCTTTGAAAATTATATCAACAAATAAAATTTCATAAACAAATTTTGTAAAAATCAAAGCAAAAAAAAGCACACAAAGAAAACAAAAAATATGTTTCTTTTATAAGTCTGAATAATATTTTCCTCCAAGCTACAAAGTAAAATTATATTTTACATTTTTTATATTATTATTTAAAATTATGCTTATGCTGATGATCTAGCATTGTTGCATTCTTCTGGAAACTGGAAGGACTTGGAGGGAACCTTAAGTCAAGACATGTCCACACTATCAGCGTATCTCCAGACTTGGAGGTTGAAGCTCAATCACACTAAGACGGTTACGACAGCCTTTCATTTAAACAACCGAGAGGCCAAACGTGAGCTAAAGGTCTACAACAACGGTGGACTTTTACCGTTCTGTCCAACCCCTACTTATCTTGGGGTAAAACTAAACAGATCGCTCACGTTTCGTCACCATTTAGTGGCATTGCGCAAAAAACTATCTTCGCGCGTCACACTGCTGAGGCGACTCGTGGGCTCGGGATGGGGTGCTGGTGCTAAAACACTACGCATAGCCACTTTGTCTCTAGTCTACTCAACAGCTGAGTACTGGTGTTGGGCGATTCCATTCGTCCATGCACAAATGGGGTCTCGCTCCTTCACCGAATTGCGAGTGTGGCGCCTTTGAGCAAACCGCAGACCATGTACTAACAGCGTGCCCTATACATCGGGCACCACATGGAGCACGAGGTCTGACGGTTTTGGATGACGAAACTCGATGCTGGCTTAATGACATCACTGCCAGCGTCTGATCCAGGCAGTGCAGCAGTCTGGGGTAGTAAAAGGATAAACCCTCGGCCCCAGTCCTGTTTTTGTCTGACCTGGAGTAGATACCTCTTCAAACGACGACGACGACGACGACCTAAAATTAAATTAAATTACCTAACCCCATTTTTTTGGTTTATCATTAAGTAAACCGTCTGTTTAAGCGTTTTATCAGTCACAAAGTTTTGATCCTTGTACAGATTATTTGTAAATCCAATCGAAAGTTTCAGTTATTTAGTCAACTGACATATTCTCTTTAAAAAAGAGTTATTCCTGCTTTTTTGTTATAAAAAATGTTTCTAGTAAATATACTACTTTTGAAAACTAGCGTTGGGGAATTAAAAAAGAAAACAAAAAAAGATTTATACTTTTTTTATTACACTGCTTTTCCGGAAAATAAATTGTGTCCAATATTATAATATCAGATGAAAAGTCGGGTAAAACAAAATGGCGGTTAGCGACGGGGCTTCATCAAGTCGTGTGCTTTTTAGTTCGGCATAATCAAATGATTCTTTCATACGCTTTGAGTTGAAAAATAAATCCATTTAAACAATTTTTTAAAAAGTAAAGAAGAAAGATTTTTGCCGCTCGTCGTTTCTCCGCTTTAAACACGTTTGATCACTAAAAAATTGGTTTTTACTTTTCTTCTTTCATTTTTTCCTTTTCGAAGAAATTAAAGTATTTTCATTTGAAGTTACTCCCAAGTAGCTTTATATTGGTAAATGCTATTGCCTTAAAAACACGGCCGGCGGTGCTCATGCGGCCAACAAAAATAATAATCAATATTGCCAACAATATATTTTAAAATTGTTTAATTAAATCTTAATCAATTTTGGGGGCGATATGCACTTTTTTATAACAAAAACGCACAATTTGCATTTAAATTTTTTTTTTAGTCAGAGTGCATTCATTGGGTTTTGCATTGTTTTAAAGCATTTTCACCAAAAAAATTTTTTCGCAACAACATATTTCTGTTATTTTGGGAAAGAACGATCACTTGATCGCCAAAGTATTGACATGGTAACTTCGCACAGAAATTTCTGCAGGGTGGTCAAGTGGTTAGAGCGCCAGGATTGTGATCGATATGGTCCTGGTTCAAAACCTACTCGCATCATACTTAACGGCACTTTGCCTTGTTTGGTGATCTTGGCAAGCAGTTCTAAATTAAAGTCATATCTCTATCAAAGTACAAGCGGACTGCAATATCTTGGCATCTCCGGACGCTGGTTGGGGTAATTGCTTACCCTATGTATAGCGCCTCCGTCGCTTCCCTGCAAGTCAGGAGGATAAATATAGAGATAAAATAAAATAAAAAATAAAAATAAAAATTTCTAAACAAGGATGAAGCGAGACAAAAAACCTACTCAGAAAAAGTTGGAAGGAAAGAATGAGAAAACTGAAACTTCAGCATTGTTTTGTCATTTGCATCATTTTGTTAAGGCATTGCCAGTAAAAGCTTATTTTCAATATTTTATGATCCAAAAAGATTCTGTAAAAGTAATTTTGGCTCGGTGTAAAAAAAGAGCAACAATTTTCATGTTAAAATATGTCAATGTGAACTATTTAAAGTTAAGCTACGTTAACTGCATATGTTCATGAACCTTTCTGATAAGATTATTTTAACCAATTTCGAAACTTTGGCGTCAAAATTTTTAATAACAATTTCTTGACAAAAAAGCAAATTTTTGTTTAAACTACTGTAACCAAACAGTTTGATAAACACTTTGACTTATAAAGATCTTCAGTTTTATGGCAAGCAAGAAATTTACTATAAAAAACATGAGTATAGGGAATCACTCCTAACTCTGCCACTGCTTTAATGAATATAACCAAAATCACTTTTGGCCTGCAATATATTCAATAGATCGAGAAAATGCACACACAGGGGTAATTTGACCTCTTACCATCGAGGCAAATGACACATTACTATGCAAAAGTACAAAGACTCATTCGATTTCGACCAATATCACATTGGTACTTCGCTGTTTACGACCGCATTGCGCTAATTTTCAACAGCCAGGACAATTATTGGTGAAAATTGACTTGGTAAAGTGCAAACAATAATCAAGCTAGCTAATTTGAGGAAAAAAAAAATTTTTTATCTAGACAAAAATATTAGAAGATTGAAAGCATAGTTTGGGGGGCTCAATTTGTAAAAAAGAGAAGGTAATCTTGTCATAAAACAATCACTTTGAATTACTGTATATCTAGAAATTTTGCTGTAGTTGGCTGCATAGGGCTGGGAGAGAAGCGCAATTTTAAGGGCGACAATACACTCGGCATGGCCTTCCATTCAGTTTTTTTTATTGCAATCGTGGAAAAGATGTTTTACGTTAATTCAATTGCTTGGAGTTTTAAAATTAAACTTTAAAATACAGTTATATTATTTAACAATTTATTCAATTAAAAATAAAGAAAAAATTTTAACGAAATAACAATATTCTGTTATCTTCCAAAGCTGGTCGGGAAAAATTGCTTAACAGTTGTTTTAAATGTAGCACTTTAAATCTTGTCCTGAAAAATGTGAGAAGAAATAGATGATGCATGATGATTTGCAAATGATTGTAAATAAGCTTTCGTTTTAAACTGTTATTCAGTAAAAATATTTTTCACAATTTTTTTTAAAAAAAATTTCAAACTTTACTGTTTGGTCGTAAAAGAAGTCGTGTAATGCTTGAGAGCAAATTGGAGAAATTATGGTGTAACAGGTCCATGAACTTTGAATCTTCCGCTTTCCTAAGCCATCGTTGTAAAAATACAATGTAATAAACTTAGAATTTAGATAAAGCTTATAGATATACATTTAGAAAAGCAACAAATGGTAAGCAAACAATTAGAGATTTCGTTCTTATTTTTGGTTAGATCGTTTTACTTCGCATACGTAGAGAAAAATCCGCCTAACAGTTGGGACAAAATGAATAATATTTTCAAAAATATTGTTAAGTGGTCATATATCTGCGCATAATCTAGATGAAAATAATTTTACTTTTGTCGAATATTATTTTGTAAACCATTTTTGATTTATTGACTCGTCAACTTGGTATTCCAGAGCCAATTGGCGAAGTCGATAGGCGAAGCTTGACGATTCACGACAAGAAACTTCGGCAGCGTGGCCGAGTAGTTATGAAGAGCGCTATGATTGTGATCGACATAACTTCGGTTCAAAATCTACTCGCACTATTCTGCAGTGGAATACTGGCATTTTCTATCAAACTTGAAACACAATTACAGTAGGTTATAATGGATGGGTTGTTGTGAAACTCACATACTTAACCGAAACTTGTGTATTAAAGCGCTCACAATTATATCAAAGTTTTTTTTACGCTGAAGCGACTCTAGTTAGGTCATGCAATAAAATGTAAAGTTGAAATTTGTTACTCAGCTGCAATTATGCAAAAATTCAAAAATTTGCTAAAAATGTTCTTTTTTACTCTTGATCTAGGGTTATAAAAAATTGATTTGATTTCATTTCATTCCGTTGTTGAATTGAGAAAAAAATCAAGAAATTAAAGAATTCCATTTCAAAAAATTAAAGTAATTACACACTTTTGCAAACGTGAGCTGTAGATGTCCAGCCGTTAAGAAGAATAGGGTGAAATAATACTTCGAAAATTGTTTAATTTTTTACTGGAATTTATGAGTAAAAATGATTCTACGATCCAAATTAGAATTTGTTTTGGGGGGTTGTTGCCAGGTCGGTTTACGGCGTGTACCGACTTTTTATCCGACGACAATTCGTCCAACAACACTTTGTCCATGTCTTTTTGTCCAATAGGGTTTAGGGTTAGGGTTCCCTTAACAAGACTTTTTTCTTTGAAATTGGACCGAAAGTCGTTGGATAAAAAAATGTACGACATAAAGACGTGGACGTAGTGTCGTTGGACGAATTGTCGTCGGACGAAAAGACCACCCATCGGTTTACCAAACAGTTTAGCTTCTGCTAAATTAAAGCATTCATCTATTCAAATGTTGTTGTAGTGCTATTATTACTCCTTGTTTTTTTTATATTTACTTATTTCTCCAATTTTGTAAATGTTAAATCAGTGGTTTTCAAACTGGGGTCGTCTGGTTACTTCCTGAGGGTCCGAATTTGTTCACCGAAGTGGGTCGTCAAGTTATCTTAAGTTCCCAAGTTGGGTCGTGATATGAAAAATGTTGAAAACCACTGTGTAGAAAATTACCAACGCACGTGTTTTATTTTATTTCTCTTGAGTTTCTAATCATAATTTGCGCGAGCACTCGCTGCCAGCGCCTTTTTTGTTTTACGCTTTATTTTTAATTAATCTCACCTTGAAGCATAGTTGTGTCTGCAGCGCGTTGATTTTAGAGCTGGCTTTTTTGCGTTTGTTCACACTTCTCAATTTGTGAGGCGACCAGCTGCAGTGTTTGTGGGCGGCTGGTTGAAGTCTGAGTAGACTTAGCGTGCTGTTTAAGATAATTCCCGTTTTCCCCGTGAGTCAGCACCGAAGTGAACTGCTCGGTAAGACACCTATGCGTTTTCTTTTTGTGTTTAATTTTTAGTTTGTTTTTATTTATTTACAGATTACCGTTTCCGCTTTCATTTCCACGTTTCAACGTTTCAGTTATTACTTGTTTTCAATTAAATTATTTTCCTTGGTTATTATTTCCTTTTAATTTGTCGAAGCCGGAAGCGCGTTGATCTACACTTCACTTTGCGGTAATCGGCAACTTCAGCGCCGTTTACCGTTACACACTGTGTTAAATAATAATTCTTATTCTTAATGATTCAAACTCGCATCAGGCAAAGAAACTTTGCTTTTTTGAAAAAATTACACTTAAAAGTTTCTTTATTTTTCTTTATTATATTTTTCTTTCAATTCGCAAGAAAGCGTTGGAAATGCTGTTGGAAATACATACAGTAACTGTCAAGCAATTATCCCGACCTGATTCTAAAGATGCAGAGACATCGCTGTCTAGTGAAATATTTTTCATTTGATATATTTATTAGATATATATATGATATTAAAACTGCTTATGAAGAACCAGAGAAAAGTCCTTAAAGTTTATTTCCTAACGACCCAACAGAATGAGAGGAGCAGGATTTGAACCGAGAATGTGTCAATCACTTTTGCCATTAAAACGGCGAGCATACCCACTCAGCCAGCCACCCTGCCGACTAAACAATTATTATTGACATTTTCCATTCAAATTTTATAATTAAGTAACAAGTCGCACCGTCATTACCCTTGTTTGGTTGTTTTTCAAAAGTGATTTTAAAAAATTGCTTTGCCACAGAATTATAACGTTGCTCCGTTAGAAGGCGCACCTTTTTATAACAGGAAGTGTGCGTTTTATCGCTGGTCGCCAGCGTGGCCGAGTGGTTAAGAGCACCATATTAATGGCGAACATGATCGACACGGTTGATGTTCAAAATTTACTTATTCGGTTGTTTTCTTGAGAAAAACACCTAACGGCAACGGTACTTATTCTTGCTTGGCTGTCTTGGCAAGCAGTTCTAATAGTTACTCATACCTTTAAATAAATAAAAAATAGAAATTTTATTTCATGAAATTGAAAGTAAAAATGTCATGAAAGCAATGTTTATTGGCATTTCCAAAGCAGGTCAGGTTTATTTGCGTTGTTTTGATAAAGAACTTAAGCCAAAGTATTAAAACGTGCTTGTTAGACATCAAAGGTTCTGTAAATTTATGAATTAGGTCTACTTTGTCGCATAAGCGTTCCAACAAGGGAGTTTTGGGGATCAATCCTCCTTTAAGAACGAACGTAGACCACTCAAAAAAATTAGAAAAAGAAATGCTTACTCTAAAAAAAATTTTCACTTTATTTTAAGTCTTAGCAATTGTGATTTCGTCTCGCAAAGCCCCTCCCCATAGCAAATTTTTGCGTACGTCAATACTTTGTTTGTTTTTTTGCTAGAATAATTTTTTCCTTGCATGATTTTACCTCTCTCTCAGTAATTAGCTATTAACTAAAAAATTTAAAATTATTTTCAGGGGCACCAAAAGCGGGGGACACGAGTAGCAATCCCCTGCTCTTTTGCTCTTTTTAAATTTTTCCTTGCCCTTCTTAAAAAGGGAGTATACAGGAGGGCAGATTTACAGAATACAGGAATGCTCTTACTATAATCATAAAAACTTGACCAAAATGTCAAATCTTCACATTGATTGAAAGTTTCTTTTATTTTTATTTATTTATTTCACTTTTTTAATCTTCTTCTTTTATTTTTTTGTCTTCACCCTGATTAAGGACGAAAACAAGGATTTTGGACACTGAACAAAAGTGATAACCTGTTTTTAGTCTTTACCTTGAATTTGAGAAGAAAAGGGGGATTTTGGACACTGATTGAAAGTGATGACTTTTTTTAGTCTTCACTAGATTTTTGCGCTGAAAACGGTTCCAGGTTCCAAGTGGCAACTCCGTAAAATAAAAGAAAATCATGATTCGTTGAAGGTCATTAAAATTTGGAAACATTGTATTGGCCCCCCAAAACTTTTTTCGGCTATTATAGCTATGAACCTTAACTAAAAAATTTAATAAAAAGATACTTTTATTTTACTTAATTCAATAAATTTTGCCCACCTCTGCCAAAAAATTTTTCGGCGCCCCTGATTATTATATCTTTTATGCTATATGTATTTTGCTTAGTTGTTTAATGTATAGCCCAGCGGTTCCCAAACTGTGCGCCGCGAGACTTTGTCAGGGGCGCCGCGAAAGTATGCGAAAGTTGTTGTACTTACTGCTTTTCTCACAATAATTGCAGTGTGAATGTTGTTAGCAGCAACTTCCCTTCAGAGAACGATTCCGATTGAGGACCTTTTCTAAACAGCCTGATTTTGGGAGGGTAATAGGAAAATCAGAGATGAAATCGAAGTGAAGACCTTTTTTTTTTTTTTTTTAAAAGAACACCCTGATTTTCAAAGAAAAATAAAGAAATCGGATATAAAATCGAAGTGAAAACCTTTTTTTTTTTTTTTAGAGCACACCCTGATTTTCAGAGAAAGATAAGGAAATCGGATATAAAATCGAAGTGAAGACCTTTTTTTTTTTTTTTTTTAGAGCACACCCTGATTTTCAGAGAAAGATAAAGAAATCGGATATAAAATCGAAGTGAAGACCTTTTTTTTTTTTATTTTAGAGAACACCCTGATTTTCGGAGAAAAAAAGGTTGTTCAAAGAAGTAATGGAACTGAATACCTTTTTTTCATTAAGGCGCCGTGAAAAAAAACTTTGGGAACCGCTGGTATAGCCTATTATTAAGCAATTTTTCATTATAAAAAATATTTTTCACGTTATTGTCGTTCGGCTAGTCGTTATTTAAAATTAAACGTCAGCCAAGAAATTTTACGTAAAAGTTTTAGAAAAGAAAAGTTTTATTCGATAATTTTTACTGCTACAATAGCACAAAAGTTATTTTCATTTCATTTCATCTCAATATTTATCTTCCTGACTTGCAGGAAAGCGATGGAGGTGCTATACAAAGGACTAGCAATTACCCCAACATGCTTCCGGAGATGCCAAAATATTGCTGTCCGGTTGAAATTTGTTCTATTTGATTTTTTAGTTTTATAGAGATATGACTGAAATTTAGAACAGCTTGCTGAGACCGCCAAGCAGGAGAAAGGGCTGTAAAATATCTTTCCCAAGGACACAATAGAACGACGCGAGTAGATTTTGAACCGAGACTAAGTTGACCATAATCACGGTGCTCTTAACCGCTCAACCATGCTGCCGATATTTTAAAATTGTAAATGCTTGGGAGTCAACCAAACTATTTCTGTGAATAAATTTTAAATTACTAAAAATAAAGTTGCCAAACCTGCATCGTACTAGATTATTAATCTATTTTAAACAGTTTAATGTTCTAAGAAAAACAAGTTGTAATGGTCCAGAAAGTTCCTTAAATTTATGACGTTTATTAAGTGCCATCTAACCATTTCTGTACAATTGATTATTATTTAAACCAGAAATTTAATCTTGTAGCATGTAACTTTGTGATTTGTAATTTATTACAAATTTTTAAATTATTCTAATCGTAGTTCACACTTTAAAACATAAAATAGTTGTAATTATTACATAGGCGCAGTGGCGGCTCGTACATAGGGACCACAGGGGCCGGGCCCCACTAAAAATTTGACTAATTATATGTGAATTTCTAAAGAAAAACCCTATATCAAATATCAAAATGTTTACATGCATGCCAAGATAACAGTTAACAGAAAAACAACGAGAAATATTTTCAAATATTTCCTGAAGTCTCTTTAAAACGATCCAGAGGGGCCCACATATTTTGGCCCGTTTACTCCTATATATTTACACCTAAAGCCAACCAACTCACGCGCCGCGCTTTGTGAAGATTTTACTATGCTAGCAATAGCACAAAATTGGGCCAGCGATGTCTGGCCCAAACAGCAATCGTAACTTATAAGCAGACGTTAGCTGCGCCTGCCTTTTTTGGCTTAAGCATGATCAATTGTACAGTTTAATTTGCTTTAATTTTGTGAGTTTGAGTTCGTTTTCAATTCGACAGTTTAAATGTTTTATCTATTTGAATAAGGTATTTTAACTTCAACTTAAAATAAAGAAATAATTTGTTAAAGAATAATTTTGGTAAAACAAATATTTTGGTTTTCTATTTGAATAAGGAAACAAATTGGTTAGTAAGAAGTCTCTTCAAAACGATACAGAGGGGCCCACATATTTTGGCCCGTTTACTCCTACACATTTACACCTAAAGCCAACCAACTCACGCGCCGCGCTTTGTGAAGATTTTATTGTGCTGGCAATAGCACGAAATTGGGGCCAGCGATGTCTGGCCCAAACAGCAATCGTAACTTATAAACAGACGTTAGCTGCGCCAGCCCGTGTGCAGCCTTAGAAAATTAGTTGTTATTCAGTTGATATTGGGTGATGTGTTGCATTCTTTTGTGAGACAGCAGTTTCTGCTTCTCAGCACATGTTTTTTCACAGCTGTGGTTGTTTATCAGTTATTGGTAACGTGATTTATTGTTATTTTGCTGCGCTTACCTCTTTGGCGAAGGAAAAAAGGTTAAAAGGTTAAGACTATTAGCATTGTGATTCAATCACGTTACATGCGTTTGAATTTAGGTCGCTGCAACTCATAGAATTTAGGTCGCTGCAACTCTAGAAGAGCTGCAACTCATGCATCTGTTTCTCATTTGCAATTGCAATCATGTGTAACGGAAGCATGTGATACAATCACAGAGAAAGTTAAAGAAAACTTCGGATCTTCGGATAAATTTCGTTCATTTTCCGTAGTGAATCCAGCTGAATTTGAGCTTTATAGAAACTCTTCCCGACAATTATGTTAAAGAAATTGCTTCGAATTACGCAATGCTTAATAAAGATAAACTGAAGTGTGAATTGTCCGTTTTGTATGCAAATGATAATTTTAGTGGAATTTCCAATATTAGCGAGCTATTAAAATTCATAAATGAAAATGGACTTGATGAAATATTTTTTGAAGTGTCTAAACTGCTTGAAATTGTTCTTGTGACACCAATTTCAACTGCTGACTCAAAGAGAAGCTTCAGCACAATGAAGCGAATAAAAACGTATCTTCAAAACACCATGTTGCAAGACAAACTGAACAGCCTCGCTTGTCTGTCGATACATAAGGAGTATATTAGCAAAATCAGAGATTACAACAACAAAGTCATCAACATTTTCGGGCAGATAAAGGACCGAAGAGCTGGCTACTTATACAAATAAAGGCTAGAGTTGAATATTGCATTTTTTGTTAAAAATTTATTTACCCTGCCTTTGAATTTAGGTAGTCTATGAATGGAACTTTTTGACATTTCAAAAATTGTTTTGCTGGCCCCACCATTAATGAAAGCCACGAGCCGCCACTGCATAAGCGTATCCTGAAGGGGTTAGGGGGTCAACCCCTTTTGATAAAAGATGATCAGAGATATATGCTTATACGCAAATAACATATTAGCGACAAGTAGACTGTAATAGTATTGTAATAGTATGGTATAAGCTTTTATCGTTTTTTGCGCTTTATTCTTTGTGAACTTTATTTGTAATTTTAATAAAAAGTTGTGCTTTATATCATCCCAATTGCCTTAAAGTTAGCTAATCTGTGTAAAACTTTCAAAACCGAAAATTATTTTAACATAAATTCAGGTCTTCTGTGTTTCACTTTTGATGTCTATTGTTTTATCACAATGTTTGTCCATGAGATGCGAGCCTATTCTACTTCGCTATAAAATACATTGCTGCGAAAAGCGAAACAAGTGCTAAGCACCTGAGGAGGATCTCTAAAAAACACTCTATTATACTCTGGAAAACATGATAAAAAATTAAAAATATACGCAAGTTTAATAAAAACAATTCTTCATTTTTACAAAAATTATTTTATATTAATTCATTTTTACAAAATAATTATTGTATAAATTATTTCAATATGCTGGTGGATCAGTGGTTCTCAATTTGTTCCCTTTTAAAGTAATTCTTATTCTTCCCTCAATTAAGTCGTGTTCTTCCTTTTCAAGACTAAGCTACAGCCATTCCCCAAAAGTATACGAAAAAACGTTTTGAGAAAAATTCTTTTTTGTTATTCAGTAGAAAAACTTTTTTGGTTTTTGTTATAAAGTAAAGCACCGTGGCCTTACCTGCAAGCTGCTGAAACTTCTGTCGGATAATCACATGATTAAAATGATCATGGAGCTTGTCCGGACAGAAGATTCACTCATACTACTTGACAGCAACCAAAGCAAGCTACGCCGTCAAAAAAATGGCCCAATTTCTCGGAGATCGGTATTGGCTCTTCTTCTTTCTAATATTTATACGTGTGATCTGCCTTCCGCAATCAGAATGTTTGCTTTTGCAGCCGATCTAGCATTCTTGCACTATTCTGGAGACTGAAAGGACTTGGAAGTTAAGACCTGATTACATTTTCTGCATATTCCCTGACCAATTGAAGTTAAAGTTCAGTCTTTCAAAGACAGTCAGAGTAGCTTTTTATTTTTAATAATCGAGAACACAAATTTGAGCTAAAGGTTTATGACAGCAATAAACTTTCACCATTCTCTCGATCCCGAGATTTATTTTGGTTAAAACTACATAGATCGCTTTGCGTATCTTCTCGCTTCACACTGTTGAGAAGACTAGCGAAGATGGGGTGCTGGACCAAAATTGTGTACAGCTGCCCTATGTTTAGCCTATCATCAGCCGAATACTGTTCGCCAGTGTGGTATCACCAAGTGGACCACTCATTGATGGAACGCGGAGTAGGCTACTGTGAGAATACACCAAGGTTTTGTGCTTTTATATCCATGATTAATACCAGGCCTGTTGGAATGGGCTTGCTTAAACAGCTTGGGTTAAGTTTAATCACCTGCAGACTAGTGTTGGGCAATTCCATTGGTCCATGCACATGGGGATCTTGCTCCTTTACTAAATTGTGAGTGTGGTGCTATTAAACAAACAGCAGAACATGTCTGAACAGCGTGCATCACAGACTGCATTCGGCATGACATGGATTAGGCTATGTGGTCTAATGGTTCGTGATGACAAAAACCGGTCCTGGATCAGCATCATCGCTGCCAGTATTTGATTCAGGCAGTGCAGCAGCCTGAAGTAGTAAAAAAATATACTACTGGCCCCAATCCTGTTTGTGTTTGACCCAAAATCGATGTCCTTTCTTATTACAACAACAACAACCTTTTTTGGTTTTCACTTCAGTGAAACAATTTTTATTAACTATCTAGACTCAACTATAAAGGACTTTCAATTTAAATAAACTTGCAATTTATTCAAATTCCCCCTTAAAGATTATTTCTATAATCTGATTACAAATTTCTTTGTAGGGAGCCAAGTCGCTCACTATGAGAAACATGTGCTAAATATAGTTGATTTTAGTTGCAAATACAGACTGCTCGATAAGACAGTTTGAGCTGAATATTTCTAAATCAAATATAAACCCACTAGTCTGTTTCACCCCGTTGCGATCATCATCTTATGCAAATAGAATTCAATATGTGGCTACGAGTACACACGGTGAATTACACTGGACAACAAAAAAATTTTTTTCTGTTGTGCAACTAACAAGATAGTGATTTTGAGTAATTTGGGGTCCCTGATTTCAAAAATGATATTGGTTTTCTTCTATCACGTCACGTTTTTAAGATAACCACATATCCCAATTTTCTCTGATTCCATACAATGCACATAGTCAAAATTTATCGTTTCGCAGTAAAGAGACGACTGCAACAGACAACAAATGCAGTTTATTTCCCAATATAACTTGTGAAATGGCTTTAGAAATATTTAATGCATTTGGCTTTTCTTTTATATGACGAGCCTTTGCTTTCACGTCATAGGTACCAGCAGAAATCTCCCATCATATTGGCATCAAAACGGCCCTGGTACCGCCCTTCTATGACGGATATATCCTGGTGGAATCTCTCTCCTTGTTCATCACTTACTTTGCCAAGGTTAGGAGGAAATAAATCCAAATGGGAATGCAAAAAGTGCATTTTTAAAGACATACGAGCTCCTAATTGCTGATATGCTTTCAGCATGTCATCAACCATATCAGCATATTGTTCATGACGGTGATTTCCCAAGAAGTTAGCAACAACTGATTTCAAAGCATTCCAAGCAGCCAGTTCTACCGGATTGAGTCGTGAATCAAACTCTTCATTCAGCATCAGTTTTCTAATTTCAGGACCCACAAAAATTCCAGCTTTTAATTTTGCATCACTTTTATGAGCTCCAAAGAAATCTTTGAGAAATTTGAAGCCATCGCCTTCCTGGTCCATCGCTTTTACAAAATTTTTCATTAAGCCAAGTTTGATATGAAGAGGCGGTAAAAAGACATTTGCAGAGCTAACCAAAGGCTGATGATGAACATTATGTCTTCCGATTTGGGGACTTTGTCGAGTAGGCCATACCTCAACTGCGTAGTGACTGCTGTCTTCCCGTCTGTTCCATAGACATAAAAAAACACATATGTTTTGTGTACCCTAACTGCAATCCAAGGAGGAGAGAAAGAACTTTCAGATCACCACAAATTTTCCAGTTATACTCGGGATATTCCAAGATATCAAGTAGAATCTTCATTGTATCATAGGTCTGCTTTCTGAAAATGCTGTAGCCCACGAAGATTGATAGTTTGATGTTACCATTGTGCAACAACACGGCTTTAAGGCATGTTTTCAGTGTTGTAAACTTTGCCTTTATTACGAGTCCGAGTCCCAGTGCGAGTCCCTAACTTACGAGTCCGAGTACGAGTCCGAGTTCAGCAAAAAATATTTCTTTGAGTTCGAGTCCGAGTTCTTGATGCACGAGTCCGAGTTCAGAAAAAAATCTACCAGCCGAGTGCGAGGCCGAGTCCGCAAGTCATAAAATTTGCATTTTTAAAAAAAAATCTGAATGTCAAAAATCAACAATTCGCGATCTTAGTAGTCTATAGCTTAGGCCTAGGTTGTAAAAGCTTTTACTTTTGAATAAAAGCATGCTTATTGCTTATATTGCTGAAATGCATTAAATGTTAATTCTTTTAAATAAATAATGACGCCCGCTTGAGTTTTTATATAAATCTTAGCAAGTTGAAGTTACGTTTTACGCTCTTCTTTTCATCCTGTAATTTTTTGCACACAATGTCCTTTCTTACCTTCCATCGATTTATCCAACTCGTATTTAATTTCTTGGGATTTTACAACCGCAAACTTCTGAATACTCTTTGAGCTTTCAACAGCAACATTTCCCCACTGACTGGAATTTTTTTGTCTCTTGCTTGACGAAACCATTTCATCAAAGGCTCATCTCATTAAGGATTTCATATTTTTTCCATAACCGTAATGATGTTCTTTTGTTAGACATCTTTCTGCTAATGTATATTCGGTACTGTACTTTTTTGTTTAAATACAGTACACAGTAGAGCAAAGTCGGACTTTTTATTAGGTCAACAGTGGTCTTGTATACGCGCTGTTACGCCATCGCTTTTATTTTAGATGCAGACGCTTGACACCTAAAAGGAGATTAGAGCTGCTAATTCTCGTCACGTATTTAAACAAAAGGCAAGAACTGTCGCAAAATAAGATAATTTTTCTCGCGGGGATAAGAAGTGGCGTCGTTATTGAATATTAATGGAAATATTAATGATGCTAACAATTTTCGTCCTATTGCTATAGCTACCATCTTATCTAAATTGTTTGAACATATTATACTTGATATCTGCTCTAAGGTTTTTAAAACATCTGATAATCAATTTGGTTTTAAAGCTAAAGTTTCAAGTGATATGTGTGTATTCACTTTAAAGCAATTAATATCATATTAGCATAATATCATAAACAAGGTAGCCCAGTGTATTGTGCTTTTTTAGATGCTTCAAAGGCTTGTGATCGGGTTAACCATTATATGTTATTTAAAAAACTAATAGAGAGAAATATACCTACTTGTTTTGTTAGAATTTTATACTATTGGTATAGTAAACAAAATATGAAAGTAAAATGGGGTAACTGTCTATCTAGTCCTTTTTCTGTATCAAATGGTGTTAGACAGGGTGGTGTGCTTAGTTTATACCTGTTTCCTTTATATATTGATGACTTATCAGTTAAATTAAATTGTGTAAAAGCTGGTTGCTTTCTTGGCAACTCGCGACATAATCATATTATTTATGCTGATGATTTATGTTGCTTTTCTCCTAGTTTAGATGGTCTACAAGATTTACTTAATGTGTGTAGTAACTACGCCGTTGAACATAATATTACATTTAATTGTAGTAAATCAGTTGGTATATTATTTTTACCTAAATATCTTTTGCTTTCAAATCTTCCAAAAGTATTTCTTTGCAACAATGTAGTAAAATTTAAAAATAACGTAAAATATCTGGGTGTTTTTCTTAATAATAATCTTAAAGATGATGATGATATTTGTCGGCAAGTTCGTTATTTATATGGAAAATCATATGAACTAAAAACAACTTTTTCAAAATGTTCGCGTACTATAAAAAATATACCATTTAATTATCACTGTACTTCGTTTTATGCTAATCATTTATGGTCTAAATATCTATGCTCTTCATTAAATCACTTACGAGTTGCATACAATGATTCCTTTCGGTTAATTCATGGGCTCAAGCGTAATGTTAGTGCAAGAGAACTACAAGTAAAAGCAAATATTCCCACTTTTGATTCACTACATAGAAAACTTATTTATCAATTTATGGAACGATGCTGCCTTTCTAGTAATGTATAAGTTAACTATACGGTGTATAGCAATTTCTTCTACCAGAGTGACTATTATAAACATTGTCTTCAATTGTTGATGTAATTCAAATGTTCTACTTTTCTTTCCGGCTTGTTTTCTTTTTTTTTGTTGTTGTTGTGAGTGTTTTTTTCTCTTTTCTATGGACTTTGTGTCTGACTCAAATAAATAAATAAAATAAACAAAAGCGAATTGTCGTAAAAGCGGGTGTCGCTAAACCCGAAGTCAAATGTACATAAAAGATAGGAATTCTGCCGGGACGAAAAAAAATGCTTTGTTAAAAGCGAATTATCGTTATAGCCGGTGTTGTAATAGCTAGTTTTCTACAGTATGTTTGTTTTTATAAATTTAATCCTTACGCGTCCGCTGACAGCCATAGCTGCTTAGTGTAGCACATCCGCTGGCATTCTGGAATGCCAACCAATAATGTACACGGCTTGATTTTATTTACTAAAATTTCCAAAAAAGACTCTGTGACGTCACAATACCCAAGCAATTGCGCAAGTCTACTTATACGAGGTCTGTTCAAAAAGTATCCGACCTTTTTCGCTCTCGCCAATAAGGTATGAGCAAACTGCCCGTGCAAAGCGTGGCTGCACACACACACATTCACGCGTAATCGTGAAGCGTTTCAGGCCGATTCGTCATTCGTATCTCTCTGTGTAAAGCATTTAGTGCAGGCGTGTCCTACGTGTTCATCGGTTTTTTAATTTTCAGAAAATTTCATTTCAATGACAGAACGCATCGAACAGAGGTATTGCATCAAGTTTTGTCAAAAACTTGGTGATACTCAAGTTGAAACAATTCGAAAGATTCAACAAGCTTTTGAAAATGAGGCCTTAAGCCCAACTCAGATAAAGCAATGGTTTAAACGCTTTAAAGATGGCCGTGCATCAGTGGAAAGTGATCCTCGCTCAGGAAGGCCATCCACAAGCCGAAACGAGGAGGCGATGGATCAGGTTCGTGAAAAAGTGTTGGAGGATCGTCGTTTAACAGTACGAGAGATTGCTGCAGAAATGGGAATAAGCACAGGCTCAGTTCATTCAATCCTAACTGAGGATTTGAACCTGCGGAGAGTGTCGGCTAAATTTGTCCCCAAGCTGCTGACGGAGCAACAGAAGGAACTCCGGAAGGAAATTTCGGAGGACATGCTGGATGTTGCAAATCATGACCCAGAATTTATCAAGACAATCATCACTAGTGATGAGACCTGGGTTTATGGTTATGACCCAGAAACCAAGTTTCAATCATCACAATGGAAGCATCCGGAATCACCACGCCCAAAAAGTCCGCAGCAATGTGAAAGTTATGCTGACCTGTTTTTTTGATTCCCGTGGCATCGTGCATCATGAATACGCACCAGAAGGTCAAACAATCAACAAAGAGTACTACCTGGAGATTCTACGTCGCCTTCGTGATGCTGTGCGAAGAAAGCGGCCAAACATGTGGGCAGCAAAGAATTTTCAGCTTCACCACGACAATGCTCCCGCTCATTCTGCACATGTGGTCCAAGCTTTTCTAGCCAAAAACAGCATGCCACTTATTAGACAGGCTCCTTACTCTCCCGACTTAGCACCGTGTGATTTCTGGCTGTTCCCTAAGCTAAAAACAACTCTGAAAGGGAGGCGATTTCAGTCAAGAGAAGACATTATGAAAAAAGCGACGGAGGAGCTTCAGAGCATTCCGGGGAAGGAGTTTATGAAGTGTTTTGAAAAGTGGCAGAAGCGCTGGGATAAGTGTGTGAACCACCAAGGGGAATATTTTGAAGGAGATTGAATAAAACTTGCAAAATTTATTGTGTTGTGTGCTTTATACAAAAAAGTCGGATACTTTTTGACAGACCTCGTATACGCTTGCGCTTTGATGCGAAGTCTGAATTTTAATTGTCAGCTAAAAAGCTTTTAAAAGCCCAGCAACCAACGGCCTGAAGACTAATTTTAAGTGAAGACTTTTTTTTATAGATGATTAAGTTTCACCCTAAAATCTTTTTCATTTGCAAACTACAGATTCGTCCACGAAATCAATTCTAATTAACTAAGATTTCGTTTGATGATCGCAACAAAGTTTTGCAGACAGCTGTTTTTCACAGACAAATCTGGTTGTTTCAGTGGTAATCCGTCTACCTTTTGTTTGCCAAGAAGCTTAACAATTCAGCAATTGGCAATCAAATGTCTGGCTGCCAGTGGCTGGCTGCTTTTCTTTTCGTACTTCCTGAGTAAAACCGTCGAACTTCTTTTATTAGAATTATTTTTTCTACTCGGTAAACGCTGTTTTTTTAACGAGTCCGAGTCCGAGTTCCAACAAAAAAAATCTACGAGTCCGAGTTCGAGTCCAAGTTCTTGATGCACGAGTCCGAGTCCTCAAAAATCGGACTCGAGTCTTTACAACACTGCTTGTTTTTCTGGAGTCGATGAACAACCTCCAGTGAGCAGAATTATGTTCACACCCCAGTTCAGTCATCAACCTTCAATATCTTTGCAATAGCATATATTTTCTGCACTTGCATAATAACAAGCAAGGCTTTGATTCCGGATACGAAAAGAAGAAATGGTTGTTCTTGGTTCCAATAGATTCCACTGTTGGAGCCTAGACCCTAAAACTTCTACATTCTCTTTTAACATACAGATCACGCACCAGGTCATTCAGGCGTTCCTGATTGATGAGAAGTGGGGCAGACTCATGTTGAAAAGATGGATCTGATTCAATAAGATCTTCCTCGGTTTCAGTACTGGTGCTCGAACCTTTATCAACAGACAAGGTATCTTCCTTTTCAGTGGGAGGCTGAGGTACAGGCAGATCTGGGTCATGGGGAACAGGTTTAATTGCTGACCTGCATACGGAGTAAGAAATTTTGGACTAATTTTTTCAAGAAAATCCTTTTATGTTCATCATGCAAAAGTAACAATCAGTAACGTGATCACTCTGCTTACGCCATACCATGGGAACAGCAAAAGGCATTTGCTTCCGTTTACCATCCAGACAAAACAGAAGACTTGTTCTGCAACGGTTGTAGCAAATATGTGGGGCTCATTTTTTATCTTGGTCGCCTACTTGGCATGCAAAATAGTGCTTATATGCATATCTTATTTTGCTATTCAGCCTTACATGGTGAGCAGGAGGAGTGTATTCGCCGCAGACATAACAAAAGTTGTCAGGGTGATTGATACAACCAGATTTGGAGCTTGAAAGCATCATTGTAACCAGGGTTGCGGAGTCGGAAGACTATGATCCGATACCGACTCCGACTCCGACTCCTGAAATTTCTGAAATGCCGACTCCGACTCCCGACTTTCTGCACCAACGACAAGCCACCTCAACGTGGTGGTGCAGTCCCGTTCCCTGCACTGGGGAGGGTCGAAATGGCTTGTCGATTCCCTGAGGGTCTCATTCTCGGGCGATTCTCCTTCAGACAACTCCTCTCATTTTTTATCCCTGCTGTCCAATGCGCGGTCACATATGGACAGCACTCTTAAACTCTATTGACCGCCCCCCTACCCCTTATATTTTCTTTCGGACATCTCTTCCTCGTCCCTCCTTCCACCCCAAACCTCTTCAATACTTATCCCATTCACCGCTGATTCTTATCTCTATGCTTCTCCTTATCAGCGGTGACATTCACCCCAACCCTGGCCCTATAGATCCCTGCTCTGTCTGCTCCCGTAGAGTCACCTGGGGAAACAGATCAATACAATGTACCAACTGTTCTCTCTGGGTACACCTCTCCTGCTCTAGTCTTTCTTCCGCTGACTTCCGTAAAATCTCCCCTGGACACTCTTGGACCTGCCCAATGTGCCCATCCTCCTCCTCTCAACCCCTTTCCTCCCTCTCACACTCTAATCCCATTTCTTCATCCTTTTCTGTATCTCCATTCTCTCACACTCCAAATCCCCCACCTCCACTCACAAACAACCACAAAACCATATCTTCAAAAATTAATCTCTCCCCCAAAACAACCTCGAATTACCCCACCTATCTTCCTAATCACCCCCAACTAATTTATACTTACCCTCCCTCAGCATTGACTACTCCCTCTGCTCAAACCCAATATACCACCTCTCCTCTCACATAATCCTCTTTTCATCCTTCCTCTCCCTCTCAAAATAACCTCCGAATCCTACAGTGGAATGCTAATGGGATTCGCCCACGACGTACTGAACTCCTACACTTTCTCTCTCATAATCAGTACGATCTCATCTTCATACAATAGTCACATCTCTCCTCTGACTCCACCTTCCGTATACCCGGCTACAAAACCCTCCAGAAGAACCGTTTTATGACGAGGAGAGGAACCACCAACTCTATGGGAAACCTAGGAGGAGGTGTACTGATACTTGTCAAAATCGGTCTATTTACACATCACTCTCCACACAATTTCTCTCCTCCCTCGACCCCAGCTCCGATTATTTAGCTATCGCAGTTAAAATAAAAGGAGCCGCTCCCATACATCTTTTCAACGTCTATGTCCCTCCTATCCGCTCCTCTTCCTCCGACTCTCGCCCAAAATCCTTTCACCCTTTCTCCTACCATCATCTCCTACCACTTACATCTTTGGCGACTTTAACAGCCATCATTCATCCTGGGACTCCCACTCAGCGGAAGACCAATCAGGCAAAGAGCTGTTTGATTGGCTTCTCTCTTCTGATCTTTTACCTCTTAATAACCCCGAACACCACACCTTACTACACCGTGCCACCGGTAACCGCTCTTCCCCTAATCTTTCCCTAGTTCCTGCCCGAATAGCCTCTAAATGCACATGGCAGACCCTTCCGGACCTCGTTTCAGATCATCTTCCTATCTCCATCACTATTCCCACTTCCCCCTTAATTAACTCTTTCCACCGCCCCCCTCATTTAACTATAATAAAGCTCGCTGGGACGATTACCTTACTTATATTGATACCCACTGCCCTACTCTCTCTAACTTTACAACACTTTCTCTTCCTGAAGCCACCCACACCTTTACCAAACTCCTCAATGATGCTGTCACTTCTGCCATTCCTTTCGGCAGCATCAACCGCCCTGCTAAAGCCTGGTGGTCTCCTGAAGTTGCAGATGCTGTCGCAAAACGCCGAAAGGCATTTGCAAAGACACACTGTTCCGAAGAAGACCGCCAGCACTATATCGCCACTTCCAGACATACCTCCACTGTGATTTCTAAGGCTAAAGCCAAGTCATGGCAGAACACTTGCTCTAGCCTTTCTCCTAAAACCCGTCCCAGTGAAGTCTTTTCTCTACTTCGCTCCATCTCTGGCTCCCCCTTCCCAACTACTTCTGACCTTCCCAATTTCCCAAATTGCCATACTCCTTTAGATTGTGCCAACCATCTCTCCTCACATCTACAGTCCCATTTCTCTACCCAAACCCCAAAACCTTTTCGAAGCACCGAGAAAGCTCAAATGAAGCATATCAGAACTGCACATTGCAACACCCTGCATTCCACTTTCTGTTCATCATTCTCCTCACTTGAACTCTCTACAGCTATCTCTCAACTCTCAACCTCAACCTCCTCAGGTCCTGATCAAATTACCTACCCTCTCCTATCCCACCTATCACAATCTGCGTTACATTTTCTTCTATACATCTTCAACCTTTCTTGGTCAACTCACACCTTCCCGTCTGCCTGGAAACAATCAATAATCATCCCCATTTTCAAACCCGGAAAACCCTCTGACTCACTTTCTTCATATAGACCCATTTCTCTCATTTCATGTACCTCCAAACTCTTCGAAAGAATGGTTTTAGGACGACTAACCTATTTTCTCGAACAACAAGACATTCTCTCACCCGTGCAAGCTGGTTTTAGACCTGGTAGATCGACTGTAGACCAGGTTCTCCTTCTCTCACAGTCAATCGCAGATTCCTTCCACCAATCTAAGCCAGGCGCACGTACAGTCCTTGCCACTGTGGATTTTGCGAAAGCTTTTGACTCAGTTTGGCATTCTGCCCTTCTCTCTAAACTCCTCTCATTAGATCTTCCTCTTTGCTTTGTCGAATAGATACGATCCTATCTCTCAGATCGCTGTTCGAAAGTCCGTATCTGTAATTCTTACAGTCGTCTTTTCCGTCTCCGAAGAGGAGTTCCCCAAGGTTCGGTTCTAGGACCAGTTCTCTTCTCTTTATACATCAACGACCTTCCCACTTTTCTTCCTGCATCTGTTAAGACCTCACTCTATGCAGATGACCTAGCCATCTGGGCCTCCTCCCCGAGTGTTGAGTGTGCAACCTCTGTAGTACAAGGTGTCCTCAACAGACTGGTGGAATAGTCCTCAAAATGGCGCCTTCCTCTCAACTCCCTCAAATGTGAAACATCCTTCTTCAGCTTAGAACCCTACCAATCACGTATACAACCCTCTCTTCACATTCTTAACACCCCTCTCAAATTCAACCCTCATCCAACCTTTCTCGGTGTAACCTTCGACCGCACTCTCTCTTTCAAATACCAAGTCTTATTTTTACGGAAAAAGTTTCACAGCCGATTCCGTGCTTTCCGCTCCATTGCCTCTGCCTCCTGGGGTCCATCAAAAGAATCCTTATGTACCCTATACAAAGCCTTCATTCGCCCCATCCTTACCTACGCTTCCCCAGGCTGGTTTCCCTTCTCATCTCCTACTCACATCACTTCCGTGGAGAGGATGCATAGATCTTCCTGTAGAGTAATCACAGGTTGTCTATCGTCCACTCCCATTCCTCTACTTCATATAGAAGCACTTCTACCTCCACTACGAGTTACCCTCACCCACCAATCCCTCTACTTCTTTGAACGAGCCCTCCGTCTACCTCCCACCTTTCCCATAGCCTCTTTTGCGAACTCTAACCCCCGTACACGTCTCAAGAAGAGCTCATGGAGATCTTTCTCCAGATCACATAACCTTATCCCTAACCTACATCTTACTCGTGAACCTCTAATCCTCTTCCCTCCTAAACCCCCCTGGTCTGCCCCATCTAATTACACAATCTCACTCCACCTCTTATCCCCATGCTCTCGCAAAGACCCCCCTCCCTTCGCAATACCGCAGCTACCACCCACCTTTCCATTCTATCTCACAGCGATATCTCTGCCTGGATTGACGGTTCGGTACCTGGCGGGCTGGGGCAGGGTGGTGCAGAGATACACATCAAGTGTACAAAGTGTGTCACTGCTACCTCGCTCTCCTTTTCGACTGGTCTCTGGGCTACCAGTTATAGTGCCGAAACCTTCGCTATCCTACATGCTCTTGAATGGTGCATCTCTCACTCCAAGACATGTAATTTTAAATCTATCACCTTCTTTTCCGACTCTTTATCTGTCCTATCAACTCTCTCTACCCCCCTACCATATTTAACCCCCAAATCTCTATCCAATACACAATCTCTTCTCAATTCTCTATCCCAATCCAAGGTAGTCCATCTATAATGGATACCGGGTCACTCTTCCCTCCCAGGTAACGACTTAGCTGATTCTCTAGCTAAAGCCGGTGCCTCTCTCGATCCCTCCAGTATATCAGTGTCCCTTGCACCCCTTATTTCCTCCCAACGACTATCCCTCTACACCAGTTGGAGACGCAGCGTCCAATCTGGTTTCTTTCCACACCAAATCCCTTCAGTATCTCCCGAGGAGCTTACTCTCCCTCGCTCCGCTCGCTGTGCTCTCTCCCGTTTACGCTGCAACGGGCACAGCACTCTCCTCAACTCTTATCTCCACAGGGTTGGTCGAGCCGAGACTCCTTCATGCAGCAACTGTGGTTCTGAACCACAGAATCTCTCACATCTCGTGCTCGACTGCCCTGTACTAGACCCTCTGCGTCGGGCCATTTTCGGCTCTACCCTTTCTCTTCTGGACCTCTGGTCCCGTCCGTGGGGAGTCGCCCGATTATTGGGATTCCGCGGAATTGATCCGCGCCCCCATCCCCAGGAATGGGTCGGGTAAAACCACCACCACCACCACTATCGATTTTAACTTTGACTTCGACTCCGACTCCGACTCCCTAGTATGGGCAAAGTATTTATCTTAAATTAGATTTAACTAAGCAAAAATCATCCTTTTGAGTTGACAGTTGCACAAAATAAGTCAGGTTTTTTAAATACAATAAAAGATATTTACTTTAAAAAATTATGTATATCAGTGTATATACATGTATAACTGCAAATTACTGGTGCTGTTCAGAAGAGTGCTCAATGGCTTCAATAGTCAGAACGATTATTCCTGATTATCAAAGCACAAATATTAAAAAAAAATTGATTAAAATAGTCTCCACAGACTGTTTCACCTGTAAGGTTCATCAGAGGACACAGTTAAAGTAAATTTTTACGCTTCAGGTGAAAACCTGCATCTTAGAAAAATAACGCTATCAAAAGTTTGGGTTTAAACAATTATTTTACTAAAGTAAGTGATTGATTAGCAAATAATTACTTTTGTCACGAGATATTAAAAGAAAACATACTGTAATGTTGCGCATAGATGTATTCTTAAACTTGGCCGAGCTGCCGAAAAGATTACCGGTAAAGCGTAAAAAAGTTTATGGATCATTAGTTAAAAGAAGATTCTTTTTATAAAAAAAGTTTTTATAACACTCTCTCTTAACGAATGATCCGTATTAATGCTTTATGCGGTATAAAAAATTTTTACAACACTTGCTCTTAAGTAATGATCCATAAACTTTTCTACACTTTAAACTTTTCGGCAGCTTGGCCAAGTTTAATACATCTACGAGTATGCGCAACATTACAGCATGTTTTCTTTTAATATCTCGTGACAAAAGTAATTATTTAATAATTAATCAATCACTAACTTGAGTAAAATAATTGTTTAAACCCAAACTTTTGGTAGCGCTATTTTTCTAAGATGCTAATTTTCATCTGAAGCCTAAAAATTTATTTTAACTTTTAATTTTTGCTTATTTTATTTGTTTCAACGTAAATAATATTGCTTTGTCTGTTGGGACTATTTTAATACAACATGTTTTTTTTGTTATATTTATGTTTTGATAAATACTTATATACATATAATTATATTATATACACAACCCATTAACTATAATTCTTACTGTGTTTAAATAAAACATTAATACAAATCACATTTAGAAAACTAACTCAAAATGGCATACATAACTCGAAACTAAATATGTGTTCTACACTTAATGCTTATCACATTTTCTAAACATCAAAGTATTTTATGGATAATCATAATGTTATCTCTAGTCTATTTTACAGTTATTATTTTTCCCATGGTAAATTGAACCCACGACAAACCTTAAAGTTAATACTATTAATGACTTATGTAGGCTCTGGGTGTAGGACTAGACGCTGAGTGTTGTCTCCTGCGTGTAGGACTACATCTAGTCGGTTCGAAACTCAATGAGGTATGCATCGCTGACGAACTTTAACAAGAGCAAAACTCGAGTCTGGTGCTTTTTGTGTTTAGGTGGCTTAGTTTCGTTTTTATCAGTAGGTAATGAGGTTAAAACGTAAATATGAATATTTTATAAATGTAAAAATTTTTATAAATGTAAGTAATAACTTTGGAAATTATAAACAATGAAAATTTGAAAACAAAAGTTTATAAAAGCAAAAGAAACAAAAAATCATATGTAAAAGAATTAAAAACTTAAACCCACAATTATAGACTACAAGAAAAATAATAAAATGCGACTAAATTTAGAATTTTCCTGAATCACCCACTACATACAGTATAAGGAAAATTCAGAGAAAAATGTTGACATTTCCATACCAATAATAAGCTCATACTTATTTCTCTCAAACAAACTTTAGCCATTAGTTTGATGGCATGGAATCCATCTTCACAGTAATTCATGATTATATATTGATAGTAAGAATATATATGTGAATTTTGTCGGATTTTGTAAACAAAATAAAAGGGGGCCTGTAGTTTCTATCTCATGAATATTTCAATTATTGCAATTTTGTACGAGATTGAACATGCAGGCTCCCTGCCGTTTATCAACATTCATATTACGAGATTACTAAAAAATTTACCTTGGTTCTAAACTTTGGTTGATATTTTTTTGAAAGAATAGAGCAAGAAGAGTAAGTTTTAATTTTCAAAAATTTTAATTTAATAATTTGCTCGTAAAAATAAAATTGCTACTGTGAGTTTCTCCTTTATCGCAGCCATTTGGTGTGCTCTGATGAGCCTTAGTGATGAAAACAGACATTGAACACTCGCTTCTGTTGGAGGAAGTACTTATTTAAAGACACGCCAAAAATAAAAAATGGGGGGCATTTTGCAGGCTGAAACGGATTAATGGCATTTAAATTAATTTCAATGGCAAAATTGGCTTTGTCATGCGAATAAATTGAGGTACGAGCTTGGTCACGGAACCAATTAAACTCGTATGTCAAGGTACCACTATACTGTAGAAAAAGGCTGCTTAGGGTAGTAATTGATTATGCACCTAGCATTTGCTTTCTTGTCATTCGAATGAAGAAAGAAAAGCAACTAAAACGGCTGCCCGAGCATAGCATTACCCAAAATACTGTTTGCTTACGAATTAAAATGTAAACTTTTTATGAGTCGCGGGCTGTGTCGCGCGATACGCGGCAAGGTTCTCTTAAAAAGTTTACTGCAAAGCACTCCACTGGCGCACGCGGCCGCGTAAGTTGCGCGGTTAACATCACTAATATGTAAAGAAATTGGACATAAGGAGTCGGAGTCGGATAAAATATTCCGACTCCGACTCCGACTTTGACTCCTAGTCCTCTTAACAGTCCGACTCCGACTCCGCAACCCTGATTGTAACAAGTTGTTTTAAATCAATATGCTAATTTCAATAATTATATATCAAATCTAAGCAAAAAATACAACTAAAATTTAACACTTCTTTAAAATTACTATCTGCAGGAAATTGAACTGAAACCCAGTACAGTAGTTAAAACCAAAGTTCCTATAAAGTATAATCATATACTTTATAGGAACTTTGGTTAAAACTATCTTGCTAACTTAAAAGGCTGCGGCTAAAGTTACGAGACCGAAACTTTTTTCGCCATTATTAAATCATATTTTAAGCCTAACTAACCTTAACCCTAACTTTAATCCTAAACTCAAGCCCTAACACAAAACATAAAAAAGTTGGTCAAGATGAGCACAAAAATTTACAAACCCTAAAACTTAATCCTAACTACTCATTTAACCTTAGTCCAGAAACGGGCCTGCTTCTAAGGTTTCGGTCACGTATGCTGTAACCTTAGCTACTTTAAAATTGAAAGAGCATAGACTACTAGCATTAATACTACAAATATTTAAGCATTTTGTTATGAAGCATTAAATCAATTGTTGCATCGCAAAGAGATTAGAGTGACGTTTTAAATTTTAATTTGTTTATCAATAATTGACCTCTTTATTGCAACTGGATTTTAAAGTAGACCCGGATCGGAATGGAAGTAAGTGGAATAAATTGGAGATATCTCAATTTCTAGACGTGATAGAAAAGATCCGACTGCAGATTTGGGCTCAGCACACCTGAAACACTGGGAAATAATTGTTTTTTGCGGCATAACATTTTGCTGTTGACCAGTTATCGTTATACTTTTGAAGCAATGTTTTGTGACTGTAGCCATTATAAAAATTGGGTTTAATTTGAGCTAAATTAATTCAATTATATCAGTGAGCTAAACTGGTAAAAATTTTTACTGATATTTAATAGTTGCATTTACGGTTAGGCAAAAAAACTCATGTGGCTGCAAGAAGCTCTAAAAAGTACCGATTTTGCGATATATCGTTATCAAATGCGGCAGGTTACTGATGTTATTATATAATTTTTCGTGGTCTGCTGCTTTTGTTTCGATTACATCAATGTACCGCTTGCCCTCTCGCGAAATCGTCTAAGAAAAAATGGCAAGAAATGGAATTGAGCAAATTGTTGGGTTTGTACCCATGACCAGGTGAGTTTTGTTTCTTTACTATTTTTAAATTAATCCTGTGACTGAAACTTATATTTTTTTCTAGTTCTCACAACCTCTCGTGGAATTGAACTCGTTTTATTCTTATTTATCGAACTTTGACCTCGATGGCTTAAATGAAGCGGAAGTAAGAATGATTCGCTTTATTTTCGTTTTCAAAAAGGCTTTACAAAAGCAAAACGTGTTTTTGTTTATAAGCAAAGAACATACAAAGAGACAGCGCGGCCGCCATCGTCGTCGCTCCGTCAGTGTCAGACAATCAGATGGAGGAAACGACAACAGCGTGTCAACAGGACGAACATAAACTATCTTGTCATTCAGCAATTGGTTCAGAATATAAACTTGTTCTTTTATCCGACATTAAGCTTCTTAAAAAAACAGTCCATTAAAAGCTTACAATCGTCTTTAAACTAAAAGAGAAAATGCAATCGCATAGTTAAGAGAAACTCGCTGCAAACAAAATACGGGAGACATACGGTGACATTACAAACACAGCACAAGTAACAAACTGTAATTATGTTTTGTAGAAAAGCGATTTTCTACCTATTTGCAAGTGAAAAATGATGGAAGTATTTGTTTGTTTGTTTTTTTATATAGCCATTCTTGTGTACATACAAATGAACAAGGTAGATAACAAATTACGATATTTAAAAGCGAGAAGAATCTAAAGGCAATTTACAATTGCATTTCGACTTGGCCTCGAAAAGAAACAAAGCAAATCAAAAATGAACATTAGTTAAAGAGAGAGAGAAAGAGAGAGAGAGAGAGAGAGAGTGAAAAAGTCCAGAGATAAAAAAAATATTTCAGTGAGTGCCGAGAAAAGATCGAATTGAAACACCAACTAAAAGATGGTGACACTCCGGGACAGAGTGCGGTATCACGTGATCAAAGCCCCGGTATGACAAACAATCCGACTAAATCAATACCCTTGAAGTCGATTTTACACGGTCACTCGATTAGTGATGACTGCAAAACACTCAAAATTGGTCTAACGTAAAACAAAATGGCAGCTCGAATGACGAAACAATAACAAAAGTACCCAGTCATGTTTCGATACGATACAAACAAAAAAGAGAGTGGAGTCGATCACGGCGCTCGACGTCCGGAGACAAAGAGACGGGAAAATATTGCAACTCGAGTGATTCCGTTCAGGAAAAAGCAAAAACAGATCATGAACCGCGAAAAAAACCCGCCGGGATTTTTCGGACACAAAATAAATTTAATTTAAAACCCGTTCAATCAAATGGCCTTGCGTGTGCACTTGAAGAGGAATACTTCGTCATTCGAAGTCAAGGTACAAAACAAGTACTTCGATTTAAGACTTGATAAGTTAATTGCAAATAAATTGCTAAAAATAATATAGTCGGCTTTCAAAAACAACATCAAGTTGGTTTCCTTTGTTCTGTATATTTATGATGGTGTTATTCATCTTTCTATCAATTAATTTAATGGAATTTGGTCTATATCAGTTTTAGCGTTTAGAAACGTATAGAAAACATAAAATACAATTAAATGATTGTCGAAAAATCATCCTATTATCATCAAAGCGACTTCCTTTTTTGAAATTTTTTTTTCGAACGTTTTCAAACAATTAAAGATATTGGGATGACAGAGTTTTGTTTAAACATTGGTCGATAAATAATTAGCAGTAGAACAGAGCAGTGGACCTTACGACGGACTTTTTTTGCTTAAATCACGAAAAATGTAAATTTCTTTTTTCGTCGTCTAATGACACAACAAGAAATACAAGCGAAGCGTGGTGCCGCTATTGCTTCGTGCATATAAATATTATAAGGCAACTGCAATTCATAAACAAGGTCCTCACGTCGGGGTCACGTGTCCTCGATCACAGTAGGTTCTCCTCGAATTTCTTCATTATATCAGACTGCTGGTATATATCGATCTGACCCGACATCTGTTTGCGCCGTAGTCGCTGTTGCTCGCGCATCTCTGCGATCTTGTTCTGACGGGCCGTGTCGGTTCCGTCGCTAGGCGGAGGTAAGTGGGGGAGGGCAGCTTGCTGGCGTGCGTTCTTCATCTCCTCTTCCATTCGCTCTCTGTTCGAAACAAAAATCAGGTTGAGTTAGGCAAAATGTAAACGGGTGAAGCAGCTGGGGCGTGGCAGTAGTTCGGTTTTCAATTGAAACAAGTTGAACGCCATTTTGATTTATTTTCAATAAAATATCTGTTAATTTGTGTTAAATCGAATATAACTTTTAAATATAAAAAAGCAAATTTTTCTTTTAAACCAAAGCCGTTATTAAACTCGCAACAAGATTTAAGCAAATACACAGTCAGCAGCATGGCTGAGTGGTTAAGAGCGCCGTGATTGTGATCGACTTGGTTTCGGTTCAAAACCTATTCGCGCTATTCTGTTGTGTCCTTGGAAAGACACTTTACGGTACTTGCCCCTGCTTGACGGTATTGGCAAGCAGTTCTAAATTTCAATCATATCTCTACAAAACTAAATAACTAAAAGAAAACTTTAACCCAATAGCAGTATTTTTGGCATCTCCGAAAGCAGGTCGAAATAATTGCTTGTCCTAGGTATTTGCGCCTCCATCGCTTTCCTGCGTGTCCGAAGAATGAATAATAAATGAAAATGAACGTTATTGTGCCATCTTGCATACCTTTGTTTCGCTTGTTCCATCTTTAGCCTTTCTTTTTCTTGCTGTTCCTTTTCAAGACGCCTTTGCTCTTCCAAAAGAGTACTCATCCTCTTTCTTTCTTCAGCTTGCTTTTTAAAAGTCTCGAAACTTAAGGCGGCATTGGTGGCGCGGGGAAGTTGTGTGGCGCCACCTTGCGATAACGGACCGGCGGGCACGTGTTTTGAGCCCCAACCAAGCTTTATCCAAGCAAGGTGCGATTTGACTTTGACGTCAGCGGACTGCAAGCAAGATGATAATAAACAAATGTCAAAAAACCTAATCAATAAAGCAAGTCTTGCATATGTTGAATTGAGAATTCACTAAATCATTGGTTTCCAACCTAGGGGTCGCGACCCCACGTGGGTTGTTTGACTTTCTTCTGGGGGTTGCAAAAGCTTTTGATAAACGATATAAAACGTAAAAGTTTTAATAAAAACATTTATAATTATTAGTTAATTAATTAAAAGTTATAAGTTTACTTAAAATTATTAATTGATATTTGATTTATGGCTAATAATATCGGAATCTTAAACAAAAAACTTACTTTAAACTTGTTGTGAAAAAAATTCTAAACATTACTATTAAATACAAATAGTTTATAACGTTATTATACAGAAGAGAACAAGCTTCGCACAATGTTCATTGCGCGGCGTAGGCAAACAAAAGTTTAAAAAGGCACCAAAATTGTTGAGCACACACAGGCAAAAGCAAGCATACAAAAAAATTCTGCTGTGTCACAAAACAGTTCTTAAGACAGTCTATTGCCGTACAGGAAGTTCGTATGCTATTAACAGTGAATGAGATTGATTAATTTCAAGAATTTTTATGTAGGTAAAAATGCTTTTTAGATTAAGGACGCCAGCAGGAAGTCGCAGATTCAATTTTTGCACGAAAGATTGAAAAGGCTATCGCCTCTTTCGGCTAACTTAGACTCATTTCTTTTGCTGAAAGTCGCACCCTTTTCCAATGATAGGTGAAAGAGCGATCTCGGTTAGAGAAGCGCTGGGCTGTAAGTAAAGAGGTACAGTGTAGTTGTCAAGATAAGACTTAAGTTGCCGTGAGAGAGAGAAGTTTGTGTAAAAGCTTTTATCCGTCATAATATTTCATTGGCCTCTTGCTATATCATTAATCCTGTTCATGCTTGTAGGTGCACCTGCCTATACAAATGTAATCCAGGTCTTGCAATATCGTTAATTTAGCAAGTGAAGTTTAATTCAGCGTTTCTTTAACAGTTCAATAAAATTTTAAACGTTTGAACCTATAAAGGGTGGTAAACAAGGGGAGAACAAGGGGTGAACTAGCAAAGGCAGAGTTACCATTAGAACACCCCAAAAAATAAACACAGCTAACTAATCAAAATGAGGGGGCATCAGAACTTGCAAGCTGTAGCTGTATTAAAATCTGTTTTTCGGACAACGTCAAGTGAAGACAAAAATAAATAAATAATAAAAGACCTTTACCTTGTGTCCAAAAAAAGGTCGTATTCATTTTTCGAAAATAAAGTGAAGTTCTGTTTTGGTGGAATGACATGTCAGTGAATAAAATAAAATTAAAGAAGCACCAAAAAAAGGGGTAAACAAAACCAAAAAAAGTTTAAGAAGCACTGCCTTTAGTTTAAATATCAGCAACGTGCCTGAAAAGGAGGAAGGTCGTATTTATAAAAAATGCGATCAGATATCTTATCACGTATCAGCATGTTCTATAAAGATGATGCTACACTTAAGAGCAGTCAATATCCCTATAAAATGACTCAACTACAAAAGAGAAAACTTTGTCTGCATATTGGTCAATAATCAGCCATTTGATTTTTTTGCCTTTTCCATCGACATGGCTGTGTGAAAATAGCTTCTCTGCATTGCTGGGAATAAAGGACAGGACCAGGATTAAACAAATTGTATACCAGATCTATCGTGTGCTTTGATAACAACAAGGCCACGCATAAATAAACTTATGCCCAAGATGCAAGCCTAGTCATTAGTTTTCATTTAACAGAGTTGATTATTTTTTTTTTTTTTTCTTTTAATAGGCTACTACAAATGTATTAAATAGTCTACATATGCCACTATACCTAAAAAAATTATTTTTAAAAGAGGTCGTTAAGTTCCATTGGATGGCTAAAATGGGTCGTGGTATAAAAAAATGGTTGAAAACCACTGCACTAAATAAATTCGAAAATGGGATGTCAGTCGAAAGATAATATTGGCACGAAGTGAAATTGTTACAAGCTGAAAATTCTCGTACGTCATGACGTCAGGCAGGATACTTCAATGCTTACATGACGAAACAGTAAGTGTAATTTCGCAAACGGCGCGAACGTGCCATCAAAGCAGATCATTAACAAACCCTAACTGATGAAGCACCGCAAAAAAGTATAAAAATAACTTGTACAAAAACAAGTTTAAGCAACGAAAGTAATGAAACAAAACTCCCACCTTCTTTTCAGCACTTTGAGTTTCGTTGAGGGATGGAAGAGTAGGTTTTACGGGAGCCTCGGCGTCATTCGCTTGGGTTTGATTCTCGGTGGCTAGATCGATTCTCGACAAGTAATTATCAGTAACGACTGCAGCAGCTGCAGGGGGTGCAAGGGAGGACGGAGGTTTTCCCATCTGCAAGGAAAACGTATAAGTAGCGGTTGTTGTAACAAACAAGCGAACCTGACACTTACCGCAGGTGCGCCTAAAAGGACGCTGTTGGCTTGGGAGGGAGGCGCAACATCGACGGGGGCAGCGACGGATCGCTGTTGCTGGGGTAAGGCGGGGGCCATAGCAGTTGGGGGTGCAAGAGTCTGGAAAACGAGAAAAGACGAGAATACAGAATGTAAAAATCATCAAATGTGTAATAGCACGTCAACCGTGCACATTACAAACCTGGGCTGATTTTGGGGCCGCCGGCATCTGAACAGAAGAATCGCCTGGCCCATGTTTATTGTGATATGAGGGGGGTAACTGAAAACAAGCTTGTGATTAATATTCAATCGAAATTATGGTTAATATTCAATAGACATAAATTATAAACTTTGAAGAAAGTTAATATTCAAAACCAGCCGAAATAAGTCTGACCTAAGCAATCAAAATTTCGAGTAAACTTGAAGACATCGAAGTGAAACGCTTACCACAGTAGATTGAAGCGGCTGTTGCTGCGATGGGATAGGGTGGTGGTTGTTTTGATTATCGAGCTTTTCTGTTTCTATAAAATTATATGTAAATAGTCTACGAATTTTAAAAGTTGATTTTAAACGTGCGCAATTATAACCAGGAGCAAAACAAGCGCTGCTAACTGATGCCGACTTTATACCGCCGCTGCTAGCGCCACCCATGTAGTGTAATGGAGCCGGATTGCAAAAAACCTTGCATTGCGGTTTTACTGATAAAACTAAACGAATGTCTGCGAAGTTTAGCAAAAATTTCATTTCGTGAAGCACTTGCAAACGAAGGGAATTTCCCGCTTAAAACTTTTGTATTTTAAATAGGTAATTGCCGCCGAAGCAGAGGCAAAACAACAATCGCAAACTGTTTATATGTGAAATGTCACGACACTTCGTGGCTCAGACGAAAAAACAATCGTAAAATCGTATAGTTTACTCTTAAAAAACTGCACAGAAGAAGCAAAGCGATACCTGAATCACTCGAAGCCGATGAACTGGAGGAAGAGGAATCGCCCGTGTCCGATCGCTCTCCTCCGGAGGAGCTGCTCGATGTATCCGACAATCGACTTCCAGAAGATGGATTTGTTTTATCTGAACAAATTTTTCAATTGCTCGCAAAAGCAAAAAATTAAAATACAATGGGTCGCGATAGGGCTGGAAACTCACTTTTTTTCGGCTTTTTCGTTAAACCAAGCTTACTATTGACATCTTCTAGCCTTTTTTCGAGCTCTTCCTTTTTCTTCTGAGTAACTTGTTGCTTTGTGTTTTTTTTTGCTGCAAATAAATCGACTAAAAGAAGGAGCAAAGGAAAAGCTATCAACGCAAATTAAGCTAAACTTAACAAACTGCAACTGACAAATCAAAGCAACTCAGGGCAACACCGCGGCAAAGCCTCTTCGCAGCGGGTCACTTACTATAAGGCTTACGAGGTTTTTTCTTCAAGCAGGTGCTCACGTATTTCTCCAGTTCGCGCAGAGTCGACGGCTTCAAAGTCTCAAAATCGATTTCAATCTCATCCGGGTTCGAATCCTTCAGCGACGGCTCGCGAGTCTGCATCGCGACACGAAAGTTATCACATGCTGGTGTTTCCAGTCAAAAACTTACAAAAAAGCCCACCGTCTATTAATCGACACTCGTAACATCAACTAAATAATTCGAACTGAACCTGTATGATGTGAAACACCCTCCACAGCTTGTCTCCGGGAAGCTTGTTTATGTCGAGCGACAGCTGACGGTTCTCGTCGTACGTCATCGGCTTGGCAACTTCGCTGTCGTCGTCGAACTTATCGCTCTCGTACCGGTAAACGTCGGCTGGTTTGTCGCCTGTCGGCTGCGGTTGGGCCGGGTTCGGTTGAGCCGGTTGCTTCGTCGATTTTCTAAAGAAAATCACTTTGTTCCAAGATTTTATAAATAACATGGGATATTTTGGATAATACTAGAAACCAAACTGATATACTGTAATACAATCATACAGGTGCAGTTTGGTTTCTAGTACTTTGTTTTAAACTGGAAACGTTGACTGGTGCGAGTTGCATTAAATCGAACGCAACGCGAAACACTTTTCTTCATTTAACTAATGTTTTTCAGTTTTTTTTTTTTTTATGAAGACAAGAACTTGCAACGCTCTAAATCAATTTGACCAACACGTCAACTTGGGTAAAGGGCCAGTAGCTTGTAGACGTAGCTAAAATATATCAATAGTAGAATCCAACAACAAAAAAAGCCTACTTTTTTCTTCCCTTGGTTAAAGGCTCTGATGCAACACTGGATGCGACAGGCAAAGTTGCAGGAGGAGCAGGATTGGGAGGCATTGCCGAACTTGCTCCGACTTTATTCTTCCGTTTCGTTTTCTCTACTTTAGGCTGAAAAGCAGTTTAGAAGTTAAGTCCAAACCCAAAACTTACGCTCGTAAGCACAAATGTATAGTATTACACGAGTATTTACTTAAAAACAGTCTTTAAATAAGGGGTTCAAAATGGTGCATGCGAAAGAATTGTTAAGTGACGACCGATTGGAAAAAAACAAAAGCAACAATAGCAAATGTTACACCTGCTTGTGCTTTTTCTTCTTTTTTTTCGTCTCATCGCACAGAAGAGCTTCTTGCTGCTGAGTAAGCTGGGAGAGTTGAGCGTGCACCATTTTCAACTGTAACAACAAACATTGGGTCACTACCTGACCCAAGTGGGAAAGTTTGGTACGGGGCCACACGTAGCAAAAGACGACTTACTTGCTCCTGAAGAGCCGCGAGTTTTATCGTTCTTTCGTCATCTTCGCTTTCCGATGATGACGAAGATGAGGAGGATGAGGAAGAGGATCGCGAGGCTGACTCTTCCGGCTCCGTGTGATGCTTGTGATCCTTCGGAATGGAAGCAGCAGGAGGAAGAACTACAAGAGGAGGACCACTGGAGGACTTCGGCTCATCGGGCATCTTAGCGTACCTAAGACAAAACAAGTCAACGTAAAGAAACGGAGAGTGACAGGGCCCTTAATAGCATGGTGAGTTTAAGAATTTATAAAAGCGCAACCTGACCAATACGACTGCTTTACTTACCACGTTTCAAAGAGGTCGGAGAGTTTTTTTGCCATTGCGACCACGTCGTGATCCGGGGGGCTATACTTGTAACAATTGGTAATTATTAAACGCATGTCAAACGCGAACTCGCCGGCCGTCTCGTATCTCCTGCAAACCAATTCAACTTCACTGCAAATCACCGCTGATTGCTTCCTTCGAAGCTGAGCGAGAATGCTGCGGCGCTCAAACGATCGAAGAATCGAACGCGACGCTCACCTTTCTTCCAGCTTCGTTTTTATCGTGCCAAGATCCATGGGATGCTTGATGACGTCATAGTAGTTGTGCAAGCCCAACGTCTCGGCGTCCACTGCTTTGTAAAAAGGCCAGCAGAAGCTCTATGAAATTAGTATCGTCGATTGTCAAACTATTCGGCAAGAGTTAGCGAACATTCAACAAACTCACGGCGTGTCTCTTGGAAAATAATTCCTTCAGGAGAGTACTGCAGTATTTTAATTGCTCGTTTAACTTTGTTCCCTTGGTTTTTTTCGGCTGAGACTCGCCCTGAAAACATACGAAAAAAACTTAAACCAAACTCAAAACACTGTATTATTTCTCAACCATATTCAGCTTTTAAGCAATAAATATTTTAATTGTACGTGTGCTATCAACCAGGCGTTAAAGTTAAGTAAAGTCACGGCCTGTACGAAACGTAAAACATTGGGAGCCAACCGTATTAAACTCTAAAAACACAAGAGCAATAACTTAAAAGCTATCACTTGTGATGGGCATAACATGCATTTTATCAACAACTTATCCAAAAAAACCAAACGCGATAATTAAAACACGACGCTTTATACTGTATCAATCGCTACACAAATCGCCGGTAATCCACTTCTGCTATAAATGAAGTTGCTTACGAACTACTAACGCAAATATGCGCTTTTTAAAAAGTCTCGAACAATGCGAATATCTGCTCGACGCCGCAAAAGTCAAGTTATTCATGCAAAGTAAACTTCGCTTCTAACGAATACAATCATGCAAACGCTTTGACATCGAAGTTTGTTCAAATTGTTAGTTTCTGCGGTTACGTCTTTATTTATGCAAAAACTTGCAAGACGCAAGTGGTCTGAAACTTTAGGCCTAAATAAATTAGTGACGACCAAAAAAAATTATTATATTCGAAAAGTGCGTTATGGCAGCATCTACGGTATGCACTGAAGCCTTCACTTTCAATCAATTGACTGCATGTGTCAACCGGTAACCAAAAAAGGTACCTCAGTTTGTCAAAATTTGTTCGAAAACATTCGTAAAGACTTAAGAAGTACAAATAGACAAGATCAAGAATATTTGGATTAGTTTAGCATCCTGGTTTACGTAAAATGAAATCTGCCAATATATTGCGTCAAGGACAAGTCAACTCCACAATCCGCTAAATGTTTCGCAGCTTTGTCTCCAACATTTTGATAGAAAAAAAAAGCAAAAACACTAATCGCTACAATTACTTATCACTGGGACAACCAAAAGTCAATAAAGTCAAATTTTTTCTGCCTTGTTTAGAAGTGATGAAACGCCCACAAACTAAATTTCAGGTTGATGCGATGAGAGGTTTCAAAGTTATTAAGTCAAGAAAAATTAAAAATTTAGGGTTAGGTCAAAAGAAAAGTTTGGCACATTTTCTTTTCGACATTAATTATTTAAGTGTCACGACTCACGAATAAATTAGGTAGGTTGTGCTAGGCTAGATTTTGCCGTTTGGATTAATTGATTTACCAGAATTGTTTTCAAATGTCTCAGCCTTCAGTTGGTCTATTGTGCAAATTGTGACGTAATAGTTTTGTATTGCCAACTAATGGGCGATTGAATATTAAGTAGACTAGGCGTGGAAGGCAGGTAATGTGGTCTTCCTTCTAGGTTAGTTAAATACTCAAGTCATTTTGCATACAGTGTTGAGTTTTAGTTTACTAGTGTTTTCGTTTGCTTTTAGCTATCATGCCTAAGGTTAAGCAATTATATTCTTCCAAAGTTCGTAGTATACTGCATGAATAAGCTTCTGAGTTTACCTCAACACCTAAAGGTAAACTTTTTTGCAAAGTCTGTGATAGCATAGTGAAATGCGACAAAAAGTTTATGGTGGATTCACACCGCGGCAGTGCAAAACACCAAAGAGGCTTCTTACATGAAAAGGCAGGTACGCAAACATTTCTTAAAACTCCTATACCGGATTTTGCAAAAAAAGTTATTAAGGCGTTTCTTTGTGCTGACATACCATTGCACAAGTTGAGAAATAGCCACCTGTCATCTTTGTTTAAACAGCTTGGTAATCCGTTACCTTCCGAGGGAAAATGTCGTTCGAAAGTTGAGAAGTTAGCTGAAGAAGAAGCCTTACGATTGAAAGATTATTTGAAAGACCAAGAAATGTTTATGGTTGTGGATGAGAGTGACATAAATGGCAAAGACTTCTTGAATATCTTAGTTGGCAAGTTGACAGCTCCTGAAAAACGTTACTATTCAACTGTAAGACTCTTTCGCAGTCTGCGAACAGTAACATCGTAACTCGAAAAATTGACGATGCAGTTCACTTTCTTGGTGTTGCACGACAAAACTTTTGCTTGTTGTTAACCAACAGAGCGAGATACATGACTGCTGCTGGAGTCCTGTTAAAAACACTATATCCCAGGCTCTTCCAAGTAATATGCATGGCTCATCTTCTGCATAATTGTGCTATGAAAGTGAGAGCTAACTACCCTGCTGTTGATGAGTTGGTTGCCAGGGTAAAAGCAGTGACCACTAAGAACAGGTCAAGAAGAGTTTTTTTTACTTCCATTGGCCAACCTCCACAGCCAGTTATAACTAGATGGGGCAGTTTGTTGACGGCTGCTTTCTATTACTCAAGAAATTTTCCAGAAGTAAGAAAAATTTTGGAAGGCTTCCATGATGGTGGTGTCCTCGTGCGGCGTGCTCAAGAGGCTGTAAAAGCTCCCAACTTAGCTACTCAACTTGTAGAAATAGAGGAGCAGTACAGTGCACTAGTTGACACAATTCAGAAGATGGAAGATAGCCGTTGCACCATTCGATAAGCTTACCAAAATATGACGTTCCTTGACTTTGGTGTTGATGGCTGCAAAATTGGAAGATATATTCAAGAAAGAATGTCAAGGAATGACATCAACTGCATTGTGAAAATGGGACAAGGTGATATTTCGCGACATTTGTACAGTCTTTTAAGCAACTCCCAAGCAACCTCTGCGTCAGTAGAGAGAAGCTTCTCTATTTTACGAAAACTTCTGGCGAGAGACAGAAACTTTAAAGACGATAAGGTGAGGCACTACTTGATGCTGAAGTACAACACCGCGTAATCCTGTCATTGACTTCAGGATAGTGAAAGATACTGCATACTCATCTCTTGTTCTTTTTCGAACAACTTTCGTTGCCTGTTTCTTACCTGTATAGTAGTTTGCTTGAGTCTTTCGTGTTTTTTCGTTTTTATGTTATTTCATTGGAAACAAGAAGACTTTCTTACTAAAAGTTTGATTTCTAATAAAATTTTTGCATTTTGCACAGTTGCAAGCGCATGAACTTATTGGCCAAAATAAGGTCAAAATTTGTAAAATTTTAAGTCAAAATTTCAAGATTTTTTGGTTAAAAATTGGTTGCCCTACTCATCACTCACCGCTTCACCCGAGTCCAAATCACGTGATCGCGGCGGCCGAATCATCCGGCCTGAGCTCTCTCGGCGGCCGACCGACTGAAGCCGGCCGGGGAGACGATTCGAGGCGTCGGTCGACTCCCCCTCTTCGAAAACAACCGATGAGTCGTTGTGGAAAGTACTGTTTTCGTGAGGAAGAGCGGCTGACGGAATTTTGCCAGGAGCAGTTGCAATGGCTGGAGTGGTAGTATTCGCTTTTCTTTTAACTCCTCTTTTTATTTTGGAATGCGACGCGTTCGCACCGGATGAAGACTGAAGCAAAAAAATCGATTGAGGTTGAAATGCGCGTTTGACAGTTTTTTAAAAACTCGTCACCATCGAAAAATGATTCAAATCAAAAATAGAAAATATTATATGATAAAAAGTGGGGAAATCTAACCTGCGCGTGAGAGTTGTTGATTTGTACTATCGGTGAAGCAGTTAAGGTAGGAGCTGCAGTACCGCTTTCGTCATTTGCAGGGGCATAAAGCGATTGAGGTTCTTCGAGGGGGATCGCGTTGCCTCGAGGCGTGTCATTGCTCGACGACACTGTCTGGTTAATGCTTAAGTCGCTGGTTCGCTTCCGAGTGACGGTTCCGCCGCCGCGAACCGCTTTGCCTTTTGCCTTCTTTCCTTTGGTCGGCACATCGATTTCGACCTCGGAAACAGGCATGTCTTTCAATTTCTCAAGGAAAATCTTTTCCAAGGTCCTAGCCATCAAAACGACGTCGTCAGTCGGCTGCAAAGCAACGATAGAGGTTGGAGTTATTTTTTTTCTTTTACTGTTAACGTGGGTATGCACTGACGGCAACAGTTTCATGGGGGTTCACACAGGCTACAACAGTTTTGCTGTGGTTAATCCCCAAACATTACAGTTCTATGCGGGTTCACATTGATTTCAACTGCTTCAAACCAACTTGTATGGTTTCAGTGCTAAATGTCGCTTTTTTACTTTTTATAAAAGTCACCCATAAAATTCGTATTAACGTGGTTTGACAGTAGCCAAATAACTAAATATTAAAGAGTAATAGCAGCCAACACTTAATCAAGATAAGTCTATTATATCATCTAACCTTAAAAATATTTTAAATTAAAATTGAAATTGAAATTGAAAACGCATGGATATTGGACAAGCACTTTTCAAACACATACTTTTCAACAGCAAACGAAACCAAACATTTATGAAGTAAGTTTATAAAAATTAAAAGTAAAACAAAAGTTATTTTGATACTAAAATATTAAACCATACATTACCATGTTGTATATATAGCAGTTGGAAAACATGAGATTGAAATCTTGAATACATTCTTTCCCAGCAGTATATTGATATGAATCAAGTTTTTTCTTTATTAAAGACAAATCCATTGGATGTTTGATAATATCAAAATAATCCTAAAAACTTTAATATGTAAATGACAGATACAGCAGGTTTAGCAACAAACAAGTAAAAATATGCTACTTTTTAAAAAACAATTTTTATATCAAAGAAAACAATGTATACTAATTATCAATTCATAAAAATTATTTTGAAAAATATATGTATTAGTGTTAAATGCATGTATGGGATAATTTTACTAAAACACTTTAATAAACTTTGACTAAAATAAAATAAACAAGTTGACCATTTACTAATCAAAAACTCAAACAAAAGCAAAAGATTTTGGTCAATAAACCAGTCAAATAAACATAAAAAATCAACAATGAAAGCTGCCATCAAGTGTAAGAAATACGTATAAAAATTACACAAACACAAAAATTGAATTAATGTAAAATCAATATGCAAATATCTTCCTTAAAAATCTTCATTATTTAGTAGGTTGTAATGAATTTTATAAAGATGTTTTTTTGTATAGCACTCATGTCAAATATATGAGTGAAGTTATTGTTTCTTTATTTCAACACTAGTAACTTACCGACAAATTCAATTCAACAGGGTCTACAGGAGAGCGAAAAGGCCAAGAAAAGTGATTCTTCAATAAAGCAGGATAAACAGTTTTTTTTAGATAGAGCAACTGATTTGTTAACCGACGAGATTGAGGTGCCTGGTTGGCTCCATCTTCTGTCATCGCTTCAACAGAAACCTCAGTCTGAAAAAAACAAAATGTCTACCAACTTTTCCAAAATGATACTCCTACAATGGTCTCAAGATGAATAAAAAAAAAGCAAAGCATTTACTTAAATAAAAAAGGGATGTTTTAATTAAATTACATTATTAAAAATTTGGTACGATTTAGTCAAAAATAAACAAAATTAAAAATAAATATTATTTGGTCATATATTCTTCCAAAAACTATTTAAATACAACTATTTTCTTAATCTGATGTTTGAAGCTTAGATGATGATTATACTTTTGTGACAAAAAGATTTTAAAAAATAGTAAAATTAGGCACTAGACACTCTTAATTAGGCCAAGCATAATTCCTTTTTACCGCAGAAAAAAAAAATTTATCGCAAAGATCTTTCAGTCTCCTTTTCGAATATGTTTTTATCATAATATGAAGTAAATAAATGTATTATTTTATTTACCGTTTGTTGTTAGGCTTATGCTAGAGATTGTGAGAGAAACAGAAAATTGTGCACTAAAGTTGACTATTTTTTATTTGGGCACAAGCTTTTGTGGGCTACTGCTCACTTCAACAGGTGCAAACTGATGAAGTGAGCAGTAGCCCACGAAAGCTTGTGCCCAAATAAAAAATAGTCAACTTTAGTGCACAATTTTCTGTTTCTCTCATTTGATTTGAAAAGTTGACACGGCTCCCCCAATTCTATTCCTTGTAATTCTTCGATGCTAGAGATTGTGTTTTCTTTCATTTTATTTGACTTGCAATTTTTAATACTTTTAAATTTCCAAAATAACCAAACATTTTTTTTTTTTTTTTTTGATGCAAAACATTGCTGTAAGTTTAGTTCATTTCCAAGTAATTTACAATAAAAATAAATAAATAGAATGTAATAGATAAACGCTCGTATATTACAAATAAAAGTTAGATACCCAGTAGATTAGCTTAATCACCTGGCTATGAATAATTTGACAGAAGCAGCAGATCCAGCCTTTCAGCTCTATTTCTCCTGCATTTGCTTTGTCGTAATCTTCGGCCGAAACATTGGAATTACACGAGCGATGTTGCCATCGGGAACAACATTCACATTCAAGACCCTGGTCTTCAAACTTTACGTAATTTTTGCAAACCGTACAACAGTCCATTTCAGGAATTTGTTTTAAAATGTTCAACGGTAATTTTAAAATGTTTTTGGCTTTCTCAATTGATGAGGTTTTTCAGATCTTTCTGGTTTTCATGGTTTTTTTGTTTCAATCCGGATAAAAATTGAAAAAGTTATTTCAACGCAACTTCTCAATCAAGTTTAGATAATTCCTTATTCGTACTGTTAAATTATACTTTGTTTGAAATCTTTGAAACAAAAGAAAAGCTGCAACATTTTGTTTTGACGACCGCACGCAAGTAATTAACAGATTAAATTTGCTTTGCAATCAAATTCAATGGAAAAAGAAAAAAACAGTTGTTGAAGAATTTACAAGAACTCTTTTAAATCAAAACTAAGAAGACCTTATAATTGTAAACGTCTTTTTACAATTATTTTTAAAAGTTGTTGGACACATTGTAACATTAACTAAAAAGTATAAAAATTAATCACAAAAAAACGATAATAATTTAGTTGCCACAAATTTCAGAATTAAATCAAATAAAAAAACTATAATTTACTGTATTTCTTAACTATTAGTTGAAATTGTTTTCAATAGGCCATTTACGTTATCACGTATATTTAAAGCTTGGCGCAACATATTTTAACAATAATATCAATATGTTCGCTTCAAATCTTCCAAACAAATGTTACGTTTATTCAAGCGTCTTGAAAAGTTTTTATTGTTTACAAGAATAGTAATTTTTTTCCATTACCCGTAATAATTTTATTTTATTTTTGTTACTTTTTATGTTAAGCAAATATTTTTCTAATTCTTTTTTTTTAAATTGTACTAGCATAATAAAATATGCTTATGTTTTGCCATATTCTAATAAAAGTTACTTTTTTCTAAATCAGTTCAAACAAAAATTATACAAACACATAGAAAACTCTATCAAACATTTCACGCAAATTGATCATTCCCGCATAGAACTTCTGACAGGTTTGAACATTAATACAATGCTACGTTCATTTTGAACTCTCTTATTTCACTTTTGCTTCGGTTTGCTTTCTAAAAGATTACATTAATTGATTCTGTGAATTAGTGCAAAAGCTTTTACCTTAAAAACAATCATCCTTTTTTTTACATTAAAGTGGGTCATAAACGTACGAAAAACTTTTTCTCACGAGGCAGCACATGAGCACAATGACGTACTGTTTTTTAAAAAAAGCTGTGGATTTTTTGTTCCTACAAAATTTTATTCAACTGTCATGTGTTTTAGAACGTCAAGTTTCTAAAATATGTATGTCTAAATGAGCAACAGGTTTAAATCAAAATAACATTTTATTTTATTTTTGAAAATGCCAAGTCAAACCTTAAATTTATCTTTCTAATGTAATTAATTGTCATTCTAATAAATAAAAGGGCAGCTGCTGATGCACGCGTGTCTGTTTGTTTTTGAGCGCTACAATAGATCGCTGGCAAACTGTTCATTGTTTTGCTTTTTTTTCGTTTTCTTATGATTTCAGATAAATTTAAACATAACTTTTTCGTTACTCGTTATCGCAGCGTGGTCGAGTGGTTAAAGCACCGGACTGATAATCAACATGGTCTCGGTTCAAAACCCACTTGCGCCATTCTGTTGTGTCCTTAGGAAAGACACTTTACGGCACTTTCCTCTGCTTGGTGGTCTTGACAAGCAGTTTTAAATTACAGTAATATCTCTACTAAATTACTAGCGGACAGCAATATCTTGGCATCTCCGAAAGCACCTATGTATAGCGTCTCCTTCGCTTTCCTGCGAGTCAGGAGGATAAATATAGAGATAAAAATTAAATAAATAAAATACTTAGTAAAACTTTAGGTTTTATTTTTTTTCACCAGTTAATATTTAATCGTCCAGGGAAACCCTATTAAACAACATTTAAAAATTGTTTAGCGATAATTAAAACGCTGTTAAACAAATTTTAAAACTTAATTATGAAGACTTGATTGTGCATCAATTAGTAATTTAAAAAATAATTTTCGTTTTTATTTATTTTTTACCAAAGTTCTTGGGGGATTATAAAAAAACAACACTCTTACTTCAGTTACAAATCAGTAATAAAAAAACACAAAAAAAAACAAGACATAAATAAATATAATCAAAAAAGCATATTCAAAATAATTTTTTATACTAAATGGTTTCTTCGTATAATCATTTGATATCGACCTAGTTACTGCTTTCTATTTTAAGTGTTGTCACCATTGCATAGGTAAGCGCCATGACCCAATTTTTTAAATTTGCAATAGCCCATGAAATAAATTCCCTTTACCAAGACACCCCGGAAATAATTCAGATAAGCAAGCATACATTTCGTGTTATTCTGTTCGGAGGTCGTAATGTTTGCACTGAGTCCATAAAACAACAATCTGAACATTGGGACCACCTGGATAAGGATGAAGATGTTGAAAAATGAGGGTTCTCAATATTTATCGGTTTAAATGGTCCCTTATGGTACCTTAATTTTTTATACGTAAATTTGAAATTCACTTATGAGTATCTTTGGGATTCCTTGCAATAACCTTTGCAATCCGAAGAAGGATGGCGGCATTCGATTGAAAACATAGTTTGACGTAAAATTTGACTTTGCCCGAAATTTCTACGTTGAATGCAATTTAATCGTAAGCCATCTAACTGATTTTTGTTGACCTAACAAGTTCATAAACGCATTAAAAGGTACTTTATAGCAACATAATGTTAAAGAATATTTTTTAATAGAAAGCTTTCGGTAAAAATGGCAATAAAGTATAACTGTTTTTGAATTCCGATAAAGAAACTTACAGAATTAAAATGTTGTCGAAATGCATAAACAAAAAATAACTTGAATTCCGTTAAAAAATTTTAAAGCTTAATTAAAAAACGCAATTTTCAGCAGTTTTTTTAGAAAATCATACTTTTTTTTAAACTAAAATAAAATGGCGGGTGCAATTGATTTTTCATCGTAGGACCGACAAGAATCTTCGTTATGCCCAAGCTGTAACACTGTTTCGTCGGAGAAATCGTGTTGATTCGCCCGATGTTTCACATTTGCTTCACAACTACGCATTTGCTAATTATGACATATCTACTTCTTAACAGAAAACTTTGAAGTCGTAATCATTAAAGAACAAAAAAGGAAGAATATTTTAGAAATTTAACTATAATACTTTTCTTTAATAAGAAATATATCGATGACAAGAATTTTTTTTTTTCTAAAGTTTTGCAATAAATATCTTTGGAACGCTGTTTTTTTGATAACAACCTAATTATTTGCCATTTGATGAATGAATAGAGAAAAGTAAAAGTTTTTTTTTTTAATCTTTTACTTTTCTCTATTCTTTCATCAAATAGCAAATTGTAATAACAAAATCAAATAACAAAATAACAAGCATTCTAGGCAAAAAATAATTAACAGTTTTCAACAACGTTGGAAGATTTTATCAACAACTCTAATTAAAAAAATAAAAGTTCTCTCTTTTGCTTGAGCAAGTGCTTTTACAATTTAGCAAATAATGCAAAAAAACAGGTAAAATAAAAACTCAGACTTAAAAAAAACGAAACGAAATCGCAATTGCAAGCTTAGTTTTTAAAAATTGAGAAAATTTTTTACTCCCTTGCTGATCAACTAAAATAGTGGTTTGGCACTTTTGTCTTTAGTAAAAATTCACCAAACCCTTGCGTATGCATGGGCAAAGTATGACCGATATTTTTAATTAAGCCAACAAATATGAGTCTTTGTACCAACTAAAGATTATTTGCTGCCTTACAGAGCAGAGCTCTTTTTTATATTTCAGCACATTATTTTTTAACCGCTTTCTGTTTCTCTTATACCACTTTTCAAATATTTTCCGATTCGTAACATCTAAATAAAGCAGTTTATAAAATTTAGTCGTGCTAACATACGACTAAACGATTCAAAGATCGATTTTCAGCTAATTAGCATTGCAAATCATACGCAAGATTCCTGACTCAATTTTCTCTGCCCCGTCGTAAACAAGACGGCTGTTTTTGCAGCTCTCCTTTTTAAACTCTTCATGAGTGCAGGGCTTTTTGCATTAAATTTTCATTAAAATCATTGCATTCCCATTAAAATTAACTTCTAAACTCCCGAGAAAGAAAAAAAGTGTTTTGGCGTGACTTAAAGTAAAAAGCAATACTTGTTTGTTTCTTCAATATGGCTATTGAAGTTGCGATTGGATAATTGTAAGATAAAAAAAAATGTACTTTTTCCTCGTTTTTGTTTTTATGATGCCCCTAGATTACTGTAAAATTAATCAAAAGATTTTCACTTTTAAATTCACTTTGACATCGAAAATATGCAAACTTTTTTTACAACAATCAAATCACACAACAATTTGAACATAAATTTTTGTTCAAAGTATTGTTTTTCTCAAACAAAAATAGTATTTTACAAAGATTTGTACATTTTCATCTCAAGAATTTTGCTAAAATAAAAAATTTTTTTCTTACTGTTTTTTTTTAAGTATGCAATACAATAATTAAATTTCTATATTGAAAGCTTAAATATAAATCCGGCTTCCACTTGTATGATTGTAAAAGGTTTTAGCTGAAACTAAAAACCTGACCTTGTATTTGAGCTCGAGAGTAAACAAGAGTGATAATATTATTTTATTTTGTTGTGTTAAAAAGCTCTTTGAAAATTAAATAAACAAATAAAATTTCATAAACAAATTTTGTAAAAATCAAAGCAAAAAAAAGCACACAAAGAAAACAAAAAATATGTTTCTTTTATAAGTCTGAATAATAGTTTCCTCCAAGCTACAAAGTAAAATTATATTTTACATTTTTTATATTATTATTTAAAATTATGCTTATGCTGATGATCTAGCATTGTTGCATTCTTCTGGAAACTGGAAGGACTTGGAGGGGACCTTAAGTCAAGACATGTCCACACTGTCAGCGTATCTCCAGACTTGGAGGTTGAAGCTCAGTCACACTAAGACGATTACGACAGCCTTTCATTTAAATAACCGAGAGGCCAAACGTGAGCTAAAGGTCTACAACAACGGTGGACTTTTACCGTTCTGTCCAACCCCTACTTATCTTGGGGTAAAACTGAACAGATCGCTCACGTTTCGTCACCATTTAGTGGCATTGCGCAAAAAACTATCTTCGCGCGTCACACTGCTGAGGCGACTCGTGGGCTCGGGATGGGGTGCTGGTGCTAAAACACTACGCATAGCCACTTTGTCTCTTGTCTACTCAACAGCTGAGTACTGGTGTTGGGCGATTCCATTCGTCCATGCACAAATGGGGTCTCGCTCCTTTACCGAATTGCGAGTGTGGCGCCTTTGAGCAAACCGCAGACCATGTACTAACAGCGTGCCCTATTCATCGGGCACCACATGGAGCACGAGGTCTGACGGTTTTGGATGACGAAACTCGATGCTGGCTTAATGACATCACTGCCAGCGTCTGATCCAAGCAGTGCAGCAGTCTGGGGTAGTAAAAGAATAAACCCTCGGCTCCAGTCCTGTTTGTGTCTGACCTGGAGTGGATACCTCTTCAAACGACGACGACGACATAAAATTAAATTAAATTAAATTACCTAACCCCATTTTTTTGGTTTATCAATAAGTAAACCGTCTGTTTAGGCGTTTCATCAGTCACAAAGTTTTGATCCTTGTACAGATTATTTGTAAATCCAATCGAAAGTTTCAGTTATTTAGTCAACTGACATATTCTCTTTAAAAAAGAGTTATTCCTGCTTTTTTGTTATAAAAAATGTTTCGATGCGACGTTTGATCACTAAAAAATTGGTTTTTACTTTTCTTCATTCATTTTTTCCTTTTCGAAGAAACTAAAGTATTTTCATTTGAAGTTACTCCCAAGTAGCTTTATATTGGTAAATGCTATTGCCTTAAAAACACGGCCGGCGGTGCTCATGCGGTGCTCATGCGGCCAATTGTTATTTTAAAATTGTTTAATTAAATTTTAATCAATTTTGGGGGCGATATGCACTTTTTTATAACAAAAACGCACAATTTGCATTTAAATTTTTTTTTCGAGTGTATCAGAGTGCATTCATTGGGTTTTGCATTGTTTTAAAGCATTTTCCCCAAAAAAAATTTTTTCGCAACAACATATTTCTGTTATTTTGGGAAAGAACGATTACTTGATCGCCAAAGTATTGACATGGTAACTTCGTACAGACATTTCTGCAGGGTGGTCAAGTGGTTAGAGCGCCAGGATTGTGATCGACATGGTCCTGGTTCAAAACCTACTCGCATCATTCTGTTGTGTCCTTGGGAAAGACACTTAACGGCACTTTGCCCTGTTTGGTGATCTTGGCAAGCAGTTCTAAATTAAAGTCATATCTCTATCAAAGTACAAGCGGACTGCAATATCTTGGCATCTCCGGACGCTGGTCGGGGTAATTGCTTACCCTATGTATAGCGCCTCCGTCGCTTCCCTGCAAGTCAGGAGGATAAATATAGAGATAAAATAAAATAAAAAATAAAAATAAAAATTTCTAAACAAGGATGAAGCGAGACAAAAAACCTACTCAGAAAAAGTTGGAAGGAAAGAATGAGAAAACTGAAACTTCAGCATTGTTTTGTCATTTGCATCATTTTGTTAAGGCATTGCCAGTAAAAGCTTATTTTCAATATTTTATGATCCAAAAAGATTCTGTAAAAGTAATTTTGGCTCGGTGTAAAAAAAAAGCAACAATTTTCATGTTAAAATATGTCAATGTGAACTATTTAAAGTTAAGCTACGTTAACTGCATATGTTCATGAACCTTTCTGATAAGATTATTTTAACCAATTTCGAAACTTTGGCGTCAAAATTTTTAATAACAACTTCTTGACAAAAAAGCAAATTTTTGTTTAAACTACTGTAACCAAACAGTTTGATAAACACTTTGAATTATAAAGATCTTCAGTTTTATGGCAAGCAAGAAATTTACTATAAAAAAGATGAGTATAGGGAATCACTCCTAACTCTGCCACTGCTTTAATGAATATAACCAAAATCACTTTTGGCCTGCAATATATTCAATAGATCGAGAAAATGCACACACAGGGGTAATTTGACCTCTTACCATCGAGGCAAATGACACATTACTGTGCAAAAGTACAAAGACTCATTCGATTTCGACCAATATCATATTGGTACTTCGCTGTTTACGACCGCATTGCGCTAATTTTCAACAGCCAGGACAATTACTGGTGAAAATTGACTTGGTAAAGTGCAAACAATAATCAAGCTAGCTAATTTGAGAAAAAAAAAATTTTTTTATCTAGACACAAATATTAGAAGATTGAAAGCATAGTTTGGGGGGCTCAATTTGTAAAAAAGAAAAGGTAATCTTGTCATAAAACAATCACTTTGAATTATATCTAGAAATTTTGCTGTAAATTGGCTGCATAGGGCTGGGAGAGAAGCGCCATTTTAAAGGCGACAATACACTCGGCCTGGCCTTCCATTCAGTTTTTTTTTATTGCAATCGTGGAAAAGATGTTTTACGTTAATTCAATTGCTTGGAGTTTTAAAATTAAACTTTAAAATACAGTTATATTATTTAACAAATTATTCAATTAAAAATAAAGAAAAAATTTTAACGAAATAACAATATTCTGTAATCTTCCAAAGCTGGTCGGGAAAAATTGCTTAACAGTTGTTTTAAATGTAGCACTTTAAATCTTGTCCTGAAAAATGTGAGAAGAAATAGATGATGCATGATGATTTGCAAATGATTGTAAATAAGCTTTCGTTTTAAACTGTTATTCAGTAAAAATATTTTTCACAAATTTTTTTAAAAAAAATTTCAAACTTTACTGTTTGGTCGTAAAAGAAGTCGTGTAATGCTTGAGAGCAAATTGGAGAAATTATGGTGTAACAGGTCCATGAACTTTGAATCTTCCGCTTTCTTAAGCCATCGTTGTAAAAATACAATGTAATAAACTTAGAATTTAGATAAAGCTTATAGACATACATTTAGAAAAGCAACAAATGATAAGTAAACAATTAGAGATTTCGTTTTTATTTTTGGTTAGATCGTTTTACTTCGCATACGTAGAGAAAAATCCGCCTAACAGTTGGGACAAAATGAATAATATTTTCAAAAATATTGTTAAGTGGTCATATATCTGCGCATAATCTAGATGAAAATAATTTTACTTTTGTCGAATATTATTTTGTAAACCATTTTTGATTTATTGACTCGTCAACTTGGTATTCCAGAGCCAATTGGCGAAGTCGATAGGCGAAGCTTGACGATTCACGACAAGAAACTTCGGCAGCGTGGCCGAGTAGTTATGAAGAGCGCTATCATTGTGATCGACATAACTTCGGTTCAAAATCTACTCGCGCTATTCTGCAGTGTCGTGGGGAAAGACACTTTACGGCAGTTTTCTCTGCGAGGCGGACTGGGCAAGCAGTTGTGAATTTCATTCATATCTCTGTAAAACTAAAAAACCAAAGTATAAAAACATTTTAACCGGTCAGCAATATCTCGGCATCTCTAGAAGCATTTTGTGGTAATTGCCTGTCCTATGTATAGTGCCTCCATAGTTTTCTTGGAAGTCAGGAGGATAAAAATAGAGAGAAAATGAAATGAAATGTGATGAATATTTTATTTCATGACAAAGTGCAATCTGATTACTGGTACGAGTCTGCTTCGGAGCACGAAGCAATTAAATACAATACCTTTATTTGTTTTTTTATTTATAATATTCCTTATCAGCAAAAACAAAATGGAATCAAACGCGATTTTTTTTATTTGCTTAAAAACCAAAAGCAAAATGGAACCAGATGCAAATTTTTTTTATTTGTTTAAAAAACCAAAATCAAAATGAAACCACATGAAAGTTCTAAGAAGTAATTAAACAAAGACAAATAAGAAATAATTAAACAAAGGCAAATAGGATTAAGTTTAATGGACGCTATCAACTTCTTCAAAACGTTGATAACTGATGCAGCTGGTAAAGTTTGAAACACGTTGACTACATTTTTTAGCTTAATCCTTTTCACCTTTGTTTAATTACTTAGAACTTTCCATGTGGTTTCATTTTGTTTTTAGCTTTTAAGCAAATAAAAAAAAATTTGCATTTCCTTCCATTTTGTTTTTGGTTTTCAAGCAAATAAAAAAAATTTGCATTTGCTTTCATTTTGTTTTGGCTAATAAGGAATATTAAAAATAAAGAAACAAACAAAAGTTTATCATAAATAATTAGAAAGAAACAAACATTAGTTTAATTACCTCTTAGAACTTTCCATCTGGTTCCATTTTGTTTTTGGTTTTTTAAGCGAATAATGATAAAAAATTACTTGATTTTTTTAGCTTTACGACATATTAACTGTAGTTTTAAAATTTGGCTTTAGATAGCAATTTAAACTTTTTATTATAATTTATTTGAACAGCGGAAAAATTAAGCAAATTTAGTGTTTAGTGGCCACTTTAATTTTTACCTTTAGGCATTTTCTATCAAACTTGAAACACAATTACAGTAGGTTATAATGGATGGGTTGTTGTGAAACTCACATACTTAACCGAAACTTGTGTATTAAAGCGCGCACAATTATATCAAAGTTTTTTTTACGCTGAAGCGAACTCTAGTTAGGTCATGCAATAAAATGTAAAGTTGAAATTTGTTACTCAGCTGCAATTATGCAAAAATTCAAAAATTTGCTAAAAATGTTCTTTTTTACTCGTGATCTAGGGTTATAAAAAATTGATTTGATTTGATTTCATTCCGTTGTTGAATTGAGAAAAAAAATCAAGAAATTAAAGAATTCCATTTCAAAAAATTAAAGTAATTACACACTTTTGCAAACGTGAGCTGTAGATGTCCAGCCGTTAAGAAGAATAGGGTGAAATAATACTTCGAATATTGTTTAATTTTTTACTGGAATTTATGAGTAAAAATGATTCTACGATCCAAATTAGAATTTGTTTTGGGGGGTTGTTGCCAGGTCGGTTTACGGCGTGTACCGACTTTTTATCCGACGACAATTCGTCCAACAACACTTTGTCCATGTCTTTTTGTCCAATAGGGTTTAGGGTTAGGGTTCCCTTAACAAGACTTTTTTCTTTGAAATTGGACCGAAAGTCGTTGGATAAAAAAATGTACGACATAAAGACGTGGACGTAGTGTCGTTGGACGAATTGTCGTCGGACGAAAAGACCACCCATCGGTTTACCAAACAGTTTAGCTTCTGCTAAATTAAAGCATTCATCTATTCAAATGTTGTTGTAGTGCTATTATTACTCCTTGTTTTTTTTATATTTACTTATTTCTCCAATTTTGTAAATGTTAAATAAGTGGTTTTCAAACTGGGGTCGTCTGGTTACTTCCTGAGTGTCCCGGAAGATTTTGAGACACAGAATTTTTAATTGAAAACTAAGATTTTTTAGAGATCACCATGTTTTCAGGTTTTTAGAAGAAAAATCGAAAAATCAGAAACGGTGATTCCAAGTGAAGACCTTCTTTTAAGAGATCAGTACTTTTCGGCTCGCATGCTTATGTTTCTGACAATTTTTTAAACTTTTAACTTTGAAAATGTTGTGACGCTAGCATTAGATAGGCTCCAAACTCCTAAATTAAAATTTGTTCACCGAAGTGGGTCGTCAAGTTATCTTGGGTTCCCAAGTTGGGTCGTGATATGAAAAATGTTGAAAACCACTGTGTAGAAAATTACCAACGCACGTGTTTTATTTTATTTCTCTTGAGTTTCTAATCATAATTTGCGCGAGCACTCGCTGCCAGCGCCTTTTTTGTTTTACGTTTTATTTTTAATTAATCTCACCTTGAAGCATAGTTGTGTCTGCAGCGCGTTGATTTTAGAGCTGGCTTTTTTGCGTTTGTTCACACTTCTCAATTTGTGAGGCGACCAGCTGCAGTGTTTGTGGGCGGCTGGTTGAAGTCTGAGTAGACTTAGCGTGCTGTTTAAGATAATTCCCGTTTTCCCCGTGAGTCAGCACCAAAGTGAACTGCTCGGTAAGACACCTATGCGTTTTCTTTTTGTGTTTAATTTTTAGTTTGTTTTTATTTATTTACAGATTACCGTTTCCGCTTTCATTTCCACGTTTCAACGTTTCAGTTATTACTTGTTTTCAATTAAATTATTTTCCTTGGTTATTATTTCCTTTTAATTTGTCGAAGCCGGAAGCGCGTTGATCGACACTTCACTTTGCGGTAATCGGCAACTTCAGCGCCGTTTACCGTTACACACTGTGTTAAATAATAATTCTTATAAAGAAACTTTGCTTTTTTGAAAAAATTACACTTAAAATTATTATATTTTTCTTTCAATTCGCAAGAAAGCGTTGGAAATGCTGTTGGAAATACATACAGTAACTGTCAAGCAATTACCCCGACCTGATTCTGAAGATGCAGAGACATCGCTGTCTAGTGAAATATTTTTCATTTGATATATTTATTAGATATATATATGATATTAAAACTGCTTAAAGTTTATTTCCTAACGACCCAACAGAATGAAACGGAGTAGGATTTGAACCGAGAATGTGTCAATCACTTTTGCCATTAAAACGGCGAGCATACCCACTCAGCCAGCCACCCTGCTAAGTAACAAGTCGCACCGTCATTACCCTTGTTTGGTTGTTTTTCAAAAGTGATTTTAAAAAATTGCTTTGTCACAGAATTATAACGTTGCTCCGTTAGAAGGCGCACCTTTTTATAACAGGAAGTGTGCGTTTTATCGCTGGTCGCCAGCGTGGCCGAGTGGTTAAGAGCACCATATTAATGGCGAACATGATCGACACGGTTGATGTTCAAAATTTACTTATTCGGTTGTTTTCTTGAGAAAAACACCTAACGGCAACGGTACTTATTCTTGCTTGGCTGTCTTGGCAAGCAGTTCTAATAGTTACTCATACCTTTAAATAAATAAAAAATAGAAATTTTATTTCATGAAATTGAAAGTAAAAATGTCATGAAAGCAATGTTTATTGGCATTTCCAAAGCAGGTCAGGTTTATTTGCGTTGTTTTGATAAAGAACTCAAGCCAAAGTATTAAAACGTGCTTGTTAGACATCAAAGGTTCTGTAAATTTATGAATTAGGTAATTTTCAATCTGTAATTTTCAAAAAAATTTGAAAAAGAAATGCTTACTCTAAAAAAAATGTTCACTTTATTTTAAGTCTTAGCAATCGTGTTTTTGGCTCGCAAAGCCCCTCCCCATAGCAAATTTTTGCGTACGTCAATACTTTGTTTTTTTGCTAGAATAATTTTTTCCTTGCATGATTTTACCTCTCTCTCAGTAATTAGCTATTAACTAAAAAATTTAAAATTATTTTCAGGGGAACCAAAAGCGGGGAACATGAGTAGCAATCCCCTGCTCTTTTGCTCTTTTTAAATTTTTCCTTGCCCTTCTTAAAAAGGGAGTATACAGGAGGGCAGATTTACAGAATACAGGAATGCTCTTACTATAATCATAAAAACTTGACCAAAATGTCAAATCTTCACATTGATTGAAAGTTTCTTTTATTTTTATTTATTTATTTCACTTTTTTAATCTTCTTCTTTTATTTTTTTGTCTTCACCCTGATTAAGGACGAAAACAAGGATTGTTTTCGTCCTTAATCAGGGTGAGACAGTGGGAGCTGCAGTGGGAGCTGATTAATCAGTGGGAGCTGCAGTACCGCTTTCGTCGTTTGCAGGGGCATGAAGAGATTGAGGTTCTTCGAGGGGGATCGCGTTGCCTCGAGGCGTGTCATTGCTCGACGACACTGTCTGGTTAATGCTTAAGTCGCTGGTTCGCTTCCGAGTGACGGTTCCGCCGCCGCGAACCGCTTTGCCTTTTGCCTTCTTTCCTTTGGTCGGCACATCGATTTCGACCTCGGAAACAGGCATGTCTTTCAATTTCTCAAGGAAAATCTTTTCCAAGGTCCTAGCCATCAAAACGACGTCGTCAGTCGGCTGCAAAGCAACGATAGAGATTGGAGTTATTTTTTTTCTTTTACTGTTAACGTGGGTATGCACTGACGGCAACAGTTTCATGGGGGTTCACACAGGCTACAACAGTTTTGCTGTGGTTCATCCCCAAACGTTACAGTTTTATGCGGGTTCACATTGATTTCAACTGCTTTAAACCAACTTGTATGGTTTCAGAGCTAAATGACGCTTTTTTTCTTTTTATAAAAGTCACCCATCAAATTCGTATTAACGTGGTTTGACGGTAGCCAAATAACTAAATATTAAAGAGTAATAGCAGCCAACACTTAATCAAGATAAGTCTATTATATCATCTAACCTTGAAATATTTTAAATTAAAATTGAAATTGAAATTGAAAACGCATGGATATTGGACAAGCACTTTTCAAACACATACTTTTCAACAGCAAACGAAACCAAACATTTATGAAGTAAGTTCATAAAAATCAAAAGTAAAACATAGGCAATTAAAACAAAAGTTATTTTGATACTAAAATATTAAACCATACATTACCTTGTTGTATATATAGCAGTTGGAAAACATGAGATTGAAATCTTGAATACATTCTTTTTCGGCAGTATATTGATATAAATCAAGTTTTTTCTTTATTAAAGACAAATCCATTGGATGTTTGATAATATCAAAATAATCCTAAAAACATTAATATGTAAATGACAGATACAGCAGGTTTAGCAACAAACAAATAAAAATATGCTACTTTTTAAAAAACAATTTTTATATCAAAGAAAACAATATATACTAATTATCAATTCATAAAATTATTTTGAAAAATATATGTATTAGTGTTAAATGCATGTATGGGATAATTTTACTAAAACACTTTAATAAACTTTGACTAAAATAAAATAAACAAGTTGACCAATTACTAATCAAAAACTCAAACAAAAGCAAAAGATTTTGGTCAATAAACCAGTCAAATAAACATAAAAAATCAACAATGAAAGCTGCCATCAATTGTAAGAAATATAAAAATTACACAAACACAAAAATTGAATTAATGTAAAATCAATATGCAAATATCTTCCTTAAAAATCTTCATTATTTAGTAGGTTGTAATGAATTTTATAAAGATGTTTTTTTGTATAGCACTCATGTCAAATATATGAGTGAAGTTATTGTTTATTTTTTTCAACACTAGTAACTAACCGGCAAATTCAATTCAACAGGGTCTACAGGAGAGCGAAAAGGCCAAGAAAAGTCATGCTTCAATAAAGCAGGATAAACAGTTTCTTTTAGATAGAGCAACTGATTTGTTAACCGACGAGATTGAGGTGCCTGGTTGGCTCCATCTTCTGTCAACGCTTCAACAGAAACCTCAGTCTGAAAAAAAACACAATGTTTAACGACTTTTCCAAATGATATCTTCAAATTGAATTGAACTACATGTATTCAATTGTTAGATGAAAAAACCCATAGCCCCCCACATAGTAAAAATTCAAAAAACATCTTAGTACAAAACAATTTATTTGTATTCAATACATGTATTTATTTGTTAGATGAAAAACCCATAACCCACATAGTAAAAATTCAAAAAACATCTTAGTACTAAACACATTGTTAATAACATATTTACAATATGTATATTATACATAGATATACTGTGTATGTATATTTGTTTAGGTTAAAACTTTTGTTGAAGCTATAAAACTTAGTTTTGCATTGCAACAACATTGAAAATACTTTACATAAAATTTGCAACTCAGTTAATGTAAAATTGATTTTAAAAACTATAAATGTATAAAAGTGAACAAAAGCAAGAATAACTTTCAACAATTTGGACAATATTTTAATCACAAGATCTTTCATATTTTTTAATAACCCTAAACATTAATTTATCTCAAAGCAGACTTTTTAAACATTTGTTTTGCAAGCCTAATAGACTTTTAACAACCTAGATTTCGAACAAAAACTTTTCAGGATTTTTTAAAGATCAATTGAATCAAAAGTGTCAACAATATAGTGGAGTTATAAGAGTGTCATGATTGTGATTAACATAGTCTTAGTTCAAAACCTACTCATGCCATTCTGTTATGACCTTGGGAAAGACAATTTACAGCACTTTCCCCTGCTTGGTGGTCTTGGCAAGCAGTTCTAAATTTTAACCATATCTCTGTTAAATTTCAACCAGACAGCAATATCTTGACATTTCCAGCAGCAGGTAGGGGTAATTGCTTGCCTTATGTATTAGCACCTCCATTGCTTTCCTGCAAGTCTAGAGATAAATATAGCAATAAAAGATGAATAAAGTCTCAATCTCAAATAGGTCTAAAATAAAAGTTTATTTAAGGATAAAACAAATTTTAATTAAATAAATACTTTACTAATAATATAATAATTTGACTAATGACTAAAAAAACCAAATGACAATTTTGATGAAACAGACAAATTTTGTTTAATTCAAATCAGATAATAATGCTATCAGTTTTACTGCATATCTCAGCATATCATACTTCATTATTTTTTTAAAAAATCACAATCTGAAAAAAATTGTATAAATTACTCTTGTCTTTTAAATTGGCATCTAAGGATCAAGCCTCAAAACAGTTGGAAGACATATAAATCAAATACTGCTAGTGTACTTTTAATTCTCTATGGCAGCAGTTCCCAAAATATGACTTGTCATCATTTATAAACTAGTAAAATGCAAAAGTTTGAATTGAGCAAAAATTATCAATATAATCATTAACTTCATTCCAAAATAAACTCTTCAAGGTTTGGATCACAAGACACTTACCAAACTTAGATTTCGGTCAAACTCAAAATACTTAGAGAACCACTGGTCTACGACAATATTATAAATATAAACAATATTAAATGTTTTGTGAATGTCAATTTAATTAACTGCTGTGCATTCACTTCACTAGAGTCAAAGCCATGGCAAGCTGCTTGTAAATGTAAACTGAACAAATGAAGATTAAAAAAACTTTGCAAGCCACAGTTCACAATCAAATAAATATGGTATGTAACAAATGAAATTATCTGTATTTGTTTCCTCATAAGTACTAAAATATAATTTATATGGATGCTGAGGCTTCAGGCTAAAATATTACATTTATGATTATGTTTTATCAAGACTGTGTTAAAGAGGTTGCAACCCACACTTTAAGAAGCCTTGATTTAAAAGGCTTGGAGACATATGAAAGAATTAAGACATTGATGCTCACCCTTCAAATTTTAATTAGGTCTAACTGCACATGATATCTATTGCCATCATAAAATAAGTCATCAGAAAAGCTTCATGATGAAAAACACCTCAAATTTGTAGCATTTATAAATAACAGCATCAAATTTTTAATCATTTGGCCATGAAATTGCTAGTGTTTGTTTGTACTTTGGTACCTTCTTCCTTGAAAAGTAGGCAACATGCAGCAACCCAATTTTCATTTCTATTTAATTAGATTCAGATGCTGAGATGATAAAATGCAATTTTTTCATAGTATTTTATAGGTGAATGAAGTTAATTTCAATGTTAACGGTAAATAATTCGCCCAATTTATGATATTATATCATATATTATTTATGTATAGATACTGTATATATTAACTCTTGTTGAATACAAGGCTTTCATATGCTTTTTCAATGATTATTAGTTCTGAATTCATAGCAACACTTAGCCTTACATAAAGGGGCATACACATTTGCTTTGGCATTGTTATATAAACAATAGAAATACAGGGCTTTTCAAGAAGCTTTAAAAAATAAATCTATATAGCATTACAGGGTGATTCAGCAAAGTGTGCACAAATACTTTTCTTAGTTTTATGTACATGTATTTCGTCCATTATTAACTTTCAATTATTAACATTTCAGTTTCTTATTATTTAAGAGTTAAAATTTAAAATCTGGTATTATTTGAAGTAAAAATAAACGATGTCGTTGTAAATAGTAAAAATAAAAATAAACGAAGTAAAAATTGTCGGAGGCCACTAAGAAGAAAAGGCTCGATAGAGCAAAGGTTTTGGTCAAGAAACTTGTCGATGGCACGCAGCCTCAAGTTTTATGGACAGACGAAAAACTTTTCACTGTTCAAGCTGTCCATAACCATCAAAATGACAGGATTTGGCTTCCAGACATAAACATGGTCCCAGTTGAGCGTCGCAGCTCTTTCAGAAGACAAAAACCTGCCTCCGTAATGGTATGGGCAAGCGCAACATCAAAAGGGCTGAAAACTCCTCTCATATTCATTCAAGAAGGGGTCAAGATAAACCAGACCGTCTATAGGCGAATGCTGGAGGAGAAAGTCCTTCCCTGGGTCCAAGAAGTAGTCGGAGAACAAGGAGTTACTCTTCGACAACCTCCCACACGGCCAACTCAGTTCAAGCTTGGTGTCGATGCAATTTCAAAGGTTCTTGGGAGAAAGAGCTTTGGCCGCCGTCTTCACCAGACTTGAACCCTATGGATTTTGGGTTATGGTCTATTTTAGAGACAAAAGCCTGCCGTACTTCTCATCCAAATCTGGACTTTCTAAAGCGAAAATTGACATCGGCATGGGACGAAATTGACCTAGAAGTGGTACGTGCCACATGTGCCCAGGTTCTGCCACGACTTCGGAAAGTAATCAAAAACAAAGGGGGTTATATTGAATAACTTGTATATTTTTTGAAAGCTTATTAAATTTACTATCTTCACAGCATATAACTTGTTTCATTTGACCTAATTATAAGTCCAAAAGATGAGTTTTTATTTGTGCACACTTCGCTGAATCACCCTGTATATATTAAAGTGCAAATATGAAAGCAATTACTGTTATAAGCAACACTGCTATGAGCCATGAATGAAAAAGCTGTGATTGTCTCATGACCCAAACCTTAAACATTGAACGTCAATGTGTTAAAAAGTCAAAAATAATACTGAGCCGACTTGTAAAATTGACAATCAACAAAATATACTGACAACAATTACAGGGTGATTCACCGAAGTGTTGACAAATACTTTATGTGATTCACCGAAGTGTTGACAAATACTTTATTCCATTATTAAGTTCGCATTACCTCTTCAGATTGTTATTATATATTCTAGAGTAAGTTTTCAATATCAATAAGAATATTTAATCTAGAAAAGTAAGATGGCAAAGACAGTAAATGACATCGTTGAAGGGTATTGCAAGAAAGGACTTCCACCTGCGAAAATTTTCCGGTTGATGAAGCGATTTGTGAGTCGTGGAGGTGTTTACAAGGCTGTGAAGAGGTTCAGGGAGACTGGAAGTTGTGCTCCAAAAAGCAGAAGTACTCCTGAAAAACCCATCAGGACAAAAGAACTGATTAAGAAGGTCAGGGAGAGGTTGAGGCGGAACCCTTCAAGGAGCGCAAGAAAACTGGCTAAGGACACCTCTGTAAGCGTGAGCACCATGCAAAGGCTTCTCAAGGATGATCTCCACGTCTACCCGTACAAATTTACCAAGAGGCAGCTCCTGTCAAATGCCACTAAGAAGAAAAGGCTTGATAGAGCTAAGGTTTTGATCAAGAGACTTGTTGTTGGCACGCAGCCTCAAGTGCTTTGGACAGATGAGAAGCTTTTCACTGTCCAAGCTATCCACAACCACCAAAATGACAGGATTTGGATTCCAAACAAGGACATGGTGCCAGTTGAATGTTGCAGTTCATTTAGGAGGCAGAAACCTTCTTCCGTGATGGTTTGGGCAGGAGTCACTTCAACAGGCCTGAAAACACCTCTAATCTTTATCGACAAAGGCACGAAAATTAACCAAACTATCTATTGTCAGATGTTGGAAGAAAAAGTCATTCCCTGGGTTCAAGAAACAGTGGGAGAGGAAGGAATTATGCTTCAACAAGATGGGGCAACCTCCCACACAGCCAAAGCAGTCCAGCATTGGTGCAAGACCAATTTTAAAGGGTTTTGGGAGAAGGAAGTATGGCCCCCTTCTTCACCCAATTTGAACCCAATGGACTTTGGGATTTGGTCCATTCTGGAGCAAAAAGCCTGCTCAACATCCCATCCAAATGTCGAAACCCTTAAACGAAAACTGAAGGCGTCATGGGAAGAAATTGACCCAGAAGTGGTGCGTGCCACGTGCGCCCAAGTACTTCCACGTCTTAGGCGCCTTGTGAAAAACAAAGGGGGCTACATTGAATAATTTGAATTTTATGTGAAAACCCATTAAATTTCCATTCTATCTATTAAAAACTTGTTTCTTTTGCCCTTATAGTAAGTTGGATAATTCAGTTTTAATTTGTCAACACTTTGGTGAATCACCCTGTACATTATAATTGGGTAAATTAAATTATTGTACAAAAATTTATAAACAGTAATTCATTTGACCTACACAAGTGAAATGAAAAGCTTACTTCTTAATTTACATTTTTTTTTATAAAACATTTTATTTACATTTAAACATCTTACCAAAAAAATTATTTATTTGGTGGATACCCTTTGTAAAAATGACAAAAGTAAAAAAATGAGTTAAACCAATAATTTTATTGCTTATCTATAGTTATTACATTGGCAGTGTGTTCCAGTGGTCAGAGTACCATTATTGTAATCAACATGATCTCAGTTCAAAACCTACTTGTGCCATTCCATTGTGTTATTGGGAAATACACTTTACAGCACTTTTGCCTGCTTTGTGGTCTTAGCAAGATAAGAAAAATTTCAAGATCAAAACAAAAAATTTCAAGCAAACAGCATTATCTTAGCACCTCCAAATGCAGATTAAGGTAATTGCTAGCCCTATGTATTAGCGCCTCAATCACTTTCCTGTAAGTCAGGAGGATAAATATAAAGATAAAATAAATTATTATATTAGCTTTGACAAAAATTGAATTTATTTTTTTTGAATAAAACAAAGTCAATGCATACTTCAGCAATGATTAAAACTACATTATACAAAGCAGTTAACTGATACAATATGTTGATAATATCATACTTATTTGAACAAAAGGAGCACATACTGCTATTTCTTGTAAATTTGTATGAAATTTAAGGTACACTATTTTTTACAATAGCTCATTTTTGGTCATTTTACTATTATACATACATATTATTACTATATAAAGTGAAAGCCAAAGCTACATTTGTTAAAGTGCATGTGGCATTTTTCTAAATATAAAACACATTTATCATATTGTTGTAACAATAATAATTTTAAACTATCAAAAGTCTCAATCTGACCACCTTGTTTACATGCATTTTATTTAAAGCAACACTTCGATGTTTTTTTAAATAAAATTTTTCATGGTTATAAAAAAAAACCCATTTTAATTAGAAAAATATTGTAATCAAAAAGGCATTTGATTGAACTGCAAAAACAAGCTTAAGCTACTTACAAGCTATTTATAACAAATTTTAAAAAATTGACAAATTATCTTTATTAATTATTAATAAAGAAATCTAATTATCTTACATTCATTTTTAATATACATTTATTCCAACTTAAAAACTGTTTATTGATATTTATAAAACAGAAAAATTGGGTCTTTTCAAAAAGTCACCATAAACGATTTTTTTTGATGAAACTAACCCGGAATACCCCTTTTAGCACCAGGGTGAAATAAAGAAGAAACCAAGAAAAAAAGGATCTCACAAGAAGCAATAGTAACCACAAGGGCATCCAGGTTAGTTTTAGGAACAAAAAATGCTTACGATGACTTCTTGAAGAGACTTGAAAATTTTAGGGTTTTGCAGCACCAGGCTAGAATAAAGAAGAAACAAAGAGAAAAAGGATCTCGCAAGAAGCAATAGTAATTGCAGAGGCATCCGAGTTTGTTTCACAAACAAAAATCGCTTACAGTAATTTCTTGGAGACCAAAATTCATACTCTTTTAAAAATTAAAATGATAAAAATAACATTAATCAATTATGAAAAAATTTAATCTCAGCCTGACAATTACAAATCTTGTTTACCAATTCAGCTAATGATATAATGTGTTAAAACAAAAACATTTTCTGTAAAAAATTTAATATAAACTTAATGGAAACATTAAAAAAATATATATATACAGGGTGGCAATGCAAAGTGTAGACTATTTTTCAAAGTTTGTTTGTCAGCTTAATTTTGGTTCTAACTCAACTCTGATTACAGATTCTGACAGGATTTTTTCTTTAGTTTAAGCCAATATATAGCTGTTATACTTAAGAAATTGTCTAAAGTCATAATGAGTGACAAAAGTGATGCGATCAGAGTACTTCATAAGAGTGGAAAGACTGCTAGCAAGATTTTCAAGATTTTGAAGCCAACTGTGAGCAGATTTGGGGTATATAAGGTCATTAAACACTTCAAAATGACTGGTAGTTATTCACCAAGAGTAAGGAGCACTCCTCCTCGACCTGTAAGGACCAAAAAGTTGGTGAACACCATCAGGATAAAATTCAGGGAAATCCTCAAAGAAGTGCTCGTGGGATTGCAAAGGCTATGAATATCAGCCATACAACAGTCCAAAATGTCCTTGAGAAAGACTTCAAGTGTTATCCCTAAAGGTCAAGCGACAACTCCTATCTGGTCCTACCCGCAAGAAAAGACTAAAGAGAGCAAGACTGCTTTTGCATCGTCTGCAGGATTGCACGCAGCCACCAGTTCTGTAAACAGATGAGAAACTCTTCACCGTCCAGGCCATCCATAATGCTCAGAATGATAGAGTTTGGGCTAGGAATGTCAAGGATATTCCCAAAGAACGTCGGATATCTTTCCAGTGCCAAAAACCGGCCTCAGTCATGGTCTGGGCTGGCATCATGTCATGTGGTCTGAAAACACCCTTAATCTTCATTGAAGAGGGGGTGAAAATCAACCAACATGTTTACCTGGGCTTGTTGAGGGACCAAGTGGTTCCCTGGGTCCAAAGCACCATTGGAGATGGCGGCCTGACTCTACAGCAAGATGGAGCGACCTCCCACAGTGCAAAAATGGTTCAGAGCTTCTGCAAAGAGCATTGCAAAGGATTTTGGCCAAAGGACCTTTTGCCTCCTTCTTCTCCAGATCTCTACCCAATGGACTTTGGAATCTGGTCCATCTTGGAGCAGAAGGCATGCACGATAACTCATAAGAGTGTGGACTCGCTAAAACGTGCCCTTGTCAAATCCTGGGACGAAATATGTGAAGAAACTGTGTGTGCAACTTGCTCTCAAGTGTCAAGCAGACTCCAACGTCTGATTCGGGTTAAAGGAAGTTATTTTGAATAAATGAGATATTCATTCTAATCGTCATTCCATGCCCTTTCATTTGAGTGTTTGTTCATAAAATTTGAAAAAATACAAGTAGAGTTATAAAGGTTTACATGAGTCTACACTTTGCGTTGCCACCCTGTATATATATATATATATATATATATATATAATCAATAAATCAATCAATCAATAAAGGTTTTATTTTTTGTCCATTACACAGCAGATAATCATATTAAAATGCACACATGTGGTCGAAAAAAACGTAATAATAGAATTTAATCAAGTTTACAAAAAACTTTACATCCAAAACATTGCAAGCTTTTTGCTCATAATAATAGAAGATATAAGATCCTTACCATTTTATCTATACTGCGACAGTCAGTTCTGTCTTTGCTGCTATACCAGCATGAGCAATGATGATTCTACTTGTTTTATAATCTTTTGTAAAGTAAAAGATCAATATGTTGCACAATATAATATAATTAACGCCTAAGTACCCTAATTTGTAAAAATGAAAAACACATGCATATTTCTTAGTTGAAAATTATGGATTAAGATAAGTTGATTTGTTTTACAACTAAGACCAAAACACCTGTTTTTAAACGAATGTTTAATTTATTCAAATTTATGCAAATAAATTGAAAGAAAAAATGAATATAAATAACATTTAAAAAAATAAAACATTATTCTACAATAAACATTAATACATTGTTAATCATGTTTATTTTAAATTGATTTTAAAAACTATCAACTTACGAAACAATATCAACTTATGAATAATATATAATAGATTACTAACTAAAAATTTTAAAAAGTATTTTTAAATGAAAATTTAAAAGTAGAATGAATTAAATGAAACATTACAGATAACTCTATTAATAAAAATTCAATAAAAATACAAAAGTTGGGTCTCTTCAAGAAGAAACCAAAGCTAACTATTGTTTGTCAATGAAACTAACTCAGAGTCCCCCCCCCCCCTAAGGGACTAAAAGGCAATAAAAAACAAACCAAGAGGAAAAGGATCTCATAAGAAATGACAGTAACCACAGGGTTTCCAGGTTAGATTCACTAACAAAAATCACTCAGTCACTTATTGAAGAGACCCTAAAATTTTGACCAAATAGGTTTAAAAAATTGATTTAAAAATGTACTTATTACAATCCAACCAATTAATATCATAAAAGTTAACTTTTATAAGTACACTCAATTGTCACTCCTACAATAATCTCAAGATGAATAAAAAAAAAAGCAAAGCATTTGCTTAAATAAAAAAGGGATGTTTTGATTAAATTACATTATTAAAAATTTGGTACGATTTAGTCAAAAATAAACAAAATTAAAAATAAATATTATTTGGTTATACATTCTGCCAAAAAATATTTAAATACAACTATTTTCTTAATCTGATGTTTGAAGCTTAGATGATGATTATGCTTTTATGACAAAAAAATTTTTAAAAATAGTAAAATTAGGCACCAGACACACACACATTTGATCATCCTCAACAACTTTAAATAAAATTTATGCTTTAAGAAATAAATGTTTTTTATCTTGTTTTTAAAATTTTAAAATTATAAAATACCGAAAAAACAAAAAAAAATAAAAATTACGTATATATTTATGATGTTTCACAATTTTTATAAAATTCTAATTCAAAAAAAAGGACATGACCCAAAAATTATTAAAAAAATAGAGACATGTATATTTTGCAGACTTTAAGGTAAAGTTATATTTTATTAACATAACCTTATTCTATTTCTAAAATGCAAGTTAACTCATTACTAGGGCAATTTTTTGTCATTAAAGTTATATTTTTTTTAGAAGGTCTGTTTTTTATGAAATACCCAAAAATTCAATCAAAACTTTCGTACGATGTTTGATAACGGAGTTAAAAAGTCATATTAAAGTCATATTTTACACCATAAGTCATAAAAAATATTTTCGGTCATAAAAGTCATAAATTTAGTCATTGCTCCCATATTCAGTAGGATATTCATGGTGCAAAGACAGAACGTTAGATTAACAACGATTGCAAAGCTTTGCTATCTCCATTATTGTTATGACTCTGTGACGCCATAGTTATCTTGCTCAAAAATATCGAATTAATTAATTTATTTCCTTGTATAAGTTCTAACGAATCAGCTACACTAGTTTGCAAGTTGTAATTTTAGTCTCAAGCACAGATATTGCTCTTTTGCTACAACACCATCAACTGTCGAAAGAGTCGTAATGCTTTTGAAACTCGTAAAAGCGCTAGGCTAGAAGTCACAAGTTAGAAAATAAATTATGTCGTCATAACCACAAGCAAAAGAAAATTATTTTAACACGTGCGTGTTCCTTAACGCATTTTAGCTTATTTAGCAAGCGTATGAATTAGCAAGTGTTCCTTAACAGCAAGTTTTAGCAAACAGTATGGGAAAAACTGCAGAATCAAAAGTAGTAAAAACAAAAAGGTATGTAAAGCAATATCCCCAAGAGTTTTCTTGCAATCCCCAGAATGATCTTTATTGTCAGCTTTGTGCCACCATCGTCAGATGTGACAAGCGCTTTTACGTGGAACAACATCGACAATCGACAAAACACCAAAAGAAAATCGCACCGGCAAAAAAGACCTTAAACAAACAGTCTTTTGTCCCCATTTGCCAACGGGATTTTACAAAAAAGGTTGTAACGGCATTCTTAGAGGCTGACATCCCACTTTATAAGCTTCAGCATGCCAGTATTAAAAAGCTATTAAACTCAGAGTTGGGGAAGCATTGCCCTTCTGAATCAGCATGTCGAAGCCATGTTAAGGAATTGGCTGCTAAAGAAACTGAACGCCTTAAGGAATTGTTTGCTGCAAAAGCATTGTTTTTGGTCGTAGATGAGGCTGAGGTATCTGGTCAAAAGTATGTCAATATTTTAGCAGGGCTGATGGAGGAACCTGAAAAAACATACTTAGTCAACTGCAAACCATTAAATGGCAACTCCAATAGCTCCAATATTTGTACAATTGTTGACGACACCCTCAAGAACATGAATATTGCTCGTGAGAAGTTTTTGCTGCTACTCAGTGATGCCGCAAGGTACATGATAAAAGCAGCTGAAACATTAAAAATCCTGTATCCACGCCTGCTCCATGTTACTTGCATCGCACATTTGCTGCATAATTGTGCTGAGCATATACGTGCACATTTTAAAGCTGCAGACAATTTGATATCGTCTATAAAAGCAGCAACCATAAAAAACAAAGACCGACATGCTTTGTTCACCGCAGCTGGTTTGCCGGCACCACCACAACCTGTTTTGACTCGTTGGGCCACGTGGCTGGAGGCATCTTTCTACTACGCAGAAAACTTCCAAATTATCAAAAACATTGTTGACAATTTTGAAGATGGTGGAAAACTGGTTGAGCGGGCAAAGGAAGCCATAGCAGAACCTGCAGTTTTTGTCGAATTAAGGCAAATCTATGGTAACTACCGAGATATTGCCATCCTAATCAAGGGAATTACCAATTCATCGAATACAATTGTTGCTGCTTCGGAAGCCATTCAAAATCTCCACTTTGGTGACGACCCATGTGAGATAAAAAATTATGTTCAAAGTCGTCTAGCTAGAGGTAGCGACTTCCTTAAAATTGCCGCCGGTAGTGGTGCACATCTACCAGATCATTCTCCTGCTGAGGTAGCGCTGCTTCAAAGAGCACAGCCAACTTCGGCTTCTGTGGAACGCTCTTTCTCTATACTGAAAAAAATGCTATGTCCTGGACGCAATTTTGACAAAGACAATGTCCATTCGTACTTGATTATGCGGTTCAACTGTTCAAAATAAATGATAATGAGTTCAATACTCCGACTCGGCTGCATAGGTTTTAAGAACCAGACAGAAAAAATTAGGTCATATTTAAAGTCATATTTTAGGAAATATTAAGTCATATTTTAGGAAAAATTAGGTCATAAAAAAATTGCCCTACTCATTACTTTAACAGCAAAAAGCGCCTAAAATCAATCCTTTTTAAATTGCTTTTCTATTAGGAGACAAAACCAGTAACTAGGAAAAAAATTTTTGTCAAAAAACTCATCTTCCTAATTGAAAAAAATTTTTTAGTTTGGTTTTCAATTTTTTCTTATAAAGCATTTCAAAACTTTTTTAGTGCGGCAACTTATTAAAAAATATTAATCTAGCATTTTTTCTTTCCTCTTTCCTGTTAAGTTAACCACTTTTTTATCATAAGTTAATTACTAGCGGACAGCAATATCTTGGCATCTCCGGAAACAGATCGGGGTAATTGCTTACTCTATGTATAGCGCCTCCGTCGCTTTCCTGCGAGTCAGGAGGATAAATATAGAGATAAAAATAAAAATAAATAAAAAATAAGAAAATCCAAACCGCCCATTAAGTGATCGTTTTTTGTGATAATAAAGCAATTTTTAGCTTTTAAACTCTTAACAGCGTTTGCCACCATAATTTTTTTTTTTTTTTTATCTCTATATTTATCATCCTGACCCGCAGGAAAGCGACGGAGTCGCTATACATAAGGTAAGCAATTACCCCGACCTGCTTCCGGAGATGCCAAGACATTGCTGTCCGCTAGTAATTTAGTAGAGATATTACTGTAATTTAGAACTGCTTGTCAAGACCACCAAGCAGGGGAAAGTGCCGTAAAGTGTCTTTCCCAAGAACACGACAAAATGGCACAAGTGGCCTTTGAACCGAGACCATGTTGATCATCAGTCCGGTACTTTAACCACTCGACCACGCTGCCGACTATAAATCAGTTTGATCATAATGATTTTATTTTTTCTCCCAACTTGCTATACAACCTCAGAGATGTTACACTTAGGGCAACCATCAAGCTACTAACCCAAGGGTGGGCAAAGTTCGGCCCGCGTGGTACTTCAAAAAAGAAAAAGGAATAAATTAGGGAAGGCCAAACTACGGCCGGCGGCCGTATGCCGTCCATTTTTAGGCTCAAAAATTGAGAAATTTAAAACAGATTCAAAGTAAACACCTTTTTTTAGAGATTAGTCAACTACATTTTAGGAACAAATGACATGTCATATTAACCCATAATTATTAAAATTTACCAATGTTAGTTTATGTGCAGCACACAAATTATTCCAAAAGCCCCAATGTGGCCCGAGATTGAAAATTATTGCCCACCCCTGGATTGACCCTACCTGGCTATGGAGATGCCCAAAAATCAAAAAATTGTTGTCCAGCTGCTATTTTTTTATTTTATGTGTAATTATATCCATTTATTCTTTTGACTTGCCTCATATCATCAGAGTTATACTTAAAATAATTGTCGAGCGATTATCTCTAACCTGCTTCGGGAAATGCCAAAATTTTTCCGGTTAAATTATTGTTATTTGGTCTTTTAATCGTTTTGCTTAAAAATATAGATAGAATTGAGAGATGCTTTCTGAGACCGCCAAGCAAAAGTAAGTGCTTTGAAGTGTCTTTTCCAAGGACATAAAACAATTCGTGCGAGAAGATTTTAATCCGCGACCGTGTCGATCGCGTTCGTTTTCCGTACGGCGTTAAAAAAATTTAAGCAGGTATCACAACATTAAACATGGCGTTGTTTCACCTAAATTTACTTAGTACTTAAAAAATATTAGTTCAGTAATAAAACACTGTTTTAAAACATTAAGCTTGGTCAATATTCTTAACAATCTTTAATTTTTTGTAAATAGCAATTAAAATACATTTCAAAATTTGCAAACCAAAAGATAAAATGTTGCCTTCTAATTGCTATTAATCACAAGTGGATGTAAAAAAACCACCTTTCTTCCTAAACTCTTATTTAATTAGGCCAAGCATAATTCCTTTTTACCGCAGAAGAAAAAAATTTATCGCAAAGATCTTTCAGTCTCCTTTTCAAATATGTTTTTATGATAATATGAAGTAAATAAATGTATTATTTTATTTACCGTTTGTTGTTAGGCTTATGCTAGAGATTGTGAGAGAAACAGAAAATTGTGCACTAAAGTTGACTATTTTTTATTTGGGCACAAGCTTTCGTGGGCTACTGCTCACTTTATCAGGTGCAAGTTTGCAAGTTTGCACCTGATGAAGTGAGCAGTAGCCCATGAAAGCTTGTGCCCAAATAAAAAATAGTCAACTTTAGTGCACAATTTTCTGTTTCTCTCATTTGATTTGAAAAGTTGACACGGCTCCCCCAATTCTATTCCTTGTAATTCTTTGATGCTAAAAATTGTGTTTTCTTTCATTTTATTTGACTTGCAATTTTTAATACTTTTAAATTTCCAAAATAACCAAACATTTTTTTTTTTTTTTTGATGCAAAACATTGCCGTAAGTTTAGTTCATTTCCAAGTAATTTACAATAAAAATAAATAAATAGAATGTAATAGATAAACGCTCGTATATTACAAATAAAAGTTAGATACCCAGTAGATTAGCTTAATCACCTGGCTATGAATAATTTGACAGAAGCAGCAGATCCAGCCTTTCAGCTCTATTTCTCCTGCATTTGCTTTGTCGTAATCTTCGGCCGAAACATTGGAATTACACGAGCGATGTTGCCATCGGGAACAACATTCACATTCAAGACCCTGGTCTTCAAACTTTACGTAATTTTTGCAAACCGTACAACAGTCCATTTCAGGAATTTGTTTTAAAATGTTCAACGGTAATTTTAAAATGTTTTTGGCTTTCTCAATTGATGAGATTTTTCAGGTCTTGCTGGTTTTCATGGTGTTTTTGTTTCAATCCGGATAAAAATTGAAACAGTTATTCCAACGCAACTTGTCAATCAGGTTTAGATAATTCCTTATTCGTACTGTTAAATTATACTTTGTTTGAAATATTTGAAACAAAAGAAAAGCTGCAACATTTTGCTTTGACGACCGCGCGCAAGTAATTAACAGATTAAATTTGCTTTACAATCAAATTCAATGGAAAAAGAAAAAAACAATTGTTGGAGAATTTACAAGAACTCTTTTAAATCAAAACTATGAAGACCTTATAATTGTAAACGTCTTTTTACAATTATTTTTAAAAGTTGTTGGACACATTGTAACATTAACTAAAAAGTATAAAAATTAATCACAAAAAAACGATAATAATTTAGTTGCCACAAATTTCAGAATTAAATCAAATAAAAAAAATATAATTTACTGTATTTCTTAACTATTAGTTGAAATTGTTTTCAATAGGCCATTTACGTTATCACGTATATTTAAAGCTTGGCGCAACATATTTTAACAATAATATCAATATGTTCGCTTCAAATCTTCCAAACAAATGTTACGTTTATTCAAGCGTCTTGAAAAGTTTTTATTGTTTACAAGAATAGTAATTTTTTCCATTACCCGTAATAATTTTATTTTATTTTCGTTACTTTTTATGCTAAGCAAATATTTTTTTAATTCTTTTTTTTTAAATTGTACTAGCATAATAAAATATGCTTATGTTTTGCCATATTCTAATAAAAGTTACTTTTTTCTAAATCAGTTCAAACAAAAATTATACAAACACATAGAAAACTCTATCAAACATTTCACGCAAATTGATCATTCCCGCATAGAACTTCTGACAGGTTTGAACATTAATACAATGCTCGTTCATTTTGAACTCTCTTATTTCACTTTTGCTTCAGTTTGCTTTCTAAAAGATTACATTAATTGATTCTGTGAATTAGTGCAAAAGCTTTTACCTTAAAAACAATCATCCTTTTTTTTACATTAAAGTGGGTCATAAACGTACGAAAAACTTTTTCTCACGAGGCAGCACATAAGCACAATGACGTACTGTTTTTTAAAGAAAGCTGTGAATTTTTTGTTCCTACAAAATTTTATTCAACTGTCATGTGTTTTAGAACGTCAAGTTTCTAAAATATGTACGAGTATGTCTAAATGAGCAACAGGTTTAAATCAAAATAACATTTTATTTTATTTTTTTTAAATGCCAAGTCAAACCTTAAATTTATCTTTCTAATGTAATTAATTGTCATTCTAATAAATAAAAGGGCAGCTGCTGATGCACGCGTGTCTGTTTGTCTCTGAGCGCTACAATAGATCGCTGGCAAACTGTTCATTGTTTTGCTTTTGTTTCGTTTTCCTAAGATTTTAGATAAATTTAAACATAACTTTTTCGTTACTCGTTATCGCAGCGTGGTCGAGTGGTTAAAGCACCGGACTGATGATCAACATGGTCTCTGTTCAAAACCCACTTGCACCATTCTGTTGTGTCCTTGGGAAAGACACTTTACGGCACTTTCCTCTGCTTGGTGGTCTTGACAAGCAGTTCTAAATTACAGTAATATCTCTACTAAATTACTAGCGGACAGCAATATCTTGGCATCTCCAAAAGCACCCTATGTATAGCGCCTCCGTCGCTTTCCTGCGAGTCAGGAAGATAAATATAGAGATAAAAATAAAAAAAATTAAATAAATAAAATACTTAGTAAAACTTTAGGTTTTATTTTTTTTTCACCAGTTAATATTTAATCGTCCAGGGAAACCCTATTAAACAACATTTAAAAATTGTTTAGCGATAATTAAAACGCTGTTAAACAAATTTTAAAACTTAATTATGAAGACTTGATTGTGCATCAATTAGTAATTTAAAAAATAATTTTCGTTTTTATTTATTTTTTAACAAAGTTCTTGGGGGATTATAAAAAAACAACACTCTTACTTCAGTTACAAATCAGTAATAAAAAAACACAAAAAAAACAAGATATAAATAAATATAATCAAAAAAGCATATTCAAAATAATTTTTTTATACTAAATGGTTTCTTCGTATAATCAATTGATATCGACCTAGTTACTGCTTTCTATTTTAAGTGTTGTCACCATTGCATAGGTAAGCGCCATGACCCAATTTTTCAAATTTGCAATAGCCCATGAAATAAATTCCCTTTACCAAGACACCCCGGAAATAATTCAGATAAGCAAACATACATTTCGTGTTATTCTGTCCGGAGGTCGTAATGTTTGCACTGAGTCCATAAAACAACAATCTGAACATCGGGACCACCTGGATAAGGATGAAGATGTTGAAAAATGAGGGTTCTCAATATTTATCGGTTTAAATGGTCCCTTATGGTACCTTAATTTCTTATACGTAAATTTGAAATTCACTTATGAGTATCTTTGAGATTCCTTGCAATAACCTTTGCAATCCGAAGAAGGATGGCGGCATTCAATTGAAAACATAGTTTGACGTAAAATTTGACTTTGCCCGAAATTTCTACGTTGAATGTAATTTAATCGTAAGCCATCTAACTGATTTTTGTTGACCTAACAAGTTCATAAACGCATTAAAAGGTACTTTATAGCAACATAATGTTACAGAATATTTTTTAATAGAAAGCTTTCGGTAAAAATGGCAATAAAGTGTAACTGTTCTTGAATTCCGATAAAGAAACTTACAGAATTAAAATGTTGTCGAAATGCATAAACAAAAAATAACTTGAATTCCGTTAAAAAATTTTAAAGCTTAATTAAAAAACGCAATTTTCAGCAGTTTTTTTAGAAAATCATACTTTTTTTTAAACTAAAATAAAATGGCGGGTGCAATTAAAATCTTTGATTTTCTGTCGTAGGACCGACAAGAATCTTCGTTATGCCCAAGCTGTAACACTGTTTCGTCGGAGAAATCGTGTTGATTCGCCCGATGTTTCACATTTGCTTCACAACTACGCATCTGCTAATTATGACATATCTACTTCTTAACAGAAAACTTTGAAGTCGTAATCATTAAAGAACAAAAAAGGAAGAATATTTTAGAAATTTAACTACAGTATAATACTTTTCTTTAATAAGAAATATATCGATGACAAGAAATTTTTTTTCTAAAGTTTTGCAATAAATATCTTTGAAACGCTGTTTTTTTGATAACAACCTAATTATATGCCATTTGATGAATGAATAGAGAAAAGTAAAAGTTTTTTTTTTAATCTTTTACTTTTCTCTATTCTTTCATCAAATAGCAAATTGTAATAACAAAATCAAATAACAAAATAACAAGCATTCTAAGCAAAAAATAATTAACAGTTTTCAACAACGTTGGAAGATATAGTTGCAGTTGCGCTGGTGGAACATTGTTTTCATTGTAACGTTGGAAGATTTTATCAACAACTCTAATTAAAAAAGTAAAAGTTCTCTCTTTTGCTTGAGCAAGTGCTTTTACAATTTAGTAAATAATGCAAAAAAAAACAGGTAAAATAAAAACTCAGATTTAAAAAAAAAACGAAACGAAATCGCAATTGCAAGCTTAGTTTTTAAAAATTGAGAAAATTTTTTACTCCCTTGCTGATCAACTAAAATAGTGGTTTGGCACTTTTGTCTTTAGTAAAAATTCATTAAACCCTTGCGTATGCATGGGCAAAGTATGACCGATATTTTTAATTAAGCCAACAAATATGAGTCTTTGTACCAACTAAAGATTATTTGCTTCCTTACAGAGCAGAGTTCTTTTTTATATTTCAGCACATTATTTTTTAACCGCTTTCTGTTTCTCTTCCACCACTTTTCAAATATTTTCCGATTCGTAACATCTTAATAAAGCAGTTTATAAAATTTAATCGTGCTAACATACGACTAAACGATTCAAAGATCGATTTTCGGCTAATTAGCATTGCAAATCATACGCAAGATTCCTGACTCAATTTTTTTTTTTATTACAAAATTTAAAAACAACATATAACATTAAAAAAAGAAATATTACAATATTTCAAAACTACCACATTAACTTTTATAGATCATTATACATTGGTTGAGCAAACAAATTGAAATAAAATTTAACAATTGAAATAAAATTTAACAATTTAAAATTTTGCATGGCAACTACTTTTCAAGTTTGACATGTTCTTTAGTAAACGTAATTTACATATAGAAAATAATATATTTTTAATTTACATACAGAAAATAATATTTTTTTTCTCAATCTTCTTTGCCCCGTCGCAAACAAGACGGCTGTTTTTGCAGCTGTCCTTTTCAAACTCTTCATGAGTGCAGGGCTTTTTGCATTAAATTTTCATTAAAATCATTGCATTCTCATTAAAATTAACTTCTAAACTCCCGAGAAAGAAAAAAAGTGTTTTGGCGTGACTTAAAGTAAAAAGCAATACTTGTTTGTTTCTACAATATGACTATTAAAGTTGCGATTGGACAATTGTAAGATAAAAAAAAATGTACTTTTTCCTCGTTTTTGTTTTTATGATGCCCCTAGATTACTGTAAAATTAATCAAAAGTTTTTCACTTTTAAATTCACTTTGACATCGAAAATATGCAAACTTTTTTTTCAACAATCAAAGCACACAACAATTTGAACATAAATTTTTGTTCAAAGTATTGTTTTTCTCAAACAAAAATAGTATTTTACAAAGATTTGTACATTTTTATCTCAAGAATTTTGCTAAAATAAAAAAATTTTTTTCTTACTATTTTTTTTTAAGTATGCAATACAATAATTAAATTTCTATATTGAAAGCTTAAATATAAATCCGGCTTCCACTTGTATGATTGTAAAAGGTTTTAGCTGAAACTAAAAACCTGATCTTGTACTTGAGCTCGAGAGTAAACAAGAGTGATAATATTATTACATTTTGTTGTGTTCAAAAGCTCTTTGAAAATTATATAAACAAATAAAATTTCATAAACAAATTTTGTAAAAATCAAAGCAAAAAAAAGCACACAAAGAAAACAAAAAATATGTTTCTTTTTTAAGTTTGAATAATATTTTCCTCCAAGCTACAAAGTAAAATTATATTTTACATTTTTTATATTATTACCTAAAATTAAATTAAATTACCTAACCCCATTTTTTTGGTTTATCATTAAGTAAACCGTCTGTTTAAGCGTTTTATCAGACACAAAGTTTTGATCATTGTACAGATTATTTGTAAATCCAATCGAAAGTTTCAGTTATTTAGTCAACTGACATATTCTCTTTAAAAAAGAGTTATTCCTGCTTTTTTGTTATAAAAAATGTTTCTAGTAAATATACTACTTTTGAAAACTAGCGTTGGGGAATTAAAAAAGAAAACAAAAAAAGATTTATACTTTTTTTATTACACTTCTTTTCCGGAAAATAAATTGTGTCCAATATCATAATATAGATGAAAAGTCGGGTAAAACAAAATGGCGGTTAGCGACGGGGCTTCATCAAGTCGTGTGCTTTTTAGTTCGGCATAATCAAATGATTCTTTCATAGGCTTTGAGTTGAAAAATAAATCCATTTAAACAATTTTTTAACTCTTTCGCGACGGGGCTTTTGTCCAGAAAAATAAGACTTTTTAGAGATCACCATGTTTTCAGGTTTTTAGAAGAAAAATCGAAAAATCAGAAACGGTGATTCCAAATGAAGACCTTCTTTTAAGAGATCAGTACTTTTCGGCTCGCACGCTTATGTTTCTGACAATTTTTTAAACTTTTAACTTTGAAAATGTGATGACGCTAGCATTAGATAGGCTCCAAACTCCTAAATTAAAATTTGTTCACCGAAGTGGGTCGTCAAGTTATCTTGGGTTGCCAAGTTGGGTCGTTATATGAAAAATGTTGAAAACCACTGTGTTAAATAATAATTCTTATTCTTAATGATTCAAACTCGCATCAGGCAAAGAAACTTTGCTTTTTTGAAAAAATTACACTTTAAAGTTTCTTTATTTTTCTTTATTATATTTTTCTTTCAATTCGCAAGAAAGCGTTGGAAATGCTGTTGGAAATACATACAGTAACTGTCAAGCAATTACCCCGACCTGATTCTGAAGATGCAGAGACATCGCTGTCTAGTGAAATATTTTTCATTTGATATATTTATTAGATATATATATGATATTAAAACTGCTTATGAAGAACCAGAGAAAAATTCTTAAAGTTTATTTAGGATTTGAACCGAGAATGTGTCAATCACTTTTGCCATTAAAACGGCGAGCATACCCACTCAGCCAGCCACCCTGCCGACTAAACAATTATTATTGACATTTTTCATTCAAATTTTATAATTAAGCAACAAGTCGCACCGTTATTACCCTTGTTTGGTTGTTTTTCAAAAGTGATTTTAAAAAATTGCTTTGCCACAGAATTATAACGTTGCTCCGTTAGAAGGCGCACCTTTTTATAACAGGAAGTGTGCGTTTTATCGCTGGTCGCCAGCGTGGCCGAGTGGTTAAGAGCACCATATTAATGGCGAACATGATCGACACGGTTGATGTTCAAAATTTACTTATTCGGTTGTTTTCTTGAGAAAAACACCTAACGGCAACGGTACTTTTTCTTGCTTGGCTGTCTTGGCAAGCAGTTCTAATAGTTACTCATACCTTTAAATAAATAAAAAATAGAAAATTTATTTCAGAAATTGAAAGTAAAAATGTTATGAAAGCAATGTGTATTGGCATTTTCAAAGCAGGTCAGGTTTATTTGCGTTGTTTTGATAAAGAACTCAAGCCAAAGTATTAAAACGTGCTTGTTAGACATCAAAGGTTCTGTAAATTTATGAATTAGGTCTACTTTGTCGCATAAGCGTTCCAAGACGGGAGTTTTGGGGATCAATCCTCCTTTAAGAACGAACGTAGACCACTCAAAAAAATTAGAAATAGAAATGCTTACTCTAAAAAAAATGTTCACTTTATTTTAAGTCTTAGCAATCGTGTTTTCGTCTCGCAAAGCCCCTCCCCATAGCAAATTTTTGCGTACGTCAATACTTTGTTTGTTTTTTTGCTAGAATAATTTTTTCCTTGCATGATTTTACCTCTCTCTCAGTAATTAGCTATTAACTAAAAAATTTAAAATTATTTTTAAGGGCACCAAAAGCGGGGGGCATGAGTAGCAATCCCCTGCTCTTTTGCTCTTTTTAAATTTTTTCTTGCCCTTCTTAAAAAAGGAGTATACAGGAGGGCAGATTTACAGAATACAGGAATGCTCTTACTATAATCATAAAAACTTGACCAAAATGTCAAATCTTCACATTGATTGAAAGTTTCTTTTATTTTTATTTATTTATTTCACTTTTTTAATCTTCTTCTTTTATTTTTTTGTCTTCACCTTGATTAAGGACGAAAACAAGGATTTTGGACACTGAACAAAAGTGATAACCTTTTTTTAGTCTTTACTTTAAATTTGAGAAGAAAAGGGGGATTTTGGACACTGATTGAAAGTGATGACTTTTTTTAGTCTTCACTAGATTTTTGCGCTAAAAACGTTTCCAGGTTCCAAGTGGCAACTCTGTAAAATAAAACAAAATCATGATTCGTTGAAGGTCATTAAAATTTGGAAACATTGTATTGGCCCCCCAAAACTTTTTTCGGCTATTATAGCTATGAACCTTAACTAAAAAATTTAATAAAAAGATACTTTTATTTTACTTAATTCAATAAATTTTGCCCACCTCTGCCAAAAAATTTTTCGGCGCCCCTGATTATTATATCTTTTATGCTATATGTATTTTGTTTAGTTGTTTAATGTAAAGCCTATTATTAAGCAATTTTTCATTATAAAAAATATTTTTCTAAGCATCTGAGGAAGATTTCTAAGCTAAGCATCTGAGGAGGATCTCTAAAAAACACTCTATTATACTCTGGAAAACATGATAAAAAAATTAAAAATATGCGCAAGTTTAATAAAAATAGTTCTTCGCTTTTACAAAAATAATTTTATATTAATTCATTTTTACAAAATAATTATTGTATAAATTATTTCAATATGCTGGTGGATCAGTGGTTCTCAATTTGTTCCCTTTTAAGTAATTCTTATTCTTTCCTCAATTAAGTCGTGTTCTTCCTTTTCAAGACTAAACTACAGCCATTCCCCAAAAGTATAAGAAAAAACGTTTTGAGAAAAATTCTTTTTTGTTATTCAATAAAAAAACTTTTTTGGTTTTTGTTATAAAGTAAAGCACCGTGGTCTTACCTACAAGCTGCTGAAACTTCTGTTCGATAATTACATGATTAAAATGATCATGTAGCTTGTCCGGACAGAAGATTCACTCATACTACTTGACAGCAACCAAAGCAAGCTACGCCGTCAAAAAAATGGCCCAATTTCTCGGAGATCGGTATTGGCTCTTCTTCTTTCTAATATTTATACGTGTGACTTGCCTTTCGCAATCACGATGTTTGCTTTTGCAGCCGATCTAGCATTCTTGCACTATTCTGGAGACTGAAAGGACTTGGAAGTTAAGACCTGATTACATTTTCTGCATATTCCCTGACCAATTGAAGTTAAAGTTCAGTCTTTCAAAGACAGTCAGAGCAGCTTTTTATTTTTAATAATCGAGAACACAAATTTGAGCTAAAGTTTTATGACAGCAATAAACTTTCACCATTCTGTCGATCCCGAGACTTATTTTGGTTAAAACTACACAGATCGCTTTGCGTATCTTCTCGCTTCACACTGTTGAGAAGACTAGCGAAGATGGGGTGCTGGACCAAAATTGTGTACAGCTGCCCTATGTTTAGCCTATCATCAGCCGAATACTGTTCGCCAGTGTGGTATTACCAAGTGGACCACTCATTGATGGAACGCGAAGTAGGCTACTGTGAGAATACACCAAGGTTTTGTGCTTTTATATCCATGATTAATACCAGGCCTGTTGGAATGGGCTTGCTCAAACAGCTTGGCTTAAGTTTAATCACCTGCAGACTAGTGTTCCATTGGTCCATGAACATAGGGGTCTTGCTCCTTTACTAAATTGTGAGTGTGGTGCTATTAAACAAACAGCAGAACATGTCTGAACAGCGTGCCCCACAGACTGCATTCGGTATGACATGGATTAGGCTACGTGGTCTAATGGTTCGTGATGACAAAAACCGGTCCTGGCTCAGCACCATCGCTGCCAGCATTTGTAGGGAGCCTTTTTTTCTTTGTAGGGAGCCAAGTCGCTCACTATGAGAAACATGTGCTAAATATAGTTGATTTTAGTTGCAAATACAGAGTGCTCGATAAGACAGTTTGAGCTGAATATTTCTAAATCAAATATAAACCCATTAGTCTGCTTCACCCCATTGCGATCATCATCTTGTGCAAATAGAATTCAATATGTGGCTACGAGTACACACGGTGAATTACACTGGACAACAAAAAAATTTTTTTTTTTGTTGTGCAACTAACAAGATAGTGATTTTGAGTAATTTGGGGTCCCTGATTTCAAAAATGATATTAGTTTTCTTTTATCACGTCACGTTTTTAAGATAACCACATATCCCAATTTTCTCTGATTCCATACAATGCACATAGTCAAAATTTATCGTTTCGCAGTAAAGAGACGACTGCAACAGACAACAAATGTAGTTTATTTCCCAATATAACTTGTGAAATGGCTTTAGAAATATTTAATGCATTTGGCTTTTCTTTTATATGACGAGCCTTTGCTTTCACGTCATAGGTACCAGCAGAAATCTCCCATCATATTGGCATCAAAACGGCCCTGGTATTGCCCTTCTATGACGGATATATCCTGCTAGAATCTCTCTCCTTGTTCATCACTTACTTTGCCAAGGTTAGGGGGAAATAAATCCAAATGGGAATGCAAAAAGTGCATTTTTAAAGACATACGAGCTCCTAATTGCTGATATGCTTTCAGCATGTCATCAACCATATCAGCATATTGTTCATGACGGTGATTTCCCAAGAAGTTAGCAACAACTGATTTCAAAGCATTCCAAGCAGCCAGTTCTACCGGATTGAGTCGTGAATCAAACTCTTCATTCAGCATCAGTTTTCTAATTTCAGGACCCACAAAAATTCCAGCTTTTAATTTTGCATCACTTTTATGAGCTCCAAATAAATCTTTGAGAAATTTGAAGCCATCTCCTTCCTGGTCCATCGCTTTTACAAAATTTTTCATTAAGCCAAGTTTGATATGAAGAGGCGGTAAAAAGACATTTGCAGAGCTAACCAAAGGCTGGTGATGAACATTATGTCTTCCGATTTGGGGACTTTGTTGAGTAGGCCATACTTCAACTGCGTAGTGACTGCTGTCTTCCCGTCTGTTCCATAGACATAAAAAAACACATATGTTTTGTGTACCCTAACTGCAATCCAAGGAGGAGAGAAAGAACTTTCAGATCACCACAAATTTTCCAGTTATACTCGGGATATTCCAAGATATCAAGTAGAATCTTCATTGTATCATAGGTCTCCTTTCTGAAAATGCTGTAGCCCACGAAGATTGATGGTTTGATGTTACCATTGTGCAACAACACGGCTCTAAGGCATGTTTTCAGTGTTGTAAACTTTGTCTTTATTACGAGTCCGAGTCCCAGTGCGAGTCCCTAACTTACGACTCCGAGTTCAGCAAAAAAAATTTCTTCGTGTTCGAGTCCGAGTTCTTGATGCACGAATCCGAGTTCAGAAAAAAATCTACCAGCCGAGTGCGAGTCCGAGTCCACAAGTCATAAAATTTGCATTTTTAAAAAAAATCTGAATGTCAAAAATCAACAATTCGCGATCTTAGTAGTCTATAGCAGGGTTTCCCAAACTGTGTGCCGCGGCACACTGGTGTGCCGTGAAAGGGATTGAAGTGTGCCGCGAAATTTTCGTGTTTTGACAAAAAGCCATAGATAGAGTCTTGGTCCATCTTTTTTTCTTTTTTTTTTAAAGAACACTTGATTTTAGAGACAAAAATCAAGAAATTGCAGCGAGATTCTGCATGACAAGCTTTTTGCGGCCCAGCGACTTTGGCTTGATTTAAAATTTGGCCAAATTAAAATAAGTTTGGACACAGTGACGGATATTCAAAGTTAGAGGCTCGAGGCAAGGATTCCCAAAAAATGGTGTTCTTCAAAAAAAGGGGAACTTTGATCTCGTATTTCCCTTATTTTTCCCAAAATCATGGTGATCTCTAAAAAAAATAAAAAAAGGTCTTCATTTCTATTTGATCTCATATTTCGTCATTTTTCTCCCAAATCATGGTGATCTCTAAAAAAATATACTGCAAAATGAAACTATATGCGGTATTTTTAAGGGGGCCGCTGCGTCATTCGCCTCACCCAATATCCACCACTGGTTGGACATCCCTGATGTACCCTGTATTAAAACAATTTCTGTAGGCACACCCTTTCATTAGGTGTTACTGTTATTGCTTTGTCGAATGGATACGATCCTACCTCTCAGATCGCCGTTCGAAAGTCCGTATCTGTAATTCTTACAGTCGTTCTTTTCGTCTCCGAAGAAAAGTTCCCCAAGGTTCAGTTCTAGGACCAGTTCTCTTCTCTTTATATAGCAATGACCTTCCCATTTTCCATCCTACATGTGTCAAGACCTCTTTCTATGCAGATGACCTAGCCATCTGGGCCTCCTCCTTGAGTGTTGAGTGTGCAACCTTTGTAGTACAAGCTGCCCTCAACAGACTGGTGGAATGGTCCTCAAAATGGCGCCTTCCTCTCAACCCCCTCAAATGTGAAACATCCTTCTTCAGCTTAGACCCCTACCAATCACGTATACAACCCTCTCTGCACATTCTTAACACCCCTCTCAAATTCAACCCTCATTCAACCTTTCTCGGTGTAACCTTCGACCGCACTCTCTCTTTCAAATACCATGTCTTATCCTTACGGAAAAAGTTTCATAGCCGATTCCGTGCTTTCCGCTCCATTGCCTCTGCCTCCTGGGGTCCATCAAAAGAATTCTTATGTACCCTATACAAAGCCTTCATTCGCCCCATCCTTACCTACGCTTCCCCAGGCTGGTTTACCTTCTCATCTCCTACTCACATCACCTCCGTGGAGAGGATGCATAGATCTTCCTGTAGAGTAATCACAGGTTGTCTATCGTCCACTACCATTCCTCTACTTCATATAGAAGCACTTCTACCTCCACTACGAGTCACCCTCACTCACCAATTCCTCTCCTTCTTTGAACGAGCCCTCTGTTTACCTCCCACCTTTCCCATAACCTCTCTTGCGAACTCTAACCCCCGTACACGTCTCAAGAAGAGCTCATGGAGATCTTTCTCCAGATCATATAACCTTATCCCTAACCTACATCTTACTCGTGAACCTCTAATCCTCTTCCCTCCTAAACCCCCCTGGTCTGCCCCATCTACTTACACAATCTCACTCCACCTCTCATCCCCATGCTCTCGCAAAGACACCCCTCCCTTCGCAATACCGCAGCTACCACCCACCTTTCCATTCTATCTCACAGCGATATCTCTGCCTGGACTGACGGTTCGGTACCTGGCGGGCTGGGGCAGGGTGGTGCAGGGATACACATCAAGTGTACAAAGTGTGTCACTGCTACCTCGCTCTCCTTCTCGACTGGTCTCTGGGCTACCAGTTATAGTGCCGAAACCTTCGCTATCCTACATGCTCTTGAATGGTGCATCTCTCACTCCAAGACATGTAATTTTAAATCTATCACCTTCTTTTCCGACTCTTTATCTGTCCTATCAACTCTCTCTACCCCCCTACCATATTTAACCCCCAAATCTCTATCCAATACACAATCTCTTCTTAATTCTCTATCCCAATCCAAGGTAGTCCATCTACAATGGATACCGGGTCACTCTTCCCCCTCAGGTAACGACTTAGCTGACTCTCTAGCTAAAGCCCGTGCCTCTCTCGATCCCTCCAGTATATCAGTGTCCCTTGCACCCCTTATTTCCTCCCAAAGACTATCCCTCTACACCAGTTGGAGACGCAGTGTCCAATCTGGTTTCTTTCCACACCAAATCCCTTCAGTATCTCCCAAAGAGCTTACTCTCCCTCGCTCCGCTCGCCGTGCTCTCTCCCGTTTACGCTGCAACGGGCACAGCACTCTCCTCAACTCTTATCTCCACAGGGTTGGTCGAGCCGAGACTCCTTCATGCAGCAACTGTGGTTCTGAACCACAGAATCTCTCACATCTCGTTCTCGACTGCCCTGTATTAGACCCTCTGCGTCGGGCCATTTTCGGCTCTACCCTTTCTCTTCTGGACCTCTGGTCCCGTCCATGGGGAGTCGCCCGATTATTGGGATTCCGCGAAATTGATCCGCGCCCTCATCCCCAGGAATGGGTCGAGTAAAACCACCACCACCACCACCACCTTCGACTTTAACTTTGACTCCGACTCCGACTCCGACTCCCGACTCCGACTCCCGACTCCCTAGTATGGGCAAAGTATTTATCTTAAATTAGATTTAACTAAGCAAAAATCATCCTTTTGAGTTGACAGTTGCACAAAATAAGTCAGGTTTTTTAAATACAATAAAAGATATTTACTTTAAAAAATTATGTATATCAGTGTATATACATGTATAACTGCAAATTACTGGTGCTGTTCAGAAGAGTGTTCAATGGCTTCAATAGTCAGAACGATTATTCCTGATTATCAAAGCACAAATATTAAAAAAAATTTATTAAAATAGTCTCCACAGACTGTTTCACCTGTAAGGTTCATCAGAGGACACAGTTAAAATAAATTTTTACGCTTCAGGTGAAAACCTGCATCTTAGAAAAATAACGCTATCAAAAGTTTGGGTTTAAACAATTATTTTACTAAAGTAAGTGATTGATTAGCAAATAATTACTTTTGTCACGAGATATTAAAAGAAAACATACTGTAATGTTGCGCATAGATGTATTCTTAAACTTGGCCGAGCTGCCGAAAAGATTACCGGTAAAGCGTAAAAAAGTTTATGGATCATTAGTTAAAAGAAGATTCTTTTTATAAAAAAAGTTTTTATAACACTCTCTCTTAACGAATGATCCGTATTAATGCTTTATGCGGTATAAAAAAATTTTTTACAGCACTTGCTTTTAAGTAATGATCCATAAACTTTTCTACACTTTAAACTTTTCGGCAGCTTGGCCAAGTTTAATACATCTACGAGTATGCGCAACATTACAGCATGTTTTCTTTTAATATCTCGTGACAAAAGTAATTATTTAATAATTAATCAATCACTAACTTGAGTAAAATAATTGTTTAAACCCAAACTTTTGGTAGCGCTATTTTTCTAAGATGCTAATTTTCATCTGAAGCCTAAAAATTTATTTTAATTTTTAATTTTTGCTTATTTTATTTGTTTCAACGTAAATAATATTGCTTTGTCTGTTGGGACTATTTTAATACAACATGTTTTTTTTGTTATATTTATGTTTTGATAAATACTTATATACTGTACATATGATTATATTATATACACAACCCATTAACTATAATTCTTACTGTGTTTGAATAAAACATTAATACAAATCACATTTAGAAAACTAACTCAAAATGGCATACATAACTCGAAACTAAATATGTGTTCTACACTTAATGCTTATCACATTTTCTAAACATCAAAGTATTTTATGGATAATCATAATGTTATCTCTAGTCTATTTTACAGTTATTATTTTTCCCATGGTAAATCGAACCCACGACAAATCTTGAAGTTATTATTATTAATGACTTATGTAGGCCCTGGGTGTAGGACTAGACGCTGAGTGTTGTCTCCTGCGTGTAGGACTACATCTAGTCGGTTCGAAACTCAATGAGGTATGCATCACTGACGAACTTTAACAAGAGCAAAACTCGAGTCTGGTGCTTTTTGTGTTTAGGTGGCTTAGTTTCGTTTTTATCAGTAGTGTTCCGTTCCTAAAAATCCCCCAAATTGTAGATTCACAATCTCATAAAAAATCTCTTTGATTTCGCTTTGGTCCGGCTCAAATAGCCGAAGAAATAACAGTTTTGTAAGTAATTTAAATATTTATATTTATTTACAAGAAAATATGGCAACACTGCATAATTTCGCTTTATTGAGAACATTCTGGATTTCCGCTTGACTTGTTTTTGCATGTGACGCAATAATGCTTATTTGTGATTGGCTTCATTGAGATAATTTCAGAACATTCGAGTAACCTTACCGACTGGTATAAATAAGGTTCGCTGAAAAGCAGTATTATTAATTCGATGTTTCGTTGTGGCAACTTAAAATTGGAAAATTGTTAACTGTGTGAAGTCATAGTTTCTTGGCCGCAAGTCTTTGGTTGTCTACGTGATTGTGAAGAATTAAGCTATTGAGTTTTAACCTGTTGCTTTGATTTATACTATTCGGGCTCCTAAGTGGATTGGAGCATATTTCTTAATAAAGAAGATATTGTGGTAGTCTGAGATGTGATTTAGCTAGACTATATTTTTGCTGTCGCTGGTTCGAAGGTCAGATCCAGCAAGAAGCTTAAGAAATTTATCGTTTAGTAGACACCTAGATTGCGTTATTGGCGAGGCCTTCTTTACAGGCGCCAAAAAGGTAGACGATTAAATAACGTAATAAATTACCGAATAAATTTGCTACAAAATTTCAAAAGCTTTTTATCATCGGAATAAAATTTTCAAAAACTATTTACTAAATTCTACAAGTAGGTAATGAGTGTAACATCGCAATTCGCTTTGTCGGCAATCCGTAATTTTAAATAACTCGCTTTGTTTTAGCGACGTTCTAAAACGGTCGCCTAGTAAACGGTTCGTTGATTTCGAAGACAAATGAATTAACTGCAACCAGTGAAAAATATAGTCAATGCGTACGAGCAGTAAAAGTTTTGACAAAGATTGTGCTGAATTGAGTATATATTGTAGCGTCAAATATTTAAAGTATAAAGAATTGCCAGTGAAGAAAATTCAGGTGAAATTTTATCGTAATGAAGTTAAATGTTTATTTTAATAATTTTAGCTGGTAATTAATTCGGTACAGATACAGTATTTAAAATTAAATTCTAATTTCACTAAATCGTTTAATTTTGTAAATTTGCTTTACTGCTTAATGGTGTGCACTTGTTGGTTTATCGTTATTTCATATGCTGTTAATTTGGTAATTGTTTGTTGTTGTTTTATTCTAAATTTTCTCTCCAACTCTGTCTTTTCTGTTAACAGAAAACCGCAGCGTTGGACCGTTCTGTAATACAGAATTTGATAGAAGAACTCTGCTGCGCGTTTTCCCTTGTGTATGTCTCGCGTATCACTGGGCGCGTTTTAAGACATTACACGAAAGTTTTCTGAATTTTACGAAAGTTTTCTGAAGTTTTCTGAAGTTTTCTGAAGTTTTTCTCTGAAGTTTTCTGAAATTTTGGAGTCGTCTGAATTTTTCCTTCTTTGGTCTGGAGAAAGTTTGAAGTTCCTAAAGTAAAGGTTTGACTGTATTTTTTATTCACTACTTGCTCTAGAATACGTAAACTTGTGATGGACGATAAAGTAGACCCTCGGACCACAAGCGTGAATGAAGATAGATTCGACGTTTCTGGTCACCCAGTCTTTTCCAAATTAGGTACCTGTGATATTCAAGGGAATGATCCAGTAGTAGTAGGTGTGGGCAGTGCAGGTCCAACTACTGCTAATGTACCTGAAGTTGTTGCTATGACTGTTGAGTCTCCTAGCCCATCATCTAGTCAAAGGCTTGCTCCTCTTGCTATACGTAAGCATGCATTTAGTGACGGTTTGGTGCAAAAAACAAATAGCATTAAAAAGAGAGTTATTAAACAATCAATTGTGTATTGCCGAAAAGGCTATTGTAGAAGAAAATATAGCTGCTCTTTCGTTTTTAAAAGATCAAGTTGATCGGTTATTTAAGGAACTTTATTCTATGTATGAAAATGTTCTTTCTACTTGCGATGGCAATGATAACGTTACGCTACAGCGTGAACTAGCCGGTTTACGCATAAGCCAAGGCGAATTTGAAATAAGATTGCGAGATTTGCACATCAATAAGGCTGATTTAACCTCTAGAGGAAATTTTTTTGTAAATCCAACGGTATCTTTGCGCGTATCCATAGCTCAGTCTGTGGCCTCTCGCAGTACTCCGTCTCACGCATCGTCGCGCAATCTCGGGTCGAGATCTTCTTCAGTCTCCAGATCATCGAGGTCGAGCTCTATCTATAGTAATAAAGAACGCAAACTCCAGAGCACCTTAAAATTAGAGAAGGCAAAATTAAGATTAAAATGTCTTGAAGAAGAGCTTAGTTTGGAAAGACAATGTCGTAAGATGGAAGCAAAACGTGAATTAGCCGAAGCGGAACTAGAGGCAAGGATAGTGTGTGAAGATCCTATAATAGCAAATTGTAAGTTTTCAGCTGATCAAGATCCAAACATAACTTCTACTTCGGCACCTATTGCTTCTGCAGTAACTTGTCCACCTATACATAATGTTTCTGTGACTCAAGCCGTAAACCCACCTGACGAAGATCAGGTTTCTGCTTTCACATCATGTTCGGGTCATGCTTTCAAGGAACAGCCACATGAAAAACTTGGGTGTCCTCCTCAACATCCTAGCTCTACAGGATATTACCTAAGTCCTTCTATGCCTTCTGGGGCTCACTTCTCACCTCAAAATGACTCACAATTTGTATCTGCAATTGTTCGTGCTATGACTGAAGCCATGACAGCACCTAAATTAGAATGTACGAAATTTTATGGTGATCCAATGAATTACACAGCATTTATAAGGTGCTTTAATGAAAATGTAGATAAAAAAGAGCTTAGCGCGATGCAGAAGTTAACACTTTTAACACAAGCAACAGGTGGCAAAGCAAAGCGCTCAATAGATCATTGCCCTAATATATGGCCATGTGAAAAAGGATACTTAATTGCTCTACACACTCTGTACAAAAGGTACGGAAGGCCGTCCGTTATAGCCACAGCTTTCAAACAAAATTTGTTTAACACTCCTTGTGTGAAACCTAACGATAGAGAATCGCTTTCAGATTATGCTACTTCTCTAAGAAAATGTTTCGAGACCCTTCAAAGTATGGGAAACGTTGCCGAGATGAACAACAGTCTCGTAACGTTGGCTGAAAAGCTTCCTTTTAAGGTGAAAGAAGCATGGAATCGACGATATGCCGAAATATCTTGTCGTAAATCAAAATTACCTGACTTTAGTGATTTCGTTCAATATGTTGAGGAAGAAGCCAATCTTCTTAATGCTTATCCAGAGCAATCGTTTGCAATCAATCGACAAAATGATGAGAAGCATGTTTTTAAGTCATCAAATGCAAATAAATCAACTTGCGCTAATGTCGTAAGTGGTGTACAGTCCCCGTCTTTTTCATCCAAAAGAAAGTCTGACTCCATTTCAGTAAGCAATGTATCGTGTTTCTATTGTTCTAAGTCACATGTTATTGCCAAGTGTGAAAGCTTCGTTGCCCTGCCTTTAAAACAACGTAAGGAGTTTTTAAATAAACAGTTGCGCTGTTTTAATTGCTTTTTAAAGCACTGCACCAATGATTGTAGAAGACCTTCCACATGCAAGGCTAAAGAATGCAAAGAGAAACATCATTCGTTGATGCACGATCACACGTTAGATGATGTCGATCTACCTACTGTTCAATCTAATTTTACAAATAATTCTGACAATTCCACGGCGAATTGTAATGTTGTACGACAAAAACAACGGTGTTATTTTAATGTTGTCCCTGCTAAGGTCTGCGCGAATGGCAACGAAATATTCGCTAACGTGTTTCTTGATCCTGGTTCTGATACCAGTTTCTGCCGAGAATCATTAATTGAAACTCTGCATTTATCTGGAGAACAAAAGCAATTGTCTCTGAGTACTCTAGGAAAAGGACCAACCATATATAATAGTGTATCTGTGAATCTTTCTGTTGTTTCTCTTGATGGATCAGCAAAGTTTAATCTTCCACAAGTAATTGCAATTGATAAAATACCTGTCAACGTCAATCCGTCGTTATCGAGAACGGATATACAAACATATCTTTATCTTAAAGATTTGCTGTTTCCTGTTATAGAGAACACAGATGTTTCTTTATTGATAGGTAATGATATAATTCAGGCCCACTCAATTTTAGAAGAAAGAAACGGTAACGGAATTGGTCCTAATGCTTGGAAAACACCTCTAGATTGGTCCCTTGTAGGTCCCTCGCTAGGATTTGGTACTCGAGACGCACATGTAAATTTCCTCAAATCTGATGAATTGTTGAATAGCGATATACAGCGATCCTGGCTAAAAGAATTTAAGCCAGAAGAAATTCCCTTCCCGACATCTAAGCAAGATAGGGAAGTTCTCACGTTACTGCATGAAAACGTGACGTACGCAAATAGTCATTTTTATGCACCACTGCCATGGTGCCACGACGTTAGTTTACCCAAACACAGTCGCTTGATGGCTGACTTTACTCTTTGAAAATACGTTTAGAACGTGACGAAGTTTTAAAGAACAAATATGTTGCAAAAATGCAGAAATACATAGATAACAATCACGCCGAGATTGTCACTGACCAAGAGAAATTGATTGAAGGAAAAGTATGGTATTTGCCCCATTACTCTGTATATCATCCTCGTAAGCCAGATAAAGTCCGAATTGTTTTTGACTGTGCGGCTCGGCACAAAGGCATTTCGTTAAACGACGCTTTGTTACAGGGTCCTGATCTGGTAAATAGCCTCGTTGGCGTTCTTACACGCTTTCGCAGAAAACGTATCGCTGTGATAGCTGACGTGGAGTCTATGTTTCACCAAGTTCGTGTGAAAAAAGAAGATCGGGATGCTTTGCGCTTTTTGTGGTGGCCTGGAGGAGATTTAGCTCAAACTCCTGTAAGTCATCAAATGCTTGTACACGTATTTGGGGCCACATCTTCACCTTACTGCGCAGGATTTTGCTTTGCACAAACTGCTGAACAGTTTGGAGTTAAATTCAATTCGGCAACTTCCGAAGTTATAAAAAACGACTTTTACGTTGATAATTACCTAACATCTTGTGATTCAACCGATGAGGCTATTACTCTTGTCAAGCAGCTCCGAGAGTTAATAAAAATAGGAGGAGCTGCTGTTAGAAGAGAAATTAACACATGCGTATTTTGTCGTAAACGCAGTGTTCCAGGAGATCGGCAGCTTATGTCCATTTTACCGTCAGCTCGTTTAAAGGCAAATAATCCACCAGTTTCTTACACTGGAGTAGATTACTTCGGCGCATATTACGTCAAACGGGCACGTAGTTTAGAAAAACGCTATGGCTGTGTTTTTTCCTGCTTGACAATGAGAGCTGTTCATATTGAGGTTGCACCTGACCTTTCTGCTGATTCTTTCATAAATGCATTTCGCAGGTTTGTAAGTAGGAGAGGCAAACCAAAGGAGGTTTACTCCGACAATGGTTCAAACTTTGTTGGAGCTGAGAAAATCTTAAAAGAGTCTTTGCGTGAGCTGAATCAGCAAGCGCTTCAGTCATTCTTTTGTCAGGAAGAAATTAAGTGGAATTTTAATCCTCCCACAGCTAGCCACATGGGGGGAGCGTGGGAACGAATGATTCGTTCTATACGACGCATATTTTGTGCTTTGCTGCAACAACAAACGCTCACAGATGATGTCCTACACACGCTTCTCGTGGAAGTTGAAAAAATACTAAATTCGCGTCCCTTGGTTCCAATCAACATTGATCCAAGTGCTGATGAAGTTCTTACCCCTAACCATCTTTTGCTACTTCGATCAGAAGATAATTTACCTCCAGGAATTTTTGATAAAAAGGATAATTATGTTCGGCGCCGTTGGAGGCAAGCACAATATCTTGCAAATCAATTCTGGAAAAGATGGTCCAGAGAATACATCCCGACTATCGCTTTGCGCCAAAAGTGGCCTGACGTTGAACGTAATCTCAAAATCGGCGACATTGTGCTTGTTATCGAAAATAATGCTCCGCGAGGGAAGTGGAGGCTCGGACGTGTAGTCGAACAGTTTCCTGATCGTCAAGGGATTGTGCGAACCGTCGAAGTCCAAACTCAATATGGTCGCATTCGTCGTCCCATATCTGGGTTGTGTTTGATCCTGAAATCCGATGACAACAACAGTTCGTTCTTTCCATCAATAACCAGTGACCGTGATGAAGAACCGAACAGCAAACTTTGACACTCCGTGTTTTTTTTGTCTTGTTTTTGTGTGTCCGTAAAACCTATTCATTTGTTGTAAGTTTGTAAATGTATATGACATGGGGTGATTGCGATGTTTTCTGTGTATTATTAGTAAAAATGAATTCCGTTTCACTTTAATTGCATTTTTGGGGGGAGAATTGTAACATCGCAATTCGCTTTGTCGGCAATCCGTAATTTTAAATAACTCGCTTTGTTTTAGCGACGTTCTAAAACGGTCGCCTAGTAAACGGTTCGTTGATTTCGAAGACAAATGAATTAACTGCAACCAGTGAAAAATATAGTCAATGCGTACGAGCAGTAAAAGTTTTGACAAAGATTG